>CM031372.1:101288167-102606032 GCA_018208015.1 Medicago ruthenica | reverse complement strand
ATTAGAAGTGAGAGCTTAATTCATATGACTCACAAATTTCACCCAAGAATAAACATCACATTTAAAAGAATGTGTTAGTGTAGTACTAACATTCCTCCTTATTTTACAATGTAAATTTAACAACATAAGGTCTATTGCAATCTTCCTCCAAAATCATATAGTTTGCAGTAGTTTACTCATTTAATCTTGTTTCACTTGGCAAGTTGCAGAGTTCACTGTAACGATGATAAATCCTTTGTCACAACCAAATGCAAGTCTGCATAAAGTAGCAATATGTTGTCAGTTAATGAGGTAAGAAACAAGAGTCTATTGTTGATTAATAGTCAAATGAATATTCAGTTTAGAAAATTACTCAGATGATCCTTTTTTGTAGCCAATACTCCATACTCTCTCAAGACCAAAGCCCAATGTGTTTTGAAGCCTGCAATAGTTAGTGGCAACTGATAAAATTTGTGAACCAGCAGAAATTTAATTAAATATATTAACAATTTTTTTTTATTAGGACCTACTGAGAAACTTTCATTAGCTAAAGAAAACATAAGAAAAAAAATGCACACAGAAACTTTCAATAGCTAATGCAAATATGAAATACCTATAGGTGACAGCATCCCATATTTTAACAGTAGAATCCTCTGAAGCAGTTATTATTACAGGAATCTCAGGATGAGCACATATTGCTGTAACATTGTTTTTGTGTCCTTCAAGTGTTTGCACACAATTTTTAGAACCATAATCCCATACCTGTTGAAATGTGAATTTAATTTAGTATAGGATAAAATTAAAATATTTCAAAGTCTGAAAGGACTAAATAATGAGTAACTGATATGCAAACCTTGGCAGTGTAATCATCAGAACCACTTAAAAGATATTGCTTATCATTGCTTTCAAAATAGTCTACACAATTCACTCCTTTCAAGTGTCCTTCAAAGGTAAAATTTGGAGCTGAGGAATCAATAGTCCAAATCTACAAAAAGATTAAATTGGTACAAATGTTAGTTAATAATTTTAAAATATGCAGTAAGAAGCAGGGTTTTAGATGTCTGCGAACACAATCGAAGTTGCATCAACAAGATTTGATCATGACTCTCCACAATAATATCGAGGATTATGACGCGAGCCTTGACCATAAGAATTACAGTTCAGGATTTTCGGTTAAGATACCTTCAAAGTTCCATCAAGGGATGCACTAGCAAAGGTAGATGATCATTGGGATTAATGCCACTTGCATCACATAATGTGAGTTCCCTTCGAAAGTCTCATCACAAGACCAACCTTTCTTCCAATTCCACAACTTCAAGACTTGATCATCAGAAGCTGATACCACATATGGTAGAAAAGGATGAACTGCCAAACTCCTAATATAATCTTTATGTGCCTCAAATTCTATTATCTTCTCCATTTTCTCATAATTGTAGACGCGAATAAATTTGTCATCAGTTTGCCGCGATAATCCAATTTTCTCGAACAATGAACTTTGCTGCTCTCACTGCAGGCCATACAGAAAAAAATGAGAAACACAACAAAAATAACTCGAATTAGGAACAAAATTGATACATTGTGACATTTACCTGGAGATTCACTAACTTGAGAGGACTTCTGTTCAGTCTGTCATAGTACAAAACATAAATAAATAAATGTAAAAAATAAATACTGAATTATTTGTATGAGAAATCATTATTTTTCAGCTGAAGCCTCAAATATAATTGTTTACCTTTGTCTGATAGTTCCAAATAGAAATAGTTCCTGAATATAAACCGAGTAGAACCCTGCATGAGAAAAGTTACTACACTACATGTAAGTGATTGTGATAATAGCATTTTTATGTTACACTTAGAATTTGCAAAAGGAAACTTGATAAACTGAATTCATGTAGGTCTTTTATTGTGCAAGAAATATGCATTACCATGGCTTCGTTGGATGCAGATCAACAGATTTCACTCTTTCGCTGTTTGAACAAATTCGTGCTGACCAAAAAGAAAAATATATAGCAGCAAAAATGTTAAGAACAAAATTTGAATAGTAATGAGTATGAGAATATATAAGTAAAAAAGGATAATCTAGAAAAGAGCAATACCTCGATTGCAAGGGAGAGAGTCTGTTCCTACAAAATCAACAAAATAAAAGCAATAAGCAGAGTTGTTAATTCCCAGTTGATAAATTTCATCATTCAGCTTTAAGTATGCATGGTAATCAAGACTAACAAAAAAAAATTATGTGAGGTTTTTCCCGTAATTATGTGTACCAGTTCTTTTAAAAAATACAGCAAAATAGCTACTAGTAGACAATGATACTTTAAGCTAATTACACACCATATTCAAACTTGGTGATCTCAAATTCTCAATTGTTGCTAGAAAATGTGACTTTTTTTGTTATACAAATGCTAGAAGAGATGTTGAAGATGGTAGGATTAGGTCGGTGTATTTTGTGCTTATATAGTTAAGGATGCTTCATAGTTAAGAAATGGAAAAAAGTTTCCTTCCTATTTTTTATGATCCAGGAGGATGATGTTTGTCATCCGGTGCATTGCATACGTAGATTAAAGTTAGGTGTAGCAGTACACGATCCAGATTGAGCTTCTAAGTTCATATATTGTTAAATTTGACTAACTCTATGAACCATTATATGGTCACTATCAAATTATCAACCAAGACATCATGAAGCAAAGTGTTTATTCAAGTTTGTATGGCTACTGTACGCGTAAGAAAAAACCATTTTTGTCTTATTGCTGCACTTATTTTTGACTTGTTAGAAGAAGATTCATCTACATATTGGTCAATTACTTAGTCCTCTTCATTCAACGTTTTTTAACAAAAAATAACCAAAATAAATTTTGATTCAACAATTTTTTAGTAACTAGAATCTTTTGAGCATGAGCTACAATCGATTTTGTTTTTTTTTTGACAAAGCTACAATCAATGTTAATTTCTTACTAGTATTTATTGGAGGTGAAAGTCGTATCTAAAACCACTTTTGTCATCGCACTCTTTAACTTTTTCACATTGGAGGAGAGAGTCGCACCTAAAACCACATTTATCATCTACTTCCTCTGTTCTAAATTTTAAGTCGTTTTTATCATTTCATACGTATTAAGAAATGTAATTAACTTTGTATGAGAAAGAAATATTATAAGTTGTTTTACAAAATTGTCCTTAATAAATGACATGAGAAAGATAATTTAAAGAATTGAAAGAAGATAGAGTAAAAATTAGTTAAGGGTATAGTAAAAAAAGTAACATTAATACTTCATTAGTATTGTAAAATGACTTATAATTTCGGACAAATATTTTTTTCAAAACGACTTATAATTATAACGAATAGAGTACTTTTTAACTTTTTCACACTAACGTAAATGAAAGTATTACAACACTCGTCAAACAAAAATGTATCTAATAATTGAAAGAAAAACCTACTTGATATCTGATGCCTAGCTATATTAGTTTATAGTGAATTGAATTTATAATGTTGGATAAAATTAATTGTTGTACTAATTTTTTTAATGACGGTTGAACTAGTTGATAAATAGAAAATTGCATAAAAGTATATATTTAAAAAAAGTTACAAGCTAGTAAAAAGAAGCTATAAGTTTATGAGAAAAAATTGATACCACACATGTTTTATTTGGTCATTTAAACTTACAAACTATAAGTTCAAAATTTGGTATCGACAAACAAAGGCTAGTTGTGAGATATAATTAATCAAGCAATTTTGCTCAAGTGATTAATGAGTTCAATCAATGACGAATTGTTCACAAGAACCTAGGTTTGATTTTTAAGTGGAACAATTCTTGGTCTAGCTTTATTTGCTTCTTTGTCAAACTGAATGGTTGACAAAAAAAACTGAATGGTTGACAAAAAAATGTTTATAAAACACCTAAATAAATTTCAAAGCACTTTCTAAAATTATGTTTTCACTTTAACTTTATTTGTTACATTTATGTTATCGTTTTTTTTAAAAAAATAAAAACAAAAACCTCATCAAGTAACTTGTTGGTCCGGGCTTCATGCTAGTCCAAAATTTGGGTTCCTTTTTTCTTACTGGGTAAGATTTATCACCAAGTGTTTCGAAATAGAGTGTTTCTTTTCTCACCCTCCATGCTTCTTGAATGCCCTTTAAAATTTCAAAAATACCTATAATTTTTTTTATTATGTAATCTGAAATAGGTTTTTACTGGATTCTACAAAGGCAAAAAATTAGCCACGCGTAAACTGTGACAAACTGATTTTAAACATTCGGATTTCAGAATGCAAGGAGAAAACAAGTGTTTTTAAATATTCGAATTTTAAAATTTGAACACCCCTTTTACATACTTCAAACCTCTCTTGTGTCATAATTAAATTTCACATTTTTTTCCATGATTTTTTTGGCACAAGAGGGGTTTGAATCATGTGAAGGGGTGTTTGGATTCTAAAATCTGAAGTGCTCGTTTGTTCAAATTATAGAATCCGAATTGGTAAAAATCATGAAGAAACAAAAAACAGTTTTGCCCCACTTCAACCGTGACTAATAATTTGCCTTTGTAGGATAAAAAAAATACCCAATTCATATTATATAATCCAAAAATTTGGAGGGCATTTTCGAAATTTTAGAGGGCAAGAGAAGCATGAAGGGTGGGGAAAAAATATCTTAGAAAGATAAAAAAAATATAATTAGAAGATAAAACCACACGTTCTATGCAAAAACTTCTCAAATAGATTAGATACATGTTTTACAATGGACCACCATAACGACATACATCTTTCTATAAAATGTGATTCTTCCTCATGCAACGTTTGAGATTGTGACCTTATCGGTGTTTGTTTAACAAAAATGTTAGGAAATGTATGTATACTTATCGGTGTTTATTTTCTTTTGCTCAAACTATCACCAATTGCGTCATCATTTCAAATGTAAATACAAAGATAATTGTGAACTTCTAATTTTGAAAGGCAATTAATATCACTCATCATTGATGTTTTGAGCAACTTTTAAGGTGTGTGTGTGTGATAGAGAGAGGGGTATGAATGTATGATCTAAAATAGTTATGTCTAACTTAATCACAGTAACTTTTTAATCTATAAGCTCTTGATTATGGTTCACTCATTAACCACTTAATGAAGGTCCGGTCGGGTAAGACCACCAAGACAATCGCCTTAAGCCTCAAACAAATGTTTGCTTGATAAAAATGTCTCGTATTCTACTATGCATAAAAATTTACTTGATAAAAAGGCCTTATATTATACTAAAATCAATAAAAGACTCCTATTATCTAAAATTAATATTGTATCAACAAAAATTAAATCAATTGAATTTGTTATCAATAAAAAAAGAAATAACAAATGAAATTGTGTACATTAGTTTAATAGATAATTTTGTATAAAAAAACGTAATAAAATTTTATTTAAAATAAAGTAAAAATTATTTTATTAGTACTACTATAAACTTTAAAAAACATAATCTTCAAATTTATTTTGAACCTCAATATATGTTGGACGGACTTGTCTTCTAGTCACACATGGTTCACATGTTACAGATATCCATGCTAGAAGTCACCCTACCCCGGCAAGCACCAATCTTTAAAATGGATTGTCAAAACTCAAAATTTATATGGGATCCACGGGATTCTCTCGTGCTAGTTTAAGTTAAGAAAACTTTTTCTAGAGAGAGAAGGTCTAACTTCTCTCTACCTCTCCTCCCGAGATGTTTAGGTGTTTCCTATTCATCTAAGTGGTGGTCTCCTCCCAGCACCTCCTGGTCTTCCCCCAGCACCTCCTGGTTTTTTCTGTTTCCTTTCTTTTTATGGTGGTTTGTTTAGTTTTAGATCCAGATCTGACTCTTGATGGAGGAGTGAAAAAGTTTGAGCTATTAAAGGAGAAGACTGTGAGTTTCACTCTTGATGTCCTGATGTCGAAGCACTCAAGATCCTTCCCTGCGATCTCCTCTACCTCGGCGGAGCGGCCACAACCGGAGCCACCCCCTCAAGCTGTTGTGATCTTACAGAAAGGACGGCAACAGTTTCAGCTCGCCTCTGCCTCACAGAAAACCGATTTTGGCCTCTCACATGTGGTTCTCGGCACCGAAAGGCCTCCGCGGAAACCTCCATGGGGGATTTTCGGTTGGGTTTGTTTAGTTTGGATTGAATTCTGTTTTTTCAATTGTGTGTTTGTTGTGGGTTTTGTGTGTTGTTTATGTTGTATTGTGTGTGTGTTATGTTTTTAAGCTTAGTTGGTTTTAAGCATTTGCCTCAGCTGAGTTTGGTTTGCTGGTATCACACAAGCTTTGTTGCTCTCTGTGAGGGTGAATCGAGTTTCATTACCTTTACCCTTTGTCAATTAATTTTTGTCCAGCGTGATAAAATGAAAAAATCCGAGACCAAATGTAGTCGAAATGGGCGTGATGTGGTAGAAGAAATGATCTGTAACTGGATAGGAAAAAAGACTCTTGATTCTCACATCTCCTTTGTCAGTAATAGAAGATGGAAATTGTTGATGGATGGGCTGTTAGGTTATGTAATTTGGCTTAATTTCTCATACTTGTCTGGAAAGGTTATGTGTATTGCAAATCATGATTTAGTAGGTTATTTCTCTTGTATTGTTTCTTCAAAATTGTTGGGGAATACCCTTTCAATGTTAACACTAGCTGGTTGTAATATTCTCTATTTTATGAAATGATAAGCTATTGTTTACCGTAAAAAAAAAAAAAAAATATGGGATCCACGGAGAGTGGGAGACTGATAGCATGTTTATTTAATATCGTGTTTGTAATCTCAAATAGTTTGAAGCATTGGTCATGTAGGTGACAGGAGAATAGTATGAAATATTTGGATAAGATTTTTTTATGAAGTGGAGAGGGCCAGATCTATTGCATCGGTCCATTACAAGGGATTGTGATTAATTAGATATATAATTTTCTCAATAAAAAAACTTTAAAGTGTTGCCTCAAAAAAAACTTTTTTAAGTGCTTTTTATTCATTGCCACAATTTTTTAAAAATGAAAATCTGAATAAAAATTAACATGTCTAAAATATAAAGGTATTTTAAGAATCTGGTGGTAGGACTTAGAAGATATTATACAGATATAAAGATGAAAGATATGTTTGAACTATCAATAATTATATATATTTTTTGTGTGGATACTTGAATATAATTTTTCTAAAGCAAAGTTAATATCAATAATTATAGAAAGAAATTATCTCTTTCAAAAACAAAAAGAAAGAAACGATAAAAACATATGGTTAACATGAAACCATAAATTTTTAATGTGGAAAACTCTAGTCAATTAACATAAGAGAATAAAAATCACAAAACCTCCCTTCAAAACAAAAATCGCAAAACCTAGTCCATAGAAAAAATACACTAAATAAAATAACACGCGCGTAAGGTACAACTGATAGTTTTCCTAGTACCACTATGAACTAACAAATTATAAGATTTTTTTTTAAAGAACAAATTAAAAGAATTATCACCAAATGAAGTGAAAATATACACAATAAAACCCAATAGTATAAACAAAATCCATGCAATAGAGAAGATACAACCACAAATAAATTATTATATCATAATATCAAGGTGAGTGACAGAAAAAAAAAATACTAAAATTTCAGCAAAAGTAGAATACAGTTGTTGTACCGATGAGCCTTTTCTTTCTTCTTCTCATCGCTTATGTCATAAATTATAATTCCTCTACTATCTTTTTCTTTAAGTTTAGGGGTGCACACAAGTCGATTAGGTCGGATTTTGCAAATGACTCAATCAATATATATATATATAGGAGATGAGATTGCTAACTTATGCCTTCATGTTTTTAGTTGAGAGGAAGTTAGCAATCCCCTATATATATATAGCTTGGCTTGGATACCCCAATCGAAGTTCTTATAAAAAAATTAAAACCGATCCGATAATGAACTAATTGGGTTTCATAAAAAAAAGAAACTGAATTTTTTCGTTTTTCATAAATTAGCATAATGTACTTACAAACACCCCACATTTGGCACAGTATGCACCCTAACTGGTCAAAGTGGGACTCGTCATAGATTCCACATCTCAATTATAAGTCAACTTCTGGATTCCAATTGACTTGCTAATGCAGAACGAGCTAGAAAATATAAATAGAGCAGCATTTTCATAGAATTGCCAGTCTCATCATCACCACGAACAAATTTTGGTATTCATTATATCTTCGAGCAAACAAAATGATGTGCATTGTACATATAAGTTAAATACGTTGTTATACTCATTTTTACGTTCCGTCCCAAATTATAAACAAAAAAAATCATTTCACACTTATTAAGAAAACTAAAATAATTTGTAGTATAGTTTTTTGTGTTATCCTTGGAATAAATTTCATAGAAAGATGTAAAAACAATTTTCATTGGTTATTAGTTATAGAGAAAATGAAAGAGAGAACAAAATGAATGCAATTTGTATTTAATTTCTCTTTGGAAAAGATGATTTTTTGAAATAACATAATTAAATATGATAACAATTGGTCTTTTTTACTTATAATTTGGGACAAAGAAAATGAGTTTTTTTTGCTTATAATTTAGGACGGAGGGAGTATAAATTATCTTACCTTATAAGTTATTTTAATCAAAATCAATTAATTCAAAATTAATTTTCCTCGCTACAAAACTAAATGCACACAAAAAGATGAGATTGAGTTGACCCAAAAGCATTATTCATTCAGCCATTCAGAAAGTGGAAAAGTGATATATTTAATTATAATAAATTGATCTTTAAGTTTTTTTCGTAGTACTACTTAGGTTCTTTAAGTTATTTAATTGTAACAAGTTAGTACTTTAAGTATTTTTCGTAACGCTTAAATTTTTTAAGTTATTTAATTGTAATTTTTAGACCCTAAATAACTTACATTTTTAAGATCTAAAATACCACAAATTGTTACGATTAAATAACTTAAATGACCTAATTGATACGAAAAAAACTTAAAGGACCAACTTGTTACAATTAATTAACATAAAGGACCTAAGTGATAAAAAAACTTAAAAGACTAATTTATTACAATTAAATAACCTAAAGGACTCCTAGGGTAATTTGGGCTAAAAAAATAAATAAAACATGAGTTGCACTTTCCATATCACCCATTAATATTATTATGTTAATTTAGAGCAACTAATGTCTAATCTTCCTTTCATCTCCAAAATAACGGAAGAAAAAAAAAATTAAGGAAAAAAATGATTATATGTTGGTGACAAATTAAAACTAATTTGACATCGTCAACGAAAGTACATCATTTTGATCTTTAAATTTGCATTAACACATTTCTTTTTTTACTTTTAATCAAATGCAATTTACAAATGCATTGTCATTAATAAAATTGGTCCGTCTACAAATGCATGTATGGTGCTACAACCGTAATTAAGAGCCCTTATCTTTAAATCTAAGGGCTCATATAAGCAGTCGAGAATTCAGTTCATAATCAGATCTCTACATAAAAGTCCTATAGTAGCTAGCTATTTTCACCAAAACCATGAGAGCATAGGTGTCTGTTTTGAGTGCCTTCACCACTACGGTTTTAATGGCACAAAATGCAAGCATTTCTGCTTTGAATATCCTCCATGTTGACTTTTAGTGGAGGAGCAATGGTGTTATTTAGGGAAACCGAAATTGAATCAATATGGAAATCATTAAATCTATGGAACTACGGTGATACATTAAAGTCACGAGGGGTATATTCCAAGGATAAACTCCTCCACTTACACTCACCACCATGTTACTCAAAGCTAGCTAATTATTTTGTCCCTTCAAAATTCATAACTTAGAATAAGGAACGGCCCTATAGTCAAGCACTAAAATTCCATAACTGGCTTCCTAGTTGATGCAATTTTAATCGTGAGTTGAGCATTTATACTTTTTGTCATGTGACACAAGTGTGGTACTTTTATGTTTCCTTGGGGCCTAAATGATGCAACCAAGTACTCTTATTATGCAATATATATGTTCTATTTATTTTTTTATTTTTTTGACGGCATGTTCTATTCGAAATATAGTAGTATATGGTTATGTAATGTCCATAAATTTCAATACTACTTGGTACATAATAGAAAGAAAAAAAATAATGCATTTTTTTCTTCTTTCAAATAAATAAATATTAGTTGTTACTAGAATATTATGTTAGTAGTCATAATTTGAACTTTAGACTTCCTTCTCAAACTCTTGAGTGTCTAATCTAATTGATTGCTCACAATCACTTGAGCTTCATCTTAGAGACAACATTATTTCTCTTTAATCCATAATTTATTAATTAGTATTTCTTACATAGAGGATGGATCAAGATCTTCTCCATTTAATAGACACTCCTATTTGAAGAGAGATAGACTCGTAAAATAAAATAATATTATTTTTAAAATATTATCATTTTATTTCATAGGTTTATCTCTCTTCAAATGAAAATGTGCAATAAATATAGAGGATTTCAACTCATATAGAACATCGACCGTGATTAGACTTTAGAGCATTGTCATATATCATTCCCATGTCCTCTCTTTTTGGTTGAATTTTTCTTCCTCTGCTCTCTTGCCCTAATATCCATATGGTCATGATGTTTTTTTTTTAAAAAAACATTATGAGGCTTTTCCTAGCGTAGAAATTTATAAAACAACCCATCAAGATAGTAAAGCAAACTTTTTGGATGATTATTAAACTAAATAGTTATGTTTGAGCTCCAAATTTAACTTCCCTCTTACAAAATTGATAGAACACATTACGCCTATGTTTGAAACTGCATTTGAAATTCATTTAGCGTGTTTTAAGATCACTTTCATCGCAATTATGTATAAGCTACAAATTTAGTTTCAATTCTGATGCATATCCAACATATTTCAACCGTGGAAACAAAATGGTGATATAGGGGAGAAGTCTCTCAATTTTACCCTTGTTTAAAAAAAATTAACCTAATCACTCAAATAAAAGTGGGTCAATTATCTCAAGCTTAACTTTAATATTAGACCGCTCAGTACTTGTGAAGCTTGTTCATGCTCCAGCTCTAAAAGAGATTTTTTTGTATTTAACTTTGATTGGTGGGTGGCATAAAAAGAAAGGGGCTTTAATTTAAAGAAATTTATGTTAGATTGTAGTAAAAGGAAGAATCAAATTCCTGACAGCAAAATAAAAATGCTAGGGGTTAATGTGTATATATAGAAATTAGGATCTCAACATTGACCTATAATAAAAATGGCCATCTTAAAAAAAATATTAATCTGCCATTGCTAGCTAGCCATGTGTTACCATCAACACCTTTCTTTTCACTCAAATATTAGAACCTTTGAAAATGGAAGGGTAAGGAAAATGCATCAAGTCCATCCATTAATTGTTGTGTTCCTTTTGAATTGGGAGAGTATCTGATCCATCAATTGTGGGTACCTTATAAATCATGCATAAATATTTTCCCTAGCTGTACATTAATTTTATTTCAGGGTAGCAATAATAATTAATAATATTCAAACGCAACTCTCATCCGCCGCATATACCAGTCTTTCCCCTTGAGTAAACACAAGAGAAATAGAGTCTAGTCAAAACTTCACCAAGGTCCTTTTCACTTATTTTAAAGTTTAAGATAGATCCTTCAACATTTTTCTTTGTCAAATTAAGAGTTAATATACAATTTAGTCCCTTAATTTGTAACAATCGTTCATTTCAGTCCCTGGTTTTTTTAAATAGCACAATAACTTCCGAGATTGTTCTGCGTCAACTAGCTGCATCCCTCTATTAGCTTCATGTGTTACACATGATAACGTGCGATATTAAACAATGATGTGGCAGTTCACATGAGTTTCAAATTACCTCCAAGTTGAATTTTTAGGAAAAATAAATTAAACATTGAAGTATTTAACTCAAATTAAGGTGTCTTGTCAAAAAAAACTCAAATTAAGTGTGTTTTTAAAATCTTTAGCCAATTGCTATGGTTTGGTATAATTGTTTAAGAGTTAGTTTGTTGTATAATAATGTTTACAATTTTAGCCATGCATAAGTGATGGTGATTTGAAACTTGTGTCGACTAACACATCATCATTTAACACTGTTTGTCATCATGAGGAACATCTGAAGTTAACTTATGGATGAAATTGATTGATGCAGAAGAAATTTAGGAATTATTGTTTTATTTCAAAAAACTTAAGAACTAAATGAACGATAGTTGCAAATTCAAAAACTAAGTTAAGTTGCCTATTCACTCTCAAATTAGTCTGTATCTTTGAAAATGATTTCACTCGCTAACCAAACTTTCAATTTTAATCCACTTTTATTACCAATTTGTGTACATGACCATTGTATGATATATTACAAAAAATGTTTCATCACTTATCACAAAAATTAGACTCTCGTTGACAACAACGAGATCACAATCTTTGGCAAAATTTTAATACAATCGTGTTAATTTTGATAAATTAGGTATTGTATTGGTCATTACAATGTAATTTAGATGTTATTGTGTAGTTTAACTTTTTGAATGATTAAATAAGACTTACAATAAGATATGTAGATATAAAAAGGGTCAACGTCCTTAATGTAGGACCAATGTTTAGAAAAATGTTAATTTGTGTCTTTTGGACATAAATTAAGAAACCAAATATAAAAATTTTTCTTCAAAATTATGCTTTTAGTGTCTTAAAAGTTTCAAAAGTTATCTTTTGAATATAAATTTTATTTTTTAATTCTATTCTAAGATCTTTAACTTGTGCTTAAGTTAGCATAGTAAGGATCCTCTCTATTTATAAAAATAAATGGAGAATACCATTTAGAAAGAGATGAACACACAAAAAAAAGTTGTGGGTCCTACCATTGAGTGGATCCTACCATCATTAATTATTTTTTACTTTTTATGTGTTTTTATCTCTTCAAATAAAACAAACGGAGAAAGTCATAAATAAAGAGAATTTTAACTCTTGTTAAACATAAAACACGAACTTGACATGAAATAAAAGATAAAAGGCATTTTTAAAACTTTAAATTAAGTTGAAGACTCTAGAGTAGTTTTGACTAGAAAATCTACTACTCGACACGTGTCTAGCTTGTTAAAATATCTACTTTGCCCCAAAAATATTAGTGCTTCTCTTAATATACTATTAATTAACTAACTCGAGGATGTGAATCACAAATGGTTGAGTTGGGCTTGCAGAAACTTTTGACTAAAAGCAGAGAGTTACTTAATTTAGTTTAAGACAAGTACCTACACTCAACCTTTTCAGTTTGGATTGAAGCAATTGGTTCTTACAACAAGAAAAAATTGTTAAGAAATGTAAATGTTTGCTTTTTGGTAAAGAAGGAAGTTATTGTACCCTACTTGGAACAATTAATTACTGGATCCTTAAGAATGTCCATTTTGTTTATCTACTTGCATTAATTTATCAAAAATTATCTATCAAACTAACGCTTTTAGTTATTTTACAATAAATTGCACTATAGTAGTTTAAAAATTGAAGTAACTTATAAAAAAAATTATGGGTTTGAACTTTCTTACAAGGAATAGTTAATAAAGCTTTGCCTAATGATTTTTCATAAAGTATATTTATAAGAGATAGAGATCAGAGCCAAGTACCTAACCAATATACTGTTTGACTGATGGGATTAGTGGTGGGATCATGGTATCAATTTTATGCATAATCAAAGTGATCTTGAAACCTTTAAAATCAGTGGCCAAATTATGGGTAAGATGACAATAATAATTTTAATCAATTGGCTTTATATATTTTTAGCAACCCAGATGTAGAAATTCCCATGGTGAATCTTCAAAGTGGGAATGTCGATGGGGTACTAATGCCTCCCATTAATGCATAAACTGTGACATCCTCTTAACCAAACCTATGTCTAGTTACATGTTATTGGTTTTAAGAACTACTTTATATACTGTTTCACTTTTATGGTTTCATATACACATCACAACCAACTTATCTACATTAACGTTGGGTCCATATTATTGACATAAAAAAATGTGAGTAAGAGATATAAAGTTTGGTCAGAAGGTAAATAAAGTGATTTGGTTAAGGATTTTTTTCGAACAGTTTGTCATTAATTAATTAAATCTCATTATCCATTTAAGATTAATCCCTTGCTTCATCATGTTGCCATTTGTATATATCTCAACTTGTTGAGTGAACAAAGCTATAGTTGTATATGCAACTACATACAGAAATCGATTGTTAATTATTCTGTTTGTACTATTAATTACAAATTACAAGAGTATATGCATGATGCGCTTGCCATTACCAACTCTCACACACTTGCCTTAAAATAAAATAATATTATATTTGAAGGACTAAAGAGAAAAATAACCTTTTGAGGTTGATTCTTCATAACACTGAAGAGTATTGGGTTGAAAAAGCTAAATGCTAAATGGCACTCACAAATTTTACACGAATTGGAAAAATATAACTTCACATTTATATTCTCAGCAGCTATAGCAACTAATTGGTTATTTTTTATTTGTGACTTTTATCAAAGTTTATCGGTGTAGAAATAGAATGATTTCTTATAAAAGCAACATGCTTTCTTGACAAAAAAAAACAACAACGACATGCTTTTAACCGTTTTTAAAATCAGAATCAGAAAACATTTTTGTGATTCACTAATCATGTTAGACCATTATTTCACAATTTCAGTTTTGCTGCAAATGATTGATGACTAATGTGTCATTTAAAGGGATTTCCAACTCGTTGAACTTAATTTCATATCCTTCAAAAGCAACAAAATGTTTTTCTTTTTAGTAGAAGCAACAAAATGTTTTTTTTGTCGCAAAAAAAATGTCTTATATTATATAGACAAAAAAAAAGACATATATAGACATGTGTCCTTGCAATGATATATTGACATTTTTATCGCTTAATGTATCTTACATGTAGGAGTGTGAGTAGGCCGAGACGAGTCGGTTTTGCAAGAACTAAATTTGTCTTGTCAAAAAAATTAAAGTTTGAGCCTCATTTGTAACCAATGACTTAACTTTTATGTGTGAGTTTGACCTTTCAAAAGACTAATATAACATGTTAGCCTGTTTAAAAGACTAGTTCATATCAACGTGCTTAAATAAACAATCCAATCTATGTTTAGATAGAGCAGAGAACTAATATACCAATGAGATTAAACCCACTTTTGATAGTTAACATGACGTTTTTAAAGAATTTAACTATATATGATATCATATTTCGATTTTAGTTTATAATAATACATTTAAATATTTGAAAAATTAATATAGACTAATAAACTTAAAGTACTGGAATTTTTTTTAACCAAATTTATAAGTTAATCCAGCATAAAAAATTCAATATAATAATAATAAACAATATTTTTTTTATATAAGGCAAGAGCATAATAACATCAAGAAAGAGAATAGGTGATTTCTCAACTATACTCTAATTTTGGGTTAAGTGCTCATATATATTATTAAAAAAAAGGGAAAAAAATACATAAAAAACTGGGGGGACATAAACCTAACCCAGCGAAAACACACAAATGTGCAGGACAACCCAACACTGATTAACCGAACCCTACACCTACAACCCACCACACAAAAACGAAACAGTAAGCATTTCACGACCATTTCTAGCCCCTCATCTGTTCTACGACACAAACTAGAGAACAACTTTGATCACCGCCGGATCCAAACGAAACTCAGCTGAACGAAAAAAGATAGATCGAGATCGTGGCACAGACGTGTTTTGAGGTCGCAAGACCCAAACACGTTTCAAACAAAAGCAAAAATCATCGGCGGGAGGAAACAACTCGGCACCGGATCTGAACCCAACAAATACCGAATCGGTGCAAAACAACCGGATCGGAAGAGACCTCATGGATCGCGACGACAACAAGAATCCACTGCAATTTCGTTGATTCGGAGACAACCCTTTGGGAACAAGAGCCATCTGGGTATGTAGGTGGTGATGCAAGCCAACAGACTCGATCGCACCACCAAGAGCAAGGATCTACATCTTGGCGGCCGGATTTGAGTTTGTGGGTGGTAAAGGGAGGCGGGGGTGTGGCTAGCGGACGCTTTTTAGCGGTTTCGTTGATAAACAATATTATTCATACTTACGTAGATAGACTGGTCTGATAGGCCTAAAAAGCTTTTTTAATTGCACGTGGTCTAACATTTTTAGGCAAATAGACTTATAAAAGGCTTTAATATTATCTATTTAAAAAGAATCTGACCTAACATGGACCTGACATAGGCTAAGTTTATACCTTATAGGTCAACATGACCATTTTTTTAGGAAGGTCGGCATGACATATTCTCACCTCTAATTACAAGTAGTAAAAATGCTCAAATTTAAACTTAATATCTCCACTAGAGGCAGCTGATTGTGAGAGGAAAGAAAGTTAGAAGGAAGAAAACACAATTTTCAAAAATCCTTACATTGTTCTTGTCAAAAAAAAAATCCTTACATTGTTTGGTTTCTCAATAAATAGGAAGGAAAGATCAACCTTTGAAAATATATCAACAATAAACATTAAGTTATCTTTCTCTACCAAATTACTTTCTCAAAAGAGTTAAATATTTCTCTATTTTTCTTCCTCCAAAATTTTGTCCTCCACTCCAAACTCCCAAATAAAGTCTAACATGTGCCGCTAACTCGAGACTTTGCTCACTCAATAAAATAACTCTTGACTGGTTTGAGTATGAGGGTGTTCTTTGTAAATATCATCTTATGATTCGCTGGGAAACACCTTGGAACTAAGGGCACCCTAGGAGGAGGGCATCATCTCAGATATTGGACATTGCAATCGGCTACTATAGTTTGAAAACAAAAACCCCTTACATAATCTTAAAACATATTGAGTTATAAAATGTGTCATGATAACGATCTATAAGATTAAACGTTTTTTATCAAGAAAAAAAAAGATTAAACGTAAGGTAGGCATGACCTTTTTTTTAGCGGAAGGTCGACATGACCTATTCTCACCTCTAATTACAAGCAGTAAAAAATGGTCAAATTTAAACTTAATATCTCCACTAGAGACAACTGATTGTAAGAGGAAATAAAGTTAGAAGGAAGAAAACACAATTTTCAAAAACCCGTTTGGTTTCTCGATAAATAGAAAGGAAAGATCAACTTTTGAAAATATATTAACAATAAACATTAAGTTATCTTTCCCTATCAAATTATTTTCTCAAAAAAGTTAAACATTTCTCTATTTTTTTCCTATACTTTTCTTCCTCCAAAGTTTTGCCCTCCACTCCAAACTCTCAAATAGAGTCTAACATGTGTTGTTAACTCGATACTTTACACACTCAATAAGATAACTCTTAACTGGTTTGAGTATGAGGGTGTTCTTTGTTAATATCATCTTATGATTCGCTATGAAACACCTTGGAACTAAGGGCGCCCTAGGAGGAGGGCATCATCTCAAATATTGGACATTGCAATCGGTTACTATAGTTTGAAAACGAAAACCCCTTACATAATCTTAAAATATATTGAGTTATAAAATGTGTCATGATAACGATCTAATAAGATTAAACGTTTTTATCAAGAAAAAAAAAAGATTAAACGTTTTATTTACAATCTCATATTAGTAAGAAATGACATTAGATTTTTTTTCCTTAAAAAAAATGCCATTTGTTTATTTTAACCATTCATTTAATTATTCTCTAAATTTAAATTTATTGGGGTCTACCGGAATTCACAGCATGGGGCGAAGGTATATTTAACCATTCATCTAATAATTCTCTATATTTAAATTAATTTAATTACTAATTTATAATTATCCCCTAAAAAAACTAATTTATAATTATTTCTCCTAATTCCACTAACTTGCTTCCAATAGTTTATATCTCCATAATAAATAAGGAAATTCAGCATTTAATACATTTGATAAAGGTCAAAGTTTGTATAAAAACGACTAAAGAAATAAATATATTTTTTATTATTTTTTGTAAACTTAACTCAGTTTGTAAGGATATTGTATAATATATACAAGTGAACTTAAACCTGGGGTTCAAACTTTGGACCACACTTATTCACATTAAAAAGGTGAATTTCGTTAGATGTGAATTTCTAACAATTAGGTTACATAACCAAAAACTAAAATAAATTTTGGTTCTTAAAATCATTTAGTTACCACCATCAAATCATTTATTTCTTATAATAAAAGGTTTTAGTTTGTTTTATTATGTATAATAAATGATTTGTTTGAGATTTGATATATTAAACCATCGTTTAATAATCATAGGAGTTGTCCTTGTGAATTTAATTCAGTGGTAAATACATTGTATTATATAGCTTTTAGACAGACGCTTAGTGTCCGTTTGTCCGCTCTTTTTATTGCTCTTATGCGTATAAATTACGAACAATAGTTTTTATGAAATATTGATTAAAATTAATTTTATTTTGATTAAAATTATAGGTATAGATAATATAAATTTTACACTTTTATATTGTAACAAATTATACTTATCTTTTTCAATGATACCAACAATATAACAAATATAATATATTTCAAAAAAATATAACAAATATAATATAAATTCTTATCTTTTTGAATGACACCAACAAAATAGCATTTTTAAGGTCAAATTTACTCGGGGGTATAATTGGAAGGAGAAAAAGCAAACCCAAAACAATCTATTTTCTTTATACTAGCGAAAAGACGGGCACGTGTGAAAAGACGGGCACTCATGTGCCCGCCTTTCCGCTCTTTTTATTGCGCTAAAATTTGAAAATTATGAATTGTGTTTTTCTATGAAATTTTGATTTTGATTAAAAATATAAATATAAAAGAATAAAAATCAGACATATATTCATATTGTGTTTGTTACATTTTTTAATTTTGAATTCACTCTCATCAATTATCTTTTTTAAAGAATAAAGTATAAGGAAAAAAATTAATATATTGTGGACAATAAAAGATTGAGTTTGTTATCTTTTTTTAATATTTGAATTTACTTTTATCTATTTGTTATATGTGCTATTTGTATTTAAAGTTGAGGGTAATTTGGAAAAGAGAAAAAGACAGCCTAAAAATGTCAAAATGAGTTTTATACTTTATATAGTATAGATATACAAGGGTCGAGTTTCGAACCTCAAATCTTCCATTTATTCACTTTAAAGAAGTGAATTTCTAAACATTGGACTATTTGATCAACAAATAACAAATTTATCACTCAATTATACCACAAGTAATTGATGTGCAGGGTGTGAGATTTTTGTAATTTCATGGTACCGAATATGATTCCTACTCATAAAAAGTCCACAATAAAATTTATTAATTTCATTCAAGTAAATTTTAATACATATACAAATATATAAATATTTTATTGGCCTATAGTTGTTAGAGTAAAAAAAATTAACACAGTCATTCAATATTTTATGCATACTTGATCTTCTTCTTTTTGACAAAAACCATACTTCATCGTTACATTACTTTGTTATATAATTCCTTAATTATTTATAGAATTACAATGTGGTAAGATGTGAATATGTGATTGGATGCATATATATAAAAAATAAATTACACTTGCAATCTATACCAACTAAACTCGTTATATAAAGTGCTGCCATCATTAATAATAACTTTCCTTTTCCCAGTTGTTTTATTTATTAAAAAAGAATTATTATTTACATTAACATGACATATAAATTAAACTCAGTATATAAGGTACTCCCTCTACCCTTAGAAAAATACATTCCTTCTGTTTCAAATTGATTACTACTTTAAAAACTTAAAAAAAAATCATATTAAATGTAATTTGTATTTTTCATGCAATAAGAACTAAATTTTTTCTTTCAAATTTTGCCCACAAATAAATAGTGTATAAATATTGGTCATGTCATTATACTCCACTATAAATTTATATTAATTATAATAATGACTAATAACCAATAATTAATAAATACACTTCACTAAAAAAAATAGTCAATAAATACACTTAAGTAAAATTATTCAACTTATCAAGTCATTTAAACATAAATTTTTCTCGACTCTTATTAAGTAAAATTATTCAACTTATCAAGTCATTTAAACATAAATTTTGGCACATGTACAAGCATTAAATTGGTGTAAGTCAAAGCGCATGTACAAGCATTAAATTGGTTGTTTGACATCGTAACTATGATTTTTTTTTTAGGAATCATCTGATGAAAGGTTTTTCCTCACATTATAATTTCCTATCTACACGTGAGTATATTAGGATCGTCTCCACAGGGATTGGTGTGCTATTTCGAGCCGTTCAACAATCGTTATTGTTTTGAGTAAGGGGTTTGTAACTTGTTCGCATAAAACTAATGTAATGTAAAAACGGAAATAAAAACTACAAGTAATAGGGAATAAAAACGTTGGAATCGGAGTTCATCAATCTTGCATCGAATATAATCTAAAAATCATGCATATGAATTCTAGCGTTTTAGCGAAAATCATCACGTATCACTCGACAACGTCATTCGTGTCCAAATGACGTCGTGAGATCAATCGTATCGTTTAATCGACGATTTCTCAATCTATTAAACGATCCGAAAGCATTATGTTCCGACACTTTATGCGATTATCAAAACCAAATTCCATGTCTAGAATTTCTTATTTTGATAGAAGATTATTCTAAACCTAGATTCAAAAGTATTTGTCAATAACAATTAAATCAAGCATGAGAATGAAAAGCAAGAATAACTTCAATAACACATAAATTGCTAAAATCATATATTTGCATAATCAAAGATTACATCTAAGCTAGAAAGAGTACCTCCAATCCCAACAAAGGGAAGTTAGTTGTTCATTTTCATGACAACTATACAAAAGTTTAGAGAAAGATGAAAATCCAAGCCTAAGTCTTGATTTCCCAAAGTCTTAGTTGATTCCACAATCCCTTCACTCTTGCTCCTTGAAGATCATAGCTTCTAGCCCTAAAAACTGTCTAAAAACTAAATCCTAAAATATTACTGAACTGTAAAAATAAGCTATATCTGAACTCCTATCAAAAAAGACTTAAACAAAGCTTAAATGCTAAAACTGATAATGACATTTTCGCTCTGCGAAATTAACTTCGCTCGGCGAAGTAAGCTTTCTTAGCCAGTTGCTTTAAGCCACGTCTTCAATTAGCCTTTAAACCACCTTGATTTCGCTGAGCGATGATAAATTTCGCAGAGCGAAATCATGCTTCCCCTGTTTCAGAAAATCCCTGCCTAAGCTCGCCATTCTTTCGCCTTGAGTTCGCCCAGCGAAGCTCTTGATTTGATTTTCTTTCCTTCTTGACCTTTAAGTCCAAGGAGATGGCATAAACCTACAAAAATAGTTGGGATTAGGTCTAAAAAGCATGAAATGATAATTATCCTTTCTTTCAGTGCTTTTACCTAGATAACTTGTAAAACAAGTACGAAAAGTGCCTAAAATAAATATGCATTTTAACTACTTTTTGGCACTTATCACACTCCCCAACTTAAATCTTTGTTTGTCCTCAAACAAAGGACTCAAAACGAAAATCTTTTCTTTGAAATTTTGTTGTGAATCAAACTCTTTGATTTGGCCATTTTTGAAAAGCATGATTCAATAATAAATTGCACTGGCAAGTCTTTTGTATCTCACTAATCTGGAAAGAAACAAAAATGTAAAACAAGTTCTAAACACAAAATTCAATTTATGCAGTTCACATCAATATTATGGTTAGCAATGAATCACACCTAACATACTTCTTTGAAAGTAAATGAACAACTTGAACTCATGTTGTGAAGGTTTTGAACACTCATCCGGCAAGTTTGCTAACATTCCGATTAAGTTATGCGTTCATCTAATTATCGTTTCTAAAAGCACAAAAGCATCAATCACAAGGTCTTTGAGGGTTGTAATTTGGCTTGGTTTCAAAAGAAATGTCATATGTGGGAAAAATTGAATTCAAAAGGCCAAGCATAGAGGAACATTCTTTCTAATTACACAACTTTCTCCTTATTCAAAAACAACTCTTGGTGATTTACAAATATTTCTTTGATCTTGACAACTTTTTTGATTTATTGCATTTTTTCTTTTTTTTTTTACTTTTCTTTTTCTCGGTTCCTTTTCTTTCTTTTTTCTTTTCTTTTTCTTTTTCTTTCTCTTTTTCTTGTTGTCAAGATCAATTTCAAAATTCACCAATACTTGACATACACTACCTCCCTTTTCTCCCCAACTTATTCAGAATGATACCCTAATTGAATGTTCCTTTATCATTTGGCAAAGGACAAATAAACATGATGGATAAGGGTTCAAAATGAAAGTAAAATATCATAATCCAATAGTGATTTAACTATGAACTGGATTTTTTTACAAACTCCGGCAATTTCACTAAGCATTTGAGCTTATGAAAATTGGCAGTTCATAGTTAACGATTCTGATTCATTAGGCTCAAAGGGGTTATCAAATACTCACTTCTCACAGGGTAGGCTTTTTATGGTCAAATGTTTCTACTCATATTCAAAAAAATGCCTTGATCATTTCAGTGCTTTCATACAATTTAAAACAACTTTCAGATTTAACATAAAAGAATCGAGTTAAACAAAAAATGCCGGTCTCCTGCATATATACATAGACTTTGAGGATTCCTCACATTTTGGCTAGTTCTAATTGATTCACATACTAAACATGTTATTGCGGAGAACTGAATGAAATAAATTTTGTTTAAAGTACACATTTCAAATCCCTGTCATCTTTCCATAAACGCAAGAAACATGTACCTTGGCTTTGCACAATTCATTGAATTTTCTATCCTTACCATGCCTTTGATGTCGCTTTTTTCGACTATGGATCATTCAAATATTTGAAAAGCTTTTAGCACGTGATC
The DNA here is from genome assembly GCA_018208015.1 of Medicago ruthenica. NCBI lineage: Eukaryota > Viridiplantae > Streptophyta > Magnoliopsida > Fabales > Fabaceae > Medicago > Medicago ruthenica. The sequence continues at coordinate 102,583,310 of CM031372.1, read as the reverse complement.
CATAAACAAAACCAAAGATAATTATAAATAACAGAATATTTGTTCACAACATGTCTTAGGCAGAAAAATAAACAGAATACAAAGTACCACAATTGTTCCAACAACCACAACTTTTAAAATCACACCCGCAAAATATAAAATAAAAACGAAAGATAATTAAGCAAAGTTTAAGAAATAAATCGACTGAAAGCTTTAAAAGAAAATTCACTCAGCACAAGGTGAGCTTTTCAATCAATTATCTCTTTCTCAATCTGAATCCATGGCTTCATCATCTTCCGTGTTTTCTTCACTTCCATCTTCAGAATTTGTAGCCAGCACATCTTCCTCTCCACCATCGCCAGCATTGTGAGCACCCTCCTCCTCCAAGTAAAAAGGCCTAACCCCAGGCCATGCAACATGCGTCTGATAAGCCGCTGGTGTCATAATTTGTTGTGCTACATCCTGAGGAACTCCCATCTGCAATTGCAACCTGTACATAGAATCATGTACTGCACTCAAAGCCCTAGAGTTAGACTCGTTCTGGTCCCAGGTATATGAATAGGCAGATAAGTATCTGGGGTCCCAGTCGGCGAATTGAGGGTCATTTTGTGCAGGAGGTGCTTGGGGAGCTGGTGGTGCTTGGGGGGGTGGTGGTGCTTGGTCCCTAGGTGCTCTCTTACTCTTGCAATGCCTATCAATGTATTCATCATCTATTGGGTTCTTTATGGTTTCATGCACTTGTGCAGGCATAACAATGCGTGCAGCCTGACATAAACCCATAATTAGGCCAGGGAAGACCAAGGGGCACTTCTTCTTAGCAGGTGGCTTTATCCCACTCTCAGCCACAATTTTCATTTCCTGAGAAATGACTCTTGCAATGTCAACCTGCTGGTTAGATAATATGTAATAAAGTAGAGGGGTGACATCAAGGGTAGTAGTGGATGTGTGGCTTCAAGGTCGGATATTATGGAGGATGAGGTTAAGTATGACTTGTGCTGGTGTATTCATATGGTGCCTATGAGCTCTAAAGGGTTGATTTGATGGATTTAGCTCATAGGATTTGCCTGGAAGGAAGATGGCTTCTGCTATCTCAGTATGGTTCCAATTTCCCCTATTTTGGTGTTGATGAAAAGCGCAAAGCGCATCATGTGGGAGGTCAATTGGGTTACCGAGATAAGCATTGATAGCATCTCGGTCAAATCGGATGGCTCGGCCACGCACCATGGTTTGGTAAGGAAATTCTGCATCTGGGTCAGAAGGGATAGAGTTGGCATAGAACTCCCGGATAATGTCGAAGTTCAAATGTGTAGGAGGTCTCACCAAAACCCCCCATTGACGTGAATTAATCATGGCGGCAATACCCCGGTAGGTTCCATTTTCTGAGATAATGAACTCCTTCTCCGACCAGAATTTCCTTTCAAGAAGCTCAGAATGCCTCTGCTGTTGACGAGGGCCTATGAACCGTGTGGGATCAAAAGGACCTTGCCCTTGCAATCGAGAGGAACTAGCAGCTGTTCTTGGCTTCTTGCTTGTGGAAGCGGTGGTACGTTTTGGCCCCATTCCTATAATAGACAAGATAGACTATCAGTAATGCAATTAAGTAAGAAATCATGAAAAAATATAGGTTCTGTGTCTGCTAAGTTCGCAGTGCAAAGTAGAGCATGGCTCTGCGAAGTTAAAACAAAATTTCTGGGTTTTCCAGAACATGTTCGCACTGCGAACCAAGAGGCTTCGCACTGCCAAGTTGTGCAGAAATGCAGAAATGCAGAAATTCAAATTTTTCTACTTAACCTCAAACTTTATGAACCTAATTCATGCTAAACATTCTGGGTATTCACAGAGATGACTTAGAATCATAATGCTTGCATAATCATTTCCCCCAATCGTATTTGTTTCAGAAAATTTTTCAAATGGGTATCCAAAAAAGAAAGTGGGAAAATTCGAATTTTTTTCATGGCAAATGCGTGCTTATGCTTCTATTTCATCTACCCAACACAGAATCTAACAAGATTTAACAATTATAGTGTCCTATTTCATGCTTCTATCAACTTACACAAAATCCCCTAACATTCATGATTTTACCTAGTACAAAAGAGAGAAATAATGAGAGAAAAACATACCTGATGCAGATTGACTAGGCAAGATGCACGAAAATGTTCACAAGTTTTGATTTGAAGCTGAAAGATCTTGTGATTTTTACAGAATTTTTTTTTTCTTTTGTTAAGGTTTGGGTTTTGAAGTTGAAAAGTGGGAAGGATATGGAACAAGAGTTAATACTGAGTGGTTGTGGAACAGTTGGGGAAACGGGGGAAGTTGAAAAAAAGAATTAAATGTGAGTTAGTGACATTGAAATCTGTGCCTGTGCCTGCAGAATTCACACACTTCGCACTGCGAAGTAAATCATCGCACTGCGAAGTTAAAGCAAAATTTCTGGGTTTTCCAGAACACGTTCGCACTGCGAACCAAAAATTTCGCACTGCCAAGTTACTTGGGGTGACTCAGCTTCTGAAGCTTCAGACTCTAAAACTTCGCACTGCGAAGTAAAAATGTCGCTCTGCGAATCTATCAGAGTCTGAAGATCTCAGAAGCTGTCAAGAAGTGTCGCAGTGCGAAAAAATAAAGTTGGCTCTGCGAATTTGACAGGTTTCAGAATTTTCAGAGTTGCAACTTTTCACAAGACTTGTCAATTTTAGCTTTACCTATAGTTACTTAAAAGCAGTAATAAAGCATAAACACTTACAAAATTGGGTTGCCTCCCAACAAGCGCTTGTTTTACGTCGTTAGCTCGACGCCTGTTTCGTTAGGGTGGCCAAAATGAGACGGAACACACATCAGCCTTTGTATTCCTTTGTTTTGGGAGGAATTCCATGAACTTGAAGTATAGCTGATGTGGAGTCCATAACCTCCATATCCAGAATTTGATGAACAAGGAACAAATGCTATATTTTAGAAGCTCAAGTTCTGTCTGGCTCACCTTCATCCTCTTCTTTTCACATGTTTCTTCCTTGTTAAGAAACTGTTCCATTTTCTCAATATCCATCACTTCTTCACTATCAACAATTCTGGCCTCTTCAGTATCTGACCTTTCTTGAGGAAGTTCTAATTTGTGTGGTATCGCTATTTCTTCCACTAATTTCCTTATACCACATCCTTCTAACATTAACTCTTCCTCACTTTCATCAACATCGTCTTCAACAATCTCTCCAAATTCCAAAGTGGATTGATTGTTGGTCTGAACATCCATGATTCTTGGTAGAAAATTTAATTGAACTTGCAAAATTTCCAATTGGCATGATAAAGCTCTCAATCTTCGGCTGGTATTTTGCATGTTGATCATGGATTGTTGCATGAACATATTCAAAGTATTTTCCATTCTTGACATTTGTTCATCTTCAAACGGATATTGTTGATACTGTTGATAGGATTCATACTCAAATGGAGTGTAGAAGTTGAAATAATCATGATGATCAGCCATGATTTCCTTTATGTTGAGAATCTGAAACGAGTGTAACTAACAAGAAAATTTTCTTTGTATAACAAAGAGGGTTAATGCACACACAGTTTTATAATGTACAAAAGAAACGAAAAATATTAAAAAGATATATACAAAAGCTCAAAACAATACAAATTATTGCGATGCTCAAAATCTCTAAACACTAATCCCCGGCAGCGGCACCATTTTGATGAAAGGTTTTTCCTCACATTATAATTTCCTATCTACACGTGAGTATATTAGGATCGTCTCCACAGGGATTGGTGTGCTATTTCGAGCCTTTCAACAATCGTTATTGTTTTGAGTAAGGGGTTTGTAACTTGTTCGCATAAAACTAATGTAATGTAAAAACGGAAATAAAAACTACAAGTAATAGGGAATAAAAGCGTTGGAATCGGAGTTCATCAATCTTGCATCGAATATAATCTAAAAATCATGCATATGAATTCTAGCGTTTTAGCGAAAATCATCACGTATCACTCGACAACGTCATTCGTGTCCAAATGACGTCGTGAGATCAATCGTATCGTTTAATCGACGATTTCTCAATCTATTAAACGATTCGAAAGCATTACGTTCCGACACTTTATGCGATTATCAAAACCAAATTCCATGTCTAGAATTTCGTATTTTGATAGAAGATTATTCTAAACCTAGATTCAAAAGTATTTGTCAATAACAATTAAATCAAGCATGAGAATGAAAAGCAAGAATAACTTCAATAACACATAAATTGCTAAAATCATATATTTGCATAATCAAAGATTACATCTAAGCTAGAAAGAGTACCTCCAATCCCAACAAAGGGAAGTTAGTTGTTCATTTTCATGACAGCTATACAAAAGTTTAGAGAAAGATGAAAATCCAAGCCTAAGTCTTGATTTCCCAAAGTCTTAGTTGATTCCAAAATCCCTTCACTCTTGCTCCTTGAAGATCATAGCTTCTAGCCCTAAAAACTGTCTAAAAACTAAATCCTAAAATATTACTGAACTGTAAAAATAAGCTATATCTGAACTCTATCAAAAAAGACTGAAACAAAGCTTAAATACTAAAACTGATAATGACATTTTCGCTCTGCGAAATTAACTTCGCTCGGGGAAGTAAGCTTTCTTAGCCAGTTGCTTTAAGCCACGTCTTCAATTAGCCTTTAAACCGCCTTGATTTCGCTGAGCGATGATAAATTTCGCAGAGCGAAATCATGCTTCCCCTGTTTCAGAAAATCCCTGCCTAAGCTCGCCATTCTTTCGCCTTGAGTTCGCCCAGCGAAGCTCTTGATTTGATTTTCTTTCCTTCTTGACCTTTAAGTCCAAGGAGATGGCATAAACCTACAAAAATAGTTGGGATTAGGTCTAAAAAGCATGAAATGATAATTATCCTTTCTTTCAGTGCTTTTACCTAGATAACTTGTAAAACAAGTAAGAAAAGTGCCTAAAATAAATATGCATTTAACTACTTTTTGGCACTTATCAACATCCTAATTGGTACTCCCTTAATTTTTTATCTTTTGATGTTTTAGATCTTGGCACAAGTCTTAAGGGGTAATTAAAGCATAGAAATGTTTGTATGTTTTAGACTAAAATGTCCTTATTTATAATTAATTCACATGTGATAAGACAAATGTCACAACTCCTTTAATAGTTTTATGGTGAGTTTTCCAACAAGGGTAAACTTGGAAAAAAATATTAAATATACTAAAACATCAAATATTTTGGAAAATAGTTGAAGTTCTAAAACATCAAATAAAAAATGGAGGGAGTAGTATATTGAAATCAATCGGTTTTGTTGATCAACAAAAATCTACAAGTATTCTCATAATATCATACTAGCGGAAAGACGGATACTACCGTGTCTGTCTGCTCTTTTTATCGTGCTAACGTGTGTATATTTTATTATGTTTGTTTGTATAATTTTGATTACAATTTTTAAATTTTTAAATATTAATGGAAATTATTCGTACATCGATTTATCTACAAATTATTTTCAAAGCATATAACGAAATTATTTATCAACTCGACATATTTTGGTTTTTTTGTATATAAAATAAAAATTAAAAAACAATAATTTTTTATTGATTATATTTATATAAAATAAAAATAAAATAACGATCGTTTTCTTATTGATTATATTTTTAGTGACTTATATTTGATATAGTTTGTTACATTTTTTTTAAGGATAAAGGAAAAAAAACTGGACATATACTTATATCGTGTAACAAAACACGATATATTTTGTGTGCTAACAAAAATAATATTGTGTTTGTTACATTTTTTTTAATATTTGAATTCACTCTCATCCATTATCTTTTTTAAATAATAACGGAAAAAATTGGGCATATACAATTTGTTACATTTTGTTTTAATATTTAAATTTATTGTTATCTATTTGTTATATGTGCTATTTGTATTGAAAGTCAATCCAAAAAAACCGAAAGAGGTTATTTTCTTTATAGATATATTATAAATATAAAAAAAAAATGGCGGCCAAACATAACTCATATCGGTGGCAAAAATTAAAAATGTAAAAGGAAAAAAAAAACTAAGAAAAAAGTAGGTTGGTAAACAAAATCGATCCCTAAAGAAATTATCTCTAATGAAAAGAGGAAGATCATCCTCCCAAATTCAGAGATGGATTGCTAAAACTAAAATTCACAGAAAAAAAAATTGTAATTTATTTCATTTATTTTTTGGTACAAAATTTAGTTTATTTTAAGTTGATTAACATATACATTGTTTATTTTATGCATTTTGAATTGCTAAATAAAATAAAATATGTTTACTAAAATATAAGAGATTTTACGGTTGACATCCCCAATTTTTTTATTAAAAAAAGTCTAATGTTATTTTATGTTATTTTTTATTTAAAAAAGGATAAATAATCATTATATTTCTCTTAAGTATTAAACATTGAATATATTTCTCCTCTAACAAAAATACTAAATATATTTCTGAATGTAGTGAGATTTGTTAATTGTTTTATTTCTAGAAGACTTGCACATATTTCTGTTAGTTTACTTAGTCTCTAAAATACTAAATATATTCTTTTTTTTGTCAAGTAGTCTAGTGGTTAGAGTTCACACATTTAAATATGGAGAAGTGGGGTGTTCGGCGTTCGAACCCCGACCCCTGCATATAATATGCAATATCCCTATCAACTGAGCTAAGCTCAAGTGAATAAATACTAAATATATTCTTTGTACCGGTAAAAAGAATATTGGATATATATTTTTGTAATTTTTTTTTGTAAATTAATTGAAATGCCTCACATATTTGTTAAACAAAATGACAATTTAATCAACCAAAGTGAATGAATAATTGTACTCCCTTTGTATGTTATTATAAGATCCAAGAACAAAGTTTAGGGGTATTTAGAAGATATGTTATTGTGACAAATTTGTTATAATATCCACTCTTGCAATTATTGATGTCATATGAAAGGAAAAAAAATATTTTTTTCATTGATAAATTAAAAATGAACACTTTTGTGTAAAAAATATTAATGCACACCAGTAAAAGACAAAGTGATAAACACTAAAAGTCTGAAACTGGAAATTACTCTTTACACACCTAGTAAAGTCGAATGCTAATTAATTACCGTTCGACAAACTTTTTAAATCGGTTGAAAAAATGCCTTAAACAATCTAAAAAAATTCAAACGACATATAATTGTCGTTCAGTGCGTGTTTGTGAGCAGTTCTTAGATAGTAATTGTCATTGAAACTCGTACATAGGGGTGAAAATGGGCTAGGCGGAGCCGAGCTTTATAAGCCTAAGTCTGGCCTACTTCAAAAATTATAGGCCTGAGTCGGACCTATTACTCGTCATAGGCTCATTTTTAAGGGTTGTCCTAACATTTCTAAAGGTCCGATGAAGCCTGAAAGCCTATTTTACACTAAAGTCTAGCCACACCTATAAGTCTACTACCAAATAGGTCAAATCTTATAAAGGTCTAAAGCAGACAAATATGTCTACTACTAAATAACGAAATCACATAAAATTATAATCATACCAATATACCTGCTACTATAAAATTATAAAAAAAATCAACAATATTAACAATGGAAGAGATATTATATATAAACAACTTAATAGGTCGGCATGATAGGCTTACTAGGCTTTTTTGTAGACCTTAACTTAATAATGAAATAGACTCTATAAAAAACTTGATTTTGACCTTCTTATTAAACGAGTTAGGCCAAATTAGACTTTAAATATGCTGGATGTTCTCATCCTTACTCGTACACACAACTAAGAATGATATTGGAAAATGAAAAGTTTAGCAAGAGGGAGAAACAGCAAAAAGACATTTTGCTGTGACGAAAATACCCCTAAGAAATATTAAATAACCAATACTAGACATGCCCCTCTCTCTTCTATAAAAAGTGTTGGTTGGTTTACATAAGAGAATACAAACCGTGAGAAACATACATGGGTATGAACTGTAACAGAGTAGAACATTTTGAAGAAACAACAATGAAAATTCAAACAGAGATTCCAATTCATCAAGTTCGTTTACCACCAGAGACAACATCACTCAACAAACTCAAACACAGACTCTCTGAAATCTTCTTCCCTGATGATCCTTTACACCGTTTCAAAAACCAACCATCTTTTACAAAGTTTCTTCTTACCCTTCAATACTTGTTCCCCATTTTTCAATGGGGTTCTCAGTATAATCTCACCCTTCTTCGTTCTGATGTCATCTCTGGTCTCACCATTGCCAGCCTCGCCATTCCTCAGGTAACACACACTTATATTGTTGCATGCCTCTAATACTTCATATTGAAGGCGTGTCTGTGTCTGATACTGAGACATACGACTATATTCAATTATTTTATTTTGTGAAATTAAGACGTATCTAGTGTCCGACAAAACATGTGGTTACACTCAATTATTTTATTTTATGAAATTATCATTGATGTTAGTGTCGTGTTCGGTGCCACCGTTAGTGTTGCATAGTGTCTCACTTATTTTTTCATGTCATCATACACATATGTTTGTATTTCATTATACAGATTGAAGACGTGTCTAGTGTCCGACACCAAGAAATGTGCGACTATTCAATTATCTCATTTTCTAAAATTAAAGCGTGTCTGGTGGTTTCAGTCGGTGACACATGTGATTACATTTAATAATTTTATTTTCTGAAATTATTACGGTTTTACCGTCGTGTCTGTCAGGTGTTTGTGTTAGTGTTTCATAGTGTCTCAGTTATTTTTTTTTATATCATCATGCATACTTATATTTATATAATTTATTTATGTTTCAGTTTTGTCTCTCTTTTTTTTTTTGACTAAATTTTGTCTCTTGTTAAATTGCAGGGAATTAGCTATGCAAAGCTTGCAAACTTACCACCTATTATTGGATTGTGTAAGTATTGAATTTAATATTTAATTTATTTCTAGTTTCATGATTCCTGGCATTGAGTAATTGTTATTAATTATGATGGAACATTTGAATATGACACAGATTCAAGTTTTGTGCCACCATTGATATATGCTCTGCTTGGAAGTTCTAGACATGTTGGTGTTGGACCAGTTTCCATTGCATCTTTGGTTATGGGATCAATGTTGAGTGAAACTGTTTCTTTCACTCAAAACCCTACTCTTTATCTTCAATTGGCTTTCACTGCCACTTTTGTTGCTGGTTTATTCCAAGCTTCTCTTGGTATACTAAGGTATTGAATTCAACTAAATCATTCATCTTCAAATTTTAATTCTTATTTTACTCTTGTCAGTGAAATTAGTTGGTTAGAAATTAGCATAGTAAGATTGGTAAAAGGGTTATATATAAGTACGGTCGATCAGATGGTAAAAGACTGCAGGAACATTTGATAAGTTAAGACTCTCCGCACGTGTTTGTGAATTTCACTACTAGACTCTTCTGGGAAAAAACAATCAAAAACTTGTTACTATTACTTCTTTATTTAATAATAAGACAATTCTAGTCAACTTGAAAATTGAGAATTTAGTTGTGGTCATTTATTAAATGAAATTTTATTGGTTCCCTATGTTTTGTGAATGATGAAATGATCTTTTAAATTTGTGCATGCAGGTTAGGCTTTGTAATTGATTTTCTATCAAAAGCAACACTGGTCGGTTTCATGGCCGGTGCTGCTATTATTGTGTCACTGCAGCAATTGAAAGGGTTACTTGGAATTGTGCACTTTACTAACAAGATGCAAATTATTCCTGTATTGGTCTCTGTTTACAAACAAAAGGATGAGGTACAGAACACTACCATGTAGTTTAGCACTTTAAGAATGCTCGGAAATTGGAAACAAATTTTTGTATATTTGTTTTTTAGTCATTTTCTATAATTAAATTCATAGATTTTTTTGAAATAATACCTCAATTATATACTCCCTCAGTCTATTTTCATAGGAGTAGTTTATAAAAATCATGGGTAGTAAGAAAAGTTGTTGGAGTAATAAAATTGTCTCAAATGTGTGTGATTATTACTAGATTACCCTTAATTAAATATATATATTTAATGTTAACTTTTCATATACCAAGACAAATTGGTAGTATTAATAAGGGGTATATTTCAAAAAAGAGTAATCAATGGATGTAGGAATTTGCATATGATTTTATATTTAGGGACAAAACTTTTTGTGTAAATTACTTATGTAATAAAAAGGGACGGAGCGAGTAACAAAATGAAAGAAAACAATAAGAAACAAAGCTACTAAAAGACAAAATGGGTTGTCATCAAGGCAACTTTGCTCTTTGTTGTTTGTGGCAACCCAGCTATCGCATGGGATATGAAACAACCAATTGACATGTTTTTGTATATTAAGTAATTTAAATTTTACTAATAAAATAAATTATTTATTATCCGGTGAGTATAATTCAGATGGTAAAATGCTACATTGAGATTTGATATGATGGAATGCAGATTTGAATATGCAATTCTCCATTTTTCAGTGTTGTGTGTGGAAGTTCTTTAGAAGCAAATAAAAAATAAATAAGTTACTTACAAATGTATGACACACATATATAATTTGAAGTGCAAATTATTTATTTGTTTTTGTAAATAATACCAAACATTAAAATTGATTTCTAAATTAAGTAATTTATATTTTTCTCTTATGATTCCTACCACAACCTTTCATAGGAATATATAGATAGATTATCATTGCCCTTGCACCCCTTGATTGCTAAGTGAAGGATGGCTATTTTTTTCATATATGCTTTCTTGTCGTATTACAATTATAATAAGGAATCATATTCCAATGTTTTTTTCCCGTTGAATAGAGTATAATGGGCTACTTTTAAATATTGTGATGCTAGTGCTAGTGTAAATACTTGTGAAGTTGACTAAAGTATCTTTTACAACTTACACTTGCAGTGGTCATGGCAAACTATTGTTATGGGATTTGGCTTTTTGGCATTCCTGCTCACAACAAGACACATTGTAAATTTCTCTATCTTGCATTATTTAAAACTTAGAACTATATATTATATAGTATAATATATCAGTCTAGTGTTAGTTGCTTTGGCTATTCATTTACTTTCCAAGTTCTAATTGTTCTTGAAAATTCGCAACAGAGTTTGAGGAAACCAAAACTATTCTGGGCTTCAGCAGCTGCTCCTTTAACATCAGTCATTCTTTCAACCATCTTAGTCTTCCTTCTTAGAAATAAGGCTCATCACATTTCAGTTGTAAGAATTTTACTTCATCATTACTATTTTGAGTATATCATAAGTAGTATCAATTTAATAATTTAAAAAAATAAATAAATAAATATTGGTCAAATTAATCAAAAGTAGTAATAACTGACTGATTCTCTGTGTATTTTGCTGCAGATTGGGCACTTAGCAAAGGGAGTTAATCCACCATCAGTAAACCTGTTATACTTCAATGGTCCTTACTTGGCTCTTGCTATCAAAACAGGCATTGTCACAGGAATCCTATCTCTCACAGTATGCAGAACCAAAACTTGTTACACTTTTCTGTCACATACTATATGTTACATACATAAATATAGGACAAAACTTAGGTGTTGTTCTATAGGTACTACTTGTGCTGTTCACCGGTTATAATTTATCACGTGGTTATAATTTTTCAATTAAGTTTAAATTTAAAATGATTCGGTTTATCTTATTTGATACACAATGTATACATTGTATTGTGATTAGAGAACAATAAAAACAGCACACAAAGAGATGCATCTAGATTTTGTACTTAAATATGGCACATGATGCTGTTTTACTTAACTGTGACTTACTCTATTCAACAAAATTTGCCTATGTTTCAGGAAGGAATTGCAGTAGGTAGAACATTTGCAGCACTTAAGAATTACCAAGTGGATGGAAACAAAGAAATGATGGCTATTGGTATTATGAACATAGCTGGCTCTTGTACTTCATGCTATGTCACAACAGGTAATAACTCTTCTCTTATTTATCCACATGACTTAGTTATCTAAGAAGAATCAATTTTGAGAAAGTCTACATTCTTGCAGGATCCTTTTCTCGATCGGCTGTTAACTACAATGCTGGAGCACAGACGGCGGTTTCTAATATAATCATGGCTTCAGCTGTTCTAGTGACCCTCTTGTTTCTCATGCCTCTTTTTTACTATACACCAAACGTTGTCTTAGCGACCATCATCATCGCCGCAGTGATTGGACTAATAGATTATCAAGCTGCTTATAAACTGTGGAAGGTTGACAAACTTGATTTCTTGGCCTGCATGTGCTCCTTTTTTGGTGTTCTGTTCATTTCTGTACCTTTAGGCCTCAGTATCGCGGTAAGCAGAAAATTCATTTATCTTGCAAATCTAAAATGTTAGTTTACTGACTATGATGCTCCAACAATGTAAAGCATTTTATACAGTCATCCAATCAGGTTTCATTGTAGCAATACGATGAAATTTGATTGAATGTATAGTCCCTAAACTTCAAATATATTGCATGATAATGCTGTGGATACATTATTACTATCAATTTACTTGGCCGAAATCTTCAGGTTGCTATATCAGTCTTCAAGATCCTACTTCATGTCTCCAGACCAAACACTTTGGTGTTAGGAAACATACCTGGAACACAGATATTCCATAACATAAACCAATACAAAGAAGCTTTAAGAGTTCCTTCTTTTCTCATTTTGGCCGTCGAATCTCCAATCTATTTTGCTAATTCAACTTACCTTCGAGAGAGGTTAGATAAAGAGATTTCCAGAATGTTAATTTGTTAAGTTCAGTATATATTTCTTTTGAGTGAATCTGTGATTCATATGATTAAGAGCTTCTCCTGCTGCAGGATACTAAGATGGGTTCGAGAAGAGGAAGAGCGTATAAAAGAATATAATGGAACTTCATTGCAGTGCATAATTTTAGACATGACAGGTACTAATTTCATTAGACTCACAACATTGTTAGAGTTTAGCAATCATGCACTGTCTGTGTACCTTTTTTTTCACACAGATGTTCAACCATATCTCACCCATACGTCATGTAGTATTATTTGCTAAGATATGGGCATAAATATCTATATTGTGAGATGTGGTTATTAATGTATGTGGGCAACTTTCTTACACTATTATGCAATATTTTTCTTTTCCAGCTGTCACAGCAATAGACACAAGTGGGCTTGAAACTTTAGGCGAACTTAGAAAGATGCTAGAAAAGAGATCACTTCAGGTACATACACTAATTGATATATTGATTTCAGAAGGCCTAAAAAATCTACCATTATTCACTTTCTAATTTCAACATTTTATAATTTGCTACTGCAGCTTGTGCTGGTAAATCCTGTTGGAAATGTGATGGAAAAGTTACATATGTCGAAAATTTTGGATACCTTTGGATTTAAAGGACTCTATCTCACAGTGGGAGAAGCTGTTGCTGACATTTCAAAATCTGAGAAAGCTCAACCTTGATTTTCCATCAATGGTGTTCTAGGACATGGGAGAGAGATCTTAGAGGAACTATAAAAGTTTTTTTGTTTTTTGCGGGAAATGCTCGTTTAAGGGAAAGATCTTTATATTTTCTGCTACTTAAGCAATTTTGTACCATTTTATTAGAGGGCAAGAGTTCCCAAGAGATATATGTTTTGGTATCAATGATGAAAGTATTATTAGTAATTTGGTATCAGTTCCTTGTTTGCAATTGCACATATTAATATTAACTGTAAATAAAATACAACATTACTATATATGATATTAACTTGAAACAAAATAATTTACAAACCAAGTGAACAAAATATCCCTATATAAACGAAATAAAGAACAAGTCCCTCACCCCTGAACTTGAACTTCCAAAATATTGATGTCCTTGTAATAACGAGTACAAAACACCCTTACTCTTCACCTTGACCCATTCTGCACATTCTATAACTCGATCACTAGTTGAGTGAGAGAGATCTCATTAGTTTCGCTGAGTCTACAAATGAATTAATTACATTAAGTGCATGTTTGGATGAACAGTGAAATTAACAAAATCATGGTGATTTTGAAAATGGTTACTTAGGGGGGTGTATTGGATTAAGATTTTAAAGGACAATTTTTGTTTAAAAAAGTCTTATGGATTTTAAAAGACTTTGCAGGATTTTAATGACTTTGATGATTTTAAAAGACTATTGAGATTTACAATTTGGATTTCAATGGATTTAACTCATAAGATTTTAAAGGATTTCAAATGATTTTATAGATTTCAAAAGATTTCAAAAGATTTTATGAACTTTTAAAGACTCATTGAAAAAAAATGATCATAACACACTATCTTTCACAATATTTTCAATACACACTCTTTTATTTATTTTACTTTATTTTTTTATGAGGGAGATAGAGAGAGGAGAGAGAGAGCGATAAAGAGAGAGAGGGAGAGGAAGAGAGAGAGAGAGAAGGGAGGAGAGAAGGGAGGGAAGAGAGAGAGAGAGAGTGAGAGAAGGGAGGAGAGAGAGGAGGGAAAAGAGAGAGTGAGAGAGAGAGAGAGAGAGAGAGAGAGAGAGAGAGAGAGGAGAGAAAGGAGGGAAAAGAGAGAAAGTGTGTGAGAGAGAGGGAGGGAGGGAGGGAGGGAGAGAAGGGAGGAGAGAGAGAGGAAAATCTTTAAAGAAAAAACAATCCTGAGAAATCTCATGTTTTCATGAAAGACTTTTTCATGCTAAAATTTCACTAGAAAATCCCACCAAATCCATCAAAATCCAATTTATTAAACAATCCTTCGAAATTTGCATGATTTTGAATACCACAAGACTTTTTTTAAGTGATAAAGAGTCTTGATTGAATACCACAAGACTTTTTTTAAATGACAAAGAGTCTTGATTGAATACCAAAAGACTTTTTTTAAGTTGCAAAGAGTATTGATTGAATACCACAAGACTTTTTTATGATAAAAAAGTCTTTTAAAATCTCTTAGAATCCTAATTCAATACACCCCCCTTAGTTTTACAAAATCACGGGGGCTCTCAATCTCATCCAACTCGTGCATTAAGGAACACCTCTCAGTAACAGAGTCGGTCTTTTACTGGTTTTTGGTTTTCACTCATAGTTTCTCTGTGGAAATGGACCCTAAACTTATGTTCGTCTAGAAGGGAAGTACAGTCTGATCACAAATTATTTCATCTTCTTGCCAATTTATCACTTACTTCTCACGCAACATTTTCCTCTTACGTGGAACAAGGTTACGAGAATGAACGGTTAATGATGTCGCTGCATATATTCATCAATGTCAAAGGTATTTAACCAACAATTATTTCACGAGCTTCCGTGTGATGATGATGAAGAAGAAGAAGAAAGTCCAATCTATTTTGATTTTAAAATACTTGATACAATCCAACAGTATCAGATAAAATAGAGGACAATTTTATCCTTACGCCATGAACATAGGAATGCCCGTAAATGTCATTTCATAGGATAAATGGCTTATGTAATTTTGTTGTTTTTGGATTTTCAAACTGTTGTATTTGGATTTCCAAATTCTATTTTGAAAGGGACTATCTACCGAAGTTGTTACTAGGTTGAGTCACGACCAGGTCGCTCTCTTTAAGACGTTTCGTGGCACTACCCAAAATTGTGCAAGGCAGACTATCAACCACGCCGCCTCCAGGATAAAACAAGTCCAGCTACAACTGTGCGGTTAACTACTGCACTGTAGAAAACCGTTCGAGATTTACACCTCCAATATGGTATTATGACCACTCTTTAATACTGAAACCACTTTCTAATATGGTACTGTGACCACTCTATTATGGTGCTATGACCACTCAAATATGGTGATACCACCGTTCTAACTTTTTAACTTCTCCAAAAATAGAAAAATATCGAAAGAATATTTATATATACCGTTAAGATCATTCTTAATTCCGACGGGACATTATTATTTCAAAAGGGACTATGATCTTAAAAGTACTCTTTATAAGTACTCTTTATTCCGAAGGGACAATATTATCAAAGGGACTATGTTCTTAAGACCTTTCTTAATTCCGAAGGGACAATATACCGAATAGGGACTAAGGTCTTAAGAACACTCTTAAATCCGAAGGGACAGAAAAATGAGATAAGGAGAAGAATAGCTCGTTAACACAAGCTGGAGGGAGAAGAGAGAAAGAGTTCTCGACAACTCAATAGAACTCTTTGGTGTGTTTTTTGAACTGAGAGGAGTCCTCTATTTATATAGAGATTTTGTAACTGTTTTAGCTAAAATTGCGGCAGCAGTTACTCTAATGGATAAGATCAAAAAGAAACTTAACCACTAATCAGTTCAACAATGCTTGTGGATAAGATCAAAAAGAAACAAATCCACAAAGGTGGAGGAAACAAACTCATTGGATATGAATGAAGGAAAAATAAGAAAATTCTTATTCTTATCACAAACGACATAAACTAAATTTATGGGAAGTGATATTCACGAATAAAAATAATAATTACTATTATTTTTATCATTATAAAGTATTTAAAATTAAATACCTCAATTTAAACACTACTAATGTGTGTGTTCTATTTTATGTGGGACCCCCACTATCTATTTTTTCAATTCACATCACACTAGCTCAAAGTCTTATTACTTGGTGTTTAATCTTTCAATTTCCTTCCAACTTCACACCAATGTTCCAACAAATTTCAATTTGATTTCATTGCAAGGTCTCTTCATAAGAACTGAGAGAACATTACACAGTTAAAGTTTTAGTTATTGGGTAATTTGATAGCTCTTCACAACAAATTTATCATTCCAAACTCAGCTTCTGACCAAACCAAGAATATTCAAACTATACAACAAGCAACAACAACCAAACCTCATCTCATTATGCGGAGCAGCAACATGAATCAAACGAAACGACTCAAATGATGTCATAATGTTTTTACCATATATGATCTTATCTCTAATCCAACCATTGACACATGGTGATGTTCAAACTATACAGGTGCAAATATGCAATATGATTGGGTTTAGAGTAGCAAAAATGGAATATAAACAAAGGTAGAATAAAAAAACAATGATAGACTATAAAATATGAACGAGAGAGGGCCCGGTGGCCTCTTTCAACTCATCCATTAAACATTACAACTCACATAACTGTTCTGAGTTATCATAATGGAGAAAAAAATTCCTTTCCTAGCTACAAAACCATAAAACTTGGTTCTTGACAACTAACACATAGCATACTTTGCACAGCAATAACCCAAAGGCCAAAGCAAAAACAAAATCACATAGGTAATTGTCTGCAAATAAAATTGTCTACACCTTTTACCTTCACTACAATCTCATGCTAAAGCATGTTATTTGGACACTGGCAGACCCATGAGGAAGATATCATCATGGTAACTTGAGTTAGGAGAGCTCTTTGCCGAGTTAGTGCAAGTTTTCTCCATTTCCTCTTCTGCCAAAATTTCATCCGATCGACGCTTAAAACTGCAAAATGCTTTCTCGTAACTACAAGATATATACAACAAATTACAACTAACGTTTGTGGCTTAACTGAAACTCATAATAGAAAAGTGAGATGTTTAAGACAAACCTATAAGCGTGAGCGCCTTCCCCCTCCTCGTCAAATTTCTTATTGCATGTGTAACAAAAGCTCATAACACTGTCAAAACGACGAGGTGATGATTCTTCTGAAAATATGGGAACTTGAGAAGATCTGAAAGCCGGTTCTTCTTTCTTGCTGAACTCAGTAAAGTCATTGTTGTGACATTCCAAAATGCAGTCACCAAATATATGTGTTCGTTTCGGGTTTGGACCATGAGAAATTATACAAGTATAATCCTCCGAAAGCTCTATCTCTTTTGCAGAGAGTGAGCCTACATATCCATTGCTGAAATCAATGGATACTGGGAGTGAACTTGATATAATTTTTAAAGAATCATCTACTTGTGAGCTTGTGTTCATAACCGGAGTCAAACTCAATGATGTAGATGTAACTTCTACAAACAAATCGTTGGTTCCCAAATTAGAGCTTTGGTTTGAGTGGATTAATGAAGAAGGCCTAGAGGAATCAGGCGAAGACGCCACAGAACTTCTAAGACCTTTAGATTCTCGATTGACATCATCATCAAAGCTTTCGACTTCTGATTTGGGACTTTTGGTTTCGGAAGGAAGTGTGGGACTTTTGGTTTCGGAAGGAAGTGAAATGACATAGTTTTTGGGCAAGGAATTGGTTTTCAAAAAAGGTGCAAGAGATTCGTGGTTGTTCTTTGAGAATTGAAGTATGTGATTCTTCACTTGTGATCCGAAAATTATATTTTTCCTTGGAAATTTACCAAGGAACTCGTTATTAGGTTTGGTTTCATTAACAAGAGAAGTTATGATACCAAGGCCTACTTTACTTCCATCTAACAGCTTCTTATGCCCGGTGTGGAATGAAGGTCTAGAAGACTTAGCGCTAAAAACATTGCTAAGATTTGAGAAGAGTCTGTAATCGAGAGGAGATGTAGGGCTCCAAGCGGATTCAGAATCCGGTAAGTTTTTCACACCAGCTCCCACCCTAGAACCGGAGGTGTGAAAAAT
This sequence comes from Medicago ruthenica, assembly GCA_018208015.1. NCBI lineage: Eukaryota > Viridiplantae > Streptophyta > Magnoliopsida > Fabales > Fabaceae > Medicago > Medicago ruthenica. The sequence goes on along the minus strand of CM031372.1, from coordinate 102,564,893 downwards.
TGAGGACCTTGTTTGTCTTGTGCTTACTGTGTCAGGAGGTAAAGAGAGATTGGAAGAAGAATCAGCCATGAGATCAAAATTCTTCCGAGAATGATCCTTAATACCTCATTCCTGTTAAAAGAGTGAAATCAGTGTTTCTTTGCTGCATCAAATTCAGAAAACTAATGAAAAGAGCATTTGTTAATTCACAGTTAACATAAATGATGATTAAAGTTCACAACAAACAAAAATAAAAAAATACCTCACACAAACGGTTATCTTCCTTGCAATTGGCATGGATTAGCAGTAGGAATTATTATAATTTAACAAATGATTAAATGCTTCTTTAGCCAAAAAAAATTGAAAATCTAGTAACAATCTTTCGCAACTCAGTTAATATTAAACAAAGTATTGATTTTGATTTCCAATAAATGTGATATCTCTTGCATAAGAGCAATACAAGAATCTAAATTTCCACTTTAAGTGTTCAAATTACAAAGGCAGATCTCATGAGAACTTCAGCAACTGATCAAATAAAACATTGTCCCAAATACAATACAACAACAACAACACCCAAGTTTTATCTCACTAAGTCAAGTTTTATCTTACTAAGTCAGTTCGGCTACATAGATCAAATTACACCATTTGTTCCAAAGACAAAAAGCTACAAAATCAACTTGGAAAATATGATTTATAAAACAAAGATCTGTCAAGTTGAGGACTAAAAAACCAACAAAATGAAATCAAACCAATCCTTAATTTTATATATATTCAACTGAGTCATTAAAGTTTTCCAGCTGATCAGAATCAATGATTGGACTTAAAAAAATAGAAGAAATTGAAAAAGATAAACATTTTGGAAGCTCAAACAAGCACAAAAAAATGCAACTTCTACAAGAATATCAGAATCAAATACCTCCTTTACAATTACAAAAAATAAAATAAAAAAATTATCAACATAGTATTCCTCAACAGTGAAATCAGCAAAGTCAGAACCTCATAATCTGATCATCATCCAAAACAATCTGATTGAACAATCTAACAAAATCATCAAAAGGGTCTCTGATTATTACTTCTACAAAGAAAAATATATATTTTTTTCATGAAAATTAAAACTACAACACATTCTTTAAGATGAACTATGAAAACAATCACACACATTTGAAGAAACAAAGTAGAAATAAAAAAACCAAAAATTCATCAAATTGATTTCAGAACTAAAGGAAAAAAAGCAGAGAAATTTACTGTAAATAAGTAAATTTACCTACTTTTTTCAATCAAAGAGAAACCCAAATGCAGAATTCTTGCAGTGATGATTCATCAGTAGCAAATAGCAGAACTTCATTGTTTTTTTCTAGGTTGGTTTAATCAGAAGAATATTTTCATCATCATCATCTTCTTCTTCATCTTGCATGCATCGAAGTCAGAGACACACAGTGAACCTCTTAGTCTGAGAAGTACTCTCTCTCTCTCTCTCTCTCTCTCTCTCTCTCCTTCTGTCTTTCTCATCTCTCTTTCATGATTGAGTGCTTCAAATACGTATAATAATACAATGTATATACATTGTATTTTGTATAGTATTCATAATTCTTAATTTTTTATTTTCCTTAAACAAAATGACAAATATCATATAAAACTCGCACATAAAACTACGAGTATTTATGGATGACGATGTCTAAATCTAACCATATCAATATTATCAATTGATTTGTCAAAGAAAAAAAAAATTATCAATTGAGCGTGGTTTTACGAACTCATAATTATTTTTTCTTTGTAGATATACAAATTGTCAATAATCATTTGAAAATTTATAGTGAAGAATTTCGGATTCAAATTAGAGTACAATGTTTGGTCTAACAATTTTGTTATTTGTTAGTTGAGTTGGAACTTATTAACATATAATTCTTTATTAATGTTTATTATGACTTCTTTTTGGACATATACAGTGTTTATTAAATAATTGATACTTTTTTAAAAAAATTATTATAAATTATGTACTTTCTTTTGAATTGCCATTTCATAGTTACTTTCAAGAGAAAACTAATAAAGTTTGCTATTTTTTATGGAACTATTTGTTTTTTACCGTATATTTTAGATTATTTTTTATTTCATTTTCTACATTTTTATTTTTTATAATAAATATTTAAAAGTATTACTGAAAAAATAATACAATTAAAGATACATTCAATTTTAAAAATGACAAATGAATATGAGTAAGAAAATTGTTCAAAAGTGACAAGTAAAAAAGAGCCGGTAGAGTAATATTATCCTTAATCATAATACATCAACTTAATTTATAGCAAATAAATCAACTTTCTATCTTTATTGGAAAAGGTTAAACTCCAATCATTTTGGTGGTTTAAATCTTTTTATGCTGTTTTTTATTTTGAGTATTCGGTTTGGAGGTTAAATCCTTTATTATGTTTTCAGGTTGTAACATAATGTTATTTTTCTTGGCTACTTTGTCGTAACTTGTGGATTGTCTCATTGTAATTTTTGGATACTTTAGCTTTCTTTGGTACACCTTGTGCTAGAGGAGCTTGTGTTAGTTTTTTAATAAAATTTGTTTAGCTTCTTCAAAAAAAAAAAATTCTCTTGCATATAGGATCAGTGTAATATGTAATTTCCTTCATAAAAATAGTAAACTTGTTCATTTTTAAACAAAAATCTTTTTTTGTCGAGTAGTGTAGTGATTAAAAATTCATCTTTTTAAAATGAATAAGTATAAGGTTCGGAGTTTGTATTCGACTTATGTATATATAATGTAATATCCCTATTAATTGATGAGTTAACCTAACGAAGATGGCAAAAACTTGTTCTTTATAATATATAACTTCTTTAAAAAAACTAGTCATTAAAATATTACGTTTTTTTATAAAGTGTATGAAAGATCATAAGTGATTTATTTTAATAATGATTTGTAATAATGTTGGATAGAAAAGTTCAACCATAAGCAATGAATTATAGCCGTACAAGTTTTTTAAAAGAAAATAATAAAGATAACATGTTTATTATAGCCAAGGACATCATTTTTCTCTTTATTCAATAGCCATGGACATCATATTTTTTCCTTGTTCATTTTAAAAGACGAATTTCAAGACACTAAACAACTTAGAAAAAATATTAATATTAATCTAACATTTAACAATTTTGTACATTAATTGAATTTGGTTTGGATTTCTTTTTCGTAGTTCAACTTCAGAATTTGAGGGAAGAGATTGAGCACAAAACAAAAAGGACAAAGGAAAAAGGTGACCGTGACTGGGGGTTCAGAAAAATAAGTGACCAGCGTCCACAACTTCACATTTTTTGTGTGGGTCCGATTAATAATGGGCCACAAACTACTTCAGCTTTAACTTGTTCTTAACAAAAACCATTTTTATGAAAGAAAATAAGGTGAAGGCTAAGGTGAGAGACCAAAACAGGTCTCTCACCGTGCAAACTGATTTCTGGCCGTTAGATATATTAATAAATTATTGTGCGGTCAGATGGTGAAAAGATCAAATGGTCAAAAATTAATTTGGTAAATTTATTAATCCATCTAATGGCTAGAAATCAGTTTGCACGGTGAGAGACCTGTTTTGGCCTCTCACCGTAGCATGAGCCAGAAAATAAATGGATCTAGAGTTTAGATATTATTACCATTTTTATATAAAATGTAAGATCTCTTTTTATATCTTGAGTCTCTTCTGATCCTAATAAATATCGGAGGCAGACTCATTTAAAATAAATTAACCAAAAAATATTATAGTAATAAAACCTAAATTATCACGGTGTGTTATGAATGTTACCCAAAACGCAAAGTTCTGCGAAATCTTTGATAAACTTATGCAACAACCAATTTAAGACTAATGTCCAAACTTTTTCAAAAAGAGGACAATTATAAAATAAATGTTGTAAATTTTAAGCGACTTCAAAATTACAAATAGAGAAAATCGCTCAAAATCAATATATTTTTTTATAGACTAAACTTATTAGATTAGTCACTGAATTTATAAACACTTTTAAATAGGTCTTGAGATTATAAATATTTTAAAAAAGTCTCCAACTCTATCAAACTGTTAAATTGGTTCTTAAATTTAACTACTTACTATCAATTAAGTCTCTACATATATATTTTTTGTTTGAATAAGTCAAATTAACTCATTGAAATTTGAAATTGACACGTGTATTAAGTTACTATACACTATCAATTTAGTCATTACCATATTTTGATAATGACTAATTTTAATAAAAGTTTTTTTTTTGAACAAGCCAAAATGAGATATATTAATCAAAAAGAGAGCTTCACCTCCCTAGCACAAGATGTGCCAAAGGGAAGAGAAACTTAATACAAAGAGTTCCGAAAAGTAACCAAAAATCAAATTACATCAGCCAATCCCCAAACAATCAAAAGGATGCTGCCACCACAACTGAAAACCATATGGAAAAGTAAAATTTTTTGCCTTGAGCCACCCTAAAGAAGTAATTTTCACCCGCTCTAGAAGCTGCGGAATAGGAGTAGAATTAGAATTGAACAGCCTATAGTTCCGTTCATTCCATAATATCCAGACCGTGCATAACCAGACCAAATGTAAGAAGCGGCATCTAGGTTTGTATCCCCCAGAAGAGAAAATAAACTGAGTGAAATGATCCGACAAATGTTGAGGATCCACTGAATACACACCTAGCCACTTTTTAACCTGCTGCCACAGAGAGCCAAAAATGGGACAATGAATGATAAGATGCGCTGCAGATTCCGGATGACCACAATCAGACACACACAAAAGAGAGTTAGTAGAAATAATGCCACGACGAGCCAAATTGTCCTTAGTTGGCCATCTATTACGAAGCAGACGCCACACACAAATTGAGACCTTCAGAGGAACACATTTATGCCAAACAGCCTTTGTAACCACACCATCTATGTGCACCTCCTGCCGCGTGAGCATTTGGTACACACCACGCACCGTGTAGCCGTCACCCACAGAGTGGCGCCACTGCCAAACATCAGGCTTAGAATCCTGCAAGACAACATTAGAAAGCAGAGCTATACACTCCTCCAACAAATCCTCCTCCCACACAAACAAACCACGACGCCACTCCCACGCTCCCCCACCTACCCCCCAACCTAAAGAATGCATATCACCCACCGACAAATCCTGAAGAACAGACAAAGCAAATAACCTACTAAACCTCTCCTTCAACGAGACCGTCCCCACCCAAACATCAGTCCAAAAATAAGTATCAAGCCCGTCCCCGATGTTCTTTTGGATACTCTCTTCAAACCACTTCCACCCATCACCCCCAACTCCGTCACGGATTTTAGCAATTTCCTTCCACCAAGACGAACCCTTCCTCCCCCCTCCTAAAATCCGCCCCCTCTCCACACCGTACCGAGAGGCCAAGACCCGAAACCACAAACCCTCCCTATCCACCAGACTCCGCCAACACCATTTACCTAAAAGAGCTATATTAAATTCATGCAACCTCCGAACTCCCAAACCACCCGACTCCTTAGTGGAACAAATAGACCTCCAATCAACCCACGGAATTTTCCTATTATCCTCACACCCTCCCCAAAAGAAATTAAGAAGAATAGAATCAATGGAAGAGATTATACCTGAGGGAGCTCTGAAAAAAGAAAGGGCGTAGACAGGCAGAGAGGACAGGACAGATTTTAGAAGAATCAAGCGGCCTCCAAAAGATAAGTGTCTACTCTTCCACCTCGACAGCCTGGATTTAATGCTATCAATGACCGGTTCCCAAAAACTTAAACGTCTAGCATCCCCACCAATAGGAAGACCCAAATACAAAAAAGGAATCCTCCCAATTCTACAAGATAAAACCGAAGCCGCCTCCACTAACCAAGACTCTTCAATATTGATACCAACCAATAAACTCTTATGATAGTTCACTTTCAAACCAGACATAGCTTCAAAAAGGGCCAGAACAGCTCGTAAGGCTCTGACATTCGACCAGCTCTTAACGCCTAACAGAAGAGTGTCATCAGCAAATTGAAGATGAGAAAGAACCGTAGGATCTTGCGCCCCCATGGTGTACCCAGTAAACAAGTTAGACTCCACAGCAGAAGACATCATAACATTCAGCCCCTCAGCAGCAAGGAGAAAGAGAAAAGGAGAGAGGGGATCACCTTGCCGCAAACCTCGCTGCATAACAAACTCATCTGTAGGGCTCCCATTGACCAGAACGGATGCAGTAGCCGATGTAACACATGCCTTCATCCATTTTCTCCACAAAGTTGGAAAAGCCATGCGCCCCATCACCTCATCTAGATAACTCCAATCCACCGAATCATAAGCTTTCTCAAAATCAACCTTAAATAACAGTAAATCTTTTTTCAACTTGCGAGCCTCATCTACTACCTCATTTGCAATAAGAATTCCATCGAGAATCTGCCTACCCTTCACGAACGCAGTCTGAGTTTCAGAGACCACAGTACTCATGATTTTCCTTAAACGATTTGCCAACACTTTAGCCAAAATTTTGTACAAACTCCCCACAAGAGCTATAGGGCGAAAATCATGCAAACGCTGAGGATTATTCACCTTGGGAATAAGAGCTATAAAAGTGCTGTTAATACCTTTAGAAAGACGACCATTTCGATGAAAATCAGTGATGAACCTCATAATATCCGACTGTAACTCAGGCCAAAAATCTTTGAAGAATCCAAGATGAATACCATCCGGTCCAGGACTCTTATAACTATCACAGTCCCAAACCGCAGCCTTCACTTCGTCCACAGCAAACGGTAAAGTCAAAAGAATGCCATCAGAAGATGACAGCCTACGAAAATGCAAATTGTTCACTGACGGTCTGGTAATACCCACAGACTGAAAATGGTTCCGAAAATGAGTAAAAACTGCCTCCCGAACATTGGGAACTCCCGTCACAAGGTTGCCATCAACTAAAATAGAGGAAACTGAATTTCTGCGACGCCTTCCGGACATAATAGCATGAAAATATTTGGTGTTAGCGTCTCCCTCCCGAAGCCAACGCATCCGAGATTGCTGCCAAGAAATGCTAGCATCAATCCTGGATAAAGAATGCAGGTCGGTGGTCATAGTGTGTAAGGCGTCAACCTCCTCCTCAAGTAGCTCCTCCAATTCGGCCTTAGACTCCAAAAGAGCAATATTATTATTCAACATATTTATCCGACCCTGGCGATTATGAGCATGAGTAAGATGCCATTCTTTCAATGCTGCTTTTAACAACTTCAATTTTTCACGCAAAACAAATCCGCCCCAACCTTGAACCTGAAAAGTCTGCAATTTGGTACGCACAAATTCATGATAACCAGGTATCTCTGACCAACACTTCAACATACGCACCGGACGCGGTCCCCAATTTTCCTCATCTATAGACAACACCACAGGGCAATGATCAGACAACCCCCGCAAAGAGGCAACTTGCAAACAGTTCGGCCACATACTACCCCAATCCTCGGATAACAAGAATCGATCAAGACGGCTCATCGCATTCCCGTCCCCCTTATACCATGTGAAATTACGGCCATGAAGAGGGAGGTCAAGTAAAATATTGTCATCAATAAAAGAATTAAAGGGCTCACAATCAAGAGAACGAACTGCAACCCCCTTCGACTTTCTTTCTTCCATACTACGGACCGCATTAAAATCACCACACAAACAAAAGTTTTTGCCCACCAACCGGTGAAGATAAGCTGATAAAGAGTTCCATAATAACATTTTTGCGCCATTGTCACAAGGGGCATAGACATTTAGAAGATAGAATTCCACAGAAGATTGAAGGAAACGACCATGGATAATTAAAACATGATTCAAAGTAAATGATGACCAAACCTCAACAACAGCAGGATCCCACATAGTTAATAAACCACCAGACGCCCCCACAGATGGCATAAAAGAGTACGAGGAAGTCGATTGACCCCAAAGAGCTGCACACAAAGAGTCACTGATAACCGCCAATTTCGTCTCTTGAAGACAAACGATCGACGGACCCTTCTCCAAAATTAATTTCCGCACTTCTGGCCTCTTCTCAAACCCTCCCAGACCCCTCACATTCCACGTAATAATCTTCATCCCAACCAAACAACCCCTCACCACTCCACCGCCCTCCCCTCTACCCCTTACTGCGCCCCCCTCGCCACTCCCTCCTCCTGCGCCCTCCCCTTTATATTTTTTCTTCTTGACAATACACCAAACCTGTTCGACTTATCACCAAAAATATCAACACCTAACACCTTCCCTATCCCACAAATATCCTCCTGCACCACCTCCTCATTACCGTGCAACACCACCCAATTTTTCCAATCATTATGAACTGTAGGAGAAGAAGTAACAGATACCTGAGATTCTTTACTGTTAGCTGTCACCCCCGGAATAGAGTTATGTCGTCTGTTGCGTTTGTAAGCCTTTTTTTTCAACACTCGAAGCACTTCTTTGCGATCATTTTCGGGAAGACGAGCTATTTTCTTTAAATTACGAGCGGAATGTTTAAGTGCCCCACTGGATTTTCTTTTAGTTTGCTGCAATCCTGTATTTACGGTTTTTAATGAAATAGCCTTATGAGCTGCTCGTTTCTTTGATGCCGTAAAAACCACTCCCGCATCGCCATGAATATGATCGTGCAACCATTCCAAACTCCAAGGACCAGAAATAATGGAACGAGAATTTATCGGGGGACATGAACTTTGACGATGTCTCTTAACACTCAAAATTCGGCCCTCCCCATGGTTGCCCACCACCGAGGCTGCACCCTCCGAAACCTTAGAAGAACACTGCATATTTTCAACTGGGATTTGCCCTGAAGATAGCTGGACATCCTTCCTTTCCTCCGCCCAATCATCCGCCAAAGAATTCACCACATCAACAATTTGCTCATGATTCTCTGAAACCGCATTTTCAAAATTATTATCAGGAATGGATACCGAAGAAGAAACATCATCCTCCAACAAACAAGCATCCTCCCCTATAGCAAAACCCCACTCCTCAATAATTTTTAACTCCACCACAACTCCATCAATAAGAATAGACTCTGTGACATTAAGAACATCCAGGGAAGATGTAGCAACAAGTACCCGGGCATAATCAAACCGGTTTTTAGCAAGAGTACAATTATCTACCCGGAGAAAACGACCACAGTCAAACACGCACAACTTAAAGAAAGCTTCACTCCATGCATGAATAGGAGCACCATAAATACGAACCCAGGCACCTCTTGCAAATTTAACAATATCTTTGTTCCAACGAACCAGATTGGTGAAAAATAAATTAAAAAACTCCCGGGCTTCTGAAAAAATTGTCATAACATCTGATGCAGAGAAAGAACGAATGAATACCTTATCAGCCCCCAACGGAATAATATCAAGGTCCTCAAAACCTGCGTCCGCTATGCGTGTTTGAACAACCGGTATAGCTTCACCGTTCAAAACTGTGGCAACCACCCCACCACGAGCCCACAATAAATCCTCCGAGGATGATCTAAAAGTACGAAGTAACTTACGGCCGTCATGGACATGTTCTTGTTCTCTAACCACATTAAACACCCGTGGGACCTTCGTCAAAAGTTGAGACGGAACAGACAAAGGTTTGTCCTCCTCCACCCTCACTTCTTCCCCTCCTAAAACATTCAGCGCCCTTCCCTCCTTCAACCCTCCCAACGCCGTGGCCAACCCTACCCCCTCCATCTCCCTCTCCTGATGACACCCTCCATCACCATCACCCATACACCCGGCATTCTCACTTTTTTCTCCCTCACCAACCTCCCCATCCCTATCACGCATGTTTTCTCCCTCACCATAAACCCTAGCCTTCGCCCTCTCCTTCTGTCCCATACCTCCTACTCCCTCACCCTTACTAAACACCCTCTCCCTTGACGACACTCCAGCTGGTACAGTCCTATCAAAGCGTGCCACTTTCGCCCAAACTCTCATGTGGCCGAATGAGACATTACGGATAGCTTTCAGCAATTTATCAACATCACGTACATTAGCATAACGGACAAAACCATAAACCTGCCCTCTCTTGTTCCTTCTCCGTGACAAAAATAAATTCTCCAAAATACCGCATACCACAAAGCTTTCTTTCAAATAAAAATATGAAATTGACTCCGGAACATTAGTAAAATAAAAAGTGACAAACCGGCGAAAGTCCGAGCCCAACGAATCAATTCCTCCCTGACCTGATCTCTGCCGTGGCTGATGGTGATCCTTCCCAACCCCCCAACGAGCTGCCTCCAGATAGCTTCGACTTTTGTGTTGTCCAGGAATAGAATGTAGTGTGCGATCGCGTGAATGCCAAGACCGTGTAGCTGTTCGCGCATGATGTGATGAGAACCGATTGAAACGTGATCGCCCCTGCCGTGATGAAACCCTAGCCTGCTGAATAGATGAAAGCCGCACCCTCTCCGGCTGAAACTGCCTGACCTCGAATCCTCCTTGCCGCGAGAAACCCCTCTGTCCATCCTGTCCTCGAGAATCCTGTCCAAACGCTTTCCTCTTCCGCACTCGCACCTCAGACCAATCATCCCCATAACCCCCCTTTTCTGGCACCCTGCTTGGACCCCTTCCCCCCCTTGATGATCTCACTGCTGGCGAAAAAGAATGCCGACGCGGTTGCCCTAGTCGCCTAGAACCACCGCCCCTCTCTCTCTCTCTCCCTCTCATGGTTTTATATATAAAATAAACTTGTATATAAAAGTTGACAGAGTCAATAACCTTTTTAAAATATTTATAATTTTATGGACATATTTAAGACCGTCTTACAAACCGACTAATTTAGTGGTTTACTGTTTTATGTGTTTGGGTATCCTACTAGTACTAAGGGGGTGTTTGTTTCATGGATTGTAAATTTATTCCTAGGAATGTGATATTGGGAATCATTGGTTTACACATGATTTTTTCACTTGTTACTCCCATGTTAAAGTATGAGAATCTTTTATTCCCATGGGAATAAGAGGTAACCACTCATAACTTCCCACTCTCACACTATTTTAACACTTTTATTTTATTGTTTTCAATTATAAATTAAATTTATTTAAAAATATTCCTGAGACACTAAATTAATTACCAAACACTTTAATAGGATTAAGATTTCTAGGAATAATGTTCCAGGGAATGTTATTTCCAGGATTGTAAATTTAATCATTGAAACAAACACACCCTAAGACTACAAGACATTAGAGTTAACTTAAGTTTGCGAGACTATTTGAACTCCTAATAATTCCTAGTAGGGCAAAGGCTACGGTGGGAAACCTCAGTAGGTCTCTCACCGTGAGAGACTTGTTTTTTTTTCTTTTCAAAACGCACAGTATAGTACGAAAAATGTACGGTACTGACAGAAAAAAATGCACGGTCTGATGTCAGACTTACAAAAAATGCACGATCTAGTAAAAAACGCACGAACCGTGCGAAATTTACAGACAGAAAAAAGGCACGGTCTGATGTCAGACCGTGCACTTTTCAGTGTTTTAGTTGAAAAAGTGCACGGTCTGATGTCAGACCGTGCACTTTTCACTTTTCAGTTTTTTTTAAAAAAAAATTCATAGTCTCTTACGGTAGAAGACCTAATGCAGTCTCCCACCGTAAACGGCGCCTTCATTACAAATGTAAGTTGTGAATTGTTTTTTTTTTTGTTCGAAAGAGATGAAGTCGTGAATTGTACGTAAGAAGTAGCTATGAGTAGGGCATGAATTTAAGCATTACAAATACAAATGTTGCTGAATTGAGGATCATTATCCACCTCAACAAACTCGTCATATAATAGTTTAATAAAACTAAATTCACGACCGGTTTTATTAAACAATTATTTGATTTTGGACATTCATAACATTTGGTTGTGCAAAATTGATGATGTGGTACGTAATTGACTATTATCCAAGTTGATTAAAGTCAACATTAGTTTATTCGATGTTATGTAAAAATCATATTATTATGTTTAGTTTCTATCTGTATTTGCGATATGTATGATATATGATATGATACATACATCCTCTTTTATCATCAATATTAACTATGATTAGAAGAAAGGTCTAAATATAGTTTTCAACTAGTTAGAAGATAATATTGATGATAAATGAGGATAGATGCATAGTATGAGATATCATACATACCGCGAATATACTCAGAAGACATGGGTTAAAACACTAGTGGTCAATTTACTACAAGGTGAATAAGTCAGTCATGAAAATCTCAAAACTTCAATCCTGGTGGAAGGAAATAAGAGAAAAGGGTCACGGTGACAAGAAATATGAGCCATGGTGGCCAAAGATACAGACACTTGAAGAGTTGATTGAAGCATGCACTATTATTATATAGATTTTTGAAAAAATAAAAAAATTATTGTCTAATTTTCTTTTGAGGAGATGAATTACTGTCTAATTAAAAACCTATAATATAATTTAAAAATTTGTAATAATTGAATATCATTTACCAAAAGTCTCAACAAAATAAAACTTACAAATTTCAAAAGATGTTAGTATTAAGAATATCAAATGTTGAATTGTTTTTGAAGAAATAAAAAATAGCATAATTCTTATATACAACGAAATAATTTTCTTTTGTGAAATGATTTTTCTTTAATAAGTAGAAGAGTTTACAAAAGCTATTTGATTAAAAAAATCATTAATTTATTTGTTAAGAAATCAACTATAGTAAAACTTTTCATTTCTTAGTGTACCAAAGAAGCCTCATAAAAAAATGAAAAGGAGTAGGTGTCACGTGATTATTTTAATTATGTGACAAAAAAAATAAAGGAAAGGAAAGACATTGGATAAAAGGTGGGGGGAAAGAAAATAATATAGATAAGAAATTACATTTTTCTGAAAGGAAGATATAAAATTACATTAACAGTAAAAAATATTACATTGAAATCCGTATCTTGTATAGTTATTAGAGTTTTCTGATTATATTTAAGGATGAAAGAAAATAACTACTCCATCGTTCTTATTATAATAAACAAAACCAAAAAACATTAGAACTAATGCAATTATTAATTAGTGTAATTTTTTAAATATTTTTACAAATATATCCTTCAGAAAAAATTGTGAAACATTAAACACACATACTAATATTAAAAAAAAGAAGTATTAAATGAAGGGTATAAAAGTCTTTTAAACAATAAATACACCTTAAAAGTTGTGACATTTTATTATAAACATGACCAAAATTTTTTTAAAAAAATTCTTATAATAAAGACCGAATGGAGTATTTGGATAAAATCCCGCACATGTTTGAGGTTGGTAACTTAATGGATACTCTCATAGATATAATTAATAAATATTTCAATTACACATCGACTATTGAATACGGAGTCAAAAGTAACAATTTTCATTCATTTAGGTATTCTTATCCATTAGTAAACTAGTAAAATTATAAAATATCATATTTTTTTAAATATAAAACTTTCCCGTGAAAGAAACTTGGGTCTTGTTAACGAGTGTCCACGTGACACTCTTTGATGATTTCAAAATAAGAAATTATTTTATGCGAAAGTCAAATATTTCGATTTTCAATGCATTGATTACACATATTTCAATAAAAAATTATTATTTAAAGGTCTTAAAAAGTGTCCCGGAACACTCGTTAATATTTCCCAAAAAAAACTTGAAGTTAATTTTCTAATTTATGTTTATTGTTTGATTAGTAATTTCCGGAAAAAATATAAGATGCAGGTTTATGTGAGATTTTTTTTGTTGTTTCTCTCACAAAAAGGTAGTTTTTTTATTATAGTATTTTTGCACTTTTATTATGTGTTTGTTCCCTTCCCACGTCCAGAATGTGCGTTTGCTAACCTCTACAAATTCTAGTTTCATAAAAGTCACAATAAACTTACATAACGACGTGAAAATTGTCTTTGTACTGTGAAACCAAACATAGAATAAATAAAAAACCTGATTCTTTGTGAGAGGAACAACAAAAACAACACATGTAGAAGTGCATATAAATTTTGTCCCTAATTTTATTATGAAAGTGTTTAATTTCATTTTTGGTCTCTATATTATTGTATTGTTTGATCCATATCATCAATTATTATATTCTTTACAACTTTCCCCCACCTGTCCCTTAAAAAATGTTAAGAGTACACCAACCCACCCACCCGGCTCACGTTAGTAATAATCTTACATACACACACTTTCTCTCTTTCTTTGCAACTTGTGAATGTGATTATATACTTTTTTCTCATTTCCTTTCAAAAATTGCATTTTTTCAGGTAAGATAACTTCTTCAATCTCATCTCAATTTCAATTTCAGCTTCTTCATTTCAATTGCAGCTTCAATTTCATTTTTCCTAATTTCATTTTATTTTTTGCCAACAATTTTCAGGGTTCTTGCTTGCACCCAAAAAATAAAAATCCTTTTTTTATTGTGAAAAATTGCATTTTTCACCCTTCATTGATGGCAAGATGCCAAAAATGGATATTTGTGAATTGAATTGGAGAATGGGTTTCTATCTAGATTAGGGGATTTAATTTTGGAGCCACACTTTAGGAATTAGGGATTGAATTGGTAATTTAGGGTTCTATAGTTTTAGTTGCATTGCAAGTTGCAATTGTAATTTGTGATTGGTTTTGAAATGGATGACATTGATGATAATGCAATTGCAAGGTATCCCTCTAACCCATATGGTGTTGGTTACCCTAACAATCAAGGGTATGATTATCTGAAACACCCTTTGAGGAATTCTTCATATTCCCATCCAGCTGCAAATCAATCTACCCGAGATTATGACGACATCGATGATGAAGATCGGTTAGGAGGGAACGATGATGAAGATCGGTTAGGAGGGAATGATGATGTTGTTGATGAAGACCGGTTAGGAGGGAACGATGATGATGATGTTGTTGATGATGACGATGATGTTGATCAACATTCCCTAAAGCAGGCTGATGAAGATGATGACTCCGATGGGGGTGGTGATGAAAATGATGATAATGACCGACAAAGTGAGGAATATGGTTATCTGAAAGATTCTGTGAGGAATTCTCCATATTCCCAGCCATTTGTGAATGAAGGTAACAATGATGAGAATGAAGAAGATGAAGAGCGATTAGTGGAGGAAGATGATGATGTTGATATTGATCAAAATAACAATGTTCAGCTTTCCCTAAAGCATGCCGATGAAGAAGATAGCAATGATGAGGATGGGGATGGGGATAGGGATGAAAATGTTGATGACAATGATGGTGATAATTACAATAAGCAGGAAAGTTATGTCATGATGAATGAAGATGAATTAGAGTGGCACCCAAAAAAGCAAAAGCTAAAGAGTTTGGTGTCAACTTATGAATTTGCAGCTCGGGTGCCGACACCGTCAGCTGCAGCTGCTAAACGATCTTTTGGGGTTAGGAATCCCCTTACTGAATGGACTGAGAAGGAGACATTTGTTCTTCTTGATGCTTGGGGTGATCGGTTTCTGCAACATAGAAGGAAGAGTCTTCGATCTGAGGAATGGCAACAAGTTGCAGAAAAGGTATCAGTAGTTTCAAAAGTTGAAAGAACGGGTACTCAGTGTAGAAATCGTTTAGATACATTGAAGAAAAAATACAAAAAGGACAAGATTAAGTTTCAAGATATGGGTGGTGGAGATAGAAATTGGGTTTATTTTCAAAAGATGGATAAGCTAATGTCTTCTCCACCACAACAAGCAAGACTCTCTTGTCGTTCGAACTCAAGAGAGCGTATTTTTATGAAGCCTGGAGTTTATGTAAATCATGCAAATGAGATGGATGACATGAAGGATAGTCCTCCTGAAAATACAGAATATGTCCGTGTAGAAGGTTTCGAAGGGCCTCGCCCAAAAAAAAGAAGGAAAGAAAGGGGAAGTGATGAGGCTTCTTCCTTCAAATTACTTGCTGATTCCATTCAGAATTTTGGTAAGATATATGAGAAGATTGAAAATAGTAAAAGGCAGCAGATGATGGAATTAGAAAAGATGAGGATGGATTTCCTCAACGATTTGGAAGCACAAAAGAGACAGATTTTTGAAAGATTGCAGAGTGAGATTTTAAAAATCGAGCAAAGAGATGATTAAAATGTTGATTCTGATGAGTCTGGTATGTAAAGTCTTATGCGTTGTAGTTACCATTGTTGTGTAACACAGAATGTAGACACCAGACAGCTAGTTGTTGTATCATTATTCATTACCTTGTTGGCATATTTAGAACTGTGTTCAATGCTTTCTTATATCAAATTTATGAATAATCTTAAATGCTATGATTTACTTTTCATGAAAGCAAATATAAAATGAGTTAATTGTTTTGGTGATTACACTTGAAACTTTGGTCTCCTTTTTATGTTTATTTAACGCTTGATTGGTCAAAGTTCATTTGTAATGAGTTTCATAGAAATAACAATCTCATGATAAATAGCATTGTCCAAATTTGTTGTCAGGTTTAGACAAAGTTCATTTGTGGTTGATGAATGTAGACAAAATTTAGTGCATGTTTGGAAACTCAGTGATTTACCTATTCCAAAGTGTTGTCTTTTGTTGAAAACAAGTTGTTGCCTTGATTTTGAAGAAAACCAAACACAAGCTTAATATTATACCCCAATTTCCTCCGTTAATTCTAATGTCATCACTAATAAATAATAATCCATTAGCCACAAATTACTTGTAAACAAGTTCGTATATATATACTATATCATCCCTCTGCCCTTCATAATTCAAATTATACATATAAAAAAATTAATTGTATTGTACCTGTTCACGAGTGATTCAAATGAATTGGACTGTAATCATCACAAGTTGATTCTAATGGCCTTTCAGACTTTAATTAATTTTTTAAGAGTGCATTTGGGGCAAAGAAAAGAATTATCATGTTAAATCTTAAATTTTAACATGTCTAAGTACATTGTTTCTACGAGTGAATTATTAATTACCCTAAAAATAGGGGCATCTTTAGACCAGGAAAAGCTGGACACTGCAACAACAATAAAATATTCCATTAATAAAAAAGTTAAATAATATTTTTTAATAAAATAGTTAAATAATATGGAGTGTTAAATTTGGAGCATTTCAAAGACCGTAACTTGCAAAGATTCTTTGATTTCACTGGTGTATGGTGACACTGACACCCTTACTCATTTGTCAAGAGTCTTAATTGGGATTTTTTTTTTCCCTCTTCCCCATTGCATCATATAAATATCAAATGAAGTGAGGCACGATGTTGAGTATTTCTCCTCAATATTTTTTTTGTAATGATATTTTTATAACCAGAATTAATAAACTTTTAGGACACACTATAAAAATATGCGAAAAACAAACGTTAATTTCATTAAAAAGGAGAAAAAGAAAATCATTATTAAAACGATAATCGTATAAAAATACGGTGTTGGTTAGCTTTTTAAACGTCAAAATAGCATTTCTCTTTTTTTATATATATAAGTAGTTCTCCTTGATATTGCATAATGTTGGCACATTTGCACTGAAAGACAACCATACCAACAATATTGTACAAAAACTATTTTCCCAATATTTATTAGTAATATATTGCACTTTTTTTTTTACCAAACATCAAAACAAATTAAGGAGTCCTTTGGTTATACAACTTATAAAAGTAAGGTATTTGCTTAGAGAAGCTTATGAAAAAAAAACAAAAAGAATGTATAGACTTGTGACAATAAGCTATAATAAGCTATCTGTATAAATTCTTGCAACCACTTGTGTATGAGCAATAATACAAGTTCAAGTAAATTTTTATAAACAACTTATAAAAGTAATCTTTCAATTCCTTGAACAGCTCGTTTGCAGCCTCGTAGCGTTTTGCTTTACCTAGGCTATTAATCAGGACAAAGTGGAAAAGCCTATTTCACTCTTCACGTAGCAACAAAGCCTTCTCAACTCTATTTATTTTGCAGAATCCATCAATGTGACAATGAGGATTGAATATGTAAATGAGCTGGGGACTACTCCATCTTTTTTCATTCTCTCTAACCATGAAGCCCTACACAGGATCGAGGCAGGGACTCCCACAACAAAGCCAGTTCCCTTTCCCTCTTGTTACGATGCATGCATCAAGACAAGAAGGGAAGCACAAAGACTCTCAAAGGAATGAAAACAAGTCGGAAAAACAAACACTCATCTGGGGACAAAGGGGTGAAGCTATGATTTGAACGAAACGCTAGAGGGAAAGATCTAAGGAGGGGAAATAGCAGCGGACAATAATGGAAAGGTCTTCCCCCTTAAATAGGCAGCGAATCCATCCAAATCTCGAAACAATCCGAAAGTTGAAGATGAAGAGCAAGCAACATCCAACGAGTGTGATCTCCCCAGTAAGCAAGCAGGACGATGGAATGGAACAATGCACCTTGTCACCGAAGAGCCATCATTACGCATTTTTGGGATAACGGAAAGTCACAACGCAACCTGGCAACCTTATAAAGACACGCTGGCACGCGTCGGGGTAGGTCAATGAAACATCATGTCTATAATGACAAGACTACCGACCCCACAAATAGTTTGCGGACTTCAATGGAATCCTAGGTCGCACCCACACAAGGATCGAACCATGGACCCGTACCCGCCGAAACGGACCCAGAGGCGGACATCCCAGGGAACACAAGGCCTTAACGGACCCAGTCAAAGGTGGACACTCACTATACATTTTTTCATAATGCCCTTATTGCATCAGCCTTAAGATGAAACAGTCGTAAGTGTGTGACATAGCTCTGCACTTGTGACCCTTAATCTGATAAAAAAATGGATAATGCCTTGTTAACCATCTTAACCCAGCACAAGATTTTCACTATTTCAGATAATTCATAAAGACCAATTGCACATGTTTTCATCTAAACATCGTATCAAAGCCATATAAGTCGTTGAAATTCCTTTTCTTCCCAACCTACTTAAAAAACTGAATCTTCACATTAACCTCAATTTATCTTTAAAACCTCGTGAACTAAGTGCATATCAAACAAAATTGAATCTTCACATTGACCTCCATTTATCTTTAAAACCGCGCGAACTAAGTGAATATCAAACAAAACTGAATCTTCACATTGAACTCAATCTATCTTTAAAACCTCACAAACTAAGTGAATATCAAACAAAAGACTGATCAATCTTTTCTCATTAATTTGAAACATGCATATCAAACAAAGAAAAATTAAGACAATGAGAAACATGTCTAAATGTGAGATTATTACACTTTAGGCATTATCATCATGTCAAACATATCAAATCTAAACAGTAGCCAACATCCACCGTCATCATACAGATAGTATCATATTCATTAATTAATCATCTTCTTCCTTTTCACTTCCAAGGAAGCCTTTGAGTTTCTCCTCCAGCTTGTTGTCCATGTCCTCAATGAAGGAAGCTTTAAAGAGCTCCATCTCTTCATGAAAAACGCGGGGAGTAAGCTGCACCAAAGCAAACAAGTTAGTTAAACAACCAGAAATTAAACAAATACATAGTTGAATCACATAACCAGAAATGGAACACAAACATAAATCACATAACCGAAATTAAACCAACTTATGTGTGTTTACATAAGACATGTATGATTGATTCAACAAAAGATAAGATTTGAGCAATGACAAAACATTGAATTAAAAAATCCCCTAAAAAAGAAGCATCAAAATAAAAAAATACCAATTCAAATGGTTTTTGAAACCCTAGGAATAGAAACATTATTGTTTTCTTCAACAAGCACCATCACCGATTCATTCATAATCAAATTAAATAAACATGAATCACACAACCAGAAATGGAAACAAACATGAAAACTAACCAAACAGTAGAATCAGAAGTGTGAATGGTGTCACAAATCACCATAATAGAGAATGAAATTACCTAACCAAAATTAAACCAACGATCAGAAACATTATTGTTTTCTTCAACAAGCACTGTCACTGATTCATTCATAATCAAATTAAATAAACACATAGTTGAATAACACAACCAAAAATGGAAACAAACCTGAAAACTAAACAAACTGCAGAATCAGAAGAGTGAGTGGTATCACAAACACCATAACAACAAATGAAATTATCTAACCAAAATTAAACCAACTTATGTGTTTTTACATATGATAGGGATGATTGATTCAACAAAAGATAAGATTCGAGCAAAACATAACATTGAATTAAAAACTCCACTAAAAAATAAGCATCAAAATAGAAAATCTCCAATTCAAATGGTTTCGGAAACCCTAGGAACAGAAACATTATTGTTTTCTTCAACAAGCAATTCATTCATAATCAAATTAAATAAACACATAGTTGAATCACACAACCAAAAATGGAAACAAACATGTAAACTAACCAAACTGCAGAATCAGAAGAGTGAGTGGTATCACAAATCACCATAACAACGAATGAAATTACCTAACCAAAATTAAACCAGCTTATGCGTGTTTACATATGATAGGGATGATTGATTCAACAAAAGATAAGATTTGAGCAAAGACAGAATATTGAATTAAAAACTCCACTAAAAAATAAGCATCAAAATAAAAAAGCTCCAATTCAAAAGGTTTCGGAAACCCCAAGAACATAAACATTATTGTTTTCTTCAACAAGCACCATCACTGATTCATTCATAATCAAATTAAATAAACACATAGTTGAAAAACACAACCATAATGGGAACAAACATGAAAACAACCCAAATAGTGAAATCAGAAGTGTGATTGATATCACAAATCACCATAATAGCGACTGAAATCACCTAACAAAAATAAAACCACTTATGTGTGTTGACATAAGATAGGCATAATTGATTCAACAAAATATAAGATTCGAGCAATGACAGAACATTTAGTTAAAAAATCCCCTAAAAAATAATCATCGAAATAAAAAATCTTCAATTCTATAAATGGTTTCAGAAACCCTATGATCAGAAACATTATTGTTTTCTTCAACAAGCACCAGCACCGATTCATTCATAATCAAATTGAATAAACACATAGTTGAATCACACAACCAAAAATGGAAACAAAAATGAAAACTAATCAAACAACAATATGTGAAGAAACAAGCAAATTGAAAATGAAATTATATCCTCAATTAAAACAAATATATAATATTTTCTCTTTAACACTATAATTTTTACACTTTAGTTTTGATGTCAATTAAAAACGTATGGAGTAATAGTCGCATGATTTGGACAAGGAAAGCAGAAGGTGGATTCCTCACATGATGCATTTGATGATAACGAATCTAGTAACGCTCCATCTTCAGTGCATCATTACACAGAACTTCTCGCAACACGCTTTTGGTTTACGCGCCTTAAGAGGATCACAGTTCATATTCCTTATGTAGGTATTTTACGACACCAACAGTGTTGCGGACTTGCGGTAGTGAAGAATTCCGGTGTAGAGGGTACAATTTTCGTCATCATTCCACTTACTCGTAGCTGCTGAAAACACACGAGTGTAGAAATATGAGCATCTAAAACTGATCTTCAACTCAAACAAGAAAGTGTATGAAGAACAAGTTGTAAATAATGGAAATGAAAATTCTAGGTTAAGAATGAAAAATATCGAACAAATCATATCACATAAATTTTAGGTAGGGTTTTAATTCAAAACAAATCGAATAGATCTAAAATCTTAGGGTTTAGATTAAGAAAATATTGAAATCAAAAAGTGAAGAAAAAATTGAAATGGAATAGATCTAAAATCCTAGGGTTTAAATTCAAATTACAGACTTTAGATTAAAAAAAGGGTTAAATATGTTTTTGGTCCCTATAAATATATCAAATTTTCGTTTTAGTCCCTCTAAAATTTTCCTTTGACTTTTAGTCCCTGTAAAATTTTCAATCACCACTTTTGGTCCCTATTTTTAAGTCAACTCATGTATTTTTTAATGAAATTGTGCATGATATTGTAAAAATCTCTCCCCAAAAAAATAGATTTTTTTTTAACAAAACATTAATTAAATATGAATTTTTAACTTCCAAAAGTATTAAAATTCATATTTAATTCATGTTTTGTTAAAAAATTCTAATTTTTTTTGGGAGAGTTTCTTATAATATTATAAAATTTTATGCAAAATTTTATTCAAAAATATGAATTCTACATATGAGTTTACTCAAAAGGAGGGACCAAATGTGAAAATGAACAACTTTTGGGGACTAAAACGAAAAGTTAGTATATTTTTAGAAGGATTAAAAAATATTTAACCCTAAAAAAAATGAACAAATTACATCACAGAAATTTTAGGTTAATCAAACAAATTAAGCAGTATTTAGATACAAAACAAAACAAATAGATCTAAAATCCTAGGGTTTAGATTATGAAGATTCAAAACAAATCGAATAGATCTAAAATCCTAAGATTTAGATTATGAAAAAAATGAAGAAATAATTGAAATAAAATATATATGTATAATACAATTTAGGAATGCAAAAATTACCAGAAGATGAAAAAGTAGTGAAGCAGAGTTGAGAATAGTGAAAGGATTCAAAGAACAATGAGTGCGAAATTGGGAATGTTTCAAATGATTTTCAATAGCGCCAAACTGCTTATATATTGGCTCTGATTCATTTACTTTTTACTGTATCCGTGGTTTGTGCCAGGTTGGGCCTTGATCTTGAGGGAGATTGTTGTAAAGGCTTATCATGTTATTTTTTCAGGTTGCGAGAAGGGTAAACTACTGATATTTGATTGTTAGTAGTAAGTGTAATAATCAAAGACTTATGTGTGTGTGAGTAATTTAGGATTTGAGTTGTTAAGGTTAAGAGACATATTTAAATTTAAATTTACATAGACTTAGGTTAGTTAATGGGTTTTGTCATATTTGATTCACGAGTTTTGTCAAAATATATATATATATATATACTACAACCATACAAGTTTGACAATTTAATTTCTTTTTGGAAAATGTTAACGAGTGTCTACGAGACACTCTTTAAGACCTTTAAATGGTAACTTTCTTTTTATATCCAAAATTGTGTTTTAATACTAAATTCTATGCACTTTTTTGTGCACCCTTTGCTTTAAGCTCTTAAACTGACAGAGTCAAAGATGTCGCTTATAGGAATGTTATTTCAAATGTGTTCTCTTTGATCTGCAACTAATTCATATTATAAGGGGAACCAATTTTATTTAGTATTAAATACTATAAAATACATATAGTATGTATCTATAATCTATGACTATATATAAAGTGAATAAAGAAGATTTTGTATTGGGTTTTTTATTATTCTATTTATATCCACTAGTACAAAAAATACTTTTTAGATTCATACTTAAGTCGGTTCGCTCTGCCACCCGTCTTAACAAGTGATGCGGTGGCAGTTTTGCAATTCTTTCAAACTTTCTTAAGTCGGGTGTTATAAGGTTACCCGAGTGTTATAAGGTTACCCGACTTAAGGTTGATAGAAAAAATTAGTAAAAAATTCCTTAAGTCATTTGGTTGATCAACTGACTTAAGAAGACATTTACTTAAGTCGGTGTGTTGACCACCCGACCTAAGAAGTTTTTCATTTTTTTGTAAAAAAAAAAACTTTCTCTCATTTTCTTTGTAAATTAATACTTCATTCTCCCTTTCTCTTTCTTTCTCTATCTAACCAGCCTTTCTCCCTTTCTCACTTTCATTCTCCGTCACTCACTCACTCACTCTCTCCGGAACCTCCGTCACTCACTCACTCTCTCCGGAACCTCCGTCACCCACTCTTTCCGTCACGCACGATCTGTTGTAATGGAAGAAAGCCTTTGCTGCAGAATCAACTCCGTCACTCATTCTCTCCGTCGCTCACTCTCCCCACAAAGGTATTTTTATTCTTTCACAATTTGTTCTATGATTTGGGAATTAAGGTTTTCTGAAACTGTCATGCCTTTGAATTGTTTTGATGAAATTGATAATTCTAGGGCTCGATGGTTTTGATTTCTATGAAAAATTTGGGATTAAGAACAGTGAAAATTTTCTGGACAATAACCATGACTGTATGTGTTCGATTTGTACAATATTTAGTGAAAATTTGCTCATGAAATTGATTAAGTTCATATTATTAATTTTGATTTTCAATTTTGGATTTTGATTGATTGTTGTTGAATATTGGTAGTGTATAACTTTTGATTTTGTTAAAGATTGGTAGTATGCGACTGAATTTAGATTAGATTTTTGAATGGTCCCTAAATGCATCATTAGCTGAGGTTGTAGGAAAGTTCATGAGTGGTCATTGTGTAGGACACACATTCCTCTTTAATCTTTAACATATACATTGTGTCGGTGTTGTTTTTTCTGGTTTTTTTCGGTGATTTTGGAGCTGTTCGGATGGAGCTTTGGTGGGTGGAACAGCGGCTGCGGGGTGTGTTTGTAGGCGTGTTTGGCTGGCATAGTTTGTGGTTTGACTGGGCCTTGCGCAGAGGCAGCCACTGTGGTGTCTTTTGCATCGTTTTTGCTTTTGTTTTCGTGTCTTTTGCAGCCGTTTTGGTGCTTCAGCAGCTGTGTGACAGCAGCATCTCTGTTGTTGTAACAGTTTCTGTTTTCCTGTTTTTGCTGTTTTGTATTGTATGTCTACCCGTTTAGCATGCCTTGTGCGGGTGTGTTTCAATAATATTTGCTGATTAAAAAAAACATTGTGTCGGTGTGCGTAGGAGCTACGAAGAGAAAGATTGCATAGACCCCATAAATAAGCCATTAATTTGAAATAATTAGTTTGTCTCTAATAATAGCTTTGTGCATTGCATAATTTTGTTTTTGCTGATCATATTTGAATTACAAAAGTGTTGATATGGAACCTTTCTTTTAGAACATGTGCAATGTGTGTGCTATATCAAGAATACCTAAAATTTATTCTGTTTGTGCTATATGAAGAACTTATAGTTTGAACTTGTATTTTTTGGCTATATCATGATTCTATTTGTGATTCTATGTAAAATTCAGTCACTTTACGATCTTATTTTTTGGTGGAAGATTACGAGTTATCTTTGTGATTATTTTTCCAATTAGTTTATACAAATTCTCATTTATAAAATCAAGTCTATTGTTTGTCACTTTTTTTAGATAGATACATTCTATGTAAAATAGTACTTTCCAAGGATTAGACTTATTCTATTTTTAAAATAAAATAGTTCAGAGATTAGAACAAAAATATGTTATTATATTTGAAGACAAGTATCAGTGGTAGCTACTTGAAAGATTTGAACATATTTGGGGCCTACAATGAGATTTTTTGCATCTCTTGGAACTTCTCCATACTCATTTGATGATCCACTTTGTTGCTCATAACTGATACTACATTGACAATGCTTAAGTTTAGTTGAATTGAAACTGTCATGTAACAGAACCTTTGTTTTAACAACTATATTAAAGTTAAACTTTTTTTATCATTTGCATAAATTTGGCATGAACTTCACTTCTAGTATCATTTTCATAAATGTAATTATAGTTGCACAGGTCGCATGAATTATTTTGATCAAGAGATCATTCCACAATGAGCATTGTCACATGATACTACACACAAGAATATGTAACGTGTTTTTAAACCAACTCCAAAGGCAAGTACTCCCTCCGTTTCAAAATACATGTCCATTTTAGAGAAATTGTAGTAACCAATGACAAGCTAGTTTGACACAAAAGTTCATATTATATCCTTGTCTTTGATTTCCTCCATTTTACATTTATTTACCCCATCTCATAATTACTCCCAATACCAATACCAAAATTAATTAAACAAATTAGTCCATCATTTAAACACCCTTGGTCATTTCTTGGGAGAGTCCAGTGGTCATTTCTTGGGAGAGTGCATGAGTAAATCCACTTAAAATTGGGTCAACATTTATTAGTAGAAAATAATTATTGTAGAGAAAATTTAGAATCCAATAATTGGTAGACAAGGGTAAAATAGACAAAATGTATCCTTAAACTATCAAATGAACATGTATTTTGAAACAAAAAATTTCTTCAAAATAGACATGTATTTTGAAACAGAGGGAGTATACATCATAAACATGTGCTGCAGGGCAAGAGTATCTTGCTGCCAAATGATACAACTTTAGTTTAATTCCATTAGATCATAAAGAAGTAAGTTAAACTATATATAGAGTAAAAAAGCTTGTAAAGTTATAAGATGCTGTTGTGTAAATTCACTTTGTGTATTGGTCATATTTAGTGTAGTTTTTGCTACTGGTATACATTTCATGTTTTTTCCTACAAGTGTTTACCAGCAAGGAGGTTTTTCCAGAAACATTATAGAAAGTCACATACTAAGTGACTTACATAATCATTTCATGATTATGATTAACCCCTTAACCTAAATATACATGGATGTCTATTTTTTCAGAAGTTGTTATGGATCGTAGTTGGATGAAAGCTAATTGTTTGAGTGAAGAGTATGGGAAAGGAGTGGAATGGTTTTTACAATACTGTGAAAACCTTCCTAACAATAACGCGAAGTTCCACTGTCCTTGTGTTAAGTGTAGGAATAGACTTCCATTACTTTCAGTTGGCGAACTACGAAATCGTCTAATTTGTGAGGGCGTTTGCGAAAGTTATACCAATTGGATATGGCATGGTGAATCGTCAAACATCCCAAGTGTTTCGGAAAGAGATGGAATTGACGTAGACGTAGACATGGACAATGGGCTAGTGGACATGATTTGTGATATCGGAAAAGAGGATTTTTAGGGTGCACATGCATATAACAATTTGTGCACTGACAATGAATTAATATTGTATCCGGGGTGCAAGAATTTCACACGGTTATCTGCAATGTTGAGATTGTTCAACTTGAAGGCAAAAAATGGATGAACAGATAAAAGTTTCACTGAACTTCTTGGCCAAGAAGCGTGAGGTAACCTTTCTATGTTCGTTGGGAAAGAAGCCGACAAATAAAAAAATATCAGCCATTGTTGATTCGTAAGTATTCAATTTATTTATTGTACATGAACTGTGATATGTTTAATGATATAAATTTAACGATTAAGTGTTAATTATTGTAGAGCTTTGGAAGGTTATAATAAGCTACAACGGGTGAGAAAGCATAATAAAGTAGTATGGTTCTATCCCACCGTAAGTTGTTTACTGCTACTGCTTCATCTATCATCTTTGTGGTGTTTTTGTATTAAATAACAATTTTTTAATCGTATTTATCGATTAAACAGACACATTTGTTCATATTCAATTTCAGAGTCGAAACCAATCAGTTTGTTACGAGAGCGGATACTTTGTCATGCTACATATGTTGAACATTGTATCCGGTAGTGTTGTGGATTCATGGATGCAAGTACGTATAAGATTTTTTTAACAACCATTATAAATAAATTAATTTTATTTTTACATGTTTATATGATAAACTAATATTATGTCAACATTTATTTATTCAGATATTTGCGGATTCAACTCCCTTTCATAAGGATGAAGTTAAAAATGTTCAAGAACATTGTGCAAATTTGATTATGGAACTTATTGAAGCAAATGCAGATTCATCTTAGTGCGAGACTGATTTTTGGAGCAGATGGGGAGTCAGCTTTAGTGTGAGATTGATTTTTTTTTTTAGCAGTTGGAGTCTTAGCTTAGTGTTAGCCCTGTTTTGAGTTTTTTGTACTATTTGCATTTTGGTCCTAACATGTACATTAACATTACCATGCCAGTGCAGTGGCTATATTTACTTTTGTATGACATTATAGTTCTATGGTTTTGTTTAATTAGTACATGTGGATTTTGGTTATGCTTGCATTTGATTAGTACATGTATTTTTTGTCCAACTCTTCAATGTATCTTTATATTAGTACAAGTTAGTGGCATTAGATATTTTGCATTTATTTAGTGGGAAAAAAAGGTTGCATGATAAAAAATGGAAGCAAATTCTGAAAAAAAAAATATAAACTTTTTAAGTCGGTTAAAACTGCCCGACTTGACTTAAAGAAGTAAATATCTTAGGTCGGTTTAAATGCTCATGGTATATGAGGCCTGTACTTTCTAAGTCGGCTCCCAGATAACCGACTTAAACTAAGAGGCCTAAGTCGGTTGCAAAATCCGACTTAAAAAGCAAAAACTTCTTACTACGGCTGCTATTAGGTCGGACGCGCACCCGACTTAAAAAGTCATTTTTAACCGACTTAAAAAGGGTTTTTTGTACTAGTGATCGCTAACCCAACTAACTTATAGTAAAGTTTATGTGGTTGGTGTTATTGAAAAACATGAAAATTTAAATTATATTTGCTATATAGGCATAGCCGGTGTCATTGAAAAAATAAATATGATTTGTTACAATTTAAATGTCATAAACAACTATACCAATAATTTTAATCAAAATATTATTCAAAATCAAAATTTTATAATAATTTACAAGTTAACTAAATAAAAAGTGCGGACAGACATGCATGAGTTTTCGTCTGAACGCTAGTAAGTATATATAGTGCTCTAAATATTCATGATATCATATGTTAGTCATAAGGGTAACAATTTTTTGTGCTCGTGAGCTTGCAAAAGTGTCTTTTATTTTACACATTTGTACATAAAGAGAAAGAAAAAGAAGAAAATATAAAAGAATAGATAAACACAAATGAAAAACCAAATAAAAAATTAATGACTTTGATGTTCTTCATCTAATTTTAAAGTGGTAAATAATATATGTTATAGTTTATCCATTAAATACTAGAACATTACAAAATTTATGCGATTATTTATAATAAAAAAATTGTTATTTGATAGATAATAGATGCATAACATATATAATATCTATTCACACATGACATGCATGACTAAAATGATCATCTTTAATACATGAAAAATATATGTAATATTTGCAAGATGTATTTGTGGTTCATGAATGTAGTTGATGGTGGTGTTTGTGATTAAAATGGATGACTCTAAAACTCATATTTAATACATGAATAATGAGAGAGATGTATTCTTTGCAAGATATATTGATGATTCATGCATGTGTGATATTGTTTGTGATTGAAATATATGATTCCAAAAGTCATGTTTAATTAATGAGAATAAGTGAAAAGGAAATGTGTGTAATTATATCATAAAACATCAAGTCATGTGTGATTCAAGCAAATTGTGAAATAATTCAAAACAACATTAAATGTTGTAATGAATAGTTTTTTAGCATGATTTAAGTTGTTCACTATTTAGGTCATTGCATATTGATGACAAATTTAACAAGTACACCAAACTGTTCAAGTAAGATTATCGTCTCGACAAAGATTGTTGTTTTCGACTTGCCAATTAACTAAACTTATAATATAAAATAGTAAATTGGGTGGAGTTTGCTAGATTTGTTAATTTCCGATGGAAAGTAAATATATTTGTTGATTCAGAGTTTTAGCAGCGATTAGATTTCTTCGAATCCTCTTTATCTCTTTTTTGGATTAATGCAAAGTTCATACCATTATGAACTAAGTAGTATATAAACAACGATTAATCTCACGGGACGAAGATTATCATCCCTTAAGATGTCAGATTGCTCCACACCAGTTATAACCTAAACCATGGGTTTATCCTCCCACGTGTAATTGAGTCCATAAGGTCACGTTTCTCCTCATGGATATTTAAGGGACTTCACACATACGCAGGAGGCGTCATAATGTCATATTTTTCCAAGGGTCGGGACTTACACGCGAACATTTGTCTTGGAACCTAACCATCATATTCTAAGGATCTCTAAATTAGTTAAAGACTATTGAGCAAAATTCATATATATTAAAGCAAGATGTCAATATATAAACCCTAACCTAAGATCAATTCAAAGTCTAGGAGCGTCACTTCCTACTTCATGAAAACAATAAGGGTGAAGGATGTATTTTTTGTTTAGTAAAAAAAACATATGTCAATGTTTTACAATGATCAATTTTTTGAAAAAGAATGGTCAATTATTATATGTTTAAAATATATTATTATATAATAAAAAATAGGTTGAAATAAACCATTAAATATTACATAGAGATCCTTCAATATATATTCCTTCCTAAAAGATCCTTCCTATATATATATTTCTTCCATTCAATATATATATATATATATATATATATATATATATATATGTGTGTGTGTGTGTGTGTGTGTGTGTGAATTTGCTAGAAGACACCCACTAATTTTTATGAAGGAGTCTTTTAGCAAGTTATAATTAAAAAGTGGATAGATACACCTTGAGGTGTATGTTGCTAAAACACACATTCTTAAAAACTAGTGTTGTGTCTTCCAACGACTCTTATAGGCATTTGCTAAAACACACTTATTAGTATTTATGAAGTACTTCCTCCATATTTTTCTCTTTTGATGTTTTAAAATTTCAACTATATTCCAAAATATTTGATGTTTTAGTATATTTAATATTTTTTCCCAAGTTCACCTTTGTTGGAAAACTCACCATAAAACTATTAAAGGAGTTGTGATCTTTGCCTTATCACATACTCCCTCCGTTTTTTATCTTTTGATGTTTTAGCTTTTGACACAAATCTTAAGGAGTAATTAAAGTATAGAAATATTTGTATGTTTTGGACTAAAATGTCCTTATTTATGATTAAATTCACATGCGATAAGTCAAATGTCACAACCTTTTAATAGTTTTATGGTGTGTTTTTCAACAAGAGTAAACTTGAGAAAAAATATTAAATATACTAAAACATCAAATATTTAGGAATATAGTTGAAACTCTAAAACATCCAAAGAAAAAAAATGGAGGGAGTAGTGTTCTAGCAAATTATGACTAAAAAGTGGCTAAATACACTCTGGGTTTTGTGTTGCTAAAAGACCCCTTCATAAAAATTAGTTGGTGTCTTTTAGCAAATCTCGTGTGTGTGTGTGTGTATATATACATATATATATATATATATATATATATATATATATATATATATATATATATATATATATATATATCACACACACACGTGAGTGTTTTGAAATAGGTTTTAATCTTGACCATTGATTTTAATCTGATGACTGCAATTTATTCTCACATAAGATACTCATTCTCATGTGATATGCCCCCTATATATATATATATATATATGAGTCAGATTCGTTGACACCAAATCTCAGTCATTAAATCAAATTAAATTAATCTAACGGCTCCCACCTTCCAAATTAAGAAACATCTAAAGCAGGACAAATGTAATTCCCTATGCTTTCTCTTTCTCGTGTGGGATAATTAAACCAATGCACAGCTCTTCCCAAAGGATTTCCTTTCTTCTTCTATAATCATAATTTTTTTTCTTGCTTGAAGTCCTTTTTAAGTGTCCATTTGAGATTTCCATTAGACACAACGTGGGTTTTAGATTTCAAGCATATATTAGAGTGAATTCATATCAATTTGTGATATGTTGAACCTTTAATCAATGAGATGAAATTGGACAATTGTGAGTCTCAACTATGAGAAAATTGGTGGCTTTGCAACGACATCACAATTATTACTTCAACTGCATTGATCCCTCTCGTATTGGATGTACTTTTTTTGTTTCAAAATTTGGGATAACTTTTAATTAAATCTATTAAATCTATTTTTTCTTAAAGGGTTGAAGCCCAAAAAGAAAAAACAAATAAACAAAAACCAAACGAAGAATAAATACTTCAATAACATTACAAAAAAGAGCTTACGTTATAAGTAGTGATTTGAATAGTTAAATATCGTTGATGTCAGGTCTTTTTTTTTAAGTCCTGTTTTTTAATTTAAGTCCTTCTGCCAACTCTCGTTTTCTAATGTTGTTACAACTTACAAGTAGTAATATGGTCAGTTAAATACTGTTGGTACCCAAAATTACTATCAAATTTGCAAAACCACGACCGTATCACTCACTTTAAAATAAGTAACAAATGACAGAGGCAAAATCAATAACGAACGAAGAACAACGCGAACAATTGCATAGTATACTTTTTCTTATGAGTTGTATATGTTGATGTATGTTATTAACACAAAAACATTATCAACTATAAAGTAAGAACCTTTTTGTCAAAATTCTTCATTCAAAACCACAAGTTCAAAACAAACACATTCAAAAATTGACCCCTACAATTAACCACTTATTCTCATTTTGATCTCTAAATTTAGTCAATTACTATCAATTTGATCTCTGACATGATAAACCAGGATGAACTAAAAAATTAGAAAAAGGGAAATGTTAACGAGTGCACTCGAGGACACTCTTTAATGACCATAAGTAGTAAGTATTTATGAAAAAACATGTGATCAATATATTGAAAATCGAAACATTTGACTCTTTTAATAAATAATTGCTTATTTTGGAATGCTTAAAGAGTGAGTGCCCCCAAGACAATATTTAAGGACCATAGAAAAAATATACACTCTGTTAGCTAGATCACATTCTCATTTGTTCCAACATAATCAATGCAAGATTTACATCTAAAAATAACGTATAAATTAACAAAACTATACTCATCAAAGTTGCACAAAATCTTAACATTTTAAATTTGTATACAATACCCTATAAATTTGAACATATCATACTTATATCTAATCCTAACAACACTGCTGCTATAATTGCATAACCCTAAACCTAATTTTTCCCTCCTAAAAATCACATTAAATGCATAACTACATCTATCCATAAAACTTTCCAACCAATGTATCAACATCCCTCCCACCATTCTGTATATTTCCAATGTTATCATCATAATGTAAGTCTTTCTATCTTCCTAGCCATGTCTAAAATTGGCACAAAAGTCTTCTATTGATCTTCACTAAATACTATCACCAATAAACAAGCTTCCCACTGCTCAAGGAAGTCTGGACCCACTAACTATTACTATAACCAAATGATGACATTGTCTCCCATTTCAATTTGGTCTTGAGCCACAATTTCTCTATTCTCCCTTTCTTTTGGACCCTCTCCACACTGATCTCATCTGCTTCTCTGACAATCCCTTATTATAGTTTAATGTAGTGTCTTTGAACTCCCTAACTCAGTGAGTTGACTCGATGGTATCACCCAGATTGGGAAGAAGACCATCGCAATTATAATTCTCCAGAGAAAGAGAAAGAAGTCATCGTAATTTGAACCAAAATCTGTCATTGTTGCTCTCTCCCTTCATCAACAATGCTTCTTCCGTCGCTGAATCTCAAGCATCCATTATGGCATTATGCTTAATGTTATATTCCATCGTTGTTTAGATTTGCTGATTTTGTGAAGTTTCTCTCAAGGTAATCGTTTTATCCTTTCTATGAATTGAATTGTGTTTTTCTCAAGTTTAGTTCTCAGTTTCACTTTCAACCCTAGTGAATCATTCTTCACTATTCTTAGTTTATCTCCCTCTCCAACGCTTGAGATCAAAATTGAAGGTGTTGAATGTTCAAGTATTCCCAAAATTGTTTATCTTTTCACTTTCACCTTCTTCTCCATTTCGGTGACGATTCGATTTCGTCGGTTGAGGTAATAAGTATGGAATGAAATGGAACAAGATTAGAGCAAAAGCATGTAATAGAACATGTTACATCAATGTTAGGTACTCCTTCTCTCACTATTTTTCCTCTCATTTGCAAATCTCTACCACCACTTTACCTTTTTGAATTTTGAATTCCTCTTCTATTAAAGTCATAATTTTTCTTACTCAGCTGTTTTATCAAACTGAATTCTAAATCTAAGCTTTTCTTTGGCAAGAAATGCAACTATTTGGTGAAGAATCAAAATAGAGCAATTTGGTTTTCAAGTACTGGAGTTTTGGACCAATCAATTTGGTTGATTGGTCCTTTGTTAATTTTTGTTTTGAAAAGTTTTTAGCTTTAGTTAAAAGTAGCTGAAGAACTAAACAAGGTTGTGCGTTTCTGTTTTATATAATTTCTAATATGAGATGATGACTTCTTTGTGTGTTTAATCATGATGTTTAACTCTGTATTTCACTTTTTTTGTTACTTATGGTGGTTGTTTTGGTTTTCTTTCTAACCATGGCAAATAATTTGAATTTGGTGTTACAAAGTGAGCTTGAAAATATATAGTAAGATGCTATGAGAACATTGAATTCACGAGTTTTAGAATCAAGTGTTGTTTGACAGGAAGATATCTCTATAGTTGAAGACATGTTACTTGATGTAGAGTGTTTGTTATTATGTTATATTACTTTATCTGATTATATGATTAATTATTTCCTTCTATTTTTTATAGTTAAATCTACAATCTCTCTTTAATGATTCCAAATATCATGTTTGCTCCTATGCATAATAAGAATTTTGCTAATTGAATTTGCTAGATAATTATAAACTAACTCATGAAGTTCTGCATATAAAAGGGGAAGGGCACTCTGAAGCAGCAATTAGCCAACATATTGGTGTTTTCATATATATGTTTAGTTCATTTGTAAGTGTTATCTTACTATTGCTTCCTTTTCTCTCCAATCAGATTTTGTCCAGTAGAAAATGAGGAGTCATATTGGTTATATTAATGAGCTTTCCGAAGTAATATTTTGATTTTTGGAAGACTTTAAATGACATCTATCCAAGCTTGAGTGATTCATCAAACGGTGCACCACAAAGCATTATCAACGACACTCTTGCTAGACTGATTGGGGGTGTTCATTCATTGAATCAGGAAAACAAAAAGGCTATAAAAGGTGACTTTTTATGATGTAGATGAAATACTATGAGCAAACTTATACACGTGGTAGCATGATTATTAATGTGTCTCATTGTTGAAGTTGCAAGTAATACAAATGGATCATCTCATTTGATACATCATTTGACCGCACATCAACTGATCACTTTAACAGTTTACCGACATTGTTTTATATTTGTCATTCAGCCCTGCATTTTGTGCTCACTCATAAAACATTGAACCTAATTTCACATTTGCCTCTCTTTCATCCCAACAGCTACTTCATACACCCTCTTATTCTTAACAGCGGCTACAACGCCGTGTTCTCCGGCTATCTCCGCCACCACTAAAATCCAAATCAAACCAGTCACTATGAGAAGCTTCACCACCACCATGCTCACAATTTGATGGCATAGCGTTTTGTCAAAAGATTGTCTTCCCTTGCATTCCATTAAATCACGTGTATGCTTAGCTATTTTTTATCTTTACTTGGTCATTATCTTTCTTTTATAGATTCTTTTTTGAATATTTCCCCCCAGGTTTTTAACATGCTAAATGCTAATTACTTAATCTTTCTATTGAAGTGGCAAGGGTGATTGACTAACCTTTTGTCTTTACTTCATAGTCGATTTTTCACATGTTAATTAGAAATATTGAGGTCCACACATTATTATTTTTAATTATAATTACAGAAACATGATATATGTAATGGGCTCTATACTGAGTTCATTTTCGTTAATTTTTTGTGCCTTCAAATGTATGAAACATTAGTTTTTTGGAAAAAAAATCGTATTTAGTCTTATCTAAGTGTTTGTAATCATGTGTTTTTTTGTTGATTTTGTTGGCCGTTGGCTTTGCATGTGCACTCTGAGTTGGACATTTTGGGACTCCCATGAATTAATACAACTCACCTGAGTTGTTTGTCTCATAACTGGCAGTCTCATTTTCAAATATAGAGTCTACAAAAACAATTGATAAATATGTTGTTAGACCAATTTGAGACAACTAATTCATTAAAGTAGCAGTTGCTACAAGATATCTTGCTCTGTTTGTAGTTCTTCCTATTATCCTTTTTTCCTTTATTGCGGGGCTACTTCCAAGTTCTTATTTAGTTAAAGTTTTAATCTTTTTTGACACTTAGATTTGGAATTCCAACATGATATTGGAACTGAGAGTGTTACTTTGTGTGACTTTTGACACTTATATTTTCTACAAGTGATTCGGCATAATAATCCAAAACTAATCACTCTTTTATAACTTCACAGAAATTTAACATGAAGACATATTTTAACTCTGGTATGATTTCTAATTCTTCTATGGTTTAACTATTTTTTTTATGTATTTATTCTACAATATAATGCATTTGTAGGAGAAGACAGATCTAAACTTATGAGGATTGTAAAGGCACAATTATGTAACTCAGTCCAATAAATGTTCTTCATATATGATTGAATTGTAGTAGTTAATAGTTTGTGCAAGGACAAACCATTGCAAACCACTGTTAAGATAATGTAGTTTTGGTGGGGGTTCTTTATCTTATTTTCAGTTTGAATTTGGTCATAATGTGGTCTATCTTTACATTCAGTACAGATAGAGTTTTCCAATTTGGCTAGGTGTATGCTTATTCCTACCTCCATTTCTACTGTTGTTTTGAAGCTATTTTACTATGATATGATCATTTTCAAGTAACAATATATTGCAATATTTGAGTAATACATGTATCCCTCTTTCATGCAGGTTTGATTTGTGGTTTCTAGATTACATCAATAAAAGTACTATTGCAATTTTTGGCTTATGTTTTATAAGGATGGTACTATGGTCGGAATAATTGTAGGTTATTAAAGTGTCATTTGAAGTTTTAATTCTGCTTGAAAATTGCAGGTCTTAACACTTGAAAAATAGGCATAAGTGTACCTTGATTTCATATACTTTTGTTAGGAAATTCTTTGAAAAAGTCGATTGAATGGAAAGTTGAGATTGTAAGCAATTTGACACAGTCTCTCAATTGATAATATATCATGTTCATCCAAGAATTCCTTTTAAATTTCAACGTAGGCAATCACTTGGCATATATCTTCCACAGTCAGTATTCTCTCATGGCCAGCTATATGTTGCAGTCTCAAGAGTTGCATCAATAAATGATCTTAAAATTTTGTTGACCGGTGAAAATGGTGATTGCATTAATACAACTACAAATGTAGTGTATAAAGTAATTTTCTAAAATGTGTAAACATTGAACACTAAATTATTGTAATACTCTCACTATGTTATTTTTCCAACGATTTAGTTGGCTAACTGATGGATATTCTTGCATTATATAACTATACACAACGTATATGACCCCGTGTGACAGCACGGGTAAACGATCTAGTTCTTTGTCATCCAATGTAAGGTGTTTAGGTTATTTAGGTTTCTAGTTGTTTCAAAAGAATGGAGCAAATGGTGAAGAACATTGAAATGAGTGGCGGAGGAGATTGGATAAGAAGAAGATTGAGAAATTATAGAAAAGAGTGATGAGTTTTCCTTTAAGAAAAAAAATATAACTATTGGATATTTATGACATTTAAAAAAAAAACTCGTATCCGACTCAATGACATCCACCTGGCATTTAACTGACTACATACCACTTGCAACGGCGTCAGAAAACAAGAGTTGATAGAAGTAACATTTAAGAATCAAAGACGATTATGAAATATTTATAATCTTAGCAATTTGTTTGAGAGCATCCTACAAGGTGGTTACGAACAAATTTGGTGGTCTACTAGTTAAAAAACTGAGTAAAAGAAAAGTAAAAGTGAAAATAACAATTTTTAGAGAACTGTTCATTCCAGAAATACAATTTTTCGCATGTCCTCTGCTTCAACTCTACAAAAACTTAATTCATTTCTAGAACACATTGGAAAGTATGTTATTTTTCATGCATAACCAGTTAACCACAGTAACCCCTCTCTTAAGCGTAAAAACCTAGAGAACTAAATTTGGAATGGAAAAATAAAACCGGATCCTAAATAGCACAATATTAAATAAAACTTGTGTGACAATCCAACAGAGAGCTCTACTAGCATCCAGAAACAGCCCCTGTCAACTCACCCAAACCTATTTTTCCATGTTCTTATACAAATGGTAGACACTATTGGATTGGACATATCATAAATCTCACAGGACCTGTTAATAGAACATATAATAAGGTATAAACAAGGTTAAGAAACTAGAATAATGAATCTATTTTGCCGGAACCATAGTGTGAATTTATAAAGCAACAACAAATACCTATCAACAACCTCAGCTTTTTTTTCTTATATCAGCTGACAAGAGGATGGGGTTGGCAAATTTTGGAAGCAAGTCTTGTTTCTGCTTCTACTCTCTAAGCCAATTCTCAGCTTCTACACATTCATTTAAGACCTAAAAAATTTAAATAGAATTGCATACCAATTACCTTCTGTTTCTCGGTGATGTCGATGTGATCAAATTTGGGATCATTAGACATTAAAGCTTCTCTGTAACTATTTATACAATAGATCAGTTGATCAATTACTTCACCCCTGTCTGAGTACTCTCTGTAGAGCTCTTCAATTGGATCCCCTTGCAGCAATCATGAAAAATTTCCATTATGAGTGCAAAAACCAATACTGCCATGGATATATATCTCCTCACTTTGGTTTGTTACACAAAAGTAGTAATCAGAGTGTGCGCGCGAGGTGCCATAATAGCCACTTTGAAAAGTGTTTATGGCTAGGAATAGGAATTGTCAACAACATACAACCACCCGGCAAATAATTTCTAAAGGCATAGTGAATTTTGCACCAAATAGACTTGAAACATATCAAAATCAAAAGGCCTTCTGATACTAATACTGAGAATACAACGTATGGAGTAATAGTCGCATGATTTGGAAAAGGAAAGCAGAAGGTGGATCCTCACTTGATGCATATTATGACAACGAATCTAACTTCTCGCAACACGCTTTTGGTTTACGCGCCTTAAGGGGATCACAGTTCATCTTCCTTATGTAGGTATTTTACGACACCAACAGTGTTGCGGACT
The DNA here is from genome assembly GCA_018208015.1 of Medicago ruthenica. Taxonomy (NCBI): domain Eukaryota; kingdom Viridiplantae; phylum Streptophyta; class Magnoliopsida; order Fabales; family Fabaceae; genus Medicago; species Medicago ruthenica. Next base: position 102,526,448 of record CM031372.1, on the reverse strand, counting down.
TGCGGTAGTGAAGAATTCTGGTGTAGAGGGTACAATTTTCGTCATCATTCCACTTACTCGTAGCTGCTGAAAACACACGAGTGTAGAAATATGAGCATCTAAAACTGATCTTCAACTCAAACAAGAAAGTGTATGAAGAACAAGTTGTAAATAATGGAAATGAAAATTCTAGGTTAAGAATGAAAAATATCGAACAAATCATATCACATAAATTTTAGGTAGGGTTTTAATTCAAAACAAATCGAATAGATCTAAAATCTTAGGGTTTAGATTAAGAAAATATTGAAATCAAAAAGTGAAGAAAAAATTGAAATGGAATAGATCTAAAATCCTAGGGTTTAAATTCAAATTACACACTTTAGATTAAAAAAAGGGTTAAATATGTTTTTGGCCCCCTATAAATATATCAAATTTTCGTTTTAGTCCCTCTAAAATTTTCCTTTGACTTTTAGTCCCTGAAAAATTTTCAATCACCACTTTTGGTCCCTATTTTTAAGTCAACTCATGTATTTTTAATGAAATTGTGCATAATATTGTAAAAATCTCTCCCTAAAAAAATAGAATTTTTTTTAACAAAACATTAATTAAATATGAATTTTTAACTTCCAAAAGTATTAAAATTCATATTTAATTCATGTTTTGTTAAAAAATTCTAATTTTTTTTGGGAGAGTTTCTTATAATATTATAAAATTTTCTGCAAAATTTTATTCAAAAATATGAATTCTACATATGAGTTTACTCAAAAGGAGGGACCAAATGTGAAAATGAACAACTTTTGGGGACTAAAACGAAAAGTTAGTATATTTACAAGGATTAAAAAATATTTAACCCTAAAAAAAATGAACAAATTACATCACATAAATTTTAGGTTAATCAAACAAATTAAGCAGTATTTAGATACAAAACAAAACGAATAGATCTAAAATCCTAGGGTTTAGATTATGAAGATTCAAAACAAATCGAATAGATCTAAAATCCTAAGATTTAGATTATGAAAAAAATGAAGAAATAATTGAAATAAAATATATATGTATAATACAATTTAGGAATGCAAAAATTACCAGAAGATGAAAAAGTAGTGAAGCAGAGTTGAGAATAGTGAAAGGATTCAAAGAACATGAGTGCGAAATTGGGAATGTTTCAAATGATTTTCAATAGCGCCAAACTGCTTATATATTGGCTCTGATTCATTTACTTTTTACTGTATCTGTGGTTTGTGCCAGGTTGGGCCTTGATCTTGAGGGAGATTGTTGTAAAGGCTTATCATGTTATTTTTTCAGGTTGCAAGAAGGGTAAACTACTGATATTTGATTGTTAGTAGTAAGTGTAATAATCAAAGACTTATGTGTGTGTGAGTAATTTAGGATTTGAGTTGTTAAGGTTAAGAGACATATTTAAATTTAAATTTATATAGACTTAGGTTAGTTAATGGGTTTTGTCATATTTGATTCACGAGTTTTGTCAAAATATATATATATATATATATACTACAACCATACAAGTTTGACAATTTAATTTCTTTTTGGAAAATGTTAACGAGTGTCTACGAGACACTCTTTAAGACCTTTAAATGGTAACTTTCTTTTTATATCCAAAATTGTGTTTTAATACTAAATTCTATGCACTTTTTTGTGCACCCTTTGCTTTAAGCTCTTAAACTGACAGAGTCAAAGATGTCGCTTATAGGAATGTTATTTCAAATGTGTTCTCTTTGATCTGCAACTAATTCATATTATAAGGGGAACCAATTTTATTTAGTATTAAATACTATAAAATACATATAGTATGTATCTATAATCTATGACTATATATAAAGTGAATAAAGAAGATTTTGTATTGGGTTTTTTATTATTCTATTTATATCGTTAATCCAACTAGCTTATAGTAAAGTTTATGTGGTTGGTGTTATTGAAAAAGATGAAAATTTAAATTATATTTGCTATATAGGCATAGCCGGTGTCATTGAAAAAATAAATATGATTTGTTACAATTTAAATGTCATAAACAACTATACCAATAATTTTAATCAAAATATTATTCAAAATCAAAATTTTATAATAATTTACAAGTTAACTAAATAAAAAGTGCGGACAGACATGCATGAGTTTTCGTCTGAACGCTAGTAAGTATATAAAGTGCTCTAAATATTCATGATATCATATGTTAGTCATAAGGGTAACAATTTTTTGTGCTCGTGAGCTTGCAAAAGTGTCTTTTATTTTACACATTTGTATATAAAGAGAAAGAAAAAGAAGAAAATATGAAAGAATAGATAAACACAAATGAAAAACCAAATAAAAAATTAATGACTTTGATGTTCTTCATCTAATTTTAAAGTGGTAAATAATATATGTTATAATTTATCCATTAAATACTAGAACATTACAAAATTTATGCGATTATTTATAATAAAAAAATTGTTATTTGATAGATAATAGATGCATAACATATATAATATCTATTCACACATGACATGCATGACTCAAATGATCATCTTTAATACATGAAAAATATATGTAATATTTGCAAGATGTATTTGTGGTTCATGAATGTAGTTGATGGTGGTGTTTGTGATTAAAATGGATGACTCTAAAACTCATATTTAATACATGAATAATGAGAGAGATGTAATCCTTGCAAGATATATTGATGATTCATGCATGTGTGATATTGTTTGTGATTGAAATATATGATTCCAAAAGTCATGTTTAATTAATGAGAATAAGTGAAAATGAAATGTGTGTAATTATATCATAAAACATCAAGTCATGTGTGATTCAAGCAAATTGTGAATTAATTCAAAAGAACATTAAATGCTGTAATGAATAGTTTTTTAGCATGATTTAAGTTGTTCACTATTTAGGTCATTGCATATTGATGACAAATTTAACAAGTACACCAAACTGTTCAAGTAAGATTATCGTCTCGACAAAGATTGTTGTTTTCGACTTGCCAATTAACTAAACTTATAATATAAAATAGTAAATTGGGTGGAGTTTGCTAGATTTGTTAATTTCCGATGGAAAGTAAATATATTTGTTGATTCAGAGTTTTAGCAGCGATTAGATTTCTTCGAATCCTCTTTATCTCTTTGTTGGATTAATGCAAAGTTCATACCATTATGAACTAAGTAGTATATAAACAACGATTAATCTCACGGGACGAAGATTATCATCCCTCAAGATGTCAGATTGCTCCATACCAGTTATAACCTAAACCATAAAACCATGGGTTTATCCTCCCACGTGTAATTGAGTCCATAAGGTCACGTTTCTCCTCATGGATATTTAAGGGACTTCACACATACGCAGGAGGCGTCATAATGTCATATTTTTCCAAGGGTCGGGACTTACACGCGAACATTTGTCTTGGAACCTAACCATCATATTCTAAGGATCTCTAAATTAGTTAAAGACTATTGAGCAAAATTCATATATATTAAAGCAAGATGTCAATATATAAACCCTAACCTAAGATCAATTCAAAGTCTAGGAGCGTCACTTCCTACTTCATGAAAACAATAAGGGTGAATGATGTATTTTTTGTTTAGTAAAAAAAACATATGTCAATGTTTTACAATGATCAATTTTTTGAAAAAGAATGGTCAATTATTATATGTTTAAAATATATTATTATATAATAAAAAATAGGTTGAAATAAACCATTAAATATTACATAGTGATCCTTCAATATATATTCCTTCCTAAAAGATCCTTCCTATATATATATATATATATATATATATTCCTCCATTAAATGTATATATGTGTGTGTGTGTGAATTTGCTAGAAGACACCCACTAATTTTTATGAAGGAGTCTTTTAGCAAGTTATAATTAAAAAGTGGATAGATACACCTTGAGGTGTATGTTGCTAAAACACACTTATTAGTATTTATGAAGTACTTCCTCCATTTTTTTCTCTTTTGATGTTTTAAAAATTCAACTATATTCCAAAATATTTGATGTTTTAGTATATTTAATATTTTTTCTCAAGTTTACTCTTGTTGAAAAACACACCATAAAACTATTAAAAGGTTGTGACCTTTGACTTATCGCATGTGAATTTAATCATAAATAAGGACATTTTAGTCCAAAACATACAAATATTTCTATACTTTAATTACTCCTTAAGATTTGTGCCAAAAGCTAAAACATCAAAAGTTAAAAAACGGAGGGAGTATGTGATAAGGCAAAGATCACAACTCCTTTAATAGTTTTATGGTGAGTTTTCCATCAAAGGTGAACTTGGGAAAAAATATTAAATATACTAAAACATCAAATATTTTGGAATATAGTTGAAACTCTAAAACATCCAAAGAAAAAAAATGGAGGGAGTATGAAATAATTATAAATAAGGATATTTTAGTCCAAAACATACAAATATTTATATGTTTTAATTACTCCTTAAGACTTGTGCCAAAAGCTAAAAGATCAAGAGATAAAAATGGAGCGAGTAGTGTTCTAGCAAATTATGACTAAAAAGTGGCTAAATACACTCTGGGTTTTGTGTTGCTAAAAGACCCCTTCATAAAAATTAGTTGGTGTCTTTTAGCAAATCTCGTGTGTGTGTGTGCACACACGTGAGTGTTTTGAAATAGGTTTTAATCTTGACCATTGATTTTAATCTGATAACTGCAATTTATTCTCACCATTCTCACATAAGATACTCGTTCTCATGTGATATGCCCCCTATATATATATATGAGTCAGATTCGTTGACACCAAATCTCAGTCATTAAATTAAATTAAATTAATCTGACGGCTCCTACCTTCCAAATTAAGAAACATCTAAAGCAAGACAAATGTAATTCCCTATGCTTTCTCTTTCTCGTGTGGGATAATTAAACCAATGCACAGCTCTTCCCAAAGGATTTCCTTTCTTCTTCTGTAATCATAATTTTTTTTCTTGCTTGAAGTCCTTTTTAAGTGTCCATTTGAGATTTCCATTAGACACAACGTTGGTTTTAGATTTCAAGCATATATTAGAGTGAATTCATATCAATTTGTGATATGTTGAACCTTTAATCAATGAGATGAAATTGGACAATTGTGAGTCTCAACTTTGAGAAAATTTGTGGCCTTGCAACGACATCACAATTATTACTTTGGACAATTGTGAGTCTCAACTTTGAGAAAATTTGTGGCCTCGCAACGACATCACAATTATTACTTCAACTACATTGATCCCTCTCGTATTGGATGTACTTTTTTTGTTTCAAAATTTGGGATAACTTTTAATTAAATCTATTAAATCTATTTTTTCTTAAAGGGTTGAAGCCCAAAAAGAAAAAACAAATAAACAAAAACCAAACGAAGAATAAATACTTCAATAACATTACGAAAAAGAGCTTACGTTATAAGTAGTGATTTGAATAGTTAAATATCGTTGATGTCAGGTCTTTTTTTTTAAGTCCTGTTTTTTAATTTAAGTCATTCTGCCAACTCTCGTCTTCTAATGTTGTTACAACTTACAAGTAGTAATATGGTCAGTTAAATACTGTTGGTGCCCAAAATTACTATCAAATTTGCAAAACCACGACCGTATCACTCACTTTAAAATAAGTAACAAATGACAGAGGCAAAATCAATAAGGAACGAAGAACAACGCTAATAATTGCATAGTATACTTTTTCTCATGAGTTGTATATGTTGATGTATGTTATTAACACAAAAACATTATCAACTATAAAATAAGAACCTTTTTGTCAAAATTCTTCATTCAAAACCACAAGTCCAAAACAAACACATTCAAAAATTGACCCCTACAATTAACCACTTATTCTCATTTTGATCTCTAAATTTAGTCAATTACTATCAATTTGATCTCTGACATGATAAACCAAGATGAACTAAAAAATTAGAAAAAGGGAAATGTTAACGAGTGCACTCGAGGACACTCTTTAATGACCATAAGTAGTAAGTATTTATGAAAAAACATGTAATCAATATATTGAAAATCGAAACATTTGACTCTTTTAATAAATAATTGCTTATTTTGGAATGCTTAAAGAGTGAGTGCCCCCAAGACAATCTTTAAGGACCATAGAAAAAATATACACTCTGTTAGCTAGATCACATTCTCATTTGTTCCAACATAATCAATGCAAGATTTACATCTAAAAATAACGTATAAATTAACAAAACTATACTCATCAAAGTTGCACAAAATCTTAACATTTTAAATTTGTATACAATACGCTATAAATTTGAACATATCATACTTATATCTAATCCTAACAACACTGCTGCTATAATTGCATAACCCTAAACCTAATTTTTCCCTCCTAAAAATCACATTAAATGCATAACTACATCTATCCATAAAACTTTCCAACCAATGTATCAACATCCCTCCCACCATTCTGTATATTTCCAATGTTATCATCATAATGTAAGTCTTTCTATCTTCCTAGCCATGTCTAAAATTGGCACAAAAGTCTTCTATTGATCTTCACTAAATACTATCACCAATAAACAAGCTTCCCACTGCTCAAGGAAGTCTGGACCCACTAACTATTACTATAACCAAATGATGACATTGTCTCCCATTTCAATTTGGTCTTGAGCCACAATTTCTCTATTCTCCCTTTCTTTTGGACCCTCTCCACACTGATCTCATCTGCTTCTCTGACAATCCCTTATTATAGTTTAATGTAGTGTCTTTGAACTCCCTAACTCAGTGAGTTGACTCGATGGTATCACCCAGATTGGGAAGAAGACCATCGCAATTATAATTCTCCAGAGAAAGAGAAAGAAGTCATCGTAATTTGAACCAAAATCTGTCATTGTTGCTCTCTCCCTTCATCAACAATGCTTCTTCCGTCGCTGAATCTCAAGCATCCATTATGGCATTATGCTTAATGTTATATTCCATCGTTGTTTAGATTTGCTGATTTTGTGAAGTTTCTCTCAAGGTAATGTTGGAGATTTCCAAAATAGGTGAGAAAAACTGAAAAACAGAAAATTACACATGGTAATCAATTACCATATTGATGTAATCGATTACATCAAGCAAAATTTGCAAACGGTAAACAGAGACTTTGGGTAATCGATTACCTGCATATGGTAATCGATTACCACGGGACTGGATGTGTTTTTCTGCACTTTTTTTCATAGTTTTGGGTTCCAAAAGTTGTAACTCTTCATGGGAATGACTTGTATACATTGGGAAGTTATCATTTACTGATAAATCATGAATCATTGCATTGATTCAAGTCAAAAGTTGAATGTATATGGTTGTAACTTTTGATTAAAAGTTGCATTCTCTCATATGAAGGGGCATATGATGCACTATAAATGCATGGCATTTGTGTATCAGAAGGAGCACGTTTTTGACATCAATTACAGTCAAATTCTCCCTCATTCTCATACTCTAAATCATCCATCAATTCTCTAATGCATGAGTGAATTGTTGGAAACATATTTCTGTCAAATATTGTTAGGAGATACGCTTGGTGTGATTGTGCAATACACATCAAGGAACTCATAGTATCCTGAAGGGGATTCGCTGGACATTCCTATTGCATCCAATATAAAGTTATTGGTGGGGGCGAATCGAACCTAAAGGTTAGTGTGGCAACCCCATACGCTTTGAGTTTTCGTGCATAACCATTAATCATTTCAGGTTTCAAGTGCAGCAGCCTCTTCCCAACAAATCAAGATTATTAACAATCTTTAGGTTCGATTTTATGGCTGCTTCATTGAAAGAAATGACCTCTGACTTTGTTAAGTTGGAAAAGTTTGATGGAGGAAACTTCATCCGTTGGCAGAAGAAAATGAAGTTTCTTCTCACAACATTGAAGGTGGCTTACGTTCTGAACATGACAAGGCCCGTGGAGAAAGATGATGAAACCATTGCTGAGACCAGAGAGAGACAGAAGTGGGACAACGATGACTACATCTGCTTGGGACATATCTTGAATGGTATGTCTGATTCTCTGTTCGATATCTACCAAAGCAGCCCATCGGCAAAGGATTTGTGGGACAAATTGGAAACCAGATACATGCGTGAAGACGCTACAAGTAAGAAATTCCTTGTCTCACAATTTAATAATTACAAAATGGTAGATGGTAAGCCTGTTATGGAACAATTATATGATATTGAACGTATTCTTAACAACTACAAACAACATAACATGCATATGGATGAAACTATCATTGTGTCATCCATAATTGACAAACTCCCTCCTTCATGGAAAGATTTTAAACGATCCATGAAACATAAGAAGGAAGATATCTCTCTTGAGCAATTTGGAAATCACCTTCGTTTAGAAGAAGAATACCGAAAACAAGAAGGTATTAAAAATCAAATTACTCAAGAGAAGGTGCATGTTGTGGAAGAGGGAAAATCAAGTAAGACTTCCAAAAAGAGAAATCATGAAAATGATGAGTCTCAAAACCACAATGGTAATAACATTAAAAAGAAAAAGAAAGGTAAATGTTATTTTTGTGGGAAAGAAGGACACTTTAAGAATGAGTGCAGGTTCTTGAAAAAGAAGAACAAAGAAAAGAATTCAAGTGCAACAAATGATGATCTTGTTGCGGTCATTTCTGAAATCAACATGATTGAAGATGTTGATTCTTGGTGGATAGACTCTGGTGCTACTCGTCATGTGTGCAAAAACAAGGAATTGTTTAAGACCATCAATGAAGATGGGAGTGTTTTGTACATGGGAAATGCTTCAACTGTGCAAGTCCAAGGAAAAGGGACCATAGAGATTGAATTCACTTCTGGAAAGACACTTACTCTTAAAGATGTATTTTATGTTCCTGAAGTTAGGAAGAACTTGATTTCTGTACCATTACTTAATAAGAATGGGTTCAAATCTGTATTTGAGGGAGATAAATTTATCCTCTCAAAAGGGGGTATGTTTGTAGGAAAAGGATATTTGTGTGAGAATATGTTCAAATGTAATATTGCAAATATTAATAATAATGATATGATTTCTGCTTATATTGTTGAGTCTTGTGATTTATGGCATATGCGATTGGGACATGTTAATTTTAGAAAATTGGAGGATATGATGAAATCAAATCTAATTCCTAATCTTGATAAAAACTTTGATTCATGTACTACTTGCATGTTGACTAAAATTACAAGACAACCTTTTAAAAGTGTTAAAAGAAGTTCTAGGGTGCTAGATTTAATTCATTCAGATGTATGTGATTTACATGGTTGGCCCACCATTGGTGGTAAAAAGTACTTTGTTACTTTCATTGATGATTGCACTCGATTTTGTTATGTTTATTTAATGCATTCAAAAGATGAAGTCTTAGATAAATTCAAAATGTTTAAAGCACAAGTAGAACTTCAACATGAAACTTTCATTAAATGCTTTAGAAGCGATAGGGGAGGAGAATTCTATCATCCGAGTTATTTTGAATCCACCGGTATTGTGCATCAAGTTACTGCACCATACACCCCACAACAAAATGGAATAGCAGAAAGGAAGAATAGGACTTTGGTAGAAATGATTAATGCCATGTTGTCCTATTCTGGATTATCTAAAGGATATTGGGGTGAAGCAATGCTTACAGCATGTTATATCCTCAATAGGGTTCCAAACAAAAGGAACAAAATAACCCCATATGAACTTTGGAAACAAAGGAAGCCAAATCTTAATTATTTAAAAGTTTGGGGTTGTAGAGCAATTGTGAAAGTGCCTGAACCAAAAAGAAAGAAGTTGGGTGAAAGAGGAATTGAATGTGTATTCTTAGGCTATGCAGAAAATAGCAAAGCATACAGATTCTTGGTTATTGAATCGAATGACTCATATTCTGTCAATACAGTAATTGAGTCAAGAGATGCAATTTTTCAAGAAGATAGATTTAAATCATTCTCTTATCCCAAGGACATTGTTCATTCTAATGTACCAAATTTAGAAAACAATGAATCAAATGTAGATACATTGGATGGTTCAGAACTTAGAAGGAGTAAGAGGATCCGAAAAGAAAAAGATTTTGGACCTGACTTCTTCATGTTTCTTATAGAAGGAACTGGTACATCCATAAATAGTTATGGACCAATTTGCTTTAACCTTGAGAGTGATCCAGTGACATATGAAGAGGCTATAAAGTCTCAAGATTCAGCCTTTTGGAAAGAAGCTATCCAGGAAGAAATGGATTCAATTATGGGTAATAAAACTTGGAAAGTAGTAGATCTCCCACCCGGATCCAAACCAATAGGTTGTAAATGGATCTTTAAAAGGAAAATGAAAGTTGATGGTACCATTAATAAATTCAAGGCTAGACTAGTTGCCAAAGGGTTTACACAAAAAGAAGGAATTGATTATTTTGATACATATGCACCTGTTGCAAGAATTGCATCAATTAGAGTGCTAATTGCACTAGCATCCATCCATAAGTTTGTTATCCATCAAATGGATGTTAAAACTGCTTTCCTAAATGGAGAGTTGGATGAAGAGGTATATATGAAACAACCAGAAGGGTTTGTGATCAAAGGTCAAGAAGATAAAGTGTGTAAATTAACTAAGTCTTTATATGGGTTGAAACAAGCACCCAAACAATGGCACCAAAATTTGATCAAGTTGTGTTAGCCAATGGATACATTATAAATGAATCTGACAAGTGTATTTACAGTAAATTCCACAATGGAAAAGGTGTCATGATTTGTTTATATGTAGATGATATGTTAATTTTTGGCACAAGTTTAGATGAGGTAGAAAAGACTAAAGCTTTCTTATCCAAAAATTTTGATATGAAAGATTTAGGCGAAGCAGATGTGATTTTAGGAATTAAAATCATAAGAGATGGTAACCACATTGGTTTATCCCAATCTCATTATATAGAAAAGGTGCTTCAGAAATTCAATCATTTAGATTGTAATCCGGTCTCTACCCCATTTGACCAAACTGTTAGTTTGCAACCAAACAAAGGTTGTCCGGTGGCACAACTTGAATATGCAAAAGAATCGGATGCTTGATGTATGCCATGACCTGTACAAGACCTGATATAGCATATGCTGTTGGAAGGTTAAGTCGGTATACTAGCAATCCAAGTAAAGAACATTGGCATGCTGTGAAACGAGTATTAAAATACTTGAAAGGAACAATGAATTATTGTTTAACGTATAGTGGAGACCCTTCAGTTTTGGAAGGATACACAGATGCTAGTTGGGTAACTTATGTTGAGGATCATGCTTCCACAAGTGGATGGATCTTCAACCTTGGTGGAGGTGCAGTTTCTTGGGGTTCAAAGAAACAGACATGCATTGCCGACTCCACCATGGCTGCAGAATTTATTGCATTGGCTGCAGGAAGTAAAGAGGCAGAATGGCTAAGGAATTTGTTGTATGAGATACCAGTCTGGCAAAAGCCAATGGCACCAGTATCCATACATTGTGATAGTCAATCCACACTATCAAAGGCCTATAGTCAAGTATACAATGGGAAATCAAGGCATATTGGTTTAAGACATAGCTATGTAAGAGACTTGATTTCTAATGGAGTAATATCCATCATGTTCGTAAGAACAGAAAAGAATCTTGCAGATCCTTTGACGAAAGGTTTGACAAGAGACATGGTGTTGAAGACATCATTGGGGATGGGACTCAAGCCCATATCTAATTGATTACCAATAATGGAAACTCAACCCACACTTGAGTAACATCAAGTCTTGGGTTCAATGGTGAAAGTACATTATTAGAGTAATTGAAGTACTTGTTAATAGATACATCCCAAGGTTAAAAGTACTTGGACCATAAGATTAAAAAATGGTAGGTTGAGATTTTTCTCTTAATGGACATATAGCATACATTTGCTGAAATGCATACTTATGGGGCATTTCCGATATAGTCTACCTATGTGAGAATGAAGTTTGGCCGCTTCACGGAGTTCAAGGGCTTGACTCTTAAGTTTTCATGAAAAGGGATATATGACACAAGGCCTTATTAATGTGTCATCTTACAGTTCTCTTTATTAATGATATTGAGATTCTATGTGTAAATTATGTACACTTGTTCTAATGAATAGTTGGTTCAAAGCTTGCCTACCATACTATTTGGGAATGAGCGAAAACTTAATTTACTAAGTAATGGTTCAAATCGTGAGATACCATTATCTGAAACCATGGAATTTCCAGTTTTATGGGATTTAGTATTTTGAAAATGGTGGGGGATTGTTGGAGATTTCCAAAATAAGTGAGAAAAACTGAAAAACAGAAAATTACACATGGTAATCAATTACCATATTGATGTAATCGATTACATCAAGCAAAATTTGCAAACGGTAAACAGAGACTTTGGGTAATCGATTACCTGCATATGGTAATCGATTACCACGGGACTGGATGTGTTTTTCTGCACTTTTTTTCATAGTTTTGGGTTCCAAAAGTTGTAACTCTTCATGGGAATGACTTGTATACATTGGGAAGTTATCATTTACTGATAAATCATGAATCATTGCATTGATTCAAGTCAAAAGTTGAATGTATATGGTTGTAACTTTTGATTAAAAGTTGCATTCTCTCATATGAAGGGGCATATGATGCACTATAAATGCATGGCATTTGTGTATCAGAAGGAGCACGTTTTTGACATCAATTACAGTCAAATTCTCCCTCATTCTCATACTCTAAATCATCCATCAATTCTCTAATGCATGAGTGAATTGTTGGAAACATATTTCTGTCAAATATTGTTAGGAGATACGCTTGGTGTGATTGTGCAATACACATCAAGGAACTCATAGTATCCTGAAGGGGATTCGCTGGACATTCCTATTGCATCCAATATAAAGTTATTGGTGGGGGCGAATCGAACCTAAAGGTTAGTGTGGCAACCCCATACGCTTTGAGTTTTCGTGCATAACCATTAATCATTTCAGGTTTCAAGTGCAGCAGCCTCTTCCCAACAAATCAAGATTATTAACAGGTAATCGTTTTATCCTTTCTATGAATTGAATTGTGTTTTTCTCAAGTTTAGTTCTCAGTTTCACTTTCAACCCCTAGTGAATCATTCTTCACTATTCTTAGTTTATCTCCCTCTCCAACGCTTCACCACCACCATGGTCACAATTTGATGGCATAGCGTTTTGTCAAAAGATTGTCTTCCCTTGCATTCCATTAAATCACGTGTATGCTTAGCTATTTTTTATCTTTACTTGGTCATTATCTTTCTTTTATAGATTCTTTTTTGAATATTTCCCCCCAGGTTTTTAACATGCTAAATGCTAATTACTTAATCTTTCTATTGAAGTGGCAAGGGTGATTGACTAACCTTTTGTCTTTACTTCATAGTCGATTTTTCACATGTTAATTAGAAATATTGAGGTCCACACATTATTATTTTTAATTATAATTACAGAAACATGATATATGTAATGGGCTCTATACTGAGTTCATTTTCGTTAATTTTTTGTGCCTTCAAATGTATGAAACATTAGTTTTTTGGAGAAAAAAAAATCGTATTTAGTCTTATCTAAGTGTTTGTAATCATGTGTTTTTTTGTTGATTTTGTTGGCCATTGGCTTTGCATGTGCACTCTGAGTTGGACATTTTGGGACTCCCATGAATTAATACAACTCACCTGAGTTGTTTGTCTCATAACTGACAGTCTCATTTTCAAATATAGAGTCTACAAAAACAATTGATAAATATGTTGTTAGACCAATTTGAGACAACTAATTCATTAAAGTAGCAGTTGCTACAAGATATCTTGCTCTGTTTGTAGTTCTTCCTATTATCCTTTTTTCCTTTATTGAGGGGCTACTTCCAAGTTCTTATTTAGTTAAAGTTTTAATCTTTTTTGACACTTAGATTTGGAATTCCAACATGATATTGGAACTGAGAGTGTTACTTTGTGTGACTTTTGACACTTATATTTTCTACAAGTGATTCGACATAATAATCCAAAACAAATCACTCTTTTATAACTTCACAGAAATTTAACATGAAGACATATTTTAACTCTGGTATGATTTCTAATTCTTCTATGGTTTAACTATTTTTTATATGTATTTATTCTATAATATAATGCATTTGTAGCAGAAGACAGATCTAAACTTATGATGATTGTAAAGGCACAATTATGTAACTCAGTCCAATAAATGTTCTTCATATATGATTGAATTGTAGTAGTTAATAGTTTGTGCAAGGACAAACCATTGCAAACCACTGTTAAGATAATGTAGTTTTGGTGGGGGTTCTTTATCTTATTTTCAGTTTGAATTTGGTCATAATGTGGTCTATCTTTACATTCAGTACAGATAGAGTTTTCCAATTTGGCTAGGTGTATGCTTATTCCTACCTCCATTTCTACTGTTGTTTTGAAGCTATTTTACTATGATATGATCATTTTCAAGTAACAATATATTGCAATATTTGAGTAATACATGTATCCCTCTTTCATGCAGGTTTGATTTATGGTTTCTAGATTACATCAATATAAGTACTATTGCAATTTTTGGCTTATGTTTTATAAGGATGGTACTATGGTCGGAATAATTGTAGGTTATTAAAGTGTCATTTGAAGTTTTAATTCTGCTTGAAAATTGCAGGTCTTAACACTTGAAAAATAGGCATAGGTGTACCTTGATTTCATATACTTTTGTTAGGAAATTCTTTGGAAAAGTCGATTGAATGGAAAGTTGAGATTCGAAGCAATTTAACACAGTCTCTCAATTGATAATATATCATGCTCATCCAAGAATTCCTTTTAAATTTCAACGTAGGCAATCACTTAAGCATGTTGGCATATATCTTCCACAATCAATATTCTCTCATGGCCAGCTATATGTTGCAGTCTCAAGAGTTGCATCAATGAATGATCTTAAAATTTTGTTGACCGGTGAAAATGGTGATTGCATTAGTACAACTACAAATGTAGTGTATAAAGTAATTTTCTAAAATGTGTAAACATTGAACACTAAATTATTGTAATACTCTCACTATGTTATTTTTCCAACGATTTAGTTGGCTAACTGATGGATATTCTTGCATTATATAACTATACACAACGTATATGACCCCGTGTGACAGCACGGGTAAACGATCTAGTTCTTTGTCATCCAATGTAAGGTGTTTAGGTTATTTAGGTTTCTAGTTGTTTCAAAAGAGGGGAGCAAATGGTGAAGAACGTTGAAATGAGTGGCGGAGGAGATTGGATAAGAAGATTGAGAAATTATAGAAAAGAGTGATGAGTTTTCCTTTAAGAAAAAAAATATAACTATTGGATATTTATGACATTTTTAAAAAAAAAACTCGGTATCCGACTCAATGACATCCACCTGGCATTTAACTGACTACATACCACTTGCAACGGCGTCAGAAAACAAGAGTTGATAGAAGTAACATTTAAGAATCAAAGACGATTATGAAATATTTATAATCTTAGCAATTTGTTTGAGAGCATCCTACAAGGTGGTTACGAACAAATTTGGTGGTCTACTAGTTAAAAAACTGAGTAAAAGAAAAGTAAAAGTGAAAATGACAATTTTTAGAGAACTGTTCATTCCAGAAATAAAATTTTTCGCATGTCCTTTGCTTCAACTCTACAAAAACTTAATTCATTTCTAGAACACAATGGAAAGGATGTTATTTTTCATGCATAACCAGTTAACCTAGAGAACTAGATTTGGAATGGAAAAATAAAACCCGGATCCCAAATAGCACAATATTAAATAAAACTACACAATCCAACAGAGAGCTCTACTAGCATCCAGCAACAACCCCTGTCAACTCACCCAAACCTATTTTTCCATGTTCTTATACAAATGGTAGACACTATTGGATTGGACATATCATAAATCTCACAGGACCTGTTAATAGAAACATATAATAAGGTATAAACAAGGTTAAGAAACTAGAATAATGAATCTATTTTGCCGGAACCATAGTGTGAATTTATAAATCTCCTCACTTTGGTTTGTTACACAAAAGTAGTAATCAGAGTGTGCGCGCGAGGTGCCATAATAGCCACTTTGAAAAGTGTTTATGGCTAGGAATAGGAATTGTCAACAAAATACAACCACCCGGCAAATAATTCCTAAAGGCATAGTGAATTTTGCACCAAATAGACTTGAAACATATCAAAAGGCCTTCTGATACTAATATTGAGAATACAACGTAGAAAATTTACCTGGAACTCTCATACTTCAAAGGTTGGACTGAGAATTGCACACTGCAATGCAGCACCCCCGGGGCAACACACTTACTAGCATTCATTGTCCCCTAGGTTCCTTTTTTTGATAAACTCTGTCAATATTTTGTTTATAGCTGGTACACAAGAACCAGAACCAACTACCTCAACCATGTGGATATTCTCAACTGTAAGACCTGCTTCTGCAAGTGCCTTCTCCAAAGGTCCCTTCACACGCTCCAAGATTCGAAGAGATAGTTGCTCAAAATCATCACGCTTGATAAATCCCCTCACATCCTTCTCATCCATTAAGCACTCAATGTTCAGAGGTGCCTCTGGATTTGCGCCGATGACCTTCTTCAGCTTCTCACAAGCAGCCCTCAACCTCAGACAAGCCCTGGCATTCTGGTAAACATCAATCTTGTATTCCTCCTTAAATTTTGCAGCAAAATGATGGAACAGAGCCTCATCAAAATCCCTACCACATAGGGACCTACTGTACGAATGGAATACTACTTGCAATTGCCCCTTTTTAAATCCGGCAATGCACACTTGCATGCTAGCATGCCCGACATCAACAAAGGCAACATTCAGCCATTCATTTTCAGGAAGCTCAGTCTTATAAATTTCATAAGCCAAGGAAGTTGCTGTTGTCTCGTGAATCAAGTGAAGTGGGTGCAAACCTGCAATAGTGGCTGCATCCAATACAGCTCATCTCTGAAGATCAGTAAAATAAATTGGAATTCCAATGCAGCAATCAACAACAGCCGCATTCAGATTTTTCTGGGCTATTTCTTTAAGATTTCACAACATCATCCCAGAGACTTCGATAGCTGCAAATGCTCTAGATTCACCCAGATACCGTGCATGAATCAATGGATATCCATCAGGTCCTTCGGTCACAGAAAAAGGCAATGACTTCAAATCATTCTGCAATTCTATCTGGATCAGCAAACTTTTTACCAATTAACCGCTTTATCTGCGAGATAGAATTCTTTGGGTTCATCATAGTAGAGGCAGCTCCAGCCATCCCAATGAACTGCTGTCTGTCACCAAAACACACGAGTTTCACGCTTTGACTCATCGTTGAGCACGACATCAATCCCCCTCTGCCTTGCAACAGCAACAATGCAACTCTCATTACCAAAATCAAAACCGACCACACTCATCTTTGGTTGATCTCCAAGACAGAATCAATGCCCACAAAAGCAAAACTATCATAACAAATAACAACAACAACAACCTATGAAGCACAAACACGACACGGACACTGTCACGTCGAAACCGATAGTAATTTGAGAAAATAACATGATTCAATGTAGTGTGTTAGGTTATAGGGTGACATAAATTGATTTTGTAAATTTGATTCTAGATAAAAGTGAGTTGAATGTGAAGTGATTTATGTTTGAATGTATTTATGCAAAGGTTGATTTAACAATAAATTTAGGGCTAAAAAATCATTTGTAGAAGCCAAAAGCTACAAATTCTAGCTTCTATTAGAATCAATTCTACAAAGAAAATCAATTATCTTTTAAATCATCCAAACATGATAAAATCAATTCTACAACCTCTAGATCAACTTTGAACCCTCCAAAATTGAAACCAAACATACAGATAATCACATGCGTCAGACACTAACACTCGTCGAACACAAGACACGCCTTCGATCAGAAGTGTCAGTGCTACAACAGAAATAACAACAAAATAAGTAGCAACATCATCTATTTGTAATGCCATATACACTAGCTACCAGCTATCATATACAACAGTAATTAAAATAAATTGAACCGTAACAACTGAAAAATATAGACTTGTGACAATAAGCTAACATAAAATATTTTTATAAGTTCATGCAAACATTTGAGCAAAGGCTTATACCATAATAGTATAAGTACAATAGAACTTTTAGAATCCCCTCCTAAATATGACGTACAAGTCAGAATAAATGGTGTATATCACTTGTTCACTTCGAACATTTGCACCAAAGTTCTGTGACTTGAGTGAGTGGTTGTTATTTGTAAGTGTTACATGAAGTCACACAGGATTCTTGTGTTTCTTGTTGGCTTTCTCTAGTAACAATAAGCATTTTCCATTGATTTATACGCATTGCACGGTTACTAAAAAAGGTAATACAAGGTGGTTCTCATGACTCTGCCATATTATGATCTTCATCAACCTTACCAACTGCCTCGAGTATTGAAGAGTAGGTGATTAGATCATACTGGAATCCCTTTGAACTCATTTCCTTCATAAGCTTAGTAGCCTCTTCAAATAATCCTGCACGACTAAGGCAGCCAAGAACTGTGTTGTAAGAAACCGCATCTGGCTTGATAGTAGAACTCTTCATTTTCGCGAACATTTCCATAGCACGTTTTGGGCCACCGGTCCTAGCCAAGCCATTTAGTATGATGTTATGTGAGTTTATATCTGGGTTGCAACCATTTTCTTCCATAGTCCGAAACAAAGAAAAAGCTTCGTCCATCATGTCTGCCCTTACCATCCCGGTCATGAGAGCATTATAAGCATAAACATCGGGGATGCATCCAAGTTTTTTCATCTCGTTGAAAAGACCCATAGCTTCATTGAATCGCCCACATTTTCCAAAATGTTTAATCATGACAGCATATACACGCGCGCTCGAACTTCCACAGTTCTCTTTCAATTCTTGGAACAGCTCATTTGCAGCCTCATAACGTTTTGCTTTACCGAGGCTATTGATCAGGCTGCAGTAGGCAGCAGGACAAGGGGGAAAGCCTTTTTCATCCATCTCCTCAAGAAGCAGTAAAGCCTTCTCAACTCGATTTGTTTTGCAAAAACCGTCGATGAGAATTGAATATGTAAATGAGCTGGGAACTACTCCATCTTTTTTCATTCTCTCTAACCATGAAGAAGCCTCAGAAGGTGGGGCTTTAGCCTCAAATAGAGATTTGATAATGGTGTTGTATGTCACAACATTAGGTGTGCAATTAAACAAATTCATTTCCTCAAAAAGCTCAACAGCCTCTTTTAAGCGATCTGATCTACCCAAAATGTTAATTAAATTATTCATGAGGACAACATCTGGTTTGCAACCATCTTTCAGCATATTCTTGTATACTCCGTATGCGTCTTCAACCCTCCCGGATTTCCCCAATCCCCTTATCAATTCTGTATAAGTATAGACTGTTGGAACACACCGCCGCATTCTCATCTCGTGGACTAGGTTCAACGCTTCCTCGACCTTACCCAACTTAAAGTATATTCCCATTAAAGTTGTATAAATTTTTGCTGTTGGCTGTAATCCATTCTCCTTCATCTCATCAAATAATCTTACGGCAGAATCATCGCGATTTAGTTTTGCAAACGCTGATATAAGTGCACTATATGTAACTGTATCAGGGAAACAATGACCCTCACTACACATTTCATTATACAGCTCATGAACTTTTTCATGATGCCCCTCTTGCATCAACATCAAGATGACAGAGTTGTAAGTGCCTGATGTAGGTCTGCACTTGCGACCCTTAACCTGATAAAAAATGGATAATGCCTTGTTAACCATCTTAACCCTACCCAAGATTTTCACAATTTCAGACAATTCAGAAGGACCAATCGCACATGGACTCTTAACCATGTCTTGTATTGTCCTCCACAGTTCACCAACCAACCTATTTTCATCTAAGCATCGTATCAAAGCCATATAAGTTGTCGAATCATGTTCGAAATTCCTTCTCTTCCCTGCCCACTTAAAAAACTGAATCTTCACATTGACCTCAACATCTATCTTCAAAACTTCGCGAACTAAGCGAATATCAAGCTTAAGCTTCAACACTTCCAAAGCCTTTTCTGCATCAGGCCCCCATTTAAATATTTTCAAAATCCTAATGAACCTTTCATCCAATTTTCTGGCATTTGGATCCTTCCTCAATACTCTCCTTCCTTCCATTGGAACGTAGTGGTTTTCTTCTTGGGAATCAGGCAACCGAAACATTTTAACAATATCATTTTCTGCTAGTTTAAATCACACACTATTAGATACCAAATGAAGTTCAATATATACAAATCAAACAAATTAAATTGTCCCTTCATTCACCAATGACTTCTTTGTATTAACTTATTTAAATTTATCTGTTGACATAAGCATTTGTGAGAGACTGCTTGAAAGAGATTATTGAAACAACTTATGGACATGTCTATAAGCTATAAGTTGTTTTTATAAGCTATCTTGAAGAGCTTATGAAAATAAGCTGAAAATAGATAATGAACATGTTATAAGCTGATTTCACAAATTCTCTCAAACAGTCTAAAATAGCTTATGCTTGTAGATAAGCTCAAAATAATAATAATAATAATAAAGAAGAAAAGAAATTTAGGTAAACTTAGTGAAAACGCGCATTACCTGTTTGTTTTAATCTCTGAGAGAAAGGAGGCGAAGTAGAAATGAATCTCCTGGCAGTAACGAATCCAGGGAGCATTGTTGATACCCAAGAAGGATTTAAGCTATGAAATTTCATGTACCCACAAAAAATAAAGAGTGGATTCGTATTTCGTAGCTTGTGTATGAGTCAAAAACCGTTGACATTGTTGTTACATCTCAAAAACATTCTAATTCGCAATTTTTCGTTTTCAGTTTTCACAATTGACAGTTCCACACCATCGACCAAAACTTCAGATCATAAGGATGTTCAATTACTATGTTTTTTTTTTAAATACAATTACTATGTTTTTGTTTAGTTAAAACAAAGTTAGTAGATAGACAAGATGATAATAATCATTTAAAAAAATTCGTACACATAATTTGTAGAGTTGTGTTTCGTATCTGTTTTCAATTAACGATTTTTATGTTTTGTTGTTGAACTATGATTTGTATTTGTTTATTTTAGTTTACTATGATCAATTGTTATATATTTAATATATGGTTTTTTTTTATCATGTGTAATATTACACATGTTAAAAAAATTTAAAAAGTAAATTTGCATTGTAACTTATGCATTTAATATTAAATATCTATTATTTTAATAAATAGTTGTTGTTTTTCAGTAAAAAGTTTATACTTTTAGTTGATTTAACATTAAAATTTATAAAAAAAAAACTCTGGGTGGGGATCGAACAGAGTACCACATGCTTCCAATCGACAACTTTTACCACCAAAGTACTAATGTCTTTTATGATATACAATTGCTTCAATGTTATGTATTCAACACAAATCTTGAGTCCTCTTTCTTTCAATCTCACAATCCCTAAATCATTTCTCACTCACTTTTATCTCTCTCACCATCATGCAATTGAACCTAATAACCATAATTCCGCCCTTTTTGATAGACCTAATTAATTTTTATGAAGAAAAAAAAGTCTGCAAAGAATTGAATCAGGTAACACATGAAAATGTCATTTTTTTTAAAAGCCACTAACATCATTACAATTCCTTTTTTGATAGCAGTTCCTTTTCATTATTAGCGGTTTATTTTCATTATTATTTTTTCTTTCAATTACCACATAACAGTTCTTTTTTATTATTTTTTTCTTTCGTTTACCACGTAACAGTACCTTTTCATTATTTTTTTCTTTCGATTATCACATATCAGTTTCTTTTCCTTTTCATTTTTATAGATTTAACAGTTTTTGCGGTTATGACCAATTTCTTGGTGCAGGCTTTTGTATATATTTTTTCTTTCGATTTGTCATTTTTATTGCAGTCTATCTTTTGTTTTTGTTGCTTTTTGAGGTAGTTTGATAACATAATACTGAATGTAATTATAAAAGTAATAATATAGTCAATTTGATAGTTATATATGAAGCTCTACAAAATCTGTGCATCACACGAGTTAGAGTCTAGTTATAATAAAATGGAAGCCAGTGGTGCAAACCCTATTCTCCAACCCTAATATCCAATTTGTCTATTGTGCCCTTCATTTGTGTCACCCCATTCCAATCTTACCCTCCCACAAAACTCTTCCATCATTAATTTATTGATTGATATGCCTCTACTCATTCCAATCCTCTCAATTATTCATTGTAGGTTACATTACAACTCCTAAATACACATAATTGTTTTCCATTACTAAATTTCTATTCCTTCTTTTTCGGTTACTAAAGTCTTACATCAACCTCTAATCTCTTCCACAACAATACATTGTTTCTCCATTCACTCAACAAAATGATATTTGTCCAAAACATTGACCTCCCACTTTGGCAATGTGAGTTTTAGTATTCCTCGAGATGCCTATATGTTATAGGTATGACTTCTTCGACCACTTACTGTGTCATGAATCGGTACTTCTCACTTTTTTCTTTCAAGTTCTTCTATTTTCTTTCCTCAAGATCATGTTACTATTTTATTACTCTTGACTCTAATTTATTTGCTGACGTTTATTTTAATTTTTTATGCATATGACGTGCTATTGAATTTAAAGGTTTTGTAATTTGATATTTGTTATTATTATTTATTTTTTTACATGATTTTATTGATCTCTATTATTTTATTTCTCTAATATAAAGGTGTTTCCACATTTGTTTTTCTTCATTTTGTCATTACCAATGAGTCATTTATCTTCTTCATAGTGTGATGGAGATTATATTGTTGTATGAAGTGGTGGATAACATCAAAGTGTTGGTCTCACAATGGTTCTTTGCAAGACAACACCGATTTAATTTAGGTGACAACTTGGGTACCCATCAATAAAATGTGGGTAACACAACCCATGCTGAGTTGGCACCAATCAAAGTTTTTTGTTTGTTTTCTATTATTTTTAATGTTATATAAATACATTGTTTTGATTGGGCCAACTCAACATGGGTAGTATTACCCACCTTTTATTGATGGGTAAACAAGAATTTCTCTTTAATTTATGTATTTTGAATGGATATGTATTTTGTAGCTTGATATATTTTGAGGTTCTCGATCATATAAAAAAAATTTAGTAGATCCTTTTTTTATGACATTATGAATTATATTTCAAAATTGTTAATTTATTGTTTTTAGTGTTAGTATATCTTTGAAGAAATATTTACTTATATTGTAACATATATTAACACATAAGACCCGTGTCTCGCACGGGTCGGCGGTCTAATTAAATATTGTTCGTGTCCTTTTGTCCAGTCCTGTTTTATCGATTAAGTCATTTTGTCAACTTTTGCTTTGTGACGGTTGTTACAATTTACAAGTAGTGATCTGACCAATTAAGTATTGTTGGTGTCAAATCTATGCATGTGATCAACAACTTACTATCGATTTGATATTTGAACATTACTATCAAATTTGCAATATATGTTAAAATGTTTTTGGAAAGAATGTTGATATATATGTTATGGAAAATGATAATGAGTGCTTAAAGCACTTTTTAAAGATTGGAAAATGTTAACTAGTGCCCCCGGACACTAGTTAAGGATCTTAAATAGTAATTTTTTATAAAAATTTGTGTAATCAGTGCATTGAAAATTGAAAATTTTGACATTTTTAAAAAATAATTACTTAATTTAGAATCTTAAAGAGTGTCCCGAGACACTCGTTAACAAGACCCTTAAAGATTTTAGATAATAAATTCTTATGGAACTTGTGTAATTAATGTATCAAAAATTGAAACATTAAACTTTTTCATTAGATAATTTTTTAATTGAGAATCTTTAAAAAATGTTCTTAAGACAGTTGTTAACGAGACTCATGTGTTATCACCCAAAAAATTTAATGAACTATAAAATCAGAACCTTTCACAAAATCTCTTCATTGATAACCACAACAAATACATTCAAAAATTAATCCCTACAATTGATCACTTATTCTCAATTTGATCCCTAAATTTAATTAATTGCTATTAATCTGATCTCTGACATAATAAACCATGATGAACCAAAAACTAGGCAAAATACACATTCTCATCTGTTCCAACATAACCAGTATAAGATTCAAGATTGTCTTCCTGTGCTCACAACTTACAACTGAAAAATATCATAAAAATTAACAAAACTAAACTCATCAAAGTTGCACAAAATCATAACATCCCAAATTCAAATACAATACCCTTTAAATTTGAACATATTTTTTGGGAACCAATGTACAATGCTTAGGTAATTTATGGTTCTTGTCTCTTGTTTCAAAAGAGGGGAACAGATGGGAAAGATTGAAATGAATGTGGAAGAGATTGGAGAAGAAGATTGAGGTATTACAAAAAGAAAGATTAGGCATGACAACAAAACTCATACCCGCGGGTACCCGCCCGAATCAAACTCAATTTGACGGATTTTCCCCGCTTTGACTGGGTTTAGGTATGGGTTTGAGTTTTCCCCGATTTCAAAACACGGGTACGGGACGGGTAACGGGGATATAGGTACCCACCCCGAACCCAAACCCAAACCCGTCCCAAATGTTGAAAGTCAATTTATTACCCCTTTCATTCCACTCACACAGGCAAAGTCTCAGTCTTTCAGTTGACACTTATTTATCATAGTTCTCTCTTTTCTCCTTTCATATCTCACAATCTCGGCCTTTCTCTTCTCCATCATCATAGCCATCGATCATCATCATCTCTTTGCTAGATAATGCATTACAACATTGTGCTCGGGGCTGAAAAATACTTATTTTTATTAAAAAAAAGTTTATCCATTGCGGGGATGGAGATGGGGCGGGGATACCCGAACCCGTATATGGGAGTAGGGTATGAGGACGGGGAAGGTAAAACCCGTTCCCACCCCGCCCCATTGCCATGCCTAAGAAAGATGAGCTTTCTTTTTAAAAAGAAAAAGCAATCTAATTATTGGAAATTTAAAACAGTTGAAACTTCATCCACATAGCATTTAACTGACCACATACCATTCTTCAAAAAACAAAACGACCGCATACCACTAACAACAGCGTCAAGCAACATGATTTTATAGAAGTAACATTTGACACAATCGAAGACTATCGAAAAGATATTTGTTTGAGAGCATCCCACAAGAAAGTTAGGAACAAAATTGGTGGTTTAATCCTTAAGAAACTGAGCAAAAGAAAAGAATGGGTGAAAATGACAATTTTCAGAGAACTTTCCATTCCAGAAATGCCATTTTTCGCATGTTCTTTTCAACAATTTTGCAAAACTTAACTACTTCCTAGAACACAGTGTAAAAGATGTTATTTCTCATACATCACCGCATTAATGCCTCTTTCGCGTCACACCGAGGAAGCAAAATGATATCACTGACCAGAAAATATCATATGATCCATATAACACAAGCAAATGTTCACTAACCGAACTGATAATCTGATCCACATCAAAACAATTCAATGAAACAAAATTGCCCCAAAACACAATTGTTAGTTCTAACGCCACACAAAAGCAAAACTGGAGCATTTAATTTTAATGAGGAAGACATTGTCATTCCTTCCACTAGTACGAAATGGTACACAAATAATCAAACGAACACTAGATCACAATATTAAATAAACTTGCGTGACAATCCAACAGAGAGCTCTACTAGCATCCAGCAACAGCACCCTGTCAACACACCCAAACCTATTTTCTCATGTTCTTATACAAATGGTAGACACTATTGGATTGGACATATCCATGAATTTCATAGCAAAATAAACAAAAAAAATTAGGCTGAGCCCGTGTTCTCTGATTTGTCAGTCTCCATTGGTTCGCCAGAGACTGGTGGGACCTGATTACCACTATCCCCTGCATTCTCATTACTACCGGTATTAGCATCCTCCTGAGGTTGCTGTTCTGGTTGTTGCTGCTGCTCACCATCCTGAGGAGGTGGAGTTGTTGGTGTTTCTGGAGTAGCTGGCTTGGCCGGCTTTGGTTTTGGTTTCGTCATAATCGGCTTACAGGACCTATTGTAGATAACATAATTAGGTAAACAGGGTTAAGAAACTAGTATATGAATCTATTTTGCCAGAACCATAGTCTCAATCTATAAAGCTACAACATATACCTATCGACAGCCTCAGCTTTTTTTCTTATATCAGCTGACAAGAGGACGGGGTTGGCAAATTTTGGAAGCGAGTCTTGTTGCTGCTTCTTCTCTCTGAGCCAATTCTCAGCTTCTACACATTCATTTAAGACCTAAAAAATTTAAATAGAAAACACTTTCAGAATAGAAGACAACCAGAAATGAACCGGGAGTGTTAGAATAGGATACTGGTTACCTTCTGTTTCTCGGTGATGTCGATGTGATCAAATTTGGGATCATTAGACATTGCAGCTTCTCTGTAACTATTTATACAATAGATCAGTTGATCAATTACTTCACCCCTGTCTGAGTACTCTTTGTAGCGCTCTTCAATTGGATCCCCTTGCTGCAATCATAAAAAAAAAAAATTATTAAGAGTGCATCAGTGCAAAAACTATTACTGCCATGGACCTTCACATATTGCTTGTTACACAAAAGTAGTAAACGAAAGTATGCACGCATGGTGCCACTATAGTCACTTTGAAAAGTGTTGATAGCTAGCAAAGGGAATCTCTACACATACAGCCACCATCAAGACTTTTTTATACCAGTTCAGCTAAGAGTAGGGACCATCCGAAATGCCTCACCTTTTTGAGCTCTTCCAGCTTGGCAATGTATACACCTTTGGTTTCATCTTCACCATCCTCGTATAGCCAATCTTCCACCTCCTGAAGTTTGGTAATAAATTCATCCCTCTCTGAAGCAAGAACAAACTCTTGGTATTTGTCATTAAGCTGTAATGATAACAAGAAATCAGGTAATAATCAAACACTTCCATGTTAAATAAACAAGAAAAAACAATACAATCCTAACCTTGTTTCTCATGTCATAGACATAAGCCTCGACTGCATTTTTCTTGTCTTTTGTTTCCTCCATCACTCGATCTTGCAGAGCCATTTCAAACTCCTTCTCTACAGCCTTCTGAACATCAACAGTTGCCATTGCACCATAAACTACCTCTGCAACAGGAATGTTGGTCTTCTTCACTTTTTTCTTTGGAGCCTCAACCTGTTGCAAGCACGGCCAGTCAAATAACAAACCCCCCGCTATAGACAATTCTAGACAGCTTATTGAAGCATAATATCCAACAAGAACTTTATAAATCACAAATATCTGCAATCTTATCTTGATATTATAAAATTAACAAGAAAAAAACCAAATATAAGTTCGTCTGAAAACTTGAAACCAAACAAGCTCTTTCCTTCCACAATAGAAATGAGAAAACAATTAAATCCATACAAGAAAGCAACAACACAAGTCAAAAACAAACTATTTGAGCACACAGTCAAGTAGATGAAGAACGCAAAAACACAGTCAAAAACAAATTATTTGAGCACACAAAATGTTTTCCTTGGAATCTACCTTGGTATCCGCATCCATTTGCACAGGCTTATCTCCAGCCTCAGGCATGCCATTTTCAGCCCCAGGGGTATCAGCAGTTGCCTTAGTATCTTGCATATTAACATCGTTGTCATTGGAGCTAGGAGGTGGTGCAGCAGCTTCGTCAGTTTCCATCTTAGCATTTTCTTCAGCAGATTCTTTGGCAACTGGAACCTCAATTTCTTCCTCTTCAAAGAGCTTAACAAAAAAAAAAAAAAAACAGAAGAATTCAATAACAAACGCTCCGGAGTTTACCACAATGATTTCACATGGGCGTAATTAGAAAAGAAGAAGGAAGAAAAAAAAACAGAGCAGACCCTAAGTCTACAGAGACTTACGGTTGCCGACTCAACAGACACAATTCCATGAAGATTCAAACGAACTTTTGCTTTAACCTTTCCCTTGTCACCGTTTTTAGTTTGGAAAGGGCCAATCTGCACAAATGCAAGAGTCAAAAGACTGCCAATAGGGAAAAATATTGTAAAACAGACAAGAACATGAAAACTGACTTACAGTATATGTGCTGATTTTTGTAGGTGTTTCACTGAGATCATGACATTGTACATCAATAGAAAAGGTTCCTGTCCTGAAGAATGTCAATACCTTGGAACTAGGTATGGGATTTCCCTTGGGGAAAACAAGGGTACTTTGCTTATTGTCTGATTCACTGTCTGGTGCATCTGAACCAGAAGCTTTCCACGAAAGAGAAATTGAAAAGGGGAAGCTTTCGTTGACCTTCTCATAATGAAGTAAACAAATGTTGTTAGTACATTAAGCAATACGTTATACTAATTAGAATGCATGGACAACTCTACGCAAAAAAATGGACAATTTATAATAGAATGCATGACAATTCTCTGCAAAAAATGGTCAATTTGTAAATATAACAATAACACTAACAACTCCCCCCAAAAAAAGTACAGAACATACGCCAAAATTCGTTATTCCTAAAGGCATGGTGAATTTTGCACCAAATAGACTTGAAACATATCAAAAGGCCTTCTGATACATACTGATTGAGAGTACAGCATAGAAAATTTACCTGGAACTCTCGTACTTTAAAGGTTGGACTGAGAATTGCACACTGCAATGCAGCACCCCTGGCAACACACTCGCTAGCGTTCATTGTCCGCCTAGGTTCCTTTTTGAAAAATTCTGTCAATATTTTGTTTATAGCTGGTACACGAGAACCAGAACCAACTACCTCAACCATGTGGATATTCTCAACCGTAAGACCTGCTTCTGCAAGTGCCTTCTCCAAAGGTTCCTTCACACGCTCCAAGATTGGAAGAGATAGTTGCTCAAAATCATCACGCTTGATAAAGCCCCTCACATCCTTCTCATCCATTAAGCACTCAATGTTCAGAGGTGCCTCTGGATTTGCACTAAGGACCTTCTTCAGCTTCTCACAAGCAGCCCTCAACCTCAGACAAGCCCTGGCATTCTGGTAAACATCAATCTTGTATTCCTCCTTAAATTTGGCAGCAAAATGATGGAACAGAGCCTCGTCAAAATCCCTACCACCCAGGGACCTATCGTACGAATGGGACAGTACTTGCAGCTGCCCCTTTCTAAATCCGACAATGCAAACTTGCATGCTAGCATGCCCAACATCAACGAAGGCAACATTCAGCCATTCATTTTCCGGAAGATCGGTCTTATAAATTCCATAAGCCAAGGCAGTTGCTGTTGTCTCGTGAATCAAGTGAAGCGGGTGCAAACCTGCAATAGTGGCTGCATCCAATACAGCTCTCCTCTGAAGATCGGTAAAGTAGACTGGAATTCCAATGCAGCAATCAACAACAGCCGCATTCAGATTTTTCTGGGCTATTTCTTTAAGATTCGACAACATCATCCCAAAGACTTGAGTAGCAGTGAATTCTCTAGATTCACCCAGATACCGTGCATGAATCAATGGATATCCATCAGGTCCTTCAGTGACATTAAAAGGTAATGACGTCAAATCCCTCTGCAGTTCCGGATCAGCAAATTTTTTACCAATCAACCTCTTTATCTGCGAGATTGAATTTTTCGGATTCATCATAGTTGAAGCAGCCCCAGCAGTCCCAATAAACCGTTGTTTGTCACCAAAACACACAATTGCAGGAGTTTCGCGCTTGGACTCATCGTTGAGCACAACATCAATCCCTCTCTGCCTTGCAACGGCAACAATACAGCTCTCATTACCGAAATCAAAACCGACCACACTCATCTTTGGTTGATCTCCAAGACAAAATCAATATCTAGAAAAAAAGGAAACAAACATCACAACAATTTCACATGTAAATCACAAACTCCAATTCATAGTAAAGCAAAGAATACAACAACCAAGCCTTATCCCACTAAGTGGGATCGGCTACATAATTTAATCAACAAACAACAGACGGTAACAACCTATGAAGCATGGACAATGGCACTTTGACACTGATAGTAATTTGAGAACATAACACTCTTCAATGTAGTTTGTGTTTGATTATCAGATGACATAAATTGATTTTGTAAAGTTGACTCTGAATAAAAGTGAGTTGAATGTGAAGTGCTTTATGTTTGAGAATGTATTTATGCAAAAGTGGATTTAAGAATAAATTCAGGGCTAAATAAATCAAGATAAATTTAGTGCTAAAAAAATCAAGAGTAGAAGCCAAAAGCTTCAAATTCTGATTTCAAGTAGAATCAATTATACAAGCAAAATCAATTCTCCTTTCAATCATCCAAATAGAATCAATTCTACAACCTCTAAATCAATTTTGACCCCTCCAAAATTATAACCAAGCATACGTATGCACATATATCAGACACTAACACTTGTTGAACACCAAACACGTCTTCAGTCAAAAGAGACAGTGCTACCAAAGATATAACAACCAAACAGGTATCAACATCATCTACTTACAAATTACAATGCCATAAACACCAGCTACAGAGTAATTAAAATAAATTGAACCGTAACAACTAAATAACAGCAGAGAATTCACTTCCAGAAACATCTCTACACTAGATCAACATAATTACGCTGTTTTTCAAACTAAATCAAGCATCAACGATACAATGCAAAAAACAACACTAATACAACAAAAAATATGAAGGAATTCTAAATTGAATACAGTACAACACCGATAATGCATAGATCTATCACTAGATGAATGAAATTGAACGGAAACGGAACGAAATTGAAAAGGAGGAAGACGTGGGGTTTATACCTAACGAAGCGCGATCGAGAAGAGGAATAGAGGATTTGGAAGGGTTTCTGGAACAATCTGAAGAAATTTGTAACAGCGAGGGCTTATGAAACGCTAACGGAACTTATAAGAAGGAGAAACTTTTGAGTTTGGGTTTGAGTGGGGACTGGAATGGAATTTCGGGGTTTGTTTTATTTATTGTTTATGTTTCACTTTCTTTTTATACGACCTTGGAATTTAGTGATTTATAACCAGTTTGAACGAGTTCTCGATGTGGTTCACTGGTCCCAGAGATATCTGGAGAATCCGAATTGCTTCTAGAAACATCTACACTACTAAATGAATCTCTTTTTTCGATCAAGTAAAGGAAAGGGTACTACTACTAGTTGGGCTTATTTCGTCTTTTTTTTTTAAAAATAAGAGGAAATTGCTTTTTAGGCCCCTTTAATTGCTCATAGACCCCTCGAAATGTCCTTGCTTTCAACGGCCGGAGGTTACGGCCCATTCCTATCGGTAGATAAATTTTGATTCTCGTAAAAATATAAAAAATGGCTCAACTCTTGGGCATAAGCATCAAAAGTTAAGTATTGATCCAATCAAGACTTATGAACTGATATAATTGGTAGACAGATGTTTTTTTTACGTGTCTTGACAAAGCTGAAAATGACGTAATTGACATGTTGATATAAAAACAAAACAATATGATATAATAATTCGATGACATAACAAAACATGTTTTGTGTTAAATTGAGTTGATGACATAACAAAATAGTTAGATAAAACATCAAAATTAAATCCTTCCAATAGGGTCACCCCTGAGATTTTTTTGTGCACTAGGCGAAACAGTAAATTGTGCCCTTTTAATTATTCCAATATTTTTCTTCTTGCATCTTTTGTTGCAAAATATTCTTTTATAATCAAAATTATCTAAAAATATATTTTTCAATAGAATTAATCAAAGCGAATTAAAAAAAAATATATCTGTATAGTACTAACTGCTAAGTAAAAATAATAATTTTGGTGCCTCTAAGAAAAATAATCATTTTGGTGCCTCTAAGAAAATGGTACCCTTGGCTGCCGCCCCTCCCGCCCACCCTCATGGCCGCCCCTAATTCCAATAAACCAACAATTTGTGTTCATTATCTAATAAACCAACAAACCATAAAAATCATTTTGATAAAATGTATGTGTTCAATATGAAACATTTTTCCCCTGAAAAAGTGAAAATATAACTCTAACTATTGAGTCACTCTCTCTACATAACCTTTGTAACTCCTTCATCTAAGCCTCGACTGATACTGAGTGGCAAACATTGTTTCTCCGACCATATGCTAGAGACTAGTGTATATAGGATGTTCTATGTATTCCTCACTGTTATTCACTTCATCCAATGTTATGTCTCTAACCCTCTTACTTACTTGCAGAGCATCCAGAGTGTCATTTGCAATGTCATGCTCTATAAGAACCTCTCAATCTGACATCCTCGGCGGATCACCTTCTGCAAGAGGTATATGGGATAAGAGACATTATAAAACTAAGAAATGTAACCACGGTCGACTTACTAGTTGGTCTCCAAAATTGCCCCTCACAATTCTTTTGACATGACATGTAACATGCAATCCTTAAATACCTAGCCCATTTGAAAAATAGTTTGCTCTCGCATGACAGAGGTGGAATGTACGAGGATGTCGTCAACATTTACATAATGCCTAAGCACATGCTTTGGAAAGTGGGGAAAACACATCTAATGGCAGCATTGGATTCATTTAGAAAACAAACAAGTGACTTTTAATGGGCGTGCCTCGTGATGACTGACTGACTGTCATATGAGGATAATATAACATCACCCACCTCTATTCGATCCAAGAATGGGGTGGTTTAGCCTAGGTAAAGTCGAGGTCGATTACAAAGAGACACATGTCTTCAAAATGGTTTATAGCCCAGACTTAAAAAAAAATGGTTACAAACACATCCAAAATGTCTCAAATGATATATCTTAAATACTACAAGCACATCAGCTAAAATATCTTAAATTATTACCATTTTAGATTCCATGACGGTTTATTGAGATCAATTATCATATTTCAATCGTTGATGCATTTAAGTGGTTTCTCACATTCCTGAAAAAATAGCAATGGAAACATAAATACGACTATATAAATAAAATTAATATTAATAGTAAAGAAAAGATAAAGGTTATACTTACATTTCCGTTTCGATGTCGCCTACAACGTCCTTACAAAAATACGGCAAGAGTGACACACCAGAAGGGCCACCGCAGAATCTTATATCAACATGCTTTGGTGGTGGTGGGTATTATGGAAACAATGGCTAATGTTGTGGTGGTGGTGGAGATGGCATACATGGCATCTCATCATCAGGCTCTTGAGGTTGTGAAGGCTTTGCATCCTATGAACTGGAGGCTTCAGCGGCATCCCTAAGCGAGACCGACCAATCTGG
Source organism: Medicago ruthenica (assembly GCA_018208015.1). Lineage (NCBI taxonomy): Eukaryota > Viridiplantae > Streptophyta > Magnoliopsida > Fabales > Fabaceae > Medicago > Medicago ruthenica. The sequence goes on along the minus strand of CM031372.1, from coordinate 102,493,425 downwards.
TAGTCCGTCGAGAGGCAAATAACATTTTGAACTCGACTAGTTAAGTTGGTTTACCTCATTTTAAAAGCGGGGATGACCTAAACAGGAGAGAGCAACCTCTGTTGCCACCCTTGTTCGGATTTTTTTTTTTGTTTTTTTACAAAAGCAAAATGATATTCATTCATTCAAATTGATAGAATACATGATCAACGTCGCTAAAAACGTGAACGGTGAATTTGCGAACAAACTCACAACACCCAAGTTAGTAGCATACAACAACAAAATGCCTTCAAATATGTTGAATATTTGGTTGTTGGCTTCATGTTTGCTAAAATCAAATATACAAGCAAGATGTGCGTCTTCAGAAGCTGGGTCTTCAGAAGCTGAACAGTACTTCAGAAGCTGGGTCTTCAGAAGCTGAACGGTACTTCAGAAGTTGGGTCTTCAGACGCTGAACAGTACTTCAGACACTGAACCTTCAGAAGCTGATGTTCAGACGCTGAACAGTACTTCAGACGCTAATTCTTCAGAAGCAACTTTTAGAAGCAGTCTTGTTTTCGCACTTGGAGTTGTATATTTTCTCACCTGATCGTTTGAAGATTTGACTGAAGAATTCTCCTTGCTGCGTGTGTTTCTAGAAGGAAGAATTTTTGCGTGAGATTTTTTTTTTGAAGATTGATTTCTTTTATTTGTGAATATATTTTCAAAGAGATCTTTGGAAAATATATTTCTGAAGAATATTTGCTTTTATATGTTTCTAAAGAATTTTGGAAATATATCTGTGAAGAATATTTGGTTCAATTATTTGTTGCTGCTGAAGACTATAAATAGAAGACGCTGCTATTGAAGAATGATATCAAAAACAGAAGCAATTATATAGAGAGTTATTCTTAGTTTTTGAGTCTGTTCATTGTGAGCTTTGTGCTCTGTTTCTGTATACCACTCAATTGTTTAGAGTTGGTTTGGTTTATTGAGTTGTAACTGTAGTTCACTTGAAGCTTTTAAGCAAGAGTGACTATTGGGTGTTTTGGAGAGTGTCTCCATCTTTGATTGTTTAGAGTTTAAGATCACTGGGGCAATGATTGATTGAGTAGGAAGTAAGAGGGGTCTTATATCTAGGAGTTCCTAGGTAGAAATACCACGGGTAGTGATTAAGTAAGAAGGCTGTGAACAGGGGCTGTTCACATAGGACTTCGAATTGATACTATTATAGTGGATTTCCTTCCTAGCTTGGTAGCCTCCAGACGTAGGTGTGTTTGTCACTGAACTGGGTTAACAAATAACCTGTGTCTTTTACTTTCTGTCTGATATTTCTGTTTTACGTGTTTGTACTCTGTTTTACTTGTTGTTCCTGTGTTGGAATTTTCGTTCAACATCAGGACCTACTGCGCCAGAATTTCAATTGACATCAGAGCAGGCACCCTGCCTGTTTTAGGGTGAGCTTTAGGGAAGTTACTTTCTGACAGAATGGACAAGGAAGGAGGATTTGTGAACAGACCACCTCTGTTGGATGGTTCCAACTATGATTATTGGAAATCTCGTACGAGTGCTTTCCTGAAATCTATAGATAGTAAGACCTGGAAAACAGTTCTGAAGGGTTGGGAACATCCTATTGTGCTTGACAAAGATGGAAAGAAGACAACTGAGTTGAAACCAGAGGAAGAGTGGTCCAGGGATGAAGATGAATTAGCTCTTGGAAACTCCAAAGCCTTGAATGCTTTGTTCAATGGAGTGGACAAGAACATGTTCAGACTGATCAAGCAGTGCACTGTAGCTAAGGATGCCTGAGAGATTCTCAAAACTACTCATGAAGGCACGTCCAAGGTAAAACTGTCCAGACTTCAACTCCTCACCACCAAGTTTGAAAATCTCAAAATGTTGGAGGATGAGAACATACAAGACTTCTATATAAACGTTCTGGACATGGCTAACTCATTTGATTCTCTTGGAGAGAAAATGTCTGATGAGAAAATTGTGAGAAAAATACCCAGGTCTCTTCCTAAGAGATTTGACATGAAGGTGACTGCCATTGAGGAAGCACATGACATCTTCAGTATGAAGGTTGAGGAATTAATAGGGTCCTTGCTGAATTTTGAGACAGCCTTCAGTAACCGTACTGATAAGAAGGGGAAAGGTGTTACCTTTGTAGCAAATACTGATGTTGAGGAACAACAAGGAAATAATGAGGATGATGAAAGCATATCAGAGGCACTTGTGTTACTAGGAAGAGAGTTTAACAAGATTCTGAAACATGCTGACAGGAGATCCAAATCAAATGGTCAAAACATCAGATTCAACATCAATAAGCAATAAAATGATTTGAAGAAGACAAGAACTGATGAGAAGAGCAATCAATCAAAGGGAGTTCAGTGTCATGAGTGTGAATGATATGGTCATATTAGGACAGAATGTGCTACATATCTCAAGAAACAGAAGAAAAGCTTGACTATTTCTTGGTCTGATGAAGATGACTCAGAAGGAGAAGTAGAGAATGAGTCTGCTAAGCATGTTGTTGCCTTAACTGGAAGATACAAGTCTGATGTTAAAGTTAAGGCTTCAGAAGCACTATCAGAGTCTGAAGCACTGTCAGAGTCTGAAGCGCCATCAGAGTCTGAAGCCAGTGTTGAAAAATTGTCTTATGAAAAACTGGCTAACTCTTACAAAGATCTATACATCAGAAGTGTAGAAGTTTGCAAGCAACTAGTGAATCAGAAGAAGACTATCAATCAACTGCATGCTGAAAGAAGTAACCATTTAACACAAATTTCTGATCTCAAAGATGAGGTAACCCAACTGAACTCTCAACTTGAACATATGAAGAAGCAAGTCAGAATGTTGAACACTGGTGCTGATGTGCTAGAAGAGATATTGGAGAGTCAGAACCAAGGGAAACCAAATGGAATATGGTTTGATGATAAGACCTTGAATAAACTGCATAATCCAGCTAAAAGGTTCGTTGCAGCTGTTGGAACATATAATCCAATAATGGGCAAACCTAAGTTGGAACATCAGAACAAACCTCAGGAATCTAAGAGAAAGAGGGCATCTCATCCCTGGGTATGTCATTATTGTGGTAAAAAGGGGCACATAAAGCCATTCTGTTTCAAGCTGTATGGATACCCCAAGCACTTTCAACAAAGAAAAGTGGAACCTATTGTAAACAGAATCAATGTCAAGAAGGAATGGAGACCCAAATATAATAATGTTGGCCTCATAGCTCATACATCTTTGAGAGCCTCCTCTAGGGAAGATTGGTATTTTGATAGTGGATGCTCCAGACACATGACAGGTGTCAAGAAGTACTTGAGTAATTTAAAACCATACTCCAGTAGCTATGTGACTTTTGGTGATGGAGCTAGAGGAGAAATTCTTGGAATTGGAGACTTGATCAGTGATGGACTACCAAGGCTAGACAATGTGCTATTAGTAAAAGGGCTAACTTCAAATTTGATCAGCATAAGCCAGTTGTGTGATCAAGAGTTGAAAGTGAACTTTAACAAGGAGGAATGTCTGGTAACTGGTAAAGAAGATAAAGTGCTAATGAGTGGCAATAGATCAAAAGACAATTGTTACTTATGGATGCCTCAAGAAAAAACAAGCATATCCACATGTCTCATAAGTTCAGAAGAAGAAGTCAGACTCTGGCACCAGAAACTTAGGCACTTAAACATGAGGGGTATGGAGAAAGTCATGTCAGTGGAAGCCATCAGAGGACTACCCAAACTTAAGATTAATGAAGACAACATTTGTGGTGAATGTCAGATTGGCAAACAAACACGAATGTCTCGTCCAAGGTTGGAGCATCAGGTAACAACAAAGGTTCTTGAACTGTTACACATGGACTTAATGGGACCTATGCAAGTAGAGGGCATTGGTGGAAAAAGGTATGTGTTTGTTGTTGTTGATGATTTTTCAAGATTCACTTGGGCAAGCTTCATTAGAGAAAAATCAGACACCTTTGATGTATTTAAAGATCTGTGCACTCAGTTATAAAGAGAAAAGAATAGTGTTATTGTCAGGATCAGAAGTGACCATGGGAAGGAATTTGAAAATAGTAAGTTCTCTGAATTCTGTTCCTTAGAAGGAATCAAGCATGAATTTTCAGCTCCCATAACACCTCGGCAAAATGGGGTTGTTGAAAGGAAGAACAAAACCTTGCAAGAATCAGCCAGAGTTGTGTTACATGCAAAAAATTTACCTTATCTTTTTTGGGCATAAGCAATGAATACATCATGCTATGTTCACAATAGGGTGACTCTGAAGACAGACACTACAACTACTCTGTATGAGTTATGGAAAGGAATAAAGCCTGCTGTCAAATACTTTCATGTATTTGGAAGCAAGTGCTACATTCTGGTAGATAGAGAAAACAGGAGGAAAATGGATCCCAAGAGTGATGAAGGGATCTTTCTTGGTTACTCAACAAACAGCAAAGCATATAGAGTTTTTAACTCCAGAACCAAGGTAGTAATGGAATCTATCAATGTTGTGATAGATGATTTACCTGCTGAAAAGGTGTCTGATGTGGAACCAGATGTTGTAACATCAGAAGAACAGTCAGATACACCTGTTGTGGAAAATGAAGTAGAGTCTGAAGAAGGAGAAAATAATCTAGATCATGCATCAACAAGTAAAGGACCTTCAATCAGAGTTCAGAAGGACCATCCCAAAGAACTAATCATTGGGAACCTTGATCAAGGAGTCAGAACCAGAAGATCAGATGAAGTGACTACTGATTCGTGCTTTGTGTCCAAATTTGAACCCAATAATATTAAAGAAACACTTACTGATGAATTCTGGATTGATGCAATGCAAGAGGACAAAAGAAGTGAAGTGTGGGACCTTGTTCCAAGACCGGCATGAATGTCATTGGAACTAAATGGATCTACAAAAATAAATCAGATGAACATGGAACTGTGACCAGAAACAAGGCAAGGCTAGTTGCTCAAGGGTACACTCAGGTGGATGGACTTGATTTTGATGAAACCTCTGCACATGTGGCCAGATTAGAATCCATAAGATTACTTTTGGGTGTATCATGTATTCTTAAATTCAAACTGTTTCAGATGGATGTGAAGAGTGCCTTCCTAAATGGGTACTTACAGGAGGAGGTTTATGTTGAACAACCAAATGGATTTGTGGATCCTAATTTTCCTAACCATGTTTACAAGTTGAAGAAAGCCCTGTATGGATTGAAACAGGCACCTAGAGCATGGTATGAGAGACTTACACAGTTTCTGGTTACTCAAGGTTACAGAAAAGGAGGAACTGACAAGACACTGTTTGTGAAAGAAGAAGATGGAAGTCTAATGATAGCACAAATATATGTTGATGACATTGTCTTTGGTGGAATGTCAAACCAGATGGTTCAACTCTTTGTTCAGCAGATGCAGTCTGAGTTTGAGATGAGTCTTGTGGGTGAACTAACCTATTTTCTTGGTCTTCAAATCAAGCAGATGGAAGACACAATATTCATTTCACAGAGCAAATATGCAAAGAATATAGTCAAGAAGTTTGGGATGAAGAATGCAAGCCATAAAAGAACACCTGCAACCACCTACTTGAAGTTGACCAAAGATGAACAAGGTGTTGCTGTTGATCAAAACTTGTATAGAAGCATGATTGGAAGTCTGTTGTATCTCACTGCAAGCAGACCAGACATAACCTTTGCTGTTGGAGTCTGTGCTAGATACCAGGCTGAACCAAAAATGAGTCATTTGACTCAAGTAAAAAGAATTTTGAAGTATGTCAATAGTACCAGTGACTATGGTATTATGTACTCACACAGTGGAAGTTTTATGTTAGTTGGGTATTGTGATGCTGACTGGGCAGGTAGTGCAGATGATAGAAAAAGTACATCTGGTGGATGCTTCTTTCTGGGAAACAATCTGATTTCATGGTTCAGCAAGAAGCAGAATTGTGTATCCTTATCTACAGCTGAAGCTGAGTATATAGCAGCTGATATTAGTTGTTCCCAATTGGTGTGGATGAAGCAAATGCTGAAGGAATATAATATTGAACAGGATGTTATAACATTGTATTGTGACAATCTAAGTGCTATCAATATTTCAAAAAATCCCATACAGCATAGCAGGACTAAGCATATTGATATACGTCATCATTTCATCAGAAACCTTGTAGAGGAGAAGGTTGTGCAGCTTGAACATGTTGACACAGAAGAACAGCTTGCTGATATATTTACAAAAGCCTTGGATGCCAAGCAATTTGAAAATTTGAGGAGCAAACTGGGCATTTGTTTGCATGAGGAGTTATAACAATTACATATTGCTGAGGGTGAGCAAGCAGGAAGTGAGGGTGACGAAGATGATACTGATCTTAATGCAAAAGTTGTGTCTGATGCAAAGTCAGATGACAAAGCAGCCTCTGTTACTAATTCAGTTTTTGTTTCCTGTGTGAAGACTGTGTTTTGTCAAGATTGTTTGGCTAAAAAGGGGGAGATAAATAAGTGTTTGTTCAGAAAACAATATAAGTGTTTGTTTCAGAAGTTTTAGAAGCACTACAGTTCAGAAGTCAGTTTTTCTTTTGAAGCAATACAGAAGAGCTGTTGTGATGTGTTTCAGGGGGAGTATATGAGTTTCCTATCAGAAGCTGGTCTGTTTCAGGGAGAGTGCTTCGTTTTGTTCCTGAATGTCATGTTTCAGGGGGAGTGTATGTGACGCTGTTGACTCTGTTGATTTTGCTACGTTTTGTGTTCTTCATGGTTGAGTACTTTGTTGAGTGAAGAAGCTTGTATGTTTCATGGTTGTGATATCTCTCTGGTCTCAGTTTGATTTTAGCCAAAAATTTGCCAAAGGGGGAGATTGTTGGATATTTGGTTGTTGGCTTCATGTTTGCTAAAATCAAATATACAAGCAAGATGTGCGTCTTCAGAAGCTGGGTCTTCAGAAGATGAACAGTACTTCAGAAGCTGGGTCTTCAGACGCTGAACAGTACTTCAGAGGCTGAACCTTCAGAAGCTGATGTTCAGACGCTGATTCTAAGCTGAACTTCAGAAGCAACTTTCAGAAGCAGTCTTGTTTTCGCACTTGGAGTTGTATATTTTCTCACCTAATCGTTTGAAGATTTGACTGAAGAATTCTCCTTGCTGCGTGTGTTTCTAGAAGGAAGAATTTTTGCGTGATATTTTTTTTTGAAGATTGATTTCTTTTATTTGTGAATATATTTTCAAAGAGATCTTTGGAAAATATATTTCTGAATAATATTTGCTTCTATATGTTTCTAAAGAATATTTGGTTCAATTATTTGTTGCTGCTGAAGACTATAAATAGAAGACGCTGCTATTGAAGAATGACATCAAAAACAGAAGCAATTATAGAGAGAGTTATTCTTAGTTTTTGAGTCTGTTCATTGTGAGCTTTGTGCTCTATTTCTGTGTACCACTCAATTGTTAAGAGTTGGTTTGGTTTATTGAGTTGTAACTGTAGTTCACTTGAAGATTTTAAGCAAGAGTGACTATTGGGTGTTTTGGAGAGTGTCTCCATCTTTGATTGTTTAGAGTTTAAGATCACTGAGACAGTGATTGATTGAGTAGGAAGTAAGAGGGGTTTTATATCTAGGAGTTCCTAGGTAGAAATACCACGGGTAATGATTAAGTGAGAAGGTTGTGAAACAGGGGCTGTTCACATAGGACTTCGAATTGATACTATTATAGTATATTTCCTTCCTGGCTTGGTAGCCTCCAGACGTAGGTGTGTTTGTCACCGAACTGGGTTAACAAATAAACTGTGTCTTTTACTTTCTGTCTGATATTTCTGTTTTACGTGTTTGTACTCTGTTTTACTTGCTGTTCCTGTGTTGGAATTTTCGTTCAACATCAGGACCTACTGCACCAGAATTTCAAAATAATATGATAAAATTTAAATCACCAGAATACATTGCTTCCCGATCTGCAATGTTGACGCCCATATATTTGATTGAATATGTGATTCCAAACGAAAACCGCAACAAGACGTGAAATCAAACAACGCTGCATCCAAATGACGAAATCACGAAAAAACACAAAAAAAAAACTCGATATACATGAAAATCACTTACTTAAACAAAATAAAAATAAAAAAAAGATGCAAATAAATGATTCTAGGTCAAAAAACAACTTAAAATCATCATTTTTTAAGTGAAATAGTAAGAGAACCTAAAGAAAATGTATAACCACTATCATTAATAAACTAGGACCGACTAAAAGTTACTCCAGTGTTTTTGGGAACAATTTTCCTTAGTTTTTTTCATTAAAAAGAAAACCCAACGAGTCATTTTATTTTCCTTCAAAAAAGAAATCAAATCAAATCAAAATGAACGGAATGTTAACTACGACGACGTTTGACTGAACTAGGGCGCGTTGGCGGGAAAATTATGTATCCCTCAATCACTAGCCACTAGCCAGTGCGAAAGTTAGGGTTAGATACATTTTTCTTTTTCAATCAAAGTTCACACAAATGCAAACTTTGGGAGAAAAGCATTGACCCATTTCTGTTTTTGGTTTCAATCGAGAATCAAGAAAATGCCGACGTACAAGATCAGAGGAATCGACGTTGATTTTCCGTATGAAGCCTATGATTCCCAGCTCGTTTACATGGACAAAGTCATGCAATCGCTTCAAGAGGTACAATCGCGCTTTTTTATTTAAGCTATTTTTATTAATAATCGATTCTCGCTTTCAAATTACCATTAGATTGATTAGTAGTCAAAATTAGGCGTGTTAGGGTAAACAGCTTAATTAAGAACTTAATTATTAAGTGATTCTAGAATGTTTAAGTGTTTGTTGATCTATGAAGTGCGAACTCAGACACAGACACATCGACTACACTGATGATAATTTGTGAAAATGATATAATTCAATCAATCATACACGTCGGTGTCAGACATCCACACTCGTTCGATAACGAGGAGTGTCTGTGCTTCATAGTTAATTATAAACTATTACGAGGAGTGAGGAACTTATTGAAATAAATTGAAAATAGATTACGGACATGATATTAGTTATTTTTAGAAGTGTATCCAACACTGGTATAGGTCATGTTCGGAGAAACAACTTTATTTGTCACTTATAGCACAAGCACTTATCATATAAGTGTTTATGAATAAGCTATTTCTATTAACAAAAGATAAAATAAAGTCAGAATGTTTTCGTATAAACTATAATTTGTTTTCATAAGTTATTCTAGAGAGCTTATGGAAATAAGTTGTAAACAGGCTATGAACATGTAATAAGCTTTTTTATAAACTCTATCAAATAGTCTCATAAGTGCTTATATCAGGAGATAAGCTCAAATAAGACAATCCAAACAGACACATAATCCTAAATTAGTTATTCCAAATGCCTTCCTAGTATACTGTGCTATGATATTTCTTGATGTTGTGTATTTTTGTGTTTCGGTATGGCAGGAATCTAATGCACTGTTGGAGAGTCCCACAGGAACCGGAAAAACACTATGTCTTCTATGTGCTACTTTAGCCTGGCGGAAGAGTTTGGGCAGTTTCTCAACTGGTATGAGCATAAAAACCGGTGATAACGGTAAAACTGAGGTTTCATCGTCACAGTCAGAGCCCGTGGCCTCAAAGTTTCCTACTATCCTATATGCTTCACGCACCCACAGTCAGATACGTCAAGTAATTCAAGAGTTGAAACGGACATCTTACAGGTCAAATTATATTCACAAAGATCCTTTTAGTACCAAAGTTTAAAAATGACTAATCTATAGTTTCGATGCTATACCGTTTTTTTTTTTGGTTGTTGTGAGCATTGATAGTAATTGATAGTGTCTGTCATGTTGATTGCCGTTAATTCACCTAAAAAATGTAAATTGAGACCATTCACTGGCACTTTCTTCCGAGTATCTACTTTCTTAAGCTTAGTGATTATGGCACTTTCAACTGGTCTTGGCTGATATTTAATGTTCAATAGACTTGTCCAAATTGAGCTGACATTTGTAGTTTACAGTCTTATGGTGATATAAGTGTTTCGGGCCTAAGCTCACCTGGTATTCATTAGTACGCAGACCTAAAATGACCGTTCTGGGTTCTCGTGAACAATTTTGCATTCACGATGAAGTGAAGTTACTTCGTGGAACAACACAAACAAATGCTTGTCGATTTGCCTGTCGAAGGCGTGCAAAGCAAAAGCGTCGATGTAACCATTTCAATCAAGTTCTTGGTAAGTTTGTATAACCATATCCTTTGCATACAATATAGGCTACTGGAATCATTTATGAATTATCTGTGATAATGTTCAGTCAAATTATTGCATTTTGAAACCCACTTGGGTTGGCCTAGTGGTGTTGGTTTGGGACCTTGGAGTGTGCTACTCTCAAGTTCTCATGTTTGATTTCTCCTGGTGTCAATTTCGGTGGATTTATTCATACAAAACTCTGCCCTGGCTTTAAATGACTCGGTCCTTGGGCCGGATACCGAGTTAAAAAAATATATTGCATTTTGATTTTGACGTTTTGGCATGTTATCATTTATGACACATACTAATTTGAGAATATTACCAAAATCCTATGTAGACTATTTGAAGCAAAATCCTAATCTTGGAGAAGAGCCCATGGATATCGAGGATTTGGTCAATATTGGCAAAACATCCGGGCCGTATGTTTTCTCAACTGCGCTGTATCCTTTTTGTTTTTTTATCAAGTGAAATAGTTGATTATTTAGACTTCTGTTTCACACAGTGTCTGCTTATTTCAGGTGTCCTTATCATTTAGCAAAGGAGCTCCACAAGGCTGTTGATATAATATTCGCTCCATACAACTATCTTATTGATCGAGGGAAAAGAAAGTCTCTGCAACTTTCTTGGAGCAATAGTATACTCATATTTGACGAAGCTCACAACCTGGTGCGAAGATTTACTAATAAATTACTGACAAATGAGATTTACTGCATAAAACATTGTTCCTTACAGTGTCAACCTGACAATTATTTATTTAACATTGTCCTTTTGACTACTCTAGTAATGTGTTGTTGTCTTTGTTGATTATTCTCTATTTATTATGGTTGATTTAGTTTCCTTATTTTGCTTTCATGAGAGATTCTCTCTTGTATATAAGCTTGGATACATCATTGTAAATCATTCAAGTTATTCAAGTTGGTATCATAGCTCTCTGGTTAGGTACCTTCCGTTGTTTTAGTTTAGGGTTTCAGCCACCGCGAGCGGTGCCCCACTGTTGTTTTTAAACGCAGTCAGAGTGACTGCCACCGAAATCACCACCGGTGACACACACCATACCACCGTGATCGGGACCCTCCGATCTGCCCTCGTCCGAAGTTTCTCCGCCATCAGGTTTCACACGCGCCGCCACGCGCCGCCTCTGTCAGCTCACCCAACCGGCGTGTGTGTGTCACGCGCCACCCTCTGAACGCCTGTTTGTGGCGGCGCTTGTTCCAGTAGACTCGTTTTTTGTTCCTGGCTCTGTTGGGACACCTTCCAGTTTTTGGGTCTCACGTTTGAAGTGCGTTTCAGTGATTTTTCGCTTCAGCTGTGTCTGTTCTTGAGGTGTTTTTCTTCTTGCTGCAACTGTTGACCCGTTGAGAAGGTCTTTTGAGGTGTCCTTGTTGTTGGCTTCCTTTTGGTAAATTATTGTTGTGTTTTGCATCCATCGTGCATATCTGCACATTTATCACTATTCCGTTGTTTGTATTTGATGGCTGCCCAAAAGGTTTCAACTTCGGTTACATTGGCTCATTTCAGTAATTCTACAATTTGCTTATCTCATTCTATGGGATCATGGATTTTAGATTCGGGTGCTTCTGATCATGTAGTTGGTAATCCGTCCCTTATTTATAATTTGTCATCTCCTAAAATACCTCACAACATTACTCTTGCTAATGGTTCTAAGGCACAAGTTACTCGTATTGGTCAAGCTTCACCCTTGCTATCTCTACCCTTGAATTATGTGTTATTTGTACTTGGCCGCCCCTTCAATTTGATTTCAATCAGTAAGCTTACTCGTTCTCTCAATTGTTCCATAACGTTTACTTCTGGTTCTCTCTTTTTAAAAGACCAAAGTACAGGAAATAAAATTGGAGTAGGCTCTGAACGACAAGGTCTCTATTACCTTGAATCACCTTCACCAACTGTATACAATGTTTCTGCATCTCCAGATATCATTCATCATCGTTTGGGTCATCCAAGTCTAGATAAGTTAAAAGTGTTGGTTCCACAACTCTCACATTTAAAGTCTCTTGATTGTGAGTCGTGTCAGCTTGGCAAACATGTTCAGACATCTTTTCACAGCAGTGTCAATAAAAGATCCAAGCATGCCTTTGATATTGTGCATTCTGATATTTGGGGTCCTAGTCGCGTGCCTTCTAATTTAGGATACAAGTATTATGTTACTTTCATCGATGATTTTTCACGATGTACTTGGATAACCTTATTGAAGGATCGGTCAAAATTGTTTGGTGCATTTAAGACTTTTTGTTTAGAGATAAACACTCAGTTTGGGAAAACAATCAAAGTTTTGAGAAGTGACAATGCCAAAGAATACTTTTATGTCAAATTCAACTCCATTTTGATTTCTCTTGGTATCTCACATCAGTCTAGTTGTCCGCACACACCACAACAAAATGGTGTAGCTGAGCGGAAACATCATCATCTAGTTGATACAGCTCGAACCTTATTGATCAATGCTCATGCACCTTTATAATTTTGGGGTGATGCGATTCTCACATCCTGTTATTTGATCAACCACATGCCATCATCAGTCATGGATAATGAGATTCCACGTTCTCTCTTGTTTCCTAAGGACCCCTTGTATTATGTCCCACTTCGAGTTTTTGGCTCTACTTGTTTTGTTCATAATCTTTCTCCTGGTCGTGATAACGAGCTGTCAAGTGTGTGTTTTTGGGGTACTCCAAAGTTCAAAAAGGGTATCGGTGTTATTGTCCATCTACACATCGTTTTTATGTCACTGCAGATGTTACTTTCTTTGAGGATACACCTTTCTTTGCCACACCAACTACATCAGATTCTACTTCTTAGGTGTTACCAATTCCTCTATTTGAACCATTTGTTCCTACTCTGAGACCTCCACAGTCACATAATCGTTCTGAGTTTCGTCGCTATGGTGTCGCTATGTTGCTACTTATGAACATCGACATGTCGCAGTTCCAGAAAGTGCTCCTACAGATTTGACAATATTATTGAAGATACCACCCCTACTATTTCAGATGATTCAGGTTCTGTTCCAATCCTTTCTCCCGTTGTTGACCCACCTGATCCTTTAGTTGACTTACCTATTGCTCTTCGTAAAGGTAACCGGTCTACTTCTAATCCTCATCCTATTTATAATTTTGAGTTATCATCGTCTGTCTCCAGTGCATCATGCTTTTGTGTCTGCTATATCTACTGTCTCTATTCCTAAGACCGTCAAGGAAGCATTATCTCATCCCAGATGGAGACAAGCAATGATTGATGAAATGAATGCATTGGAGTCTAGTAGTACATGGAAGCTTGTTCCACTTCCTCATGGGAAATCTAAAGTTGGTTGTCGATGGGTCTTTGCTATTAAAGTAGGCCCTGATGGACATGTGGATCATTTGAAAGCCCGAATAGTAGCAAAAGGATACACTCAAATTTATGGCCTTGACTACAGTGATACTTTTTCTCCAGTTGCAAAAATGGCCTCCGTTCGTCTTTTCTTGTCAATTAAAAATGCTTTCTTGCATGGTGACTTAGAAGAGGAGATTTATATGGAGCAACCACCTGGCTTTATTGCTCAGGGGGAGTATGGCCTTGTTTGCAAGTTACAAAAATCATTGTATGGTCTAAAACAATCACCTCGAGCCTGGTTTGGAAAATTCAGCAAGGTTATTCAACAGTTTGGCATGATTCGTAGTGAAACAGATCATTCTGTATTCTTTAAACTTTCATCTTTGAACCAAGTCATTTATCTTGTAGTATATGTATATGACATTGTTATCACTGGTAATGATCAAGAAGGCATTAAAGACCTAAAGCAACATTTATTCAGCCACTTTCAAACAAAAGATTTAGGTCGATTGCGTTATTTTCTTGGGATTGAAGTAGCTCAGTCCCAAGAAGGCATTGCTATTTCTCAGAGAAAATACGTTCTCGATATCTTGGAAGAGACATAGATGCTTGATTGTAAACCAGTTGATACTCCTATGGACCCCAATGTGAAGCTTTTACAGAATCAAGGAGATTTGTATCCTGACCCAGGCAGATACAGGAGGTTAGTTGGGAAGCTGAATTATCTCACTATGACTAGACCAGATATTTCATTTGCTGTTAGTGTTGTGAGTCAATTTTTGAACTCACCTTGTGATAGCCATTGGAATGCTGTGGTTCGGATCTTGAGGTATATTAAAGGGTCACTTGGAAAAGGACTTGTTTATTCAGACAGAGGCCATACCAATATTGTTGGACATTCAAATGCAGATTGGGCAGGTGATGTGAATGATAGAAGATCTACTTCAGGTTATTGTGTTCTAATGGGAGGAAACTTAATTTCATGGAAAAGTAAAAAGCAAACTGTTGTTGCAAGGTCAAGTACTGAGGCAGAGTATCGTGCTATGACACATGCTACTTGTGAACTTTTATGGTTGAAGCACTTGTTGGAAGAGTTGACATTTGGTGAACTAGGTCCTATGGAACTTAAGTGTGATAATCAGTCGGCATTGTATCTTTCGTCAAATCCAGTTTTTCATGAGAGGACAAAACACATAGAAGTTGATTGTCACTTTATCAGAGAGAAGATACTTTCCGGCATCATTAAAACCTCTTCAATGAGCTCCAATGATCAGCTAGCCGATATCTTTACCAAACCTCTACGGGGACCTCGGATTGATTATATATGTAACAAGCTGGATGCATATGATATGCTCCAGCTTGAGGGGGAGTGTTGATTATTCTCTATTTAATATGGTTGATTTAGTTTCCTTATTTTGCTTTCATGAGAGATTCTCTCTTATATAAGCTTGCATACATCATTGTAAATCATTCAAGTTATTCATTCTAAATTATTCAAGTGTCTTATTGATACTTATTCATGACATTAAAATTTGCTTATCACTAAATGACAGTTACCTTCTGCAGGAAAGCATATGTGCTGACGCAGCCTCCTTTGACCTGCCTTCTTGGCTTCTAACAGCTTGCATTTCTGAGGCTCAAAGTTGTGTTGACCTTTTAATAGAAAGAAGAAATAAATCAAATGACAAGTCACAAAATCCAGATGATTTTGCTATCCTTAAAGGTGAGCTAAATCTTATAATATGCTAGTATAAGGTCCAATTCTATGTGACAATATCATGATGTATGCTTATACTTACTCTGTTAACATTATTTAGGAAACTTATCTAAAGTAAAAAGCTTATTTAGTTTTCAAATGTTTACTGGATTTTCTGGCAAGGCAGACTACTGTATACAAAAGACATTCTCTCTCTCTTTTTACCTGTGCAGTATATTTCCTGCTATAAGGCACATGATGATATTTTATTTATTGCAGCGCTTCTTCTAAAACTTGAAAAGCGTATTGCTGAGGTGCATATTGAATCCAAGGAGTTGGGGTTCACCAAACCCGGGCCTTATATTTTTGAACTGCTGGCTGATCTTAATATCACACACAAGACTGCTCCCAAGCTGAAGAGTATCGTCACTGATGCTTCAACTCTCCTCGAAGAAGATAATCAGGAGAAATCAACTAGCACCATCTGCAGATTGGAAACTATGAAGGATATTCTTGACATCATTTTCAGGGATGGAAGAACTTCTCATGCTAAATACTATCGTGTAAGTTTTGAACTCTTATTTACACTTCAGTGGATTGTTTTTGTGTCTTGTTGCTTCACAGCAATTCTTGTATGTATAGTTTTGCCGCTTTACTTGTTCTATAGTATCTTAGTTCAAAATTTTATTTCCCTGCAAACAACAGGTTCATGTGAAGGAGGCTGAGGCTTGGGCTGCCAATGGTTCTATAGGTAGTTTTGGACTTATTTGGATGCACTATACATGCTCTTGTTGTTAACTTTGTTGTTATGTCAATTTTCACACATTTAGTTTGAAAGTTAAATTAAAACTTTTTCTTATATGTTGGAGCATGATTGATCATTTCTGTGGCACTTGTTCGGCTTATTGTTTATGATTTTTATCCCTATTATCGATCGATTTTGCTTTATTTCTTTGTTAGACTAAATTTATTTTAAGCTTTTATATATCCGGGCAATTGATATTTTCATGACAAAAAAGAGGTTGATTCTGAGAAGTTTGGATTATATTTTCTTAAGTTTATTCCTATATCCTAAGCATGGTAAAGCTCTTGGGCCTTTGAGTCATGTGTCTTTTGATGTTTACATGCAGTTATATTGGAATTAGGATTTACAAGTTTAACATGTGACTGTTTGGTTGTGTAGAAAAAGTAATAGATACCTTCAGGAGGAAGTTTTCATGTAGAAATTTCATCTCATAAATGAAAAATATTTCTTTCATTCTACAGACAATCTAAAGTGTTTGCAGTGAACCTATACAGTATTTTGTAACTGTAGATATCCATTCCCTTCTCAGTTATTATGTCTCTTTATTTCAATGTTGCAGGCAAGGTGTCAAGGACACTCAGCTGGTGGTGCTTTAATCCAGGAATAGCTTTGGAAGAATTTGCCAAGGATGGGGTTAGATCAATTATATTGACATCAGGCACATTATCTCCTCTAGACTCTTTTGCCGAGGAACTGAAATTGTAAGTTCCTTTTCTTTCGTATTGTTTTTCATCTAATAATATATTACATATTTGTGTCTTTAACTAACTCAGTTGATTCTGGTTGTGTCAGAGACTTCCCCATTCGGCTGGAAAATCCACATGTAATAGGCCCAAATCAGATATGGGCTGGAGTTGTACCTGTTGGCCCTTTAGGGCGTACTTTTAACTCCTCTTACCGCACTCGTGATACGATGGAGTACAAGCAGGAGCTTGGAAATGCAATCGGTATGTGTCAATCTCATGGCTATACCGGATTTGTTACAATGTAGCGTTGTTTGTGCACTGTCTAAACACGCTGAAAATTACATATCTAGTTAAAAATGTTGGAGTTGCACTATGTTTGATAGTTGAAATCTTGTTTGTGTCTGGTCTGGAACATTGCATTCTTGATGTGGCTTGATCCTGGATCTATATTCTAGCCTTCTTGGCCTTTTCAGATTTTGGAGTGCTTTAGATTGACAGTTAAACACACATAGGTTTTGCATATTATTGTAACACTGGAACTTTGCTAGTTTTCAGTAGTATGTGAAACTGTGAATCATTCCTAGAAAGATATGGGATATATATTTCATGTTTAGATATTTTAGATATGGATTTGTGTAACTGGTTGTAAAGTGAGTTAGAGTTTAAGTTGTCACTTGTCAGAAAATTTGATAATTTATGTCCTTATCTAGGTATTTATTTGGAGAAAGACATCAGATGTGGTTGTTTAAGACAGATGAGTGTAGCTTTGTTTTATAGCCCCGAGAGGAAAAATAACTTTCTGAACAGTATGCTGAAACCCAAGTGCAGAAAACTAATGCAAATTACAAGAAGTTAGTATTATGTAAATTGCATTCATGATTCAGATGGGATTGTTATTGATTGCTATAATTTCACCTTTTTTAACAGTAAATTTGACTCGAATTGTTCCGGATGGACTTCTTGTATTCTTCCCATCTTATTACCTTTTGGAGCAAAGCATTGGGTGCTGGAAAAGCTTGGTAAGCCCTAATCAAAAGTTAAATTTGTATGCTCTTGGTTAATTTAACCTTTCTCGTGGTTTTTTATTTTCAGAGTAATGATGGTTCATCAATATGGGAGAGGATTTGCAAAAACAAAAAACCAGTAATAGAACCTAGGGAATCTTCAATGTTTACCTCATCAATTAAGGTATGATTTTTCTGTGGCATAGTGAACATCATTCTTCCATAAATATCATTGGATGCATAAAATAGCCTTATGGATCTCTATGTTTCTTTGACAGGACTACTTAACTAAACTGAACGATACCACTGCATCTGGAGCTGTCTTTTTTGCTGTTTGTCGTGGGAAGGTATGCCTCGATCCTGTCTGTCGAGAAATGACATGTGTTCTCATATGTATTCATATTATTAAATTATAATATGTTATACATATACTCATGTATGTAGCTGTACCTCTACTAATATGACACAACCATAAAACTAGGGCTGAAGGGATGCGGCAATATATGGGAAAAATTTAGGATACAAAAACATGTGTATCATATAAATTAACCAATCATCATATGTTTAACAGTGAAAATGTTCATGAATGAAACATCATCCAGGAAATTGTACTGCAATGCAAACCTAGCTAACTGCTTCACTTTGATGCATCTGAACCTAAAGTTTGTCAGTGTGAATGATTATTTAACAGGTTAGCGAAGGATTAGATTTTGCAGATCATGCAGGTAGAGCTGTGGTAGTTACTGGTTTGCCGTATGCCACAGTCACTGATCCTAAGGTTTGCTAATCTTTTTCCATTCTCTTATTAAAAATCTCTTACCATTCTTAGTTTTGGCTTGCAAATTTGTATGTTGTTGCATTCATGAAGCATTCTGACACTAAATAGTCCAATTACTGGCAGTTATGTCACTTACATATGTTTGTATACACATATGCTATTTGTTATTAAAATTCAGCCATTGGGTTCATTCACTAACAGGTTCGTTTAAAACGTGAGTACTTGGATCAACAATCTGGGGCACAAGGAGGGTCATTCAAGGTTACAATTTTTTCATTTGACATAAATGTTGTACACCTGTTCTATGCAATACATATACTTATTTATCTGGATTCTGGAACTTAATCAGGTTTTAACTGGAGATGAGTGGTATAACCAACAAGCCTCCAGAGCTGTGAATCAAGCTGTTGGACGTGTAATTCGCCATCGCCATGACTATGGAGCAATTATTTTCTGTGATGAAAGGTTTTAACTTTTAAATCTTTTGCTCTAAGTTTCTCCAAAATATATAGCTTGGTACTGCTGACAGAGTAACAAACTTTTATGAGCAACTCTCCGTTCTCTTTTTTAGTCTTTTAAGTGGTACATTTTAAAAGGAAAAGATATTGATCCAGCTGTTTTTTATCTTGAAAATAAATGATAAGCCGGTGGCTTGTTTTGGTCCTAACAAATAGATGTTTTCTGAGTGATGTTCTCTTCCGCCATCTCTCTATTGAAAGTCAGTTAGTGTCATGATATTTGATATGAACTACTAACCTTTCCTTTTATCTGAATATTCTGAAATAAGTATCTGAGTATAAACGTCAGCCAATACAAAAGTCAAATACACATGTCAAAATGCTACTTTCTTTGACTAAAAATGTCAAAATGCTAGTTAGAATTATGCTTATTAAATTAAAAGTCTGTTATTCTACGACCTTAGCAATCATTATTTTAGCCTTTGGTTTGCCAACTTATGCCGTGGGATTATTAAGGTCTTGGAGTAACTTACAGGTTTACACAACCTCATCGCCAATCCCAAGTCTCAAAATGGATACAGCCTCACATCAAGGTGCTAGTTTGTTCTGTTGTTTGTCTTTTTAAGTAACATTTTTTGCACTAACTGATTTCTGATCTTGCAGTGTTACTCAAGATTTGGAGAAGTTGTTTTTACTCTGACTCGATTTTTTCGAGATGGACGAACTCGAGGTGCTACAAAGCTGTCATTATTAGAAGCTGAAAAAGGTGGTCAGCGTTTGCACAAACTATATTTTGTTGGCTTTAGTTCTGTAAAATCTGGTCTCTCCCTAGTTTTACTGCCACACTAAAATATTGTGAATATGTTTCTTGAATAGGCATTTGAATTTGTAGTAAATCGGGTTGGACTTTGTTATTTCACAGAGGGTGGGTATTGTTATTAAATCCTGGTTAACTCCTTCCACCAGGGAAGGATAAGGAGGAAAATAAGATGAACAAATTTGACTTAAATAAACTGTTTTTCTTTCATACAACTTTCTATCTTGCTCCTGCTATTTAAACCCTTGTACTCAACTACCCATCTGCTTGATGGATTCCAATTTAACTAACTGAAAGAAGTTGATACGAGAGAGAATTTCAGAGAGAAAAGTGTGTATAGATTGGTCTGAACAATAACTTTCTGCGTTATCTGAGTTGTACTCATGTATTTATACCACATTCAGTTAGTTACAAACTTTACCTGACAATTGTATAACTGCAACAGCAACAAATTGACACTGGACATGTGCTACCATACTTTTATACTTCACTATACTTCTATACAGTATAGTATGTTACAAGGTATAGAGACTAGAAAGTATATAAACCATACAATACAAATCATATGCTCCAACAACACTAACTAAACAGAGATCTAACTGTCTAACCAACTCTAACCCTATTCCCATTTATTCTTCTGGCTCCTATCATTAACTGATTCCCTAAAACTATTGTATTTTCTTAGTGTTTTTACGGTGCATACTGGTTTTATCAAGTACTAACATAAACTGTTTGTGTTTTGTTTGAACATATACCTTTTTAGACTTTTTTTATTAACAGAGTAACAGTAAAGAGGGGAGTACAGCGGTACCCCGACCAATTACAATAAAGGTTCAGCACCCAAGAACACAAGGAAATACAAGAAACTGGATTCAAGCACCAATCAGAAAAAAATAAAAGGGAACTTAGGATATAGTCCGAAAAGCAAAACCACGTTCTAACTTTGATAAAGTCTAAAATTGCAATCATATCTCTAACTTAACTTTTTTAGTTGTAAAATAATTCCTATAATAATTCTAAACTGGACGTATTTCATGTTCCATTTCTGCAGTCTTCAATCAATGCAAATCTGGCTAATTGCAAAGAGTAGATTCTCGTGGTTTATAATTGTTTTCTTTTTTCTACTAATATAGCAATATGATTGAATTAGATTATCTTTCCTCATTCAGGGAATCTGGGAGAAATTCCATCATCAGAGCACTTTATGGACAAATTTCACATGGAAAAACTTCTGTCACCTCTGGTAACTACTTGATTGTATACTGTAAAGACACATTTTTTGAAGCATATAATGCTTTTGTTTGGTACTCAAGTTTGTTAATGATTGTACATGCAGCCTACACCAGTGGATCCAAACTGCACTTTGAAAGCTTCATCTTTGCTTGATACAAAAAAGGGCCACACTTCATTCATGCGGGGAGTTCTGCCTGCCAATCGCTCATCTTTGTCTTCCGACCATAGGATGTTTGTAGGTAGTGAAAGTTCAAGTGATACACGCGAGGTAGTTTTGCATAAAAGGAGGACTGTGCTGTCACAAGAACATGGCGGGTTTGATTTGGCTGGTAGTTGTCAACTGGGTGAAAAATCAAAGAATGCGCTGATAGCACCTTGTATCACCAAGAAGCGTAGATTTATAGCAGGAGAGTATGACCTAAAGCAACATATTGGAAATTCTAATGAGCAATCATCGTCAGGTAGAATTTTCTTAAATCACACAGCTCTTATTTCAGCGTGTAATAAATTCAATCTTGATAAATAATTAGATTTGTCATATAGCTAGTCAAAATGCTCAAGGTGACGTAGATCTGCAGTGTAAAGATAACATGACCTCTCAAAGTAGAAATCTTGAGTTTCTTAGACAAAAAGACAATCTTCCTGCTGATTCAACACCTACTTCTGATGGAACCCAAGGATCAGCATTCCTTGCTCAGGTAAAATCCTTTTATGTGATAAATAGTTCTGCATATTGCACGAGATGTAGGAAATGCATTAACTGCCAATAACTGGAACCAAAATAAATTAACGATCGAAGCCAATCTGCTAGAGAATCTTATGAAGTACATGAACATGAACTGTAAGGACATGATTAGATAGGGTCTTAATTTTGACATTGGTTCTTGAAATGATTACACAAAGTTTAACTGGAAATTTCTAGTTCCTTTTCATTTGCTGATCGTTTCTTAGAAAATACATTGATGAGAACTTTAGAGTGCGGATGCTTTGTTTTAATCATGCTCTGTAGGTCCGAGATAAACTCAGTGCTGCAGAATATATAGACTTTGTGGGTTACATGAAAGCGCTCAAGACCAAAACATTGAAGATTAGCGAAGTTTTACTAAGCATTTCTAGATTGTTTTCTGGACCCGAGAGGCTACCTCTCCTAAAAAGGTATGTAAATCTATAACAATATGTAAAGGGAGTACACCCTTTTGGGTGGGATTTTTTCTTTCCAATTTTACCCCTTTATTTAAATTATTTTTATCATTTTACCATTTTTATAATATTATTTAAATTATCAATTAAAAAATTAGTTAAATCCCATTAAAATAGGAGCAATCCACAACAATAAGATAAACAATAAACAATAGAAACAATATTGGACATTATAAAAAAAACTTATTTTAATCTTATAATGAAAAATATATAATTCTTTTTCTACCTACAAGTGCAACAGAAAAGCAGATAGACGAGCACGTTGTAATAAACTAAGTTCCTTTCTGGTTATGAAGCGGTGTCCCTGTTTCCATTCATCAATAGGCAGTGCGTTATTATTGAGAATTCTGGATTTGTCCTCAAGACTAGTTACTATTCTTATCTCGTTCTTGCCCAGTATAATCGTATTGCATGGGCAAACTCATTATAGCTACTATTATTGCACGGGCAAAGGCATTATATACGCCAACTGTAAAGTGTCTAGAGGGTCTTTTCCCTCCATTGAGATTTCCACTTAACTTGTCACTTTTGTGCATGATTAAAAGAGGAAACACATTTCAGGCATTTGATCGAATTGAAATTTCTGATGTCAAATCATCTTGACCTTAGCCATCTTATGCTCAACAGGTTCAAGGATTACATCCCAGCAAAATATCATTCTTTGTATGAGCAATATGTTGAAGGAAAGGTTGATTGAAAGTGTCCTGCTCTTGACTGTCTCTTGATACTTTTTCAGCTAAAGGTCAGGTGTGCTCTTAGCATCTCTCCTATATTGTGGTTGTTAATGTGTTGTGGACAGGAATGAGTATTTGAATATTAGTACATCACACAAGTTGTAACAAGTCTAGGAATGTGGGAACAGATGAAGCAATGTTAATTAGAGTTTGGTGTTCTCTTTTATTTGATAGAGAAAATGATCTCATAATGTCTGGTTGAGGGATTTAATCCAAAAAAATAATTATTTGGGCACCTTATTGCAACAGGTATACTTTTTTGCATTTTCACACAAAGCATATGTTGGAAAGTGTCGTCTGGAGAATTTATATTGACCTTGTGACTTGAGTGAATCAGCACTGTATACTTCAGAATGTGACTCGATATACATCAAGAGAATGACCAGGGAATTTCTTTGGCCGGCGTCGAATCATTCTGGAACAGAAACTTGCTCCTTGGTATGTTCCCCAATTATCTGCCTGCGATAATATATATCCATTTTTAAGCAAATTGTTGAGATATAAAATGTATCCCGTGGCAACCGATTTTGTTCAATAATCCATCAAGACCATTTATCTGTATTTTATTGTATATGCAGCTAGCGAATATTGTATTGTACAGATAAAAATATTGTTTGATAATCAACACATGGAATGCAAACAATAAGTTGAAAATACATTTTTCAATAGTGACTTGAACGTTGGAGTGTCATGACAAGTACCAACTCTCGACGCCGTCAATTCCACTAGACTGCATTTCCTTTTTGTTTATCATGACTAAGTTGCATATATCCTAATAAACTAGAGGGATGAATAAACAAAAAAAATTGCGAAAGTCTGAATCACCGATTAATTACTTATGATATGTTTTGAATTTTCCGATTTAATCGTTAGTTGGTATTTTACTTAAAATTAAATGATTCTTTGTTTATGTATTTAAAAAAGTGGATACATTGTTAGTTTTGACTTATGTCAATGTAAAATTAATTTTATGGATATGATTAATCTATTGTATTTAAAAAACTGCATACATTGTTAGTTTTGATTTATGTCAACGTAAAATTAATTTTATGGATATGATTAATCTATATAATAGTAACTTCCAAGTTATTTTTGACTCTACAATTTATCAGAATGGGCTGGTCAAGAAATATTTGTTTGTGTACTTTTTCCATCTATTTTATCTAATTCTAAATTACTATGTATGTTAACCATTTTTTTAATATATAAATAAATCATATTCTCATGATATGCACCATCTGAAACGTAGCTACCGCGGGGAACATGCGATAAACAATTTGATCATCAAGAACAGCAATATCTTTCAAAAATCCACAAAATCAGCAATATTACAAAATCTAAAACCATTAATGACATCTTTCTTCAAGATCACTCAATATCATACTAACCTATTTACCGATCCTATGTTAATTTTTTTAACCATTTAATTGGAAATTCATTCTCAAACTGGTACAGGTTTTAAAAAATTATTAGTTGTGAATGTTTTAAATAAATATTGTTAAGCATAGATATACCTTAATTTTTGTGTTTGTATAAATTGAAGTATCATTTACGTGCAACTGCTGCTGCTGAGACTAATTAAAGTTGAGTAGTAACACCACAGACAACAATCTAAGAGATATACTATAGTTTACAAAAATAAAACTTGACATGCTTTTGGAGCATGAGTTTTATGCATAACATTAACACAAGGACCATTGGATCCTGACATAAGACTCCAATATTCAAGGATTGTTTTTGGAAGAAAAAACCCCCCTCCCTAATACATTTATTCTAATATATATTTTTATTTCATGAAAATTAATTAGCTAACAAAAAAAAAAAGAAAAAAAACTAAGAGGAACCAAATTCTATGGTAACCTGCTTGGTCTTCTTCTTCCTGACTTCCCTACCAATCCTAACAGTTCTCACGCTACACGGCTTCGCCGGAGCAGCCTCTGAATTCTTCCTCATAACAGTGATGAGATCAACAAAAGCACTTAATATAAACTTATGAGATTTTTTCTCATTAAGATTAAGATAGCAAAACAAAATCTCCTCCATGAAGTCCCAATCAATTTTCCTTTGATTGTTTTCAATCTTACCATACTTTGATTCCACCAATTCTTGCATTGATCGCCTGAAATCATCGTAAGGACTCGGCGAATATGATAACAGTGCAACACAATTCTCAGGTAGAGTGTGATGATTGGGATCATCATGGTTTACTACAATAACCTCTTTTGAAGGTGATGCCGTTGATGATGAATTTGAATTATTCGAATTACTCGAATCAGCTTCATCACTGTTTGTTAGAGACAGTGCATCTTCCATCAATGATCCTGAGTTACCTGGTTTCACGAAGAATCGTGCTGAGCCACAAAGATCTTGAGGTGGTGTTGCAATGAATCTCGGTGATTCCAACAACCAGGAACCACCGATACGTTTTGGTGGTTCCTCGTTGTTTTTTTCATCTGAGATTCTTTTGTTTTTGTTGCTGTTGTTTTGTTCTGTTTCTTCATCATCTTTGAAATATAGAGACTTGAAATTCTCAAAGAGAAAACGGTCAACGTCAGCTAGTGTTGCAGCATCGTTGATTTTGTTGTTAACGGCGTTAGAGGATGATATGTTTCTGCCGTTATCTAAGGAAAAAGATGGTGTTTTGGGATGTTTGCAGCCAGAGAGCATTTTGGTTAATCGAATTTGAGGTTGTGGGTTTTTGTTTTTGATTTTGTTGAGGTAATCTTGAAGGGTTTTTTGAAGCTTCTTAGGCATGGTGTTGTTTGTGAATTGATCACAATAAGGTTAATGGAATGAGTGATGAAAAATTTCAAGGTGAAGAGTGTGGTTTATACATAAATAAATAGAAGAAGGATATGGAAAAAGAGGGGAGTGAGGATAATAAAATAATAAGAAAAATAATACTAATAACAATAATAAAAAAAATAGTATATAAAAATTATGATGTTAGTTGACAAATCTATGTTTATGTATTATTTTTAAGTTAATATAGTTAGGGGAGAATTTGGTGAAACGCATGGTCTTGGTTGAGTTGAGAATCATGCTTCTTGCCAAATGCCATTAGAAAAAGTATATTTTGATTCACTGCATAAGAACTTCTTTTTGGACAAGATGCATGCGAACTTCTTGATATTGACCAGTAATCTTTTTTAACATTTCTTCTAATTGTGCCTATTGTTCTACAATTGCCTAACCTTGGGTGTGGAAATGAAGATTGGGGTGATTAAAATAAGGATGATGGTGTTTACATACCAAAAGAAATACTCCTTTTCCATATTTTGTTGTTTTTATTATTTTGACTGATACACTTTTTTATCATGGGGAAAGGAAAAAAAATATATAGTTTCAATGTGTTGAAAATATCTTTTATATAATAAGGCAACATCATATAGTAATTTTTTTTATTTAGTTATATGAACAAAAAAGGTGGGAAATATGGTAACGAGAATATTATTATTGTCAAATGACCTTCCCAACATGTATTGTAGGCCGTTTAAATGCGTCTGACTTGGTGAAAACTTACGGATAAACATGAAACTTACAAAAAAAAGTTGAAACTTGCAAGACAGCAATAATGGTGAATTTAGTGCTAAATATGTTACACGAAAATTGTCTTACTCCTTCCGTCCCAAATTGTATGTCGCTTTGAAAAAAAAAAATTGTCCCAAATTATATGTCGCTTTATAATACCAATGAAACATTAATGTTATTTTTCCTATTATATCCTTAACTATTTATTACTCTATATTTTTTTCAATTCTTTAATTTATCTTTCCCATACCATATATTAAGGACAATTTTGTAAAACAACTCATAATATCTCTTTCCCACACAAAATTAATTATATTTCTTAATACGTGTGAAATGCCCAAAACGTCATACAATTTGGGACGGAGAGAGTATTATGTTAGACAAATTAAGAATAGTTCAATGGATCTTTGCTAACGAGTGTCTTAAGAGTAAAAATCAATTAGTTCAATTTTCAATGCATTAAATTCATCAATTTTATAAAAACTTACAAAACTTACTATTTAAGGTTGTTAAAGAGTGCCCTTAGGGCACTCGTCAACATTTCCTTAATATAATTATAAATAAATGAAAGCATGATACTACCCACACATATTAATAAAAAGAGTATGGTATAAGTTAAGGAGAAAGAAAAATATTTTTGAGTGTTTTGTCAAATATTGGTGCATTCTCCATTATCATAAATGCAAAGTAGAATATATCTAATTGAAAGTGATGAAATAAGTATTAATTAGAATTATAATTGAAAAGAAGTAATTAATATTGTATTGAAAAGTAAAATAATCAATTATTTAAAGACAATTTTTTTTTGCGAATGGTTCACTTATTATGGGACGGAGGAAATAATATTTTCTTTTTATCAAATTAACCTTATTAACGTCTGATTAATTCGTCGATTGAGATCGAGTATGGCAGAATGAGCTAGCCTCCTGCAACATGACAAATAAATGTTTGAATCCTGATTAATATAGAGGCTCACATTTAACGTGTTTCGAGTATAATTATCCCCCATGGATGGAATCTATGATTAAAGAAAAAACAATTGATTAAATCTCATTAACATGAATGCAAAAGTGAAAAAATAATAACGTGAGACTAATGCACATTATATTAACTAGCGTTCTCTACGTCTGTCTGTCCGCTCTTTTTATTGCGCTACTGCGTATAAATTACAAACAATAGTATTTGTGAAACTTAGGTTTTAATTAAAATTATTTTTATTTTGATTAAAATTATAAGTATAAATATTTTGCACTTTTACATTGTAACAAACTATAGTTATCTTTTTCTATGACGCCAACAATATAACAAATATAATATATTATATTTTTTAATGACAAAACCATGCATTCTTTTTATACATAGTATTAATATATATTAGAGAATCTAATTCGAGAAAAGGTTGCATTTTAAACTTAATAAGTGACACTATTTTGGAACATTATTTTATACATACTCTATCTGTTTTTTGTTATAAGAAACAATTCACTTTTCAGATTCATTGAATAATTGATGTATCTGATCTATATTATAGACATGATACATCAATTATCCAATGAACATAAAAAGTTAATTGTTTTTTATACTAAGAATCAGTGAGAGTACTACATTTGTCTCAAATTATAGGATATGTTACCCAAATCGCATGAATTATGTAGGTTGATACAACAAATATGTTGTTTGGAGAGTTGGTTGAGAGACAAACTCACGTTAGATCAGCCAGATTGACAGGGACTTACGATATCTAACCTACATCATACGCGAGTCAGACCAGACTTTTTATCGTAAATAGATAAAACTAAAACTTTTTTAGAAGTCTGCTTAACTAAAAAGATCACGCTACATGCTATAAAAAACTTTTAGGCCTAATAGGGCGTTCAACTTATGTAAACATAATTAAATTTAGATTAAAATTTAGATTTGCGAACCTTTTTAAAAGAATTTATTTTTTAACCGGTTAGAATCAAACTCGACCGGCATATTAGTATTTAAATCACAAACATTTCAAATAAATTTAAACAAATTCTTCCAATCATATGATATTAATTTATTTCATCTTTTTCAAACATATTTTTAATAACACATTTTTTTTTAATTTTGTATTTATTTTACTATGACTGAATAAACGGGTAATATAAATTATTATTTAGTAATTAACTACTATTTTTTATTTTCTATGAAATACTTAGTTACTTAATTCATATTTATCATGAAAGAAAAAGTTAACAAGATAAGGTTTTAATAATAATAAGTATTTATTTAAAAGTGTAAATTTTAAAATTACTAATATTTTTTTTGGTTTTGGTACAAAGTAATACTACTTATTTTTTAGTCCAAATAAACATACCACAGTTGGTATGGACAATGCATTGTAATAGGAGTCGAGATCGAATTTCAGACACCCCATGTATTCACATTAAAAGATGAATTATAATCACTATATTACTTGACCAAAAAAGTAATAGCTATTTTTAGATAGTACTATTACCAACGTCTATTTCTTAACCTCTAAAAAAAATTGTCTATTTCTTGATTCATTAACTAGTGCTATACCAGGTAGTCTCACACTCGATCCCCATGTGATGTGAGAATAGTGGAAAGAAACCAGAGGTTTAAAAGAAAGTAACGTGACATCGAAAAAAATGAGAATACTGTGGAAAACAAAGAAATGTCATGAAAGAAAAACAAATTATAGAAAAAGAATATTTATGACAAATTATTTGGATTTAATTTGTATGGACCGATAATGTAAAAACATTTTTACATATGTAATCAATCAAATAACATCACATCCATATTTGCAGAAATATTTTAAAAACTAACTTATAGTAAAAGTGGCACAAAGATATGATTTAAAACTATGGAGTACTACTTAAATCATGAGATGCAAATTAGAGAAAGTTTTACTTGGACACAACTCAAAATAAAAAATATTTGGACACATACACAAATAAAAAATTTAAAATAAAGTAGTCACATCATTTTTTTACTTTTATCTTTTATTTTTTCTTATTTATGTGTATGCCTAAGTATTTTTAGCTTGTGTTTGTGACCAACTAAAACAAATACTAGGCAAATTAATCTCAAAATCGATAGTACTAAAGTTTGTAAAACGTGTCTAGTGCGGCTGATGTGTACGCGTGCATTTCATTTGTGAATGGTCATTTTGGTCATTAATGATTATTAAAATATATTCTTTTTGTTTAACAATCGGTTTCAATGGATTTTAGTATTTTGCTAGAACCTCAACCAGAGGTGGGAATAGGTTAGGCCGAGCTAGGCATTGCAAGGCCTAAGACTGGCTTGCCAAATTTTTTAAGGCCTAAGCCTGACCTGCGACCTGTCATAGACTTACTTTTGAGGCCTGAGCATGACCTTCTGAAAGCCTGATAAGGTCTGCTAGCCTGTTTAAAAGCTTATATCATATAAATATTTTTAAGTAAGCAATGTGATTTAAGTTTAAATAGACTAGCGAACTAATAGATCAATTAGATTAAACTCTCTTTTAGTAATCAACATGAGTTTTTAGGGAATTTAACTATATATTGCATCATATTTCAATTCTAGTTTATAATAATATATTTGTATATGCGAAAAATTAATGTATACTAATAAACTTAAATTACTAACGAATTTATATTTTAATTCAAAGTACAAAATATATTATAATAATAAATAATATTAATCATATTTACTTAAATACGCCGGCCTAATAGTCTTAAGAGGCTTTTTAAATGGCATGTGGCCTGACCTTTTAAGCTAAATAGACTTCTAAAAAAGCCTAGACCTTCTCTATTTAAGAAAAAAGTCTGACCTGACATGACCTGTCGTAGGCTAGGTCATAGGCCCCTGTAGGCCGGTCTGGTCTATTCCCATCCCTAACCTCAACACAGTCTTATACACTCATAGGAGTTTCTCTCTCAATATCAGGTTTATTGGATTGTTTGTATTTTTTTAAGTAATTTAGTGATTGAACTTACACACTTTATTGTTTAGTGAATAATTCTAGATTTGAACTTAGACTCATGCAAATGAACATCATTGATAACTACTAATTAAGCTACATTTATGAGACGAGCCTCTTTATTTGAATATTATAGATAGACAATAGTAGACAAAGCTAACCAATATAAATTTTGCACCAATGACATGAATGTCCAAAAAAGATCACCATGCCTCTAGTCGATCTCGATTGTTAGTTAAAAATTACTCATGAATTCTTCTTTACAAGAAAAATTTATTCATGTTTTTGTAATCTAAAATATTAAGTAAATTTGTTGTTTTTAACATTAACCATTATACTCAAAAAAGTTCTTGTAGGGATAATTTGGGAGCAGAGTCTCGTCTTAAATATTTTGAAGATTCTATCTAATTTTAAAAATTGGTATATGTAGAAATTTGAGGATCCTTAAACGGTTAATTTAATCACAATTGAACTGTGACAAAATACATTTTCGAGATTTTAGATGCTCAAAATTGTGAGGCCCTAAGTTGTGGTCTAGCTTGCACAGTCTATGAGTCGGCCCTGTTTGGAAGTGCAAACATTTTCACTTTTAATTTTATTAAATTGAAATATTGTCGATTTAATCAACTGAATAATATTTTACTGTTAATGAAACCATGTATTAAACATAAAATACAAACAATTGAAGTTCAATTTTTGACAATCAAAATTCAATTTTACAGGTAGAAAATTTGTTTTAATTGAATATAAGTAGCTTAAGAAAAGATAATTTTTTAAACATCATGATTTGATATATAAATTCAAGTTGAAGCGGAAATATTCAATAAAAACGTCAAATTTTCGATGATTAATGTTTATTAGTGCATGGTACGTACGTAGCCAATATGTTTTGTTGTAGTGAAAAGTTGGAAGATCACATCCTCTGCCGTTTGCTCCGACTTTTTTTTCCTTCTAATTCTCTATAATTTTAAGGAGAAGGTATGCCAAACACAATATCTATTAAGTACTTACTTAAAAAAATATTTTAAACATTTTTTCCCTTCAAAAAATATTTTAACATTTTTTTATTTATTATATATTTGTACAATATTTTGCCAAACAACTTTTAACTTAAAAGCATTTTTAAAACTAAAAAAATAATAAAGTAACTAAACAACTTTAACTTTTTTCTTAAAGCCCTTAATTTTAACTTTGTTTTAAAGTAGTTTTTGGACTGTAAAAAAGTCAGGTCAAACGATGCGTAAGTGTTTGTTGTTTTTACTGGTAGTGTTAATCTAAGTGGTTGAAAACCGAGATATAATACTACAATATATTATACCACTAAATATGAATATCACCCACTTGAGAAGTGAGAAGGTTAAGCTAGAGCTAGAAGTGGCTCCATATATGTAACAAGCAATAGTAAATTTAGCACTCTAAAGTGAATAAGGAATAATGTCAAAAGTTGATGTATATAACAAATAAATAGGTGTGAATGAAATATCAACTATTCTCACTTTACAAACTATTTACATTTTATAAAAGAAAATCCTTAATTTTAGTTGTAGTACGGAAATTCTAATTCCTTTAATTAAGGTGCAGGACAATATACTTTTTACGGTGAATGCAAATTGCTCGGAGAACTAATTCATGAAAGAGAGATGACTTTTTGGAGTGTTTCTTTATTTCAATGGTGTAAAATCAAGAATAAGAATTTGTGGTAGCAAACTGGACCAGCTTGTGCTAATCTAGTAATCTACCATCCATCCAGCCCCATTAAAAATGTGCCATGACCAGTTGACCTATTTTTAAAAAAGTGAATAGAAATATCTAACCCACCATCACGTTTAACGGCTATTGGAATTTGACCAACCAAATAAATGAAATATATCCTCCCATATTTTATCGGTTCTCTATTACTTCAAATGAGCACATTGTTGTTCATTTTGATCGGTCCCAAAAATATTCAATTCTGCCAAAATATTCATTTTTTTTATATGGAAATAAGAATAACTATACTATTAAAGATACATTCTCATTCAAAGATTTACCCATAAAAAGATGGGAAGATAAGAGAGACGCATAGTCTTGCGGAGGTGAAGTATTATAGAGATACTAGGTATATAACCCGTGCATGATTATAATATTTTTTAATTTATGAGAAATAATAAATTTGATAGATCTATTGAATTATTCTTTGATTAAAAAAACAACTATAAAAACATCTTTAAACTTTTTTCCTTGTCAAGTGAATATATAATATAGAATACACAAAGTAGATAAAAACTACTTTTATAATTCACTATTTAACACATGATGTATACACAAAATTACTTTTTTCCTTATCATTATAATAAAATGTTGTATTTACAAAGCATATGAAATATGTTTTAAGTACAACTAAAACTTTCTTATGATCTGATGTGTTATCTCGTCATTTCTTTGCATCAGTTGAGACTATAATAAGTGTCTTTGAGACCTTATTTTGATTTTAACCACCAATACACAGTGGCGGTTCTCTTTGGGTGCCCATGGTAGCCATGACACCCCTTACTTCAAAAAAAAAAATTTTTTTACAAAGGAAATTACCAAAATACCCTAACAAAATTAGGGATCTCACACACACTTTCTCACTCTAGCACCCCCTCTTTCCCAGACCCTCTTTGTCGTTCTCACTCACTCCCATCGTAGTATTTATGGCTCCCCCCAATATTTTAGGCAAGATCCACCACTACCAATACATGAAGCATATATACATTTTTCAATTCAACCAAGTCTTCATCTTTATCTTAATTATACTTTAATCTTCATATTATTATCTTAATCAAGTCTTGATCTTTATCTTAATATTCTCTATATCTCTCAGTTCTCTTGTATCTATATTTTAATTATACTCTAATATCTATATTATTATTTTATATAGAAAAATGGTAGACAATTGTCTTGAATATAATCTTTATATATTTGATTATAATGTGTTTAGAATATTTTATTTTGTATAATCAATTTTATGAAACTTAATGATTGCTCGGTTTTGGAAAGTATTTGTTATTGGTATTTTTAATAGTTATATATGCATTTATCGATATCGACACATGAAATAAATGTCAAGTTTTTGTACCAAAAAAAATGTCAAGTTTTGGTTCAATTTTTTTTACCTAATTAAATTTTTAATTTTTAATCTAATTCAAATTTCAATTAGTACTTTTTTAGGGGTCAATAAGGTACTTTAAAGTAACTTTATCCTTGAATAAGTACAAAATATTATAATTTGATCTATATCTAAAATTTATTGTGAGTAAAAGACACTTCCGCCGGCTAAAGAGTATTTAATATATTTTGTCAGAAAAGGTGAATAATAATATCCAATAATTTTTTTAAAAAATATTTAAATAATTTGTTTCTTAAAAAAAATTAAATAAAATTTCAAAAAAGTAAAACATTATTTAACAATAAATATTAAGTATTATACACTTCCTATTTAATCAAAATATTTACAAACACATTTTTTAATAAAATAATAATTAAATATTACTGATATTGAAATAAATTATGGACTTTTCTATAATGTGCAAATTTACACATGTTAAGAAGTTCAAAAAAGTAAGTTTGCATTGAAACTTGTGCATTTAATATTAAATATGCATCTTTTTAATAAATAATTGTTTTTTCAATAAAACGGTTTTCACTTTTAGTTGCTTTAACATGTGCAATATTACATTAGACAAACCCATAAATTATTATTAATATAATTAATGATAGTTATCTTTGATTATTTAACTAAAATATAATATTACAAAATTTTATTTTATTTTTTAATATATATTTTTTTGAAGGAATTTTTAATATATATATATATATATATATATATATATATATATATATATATATATATATATATATATATATAGACACACACTATTCATTTACTACAAATAAGTTATTACATACCTTTTTTTTTTTGAAGGAAAGTTATTGCATACTTATAAAATTTACTCCATCAAAATATATAAATATGATATAAATAGATTCGTGAACATCAAAGCATTAAATACACGGTATTTGAGAATGTAATATAAAGTATTCAAATTAAAATTATCCAATCCATGAATAAGATAAAACAACCATCGAACAAACTGGAAATACCAATTAAATTCTCACAATGACCAACTTAGATAAAGAAAAATAGTTTTTTTTTTTTGACAAGATAAAGAAAAATAGTTTTTAGCCTGAGAAAAGATGCACACAGTTGATGTGTTGTAAAATCACAAGAGCAATCCCACAATTACAATTTACAAACCCAACGACCCGAAAAAAAGTGCATAAAAATTATTAGAGTTTATGTCTTGTAAGACCATGAGAGCAAATTGAGTATCTCATATATATAAACACTAATCAAAGACAATTCATAGACACTTATCAAAGACAATTATCTCATATGTATACAAATTTTTAATCATTGATTCACATGCCTAATATTGTAAGGGATTGACTACGCATCACCTACCACCACAAAAACCAATGTTTGGAAATGTAACACATATAACTTTGTAATGCATTAAATAAATAAAAAAGTATGATTCAACATGTATAGAATAAAATTGATATGCATCTTTTCCTAAAAAAAAAAATTGATATGCATCTTATGAATGAATAAGAATAATAGAATTCATGACCAATATATATACCTACATAAGATGTCGTTTTTCACATGCCTCCAAGCATCAAGGATGCAACATAAGAAACATATAGGAGCCTAATTTGTCTTATTCTCCTCATTCACATAAACATTTATACACATAATGACCATGTATAGAATAATAACACTAATAAAAATTAAAGACAAAACCAAATTTGAGATAATAAATTTCATGTAGAGACCATAAACAAACTAATTCAAAAAATATACCGCAATTCCAAAGAAAAGTCAATTGTTTGTAAAAGGATTTTCAATAATAAGGCATGAGAAAAAAAAGTTTGATTTAACTATGAAAAAGGCCATCAACAAATAGCTTTTTTTTAGAGGATCAACAAATAGTTGTGTAAAGGAAGAAAACTATTAAAATAAATTATTAGATATAAAATAGCCATTAGTAATCATGTGCTTCTCTTTCTAGTTATGATAAACCTGAAAACAAAATAGCAAAAAAGATGAGACTTCATTAGTCTAAGAAAGGGCTCTATGATCTTCTACACTATAGATGTGGCATATATCAATTTGTTTTTTAGAAAATATATCAACCAATTTATTGACTGAAAATGTAAATCCAAGCACAAAAAAAAAGGAAAGGGAGGAAAAAGGAGAACAAACTCACCTTAGCAAATGAGAAAAGCCGAAATGATCACGGATGTAGAGGTTTTAATTAATCATGCATGCATATATAACACGGGGCAAGGTTTTATTTTTTAGAGTTTCCAATCTTATGAATGAAATTTATTTGTTTAGCATATTAATCATTTTTAATGTTCTTGAAATGTTAGGACTGACTTTTCATTTTGTTTTTTGCTAAGACATTTCATGTTGTCGTGTATATATAGAATTTGATTAATGTATGGAACCAAACAAAAAATAATTGGATTAGTTAGTCTATAAGCTTTATATGTGGACATGTGGAATTAATATAGAATATAAAAAAATCTTTAAATTAGAGCATATATAGAGTCACCGTTAAAAAATTATTTGGTATACATATTTATTGTGCGGTGAGAAGTTACATTTTTTAGATATGATGTGAGATGTTATTTTTGATATAGAAGATGGAAAGATAGATAGATAGATGGATGGATAGTGGAAAGTTACAAAGTTCAACTGGTAAGTTACATAATAAATATAAGAATGAATACATGTAAATATTTAGTAAATAATTGAAAAAAGGAAAAAAAGAAAAGAGAGAGGCACGTGGTGAATGCTTATAGAAAATAAGTTAGAAAATAGACATTTGTGAGGTGACATGTAAACAAAGTGTAGCTTAGAATACATTTATATATGTATGTATGTATATGTATACACGGGCGGAGCCAGCTCTCTACGAGGGTGTGCACCTGCACACCCTGGATTTTGAAAGTTTCTCTCAATAATCATAGTTTATATGTATTTTGCATACCCTGACATTTTAATTTTGCACCTACTTTGCACCTGCCTAAAAGACTCTCTCACATCAAAGCTACTGCTGACCTACACCCCTTTAGTATTAGATGTTGACTTGCTTGTACTTTTTTTAGATGCTTGTACTGTATCTGACTTTTGCTTTTTATATTCATCCTTATTTTTTACTTGTTTAATTTATTTGATTATAGCTCTTACTTTTTCTTTTTTTATTTTTATTTTTCCAACTAAATGTGAAAACAAGCTTATTTTCAAATTCAAACTGATTCAGCCCCTACACCATTAAAGTTTTTTTGTGAAATTCCATCGTATATGTAATATATAATATACTGGACGGGACAATATCTTGAAGTTTTACTTTTTGCATTTTATGTTGTTTTGTTTTCAATTTCTTTTGTCTACATGGACTATGACTCTTTAAAAAAAAAAGAACTATGACCATGTTAAACTTTTAGGGCACGTTTGATGTACATGATATAGAGACATGATATGATAAAATTATCCTATCATGATAGAGACGTTTGATTGTGCAGGTTTCACAAGGATAATTTTGTCATTTAAATATAATATACTTCTATCATGTCAATAACAAATGTGCACCAAACACATAATATAATAAAATAATGATATCATCTTTCTTATCATGTGTGCACCAAACGTATGAGAGGATAATGCCTATCCTGATACTATCATATCCTATCCTTATCCAACTTCTAATTATATCATGTCTCAATCCTATCTTGTACACCAAACGGACCCTTAAATTACTTCACCAAAATATGAATGTTACATAATTTAATAACGTTTTAAAAAGTACAAATTTTACTAAATTTATTTTAATGAGATTTTACTAAATTTTACTAAAAAAAAGTACAAATGTTTTTTTTACCATTGAATAAAAAAGACACATCATATTTCATTTAATTTAATTGTGAGATATATATATTGATACACCGGTAGAAACTAAGTTGTTTATGGTGCAATTAGAGACAACTCTTTGAAGCGGAAAATTATTTAGGTAAAATAGTCTGCACCCCCTAGTCCAGGGTCCTGGATACGCCACTGTATGTATATGTATGTATATGTATATATATATATATATATATAGAGATAGAGATTTTCCGGCCAAATTAGGTTATAGAGTATTGAAAATAAGAGTAATTTTTTCAACCAAAATTAACTTTTATTTTACTAAAATATTTCTATTGGTTAACTTTCTTTGTTTGTTTGGAGGTTATGGAACAATCGTCTTTCAACTAAGGATAACTTGGTAAGGTGTGAAATTGTCTCTCTTAATGATTCTCTCTGTCTTAGTTGTTATGGTGTTAGGGAATGTCTTCGTCACATTTTCTTGGAGTGTGTTTTCTTTGGTCAAGTTTGGTATAACTCATCAGTTTGTTAGGGTTATCTTGTGTTTTTGATAGATGTCATGGGTCATGCTATTTAGTTTCGAGGGCTACAAGTTTCTCAAGTGCAACCAAAAGACTCCTTTTATATATGGTTGACATGTGTTTGTAATATTTGGAAAACTCGCAACAATGTTGTTTTTGCTCGGAAGGATATTAATTTACCATCCATGATTGATCTTGTAAAAATTCATTCTCAATGGTGGATTAAATCCAAAGCGAAAGGGTTTCGATTACGACTTATCGCAATGGCAATCTAATCTGTTACAGTGTTTTGTGGTTTGTAATTTATTTATTTCTGTTATGAAATAAACTAAAAAGACAAGATCAAATATGAAGAAGATGAAAGCCTTTGTGATTATTCTCTACACAAGTGTATACTTTACATTGACATATAAGTCCTATTTATAGGACACAAATGTGGTAAGTTACAAGTACATGAAGAGCCATAAGACTAAGTGTCAATACCAATGAATATAGACATTCACTCATAGGAGTTAAGGAACATAGAAAACCTTAGAGAATATGGACATCCATACCATAATAATATTATTCATAACACTCCCCCTTGGATGTCCATGAAGGATATGCCTCATTAAAACCTAAATCTTAGTGAAGGAAAAAGAGTACAATATCTAATATATTTGCCTCGTTAAAAACCTTACCAGGAAAACCTAGTGGGACAAAACCATGGTGAAGGGAAAAAGAGTGCAAGATATATTTATATCTCCCTCTCATCCAAACAATCATCTCTGAGACGATGAATGTCAATCTTTTACATCAGTTATTCAAAAATTATGCTTGAGAGTGACTTTGTGAAAATGTCTGCAATATTATCACATGAATAAATTTGTTGACTGCTTATATCATATCCTTTCAAATTGACAATGCATATGATATTATATACATAAAGGATTGTTGCTCGTTCTTCTGGAAGACAAACCATAAGTTTCTTTTATGTGTTCAATCATAAACCTCAATCAAGCACATTAATATTGAGGATCCGACAAATAACCTGCATATCTAAAATAATAAAAATAATAATATATGATAACATGAATAATCATCAAGGTACATTATTGTCCTTTAATTGAACTAAAATATGGTACTTCATGACCAATTAATTCTTCAATATTTACTCAAATTTTCAAACGATCTTAGTCTACATTTAGCGGCTTTACACTCATTTGAGTGCACAACAAATGTGATTTGTCCATATATAATCATTTTTGGGTAAATTACACTTTTGGTCCCTTAAATATTTTTCAGGTTTCATATTGGTCCCCTAATTAATAAAAGTAACGTTTTGGTCCCTTAAATCCTTCTCTGTTAGTCACTTTGGTCCCTTCCGTTAGTTTGTGTTAAAAAACGTTCACTTTTGGTCCCTTAAATATTTTTCAGGTTTCACTTTTGGTCCCTTAAATATCTTTCAGGTTTTCATGCTGGTAGAGTTTCGTGCTGATAACGTGTTATGAAATAAACTAAAAAGACAAGATCAAAGATGAAGAAGATGAAAACCTTTGTGATTATTCTCTACACAAGTGTATACTTTACATTAACATATAACTCTTATTTATAGGACACAAATGTGGTAAGTTACAAGTACATGAAGAACCATAAGACTAAGTGTCAATACCAATGAATATAGGCATTCACTCATAGGAGTTAAGGAACATAGAAAACCTTAGAGAATATGAACATCCATACCATAATAATATTATTCTTAACAATTTCTTAATTGTCATTTATAAGGGCCCGATGTGGGTTCTTTAGGACAGGTGATTTGCCTCTTTTAAAGAGATAACTTTTCTATTATTTTGTTATTGGACTTTTCTATTTCTTCAATACCTGGACTTTATTTAGTGTTGTGAATTCGGCCAACTCGTCAACGATACAGTTTTGAAATTAGGTTATGTGAAAAATGTGCTCCTCAATTATATGGCTTAAATACTCATATCCTACTACTCTAAAGTGAACAACTCACTTTAAAGTGTAAAATAAATAATATCAACAGTTAATTAATAAATTAACACTAGATATTGTATAGACATCCTAACAAATCTCGAAATTGTTAAATTACAATAATTGGTTTTTTTCTTTTCACACTTTACTCTTTTAAAGAATTCAAATTCCAAATACTCATAGTGAGTGTCATTGCCTTTTAAATTTTTTTAACCCCGGATGAATCAATCTCTACCCATATGGCCATATGTTCTTGAAACCCATTAATAGGCAAAGATTGTTACTGCATTGGCTGCTGAAGCCTATGCCAAAGACAAGTTTTTTCTCCAAGATTCTTCCAAGTAGTAGTGGCTGCCTTAATAATTTAACAGGTTGGTCTTTTAGGTCTAACACATTTTGCCCTTCCCCTTAATTGGGAATTGGTTAGGCTAAACTCTACAAAGCTTGAGTCTAATCTAAGTTAAAAATGTTAGGTTTAATTTTGTCTCGCCTGTATTACATGTTGTAGACCCTTTTTTTTTGGTATGATAGGATCTTTTTGAAAGTTCGACAAAGCCTGTTTAAAAGTCCAACTCAGTACATTTTTTGTGAAGCCAACGCTATTAATAGTTGTGGATACCTTGGTATAAAGACTAAAAAATTGTATAAAGACTAAAAAACTAATAAGTCAATAAGATTATGTTTAATATTGAGATCTAACATGAATTTTTAGAGAACCAAACTTTATATGATATCATGTTAAAACTCTATTTTATAATAATATCTTCGAATATTTGTCATAAAAAATACCATTAAATATGTTTAAAAAATATGATGTATTCAACATGTTTAAAACTTAATATTTTAATA
The DNA here is from genome assembly GCA_018208015.1 of Medicago ruthenica. Lineage (NCBI taxonomy): Eukaryota > Viridiplantae > Streptophyta > Magnoliopsida > Fabales > Fabaceae > Medicago > Medicago ruthenica. Next base: position 102,452,734 of record CM031372.1, on the reverse strand, counting down.
AAAACATCAATAAACATTAATTATAAAAAAAGCATCAATAAACATTAATTACATATACTTAAATAGACCAATTTAGTAGACCTAAAAAGTTTTTTTTTTGAAGAAGCAAAAATGGAATATATTACGATAAAGAGCCTCCGAATTAGCACAAGATGTACCAACGCGGAGCTTTAGAGAATACAACTGTACAAAATATAAAATAACAAGCCACACACGGCTTAGCCGATGCCCATACAAGCAAAAAGGCTCGACCACCACAAATGAGAATTTAAACGAACATTGATGTTAGTAGCTTTCACCTACCAAAAAGTATGTAACTTGACTTTATCTAGCATTTGGTGGACTGATCGCTCTTCATTATTGAAAATTCTATTGTTCCTTTCATTCCACAGAACCCAAACACAGCCTAACCAAACAAGTTGTAAAAAGGCGTGCCGAGAGCGCACGCCGCCAACCGAATAAATGAACTGATAAAAATGATCCTGAATCTGAAGTGGATGAGCCGATGAGATACCAAGCCAACCCCGTACCAAACTCCACAAAATAGAGAAATAGGGAACAATGAAAATAAATGGTGAACAGATTTTGAGCCGCCACAACCGGTCACGCAAGACTGATTGTGGTGCTGTATAATACCGCTCGCCATCAAGTTATCTAGAGTTGGTACCCGGTTCCGAAGCAAGCGTCAAGCCAAAATAGAGACCTTCAAAGGGACCTGTTTGTGCCATATGAAATCCGAAGAATCATCAGCCGAAAGAGCCTCATTGTTGGTGAGCTTCTGATAAACACCCCGAACCGAATAACCGCCACTAGAATCAAGCCTCCAATGGCAATGATCTAAAACATTATTCTGCAAAGAGATGTCAAGCAATAAAAACCTACACTCCCCTAACATCTCCTCCTCCCACGCCCAAAGCCTACGACGCCACAACCAGCCACCCCCACCATCGGCCCACCCTAAACCAGCCATCTCCACCACCGAAATCGACTCGTTAACAGCTAAGTCGAAAAGGTGCCTAAAGCGCACACACATCGGGATCCCTCCTACCCACGGATCCGTCTAAAAAAACGTCTGAGTCCCACTACCAACCGTCCTCCCGATTCACTCATCAAACCACCGGCCTCCAACCCCACTGTCACCACCACGAATTTTCACTATCTCCCTCCACCACGAAGAACCACTTCGGCCCCCAACCTCCAACCTCCCATTCACCTCACCATACCTAGTTAGCAACACCCTGTACCACAGACCCCCCCTCTATCCACCAACAACCTCCAACACCACTTTCCTAACAAAGCAATGTTAAACTCCCGCATCCTCCTAACCCCCAACCCACCCTCCTCCTTCCTCCGACAAATATTATGCCAACCAATCCAAGAAATTTTCCTATGATCCTCACCCCCAAAAAAAAAAATTTAACAATAAAGAGTCAATATAAGAGATTATACCTGACAGAGCTTTAAAGAAGGAAAGAGCGTAGACATGCAATGAGGACAAGACCGACTTTAGGAGCACCAGACGACCACCAAAAGAGAGAAATCTACTCCGCCAACCAGACAATCGATTCCTTATACGAGCCAGGACAGGTTCCCAAAATAACAACGCCGCGGGTTATCACATATGGGTAAGCCCAAATACAGGAAAGGAATTGTGCCCACTTTACAATTCAAGGCAGACACCGCTTCATGTAACCAAGAATGAGTGACATTAACCCCAACCAACAAACTCTTATGAAAATTCACTCTCAAACCCGACATCATCTCAAACAACACAAGAACCGCTCGTAAAGCACGAACATTAGCCCAACTTTTAACCCCCAACAGAAGTGTATCATCAGCGAACTGAAGGTGAAATATCATAGCAGGGTTGTTCGAACCTACAGTATAACCAGTAAAAATGTTTGCCTCGACCATATCCTTCATCAAGACATTGAGACCTTCTACAGCCAGAAGGAAAAGAAAAGGAGACAGATGATCGCCTTGACGTAAGCCCCGTGCTAAGGGAAATTCGTCGGTGGGACTACCGTTAACCAACACCGACGCCGTAGCCGTACTCACACACTCCTTTATCCATTTCATCCACAAAGTCGGAAAAGCCATTTTTCCCATTACCGCATCGAGATAGCCCCAATCAACGAAATCATAAGCTTTTCTTATAGCATGTAGCTTAGTACTTTTAACTAAATAATTTTTTAGAAAAGTGATGGCCCGTCTATTTTTGAAAAAAGCCTAATCTCGCCTTGGCCTTACATACGCTAGGTTGTAGAATTTTGTCAATCAATCTAGTCTATTCTCACCTCTATTCTCCACACACAATAATGAAGCTAATATTAATAGCGTAATAGAGTAATTTGCTTGTTTATCGTTCCTAGTTATTGTCCTTTGCTTCTTGCCAAGGGACGTGATCAAGACTTTTTGAGCATTATGAATCAAAATACCAAACATTATTTATGACAAAATTGAAATTCGTAATGAAATCATGATTGTTGAGTTTTGAATTTGATTATGTATTGGGAAAAAGATTATAAACTATTTAGAGTTTCAAACATATTTTATTATGAACCATATTTGATATCACTTAATTAACTTTGGTCAACTTTATATCTAAGTTAATATTAATAATAAAAAATATTGTTTATACGAAGAAATTAAAAAAACTAAATATAGCGGTCAAAAAATTGACAAATGAATACAGCATGAACAAATCAAAAGTTTCTTAAAAATATCATTGGAGAGTCAACCCTTGAGAATAAGACCAAAAAAAAAAACCCATTAATTAATTTAAAAAAAGATGAATGTGAAAAGAAAAAATATCCATTAACAATTTTGCGGTTCTCCTCCTTAATATTTTTTTTGTAGATCTCCTCAGTAACCAATTTTTTCTTTTCTTTGTCCTTTGTACTGAGGAGATCTACAAAAAAAATTGGTTACTGGGGAGATCTACAAAAAAATATTAAGGAGGAGAACCGCAAAAATATTGTTAATGGGTCTTTTTTCTTTTCACATTCATCTTTTTTTCTATTCGATTTCATTTATAAGTGCTTTTATCTTAATTTTTCCTATTTTGGACGGTATGTACACCATCATTTCATCTTAAATTTTATGTATCAAAATGAGTGATTTATGACATCAAAGGTAGTGGAGGAAGTATTTTATTTTCTTTTCATTTGAGAGAGAGAAAGATTACACCAATTACACCGTTGAATGTCATTTTACTCGACACATATTTTTTAAATTTAGCTATTAGATTATAAATTTATATCATAATCATGGATATAATTTTTAGTAAATCTAAAAGTATTTAATATGTTATTGAACCCATCAAAATCAAAGGTTTATGCGTTTTTATTAAACTTCATTAAAGTGTTAGCCATGGGGCTTAGAAAATGGTTTGGGAACAAGATGTGTTCAAGACTACAAAAAGAATTTCAGATCCCACTAAAATACTTTGTAGTTTTGAAGACATCTGTTCTCACACTAGCACCATTGTTAAAACTTTAATCTCTGTTAGTGTTTTTATGGCAGTCTATCATATTAACATGCTCCAGTTTTAGGCCTAGTAAAGAACGCATTAAGGACATTATCTTGAATAGTGACATTAAATATTTGAACCAGAGAAATTTTATAGCCGGGAAAATTTGGCCTAGCGAATTTGTTGCCATCCGAATTTTCTAGAAATAAACTAAAAACCCATAAATTATTATCTAGTATAATTTTATGACAAGAAATTAGACAATTAACACCAATTCAGTTACATTCAACTACATGGACAATACAAGCATGAACAATTCATTCATCACTCAAGATCATGGTTGTCAAACTCGCGAGTAGACTCGTACGAATTTACGATTCTAGAAGGTTAAAACGAGTGGAATCGCTCATAGATCGTTTTTCTGATAGACTCGTGTAGACTCGTACAAACTCGCATAGACTCGCGAGTCTGTGACGAGCTTATGAGTCCACGAGTTTTATTTTTGAAAAACAATTTTATTTTATTTTTTGAAAAAAAGCTCGAACTAAACAAAATTTGAAAGGACCATTGATGACTCTTGTAGTATGTGTATTTGTGTTTGTTGTGTTTGTGTTTTTGGGGAAGTGGTTAATCATGTGAGTGATTGGGTTTGAGTCTAATTAATTTCTCTTGTCGAATTCCCTAAGACCTTTGATGACTCATCGTCATATGATGATATTTTTAAGTATTTTATCGAGCCTTTTTGCTACTTTATTGTAGGTTTTTGGAGGACTTTAGCGTAAGTTACTCATATGAATTTTGAAAAAAGTCGGTCTTGTATTAAAAATAGTCTTTGTAAGTCATTTTACTTCCTTAACTAAACAACTCTCTAAGTGTCAGGGTCTTTTTGGTAATTTCCAACATGTTGATATGATTAGATAATGTTTGATGAAAGTTATTGAGACATTTGGACTTCCTAAGATGAAGGATTGAAGACCATAACACACTTGGGGAAGCTCTATCCCAAGTCACAAGACATGTCAAAGGTTGAGATATTTTGGAGTTGAGGAATTCGCCACTATCCAATGCGCGAGGTGCATGAGGCCATGTGTCTGTCAGCTACAAATTTTTCTGATCTCTTGTCAGCATGCGCGAGATGGATGACATAACGATTGAGGCACATAACAGACCAATCAGCAGCTGCCAACACGTTAATGAGGGTCACACACGAGCTATATTAGTCTGTTAATTTATGTGATTATTACATAAGACATATCTGTATAATATTGCTTACAAACATTTGAGTTTTTTTTTTTTTTTTTTTGAAATAGCAGGATCATATATTCAAAAGCTATTCATCAAATAAGATATACAAATAGTAGAAAAAAGTACACAAAGATGAGATAAAACAAAAAAACAACCAACAAAAAAAACTGTGTATGTTTGGTTTCATTTTTAGAGGAGTCAAAATTGATTCTGAATGTGTAAAATTAATTCTGACATGTTTGGTTGTTTTTGAGTAGAATTGATTTTACTTAAAGTTAAAATTTGTAGTTTTTTATTATATAATTGATTTTTATGCACCAATTTACAATTTCACTCACTTTCATATAAATATATTCAAACCAAAACACTTTACTCTCAACTTACTTTTAATCAGAGTCAATTTTACATAACAAATTTACCCAAAATCAAATCTAATAACTACAAAACCAAACATACAATCGAACATAAAAAACAAACTAAATCGTTAATATCATTACTAGAAAAACGTTTTTTATTTTTTGCATTACAAGTAAGAATGCCAATAAATAACGAACAACAAGATTATGATGAGGCGACTCTAATTAGAGCACAATCAACCACATTAACTTGTCTATTAAATTTAAAGGAATTATCCCAACCTAACGAACAAAATTTTACATTTACTTTAGTGAAATATGATAATTGAGATACTTCCATTTTCCTTTTTCCGGGGTAAGAATCTCATTCAGTTCTTAGAGCATCCACAATGGAGACCCCACTTTTGGGTACTTAAACGAGTCTCACATATACACATCACTCATTTATAATTTTTTAATAGTAGTACCTAATAAGTACTCAATCCCTCCAACCCAGCATCTCACAAAAAATTCTTAAATATGACCAACTAATCAACTATAAATAATTTTATATCATTACATTTCAATTTTTAAATATTAAAAAAGTGTGGGTCCCACTTAAGATTGAAATTCTTAAGTGAGACCCTGAGTCTTATAAGACCCTAAAAACGTTTCTCCCCAATGAAGATACCTAATAGGTAGAGGGTCTTAAATGTTTAAGACCCTCCCATTGGAGATGGTCTTAACCACTTGATTAGCACCACTTGGTAGCTTTATTCTTACAGCCTACTAGACCTTATGCAAGGTTAGGTTTCTATAGCAATTGATGGTTACCAACAGTTTTAAAAAGTATTTAATTTACTGTGATGATATAGCAATCAAAATGCCACTATAACATTGAGTGTGTGGTTCAAAATTCAAATGGTATAGAGGTTGGGGCTTAGAATAAATGTAAATTTAAAGAAGGGTTCTGTTTCCACAATGTTAGAAATTACTATGTTTATCCTGGTGCAGCGCTCAACTGCCATGAAATTGGTCTTGCACCTAATTAGATGTAGCTGCAAATTACTATGTGAAATTGGTCTTGCACCTAATTAGATGTAGCTGCAAATTGAGCTATTAGCGTAGTGAATTAAGGGAGCATGCAAAGAATGTTACAACTCTAATTTGAACCTCTTATCTATTTGTGTACAGATTATGATATATATTTTGTGTGGTTAAATGAGTATAACGGCAAAATACACACACTAAATGCTAATAAGTGAAAAATTGTACTTTAAACTCGTGTTTTAGCATATCAAATGTAAATTTAGTGCAGCCAACAACTGAGTTATACTTATGAGATGAGTATGATAGAATCTATTATAATACATCAAAGGAAAAATTATGTATGCGGTCTTTTAAGTTTGACTCTTATTTCGGATTAGTCAATTGAGCTTTTTTCGTCGAATTGATCATTTATATTATATTTCATTTGCACTTTTAGTTTTAAGTTATGGTCATTTTACACTGTTGTTCTTTATGTTATATTTCGTGACTGTGTGAACCACAATTTTCGTTCCACACATAAAGATGAACGATAAAAGTGTCCATTTATAATGCTTCACACTAGAGACCGATTACTTGTTGTTTTTGGATTCATAAATTTGAGCCATTGCTCTTCAATGGAAACATTTATCTGAAAAATTAGGTAATGTGGTTCAAAGGTTTTCATATCTTGAAATTCAAATTAAAAGAAGAAGTGAAGGGGGAGAAAAAATGGACGAATATGAAATGTTTATGTTAAATATTTTAATATTAAAATGTCACATGCAATTTTTTAATAAATTTGTTAAAATGACTTGCGGTGAAAGCAAAACATAACATCAATGAAACCTAAAATGTCACATGCAGTTTTTTAATAAATTTGTTAAAATGACTTGCGGTGAAAGTAAAACATAACATCAATGAAACCTAAATACTTGATACGATACGGCACAGATACATTGATACGGAAAAATTTCAAAATTTAAGATACGATATGGCCGTGATACTTTAATAAAAAATTAAATTTAAACTTAGGATTAAAACTCAAAAATACAAACTATGAACTAAAACTCAAGAAAAAAAACAGGCGCAAAACCTAGACCAAACAAACATAGAACAACAACAAGGCACAACAATGAAATTTCTTTCACATGACAATCAACAATAGTAGCGTTTTCAAAAGTCAAAACAACAAAAAGAGACAAAACAAACGATGAACAATAACAGAAATATAAATATAAGAAATATTGATGATAAAGAAAGTGACAATTAGTCAATTACTTGTATGATATATCCCAAAAAGAGAACAACATTACTTAGTCAATTACATGTATCCTAAAAATAATAGAAACATCACTTATCCCACACGTATTGGTTTTCCATTGCTGTTTCCCTCGTGTATCACTGATGTATCTGAAACGTATCAGACACTTGTTTTTTAAAAAAATAAAATTTAATCACCGATTACTCTTCCGGAACGTATCAGATCGTATCAGGCATATATCAATGCAAGATACATATCAGATACTGATACGTCATTTATTTTGAAGTATCTAGGCTTTGGAGCATAACATAAATGACTAGTTTGAGTAAAACAAAACTTGAACAATCCAAAAATAATGGTCCAACTTAGAGGAACACAAACATAATTTTGTCTATATTAAAATATAAGTCAATTCTGTGATGCACAAGTGAGACAAATATTCCTCTAAAAAAAGTGAGACAAATATTATATCAAACACACCATTGGATCAATAAATCTCACCCTTAAATCAAATGATATATGGTGTGATTTATTGATTCAATGATAAAAAGAACCTTGTGTGGTGCAAGATCATTTTGCGTGTGCATAGTGGTGATGATATTTGAAAAGCAATGGTGATGAAAAAATTGCATTGTTTAGTTCAGTTTTGCGTGTGCACGATCATTGATTGGAAATGAATGTATGGGCTAATTTGTGTTGATATCTCAGTTTTTGTGACAAAGGAAGTTGGGCAAAATCCTCCCAAAATTTTATACTTATGTGCAAAATATACTCTCTAAAATTGACAATAAAAGTTCACGTTGGTCCCTAAATAAAAAAGCTTCAATACATGCAATAATAACTCATAAACACAATCATAGTATAATGCTTAAATAAGTTTGTAAACATATTTCATCACCATAACAAGTCATCCAAAATACATCATCAAGACAAGTGATCCAAAATACATCATCAAATATAACATGTCATACTTAAATACAATTATTCAAAATGCAGTCAACAAAAAAAAAGTTTTCACATAGTTGTATTCAACGACATTGTTCTAACTTAATTTAAATATACTAAGGATTTTGAGGTCGCATTCCTGGATTAGTTCCTGGACCAGACTTTGGGAGGACTCTGATCGGAGGTGGTCTTGAAGGTGGTGTTGGTTGTAAGTAGATAGGTGGTGATGCTCTCAAGGTTCCTTGTGTTGCCATCATGTTTTGTGCTCTAATGGGTGGTTGTACTTGTGCGGGTCCTCTAATTAGAGGTGGCCTTGCATCAAAACCATCAAGGTAGACAGCTGGTCTTTTTAAGCCAAAAAATTTTCCCTGCAAAATTTACATTGATACAACAATTTAGTCCCTGAAATAACTCACTTACAAGCAAAATAGTCCCTGAAATTGATATTAAATACTACTCCGTCCCAAAATATAAGCAAAAATGAGTCAACATAAGTTGATGTATTTGGTACAAATTTTGAACCAAATACATTAACTTTTGTTGACCAATTTTTGCTTATATTTTGGGACGGAGGGAGTAAGTAGTTTAGTCTCTTATGTGACATGCATGTTGTATAGTTTTAGAACTCTTTGGTGTGTTGGAAACCATGTTTGAGGCCTCTTGAGACAACTGCTGATTCAAAGGACCGGATTGGGACACTAAAATCTCATATTGTTGTCCTTCAGCTTCTTGTTGTCCTTGAACTTGCCCTTGTTGCCCTTTAGCTTCTTGTTGTGAACATTGCCCTTGATCCTGAACTTGTCCACCTTCTACCTGTCTAGGAATATCACTTTCAAGTTTCAAAAGAACTAATGAGTTCAGCTGGTTTTGCACTTAAAGCAAACATCATGACACTTGGAAAATCAAATGTAACAATTAAAATATGCTACATTTTATTTAAGGTCTTACTAGCAAGTGCACTAAGGGCATTGTTTAAGAAATAAAAAAAAAAAATTTATCTTGAAAATATAAGTCAAAGACATGTAAAAAGGTTTTAACTACAAAAATTTCAAAGTGAAAATTACTACTTTTAGATGATTAAACAATACCCTAAGAGCACTTGTTAATATTTTCCTTTTTATTTATTATCCAAATAAAAACCGCATAAAATTAGTCAAATAACACGGTGGTCAGTGCAGTACATGCGATACCGAATAAAAATAATTGTTGAGGCTAATAGAGTAACTTGAGAGGAAAAATTACTTTGATCCCCTTGATTTTTCAGCTAGAATTGCATTGTATTCATTTCTAACACTGTTATATTTCTTGCTTAAGGCATCGAAACTTCCCATTTTGTCCCCTGTACCCTCTTTCTTTTCCAAACGGTGTTTTGTGGATTCAATTTGTCTCTTTAGCTCTTCAATTTTGGAACGTTTTTCATCATGCTCTTTTCGTAACACTTCCAACTCTGACAACTTTGGTTCTGATCAAATTTAAAAATATAGTTACACATTTTGTCAACAGATACAAAACATTCCCTAGTAGTAATCGGTTATAATAATCACACAATCACATTTGTTGAAAAAAAAAATTAAAAAATCACACAGTCACATGTATAGTAAATGGTTAATTTAGATTTTTGTTGGAAACAAAATTAAGCCCACTGCACTAGCAAGGTGAAAAGAGATAAAAGAGAAATCAAAGCACTTGAAATTTTGTTGTCAAGATGATAAAGTTCCCAAGTAAAGTACCAATCAATGTTGCATGAAAGATTTTAAAATTGACTTGATTTGCATTATGCTCATATCTTAAATATTAGCAAATCAAATTCTTTGTTTTAATTCAATATTTCACACAAGGATATACATCTTCAACAAATTAATGTTACAGCTCAATGATAAAGTTTCTCAATATATGCATGTGAGTGTGTTTGCTATCTCTTGAACTCTTTCAAGTGTTTCTCATTATGCTTTGCATAGATATCATATGAAAAGGAATTGATGTGCAAAAGATCCAGCAAATAGTGATCATTTTGATTTTAGTTATTGTAAAAACTTTGTTTTCTAGTCGAGAGTCCTAGCTCAACTAACAAAAATAGTGAAATTGTTAGGTCAGATGTCATGTTTGAGGTTTGAACCCCGGCACCGCGGCACCTCCAATTATGTGTGAGTTTATATGATTTTGCCATTTCATCTATCTAAAAAAAGTCTTTTAATTTACCCTTGCAACTTCAAAATACTTTAAATTTGGTCATTCATGAAAAAAATTGACAACGTTGACATGATTTGATGACATGAATTACGTGACTAGGCTAATCTCATGTCAACTAATCATTCCTCAAAATTAATCACAAATTAAACACTTTGTTATTTTTAATCATTTTAAAAAAAATTAAAATCATTGGGTTAATGAAATTGGGGATTTAGGTCAAAAATTGGTTGAGTTGAGTGACCAAATTAAATGTAATTTCAAATTGTAAGATTAAATTGAGAGAAATTGTTTTTACGGAGACTAAAATCAAAGTGATTCATATTTGTAGAGATTTCTTGCATAATTAAACCTATTTTTTTCAAAGAGGAATTTTTTGAATCGAAATTATATCATTGATTATAGATGTATTAGCATAAATTGTGTGTATTGATCGATTAAAAAGAATATTGATTTCATCCAAAAATAATAAGAAGACAATGGTAAAGGTGCAGAACAACGTACCACCATTGTATTGAGAGAGCTCACACCATAACTCTTCATTAGAATTATATTCCATTCTTGAAATGGCCGCTTGTTTAGATCCCTAATCAAATGAAAAGAAAAAAAAAATTAGATATCTCGCCACCAACTCTATAGTGGGTGTTTACTATAGTGCGCCATACATAACCTAATCTAACAACAACAAAGGGAATAAAAACTAGAGCGCCACGCCGTGCCTCACCCTAGATCAAGATGAAAAAGAGAAAGAAAAAGCTCTGAAAGAACGTACCTCCAGTGGATTGAAAATAGAGTTACTCATCTTTTTTAGGTGAGAGTTACTCATTTTTTGAAAAATAATAAAATTCTCACGAACAATTAAAACCCGTTGTCAATCACATATTTCAAACATAATCTATTATTTTCATATATTTTAACATAATTGGTTATTTTTATTCTCAATTTAAACTCGTGTCAATCCGCCCCCTTTGTATGCTCACATACCCTCCTTTATTTCAATTTAAACTCCTTCAAATGTCTTTTTTCCATAGTTTATAAGTTTAATCATAATTTTTATATTCACCAACACTTATACAACTTCGTAACACTCTAATTCAAAATCTCTCCAAAACAAAGCTCTTTTTAATGAAATTTAATTTTTAACACAATCATACCATCTCTGAAGCATGTGTACTTGTAAAATAGTAAAACATCTGTATCAGGTACGTACAGTACTTGTCCGATACTCAATGTTTCCTAACTATTTGTTGCTAGTAAATTTTTTGACTTTCTCATATATTAAGATAATAATATTGTATTATATGTGTATTTGAGTTTCTTTATTTTTTTTTGGATCGGGATATCATCTGCACGCAACTACAATTATTCTAATCAAACATATCATTCAAATGCTCTTGGATATTTGAGTTTCTTTGTTGTTCTAACCAAACATTTTTTTTTTGCGTTTTAAAAATATTATTAAATAATGTAAGAGTTTGTTAATCTCTCTTCATACTCACAACACATTTTAATGTGCGTGCGTATACTTGTGTAAATTCAAGCAATTCTTAGATTTTTTTCACTATATTAGTCTATCACAATATACGTCTAAAATAGTACCTAACATTGGGATGGAGAAATTCTACTATAGTCACAAACATAAATGAATAGCGCTTGGGCTCACATACATTATTAAAAGTTCTTTTCTAATAATAAAAAAGAAATTGATAATAAAATGATTTAGTATTTTATGTGTATGTGACCAAACATTATTCATTCATGTTTGTGATCATAGAAGAATGCCTTAGATGGAATGATATCCGTAAAATAATAACCAATTATGTAAAACTTAAATCGTTGATTAAACTATTATCAACATAATTTACATAACTTAATCTTTATCGATGTTCCAATTATGATTATAAATCATATATATGTAATTTTGATCCAAGCACCGGCTACCAAGTACCAACTATTTAAATGGGTGGTACATATATATACAACGGGTCTAACATCTTCCGATCATTTTTCACCGTTGGCTAGCTCTTCTTTTCATCACTGAAGTAAAATCATAAAAAAAAAATCAGGTACATTATTTAAATAAGCTCATATTTACTAACAAAATAATTATTTTAAAGTAAAGTGTTATTGCTTGAAGAATCAACAAATGAGACTGTGATAAATATCGACCCGAACACATACACATGCAAAATCAAATCATAAAATTGTCTTATGGTGTGTTTGTTTTTACGGTGGATACCCACCAAATACACATTTTTTTCCAACTCTTCAAATTCTCAATGGCACGTTAGTTTGTGCCTATGAAGCCCGGATACGTCATCCGGGTGCGGGTACGATACGATACGGGTACGCGGATACGCGAAATTTTTAAAATTTAGGATACGATACGGTTAAGATACGTTAAAAAAATTTTATACTAAGACTTATATGCATGTAAAATACTTGAAGAAAACCAACATTGATTGCTCTTCATTATTATATTATTATAAAAGTCACAATTTTTAAAAAATAATACATGTGATCAAAATAAAAAATGTAAAGTTTTCTTATAAAATTGAATCATATACATTTCCACTGAATTTTTACAACATTGTCTCACTTTTTTACTCTTCATCTTTTATAGGATACGTATCTTTGAAGTATCTGTGGAATATCTTATAAGTATCCGATCAAATATTTTTTTAAAATTAAAATAATTAATTTTGATACTTCGTGGGTACATATCCGCGAGCATCCGTGGAGTATCGGTATCTGATACGTATCCGATACGGGTACGTCTTCATTTTGGAGTATCTGTACTTCATAGGTTTGTGCATTCGGACGTAAGATTTATAACTCTAACGTCAAACCAAACATTGACTTAGTCTTATTATTTATCAGATTTTTTTTTATCAAAGGTATAATAATTTTAAACTTACAGTATATCTTTCCTTCGGGAAAGAGACCAGGTAGATAAAAATTTGTATGAAAAGTAATTAAATAAAATATGATCAATAATTCTTTTAGTCAATGATAAAACTTGTACTCCAAACTATGTGTCTTCAAGTGAAACCCATTAACAAATGAACCTTACCACTTGGTTTATAATTTTACACTCAATTCATTCAAAGTAAATCCTCATCCTCATTTTAATTAAAGAAGCAAATTTCAAACAAATTGTAACACAATCAAACTCTAAAACAATAATTAATCTTTACCTCGTAGAGACAGTGTTGACGAACAATTGTCTGATTTATTGTACTCACCAAAACCGCACATGATAGTTTAGCCTATTATTGGAAAAATTATCATATTAGCACCATAAACTATAAAGCTAACTGAAATTATTAAAAAATAATAATTGAGAAGCACTAAAGCAACGTATGATTATGAAGAACTTGGAAGTAAGAAAATGAATTAACCTTAATGGGAAAGTAGAAGAATAGAATCCCCATTTTGCCCCTAACTTGACTAACCGTATCAAAGGGTACCATACCCTTAGCAAGGTCCTCCAACAACAACACTATCTCAGGTAACACACCAATACCACTAAATTCCGCATCAGCATCCACAAATGAAGATCCCATAGCCCTCACGTGCCCATTCTTCGAAGTCACGTGCCCAAGTGGTTTCCCTCTATAAGATACCGCCACGTCAACAGCACCAAAGTCCATGGAATACACGTCAGCATTTTGCACTCTCAACGTGAAGAGCATGGAGATATCTACGGTGATATGCGGCACACGATGTACCTTAATCTTCTTCAGTTTCAACCGTACGATCTTGAGGTATGGATCCGACGGATAGAAAATGTACATGGTGGAGAATAAGAGTAAGAGGCTCAACGTGCATGTAACTCGAAAACGGTTTGAAAAAACAACGTGAGTTTGATCCGTACGAGGTTGGCATGGCCATAGGAGATGTGTGTAAGTGTAACATGTTTCTTTTGAGATTTTCATGGTTTTTCTTTATGAGCTTTTTAAGGTTTTGGATAATGTGATTGCATTTACATTTTATCTACAAATATCTGAACATTGAAATTTGAATTTGATGAATGCTTATTGGTTTGGTGTAGGAAATTGTGGTGGTGTTTCCTAATTTGTACGTGTCTATGTTTGATTTGTCTTTTTTTCTTGTTCTTTGGGTTAAATTGTTCTTAAGTTAAGTCATCAACTCTGCTTGTTTTTTAAGTACAGGTTAAATGTCTTTTTTCACCTTTCATTTTTTTTAAACAAAAATTGATGAAAAGGGTTATCATAAATTAAATCGATGGTGCTCAAATCTTTGTCTTTTCTTTTGAAATAAAAAAAAAAGGTCAAAGTCCAAAAAGAAAATCACATCTAGATGGTGGGTCAAAACACCAACAAAATTAACAAACAATAAAAGATTAGTCAGTATTATTTTTTCCACCCTATTAGTTTTTCACGCGCTTTATTTTTTTTTCTTCCAAAATACTCTTTGCTCGGATTCTGTAACCCGAACATGATTTCGGCTTATATAATCTGAAATCTTGTATTTTCCATTTTTTCAGAACATCAATGATTTAAAGAACAACATTGACATATAATATTAAGAAAACATAATTGAAAATGATTAAAAAATTGAAACAAAAATGTAAAGAGACAAAAATGAATAAAACTCTCATTTTATTAATAGATCATATCTTTCATAATACATTTACATTGTCATTGAAGTTTATTACACAATAATTAAACACCTAATGTCATTCACGAAATCTTGGACTCTCTTCATCATACCCTGTCAATATAAAGTACCTGGCATTCTCGTATATGTCCTCAAGTAGCCGGAATAACCGCCGCTTGGGGTAGAATGAAAATCTCTCAACAACACATCAACTAGAGGAGAATTAGTAGGTATGACCAACATGCCCCCTGTAAAAAAGGACCACTCTTGTCAGCACAAAACCTAGTTTCGAACCGGGACACTCTTGAATGTCATCGATGATGGCCTTAAGAGCCGGATCGCGCGTAACCTCCTCTTGTAACTCCTTACCTTGCTGCCAAATAGGATAAGAAATTGGTGTTATGACTTCCAAATCCTCATGTTTTCGTGATAGAGCGTCGACCACCTTATTTTCAACTCCGACCTCATACACCAACTAAAAATCATAACCCAACAATTTAGCAATCCACTCTTGTTGGCTTGATGTAGTGATTCGTTGTTGGATCAAATGCCTCAAGCTTTTTTGATCCGAATACACGACAAAGTTCCTCCCTAAAAGGTAATGCCTCCAATGTTGAATGGCTAACACCAATGCCATCAACTCCTTATCATATGCTGATTTGGACAGTTTCAGACCCGTAAATGCTTTACTAAAGAAAGCTATAGGATGCTTCAGTTGCATAAGCACAATCTCTACCCCCTTTCCTAAAGCATCACACTCAATCTTGAAAGGAAGGTCAAAATAGGGCAAAGCTAACACATGGGGCAGAAGTAACAACCAATTTAAGTTGTTCAGAAGCACTGGCAACTGCCTCGTTCCATATGAATCCCTCTTTTTTTGTCAATTATGTCAGTGGCTTCACAATTTTGCCATAGTTTGCAATGAATTTTCTATAGTATCTAGTCAGCCCTAAAAATTCACGCACGACTTTAACATTTTTTTGGAGAAGGCCACTTAATAACACTACTCACTTTATTAGGATCCACAACAACTCCTTGGTGTGAAATAATGTGACCAAGATATTCCACTCGTTTCTGACCAAAGGCACACTTTTGTCGATTCGCCACAAATTGATGATGTTGTAAAACTTGCAGTATTGTGGCCAAGGGTCGGATATGTGAACTCCAATCAAAACTATCTACCAATATGTTGTCAAAAAACACCAGAACAAGTTTGCACAAAAAAGGCTTGAAGATTTCGTTTATCACAGCCTAAAAGGTAGCAAGTGCATTGGTAGGCCCGAAGGGCATAACAAAAAATTCATAGTGCCCCTCGTGCATCTCAAAAGCAGTCTTATGAACGTCAACTTCCTTCATTCGAATTTAATGGTACCCCGCTTTTAGGTCAAGCTGCGAGAAGTATGACACCCCGTGCAATTCATCAAGTAATTCTGTTGGAACAAAATGTATGAACAACTCTATTTTGGGTTTTGATGATAACAAAGTGTTAAAAAGAAAATTGGATATGCTAATACTTGATTCTAGTGTGCAGAACCATGTACTTAAAGATTGGTATCTAACATTGGTTATGAAAGAACAAGTTAAGAGCAAGAAGGAAATTATAGAAGCTTATGTTGCAAGAATAAAGAAAATCAGCGTCTGAAGCAGCTTCTGAAGACAGCGTCTGAAGCAGCTTCTGAAGACCAGCTTCTGAAGGCAGCATCTGAAGCAGCTTCTGAAGGCAGCGTCTGATGAACAGTGCGTCTGAAGACCAGGTTCTGAAGAAGTGCTTCTGATGAACAGTGTCTGATGCCAACTTCTAAAGAACTGCGTCTGAAGGCAGCTTCTGATGAACAGTGCCTGAAGCCAGCTTCTGAAGTCTGAGATTTAGCAGTCAACGTTTGCAACTGTCAACAGTGAAGTACTGTACTGTCAGAACAGCTCAATGGAACAGTTGTCACCTTGCACGAAACATTCTCCATGTTTTAAGGAAACAATTCAAATTCCTTTGAACTGCTGCTCTGTTTTCGCACACAATGTCAGGGAAGAAATTAATGCTGGACATAGCTTCTATGGCAACGGCTCTTTGGTGAAAACTGGCTCTTCTCAACAGCTCTTTAATTCTCTATAAAGGATTGAAGATTTGAAGAAGAACAACAAGTCTCTGTTCTAGAAAAACACATGCTCTGTTTTACGTGACAGTCATCAAAAATACTTAGAAATTCTTACAAACTTATTATCTTAGAATTTCCTAAGTAGAGAGTCATAATCTGAATTGTATTTTGTGAACACCACTGATAGTATATCAAGTGTTCAACTCAAACTTATTTCTGTTGTAAATCTGTTTGATTTAAAGTCTCTAGCCTGCGTGCTTGAGCAATTAGAAAGTCTCATACTTTGTGTGTGAGCAAGGAAGTCTCTTACTCTGTGTTTGAGCAAGAAAGTCTTAGACTGTGTGTCTGAGTAGGGAAGTCTCTTACTTTGTGTTTGAGCAGAGAAGTCTCTTACTTTGTGTTTGAGCAGAGAAGTCTCTTACTTTGTGTTTGAGCAAGGAAGTCTCTTACTTTGTGTTAGAGCATATGAAGTCTCTTACTTTGTGTTTGAGCAAGGAATTCTCTTACTTTGTTTAGAGCATAGGAAGTCTCTTGCTTTGTGCTTGAGCAATTGTAATCTTTGTGATTATAGTGGAAAATCTCTTGTTAGTAACAAGGGGACTGGACTACTTCCGGGTTGTGGAAGGAACCAGGATAAACTGCTTGTCTCTTTCTCTCTCTCTCTCTCTCTCTCTCTCATTTGCTCTTTATCCGCTGCTAAACAACTCTGAAATAGTTTTAGAATCTGATCAACATCTGATTCTGAACTAACCAAAGTTTTTGAAAGAGAAAAGAAAAAGCCAACACAATTCAACCCCCCTTCTTGTGTTTTTCTCACCTTCAGTTGGTATCAGAGCTCCGGTTCTGATATTCAATCACCTAACAGTGAGTCAATAAGATCCTGAGAAAAACATGCCTTCTGGTGAATCCACATCCAGAAGTGGTGGTGGTGACTATGGCACAGATAACAAGCAATCTCACTCACACAATAAACCTCCTATGTTTACTGGTGATGCTGAGAAATTTTCATGGTGGAAAAGCAAAATGTATAGTCATATCATTGGAATAGATGATAGTCTATGGGATATCATTGAAGATGGTATAACTATACCAGTTGATGAATAATGAGTAGCTGTTAATAGAAGAAGCCTTACTGATGCTGAAAGAAAGATCTACAAAAAGCATCACAATGTAAGAGGTATCATTGTGGATTCTCTACCTCACAATGAGTACTTGAAGCTGAGTGATAAATCAACATCAAAAGCCATCTTCACCTCTCTCTGCTCTAACTATGAAGGAAACAAGAAGGTTAGAGAAGCAAAGGCAAACCTTCTGGTTCAGCAGTATGAGCTGTTCAGAATGAAGGAGGATGAAAATATTGAGACTATGTTCTCAAGATTTCAGACTCTGGTTTCTGGAATTCAAATTCTGAAGAAGAGTTACTTCACTGCTGATCATGTGAACAAGATCCTCAAAAATCTGCCATCTAAATGGAGACCTAAAGTGACTGCTATTGAGGAAGCTAAAGATCTAAATACTCCAAGTATTGAAGATCTTATAAGCTCTCTCAAAGTGCATGAACTAAGACTCAATAAAGATGAACCTGTTAGTAAATCTGAGTCTATAGCACTTAAATCCAAAGGAAAGTCTTCAAAAGCTCTAAAAGCTTCTAGATCTGATGAAGAATTTCCTGAGGGAAGTTCTGAAGAAGATTCAGAAGCTGAGGAGCTGGCAAGGCTTTCTAAAAGAATTAAGTGCTTGATGAAGAGACAAAAGAAATCTTCTAACAGGAGCAGCAACTTCAAAGGATCTGGTTCCAAGAAGGAAGAACATAATGGTTGCTACAACTGCAAGAGAACTGGTCACTTTATAGTTGATTGTCCAGATTTTCAAAAGGACAAATCAAAGGAGAAATTCAGAAGGACCAACTCAAAGTCAGGCAACTTCAAAGACAGATTCAGGAAAATTCTTATGGCTACATGGGATGAGCTTGACAATGAATCTGAGTCTGAGAATGAAGATAAAGAAGAAGCAAATCTAGCTCTGATTGCTACAACATCTTCTGATGAAGAATCAAGTTCAGACTCTGAAGATGAGGTATATTCTGAACTCACTCGTTCTGAACTTATTGATACAATTAAGGATTTTATGAACCACCTCAGAAGCAAGTTAAATCAATTTAAATCTTTGAAAAAGAAAAATAACTTGCTGGCTGATGAGAATCTTCAACTTCAGAATCATATCAATGAGATTGATGAAGAAATTAAAGAACTCAGAGAAATGGTTCATAAGAAACCTGATAAAATTTCAAGTGAACATGAAATTGCTCTTCAAGATTTTATCTTAACTGGAATCAACAGAAGTAAGATTGCTTCTATGATTTATAATATCAGCAGAAACAGAGGAGAAGGTATTGGTTTCAAAAATGATCCATTTAATCTTTCAAAAGAAACAAACCTACCATCCTGTTATGAAGATATTATGAAAGGTACCAAGGTGTATTTTGTACCTGCATCTGAGATTTTTGAGAAACAGAATTTACCAGAAACAAAGACTGCTGACTCTGAAGTTCTGAACTGCTCAGAATCCAAAACTTCTGAACCTAAGGGAAGGATGAAGGCAGAATCTAAAACTTTGCCAAAGTCTAAACCAAAAGGTTCTAAGTCTAAGACTATGAGGAAAACAGACTTTAAATCTGAAAAGGTTCAAAGTCTGAAGAGTTCAGAACCTAAGACAAGCAAGTCTCAAACTCTGAAAAATTCAGACTCAAATTTTCAAAAGGCTGTGTTTATGAAACCTTCAAGGAATAATAAATCAGTTTATACAAAACCTTTTAAATCTCAGAATGTCAGACAAAGGATTCAAAAGAAAGCCAATCTGTCATCTGATTCTTATTGTATTAAGAAAGGTCAGAAAGGTTGCTTTGTGTCAGGAGCAGACAAAACTGAAGTTCTTAACAAATCAGAACCTTCTACTTTTGAATCCAAGATTCTGAACAAATCAGAATCAAAGACTCTTAAGTCCAAAGTTCTGAGAAAACAGAACCCAAGTCTTCAAAGGTTCAGACTCTAAAAGACTCAGAACCAAATACCTTCAAGTCTAAGGTTCTGAAGAAATATGAGTCAAAACCATTGAAAGCTCAGGTTCTGAAGAACTCAGTGTCTGATACTAAGACTTATTCAAGATTAAAGGATTCACATCCAAGGTATCTGAACAAGTCTGAGTACTATAACTCCAGACACAAGGTGCAACAAAAGACTAAACCTTTCAGAACTAACCCAAGAGGACCCATATGGGTACCTAGGCCTGAGATTATTTCTGTTGCAGATATGATTAAGAGCCAAACAAAAGGGGAAGTCATGGTACCTGGGCAGTGGCTGCTGGCATTACATGATAGAAGGAAAGTCTATGTTCCAAACCCTGACCATGAAAGAGGGAGGAACTGTGGGATCTAGAGGAAACCACAAAGGCTGGATCATTGGTACTGAGCTAGCTGACACTTCTCCTGAAGCCAATCAAGAATATTGCTGGAACAAAAATGGGTGTTCAGAAACAACCTGATTGAACAAGGAGAGGTAGATCATAAGCCCTACAGAGGTATGATTGTTCTCTGTTATACTTAACAACTTCTACACCAATGTGAAAGACTATCAGATTCATGAGAACATCATAACCTTCTTTGTGATAATTCTGCTGCAATCTGTTTGTCTAAAAAATTCAATTCTACATTCAAGAGCCAAGCATTTTAAATTAAAAATCATTTTATTCGAGACTATGTTCAGAATAGAAACTGAATAGAAACTGCATTTCATCTCTGAACATGCATTTCATCATTTTATTGAACATGCTTTTTATCTCTAAAAAAAAATTGCTTGACTCAGAATAGAAACTGAGAACCTGAAGTTCATCAGAAGCTAAGACTTAACAGACACTCACTTTGAGAGTCTGAAGATAGTTCAGCTTCTGAAAACATCAGAATCTGAGTTTTAGAATCTGAATTTTTGTGACTTCTGATAAAACTCATTATAAGTGGACACTTCAGACATGACCCACTAATGAGAGTGAATCTGTACAGTTGTCTAACACTTGGTCAGAATCTGATAAGCTATAACTGCTGGGCAGTGATGAAATTAAGCCTTGAAAGCTGTACTTTGCACCCTCCTAAAGTCATCAATGTGCAGTGTGTTTAAATGTTTTTCTGTTTCTGAAAAGTTTTAACAAACACACTCAAAACACAGTTTTCAGTTTTCATCTTATGTGTTCAGTTTTCAGACCCAGTTTTAAACTCTTATTTCTGTCTGAAACTGTTCAGTAATACTGAATCATCTATTCTGAACAATTGTTTCTGAAACAGTTAAGTGGTACTGAACATAATGCTCTGAACATTTTTATCTCACATTTTAACTCTCTTTAAAAATTTTGGAATTTTCTTTTTGTTGATGACAAAAGGGGGAGTAAAAGTAACAAGTATTTCAGGCTCTGAGCTCAGAACATAAGTTAATTTCTGATAATTAATTAACTTATGAGAACAACTTTTAATCTCTTAGCCTCTGAATTAAATTCTGTGAGATAAACTGAAGTTTCAATTCTGTGAATTAAAACTGAATTTAAATAACTTGGATAAAACTCAAGGGGAGTTTACAAACCTCACCTTGTGAATTATCAGACTTAGGGGGAGCTTACAAACCTCAAACCCTGAAGTCAGTTTGTTATTTAAATTCTGAATGTATTTACACTTTGATTTTTCATCCGTTTGATGTAAATGGAATTTAATTAACCTGGATAAGACTCAAGGGGAGCTTACAAACCTCACCTTGTGGATTATCAGACTCAGGGGGAGCTTACAAACCTCAGACCCTGAAGTCAACTTGTTAATTAAATTAACAACAATTTTCTATTAATACTTATGTTTGGCATCATCAAAAAGGGGGAGATTGTTGGAACAAAATGTATGAACAACTCTCTTTTGGGTTTTGATGATAACAAAGTGTTAAAAAGAAAATTGGATATGCTAATACTTGATTCTAGTGTGCAGAACCATGTACTTAAAGATTGGTATCTAACATTGGTTATGAAAGAACAAGTTAAGAGCAAGAAGGAAATTATAGAAGCTTATGTTGCAAGAATAAAGAAAATCAGCGTCTGAAGCAGCTTCTGAAGACCAGCTTCTGAAGGCAGTGTCTGAAGCAGCTTCTGAAGACCAGCTTCTGAAGGCAGCGTCTGATGAACAGTGCGTCTGAAGACCAGGTTCTGAAGAAGTGCTTCTGATGAACAGTGTCTGATGCCAGCTTCTGAAGAACTGCGTCTGAAGACAGCTTCTGATGAACAGTGCCTGAAGCCAGCTTCTGATGAGAAGCTTATGAAGTCTGAGATTTAGCAGTCAACGTTTGCAACTGTCAACAGTGAAGTACTGTACTGTCACAACAGCTCAATGGAACAGTTGTCACCCTGTACGAAACATTTTCCATGTTTTAAGGAAACAATTCAAATTCCTTTGAACTGCTGCTCTGTTTTCGCACACAATGTCATGGTAGAAATTAATGCTGGACATACCTTCTATGGCAACGACTCTTTGGTGAAAACTGGCTCTTCTCAACAGCTCTTTAATTCTCTATAAAGGATTGAAGATTTGAAGAAGAACAACAAGTCTCTGTTCCAGAAAAACACATGCTCTGTTTTACGTGACAATCATCAAAAACACTTAGAAATTCTTACAAACTTATTATCTTAGAATTTCCTAAGTAGAGAGTCTTAATCTGAATTGTATTTTGTGAACACTACTGATAGTATATCAAGTGTTCAACTCAAACTTATTTCTGTTGTAAATCTGTTTGATTCAAAGTCTCTAGCCTGCGTGCTTGAGCAATTAGAAAGTCTCATACTTTGTGTGTGAGCAAGGAAGTCTCTTACTCTGTGTTTGAACAAGAAAGTCTTAGACTGTGTGTCTGAGCAGGGAAGTCTCTTACTTTGTGTTTGAGCAGGGAAGTCTCTTACTTTGTGTTTGAGCAAGGAAGTCTCTTACTTTGTGTTAGAGCATAGGAAGTCTCTTACTTTGTGTTTGAGCAAGGAAGTCTCTTACTTTGTGTTAGAGCATAGGAAGTCTCTTGCTTTGTGCTTGAGCAATTGTAATCTTTGTGATTATAGTGGAAAATCTCTTGTTAGTAACATGGGGACTGGACTACTTCCGGATTGTGGAAGGAACCAGGATAAACTGCTTGTGTGTCTCTCTCTCATTTACTCTTTATCTGCTGCTAAACAACTCTGAAATAGTTTCAGAATCTGATCAACCTCTGATTCTGAACTAACCAAAGTTTTTGAAAGAGAAAAGAAAAAGCCAACACAATTCAACCCCCCTTCTTGTGTTTTTCTCACCTTCAAATTCATCCATTATCGGAATCAGGTATTTATCTTGCACCGCCACTTTGTTTAAGACGTGATAGTCTACACACATCCTCCAAGAGTTATCTTTCTTTTTAACCAAAATCACCGGACTAGAAAACACATTATTACTGTTGCGGATAACCCCCTGTTTCAGCATATCCTTAATTTGCCTTTTAATCTCATCCTTTTGATAATGGGGATATCGATAGGGACGAACACTAACCGACCCTGAACCCTGTTGAAGCTCTATAGCATGGGAGATGTTTCTTAATAGAGGAAGGCCCTGAATGGCTCCCAAAATAGGTTCAAATGAGCCCAACAACAGTTACAACTCATCATTTTGTTTATTGGGTAAACTACTAACAGTAATCTCCATCGTTGTAGAGAAAAAAGAACTTGTCATGTAGGCATCAACATTTACAATACTTTGCAAAGTAGCAGGAATACACACACTGTTATGAGCCTGTAGCTGAACCGGTTTCCCTTCATGATTGAATTTCATCGACATGCTCTTCCAATCCATTACGTCAGTCCCTAAAGTTTTCAGCCATACAACCCGGAAACTCACATCAACACCTCCAAGTCCCAACACATAAGCCTCCAAGGTGATGGTTATCCTTCATATCTCCAATATAATTCTAGTACATTTACCAAGCGTCATGATACCATGATAATCACCCAAACAGACTCCCAATGGCGTGGAAGGAACCATAGTTAACCAGGATGTTGCAATAACCATTGGGGAAATGCAATTATGTGTCGCACAGTTGTCGATGAGAATAAGAATAAAAACGCCATTCACAAATCCTTCCAGCTTCATAATGCAAACCCTTGACCCTTCTTGACTTTCACAACCAAAAACATCTAAGGTTTTGCAATCCAACTCATCTACATCTTTCTCCCATTCAAATTCAAGATCAATAGCCAGAATCTCACATTCCTCATTCAAACATTCATCATCACACAGAAGATGTCATGTCGTACATTGGTGAAGTGAGTTCCAACATTCATTACAACGGAAACACAAACCATTCGCTATCGTTTCTTGTAATTCGGAAGATGATATATGTTTAACACCGAGTTGTCGCTCACCACTAGGACGATGAGAATCGTCACTGGTGCTACCACATGAAGTAATCGCAGAAGGAGCGGGTCGAGAAGATCCATAAGAGACAGTCGAACCCGTAGAGAAATGAGGCTTACTCGAATTCTAGGAAGATCCAGGTTGTTGCGACTTGGAATAGGGAGACTTGTGATGGGTCCAATTAGACTTCTGGGAACATGCTGAAGAAGGGTGTTTATTCGGTTTGGAGCGTGACTCGAATCCATGACTCGGTTGAGTCAATACAGTAAACTCGATCTCCATATCATGTGTGAGTAGCATCGCCGAATAGCGGTTGTAAGGCTTGAACATTCGAAATATCGTGACGAAGACCACCGATGAAGTAACCCAAAAATTGTTGCTCTGGTAAGCGTCTACATTGAGAAGAGAAGAGCTCAAATCCGGTGATATATTCATCAACAGACCCAATTTGCTTCATATCCTTGAGTTCTTCAAAGGGATTGTCTAATCGACTCCCTCCAAATCCTGCCATCATCGCAGAAGTGAGATTGTACCATGTCAAATCCTCCGTTGAATCCTTCCACAAATTGAACCAATGTGTAGAAATATGTGGTATTTTTCATTGTGTTGAAACTGATACAAGTCAAGTATATATATAGTTTACAAGGGACCGACTATTTACACTAATCAGCCTAAAATTTAGGGAAATAATTTCCCGCTAGTGCTGCTACCTAAATGACATTAATTCTATTTACATTAATATTTGCAACTGTTGCACACTCAGAATTCTGCAACAACTGCACAATAATGATAATATCATTATGATACTCTCTAACACTCCCCCTCAATCTAGGTGGTACATGTCTATCATTCCCAAATTGAATCTGATGTTTTCATACGTGTTTCTTGGAAGAGCCTTTGTTAGGATGTCTGTTGTTTGCCTGCATGACGTGACATGATCGACACTTACAATATCATGATCAATTTTTTCCTTAATGAAGTGTTTGTCAATCTCCACGTGTTTAGTCCTATCATGGTGAAATGGGTTCATTGCAATGCTTATATCAGCTTTGTTATCACATAACATCCTCATAGTATGATTCATAGGAATTTTGATTTCATCTAATATTCTCTTAAGCCATATTCCTTGACAAATACATTGAGCCATCGCT
This sequence comes from Medicago ruthenica, assembly GCA_018208015.1. Classification (NCBI taxonomy): domain Eukaryota; kingdom Viridiplantae; phylum Streptophyta; class Magnoliopsida; order Fabales; family Fabaceae; genus Medicago; species Medicago ruthenica. The sequence goes on along the minus strand of CM031372.1, from coordinate 102,426,949 downwards.
CTGAATTATGCTTCTACACTACTTTTAGCCACAACATAATGCTTTTTGCTTCTCCAAGTCATAAGGTTCCCCCACACAAAGGAACAATAGCATGTAGTTGATTTTCCGTCGTTGGACATCCTGCCCAATCTAAATGTGTATAAACTTCAATGCCCTTGTTTGAGTTCCTCTTGAAGTGGAAGCCCCGGCCTGGTGTGCCCTTGAGATATTGGAGGATTCTGTTCATAACTTTCATATTTTCCTCAGTTGGATTTGACATGTAACGACTAGCCAAACTTACAGCAATTGCAATGTCGGGTCAGTATGAGTCAGGTAGATTAGCTTTCCAACTAGGCTTTGGTATCTATCTTTATCAGCTGGTGGACTTTCATCTTCACTTCCAACTAGGCTTTAATATCTATCTTTATCAGCTGGTGGACTTTCATCATCACTCACTTTAATTGGTTCTATAGGAGTATTGGATGCCTTGCACCCACGCATTCCAGTTTCCATTTTTTTGAGTTTGGGATCCCCTTCTTCTAGACTTTTGGAGTCGCCCGTGATATAACCTTTCTTCCCTTTTCCTTGAAGGTATATCTTAACTAATCATACCCATTGATTGTAATTTCGGCCATTCAAATTGTGAGCAGTGATAGGAAGAAAGTTCCCTTCAACCAAGTTGTTGGTTGAAGTTGAACCATCTGGTTTGCTTTCTTCCATGAGTGGTAGTGTTAGGTTTAGCGATGGTTCATATCTTGTGCTCTGATACACTTTTCATTGTGTTGATACAAGTCGAGTATATATAGTATAAAAGGGACTGACTATTTACACTAATCAGCCTAAAATTCAGGGAAATAATTTCCCACTAGTGTTGCTACCTAAATGACATTAATTCTATTTACATTAATATTTGTAACTGCTGCACAATCAGAATTTACAACAGTTGCACAATAATGATCATATCATTATGATACTCTCTAACATAATGGATGGTGGCCCCTTTCATACTAAGGTTCATTAATTGAATGCGCACCTCCTCTGAAATGTTTTGGACTAAGTCTCAACACGAGTTATCCAAGCCACAAGATCATCACCGGTGAAAGACGGCAACTCCACCTTCTTCGTAGAGAGTCGAAACTAGTCAAGGGAAAAATGAACCGAGACACCACTATTTTGGGAAACTTCATTGGACGCAACAGTGTGGTGGATCTCAGCGATTAAAGCATCCTTCAATCCATCAAGGGTGGATTTCATGCGATCCAAACGGTGTTCCACAACGATCATTCTATCAGTCATTCTGGGGGCATGAAAAGGGAAGGTCAGACCAATTTGATAGAGCAGCTTCACATTATTAAAGCCCACCAACACATCACCCTCAAAAGTATCTGGCTCAATTTAACTCCTATCAACAGCCAACGGTCACGACATCATGTTGACTAACGAAAAGGGACAAATTGGCAAACGATTATCAATTTCATGTGGTTTTTGCCTTTTCTCTAATTTCAGAGTATTTACAAGAATTTACAATTTGAAGATTGGCTATTTACCCATTCGATAACTACAGTTGAGATATCAAGTAAATATAGTGGAGATATCAAGTAAATATATAAGTAACTAGTAAAAAAAAAGTAAATATATATGTAAGATAAACCATTACAAGAAATTTAGACATATGTATGACGTGTCTTCCAATGGAAGTAATTGATGGTATCTAAAAATAAAAGACTTTAGCTACACTTTCAAAAGGTTTGGTCTAGTGAATTAAGATAGAGCGTGTATTTGGCATCTTGTAGGCTCAAGTCTCCACTAATCTCTTTTAATTTTTATTTTATATTTTTTAGTGAGGGATGTAATTTCATTTGCAAGTCCTAAATTTTTTTTTAAATTTTAGTAAAAGAGAAGTAAATTTATTATATATTAAAAAATTAATATTATTATATTATCAACAATATATACAATTTTCGTTAAAGAAAACAATATATACACTTTTATTTTAGAAGAAACAACTCTAAAATGTACTTGAGAGTCCAGATTATTGAAATGAGTAATATCTACGGTCATTTAGAGAAAAAAAAACATCGATGAACAAAAACAAATATTTCTATAATTAATTATTGATTATTTAGCCCCTTGTATAGTATATTTCTAGGTCCATCCCGAGTGTATATATTACAAAAGAACATACACATTATGTGAATTGTGATACACTCATACTCATGAGGGATATATATTTTATTGATAGTCATGATAATATACAAATTTTGTTACATTTTGTTAGGGGACAAATTTTGTTACATAACTGAATTTATGCAACATATGAAAATAATCGTATCTACTGCATCTTATACATGTAAAGCAAGTGAAATGTGCGTAGGTTATTCGTACAAATCTAATAATCTCGGCATTGCTAGTTAAGCTAGACCTTCCTGACGTCACTCAAAATTGATTTAGTAGGCTCCTATTTAAAGGCATAACCATCAACTTTGAAGGGACTTGGAATAAGGGCCTGCTATTAGAGTAGTTCAAATGGAGTCTCGGCTCCGTCCAGAACAATCAAGGATAATTGAGTGAAATGAATGTGAATAGTATTTAAGCTTTGAGACTCTTTCACCTAATCGATTAGTTTTTTTGGGTTGGACTCTCTTCATATGTTTAAGTCATAATATAAATCAATTGCACATTTGATTGTGCATTGGATTAGCTAGTTCCTGCAAGATTGTGCATTGGATTAGCTAGTTCCTGCAAGATCAATGTATATAGATGACTTCTATTACTCATCAATGAATTAAGTTCGGTTGAAATAGATCGCTGTCAATCAAGTGGCATTTTGAAAAGGACACATACATGGTTCAAGATACCAAAACAAGTTTGGATTTTTTGGAACTTTCTTTGTTCAACTAGCTATGAGATTCTGGAATCATAGTCATAGAATGCATGTGTGATATTTTGAATCCTTTTTTCCCTTTTATGTTCAGACGTATAACAACATATTAACTTGCAATTTATTTGCTCTACCAAATCCAATCAATATTGCTTATTTGCTAGAATGCTGTATAGTGTAATGAATGAGAATTAAGAACACTACAAAAGAAGTCCATGAGATTGAAAATACATTTGACTAACTACCAGTCAACGCTAGGCAAAACTACTAGTCTCTTACCTTATTTTCTACCAAATTCCCAATGATAAATGCAACTAGTAGTTTCTTTGATCTACACAGCAAGTATTCTTTCATTTTACAAATTTCATCATTTTCTGCAACTTCTACAAAAAAAATTTCAACTTATTAGTATGTCAAGACCAGGGAATAAGATCATTCAAGCCAAGCTGGTAGGTATGTCTTACCTTATTGCTAAATTTTGTTTTTGTTTTCAGATACCTGTCATTTTTTTATGAATCTGTACTTGATCTTCCTCTATCAAATTTATAGTTATTATTATGTTGAAAATCTTGCCTATGTTTAGCTTTGCTATGCATAGCCGGTCCCAAGCCCAGGTAAGAGAGGGTTGTGTTAAGTTTGGACAGCAATCGTAAAACTTTGTACAATCTGTATGACATGATTATGTTAAAAAAATTATCTAAAAATGTGTTTATTAGGATCATAGTTACAGATTTATAGAGAATTTATATATATGGCTCTTCTTGTAGGTACTTCTTGGAGACATGGGAACAGGAAAGACTAGTGTAGCATTAAGATTTGTTAAAGGCCAGTTCTTTCAGAATCAGGTTTACTTACATTTCATATCAATAAATGAAATATACTTTCTTCATTCATATTATTATTAACAAAGAGTTTAGTAACCTTCATATTAATTAATCTACACATAGGAACCAACCATAGGAGCTGCTTTTTTCACACAAATATTATCATTATCTGAAGCCACTGTGAAGTTTGACATTTGGGACACAGCAGGACAAGAACGATATCATAGTTTGGCTCCTATGTATTACCGCGGTGCCGCAGCAGCAATTGTTGTTTATGACATCTCTAGCATTGTAAGTATTCATTTTGTTATATTCGAAAACGATCAACAATGTTGTTTATGATCCAAATTTCTATTTCAGGACACATTTGTTCGAGCGAAAAAATGGGTTCAGGAATTGCAAAGACATGGTAATACCTCAAACACAGGAAATTTAAAATTGTGATAGCAACATGTGTTGGTCTTAGTAAAAGGGGACCAGATGTCTAAAAGTAAAACATCTAATTTTGGGTTCAACTCTTATAGTATTCATGTGCATCAGTAACATGTTTTGTATCTATCTTTTATCAGTGTTCTTGAAAAGCTTATTTCTATATGAGTATAACCATATAACCACATGTTGTAGGAAGTCAGAAGTTGGTGATGGCATTGGTAGCAAACAAATGTGACTTGGAGCCAAAGAGAGAAGTTGAAACTGAGGTTGTGTTTAAAACTTCTTCACACCCTTCTCCCTTGTTCTTTTCAAACAAATATGTATCGGCATCAATGTCCTGTATTTTTTTACATTAGCGGTGCCGAAGTGTTTGGGTCAGATGTTCATGTCGGAAACTGTGGTTCATAACTATATTAGTAGCATTGCAACAGATCCCTCTTCCCTTCTATTTTTCCTTGTAAGCTGTTTGAGTAAATTAAACTAATGCAGGACGGAGAGCAATTTGCTCAAGAGAATGGAATGTTCTACATGGAAACATCTGCCAAGACTGCTGAGAACATCAATGAGCTTTTCTATGAAATCGGTATGTGGCTTAGGTGCTGAATCTCCACTTTAGCCTATTCATTTATTCTCCTCTAATGGTCAGGTTTGGTATGGACTATGGAGTAAAAATTATATGAAAATTCATGAACCAGATGTCAATACTATTTTGCTATTTGACCTTAGAAGTTACAAGTTAGTGTAAGAAAATAAAGCATCTGTGTTAAGTGGTTGTTTCTATCTGTTAAATGTAGGAAGGAGACTAGCAAGAGCTTTTCCATCAAAGCCTACAGGAATAACTTTAAGAAATGAAATACCAGGTGGTGGGAGAAAGTTTTTTTGTTGCTCAACGTGATATTCCCATGTAATCATCAAGTCAAAGAAAAGTGTCCTTGACTACCTTGTAGTAATACATTGACTTCTAAATAACTACAACGTTTCCCTTTGTATTCTACTTCTGATCTGGAGTCTTGTTCACAGTTTTCCTTTTCCTTTTTCTTTTTCTTTTGGCTATATGATATATTTCCTTTAAATTGTACGTCTCCTCTCTATGTAAATAAATTCACACGTAATGAAATGCAAATGGATTAGTTTTCAGTACATCGTATTTTTAGCCAAGTTTTTTACTTCCCTGGCAATTTGCAAATTTAAATACAGCAAATGATTTTTCCTTTCAAACCCAAAATGATGGGAATGGATCTTCTCGCGTGAAGATTTGACATGAGAAAAAAAATATATACTTGAGGAGGGGGATGATCAATTTCTCCAGTAATTAGCACAACGGTTTATAAATATAAATCATATTTTTTTCAATCAACCAGTATGCAGATTGTTCAAATGGGTTCAGTAGGTCTACATTCATTACAAATGTGATAACGAAGGTCAAAAGCACAACATGGCGTATGATAAGAACATGGAACATGAACAACAATAAGGGAATCAATTCATTCAACTTTCATGCTCTGCAATTTTATCAAAATTAAAATATAGTTTATTTATCATTACCATACCTAATCTTCAGGGTTTATCCAAAAATCAGGAGATTTCAAGAGTAATATCATATAACATATATCCAAGAAAAAAATAATTTACCCAGAAAAAATAAGCATATAAAATACCCAAACCACCTCATGATGAGTTCTGGCCCAGGTGCTGCGGTGTCGAACCTAATTCCATGTACATTTTAGAACATTCAAGAGAAAAATCACACATGGCCCTGAAGAGCTCTGGCATGCGATTTTTGAGACTTCCCAAAGTTTTTTGCCTTACTTGGAGGCATTGCTTTTCATATTCTGCTTCCTCCAGTTCCAACCTCTTTCTCACTTGTTCAACCAAAAACTGCTTCTCTGTAACAACTTCATCAGGAGCATTGGCATCTTCAGCCTCTGGATCAAATTCTTCTGGCATTTTCCTTTGCATATACTTGTTATACCAATCCTCAAATTGCCTGGTTTTGCGGGAAAGTTCCTTTCGACTTTCCTCACATTTCCTCTTCAAAATCATCTCATCTTCTTGTTGATTGAAAATAGTATCTATCACAGCAGCAAAATTTCCTATAGCTGTCCTAGCAAGCTCATCGGGAAGTTTCTCTAGACGGTCATGCCATGCATGGAGAAGACCTTGTACAGGCGGACTTCTAACTCTTGGAGGAGAAGAAACTTTCTCCTTCAAACTGCTCTCAATAGGGATAAGATTTAATTTTAACCAATTACTTAGGGACTTTATGTATCCCTTTTGATTGTTGACTAGCATATCAAATTGTAAATGCCACTGTTGAACAACAACCAATAGCTGATAAGTTCGCTCATGATGGTGTTCACTTGTCTGCTTAGGAGATTGGGAAGGGTCCAACGATCTCAGCAATGTCACAGTCTCCGATTGCTTCTCATGTTCAGATAACATTTTTTTCCACATAGTGGCCATCCTGCAGTCAAAAGAAAAAACCTATCAAAATTAGCAGAGAAGCTTGTACTGTATGGATATATGATTGTGCATTCATTAAGATCTGGACTCAAGTATTAACGGTGTTGCGAGATAAATAGCTGCCCTACAAGAATCATGCAACTTACTTTCACTTAAATAGAGTTTAAACAAGTATGCCATGTGGGAAACATTACTATAGACTTGAATGAAGAAGCATTTGAAAAATATGTGGCAAAAGTTAAAAATTAACACACATTTAAGGCTACAAGATAAAAAGACTACTAGACATGAGTAATTATAAATACTAATTTCTAAATTATAACTTACTCTTCAACAAGCTTAACAAGTCTTGGATACAATTGTTCATCGCGTAATCGGTTAATCTCTGAGACTGTCGAATCCAATGATTGCATATCTACAATATATCTTGTATGCAATTGACTGACAGCTGCTTTGGCTTTCTCCAATGCTTCAGAGTTATTACCTCTTTTTTTCAGCCTATTTAGTGAGGCAACTTTTCTTTGGTAATCAAATTTCATTAGTTCACCAGCCTACAACATTATATGAAGTGGAAAAATTCAGAAAAGATCAAGAAATAATACACACAAACACACACATGGCTGCATGTTTAACAAAAAATCAAGTGAAGATGGAGCAGTAGGAAAATGACTGGCAGAGAGAAAATAGAAAACTTTAGCAAATGTATACATTTATGTTGACATATAAAGTAGCATGACTTTATGCGAAAGTTAAAAGCCAACTTGATTATACAAAACTCCTTCCATGACATGGCCATGACTTCGTTAGAAAATTGTGAAAATTTAAAGAGAATAAAAAACGAGCAAAACTCCTACTATTAACATTTGGCTCAGTCAACTTACCTTAACTTCATCATAAAGTTTCTTTTCCCAAGCTAGCAACTTGTCCAAGATGGTAGCATGAGTTTCATGCTCATCTGAGTCAAAATCATCCTTCCCATCATCCAAATTAGGTATTCCTTTAAAGGACCGATTCCAAGTAATAACTCGCATGACCCTTGCGGAGTGATCAATGTGTCCTTCAATAAGAAAAAAAAAAAGCAAAGCATAAATATTATTTAATATGAAACCTATACTAATAGTTCCTTTACTTTTAACTCTAGAATTATCCTCTATTTTATCCACCCTAATAACTAGTGCCTGCTCATGCCTTCTCTTTGTATGGCATAACCAAACAAGGCAACATTCAATGAAGTCTAGCCACTCTTGTGAAAAGATAAAATACATAGAACGGACAGATCGATTCTTTCTTTTTGAATAAACTAGCTACACATAGAGTAAATTCTATTCAGTAATCAACACCATTCCCGTCAATTTGTCTTAAAATTAGCAGTTAAAATTAGAAGTTCATCATCAAACAATTATGCAGTGAGGTGTGGTGATATCAAGATTGATGTGGCTAGAGAAACAATTCAAAAGCAATAATTTTCAAATTTCCACAGTCCATATAGAGATAAAACTATCAAGTAGTGCAATGCAGTAGAGTACCTCTATTATCAGCAAAATTGGAGTGATAGTGCAACCTTGTAGCCTCAAGCATCTTTGAAACCTCATGAGCACTCTCAGAAGCCTTAAGAAAATGATCATCAAGATCAGTAAATATCTGCACCAAATTAACACTATTATTATGTTTCACAATCCTCTTAGCCTCCATTGAAGGAGGCGTAACCGGCATCTGCTTCATCTTCAACCCTGATGGCAACGGTGACTCCATCACTTCCTCAGGCTCAGGGATATGCTCAGGAACACCAACACCGACACCCATTCGAGCTGTAACAGCCTCTTCCACAACACCAACCCTACTAGGCATTGCAGTATGCTGCATTCTATTGAATGTAACTCCTCCATGTTCGCCTTCTTCATTCAAGCTTGTTCCTGCAATATTCTCCATTGATGGAAAAAAATACTCCCAAGCAGCAGAATTTTGTTGTGGATTCGACATAGTATGATGATGATGACTGTTATTGTTGTTACCAATATGATCACTAATCGGTGGTTGCTTCACTAAAGGCGGTGGCATAGGTGGTGGAGCTTCATCTTCTTCATCCTCTAATCTTCTATTACTACTATTCACACCCCCACCAACACCAACACCAACGTTTCTATTACTTCTTCTTTTCCTCAAAGAGCCTTCATTCTCTAATTCTTCATCATCATCATCCTCCTCAAGAATGGGCTTGGGCATGGGCCTAGGATCGGGCTTATTGATCTTGATCTCAGGCATGGAGGCAGCACGTTGAAGCGGTGAAGGAGAGAAGTCAGGAAGTGGTGGTGGAGGAAGAGGGATGTCGAAGGGTTTTTGAGGTGGTACTGGTATGTAGGAATTATCACCGGTGGAGGTGCCGATGCCGATGGCGGTGGTGGTTGATTGAGGATTGGCGACTTCGCCGTGAGCAAAGTCACCTAAGGCGGCGCCGGTGTTTTTGAGGGAGGTTGAGTAGGCGGAGTGAGCGGCGGCGAAAGCGTTACGATATGAAACAGCGTCTTTCATGTAACGCTTTCGTTCTTTGCATCGGAGAATCGATTCTTCGTTCTCGATCTTCGATTGATTACAACCCATTGCGTTTGATTTACTCAATTTTGGGTTTGGAGAAAAAAACTATGAATTGCAGAGAAAGAGAAAAAGTAAGATGAAGAAAACCAAAGACAAAGAGTGTTCACGGAGAAACTTGCAATTTTCTTTTTCTCTTTTTTATTATTTTAAGTTTTAACTACTAGTACAGTAGTAGTATACGAGTAGTTAGTAATAGTATCAATGTATGATGATTATGAATCAATGATAATTACTTCGGATTAGCGAATATTAGATTTGGAAATATCATGCTCCACAATAAAAAATATACTTTGATTAAGTTCATAAATATATTCCTGTACTGTATGCTTCTGTGTCTAATTTTTGCATCACGTCGTTGACATGTGTTTTAAAATCCTTCAGTATCAGTGTCTAAATATAAATCTAAATCTTTTCCATTCAATATTTTTCTTGTTATGTTTAAAAATAAACGCGATCTTTTAAGGAAAAAATAAACGCGATTTGTTAATTTTTTTAGATTATACATATATTTGAAAAGTATTTTATGTTTTTATTTTTCAGATATCTGTCTTGCCATTCATATTTTAACATATTTAAATTATTTTGCTGAAATTTTTAAATTAGTACATATGTTTTAAAAATACGAATATTGTTATCTTTTTGTGGACAAAATAATTTATTTAATGTAAGATTAAAATTAAGAAAATGTTTTTTTTAAAGGAAAATTAAGGGAATGTTAACGATTGTACCTGGAGCCCTATTAACACCTTAAAATGGTAAGTTTTTATAAAAATTTGTAAATTCAATACATTGAATTAAAATAATTTACTTTTTTTAATAAATATTTTCTTAAATTGAGATGGATAAAGAATGCCCGGAGTAAGTGCCTCAGAGGGGCTAGTTAGCAAAACCATTGAAATTATGATCTTTCACTTATATTGAAACTCTAATAAGTAGCCTTCTTTTTAAGGAAAACTCTTATAAGTAGCCTAATTCTCATGACTTGACTTTCTTTTCGTTTTAATGAGATAACTTCACTTATTTTGAATTGTGATTTCATAATGAACCACATTTCATAAACTAATATTATCCAGGTAGAAAAAAAAACAAAAATAATACTATACCTTTTTACATGATAATAATACTACTATGCTTAAATTACTTAAAACAAACTTAGCAATATAAACAACTTACATAGAAGCTTCAACTTGTTGGTCTTGATCCTTGTTGGTCACTCATAAGGATGGAGTATTACAACCTTAAATGTATTTGAGTTGTGTTAATACTACCCTCTCAAACACACACTTTTAACGCACCGACTCTTGTTAATTAAAATTCTACGAGTCTCAACAAATCACGTGGGTCTCATAAATGTGATGGATCTATACGAATTTTGACCAATAAAAAATAATGTGTTGAAGAATGCATGTAAAAATAATTTTGGCCAAATTACGATTCAAAGTGGTGATTTAAGATCTGTCATTGTTTTCATTGGTTATGCCAGCCAGAGTATATTTGTAAAGGAGCAACGAAGTTGGTTGGTTCCTTTACAGCTGCTTAATGGAGCTGTATGGACAGTTAAATTTAGAGAGGAGAAGTTTTCACTACAACACAGTCTTTACATCTGTATCAGGAGCCACTCGACCTGAAATAAAATCTCTGGGAATTTAATTTATTGCCATACTTTCTCAAAGTTTACTGTTATGATCCTTGCCCCTAAGTTGTTTTACGATTTTCGAAGCAATTGCATTATTCCCACCAGCACAAACAAATCTGAACCAAAACAAGACAACAAGTGTACATGACCCCCCTTGCATTTTCTCATGATTATATTAGACCAAAAGATGTGTCGGTAAAACAATACCAACCATATCTTTGTTAGATAACTTTTCAAATTAAAAAGTAGCTAAAAAGTCCTCTAATAATAATGCTATGCAGTTGAAGTTAAAAAACAGCTACACTTTAAATAATTACATAAAATTGAGCAAAATAAATAACATTGATAATGGAATACAGCTTCGAACTTTTATCCCGTGGTAACTGAGGTTTCATGTCTTGGTCCACAGTACTTGATCTGCCAAATCTCGACATCATGTGTTCTTTCATATTCTTTAACATACTGTGGAATTTGAGAGATGTCCATCTGCTTGCCCACAAAATTAGGCATGTTTGCAGACTCAAAGCTTTCAACTGCTTCAATAATAAGTAATGTTACATCAAGCATTCCATAATGAATAAAATTAACTCACTAAAACACATTTTTGTTGAGTCATGACTACACTATGTGCTTATGGGAGCTTACCATCCTCATCCCTAAGATAGCTGCGAAAATGTGAATATCCATTTGCAACGACATCAAGGTCAGAAAAACTGAAGTTGTAGCGCTTCTCCAGTGCCATGTATAACACCTAGAAATATATAGACTGAGTCAAATAACTACTATTGAATATTGTACTCATGGTTCAAAACAGATCAACCTATGACGTTCCTGTCATACTCCATACTGACTCAAAACAGGATAGTCGTATAGCATTTAACACCAAGTTAACTCATACCTTAGCCGAACCCCTTGACATTAATCTCTCTAAGGTACTGAAGAATGCATCAGTCAGGTCATCACTATAAATAACATCAGCAGCCAGGAGCAAAGAAGCATTTTCTGCATCTTCAATTTCTCTAGAAGTCCAAGAATACCTGGATGACACCATAAAGTGATTGAGATGTGCACCTGATATTTACTTTTAAAAAGATGAAGTAGTTATGTTCATCCAAGGAAATTATGAACCGGAGGGAAAATATTGCAAAACATATGACATATACCAACATTGATGTCTCAAGCTACAAACTCAATCCCAACCCCAAAAGAAAAAGAAAGAAGCAATAATTATTTTTGAAAAAATTTCATCAAAATAATGAACTTTACCTATGTGTGTGAGAAGCTTCTTCTACTCTTGCTTTAGGAGGCCAGGAATCAAACCAATCAAGGTCATGTACATAAATTGTGGCTGGATTATTCAGTAATCCACGATTAAGATGAACATTCTTCACACAGTTGTCAAGTATTTGATTCCCACGGTCTGCCATCAAATAAGCATCAGCCTTATAATAAGGTCATCATACTTAAAAGATCACAATAATGAAATCAAACAGAGCTCCATGAAAACATGAATCAAGGTAAATAGATACAATAGATTTGGGAAGAGCAAACATACCTGTTACGAATACAGTGTTTGCAGTACGTGCAAGTAACAAACCTGCCAGGCCTAGCAACATAGTTGAAAACTTGAAATCGTAAGCATCGTAAAAAATATTTCTTTAAAAAAACATGAAATTCTTTGAAATTAATAGATATTATTATTCCTCTCCACAGATCATTAAACTAATCTCGAGGAGTGCCTCAAATGTTTCATTAAACACTCAGCAATTGGAAAACTAAAGATAATGCCATAATAGTTTTTTTTTTGACAAAATAATGCCATATTAGTTATTGTTTCTATTCTCCACTATTCAAATGACAACAATACCTTTTCATGCATTAATTTCTACAGTGAACATGAATGTGTGTCGCTGAATTCAATCATGCATCTAAGCATTGGATGAAGATTTTCATAACCACTAGCTTTGGATTTAACATGTTATGTTACAAGCCTATCGTATAAAACTGATTTAGGGATTTTCCAATTCTTAGTCATAGTTTTTAGGTTTTGTAATTTCAGTTATAGTCTTAAAAAAATTGACAGCAAAAATTATGAAGTGTAAGAAACAGGAAAGTGATTATGAACATACCAGTTCCAGCTCCAAGCTCTAATGCAATAACTCCGTGAAATTCAGACGAACACAATGCTTTATGCAATATAAAATCAGTTAACACCAGTTCAGCTCTCCAAACCTGAAGGGAAAGGTGCGGAATAAGGGTTTGTTTGGATAAACAACCTAATTTGCAGCTTATAGCATGATAAGAACTTACATATAAGTTATTTCTATAACAAAAGAAAAAATAAAGTTAACTTGTTTCCATATAAGCCATAAGTTGTTTTCAAAAGCTATCTTGGAAAGCTTATGATAATAAGCTGAAAACAACTTATGAACATGTCATAAGTTCGCTCGAATAGTCTCACAAATGCTTATGCCGGAAATAAAGTCAAATAAGTCAATCCAAACAGGCATTAATTAATACATTAAATGGTAATCAGAAATTGAATAGAGAAATACCTGCAAGCCAACATTTGGAATTGAAGAAGTGATATTATGTTGAATCCTCACACAATAGCTATTTTCACACGACGAATTTGCTTCAACGATTACATAAGTATTAATGTTATGTTATTATCTAATTGTAAAGCTGTGAATAAGGTATTAGAGAAGTTATTACCGGTGCGGCGAGGTAAAAGAAGGTCACCATCTTGATCAAATTCTAGAATCTGAGTTTCTAATGCTTCATTTTCCGAACTGTGAGCAACATCTAAAAATTAGAGATATAATAATAATGATTTAGAGTTTATTTTTGTTGCATTTGTATATAAATTCAGTTTACGTTACACAAAAGTTGAATTGAGTAAAGTAAATGAGAGTTACCGTGAGAAAGTGAAATGGTGAAACGGGAAATATGAGGCCCGGAGAATCCAGGTGGGCAACCGAGGTGGACTTCGCTCATCACTTCCTCATCGCCGCTGTCTATGGCTTCGTCTTCTTTTTCCGGCGACGGAGCTGAATGCTCCATTTTGCATATATCAAAATTTAAATAATTAATGGTTAAATACAAAATTATAAGCTTTCAAACTTGAGTTCCTAAAAAATTTTAGTCACCACAGGGAAAGTCTTTCATGGACATGACCCTAAATAAATATTATTTGAATACACTCACATAAAATTAACAAAATTAAATAAAAAGTATTTAGTTATATAGTATCTTGTAATTTTATTTTCTTTTAATTTTTTCTTGATTTTGTGTTTGCCCAAATATTTTTATTTGGATTTGTGTCCAACCAAACATGTCTCATCACCAAGTACCTTTTTTTTATTTATAAAGACTATACTTAAAAAGTACAATATAGATGACTACTTGTTAAAAAAATGTTATAGATGAATAAAATTACCATTAAAATTTTATAGAGGTTAAACTTAAAAAATTTGTGATTTTGTAGAGACTAAAATTATATTTAACTCAATAAATAACTAATTAACGAAGATAATGTTTTCAACCTATGAGAAAATTAATGTTTTTATTGAATTTTAAGCAATGTAGAAGACCTCTTGGCTAATTATCATTTTTGTGGTTCAAGTCTAGCTCAATAAATTTTGTTCGTTTTTCTAAAAATTTAATGTAATTGAGGAACAAGAGTAAAATAGAATAAGGGGTTGTTAACTTACTCCCATCTAAAGACATGAATTAGTAAGTTAGCAAATATACTCTCATTTGCTTTTTACTAAAAACTCCATTTTATCTATAATAAAAACACTATACAAATGATGGGCAAAACTGTAATTTGCTTTTTATTGTTTTTTTCAATCGAAAACACCGTTTCTTTTAACGCACATTGTGTTGTCGTCAGTCTCTTTCTATTTTCAATCCGACATATGCTTATGTTTTGCTTTTCTCTGTGTTTTATGTAATTTTCTAGAGCAATTAAATCGAGGTTTCGGTTTTTTTTAGGTAAATTTCTTGAGCAATTTTTTTAGGTTTCATGAAATTTAACACAATAGCCCAGAATCCACTGTTCACAAATCACCTTTATTTCAACCGTTTTTGGTATATTAGCTCTCTTTATTTTCAAGAACAATAAAAAATTGCACTTTTCCCCCCTATATTTTGTCAATTGTGCGATTTTGCACCCCATCCTTTTTTTGAGCGATTTTGCACCATATCATTTACCCCCTTTCTGATTTTGTAGCCCCTCATGTGTTTTTTTGCTGATGTGTTGAATTTTGCTGATGTGTATTCATTAAATGTTTGCCATGTGTAATTTGTATTTTTAAAAAAATTAAAATTGAAATAATTTGTATTTTTAAAAAATCAAAATTAAAAAAAATTAAAATTAAAAAAGATTTTAATCTTTCTCCATCTTTCTCCTCAACCTCTTTCTCCTCCGCCTTTCTTATCTATTTTCTTTCACGCCCTGAGCCTGAGCTAACTCATTTATCTTTCGGTCTAGTCCAGTTCGGCGTAGCTCCAAGCGAATCAAAGAATTCTCTGAGTAGATCCATGTACTGTCAAATCTCTTTCATTTGAGAAGCTTGCACTTAGGAATACAGGGCGAGGATTGTCAACAGTCCCGAGATCCATTTACTTGACCTCGTCCTCTTTAGGGGGCACAGGCTCTACATCCTATTCTTGAACTGACTCTCGTCTCTTTGCTCTTTGTTTGACGGAGACAGAGTTTATAGACAATTGGAAGAGATCTGAAAGAAAGATCTCTAGAACTTTCAGCGTCAGACAAAGTTTTCGGCGCAGGGAGCGGAGTTGGCAGGTAGCCCAAGCCTATGTTTTCTGAGATCGACGTACTGGCCGGCTAGCCAAGCTTCCCTTTCTTCTTCACTTAGATGCGGCTCGAGGGGTACTTTTCTGCCTCGACCGTTCTTCACTTCAGCCCGACAGGCTCCTCAAGGTCATAGCCCATGTCCTTCGCTTCTTTGCAATCAGACTGTACTTTCTCTTTCTTATCTCACCATCAGTGACGATTCTTTCCAGCCAGCATAGAAGAAGATGGAGAAAGATGAAAATCTTTTTTAATTTTGATTTTTTTAATTTTGATTTTTTTAAAAATACAAATTATTTCAATTATTTCAATTTTGATTTTTTTAAAAATACAAATTACACATGGCAAGCATTTAATGAATACACATCAGCAAAATTCAACACATCAGCAAAAAAACACCTGAGGGGCTACGAAATCAGAAAGGGGGTAAATGATAGGGTGCAAAATCGCTCAAAAAAAAGGATGGGGTGCAAAATCGCACAATTGACAAAATATAAGGGGGAAAAGTGCAATTAAGCCTAAAATTTACTCTATCCGTCCCTTTTATAGAAGTAGTTTACAAAAATCACGGGTATTAAGAAAAGTTGTTGGAGTAATAAAGTTGTCTAAAATGTGTGTGACTATTACTAGATTACTCTTAATTAAATATATATTTGAAAAAAGAGTAATCAATGCATCTGAGAATTTGTATACGATCTTACATTTAGGGACAAAACTTTTTTTTTTTGTAAATTACTCTTGTAAAAAGAGACGGAAGGAGTATGTTTCATGTCTTTTTAAACAAAAAAAAACAAGGTTTGAGACATTACATTAATTGAGACATTATAAAAACAAAAATACTAAATAAGGAGACATTAATTATCAGGAGAGATGTAAATTACACCAATACCTCATATTTAAGTAGTTGTTAAAAATAAAGGATTGAGTTTTTGGTAAAAAGCAAGTGGAAATAGGTTTGTTAACTTCCTCCTTCATGTTTTTAGGTGAAGTAAGTTAGCAACCGCCAATAGAATATTAATCAAATTATTTCTTTATGCTGATAAGTGGATTACAATACTACGTATAAATGATGGGGTTGAGTCTAACGGAAGAGAATAAAGTCTTAAAATGTACGTAGCAATCCAAAGTTCAAATCTCATTTTGAGAGGTGCGGATTAGATAACATAACTACGGACAAAAAAAAGGATCCCATGACATAACTTGGAAAGATATGCATCGAATATCGAGTTTTCAAACAAATAAACTTGGAAAGATAGAGTTGGTCTTGGTCCATCTTTTCTAATTTTGTGATACTTGATTCTGCATCACTCTAATTCTCATTAAAATTAATTATTGCTAGATTTTAAATCATATACTAATCGTGAATTTGAACTTGTCCATTCAAATTATACAACAACAATAAGTTTAATTCCATTAAGCGAGGTCGGCTACATTGATCAACATTATAAACCAATCTTGAATTTGAACTGCTAAGATATTACAAAATAGCATTCGTTGAAATTAGCATACAGTCCAATTTGACAGGGTGCTATATATAAAATTGTAAAGAGATGTGATAACAAGAGAATCAAGATTGGATTGAAAAAGGGAAATGTTAGAGAATTGATGTAAGAATGAAGAATTGATTACTTGCATTGGAGTACAACACAGAAGATAACAACTGAAATGCCTTATAAAAAATTGTACATACTAATTGGGTCAAAAACTATAGTCTAGACGATCAATTTATCATATATCCTGATTCAAATCTTAAAATACAAACATAGCAATAGAGTCTATACAGGACCCATATGGAGAATGAACAAACATAAGAAATATCCAAAGTTACAAAAAATATCATAGTGTATTATGTTCTTCTGAGAGATGCTAGACGATCCGACAAGTCCTCATAATCTGGCAGACTAGGATGCACATGCCCTTTTGTTGTTGTCCTCATCATTTCAGGTACTAAGGAAGTAGCTCTATCATAGACTTGTAACGTATCCATCCTACTTGTTTCTCTTTGAGGAAGAGATTTTCTTCTCCAAGTTGTAGCAACAGTTGAACTTGATTTTGAATGCCTTCTATGTTCATCCTTTACACGTTGTTTTTCTATGCCAGGTTCATTAGGAGTTTGTTTCTTAACGTATCGCATTAAAAGTCCATCTAATATCATTTCTTCATCTAATGCACCACCTGTTTCAGAAAAATCTTTAACTGTGTTTTCAACAGGTGGTGGTTTGAGAGGTCTCCTTCTCACTGATATTGGTTTTGGCTTTTCAGCAGGTAGAGCTTCAACTGTTTTCTTCATATTGCTTTCAACTTTAACTTCTTTGACATAAGGAGGTGGACCATAGTTATTAAAAAATGGTTTCTTAATTTCTGTTTCATCATCCTCAAATACATTTTCGAATGAACTTGACCGAGACTTTTTGCCATCAAGGGGTGAACTGTTGGTGCTAGCTGTTTCATTTTCATTGCTTCTTCGCACCCTCCATCGGGAATCCTCTATTTTAGGCTTGATGTTATCATTAATGTTCTTTTGGAATTTCACCTCACCATGATCATTCTGTGGTTCATGTTTTGGTTTCTCTTTCTCCTGCAAAAAGTAGCATTCCTTTCAATAAGTCATCACTAGTAGGAGATCTCAAGTTTTAAGTGCATGTTTGGATTAACGATGAAATTGACATAACCACGGCGGATCACTATGATGTTAGCAAAAACTATATTTTAGAGTTTCAACAAATTCATAGTCTCGCTATGATGGAATTGTTTCACAATTCGCAAACATACTGTGAATCCAAACATGGACTAAGTTGAGAGTATAACTTTATATTTATTCTGAAAGAAATGTTAGAATCTTTAGAATAGCAAACAAAGAAATGATAGGTGAAAGATATTTACATCATGTAAAACAGGAGGAGGTAGATAAAGTTTCTGCTCCAAAGCCTTCCTATCCCATTCAATAGAGTGCTCCTGTGCTAATTCATGCAATAACTGGATCTTCATTTCTTTTGTAGGAGGAGTTTGCCTCAATCTCTCAATAAACTGGTGAAAACCAAATATTCAAGTAAGCCATGTAAACAAAGAAAACAGTGTACAAGAGTTGTAGAATGTGAATTGGTAAGAGCTATATGAGAGTGGTCTCATTGGTTACCTCTTTACTTGTATAAGGATCAAGAGAATCCCCAAATTTCTGTTGAAACAATGTTCTCAAATCACGTAGTTCTGGAAGATCAGAAAATCTCGCAGCAGCATATATCAATGAAGGTATGGCTTCCTTGCATTCATCAGGGCAATTGCTGTTGAATAGGTTAAAACATGTTTATTTTTTGAAGTTAAATTTAAAACATGAAGCATAGAAAGTAAATGGACCTAAGGAATGTATACATAATTACATAAACATATATTATGAAGAAAATCGTACTTTTGCTTAGAAAGTTCTCGAACATGACTCGATATACATCCAGCAAACTTGGCAATGAGTTCGTAGCAAGCTGACATATTCTGCTCCACCAAAAACCCTTCAGCCTGTTTTCAAATGCAAACAGTTTACCATACAAATTCACTAACGTAACTATGATAAAATAATAAGTTTATTCATATACAGAAGAAAAACATATAATTAGTCTAATACATGTTACATAATTCATAATCATATTCTGAACATAATTAGATTGCTTGTATAATAATAATGTACATACAACAGATAGCCATATTATACGGGCCTAAAATAAATATCAATGCAAGATGTAGGAATCTTTGTGAGACTAAACTAATTTTAAATAACAAATCATTGGAGAAAAAGAATTATTCGAGGAAACAAATAATGTCAAAGAAAATTAATTAAGAATGAATCAAAATTTACAAGGAAGTTGAAGATTACCCTTCCATATGCATTGTATTCAAGAGAATTCCTGAGAAGATCAACAAGATCTTTCTTAAGAAATTTTTGCACCGCGTTTCGCTTCTTCCTTATCGTCTCTAATCTTGTCTTTATCAACTTCAAGCAATTTTTACTGTTAATTTCCAGAATCAAAATCCAAAAAAATAATTAGAAACAAGAACAGAATCATAAAATATAGAATGAAGAAAAGGTGAAAAAGAAAAACCATTGTATGTGTTTAGTGCTTACCATTTTGTATAACTTTTTGGTTTCAATAATCCTTGAAACATTTTAACTCAGAGAGAGAATTGTATTGAAACAGGATCCAAATTAATGTGGGTGTTAATTTGATGTGTTTGTTAATTGCTATGTTGAGGTGAAAATGGAAAATAGGCTGAAAATAAGAATGAACGTTAACCTTATATAATATGGGAGAGTTCAAGAAATATTCAAGAAAAGAAAAAAGACCTTGATAAAAGTGGTTTTATAATGAGGAATAAGAAAACTTAGAGAGGAAGATTTGGATATGATATGATAGAAAATGAGGTGTAAAAGAGAGAATATTACAAGAATTAAAGGGTGTTGTCTCTCTGGAATTGGTAACCATTAAGAATCATAGGTGTCATGTGACATTTTGGAACAAAAGAAAAAGAGGAATGGTCATGAAATTAGTCAGTGCCAGAATCTATAAATTGAAGACGTAAAGAATGAAAGAAAAATGAAATGAATGAAAGGGTATTTGTGTTAGAGAGCACGTGGTTGTTACACACACAAAAAATTAGAGACTTCTATAAAAGTTTCTCACACAAGAAACCGATAAATATGCATCATTCTAATCACCAAAAATAAATAATATACGAAATTGGCTTTGCTTTCTGTATAAGCCAAATCATAAATCATGTGTGTGGTAAATAGATTTCCCGGTGTAATTGTGTCTGTGACACGTGACGTTTATCACCGATATGAATTGTCTGATCTCAAAACAACAGTTGGGATTAAATATTGCGTGCATTCGGACTACGGACGACCGGGATTGGTGTATGTAAGTGTGTAGTTCTCTCTCTATACAGCTGCTATTTTTCTATTGAAAAGGTTGTGCAGCTGCTGCCAGCTATGTAGCTTTAACGGTTTTGATTTGACGGTTAATTATTAGAATAAAAGAAATACCAGTAACACAATCCTTTTATCTAAATAAATATATAAAAACAGCCAGTAATTTTGTGCACTAAATTTGGATGAGTGCATTTCTCTTTTTGCATCTGAATTAATATTGATTGGGTAAAAAAAAAAGACCAAAAAAAGTATATTAAAAATCAAGAACAGAGGTGATATGGATTGATTTTATTTTTGCCAATAATAATAGTACTAATCAAATCGAACACATTATATTTGTCAAAAAAATAAATCGAATACACATTAAACAAAAACGCAATTTCACAAAAAATAAAAAACACATTTAGGATTATGTGGTTTTCTTTCATTTTACGTTTCTACTTTAGAAAATATACTCTTCATCTTCCTTATCCATTCATGTGATCATATTCTTTTTTTTTAGGAGATACTGTATTATTTTTCGTTAAACCTTTGATAATGTCCATTTTCAGTGTCTTTTTCAAGAGTCACGGTAAAGTGAAATAAATAAAATGTATTTGCATGCAATTATATACTACTAATATATTCTTATGTTTTGGCATTAAAAGCAAGAATAAGAATAAGATGTGTAGTGTCAAAAATATGCCCCAAGTTTTTGTTAACATTTTTATATGAAAGAAAAAGACCACGAACAATGGGATTATGAAATTTGACAATTGGCAATCGATAATGTGTTTGCTCCCACGTACGTGACGCCGGCAAACAAAATCGGACAACCATTAGGCATCAATTTGTTGCTGGAAAAAACTTCAATGAAGTCATAATATAATTTGTTTGGTTTTCCATAGGTTACCGGCGTCGGAAGTAATAGTATCCGAGACATCTTAAACACTGAATATGATATATTTTGGGAGGAAGAAATCTATGGAAAGCAATACCACAATAAATTAAGGTTTTGTTTAAGTAAAGTCCTCAAACATGAGAAAATATGTTCTCACAATCAACGTGTTTTTATACAATTTGCGTTTGACATTTTTTACTTTCAAGCACTAGTTGTTGACATTCTACAAAGAGTTCAAATGACCATGAATAGAAATGTTGTATCTCCTACGTGTGTGGATGTTGGGTTAAGATGATTTGTTTTGTCATCCAAAAAAAATTAACGACGCAGTTTGTTGTCCGTTTGTCTTCCCTTCTTATATAATTTTCTATATATATTTTATTTATATCTTATAAATATGTTTCATTTTAACTTACGAATAAAGGACCGCATTTGGAAAAAATGTCAATCTTGGAATGCTAGATCACTCTCCCGTTCCGGTAAAGAAGTTTTAATTAAATCAGTAGCACAAGCAATCCCCTCCTATTGTACGGGTGCGTTTCTCATCCCCACCTCCCTTTGTGAGGAATTAGAAAGAATGATGAATTCCTTTTATTGGGGCTCTCAAAAAAATGGTCGACGTGGTATAAATTGGATGCGGTGGGATAAACTCACTCTTCACAAAAGTCTAGGTGGTCTTGACTTTCGTAACATGGAAGCTTTCAATCTTTCAATGTTTGGTAAGCAAAGTTGGAAACTCTTGACCGACTCTACCTCCTTACTTTCTCGTATCCTCAAAGCCAAATATTACCCCGAATGGATTTCTTGGATGCCTCTCTTGGCCATAATCCAAGCTATACTTGGAGGAGTCTTTGGAGTACTCAATCATTACTTACCTTGGGGCATAGATGGAAGATTGGAGACGGTACTAAAATAAATGTCTGGAATATGCCATGGATTCGCAGCCTCCCTTTACTCAAGCCTTCCACTATTCCGCCACCACACCATGAGGACCTCACAGTTTCCCATCTCCTACATACGGGTATGAACTCTTGGAACCAAATGATTGTGCGATCCATATTTAACCATTCTGATGCTTCAGCTATCCTCGCGACACCTCTTTATTCCCGCACGATGGAGGATACTTGCATCTGGAAGGCTTCAATAGATGGTTCTTACTCTGTCAAGACAGCCTACCGTATTTGTATGGATCTTCTGGTTGCAGTCACACCTTCACTCGGCAATTACAACTGGACAACACTCTGGAACTTAAAGATTCCTCCTCGGGTCCGCTCATTCCTTTGGCGCCTTGCTCACCAATGTTTGCCTACTCGAGCAAATCTTACCACCCGTGGCATTCCATGTGAAGATTCATGTGTCTCTTGCGAGCTCTTGGCGGAAACTCACATGCACACATTTTTTGTTTGTTCGAAAGCTGCGGATTGTTGGGAGAAAATTGGTTTACATAACTTGATCTGTAATTTGCTTCTCACAGCGGATAACTTTATTGCTACACTATTTAATCTTTTTGACAAGTTGTCGCTGCATCATCAGCACCTCGCCGCAATGCTCCTATGGAGCCTCTGGAAGAGTCGTAATGCTAAGTTATGGGAAGCCGCTGATACATCTCCTACTTTCATCATCTCTCATGCAAAAGACACCCTCCAAAAATGGAGTTGTATGCAAAGAGCAAAACATCAAGAGTAAAATCCGACGCATACTTCCTCTTGGGTGAAACCGCCAACAGGTACGACAAAATGCAACGTAGATGCAACAATGTTTGATAATAACACCATTATGGGATATGACATGTGTTTTAGAAACTCCTTGGGACAACTTTTGCTTGGTAAATCTGGATTCTTACTCTCATTTGCCACTGTTCTAGAAGCTGAATATATCGCTTTACTAGAATCTATAAAGACGACAATCTCAAACGGAATGCATACTATATTGTTTGAAACAGATTGTAAGTCTCTTGTTGACGCCCTTAAATCTCATGTTGTTCCCATTAGTGAGTTTGGTAATCTTGTATCCCAATGTCGCTGGCTGTTGTCTAGTAATCCCGACTATGTAGTGTCGTTTGTTAAGAGGCAAACTAATAAGGTTGCTCATTCTATTGCTAGAGCATCTTTATCTCACCCTAGCCTCTATACTTTCAATGATGTACCATCTACTATGTACTCTTTGTTTATGAATGAAATACACTAAGTTTGCTTTTGCTCAAAAAAAAAACTTACGAATAAGAAAATGTGAGATTTTCAAAATAAATCATCATAAGAGGAAAAAGATGAAATGTTAGATAAGGATGATAGTTTTTTAAAATAATGAAAACTATTCGGTTGTCATTTTCATTGTTTCTAAAACTGCACATAATAAGTCTAGTATCTTTCTTTACCAAATAAAATCAACACAAATTTTTGCTATCCTGTTTTTCATCTTTTATTGAAAATCAAATCACATGTTTTCATATATATTTCTATCTTTCAAATTAAAAATAATAAGATAAGATGATTATACGAATAATTGACTTTTTTTTGTTTACAATACAAATGATAGATCATGTAATTTTTTTTTGTTAATATAGTATCATTTCAAAAAAAAAATTGTTAATATAGTATCATTTCAAACAACGATAAAAAAAATAGCTCGCCTAACTTAGTTGGTAGAACGCGAGGCTCTTGACCTTGTGGTCGTGGGTTTGAGCCTCACGGTGGACGTTTGTAAATATAAATACTATATTTTATATTTTATTATTATTTAAGGACAAAGAAAAATGTAATATTGTCTTTAAAATCATATCTTTTGCGGCAAAGAGTTATCTTTTTGAGAAAAAAATGGGTTGGGAACGAATCAATAGCAACAAATGTGAAAATGCGGAAGACCAAAAAGTAAGTTTGATTATTTTATTTTATGTGCTAAACTCTCTTAATTTATGTGACAAACAAACATGTGACTCTCAAATACTGATTACTTCTACCACGAATTGTGAGTTTGCGACTTTGCGTGACCTCCACTTGCATTGCATTTGCATACTCCTCTTCTCTAACTCTCCATCCCTAGACTGATGCAAAGGCATAACTTTGTGATCATCAATGATTATCATTTGAGGAGAATTTTCTTATGCTTTTTTATTTTGCAAACAGAATTAATGTGGATTCACGCTATCCAAAATTGAAAAGTTAAAAAGCACGAGTTCGTTGATGCTTGATTTCAGGTTATCATTCTAATGTTTGGTTAGTAGGGTGGGGGCACGTCAATTGTAACATGATGGCTTGTTCCTAGTTTGTATCCTTTTAGCCGAAAATATCGCTCACTATGTCTAAAAGATCATTTTATTTTAGGTAGTCCCAACCACAACATGTTAGACTTTGTTTTGGATAATTGAATTCACCTTCATAACTTGTCGTGTAGATCATTTCAGTTGAAGTAATCATATTAGATGCAATGTTGGAAAACATGAGCATCTGTTTCAACTAAGATTGAAACATATGTTGGTCATGTTGTGGAAGACTACATTACATGTGCTTTTCTATTTTAAGAAATTAACTATGAAACTCGCATACACTTAACGTGGAATATATAAATATTACAAATTTGAATCTCCATCTCAAACATACCATGTATGTGCAACATTTTATCATATCTCTGCATGTACTCTAATTTAATTTGAAGTTTTTAAAAGTTTTATATATTAAATTATTCGCTACAAGTTCGAAAATCGACCATCCAATTCTCACACACTTTTTTTATTATATAAAACATTAGATAGATACTCCAATAAAATAAAATGCCGTGAATCATCTCGGACTGCATAAGTAATTAGATATAGGGAATCATTTGAGGTGGACTAAATAAAGAAATTGGGGAGAAAAAGTAACTATTTGAGGCAGGTTAAGTTCATGTGCATCAAATTAAAAGGGATTGTGGTACTACTGGAGGCAACCCTGAAAGCCATGTGCTTCAACCACTTTAGGTAACTCTTTAATTATTTAATTGATGATAGGTTCACTAGTTCCTCATGATTCAATAAAACAAATTACCCCTAACAAATGAAGGACAAAAGCCACAAACACATCAACTTTTTATTTAGGGTGGAGAAATGTTATTATTTACTTAATCCAATTTCAGCTTATACAATTTTGCATCATTGAATTATTTTACTGCATAATTCTGTTGTTAGATGTTTATCTAGTAGCTACATAAACTGGCCTATTAAGCAGGTTGAAGTCCAAACTTGTGTTGGAGAAGTACTCATACACTAACACTGGTACTCTTCATCACTTTGAAGTTCCCTGAAAGAAATTATCATTTTGTCATGTCCTTTGCAAATACTTGTCCAAGTATATAGTTCCAAAGTTATTGAGCCAATTAAGATCATTGTGTCATATACATTACCTTAAAAACAGTAGCAAAGTTACTTTCTCCCAGCTTATTAAGTAGATGAAAAATTGTTTGTGGCAGCAATTGTGCTATCAAAACTGAACATTTTGACCTCGTTACTCGTCCTTTCCTCCTCTTTTTCTATACTTCTTGCTTTGTCAGAAAGCACAACATTACCTTCAATTTCATGTAACACCTTTTGGTTCATTTTTCCATCCAATGATTATTTGAAATGAAAAAAAAAATCTTGTGTTTAAAATGATAACATCACTTAAAATTTACTATGTCAAAGATTACCTTGTGTTTTCTCTTTTCTTCTTAAGGTACAGCCTAAGCAGAAGAGAACAGAAATTACAAGGGCTGCCCCTGCTCCAATGATGATCCATATCCACCACTTGTTAGCTGATAGAACAAGATCATAATTAATTTATTTGCATATGCAAGAAATAACAAACCAATTTCATGCACAAGTTGTAAGTTGTCACATATACATAAATTCGCTACTACGCAAATAAAAAAATGACAAAACTTGAGTAAATTTCTTTCGAAACTGTTTCTATTATTCTCACAATAGTAGAAAGAGTTTCCAGAGAACTACGCCCAAGTTTAGTCCATAAAAAGCGACAATAATTTCCTCCACATTCAGGAGGCTTTTGTGTGCATAGAGAACTTTTTATGTAGTTGCTGTATCCACTTTGTTTATCATAGTGTGTTGTCCACATCATTACACCGCCTTAGTTATGCGATATCCTTAAAACAGGAAGTACAATCTCGCATAACAAATCAGCTGGTACATAGCCACTATCTGCTGCTGCAGCGGATGCAGGCAATCCCAAAAACACTCTTCCAGCCGTCAACGACTCCGTCCATTGCTTCCATGAATCCAACAAGACGTTAACATCCCTTTGGCTATAATCACATTCATGATTGTTGTAAAACTGTATCCAAACATAGTCAAAAATGCCCGTTTCAAGTGTCACGGTGTAACACCCATACTAAATTTGTCTAGAATATTTAGCATGTGTATTAATCTAATACTGGATACATTAAAATTTTCAATAATAATAATAATAATAATACAACTGAATGAATACAAACATGATCGTTTATACAACCAATCAAGTACCATATAAAAATACACTTATACAATTGTCTGACAACCTCCTGAGATGGTACAAGTCGAGCATCTGCACTCCATTCAGCGTCTCTACCACGAACCTCTTGCTTACCTGTAACCCTGCACGAGAAGGATTGGAATGATACATAATGTCTCAGTGAGCTCCACCCAACCTACTGTTGGCAACCTCGGGGAAACATAGGGTCGCCATGCACTAACTCTTGACAACCTTGGGGATACCTATGATCGCCGTCATTCTCTACATATTTCGCGATCAAGGGAAAAACTAGGATCGTTATATGTCTTTATCTTATGCTGAACATATTCATAATCTCATAACTAGTGATCGGGGGACATCCTATGATCACTTTCCGATATATGATGACTACTTTGTCATTCTCTTCGTATAATATATACATATTCATCTTTCTTATAACATAAAGTTAGAAGTTAGCGTGTAACACACAATAATTATCTTGGTTCATTTTACGGAGTGCATTCCGAGTGAAGTAACCCCGAAATACATCTCCCTACTACCGGTGAAAATTCCTATCTATGGCTAGTCAAAGGACTCCTCTTATCGTCGTGCGGTCATCCTTGCGGAATAACTCCTCCCACTAGCGTAAACCTCCTGTGTCCCACTAGCGTGAACAACAGAAGACACGACTTATCTTATTAATAATCTTAACTTACGTGTATACCTTCCGTGTCCCACTAGCGTGAACGACGAAAGACGCGAATTAACATTTTTTCCATATTAGTTTTAACTTATGCATGAACCTTTCGTGTCCCACTAGCGTGAACAACGAAAGTCACGACTTAACATTTTAATTAAACTCTTATGTGCGGCTATCCTCGCGGATGATAACTTCACCGTTCCAGCTCGCCGGAACCCCATGTGTTCTGACTAGTGAGAAAACAGGAGACACATTAATCTTTAAATTTAATTATCTTAGCTTGCACATGACCCTCCATGCTCCGACTAGCGGGAACAATAAGAGGTACGACAAGCATCTTCATATTAATAATATTGAGTTACAATATATGTATTAAGACGTAGTAATCCCGTCTCTTACTCTAGGTACAATTCGTACCTTGTACCCTTCATGGATACATTCTTAATCTTACGAACCTATCAAGGGTTCTAGACGTATAATTCTCATAAGCCATTACTTGATTGTAAATCTAATCCCTTAAGCGTATCTGAAGCTTTGAATGCTGAAACATTCCTTGCACTTTCGTACATTTAATTGTGTACACTTAATCTTGCTTTCCTATCAAAGGATTTAGACATATTGTTACCATATGTCGTACTTAGGGACTTACTATCCCTCTTACTTAATTGTTGGGAACTAGGCCCCTTAGCTTACTAGAAGCCTATAGGTAATCTCCACCCATTGTCACAAGTGACATTGATTCTTATTGAGATTAATCCTCAATGGTATTTGTAATATCGATCCCCACTCTCATGTTAATACAAGATAAGACTATGACCTTTTCTTCCATTACTGAATGTACAAAGACGTTCTGGCGCGGTGTGGATGGTTTTCTGACCATAAAACACATTTCAAAAGTAGGGAGGCACACTGCCTTTGTCGTGGCACGACGTGTGCTTGTGGTGGCACGATGGTGCCCAGATCTTTATGATCATGGCACGATGGGTTCTGTCGTGGCACGACACACCCAGTGTTGTCAGGCCCTGTAACTTTTCCAGAAAGTCTAATACGAATTTTAACAAAGTCACAGCACCAGCAAGTATTTATACATCAAAAACAAAGGTTTTTAACTAGGAAGATCATAGTATGTCAAGTATTAACAAAGGGAACCTAACAATCAAGGAATTATACCTAATCATTCAAGTTTTTTTCTTTCCTCTCTAAAATCCTCAAAACTATCCCAAAAAGGGTACTAAACATAGGGAGCTCACCTTGATCTCTTGATTGATTCCTTGTCAAGCTTCCTAATCCAAAGCCCTAGCTTGATTCCTCTTCTTTCCTTGATTATTGGCAAGCTTGCTCAAACCCTAGTTCCATTCCCTTCTTTTCTTCCTTATTTTTCCTTAGCTTTTCTTGACTCAATTGCCACAAGATTGTGCTTGCAAATGGATAAGGGAAAAGGAATGATGCTTAGATGAAATTTGAAGTAGGAAGGGGAGATTGGCGTGAGAGAGTAGAGAGAAGAGAGAAAGTGAGAAAGATTATGAGGAAATTTTGGGATAAATGGCTTTTATAGCCTAAACTCCAAAATTACAAAAACGTCATTCCTTAAATATCTCTGATACCTCGTCTCAACTCTGATAAATATTTATGTCTGAAGCAAGATATTACACTCTACCCCCTTAAAGAAATTTCGTCCTCAAAATTTAGAATCCTCTTGAAATTATATAAAAGAATAGATCTTTCATACTTCTTTCTCTACTAGCCGATTTTCCAATTCAACTTGCTTATCGGAATTCCCTGGCTACTCTAGGGTCTGACATGTAGATTACTCACGCGTCTCGATTAAACTTGGATGGTTAGAACTGTCCCATCTCTGTAAGTCAAAATATTTGACAATCTCTTACGCGACTGAAAGGCTTGGTGCACATTACACAATTCTTACATAGTAGGGTGTGCGGTTGTCTGAACCAATCTACCCGACTCACTTGACTATGCCTCTTGTTCATACGCTCCTTGCAAATCCAATTTGAAGTTATTAAGTCTTAGACACTCATATTGAATTTCATAAGTTTCCTTCATAGTCCGTGTAATCTTACTCTGACGGCATTGGGTCGATCTCATCTTCCTCAACATTTCCACTCTTTTAGAGGTCTAATGTACCACAACTAATTCCCATGAATTCTTATCCTTATTTTTCGTCTCGTATGACGGTATCTTTCATATGTAATTATTTCATACTCTGTAAAAAACAAATTATTCTACACTGGAAAGCATCTGATGTCGTGCATACGTATACAATGCTAGGACTATTCCAACTTCATCTGTTATTCCAAGTATAAGCAGGAGGTTTCACCTCTAGCACCTGCTCCTTTCTTTTCGACATCACGATGTGCTACTTATCACAATCATAATCATTACTTCCACTATGGAATTCTCAAGAGCTCACAGAATTTTTACAGATTACTCGTGTTCCGCTTCAATTAGTCTACAACGTCACTTATCTTATCTCGAATTCTAGCCGTAGCGTAAATATTTCCTACACCGATAAATCCAAAACTCATAGGAGTTTAGTCCAAGTGATGAGTGGTATAAGCCGCCTCACATATTATCATATAGTACAATTCATAGCACTTAATTTACATATATGTTAGAGTACGTGTACACTACTAACGGGTACATAGTACGTCACATCATCCTTGTCCGAATAACGAGACATCATTCTTGATCTAAACATATTTGAGACACTACCACATCAACTGGAGATCTTTTTCTTACTCTTAACTCATGTTTATTTCTTGAGTATACATCAACCCATAACGTAAATTATGGTTACATTCTAACGGCATCATAAACTTATTTCTCATTTCTGAACATCGAGTTCAAGATCCTTGAATATTCTTAACTAAAACGCGTTCGGTATCAACAAACTTGTTCTGATTAGCATCTTCTCACTTAAACATTACTAGTCGCGCCCTTAGTTACTTATACATGTTACATAACTGAAAAAGAATGTGCTACACTACTGTCTGAGTAGCATACACACTGCCCGATAAGTATACATATTACTAAACATAACCTGGTACATGCGACATGTTAACATAACGTGGGTACAATGTGGAATAAACTTACATGCCACTGCATTGTCGTTTATTGATCAATGCTTCAAATTCAAAAATATCATCTTGCAAGTGCAACCTGTACTGCTGTTGTCTCATGCTTAACTCTCTTTAGACTAAACTTACTCTTCAAGTCTACTTGATGTTACTGAGCTAAAATAGTTGAACTACCGCTTTAGCAGTGACTTCCATTGATTTAGACTTAATGTGTTAGAAACACATCCTTCTTATTTCTTACCATATATTCTTAAACTATTTCGATATTCCATTTCTCATGGGTTTCGAGGTTTGAAGTATTCCTTAACTTAACTTCTAAAATTTTCCATTAGAACTTGTAATATGTTCAAATCGTCTCTACTTACTGCTATTTTGTGTTATAAGAAGTAAGCACTTAACATCTTCCCTGCAATTCTGGCAATAACTTAACAAGCCTTCATGTTCCCTAAGCTTTAACTTAGCATCGTTCGTTAATTCATTTTGGGGTTACTTCTCCGCTGCGCAACTCTGATTCTTAACGACTCGAGTTAGGATCGGAGTAATACACCTCTATTGCCATATAAAAATCTCTTTGACCACTCTTTTTACTTTACAACTTTGTAGTTACTATAACAGAACCATCTTACGTTGTTATTTCTCTTGTGGCTTAAACCACCTGCTTAACTTACTGATTGGTCATCCCTTGACTTTGTGTTTCCTTTCGGTCTAAGCAATATACTTGTTCTCGCAAAATTACACCAAAAACTGTAAGCAGTTTTCAGCAACAGTTACGAGCTAAACAGTGATTCTGTCAAAACAGCTTATACACCGATTCTAGCTTACTCTCCATATTCCGAATTCTGTAACCATCTCATGGTCAGCTCGACATGTATAATCATTTAAACATGGCAGAAATCCTACCTAAAAGTATACCTGGAGCAACTTAAGTTCACACATTATTCACTTGTGGCAACTTCCAAAAACAATTTATGGCTTCTGGAGATTCACATCTTTCATACCCTAAATCCACTATTGGTTTGAGTCTCGTTACTATTCATCCTTTTTTTTATCCGTAAGGATTTCATATCCATAATCTTTTCCGAGACAACTTAGGTCCCCATAACTTTACCATATCTCTTAGGTTACCCCTCGAGTTTCTCCGGAAACAATCTGTCTGAAATAGATTCAAAATCTTACCGGCTCTCCTGTACGCCCAAACATAGGTTACGTCTCTTTGAGTACCCGATTAATTGATCTTAAACTTCAGCACTTATCATTATCTATTGGATTCATCCAGTAACTTGTTACTGTGTTCACAGTTCAAATTCTGATCTTATTATCTGAATGGTTCTTCATATAGTTTGAACAATCCAAAATTTGTACCTTCTTACCGCCTTTGGAAGCTTATCAACACGGGGTGATCTCTTTCAGCTTCTATAATAATTGTGGAAGGAAACCCATCGGTTTAAAACATAAAACTCCTTAACATTAACCACGACTTTAACTCGCGCACTAGCGACGATCTTCCTGACACTAGAGTCTCAAAACAATTCTTGGCTAATTTCTGATCATGCCTCAAAAACTGATCTACTATAATCATGTGTTATCTTAAACTGTCTTCTTCATCCAATCAAGTAATTCGATATTGTTCATCCATCGGTTCACTAAAATCCAACAATATATGATTCAATCCCTATTTCCCGATTCTGTGGAAAATTTACGTCTTGTCTCTTGTTGCTAAGCTTGCGTTTCTCGTACAAAACATCTCGTTGACTCATCATAATGGAAGGTAATCAGATTCACTTTTCTTTGTGTAATGTTCTCGTTGGGCTTAGCTCATTTTCCAATCTTCTTACCAATAGGACATATCTGAAACACGTTTTGATACGTAACAGGTCTTATCGCTACTACTTACTCGTCCATCCTGGTTCCTAGGTTGCATACCATCTTCTCTTCATAATTTATAATTTTGACAGTTAAGGTTCGGGAGATGCGGCTGATCTGATGGGGTTAGCTTTATCTATCAAATTAATTCGCTTAATCCATAATTAATTCTCTTAACTGTTTGGATAGTAAAATCTCATCCGGTTCAAGTGTGCAAATTCTTGATTCATAAACACTCTATCCTTGCTGGGAGCCTAGAGGTTCCGATAATCGACCAGTAATTACTCATTTCGAGCTTTTGGGTGTAGTATTGTAATTCTTTAACTCTGTACCCGGAAATGACACTTAGTCTATACCTCGCTTTAACTTCTCAAACTGCGGTTCCCGATAAAGTTCCAAATCATTCCGTAATTCCTTATTCTTCCACAGATGAGGCATTGCTCCACGACGCGTTCAACTGGGTTAAGGTACTTCACCTTACTCTTAAACATCTCTTATGTTCCTGAAACTTTGCCATTAACGGGCTTAGTTATTTTACGGTTTGATGACCACCATTTGACATTGAATACTTCTTCGCCAATTCCGTCTAAAAAATCTGACGCCTTAATCTTCGCTCTTCATACACTTCATTCGTCCACGGTCGCATTCAGCTCTCAGACATTTGTCCTAACTGTCATATACTAGAATGAGTTGATCAGGCCCAACTAGATGTGACATTTAGAACAATATCTGGAACCCAATGGTCCCACTACATTTATTGAATCTTTAATGACCCAAGGCACGGTCTGAATCGACCTGCTCTGATACCAATTGTAACACCCATACTAAATTTGTCTAGAATATTTAGCATGTGTATTAATCTGATACTGGATACATTAAAATTTTCAATAATAATAATAATACAACTGAATGAATACAAACATGCTCGTTTATACAACCAATCAAGTACCATATAAAAATACACTTATACAATTGTCTGACAATCTCCTGAGCTGGTACAAGCCGAGCATCTGCACTTCATTCAGCGTCTCCCTGAAGAACTTCACCACGAACCTCTTGCTTACCTGTAACCCTGCACCAGAAGGATTGGGATGAGACATAATGTCTCAGTGAGCTCCACCCAACCTACTGTTGGCAACCTCGGGGAAACCTAGGGCCGCCATGCACTAACTCTTGGCAATCTTGGGGATACCTATGATCGTTGTCATTCTCTACATATTTCGCGATCAAGGGAAAAACTAGGATCGATGTATGTCTTTATCTTATGCTGAACATATTCATAATCTCATAACTAGTGATCGGGGGAAATCCTATGATCACTTTCCGATATCTGATGACTACTTGTAATTCTCTTCGTATAATATATACATATTCATCTTTCTTATAACATAAAGTTAGAAGTTAGCGTGTAACACACAATAATTATCTTGGTTCATTTTATGGAGTGCATTCCAAGTGGAGTAACCCCGAAATACATCTCCCTACTACCGGTGAAAATTCCTATCTAAGGCTAGTCACCGGACTCCTCTTATCGTCGTGCGGTCATCCTTGCGGAATAACTCGTCCCACTAGCGTGAACCTCCTGTGTCCCACTAGCGTGAACAACAAAAGACACGACTTATCTTATTAATAATCTTAACTTACGCGTATACCTTCCGTGTCCCACTAGCGTGAACGACGAAAGACGCGAATTAACATTCTTTCCATATTAGTTTTAACTTATGCATGAACCTTTCGTGTCACACTAGCGTGAACAACGAAAGTCACGGCTTAACATTTTAATTAAACTCTTATGTGCGGCTATCCTCGCGGATGATAACTTCACCGTTCCAGCTCGCCGGAACCCCATGTGTTCTGACTTGCGAGAAAACAGGAGACATATTAATCTTTAAATTTAATTATCTTAGCTTGCACATGACCCTCCATGCTCCGACTAGCGGGAACAATAAGAGGTACGACAAGCATCTTCATATTAATAATATTGAGTTACAATATATGTATTAAGACGTAGTAATCCCGTCTCTTACTCTAAGTACAATTCGTACCTTGTACCCTTCATGGATACATTCTTAATCTTACTAACCTATCAAGGGTTCTAGACTTATAATTCTCATAAGCCATTACTTGATTGTAAATCTAATCCCTTAAGCTTATCTGAAGCTTTGAATGCTGAAACATTCCTTGCACTTTCGTACACTTAATTGTGTACACTTATTCTTGCTTTCCTATCAAAGGATTTAGACATATCGTTATCATATGTCGTACTTAGGGACTTACTATCCCTCTTACTTAATTGTTGGGAACTAGGTCCATTAGCTTACTAGAAGCCTATAGGTAATCTCTACCCATTGTCACAAGTGACATTGATTCTTATTGAGATTAATCCTGAATGGTATTTGTAATATCAATCCCCACTCTCATGTTAATACAAGATAAGACTATGACCTTTTCTTCCATTACTGAATGTACAAAGACGTTCTGGCGCGATGTGGATGGTTTTCTGACCATAAAACACATTTCAAAAGTAGGGAGGCACACTGCCTTTGTCGTGGCACGATGGTGCCCAGATCTTTATGATCATGGCACGATGGGTTCTGTCGTGGCACGACACACCCAGTGTTGCCAGACCCTGTAGCTTTTCCAGAAAGTCCAATACGAATTTTAACAAAGTCACAGCACCAGCAAGTATTTATACATCAAAAACAAGGGTTTTTAACTAGGAAGATCATAGTATGTCAAGTACTAACAAAGGGAAACTAACAATCAAGGAATTATACCTAATCATTCAAGTTTTTTTCTTTCCTCTCTAAAATCCTCAAAACTATCCCAAAAAGGGTACCAAACAAAGGGAGCTCACCTTGATCTCTTGATTGATTCCTTGTCAAGCTTCCTAATCCAAAGCCCTAGCTTGATTCCTCTTCTTTCCTTGATTCTTGGCAAGCTTGCTCAAACCCTAGTTCCATTCCCTTCTTTTCTTCCTTGTTTTTCCTTAGCTTTTCTTGACTCAATTGCCACAAGATTGTGCTTGCAAATGGATAAGGCAAAAGGAATGATGCTTAGATGAAGTTTGAAGTAGGAAGGGGAGATTGGCGTGAGAGAGTAGAGAGAAGGGAGAGGGTTGCTTTCTAGGGAGAGAAAGTGAGAAAGATTATGAGGAAATTTTGGGATAAATGGCTTTTATAGCCTAAACTCCAAAATTACAAAAATGTCATTCCTTAAATATCTCTGATACCTCGTCTCAACTCTGATAAATATTTAAGTCTGAAGCGGGATATTACAGTCACGCCCAATTCTCCGTCAGGGTATGGACATTGAGGTGCTGCACTTAAGTAAATATTTTGTGTTGACGTGTTATATGACTTGAGAAAACGTGCAAGTTCTTCCCAATGTTGTTGGTTTTGTTTTCCTTTGGAGTTTTTTTCAATATCAAAATCAATACCATCTAATATAGCATCACCTAATGGACGTGAAGATGAATTTCCACCCAAAAACTTGTTCCACAAGTAATCAGAAACATTTTTTGCATCATCAGTGGAAGCTAGACCATAAGGTCCATCTGCTCCACCAATTGAAAGCAAGACTTTTATCCCTTTCGTTTGGCAATTCTCGATGTGTGTGCTTAACATTGTGCAATCATTGGAAGAAGGGTCACAGTGATCTGCTAAGTTGATTTCAGGTGTTGTTCCATTCCCAAATTTGTTAAGAAAAGCTATGATTACATAGGAGTAGTTGTTGTAGTTTCCTGTTGCACATGCTTCTGTTAGGGTACCCTCATTGTTATTTTGACCCCAATAAATGGCAATGTTGTCTGATGATTCTGCAGCGTTAGATAATAGGAAGGTAATAAGGACTAGATTTAGAACCAAAGAGAAACAATAAAGTACTACTATTTTATTTCTAATCATCTCTACATTTTTTCCTTTATGAAAGTCTACATAGTTCTTTTTATCATCAAAACTTGTTAGCTATATCTTTGAGCTTTTGTTTTAGCTCTTTTACTATAAAAGACAATAATTAATGTAGGAAACAAAAACTAACACCGATGATTGATGTGTAATTTGCTCAAACTGACTTAATTAAATGCACAAAAATACATACATTCACCTTGTATCTTTTTCATCAATGAAAAATGCCGTCCGTGGGGTATCATATAAACCAAGAAAACATAAGAAATTTAAAAAATAACGATAGCAACAAAGTGAATAAAAAATATGCAATTTGGTGTTAACAAATTATTATCCTTTTTCTGTTTGGATTTTAAGATTTTCGGTTGATTGATATGACAAGCTAAAACTAAGCCTAGACTCTCAACCTTTCCTAATGTAAAAATATGAGACTTCCAAAAATGTGATTATTGTTGGTAAATAGTTTCCATCAATTAGAAGAGATTTGATTCTTCATAGTAAATATCAACTTCATCAAAAAAGAAGAGATTTGATTAAAAAAAAATTCAACAGAGAGAGATTTGATTAAGTTAAGAAATTGGAAAAGTGGCCAAGTATCAAGATTTTTTTTTGGAGAGGTGGCTAAGTATCAAGATTGATCACCCAAAAAAAAAATAAAAAGGCACGCAGGTACCAGCACAGAGAATTTTTGCCGCATTTGTCATTTTTTTGTCAAGTGGCTAATGGTTAGAATTTCATCTTTTAAAGTGAACAAGTGAAATGTTTGTGGTTCAAACTTCGGACATATTACAATGCAGATGGGGTTTAACATGAGAAAGGAGAGTTGTTTCCCACCATAAGAAAGTTTTTTTTAACCATTAGATTAAAGAAGAGAAGATGGTCTGTCCATAATATATATTTTCCCATATGATCTTCATGTTGTTCTTAAAAATCCAGAAAATTAAATTAAAATGATTGAACAATCCAAAAACAATCTTCATCTGTTGCAATTAAAAAAACATGCTCGTTATGGAACCTGCGGTTAAAAACAATCTTCATGCTTCAATCAAAGGAACCCAAATCCGTTGCTTATGTTTGTTTCTGTAGCATGACAGTTTTCAAGTGACAACTTGAAATTGCTATGAGTCTTGAATTATACATGAGAGATTTATACACATTCAATGTCATGCTACCAATTTTCCATATGGGTTTCGACAATTCGAAAATGTCATCAGAAACATGGAAAACAATAGGATTTATAGTTACCCAGATCAAAACAATTATTATAGTTACCCAGATCTCAAATTCTAGATCAAAGGTTTTAGATCAAAAGGAAATGATGAAGGGAAGAAAATAAGTTTTTAAGTGGTTGGATAAGCAATTTAGCCCAAATTTGAGTGTGAATTTTGTGTTCTTTGTGGATTAAAAACTAAGAACAAGAAGATGGAAGATGAATATACCCTGGTGACGAAGATGAAAGATGATTTATGTGTTCTTTCTGGATTACAGGTGAGGAAGAATATTTAAGTTTTAGTTTCTGGAAATGTTGAGTTTTTACGCTCTAGGTTGAAAGATTAGATATGATATTGAAGGAGAGAGATGGTGGTGGAAGATGGTGACAAAAAAAATCTAGGTTGAGAGTGTATAATAAGACTATGTTCTTTACCTGATCTAATGGCTAACATTAACTTTCCCATGATGGAAAACAACTCTCATTTCTCATGCTAAACCCCACCTACAATGCATTGTCTCGACCAACTGAGCAGTGCTCACAGGAACTCCTTTTTTAAAGGGTTAAATAAAAAATTTATCCATATCAATATTTCAAATTTTGTTTTTAGTCCATCTAAAACATTTTATCAAAATATGAATTTGATATGAATTTTTAAGCGCTGCTAACTTAAAAATTCATATTTAATTCCTCCTTTGTTAAAAAAATTTAAGCTTTTACAAAAGAGATTTCTATTATATACTAAACATAAGTGTAAAAAACAATTCAAAATTTTGAATAATACACATTATTTTACTTAAAAGTAGAGACCAAAAGTAATAACGAAAAATATTTAGAGAACTAAAACTTGATAAAAATATTTAGATGATTAAAAAGCGAATTTTGAAAATTTTATAAAACCAAAAACTTATTTAACTCTTCCTTAAAATAAAATTGCAATGTTATCTCTTATAATAATTTATATCGTTTAAAAAAATGGTTATACCTTTTCTGTCCAAATTATTGTACACTTTTATATTTTTAAGTGGGTATAAATTATCAAATTGGTTTATAACTAAAGGACTCGAGTCATACACAACTCAAGTTCAATTCATATAACTTTTTTTTTTGCCAGACGTTGTATAAATATCTGTTTGTTTTTTGAAAGAATAAATATTTGTTTGTCAGAAATAATTTGAACTACATATTCGGTCGCTTTTACTCTTTTATTCATTGATCATTCTCCTTTTGATCGGTAAATTTATAGAAGATAATGGTTTAGTCGATTTACCGTTGTGTGGGCGAAAACTTACCTGGTATAAGGGCGATGGTCTCTCAATGAGTCGGATTGATAGGTTTCTTCTGTCTGAGGATTGGTGTTTGGCTTGGCCTACTTGTTTGCAGATGGCTCAGTTGAGGGATTGTCATATCATTGTCCTTTGTTGTTGTCAGTGGATGAGGAAAATTGGGGTCCTCGCCCCCTAAGGATGCTGAAATGTTGACAAGATATTCCTGGGTATCAGCAGTTTGTGACTAGTAAATGGAAATTCTTGCATGTTGATGGGTGGGGAGGATTTGTTATGAAAGAAAAACTGAAGTTGATTAAATTGGCTATAAAGGAGTGGCATGTTTCTCATTGCAAGAATTTACCAGGAAAGATAGAGTCTTTCAAAGCTCGTTTATCCGTTTTAGATTGTAAAGGGGAAGATGAGGTGCTGACAGAAGAGGCAGTAGTCTCGACTTCTTTGGCTTAGAGAAGGTGACGCAAATTCCAAATATTTTCACTCAGTTTTATCGAGTCGTCGGAGACGGAATGCTCTATCTGCGATAGTGGTGGATGGTGTTAAGGTGGAGGGTGTGCAGCCCATTCGCCAAGTTGTTTTTTCGCACTTTTCCTCTCAGTTCAGGGCGTGTAACATGGATAGGTCGAAGGTGGATGATTTTCAGTTCCGGACTTTGTCTTTTGCGGAAGGTGGTAGTTCGGTTAAGCCTTTTTCTGCTGAAGAAGTTAAAGCAGCTGTGTGAGATTGTGATAGTTATAAGAGTCCTGGTCCTGATGGAATTAATTTTGGTTTTCTGAAAGAGTTTTGGCTTGATATAAAAGATGACATTATGAGGTTTATTTCAGTGTTTCACCGGAATGGTAAATTGACAAAAGGTATAAATAATATGTTGATAGCTCTTATTCCTAAAGTTGAAAGTCCACAAATATTAAATGATTTTTGGCCTATCTCTTTGGTGGGAAGTCTCTATAAAATTCTGGCGAAGGTTCTAGCAAACAGACTTTGGTTGGTTGTAGGCAGTGTTATTTCTGAGTCTCATACGGCGTTTGTCAAAGATAAACAAATTCTTGATGGGATTTTAATAGCGAATGAGGTGGTGGATGAAGCTCGTAAATTTAAGAAGGATCTATTATTATTTAAAGTTGATTTTGAAAAAGCTTATGATTCAGTGGATTGGGGGTATTTAGATGCAGTCATGAGAAAAATGTCATTTCCAACTGTGTAGCTGAAGTGGAGAGGGGTCTAAGACAAGGTGACCCTCTTTCTCCTTTCCTCTTTTTGTTGGCAGCGAAGGGTTTGAATGTGATGATGAGAGCCATTATTCAGTTCAACATTTTCACTAGGTACAACATTGGTTCTGTGAACTCAACTATTATTTCTCATCTTCAGTTCGCCGATGATACATTACTTTTAGGTGCTAAAAGTTGGGCAAATGTTTGTGCTTTGCGGGCGGTTCTTGTTCTCTTCGAGGCGTTTTCTGTGTTGAAGGTGAATTTAAATAAGAGTATGCTAGTTGGGGTTAATATTATTTGATTCTTGGCTGACTGAGACGGCTTCTGTATTGGGTTGTAAGGTGGGCAAGGTACCTTTTTTGTATTTTGGCCTCCCTATTGGTGGTGATCCTCGGCGGTTGTTGTTTTGGGATCCAGTTCTGACTCGCATTAAAAATAGATTGTCTGGGTGGAAGAGCCGTTTTCTTGCTTTTGGTGTTCGATTGACTCTTGTTAAGTCTGTCCTGACTTCTTTGCATGTTTATACTCTTTCTTTCTTCAAAGCTCTGTCATGTACAATATCTTCTATTGAATCTTTATTTAATAATCTTTTCAGTCTCCCAAACTAAGCTAATTAGTAAATGCACACATGCATTCACCTTGCCCCTTTTCATCAATTAAAAATACCGTCCACGAGAAAGCATATATAATAATAAAATAAAGATTTATTCAAAAAAAAAAAAAAAAATAAAGATAACAACCTTATGTGAATATTAAAATATGCACTTTGATATTAAAAATTGATCACTATCACTTTTTCTGTTTGGATTTTAGGATCTTCGGTTAGTATAAGATTCTAGGATCTCCCAACCACTGTCATTAGTTCCAACGTGAAACAAACTTTCTTTATTTGCTCAAAACAGCAACAACCCTAGTGGCTTTCGTTATGGTTGCATTGTCTGTCCTTGTTACACAAAGTACAATTTGATCCATGTAAATTGTAGGTCTTATAAAAAAAACGAATTTAAATTGTAGGTCTTAAGAAACTAAAACCTTAAAAAACGAATTTAAATTGTAGGGTTTTGTTTTTTAGTTGAGGTGTGTGCATGCAGTCTCATTGATGTAAAAAATAGAAATAGAAAGTTAGAGGAAGTGAGAATGGAGTTTTGGAAGAGTATGTTGTAATAAGGAAAAATGTGGGGAAGAGTTTGTGGAGGCACAGTCGGTATCATATTGATTTATATTTTGAATAATACATTATTTACATGAAAAAAATTGAAAGAAAAAATTAAATACGTACATGATATTTTTTTTTCTTTCAAAACAAAAAATAATTTTAAATATAATTAAAATAAAATGAAAAAAATATGATTAAAATGAAAAGAAAAATATTATTAGTAAAAATAAGAATATGATTTTTTTTTTTTACAAAAGTAGGTACACGAAGTTAAAATTGAACAAATTTATATATGTTATAAATCTATAGTCATTATGTTATAAATCACTTTGAGAAGAAAAAAAATATTATGCAAACAATTGTAAGACATCCGTTTTAAATTGTAAGTCGCTTTAAAAAATATATAAAAATCATACCAAACTATCAAAGAAAATTGACAGTAGAAAATATTAAAGGACATTTTGAAAATCATATTCGGTGACATAAACCCTTTTTGGACCGGTCACAATAATATTAAACGCTAACGTAAATATATTTTAACGAAAATTAATGAAAAACGTGTGATTAATGTAAAT
Organism: Medicago ruthenica; assembly: GCA_018208015.1. Classification (NCBI taxonomy): domain Eukaryota; kingdom Viridiplantae; phylum Streptophyta; class Magnoliopsida; order Fabales; family Fabaceae; genus Medicago; species Medicago ruthenica. Next base: position 102,385,074 of record CM031372.1, on the reverse strand, counting down.
ATTTTATGACTTAAAGAACCAATTTAATATAAAAAATAAATGATTGTTCTACTTCCTCCGTCCCTTTTTATAGGAGTAGTTTACAAAAAAAAATTGTCCCTAAATATAAGATCATTTACAAATTCCTAGATGCATTGGTTACTCTTTTTCCAAATATACCCCTTATTAATACTACCAATTTGTCTTGGTATATGAAAAGTTAACATTAAATATATATTCAATTAATGGTAATCTAGTAATAATCACACACATTTGAGACAACTTTATTACTCCGCCAACTTTTCTTAATACACGTGATTTTTATAAACTACTCCTGTAAAAAGGAACAGAGGGAGTATAATATAGTACTAAAAGACAGCAAGAGGTATTTGGTCTATAATATAGTACCAACTAATTAACTAAACATACAATACATATGCTAAAATATCCTAAAATAAAATTATATCAACAACCCTTTCAAAAAAAAAATATCAACAACAACCAAGTTTTTTTGTCCACCAGGTGATGTCGGTTACATGGGTCAAATTACGCTGTAATGTTTCAGCATAAATCATATTTCAGTCCAACTTATTAATTTCTAAATCTTTCTTAATAGTTGTTATTATAGTTTTTCTACGTCTTCCACTATCGTAAGAGATCTATTTGTCTTACTACATAATCTATAGATTTTCTCTCTACATATGTTCAACCACCTAATCTTATTTCCACCTTTTTTTTACTATAGGTGTTGCCCCAACTCTTTCTCTAATATTGTAATTTTTAATCTAATCTCATCTAGTTTTTTTTTATGGGTATCCCATCTAGTCTTGTCACACTTCCAACGCAACATCCTCGTCGTCACTACGCTTATTTTAATTTATTCTCGTGTTGGTTCTTCATCACCCAACACTCTGTTCCATACAAAATCGTTGGCGTTATTATTGTTCGATAAAATCTCCCCTTCAACTTTAGCGGTACTTTCATATCACTTAAAACAGCTGATGTTCTTCTCCATTTCAACCATCATGACTGAATTCGATGATTTACATATGCTTATATTTCTTTGTACGTCATTTTGCATTATAGACCCAAGAGATTTAAACTTTGTGTGTAATTTGTGGTATAAAATCATATCATACTAATATATTTATAATTTTATAAATAATATATTTATTATTTAATATAGGCATGACTTTGTTAGAGATGTCATTTTGAAATATTTAGGTGGGTGAGAGTATATGTAAAGAAGGAAGCTCTTGTGAACTTCTTAACTGGCCCACAAAACGGGAGATCGACACTTATGTCAGCAGATGTTATGATGTATGGGTGGGTAGGAGGGAAACATGCATGTTTAGACTTGTCCAGGGTTTCTCCACTTGTGAGATTGGAGACCAGGACTTTTATTGTGGGACGAGAATCCTTCAAGCCGCTTTAAGCAGAGTGGTCAAACATGAGAAAACGTGTTCTGAAAATCAACATGTTTTTACACTATTTGCATTTGAAACATTTGGTTTCCTAACACCAGCGGTCGTTGATCTCATACAAAGAGTTTAAATGGTCATGAACGTTGTTTTTAAAAGGATTAATTTTTCAATCTAAAAAATATTAGCAACGCAGCTTGTTGCATGTGTACATTCCATTCATGTGTAAATGATATTTACATACTTATTTTCTAAAAACTAGCAGAAAGACGGGCACTCATGTGCCCGTCATTCCGCTGTTTTTGTTGTGCTAACGTTTGAAAATTATGAACGGTGTTTTTTATGAAATTTTAATTTTGATTCAAAGTAAAAATATAAATGTTTTTTGCTTTCAAATTATAACAAATTCAACTAACCATGATTATCTATTTCAATGAAACCAACAATATAGCAAAAAAATATAATCTAAATTCTTATTTTGTTTAAGGGTATAATTGGGATAATGAAAAAATAAGTATAGATACTCTCATCTAGTTTGTTACACTTTTTAAATGATAAAGGAAAAAACTGGACATTTGTGTTAGTTACACTTTTATTTTAATATTTAAATTTATCCTTATATATTTGTTACATGGGTTGTTTGTATTGAAAATTGATAGCATTTTTGGAAAGAGAAAAAATCAGCCCAAAAGAGCTGAAAGGGGTTATTTTCTTTATATATAGTATAGATAATATATTGTATTATTATATTGATATTAAATATATATAATTTTTTTTAGAAAATGATAATGACAAAGAATTTTGATTATAATAATTAAAAATTAAGTCTTTGGCCAAATACCAAGTTTTCAAAAAAAAAAATAGAACTATATACATTTCAAAATGTTTTTTTTAAAGAATTTAAAAATGTTAAATATCTATAGCCAAGTCAAAAGAAAAAAAAAGTCTAATCATGTTATCTAATGGATATTTAGTTTTTTGTAGAGGTCTAATAGTATTACATTGAATTTGTCGAAATTACGATGATCCACCGTAATATGCAAAAAAACTACGGAGTGTAACTTTTACAAAATTACAGCGATTCGCGGTAATTTTGACTAACACGTTTTACACACACGTTTTTTTTTCCTTGGCTGGCTACCCTTCTTCCTTACAAAATTGTGCGGGCAAGATTTTTTTGTTTGTTTATTTGAAAAAGAATTTATTATGTAGGACTTACGTAGTTACTAAAGGTCCCAAGGAGCTTATGTCACACAACCAACCAAAATAAATTATAGTATAGTGCACTCATTCATCTCAACAAAAACGCATTCTCTTGGAAAAACACTCCCTACTTTTCAGTGTATTACGTTTCGGTTCTATCATTTTTCCAGGTTGTAAGAAATAAAGTTAAAAAAAACACATTTCAAGTTTTGGAGTTTTATATATGATGTGTATAACTTGTGGTTGGCTTTCTCTTTGATGTAACAGCAGGAAAATTGAGAAAAGGGAGAATGGAGTTTTGGGCAGAATATGTTGTGAAGAACAATTTGGGGAGAGAGTTTGTAGCTGGAGGATTTGGAGGCACAGCAGGTATCATCTCAAGTTATCCATTGGATACAGTTCGTGTCATGCAACAACAATCTGGCAATGCATCTGCTATCAACATCGTTAGAAATTTGTTGGCAAAGGAAGGACCTACTGCTTTGTATCGTGGTATGGCTGTTCCTTTGGCCTCTGTTGGTTTTCAGGTTAGGTTAATTTTTACCTTAATCCCTTCATTATCAATTTGCGAAGTAGGATTCTCTGCGGTAAAAAAAAAATTGTCGCAATGGGCAACTGTGGTCGTTAAATTGAGATCGAACGATTCAAATTTAGTGCACATTCATATTTTTGAGATTTTAGTTGATTAAAATAAATTAAAACTTTATTGTTAAATTGAGATCGAATGGATTTGAATAGCGAGTTTGAAATTTAAACCATCTGATCTCGATCCAATGACCAAAGTTGAGTCGATGGCATGTCTGCATCAATTTATCAACCGTAGTCAATCTCGATCAAATTGTCAGATTTCATGACGAGTTTTTTCTTAATGTGCATTTTTAAATCAATTTTGGTATATGTGAAAAATAAAGCTTTAATTTGTTCATAGATAAGAATTAGTTTCTTCGTGAGATTCCATTTCCTTTATTTTTTTTTCTTTTGTTTAACATGCATAAGTAAAATGGTCTTACATCACACACAAGTGTTCGCTTCACCATTACATCAATAATTCACATCATATCTGATTTAATATAACAGTAGAATTTATTGATCCAACGGTAGAAACTATTTTATGTATAATGCAAGACTTGTCTCACCTGTAGAATTGACCTATTTTTTTTGTTTAATTAATTAATTAATTATATAACTTTTATTTTTGAGGTGTTGTCACTTGAATATTTTGAAATTATATTATATCTAGTTGTTAAAATACTACGGTTCAAGTGGCTAAGTAATAATGAATGCAATTATTTAAAATTGAATTTATTAAGAGTGCTCAAGTTTAATCCTTGGATCTTTCCTACTAGGATAACCAGGGAATACTTTCTCCCTATTCATTGAAATAGAGTATCCACTCCGCTCATCTCCAATAGCATATTTTTCAGATACCCTGAGCCAACTGACTCGTATGTTTTGCTGATGTCAATTTCAAGTGTAATTTCTCCTACTTTGCCATTTAACTTGCACTTCATGTGATAAATAAACTCAACAGCCTATAAAACACTATCCAACATATGTTCTACAAAAGCGTATTGCTCATTTGAAATACATTTGGATAATAAAGACTACAACCTATTATTAAACATTTTAGAAAGAATGGTTTATATGATTATGATCCCTGCAATTATAGTATTTTCTTTTGTTTGTTTTAGTCTCTATAAGTGTTTTTGTATTAATTCAACTGTTGTAAATTCAAAAATTGTTATTTTTAATCGTTGATGTCATACATTGTCCAATTAAATCACACCGCGTGCCCCCAATAAGTTGACGTGACAATATAGCAATTTTATTATCTAATATAAAAAAAGTGAATCACTAATGACCATATAACAAGTCATTGTGTTTATTTTTATGGATGCAGAATGCTATGATTTTTCAAAGTTATACCGTTTTTACAAGAATTTTTAGCCCTTCTATTTCTTCACATGGACCTCCTTCCATGGTGAATGTTGCTTTAGGAGGACTTGGTGCAGGTGCTCTCCAAAGTCTTTTGATCTCCCCTGTTGAGCTGATTAAAATTCGCCTTCAACTACAAAAAAACATAGATCATTTTTCTGAAAACAAAAAGAGTGCTCCCATGAGTCTTGCTAAGAACATTTGGAAAAACGAGGGCCTTCGCGGCATTTATCGAGGATTTGGCATCACCGTTCTTAGAGATGCACCTGCTCTTGCCTTATACTTTGGGACATATGAGTACACAAGGGAGAAACTTCACCCTGGTTGCAGAGAAAGTTGTCAAGAAAGTGTTAGTACTATGTTTATAGCAGGAGGATTAGCAGGGATAGCAAGTTGGCTTTTCAACTACCCTACAGATGTTATAAAGACAAGATTACAAGCTCAAACATCTTCTTCACTGAAATACAAAGGCGTCTTGGATTGCACCCTAAAGATAATCAAAGATGAAGGTTCTATTGTGCTATGGCGGGGTTTAGGAGCAACACTTGTTAGAGCATTTGTTATGAATAGTGCTATATTTCCTGCATATCAGGTCGCGCTGAGGTGTCTCATCAACAGTTAAAACATTCATCAAATGTATAAAAAAGTATTACTCCTTCAATGGTTAAGGAGATAAGTAACCAAAAAGATTGCGATAAAAAATTATTTGAAGGAAATAATTTAGTCCACATACTTCAACTTTCCAGCTACCATTTTTATTTATATTTCATTATGGATGAAGTATTTTAAAACAAAACTTTTTTTTGTAAGAGATCTTATAAAAAATGACTGAGAGGGCATTATTTTATTAGAATTTAAACCGAACGAAATATCATCATTTTTATTCAGTTTATCTAGCATATATACTAGAATTACTTTCTTACTCATGATTTTTTAAAAAAAAATTAAAATTGTTTTAGTAGTGTCAATGGTTTTTTTTAAAGTTAGATGTAAAATTATTTAATATCTTTTTGCTTTTTCAGCATGTTCTATTAATTAATTCTTTTAAGGTAAATTAAGTGAATGTTCAAGCAATGTTATAGAGGAAGGAGATCCAAACTAAGTTGGGACCTCATACCCTTATAAATTACTTGCAGCATACCCATTAATATATTAATGAAAAAAATAAAAACAAAATTGGAGCGAAAATTCCTTTTAAAAAAAAACTAAATGAAAATAAAAATATAAAAGGCTATTAAACATAATTGTTGAAATTTAGGGTCTCATAAGGATAATTTTTAATTTGAATATATATTATCATGTCACTATCAAATGTATATCAAACATGTTAAACGATAAAATAATGATACCATATTTTTTATCACCTTTTCGATAACAAAGTGAAAATTGATGTGTTTGAAGGATTTGGATCCACTCCAACCATAGGGGGTGCACAAAAAAGACAAGAGATGATCCAATTCCGGAGAAGACATCACGAGCTAAATAATGCTAACGTTTTTTTAGTTATGTATTTCAAATGGTTTTTTTATATGATCGAATTGAATTATGGTTAAAGTGGAGGAAAGATGCGATGAAAATGATACTAGAGAAAATGATATGAGAGAAATGTTACTGTAAGTATGAAAGATTGTGGTTTGTGATGAAAGAGTGAAATATATTTATAGAAGTATAAATAATATATAAAAATCAATAAAAAATCGAAAAAAGAAAAAGAAATGTGTGGAGGGAGAGCATGCCTTTTTGTGTGATTGATGGGTCAAATTTATTAGGCAGCCTGAATGTTAAGTTGTGTGACATCAACACCTTGGCCATTTACTGTGTTTGGCCCAATAATCTATGGGAGAGAATCACAGACTCTTATTTTTTTTTAAGGGATGAGAGAATTACACACTTGAAACAAGGAGATGTGAGGAATTATAAGTTTGAGTCTAAGTTTCACACATCAAATATCTTTATAATTATTAATGTAGAGATGTGAGAAATTGTAGGTTTTAGTCTTTATAATTATTAAACCATAGAGGAAAATATGGTGACTCAGGTTCAAACTTAAAATTTCATGTTTGTTCAAAAAAAAAACTTAAAATTTCACATAAAATATTTTCTCAGACAGACGACTAGGCTGTAACAATGAGGACATTAATAAAATACAATGAATTTACTTTGATCAGAAGTATTTGACATTAAGTAGAGGGGTTCTAAAATGATGTAATTATTTTATTATTATACCATAAGTCTCACATTTTTTACCGTTAACAAAGGGGCGTACCACATAGTTTTAGCTTCTTTTTTTTAATAAAAAAATAGTTTAACATAGTTTTAGCTTTTATGATGCTCCCTTTGTTGTCTTTCAAACACGGAATTAGATTCTCTCCTGCCTTTTTTGTGCAGCCCCCTCTCCTTTTCTGATCCAATGGTTGATTGGCTCATAAATGAACAAAAAACAACACCAAAGAGAGAGAAAAAAGGTGAATGAATGACTTAGACTATGGCCGAACAAACAACATGAGAAAAATGGTTGGAGAGGATCCAAATCCGTCTTCTCCTTGCTTCATGTTTTTTTCAAGGAGGGGCATATACATCATTTTTTTTCATATGGGGGTAGAAAAAAATTCTTACATGCATATTCCTAGAAAAGTTTGCCTTTCATATTAACTAGACGACAGACCCGTGCGACGCACGGGTTTTATGTTTTAATATATGTTAAAATAATGTGACTTAGAAAGAGATTAAAAAAAGAAGAAATTAAAGGCACAAATATATATGTACCGTATAAATATACCATGTGTAGGACAACTAATTTCTTTTTAAAATAGCATTATTGTAAATATAATACACAAACAAATATTGGTATTTAACCAAAACTTTGATAAAGTACATGCTGTTTTATTTATTTTTATTTTGCATATACTAAAGCCAAAGTAGTGAGATGACCAATATTTTAAGAAATATATATTTGTTATGAATAATTAGTTTAGTGGATGTTCATCCTTAGTCTTCCACCTTCTTATAACTCCCTAAAGTGAATGGATGGTTAGTGGACCTTAATTACTTTGATCATTCACTTGCACATTGTGTCCTATAAATAGGACTCATATTTTAGTGTAAAGATACACTTGTGAAGAGAATAATACACAAAGCTTTCATCTTCTTCCTATGTGATCTTGTGCTTTTAGTTTATTTTATAATACGTTATCAGCACGAATCTCTAAGAATCTGAGGTAAAATTGATTCCCTATTGTTTTGGTATTGCTTGTTGTGTCATTCTATCACTCTTAAATATATCCAGCCATGTATGTTCTTTAGGATGTTTTTGATAATGACTATTATAATAATATCAATAAATACATTAATGCATGCATGGTGAACTACCTGTTCTTTAGGATGTTTCTGGTGATTACTTTATGCTAGATTCTTAACTTTCTCAAAGAAAAGTTTATTTTACTTTATGCTATTCAATCTAAGTTACTGCAATAGGTGATTACCACTATCAAATATGTTCTATAGATTGAAATGTGTAATATTTGGCATGCGGCAATGGAAAAGTTTATTCTTTTAATATGAATATAAGATTTGTAGCATAATTTGCAAATACTAATTTGATTTAACTTAATGACATGAAATCTCAAAAGGTAAGCAATTATTAAACCCAAGTCTGATCCATATAAGTATGTAATGTATTATGTGAAAGTTGTGTCAGTTAAGTTTTTGCACATAACGGTACAAATTGACATGATAACTGATGTTTAAGCCATGCTACTTAGTGATTGTTTCTTCCTTTAAGATTGTCATCATGTAGTCACCAAAATATGATATCTGGTTTGTTTTATCCAAATTAAAAAATAAAAATAAATTATTACTTGTTAATTATCTTTTGAAATTACTTTCTGTAGTCTTTTACTCTGACCATTACGCATATTTCTGCTACATATGAGTTGTTTTTATGCATTATTGATGACCATTGTGTAACCTAAAAAACTATATATTTCTCATCTATTATTTACGTATTTTATCTAACTTGTTTAAACTTTTATTATAGTACTCATTATGTCAAACCTTACAAAACTTGATTTTGAGGCTCTTGATATTTCGGGAAAAAATTATCTGGCTTGGGCCCTAGATGCCGAAATTCATTTAAATGCCGAAGGTCATGGAGATACTATTAAAGAAGGAAACAGATCATCTGATCAGCATAAGGCAAAAGCCATGATATTCCTTCGTCGCCATCTTCACGAGGATGAAAAATAAATACCTTACCGTAAAAGATCCACAAGTTCTTTGGAACAGTTTAAAAGAAAGATATGACCATCAAAAAAACTATCATTCTTCCTAAAGCTCGTTACGAATGGATGCATTTGCGTTTACAATACTTTAAATCTGTAACCGCGTATAACTCGGTTGTATTTAGAATTACTTCTCTATTGAAATTGTGTGGAGAAAAAGTGACCGATGAAGATATGTTAGAAAAAACATTCTCCACTTTTCATGCGTCTAATGTGCTCCTGCAGCAGCAATATCGCGAAAAAGGATTTACAAAATACTCTGACTTGATATCTTGCCTGCTTGTGGCAGAACAAAATAACGAGCTTTTGATGAAAAATCATGAGGCCCGTCCCACTGGTAGTGCTCCATTCCCAGAAGTGAATGTTGCAACGCACGATCACTATGGGCAAACTCGTGGTCGTGGTTGTGGACGTGGTCGTGGTCGTGGGCAAGGTCATGGTCGTGGACGTGGTCGTAGTCTTAATCATAATCACAGTAGCGATTACAAAAATACATTTTCTCACCAGAAGTTGAAAAATGTTGGAAAGAATGAAAAGGGTGGTCAGAGTAGCAAAAATAATGAGAATATTTGCTATCGTTGTGGAGGAAAAGGCCATTGGAGTCGTACATGTCGTACACCAAGGCATCTTGTTGATCTTTACCAACAATCACTTAAAAATAAAGATAAAAAGGCTGAGACACATTTTGCATGTGAAGATGGTGATTATGATTATGGTAATATGGATGTTACCCACTTAGACGTTGCTGATTTCTTTGCTGATCCTGATGGAAAGATTGATCATCTCATTGGAGATGGAAGTGTCAAGAAATAAAACCTAGCAATAAATAATCATGTTTACAAATGACTTTGAATTTCCTATGATAATAAAAATTTTATGTTATGTTTTAACTTTCCTATGTTAATGATAATAAAGTCTTATTTTTAAGTGTGTTTTCAACCTCCAATGCTAGTCATGATAAATATTACATTTATATAATTTTGATTTTATACTTATCTTTTGTTTGTTAATTTTTTTTTTAGATAGAATGAGTATTAACATTAACCTCAATAATGGAGATATGTGTCTCGCTGATAGTGCAACTACTCATACAATTTTCAAGGATAAAAAATATTTCTCTTATTTAGTAAAGCAAGAAACCGATGTTAGTACTATATCTGGAAGTTCAAAAATAATTGAAGGCTCCAGAAGAGCTAATATAAAAATTACCTAGAGGAACAAATTTAAATATTGAGAATGCATTATATTCTCCCAAAAATCATAGAAATTTATTAAGTTTCAAGGATATCCGTCTAAATGGATATCATATTGAAACAAGAAATGAAGGAGATGTTGAATATCTTTATATAATGAGACATAATTTGGATAAAATAAGTGTAGTGGAAAAGTTACCCGCCTTTTCCTCTGGTTTGTACTACACTTATATAAGTGCAATTGAAGCACTTGTGATCGTAAACCAGAAGTTTACAAATCATAAAAAATTTGTTGTTTGGCATGACCGGTTGGGCCATCCAGGGTCTATAATGATGCGAAAAATAATTGAAAATTCTTGTGGTCATCAATTGAAGAGCCAGGAGATTCTTCAATCTGATAAGTTCTTATGCACCTCTTGTTCACAAGGGAAGTTGATAATTAGGCCATCACTGTAACACCCATATAGAGATTGCCTAGGATCTCTTACGAGTATTAAAATTTCGTACTGGATACATTAAATACAATACAAGAGCATTAAATACAATACAGAAAATTTGATTATTAATTATACAATACAAGAGTTTCTGATACAATCTGTAAATCTGATACATAACATCCTCGATAATACACATCATAGTACATCATCAATATACAACATCCATATAACTAAAGCAGCACGATCAATCCAAAGCCTTTTCTTTACCTTTACGTCGTGCTTCCTGCTGAGAACCTGCACCAGAAGGAAAGGGATGAGACATAATGTCTCAGTGAGCTCCTACCCTACCTACTGTTTGGCAACCTCAGGGAACCTAGGGTCGCCGTGCCTACCTCGGCGAACTTGGGGATACCAATGATCGCCAAGTCTTAACTTTACCCATAGAGGGTCATCTGACTGATCCTGCTAAACTGGTGATCAAGGGGAGACCTAGGATCACCGTCTGATAACTGCTAACTGATATCTGATAATTGTTTCCTGACTGATAATGAAATAGAATATTAACTGATATATTATGTTAGCTGTTAGCGTTGAACAAGCAATATTATCTGGGTTCATTTTACGAAATGCCCCCGGGTGGAGTAACCCCGAAGCACATTCCCCTGATAACCGGTGAAAATTCCTATCATATCAGGCTAACACCGGACTCCTCTTGTCGTCGTGCGGTCATCCTTGCGGAATAACGCGTCCCACTGGCGTGAACCCCCTGTGTCCCACTGGCGTGAACAACAGAAGACACGACTTAATAATAGTCTTAACTTATGCGTATACCTCCCGTGTCCCACTGGCGTGAACGACGGAAAACGCGAATCAATATTCTTTAAACTTATGCATGAACCTTTCATGTTCCACTGGCGTGAATGATGAAAGTCACGACTTAAATAGTATTAATCTTAGTCTTTACTTTGCGTGAACCATTCGTGTCCCACTGTCGTGAACGACGAAGGCCACAGCTTAATATCTGATTAATTCTTAAGTACTTAACCTATAAAAGGTTCTAGGCTTGAAAATGGTAACATTCTCATGCTTGATACGGGAAGAGCATCTTCTATATTCTCATTAACCTATCAAGGTTCTTGTCATAACATTCTCATATGTCATACCTAGGTCTTACTTAAACATTTAACTTTAATTCATGAATTCCCAAGCCTTGCGTAATCTTTGCTCATATGATTTCTCAACCAATGGAAGCCTTTAGAATGAACTAAAATGGTGGTTTATGTTTCTAAAATGTGTTAGGAGAAAACTTTTGCAAAAAGCCAAGCCCGCGCGCACCAGGACCCCCAGAACAGCCCAACTGAGTGGTGATGTTCTGGCTTGGTCGCTACAAGCGCCAAGCTGGTCGCTACAAGCGCCACTGGTCGCTACAAGCGCCAGGCTGGTCGCTACAAGCGCCAGTAGGCAGGGAGAAATCCTGCCTGGTCGCTACAAGCGACGGCTGGTCGCTGTAGCGACCATGACAACACAGTCATGTATAAAAATGCATTTTTCCACCATTTTTGCCCATTCAAGGATACCCAAGCTTCCTAAACATGCTAAAAATGATTTTCCTTCATAAAATAACAATTAAAAACATATACAAGCAAAGATTTAGCAAGCAAGGATTTAGGGTAAAACTCTAAAATTTTACTTAAGTTATAAAACACATGAAATTCTCTCTAGGAGGGTTCTAAAACCCAAGATGAGCTTACCTAAACCTTAATTGGTGCTGGTTAGGCTTGATTTCAGAAACCCTAGCTTGTTCCTTCCTTGTTCCTTCTTTTACTCTAGCTTCCAACACAAGCTTGCTTGCAAGTGCTTTCTCACAAGGATTGGGATGGAGTTGATGGGTTATGGCAAGTGAGTGAGGAGGGCATGTGATTGGGGAAGGAGGGAGAGGAAATCTGGTTTCTAGAAGGGTGTAGAGAATGAGAGAAATAATAAGGGAAATATCTTGTTCCCAATTTTTAAATAATCTCCCCCTTAACCAATATTTACATAATTGCCATTCCACTTATTTACAAAACGCCATGCTTCTTAAATAATTTCTAACACGATTAACTGATACTTATAAGCGGGATATTACAATCTACCCCCCTTAAAGAAATTTCGTCCTCGAAATTTAGAATTTACCTGAAAATAAATGGGGATAGTTCTCTTGCATCTCTGACTCTAGCTCCCACGTTGCTTCGCCGTCGGGAGAACCTTTCCATACAACCTTAACAATAGGAATTTCTTTGTTTCGCAAAGTCTTAACATCGCGATCAATTATCTGGTCTGGCTCAGGCTGAAAAGTTAAATCCGACCTTAAGTCAATACTGTCCAGCTTCACTGGTTGAAAAGGATCGGGAATGAATTTCCTTAGCTGTGAGACGTGAAAGACATCATGTAATCCTGACATGGCTGGTGGCAGCGCTAACTGATAAGCTGCCGGGCCAACACGCCGAAGTATCTGAAATGGTCCAACATATCTTGGACAAAGTTTCTTGGTCCTGAAAGCTCCTCTTAGGCCCAACTTAGGTGTAACCTTAAGAAATACATGATCTCCTTCATCAAACTCTAAGGGTCTTCGCCTCCTATCAGCATAACTTTTCTGGCGACTCGGTGCTGTTCTCATCTTATCTTGAATGGATTTAATCTTTAGGGTCGTTTCCTGAACGATCTCTGGTCCCAAAATGCTCTTATCTCCAACCTCAGCCCAGCAAAGTGGGGTCCTACATTTCCTACCATACAGGGCTTCATAAGGTGCCATTCCGATACTAGAATGGTAACTATTGTTGTAAGAAAATTCAACCAATGGTAGGTGGTCGTTCCAACTTCCTCCATCTTCTAGGATACACGCACGTAGCATGTCCTCTAATGTCTGAATAGTTCTCTCTGATTGTCCATCTGTTTGAGGATGATGGGACGTGCTCATCTTTAATCTTGTTCCTAAAGCTTTCTGAAAAGCTTTCCAAAAGTGGGATCTGAAGATCAGATCTCTGTCAGACACTATACTAGCAGGTACACCATGGAGTTTCACAATCTCTGAAATAAACAACTCGGCATACTGAGAGGCTCGGTAAGTAGTCTTAACCGGCAAGAAATGAGCTGACTTGGTTAACCGGTCCACTATTACCCAAATGGAGTCATGTCCTCGCTGTGTTCGAGGTAATCCACTCACAAAATCCATGGTTATCTCTTCCCATTTCCATTGTGGAATTTACAAAGGTACTAACATTCCTGCAGGCCTTTGATGTTCAATCTTCACCTGCTGACACACAATGCATCGCGACACAAATTCCGCAATATCTCTTTTCATGCTAGGCCACCAATAATCTCTTTTCAAATCTTGATACATCTTGGTGGTACCTGGATGAATACTGAAACTGCTCTTATGCGCCTCTTCTAAAATCAACCTTTTCAGCTCCTCATCGTTCGGAACATAAATTCTTCCTTCAAACAGTATCGTTCCATCATGTGCAAAAGAAAACTCCGGTTGGCCAACTTTTCTTTGGAGATCCATATCCATGGTTTGCGCTTGTGCAATTCTAGACCATAGGTCGCAAGAAATCTCTAACTTGTTTAACAAAATGCCACCATCCAAATCGGTAACATGGAGGTTAAGGTCTCTAAACTTTTCATATAACCCACACGTGTGCATCATCACTTCAGCTTTAACCAAAGCCTTTCGACTCAAAGCATCTGCTACCACATTTGCCTTTTCGGGGTGGTATTTCAAATCAAAGTCAAAATCCTTCAAGTATTCCATCCATCGTCTTTGCCTCATGTTGAGGTCTCGTTGATCAAACAAGTATTTCAAACTCTTGTGATCACTAAACAAATCAAACTGCGCACCATACAAATGATGTCCCCATATCTTCAAGGCAAAAATTATAGCTGATAGCTCAAGATCATGGGTGGGATAATTCTCTTCATGTGTCTTGAGCTGTCTAGATGCATACGCTATGACATTTTCCCCTTGCATAAGAACACTACCCAGTCCTTTAGAGGATGCATCGCAGAAAACGGTGTATCTCTTTTCAGGATCTGGTATTGCCAACACTGGCGCCTTAGTCAACTTCCTTTTTAAAACTCTGAAACTTCTTTCACATTCTTCGTCCCAAATAAAGGGCACATCCTTTCGAGTGAGGCGTGACAGAGGCAAGGCAATATGAGAAAACTTCATAATAAACCTTCGATAATAACCTGCCAAGCCTAGAAAGCTCCCGACTTCAGCTACATTCTTAGGTCTTTCCCAACTGAGTACAACTTCAACTTTGGACGGATCGACGGCTACTCCTCCTTGAGAGATAACGTGACCCAAAAACTTAATCTCAGATAGCCAAAATTCACACTTGCTGAATTTAGCATACAACTGTTTGTCTCTGAGGACATTCAATACAATTCTTAAGTGCTGAGCATGCTCCTGAGAATCCTTAGAATAGATCAAGATGTCATCTATGAAAATCACCACAAATTGATCTAGGTAAGGCTGAAATATTCGGTTCATATAGTCCATAAATACCGCTGGAGCATTAGTTACACCGAAAGGCATAACCAGAAATTCATAGTGCCCGTAACGCGTTCGAAACGCCGTCTTAGACACATCTGAAGACTTAATACGGATCTGATGGTAACCTGACCGAAGATCAATCTTAGAAAATACCGTTGCTCCCTTAAGCTGGTCTAGGAGGTCATCAATCCTGGGAAGAGGATACTTGTTCTTGATAGTCACTTTATTAAGTTGGCGGTAGTCAATACACAACCTCATGCTTCCATCTTTCTTCTTGACTAACAAAACTGGAGCACCCCAAGGTGACACACTGGGTCTGATAAAATGCTTCTGGATTAACTCCTCGAGTTGAGATTTTAGCTCTTTCAGTTCTGTTGGTGACATTCTGTACGGTGCCACAGATACTGGCTCCGCTCCTGGAATCAAATCAATTGAAAACTCCACCTCACGCTCTGGAGGTAAACTAGTTACTTCTGAAGGAAAAACATCTAAGTATTCATTCACAACAGGAATATCACTGGGACTTAACTCTGACTCTGAAGCCACAGTGAGCATCACGTAGAATCCCTTATCTTGAGCACAAATGAATTGAATTAACTGATGGGTGCGGTTAATCAATTCAGACAGAGTCACACCTTCCGCCGTATCACTGGTCGGCATATAAATACTCTTCTCTGAACATCCAATGTACACATGGTTAGCGGAAAGCCAATCCATGCCTAAGATCACATCAAGTTGCTCCATCGGGAGACATACTAAATCAACATAATAAGTCTTACTAGACACAATGATAGGACAATTTTCACAAACATATTTTGCCTCAATTCCACCTTCAGTAGCGGTAGATACTAACATTGGAGGATTCAACGGAGACAAAGGTAATTGCAGCGTCTCAACACATTTATATGAAATAAAAGAACAAGTAGCGCCGCAATCAAAAAGAACTTTTACTGGATTTGTACCCAAATAACACATACCGGCAATCAAATCTTCATTGGCCAAAGCCTTTGCGCCATCAAGGGAGTACACTCTGCCCTTACTAGTAGTCGTTCCTTCAGCTGATCCTTTACCACATCTATTAGGACACTCTGATATAAAATGTCCTGACTGCTTACATCCATAACAAATACCAGCTCCTATCAAGCACTCTCCTTTATGCATCCTACCACACGTCTTGCAAGTAGGATTAGTCCGCAAAGGATGAGATTGTGGAGAGTATGTATGTTTCCCTCTCTGCGGGGATCCTTTTGGCTTGAGCTTGTCGTGATACTTATCTGACATCCTGCTTTTCTTCCTTTCAAAAGCTGCTGATCTTTCTTTCGAGGTCTTAGCAAGTCCTGCTTCAACCACCAAACTATCGTGCACCAGTTCATCGTAACTTGCAGTTCTCTGAAGACTCACTGTTGTGTCGATCTCGCCTCTTAAACCTCTTTTGTACTGGTTCATCTTCCAGACTTCATTCTCAGCATACTCATTGTGTGTAGAATAGTAGGACAACTCTTCAAACTTCTTTGTGAACTCAGCAACCGACATACTACCTTGCTTCAACTCCAAGAACTCTTGCTCCTTCTTTACCTTGTAAGACAAAGGTAAATATTTTTCTAACATCACTTCTTTGAAGTTTACCTAGTTCACCTCTACATCATTCGCTTCCATCCGACGCTGAGCAGATTCCCACCAGTCTTCTGCTGCGCCTCTGAGTTGATTTGTGGCATATACCACTTTATCCTCTTCTGAACATTCAGCCATTCTAAAGATCTTTTCCATCTGTTTAATCCACTTCCTTGCTTCTTGAGGTTCACCTTCTCCATTGAACTCCGGAGGGTGATGTCTGTTATATTCCCGGAACACTGGGTTACCAATTACGGGAGGAGGTGGTGGCTGTGGATGGAAACCCTGCCCTTGCTGCATCATTTCCATCCATTTCTGTTGAGCTTGGGCCTGTTGCTGAGATTGTTGTTGCATCATCAGCATCATTTGCTGATACTGTAATGCGTTTTGAGCTTGCTGCTCCTAATACTGCTGTTGCCAGGCCTGTTGTTGCTGAATCATTTGTTCCCATGAATTCATGCTGGGTCCTCCACTTTCATCACTGACTTGATTAGCACGAGGTCTACCGGGTCCTCTTCTTCTCCCAGACATCTTATCCTAGCTGTCATATACAAGTCAAAGTGATCAGTTTTAACTGAACATAACATCTAGAATAATGTCCTGGATCCAAGAGGTCCACAAACTTGGATTGTACTTTAATGACCCAAGGCACGGTCTGAATCGACCTGCTCTGATACCAAATTGTAACACCCATATAGAGATTGCCTAGGATCTCTTACGAGTATTAAAATTTCGTACTGGATACATTAAATACAATACAAGAGCATTAAATACAATACAGAAAATTTGATTATTAATTATACAATACAAGAGTTTCTGATACAATCTGTAAATCTGATACATAACATCCTCGATAATACACATCATAGTACATCATCAATATACAACATCCATATAACTAAAGCAGCACGATCAATCCAAAGCCTTTTCTTTACCTTTACGTCGTGCTTCCTGCTGAGAACCTGCACCAGAAGGAAAGGGATGAGACATAATGTCTCAGTGAGCTCCTACCCTACCTACTGTTTGGCAACCTCAGGGAACCTAGGGTCGCCGTGCCTACCTCGGCGAACTTGGGGATACCTATGATCGCCAAGTCTTAACTTTACCCATAGAGGGTCATCTGACTGATCCTGCTAAACTGGTGATCAAGGGGAGACCTAGGATCACCGTCTGATAACTACTAACTGATATCTGATAATTGTTTCCTGACTGATAATGAAATAGAATATTAACTGATATATTATGTTAGCTGTTAGCGTTGAACAAGCAATATTATCTGGGTTCATTTTACGAAATGCCCCCGGGTGGAGTAACCCCGAAGCACATTCCCCTGATAACCGGTGAAAATTCCTATCATATCAGGCTAACACCGGACTCCTCTTGTCGTCGTGCGGTCATCCTTGCGGAATAACGCGTCCCACTGGCGTGAACCTCCTGTGTCCCACTGGCGTGAACAACAGAAGACACGACTTAATAATAGTCTTAACTTATGCGTATACCTCCCGTGTCCCACTGGCGTGAACGACGGAAAACGCGAATCAACATTCTTTAAACTTATGCATGAACCTTTCATGTTCCACTGGCGTGAACGATGAAAGTCACGACTTAAATAGTATTAATCTTAGTCTTTACTTTGCGTGAACCATTCGTGTCCCACTGGCTTGAACGACGAAGGCCACGACTTAATATCTGATTAATTCTTAAGTACTTAACCTATAAAAGGTTCTAGGCTTGAAAATGGTAACATTCTCATGCTTGATACGGGAAGAGCATCTTCTATATTCTCATTAACCTATCAAGGTTCTTGTCATAACATTCTCATATGTCATACCTAGGTCTTACTTAAACATTTAACTTTAATTCATGAATTCCCAAGCCTTGCGTAATCTTTGCTCATATGATTTCTCAACCAATGGAAGCCTTTAGAATGAACTAAAATGGTGGTTTATGTTTCTAAAATGTGTTAGGAGAAAAATTTTGCAAAAAGTCATGCCCGCGCGCACCAGGACCCCCAGAACATCCCAACTGAGTGGTGCTGTTCTGGCTTGGTCGCTACAAGCGCCAAGCTGGTCGCTACAAGCGCCACTGGTCGCTACAAGCGCCAGGCTGGTCGCTACAAGCGCCAGTAGGCAGGGAGAAATCCTGCCTGGTCGCTGTAGCGACCATGACAACACAATCATGTATAAAAATGCCTTTTTCCACCATTTTTGCCCATTCAAGGATACCCAAGCTTCCTAAACATGCTAAAAATGATTTTCCTTCATAAAATAACAATTAAAAACATATACAAGCAAAGATTTAGCAAGCAAGGATTTAGGGTAAAACTCTAAAATTTTACTTAAGTTATAAAACACATGAAATTCTCTCTAGGAGGGTACTAAAACCCAAGATGAGCTCACCTAAACCTTAATTGGTGCTGGTTAGGCTTGATTTCAGAAACCCTAGCTTGTTCCTTCTTTTACTCTAGCTTCCAACACAAGCTTGCTTGCAAGTGCTTTCTCACAAGGATTGGGATGGAGTTGATGGGTTATGGCAAGTGAGTGAGGAGGGCGTGTGATTGGGGAAGGAGGGAGAGGAAATCTGGTTTCTAGAAGGGTGTAGAGAATGAGAGAAATAATAAGGGAAATATCTTGTTCCCAATTTTTAAATAATCTCCCCCTTAACCAATATTTACATAATTGCCATTCCACTTATTTACAAAACGCCATGCTTCTTAAATAATTTCTAACACGATTAACTGATACTTATAAGCGGGATATTACAATCACCAACAAAAAATGGAAGTGAATCTCTAAATTTTTTAGAGCGTATACATGGTGATATTTGTGGGCCAATACACCCGCCATGTGGACCATTTAGATACTTTATGGTTTTAATTGATGCATCCACTAGATGGTCACATGTTTGTTTGTTGTCAACTCGCAACCAGGCATTTGCAAGATTGCTAGCTCAATTAATTCGAATAAGAGCACACTTCCCTGATTATCCCGTCAAGAAAATACGACTTGATAATGCCGCCGAGTTCTCATCTCAAGCATTTAATGAGTATTGTATGTCCATTGGAGTTGACATTGAACATCCTATAGCACATGTTCATACACAAAATGGACTTGCAGAATCATTTATCAAGCGTATACAGTTAATTGCAAGACCACTTCTCATGAGATGCAAACTCCCAATTTCTACTTGGGGAAATGCAATTTTGCATGCTGCATCATTGATTCGCATCAGGCCAACAAGTTATCATAACTCTTCCCCTTTACAATTAGTTTTTGGTCAAGAACCTAATATTTCCCATCTAAGAATCTTTGGATGTGTGGTGTATGTTCCTATTTCTCCACCACAACACACTAAGATAGGTCCTCAAAGAAGGTTGGGAATATATGTTGGATATGAATCTCGATCTATTATAAAGTATCTTGAACCAACAACGGGAGATTTATTTACAGCCCGATTTGCTGATTGTCATTTTGATGAATCAAATTTCCCAACATTAGGGGGAGAGAGTAAGCAGTTGGAAAAGGAAATCATTTGGAAAGAATTATCATTGTCTCATCTTGATCCTCGAACTAAACAATGTGAACTTGAAGTTCAAAAGATAATTCATTTGCAGAGCTTAGCAAATCAATTACCAAATGCCTTCACTGATCCAAAAAGTGTGACAAAATCATATATACCAGCTGCTAATGCTCCGATAAAAATGGATGTCACAATTGGGCAATCTCATATTGCAAATGAGTCTCAACCACGCCTGAAGCGTGGTAGGCCAGTCGGTTCCAAAGATAAAAATCCACGAATGAGAAAAGGAGCTAAAAAGAAAGATGGCCCAAGTGAGGATATAGAAACTCTAAAAGAGTCTTCAGACATAATTGATATTTCAGTTCCGGAAGAGACTGATCAGGTACCTGAAATTCATGAAAATAAAGAGATCTCAATAAATTATGTCAGTAATGGAATACAATGGAACCGGCAAAAAGTCAACGTTGACGATGCTTTTGCATATCATATAGCGCTAAATGTGAATGATAGCGAGGATCATGAACCAAAGTCTATCAAAGATTGTAGGCAAAGTGAGAATTGGCCAAAATGGAAAGATGCAATTGAAGCTGAATTAAACTCGCTTTACAGTCGAAAAGTTTTTGGACCTATAGTCCGAACACCTGAAGGTGTGAAACCAGTTGGATATAGGTGGGTTTTTGTGAGAAAACGAAATGAGAATGGTGAAATTGTGAGATACAAAGCTTGACTTGTTGCCCAAGGATTTTCACAAAGACCTGGAATTGACTTTGATGAGACATATTCACCTGTAGTGGATGCATGTACTTTTCGGTACTTAATTAGCCTTGTAGCACATGAAGGGCTCAAATTGCACATGATGGATGTTGTTACAGCTTATTTACATGGATCACTTGATAGTAACATTTACATGAAACTCCCAGAAGGATTTAATTTTTCTGAGACAGATTGTCCTAGATCTCGAGAAGACTATTCCATCAAATTGAATAAGTCTTTATATGGGCTAAAACAATCAGGGCGCATGTGGTATAATCGCCTTAGTGAATATTTGATAAAAGAGGGGTATACAAATGACTCCATTTGTCCATGTATTTTTATAAAAAGATCTGGAAAAGAATTTGCAATAATTGCGGTGTATGTTGATGATATAAATATTATTGGAACTCCTGAAGAGCTTCCAAAAGCTATAGATTGCTTAAAGAAAGAGTTTGAGGTAAAGGACTTGGGAAGGACAAAGTTTTGTTTGGGATTACAAATTGAGCATTTGAATAATGGAATATTTGTGCATCAAGAAGCTTATGTTGCAAAAGTATTAAAACGTTTCTATATGGACAAATCTCATCCATTGTCTACTCCAATGGTTGTTCGATCACTGATGTGGAGAAAGATCCTTTCAGACCTCGAGAAGAGGGTGAAGAAATACTTGGTCCTGAAGTACCATATCTCAGTGCAATCGGAGCACTAATGTACCTTGCTAATTATACGCGTCCTGATATTTCATTTTCTGTCAATCTGTTAGCAAGATATAGTTCTTCACCCACACGGAGACATTGGAACGGAGTCAAGCATATATTTCGTTACCTTAGAGGTACAATGGACATGGGTTTGTTTTATTCAAAAGTACAAAAATTTGAATTAACAGGTTATGCAGATGCAGGTTATTTGTCAGATCCTCATAATGGAAGATCACAAACAGGTTACTTGTTTACCTGTGGAGGTACAACCATTTCATGGAGATCTGTGAAGCAAACCATAACAGCAACATCATCAAATCATGCTGAACTCTTAGCACTACATGAGGCGAGTCGAGAATGTGTTTGGTTAAGGTCTCTAATTCAACACATACAAGAGAGTTGTGGTTTATCTATCGGGAGAATAAATGCGACAACTATTTATGAAGATAATACTGCATGCATTGCTCAGTTGAAAGAAGGTTACATTAAAGGAGATCGAACAAAACATATTTCTCCTAAATTCTTTTTCACGCATGATCTTCAGAAGAATGGTGATATAAGCATTCAACAAATTTGTTCTTGTGATAATCTTGCAGACCTTTTCACAAAGTCACTCCGAAGCAGAGTTTTTGAACAGTTGATACAAAAAATTGGTCTTCGTCGACTCAAAAATGGTTGTATTGTTGAGGGGGAGAAATAAATGTATTATGTAAAAGGATTATGTACTCTTTTTCCTTCACTAGAATTTTTTCCCATTGTGTTTTTTTAGTAAGGTTTTAATGAGGCATATCCTGATGGACATCCAAGGGGGAGTGTTATGAATAATTAGTTTAGTGGATGTTCATCCTTAGTCTTCCACCTTCCTATAACTCCCTAAAGTGAATGGATGGTTAGTGGACCTTAATTACTTTGATCATTCACTTGCACATTGTGTCCTATAAATAGGACTCATATTTTAGTATAAAGATACACTTGTGAAGAGAATAATACACAAAGCTTTCATCTTCTTCCTATGTGATTTTGTGCTTTTAGTTTATTTTATAATAATATTGATTATGTACAAACACAAAGTATATATAAGAAATCATTTATTGCTAACCTCGTTATGAATTTAGAATAGTAACCATTTATTGTTCTCAATCGTTATACCAATATCTTAGCCTAATATAATTGACATGTAAAACAATCAAAGCATCATATAAAGTAATTGATCTGGCTTGTCTCCAGGTCTCTAGCCTCCCGTTCAATTCCTCTCTCGACTCACCAAACAAGACTACATCATCTGCAAAAAGCATACATCTCGGTGCTAACTCTTGGATGTGTTCCGTAAGTACATCCAAAACTAAAGTAAAAAGATAAGGACTTAGGGTTGACCCTTTATGCAATCCTATTGTTATAGGAAAATCTTCGGCAGCCCCATCCTGCGTCCTCACCCTAGTCAAAGCTCCCTCATACATATCCTTAATAGCTCTAATATAGGCAATCCTATCCCCTTTCTTCTCTAGGCCTTTCCACAAAACCTCTCTAAGCACTCTATCATACGCCTTTTCCAAATTAATGAAAACTTTTTCAATTATTTTTATTTTTGAATCCTTAACTTTTTTAAAATATTGTTAGCAAAACTCTTCTTTCAATCGACCTCCCTCCCTCACAAATATTGCTTTAGGAGAACTTGGTGTATGTGCTCTCCAAAGTCTCCTTATCTCCCATGTCGAGCTACTTAAAATTCGCATTTATCTACAAAAAACATAGTAATTTTTTCTAAAAACAAAAAGAGCACTTGCCAAAGAGATTCTAGTTTAGAGATGATACATGTTAGGGTCTTGAAAAAAGTGAGACAATATATTGGAAAAGTAAACAAAACTAATTTTATTGTGACTACACAGCCTTCAACGGACAACTGTTTAGTCTTCCACCTTGACAATCTCAACTTCACCGCCTCAATCATCATGTGCTACATATTCATTCTCCTTGAACTTGCAATTTAAAATGTTAGCCTCCTCTTAAGCAACCTCTGAGGAAATACTTAATCATGCAAATAATCACTTGTGAAAGTTAAGCTCCAAATCTAACATCATTTGAAACAACAACAAATGTATTTTTATGATCAAAATATTAAACCACCTATTCTCGCCAACAACCAAAGTAACATCAATGTATTGTAAACGTTCTTCGCCGATATCAAATTTAAAACCAAGGTACTTCCCCAACTCCAAATTTCTCCTCATTAACCTATTAAATCTTGATAGAAACACTTCACACAAAGAAAGGACATCTCCCTTCACTTGAGGAACTTTTTAAAGATTACTTATAATATGTGTCATTTTCTTTCTTCTTAAATGGGCAGACAAACACCACAAGTAGGAGAAAGGCCCGGAAACCATATACTGTAGGCCCATAATGGAGCGGGCCAACGCCGCAAATTAGTATAGACCCGGAAACAACAAGATTTTGCCACGTGGATCGAGATCTTACATTAAAAAAAAAGTCATAGAAATTTTGAATGTGAAGCCAAGCGCGCAACGATAATTCGTAATAGACAATAGTGGTCCCCACCCATGTGACAAACGGGACAAACTTCAAAAAACAACGGGTCCTACTCTACTACACCGGCCCCGACTAAACGTCGTCGTTTTGCCCTTAAAACTCACTCTTCTCGCACGTGCCAGTCACAAAAAAACTCTTGATTCAAAAAAATTTCAAAATCTTGTTTTCTTTTCCTTCATTCATTTCATTCTCCAAACTCAAAGCATAAAACTTTCACTGTTATTCCTATATCTTCATTTTCACAGTTTTCTAACTTCTTCAGTTTCTAGAAGCTTCCGATCTGATTGAAGTTGAACTGAAAGATGAACGGTGGAGGAAGACAGGGACTTAGATCTGGCGGTGGTGCTACCGGCGTTCATCACCAACGGCAATACTCCGAGAATTTCCTCGACGGCGCAACCACCGGAAACCGTTGGCTTCAATCCGCCGGACTTCAACATCTTCAATCCTCCGCTGCAAATCCTCTTCAGGTTCGTTTCATCAATTTTCTCATTCTCGATTTTCGAGACGATCTTGTGAAGTTAATGATCATTTTGATTTGATTTGATCTAATGAGATTGTGTAATGCGAGTAGGATTATAACTTGTATGGCGGTGGCGGAGCGCAGGGAGGGAGAATGTATAGAAATGTTCAGAGAAGCTTTAATGGCGGAGGGAGTGATTATTATATGGAGCCTTCATCGCCTCCTGATGCTTACCGTGCTTCGACGTTGAAGATGAACGGTGATGATTCGAACGGTGATTTTAGTCCTGGATTGTTGGATCTGCATTCGTTTGATACTGAGCTTCTTCCTGAGGTTGTTGTTGTTTATGATATGATATGATATTTGATTTGATTGACCGTACTGTACTTTTGAATTTGGATTTATATTGAATGTAGTTGTACTTGGACATGTTCATTGTTCGCAATATGTGAAATTTGAGTTGATTTTTAGACCTAATTTTGATGTTGAACTGTTTGTTTGTTTTTATATATGATGCTAGGTTAAAAGTACTTATTCAATCTAGATGTTATAGTTGATTTGTTTTTGAATAACTTATAAGCTTTGTAGCACCGAGACCTATGATCAAATGTGTGTGTGCGACATTGACACATGTGATTACGTTTAATCAATTCATTTTCTTAAATTACTAATGGTGTCGACGTGTTAGTGTTGTGTCTGGTGTCCATGTTTGTGTCAGTGCTTCATAGCATATAAGAATTGCATTATGAAGTTGGTTATGTAGATACATAAAATCTTAGGTTGATTTGATATGTTATCAGTTTGGAGGATTGATCCCTCATTTTCTCTTTAGAAGAGGATAATTATGATTAGGTAGTTTGAATTTGGTTATAATTTGTTTATCTCTATGGTGGTAGATCCCGGTCTCCAATGCATATGAGTCCAACTCCTTGTTGTATCGTGGTAGAAGCTTTGATGACACTGAACCTTACATGATGAGCAAACAGACTGCCAAAGCTCGTGCTCCTGACAACGCATTGAAAACTTTACCTGCAGATAAAGAGAAGTCCAGTTCTGTGGCAAAGATTAAAGTTGTGGTATGTTCTCTTGCATATCTCAATTTATCATGCATGTTTCATTTTTAATTGTTTTGTTCAATTTTCATTTGAAATGTGTTTGCTGACTGTTCGCTGGTAAATTTGAAACGTTTTTCTTAAAGACTGCTTTGGCACAATACTGAGATTTGTACTCATAGAGTTGGATTTAAAATTCATTGAATGATCTGAAATTGAAAATGAAATATTGTCCAGTTCTGATTTGTGAAGAGCATTTAAAATTTTGATTGGATGATATTTGTGTGTCTCTTTTATGCAGGTTCGTAAGAGACCATTGAATAAAAAGGAATTAGCAAAGAATGAGGAAGACATTATAGAAACGTATTCCAATTCTTTAACAGTGCACGAAACTAAACTCAAGGCGAGTCTAATTATCTGTAGTTTTATGTTAGAGATTATATAAGCTTTCAATTTTCAAAAGAATGAAATGGACCAAGGTGATAATATTTTACCTACTAACCTCCTCACGTGTAACTTCATATGAAAAGGTTTATGGCATGATAATCTTAGATCTAGATGTTTTATATTTGAAGATTTTAAAATCTGCATGCCTTACAGGTTGACTTAACTCAGTACTTAGAGAAGCATGAATTTGTTTTTGATGCTGTCTTGAATGAAGAGGTTACAAATGATGAGGTAACTATAATGTGGTTCAATAGTTCAGTTCAGCATATATGAGATAACTTTTTTGATGCTAGTGTAACTATTTATATAACTTTTTTGTTTTTAGGTCTATCGTGAAACAGTGGAACCCATAGTTCCAATCATCTTTGAACGCACTAAGGCAACTTGCTTTGCTTACGGGCAAACAGGTGATTACATCCCTCTAATATTTGATTTGATTGCTGCTATATTACAGCCTTCCTGGAGATAATCCAATTCTATGTCTATTTAATTTTTATGAAGTGATGCTTCCACTTGAAATCATATATCTTTTGGACTTTTCCAATATTTCTTTTCAGTGTACAAAGTGTAGGCCATTACTCATGAGGCTATAAAATGTTTAAACTTGCTGACTTTGACATACAATTTATCACTTTGGTTATAATTTCGTTTTTTAATTTAGTTTGAGTATTGTGAATTTTTTTTTATTTTTATAGATATTCCTAAATCAATGCTTGCATTTTGTTTTATATCGAAGATAAATTCTTGAGACTTTGTAGATAAATCTAGATTCTGAGGTAGTGTATTTCATACCAACTGGACTTTGACATTTTGTACAATGAGCAAACTTCTAAACACCTTCATCTTTTCTAGGAAGTGGAAAAACATTTACAATGAAGCCACTGCCACTTAAAGCATCAAGGGACATCCTAAGATTGATGCATCATACTTACCGGAACCAAGGATTTCAATTGTTTGTGAGTTTCTTTGAAATATATGGTGGGAAGCTCTATGATCTCCTTAATGAAAGAAAGTAAGTCAAATTCTCTCTTATATGCTCCTTTTGTCTCTGTTCTGGAGGTTAAATTAAAAGTTGTATTGTTGCAGAAAGCTTTGTATGAGGGAAGATGGTAAGCAGCAAGTTTGCATTGTTGGTTTGCAAGAGTACCAAGTAGCAGATGTGGAGAATATCAAAGATCTGATTGAGAAAGGAAGTGCCACACGAAGTACAGGAACAACAGGTGCAAATGAGGAATCTTCACGGTCTCATGCAATACTTCAACTTGCTATCAAGAGGTCAGTTGATGGCAATGCATCCAAACCTCCCCGACTTGTAGGCAAGCTCTCCTTCATAGATCTTGCTGGAAGTGAACGTGGAGCGGATACCACTGACAATGACAAACAGACAAGGTATGATTTAGCTTGAATGGATAAAGGTGGATTTATGTTGTTACATTTCTAAAAAAAATCCTTAGGAATTTTAATTAGATCGAATTAAGCTCCAATTTTGGCCATATACTTTGTTTTCAATGTCAAAGATATATCAGATCTGGGATTCTATCATGAATTATATGCATTACTCATGCATTTCGATACTAGTCTGATGATTGTTTTTTATTCATGGTTGTTTCCAATTATATAATGCAGAATAGAAGGGGCTGAAATCAATAAAAGCTTACTCGCCCTAAAGGAATGCATAAGAGCTCTTGATAATGACCAAGGACACATCCCTTTCAGGGGAAGTAAACTGACTGAAGTTTTGAGGGATTCTTTTGTTGGCAATTCCCGTACTGTTATGATATCATGCATATCACCTAGCTCTGGTTCGTGCGAGCACACTCTGAATACTTTAAGATATGCAGACAGGTAATGATGATTTTAAATTTTCTATACGCCTTCAAATCACCCACACCACACATCACACACAGATATAATATTGGAATATAGCCACTGACATGACAAATTTCATTGTTACAAACTGAATGAAAATCCAGGGTAAAAAGCTTGTCAAAAGGGAACAACTCGAAGAAGGATGTTTTATCTTCAAATTTCAACCCTAAAGAATCAATTACGGTTCCCTTATCTTCTGTTACTGCACCGGCCTATGAGGATCACACAGCCGAGGCATGGCATGATGAAAATGAAGGGGATGATTTTAGCCCCCCTGAAGAGTACTACGAGCAGGTGAAACCACCGTTGAAGAAAAATGTAAGGATGGAGTCATATGCGATGACAGATGACAAATCGAAGAAACCTAGTGGTTTAGTCAAATGGAAGGACCTCCCAAAAGCTGAACCTAAACCCACTAATTCAGAGGATGATTTAAGTGTCCTGTTACAGGTGATTTGCTGGCTACCGAAATAATGATTATCGTATAAGAAAGCTTCTGCTCATTGTTACCTAAAGTGTGTCGTAATTTCAGGAAGAAGAGGATCTTGTAAATGCTCACCGGACACAAGTAGAGGAGACCATGAATATTGTTAGAGAGGTATTACACTGTCTCTATTATTATCTATCGTTTCACGTGTCTTAACCATCTGAGTAATTAATTAGTTATGAAGTGGCTTCAATTTAGATAATAATCCCCCAAAACATTACAGCGTTTGTTTTTTCGTTTTATGATGGGAGTGATGTGTGTCAGCGATTCTTTTGATAAATACTAGTATAGCATAAGCAAAAGCAAGTATTCAGCACATATTAGCATCAAGCACATTGATATACTAAACTAAATTTCAATTTGTTAATCTTTTTTTTTGAATTTGCCCATGGTTTTAGCATTTATTTCTTCTAGGAAAAAGAAACAAGTCGTCCTAGAACAGATAAATGAATTTGTAAACACTAACCCCTTGTCGCTGCATCCTTCCAATCCAAGGAATGGTTTGAAGTCCGTTATTTTTCAAATTCATATTTTATCTGCACTTGACATGCAGGAGATGAACCTCTTGGTTGAAGCGGATCAACCAGGGAATCAGCTGGACGATTACGTAACAAGACTAAATGCCATTCTTTCTCAGAAGGCTGCTGGCATTATGCAATTGCAGAACCGCTTAGCTCATTTTCAGAAACGTTTAAAGGAGCATAATGTCTTGGTTTCATCTTCTGGCTACTAGCATCATTTAAAAAGGACTCCTAGTGAGAAAGTCTTTTAGATGGGTGGAATCATGCATTTCTGTGGTTGAGTGACAGATTATTAGAGATCGAGAATATGTCGTGGTGCTATTTCAAGTTGATTTACCATAATTTTATAGCTTGGCAACTGCTTCAGATTTGGGAAATTGGAGAATGGGGTTTTCATTTATATTTATCTTTACCCTGCTAAGAAGGTAGACATGTATTGGTTTTACGCGCTGCTGTTGTTGGATAGATAATGTATAAAGCTCTCAATTGATGTTTGATTGATCAATGGAATCATGGAATACCTAATACCTATATTTTTCTGATCGACTAGTGCACTAATTACTTATTCTGTCGATGATGATGAATCTACTTGTTTCAGAAATAAATCTTATCTTATATCAGTATGATTAATAGTTTTCTTTATAAGGATTGAAATTTTCAATCTAATTGAATTTATGTAGTCTCCAAATTATGCTTCATCTCAGCAGGAGATAACATCGAGATTTTATTTTGGGCAAAATGTGTCAAAGCTTTACATTTACAAAAAAGTGCATATTTAAGTAGGTATGAGGCGTTCTTTGTTTTGTATACAGTCATTTTCAATGAATGCATTTAAAGTCAAAGTGGACGTTATTTTCACTTGTAGAATTAGTCATGTCTAGGTACTCCTTCCATTTCAAAATACATGTTTCAGTCAACCAAATCGAACAATTTAATATCTTTAATTAGTCAATACACAATTTTGACTGTTAATATCTTTAATTATCTAAAATAAAAAATTATAAAAAATGTAATATTTTGTAAATATTTATCGAAACAAATCAAATAATATCTTACATGCTAACATTTGTATTTATATGTTAGTTAAAAGATATGGTCAAAGTAAGTCATGTGAATAGTATACATTGTAAAAATACAACATGTATTTTAAAACAGAAGGAGTACTATTCATATGGTTTGCCTGAAAAGAAGAAAAAAAAAGTACGATGGTACATTTTGTGTTGGAGTGCGAGTTCCAACTCGAATTCTCCATTTTTTTCACACTTACATGTGAGATTTTTGTCAATGCTATTTGACAGAAAAAACGGTGACAAAACTTTACACCAATAAATCAACTTCAATTGAACTGAAGACCGTAAGTGATGGTTTGAACCTTTTTTTAGTAAACAACTAGGTATATAACCTGTGTGTTGCACGGGTTTATTAGAACGCGTTTATATAATATTGTTTTTTGTACAATGTGCTTATTATTTAATTTTATCAATTTGAGTACTATTTAAATTCCTGAATATTATTTATGAAATGAGAATTTTAAAAAGTGATTTGTACAAAGACACATCATACTTAAACTATATAGATTTGTCTTCAATGATTAAAATTTTAACAGCCTTTATAAAATTGATTTAAAAAATGAAATATTTATACAATCCACACTATTATATTAGTTTATTAAAAAATGTTAATGAGTGCCCTAAAGACACTATTTAAGAGTTTAAAATAGTAATATTTTATAATATTTTTTTGACCAAAAAAAATAGTAATATTTTGTAAAAATGTGTATTCAATGCATTATAAATGAAATGTTTTACCTTTTCCAATAAATTCATTGTGGTAACTTCTTTATTTGGAATCCTTAAATAGTGTCCTAAGGGCACCCGTTAGCAAAACCATTTTTTATTCAATTACACTTAATTTTGCTTAAAAACAAAAATACTAATTGATTAATTTTATTTAATAAAATAAAATTATATTAAATATTTAAAACATATATTTACTTTAATTACATTTGTGAGTGTGTCAAATAGATAGAGGTCAAAAAAATAAATTAAATTGATAGTGCCTAAAAAAGCTACCAAAAAATTTAATTATGTGCAGAACTTTCTCTTTCTTTGTAACCCAAAAAACATTATCTTCTCTATGTGAAAACACACTTCAATGATTCAAAAGACAAAAGACAATCCCTTAAATCTTCCAAATTAACAATATGATCATCTCTAAAATATATTTTGTTTGTCTCACAATAAGTGTAAAGTAATTAAAATATAAATGCAAATATATGACATCAATATCCAAGTTTATATCATAACAAAAAAATTATTGTTATGTGTAAATAGTCTTTTATATTAGATACAAAATTTAAAAGAACATATAGTTTGTCAATCAAATAAAATTCATAAATAAGAATCAATCGACCATCATGTTAGGCTTCTAAAAAAAAAAGAAATCAACCATCATGTTAGGTAACATGATATACAATAAAAAATATGCAAATAATCAATTTGAATAACTTATAGGCCGAGTTTCATCAATATCCTTCTTATATTATAATCACAACAACCACATCACATGAGTAACAGCTTCAAATAATTCATTTTTCACTATGTTTCTTGTCCTTCTTGCCTCCAACATAAATTTTCTCTCAATTCACAATGAAACTTATTGTTCTACATGTCATTTGAAGTAAATATTGAATAACCAAATTGAAATTATAGAGAAGCACTAAGCTTATAAAAAAAATAGAGACACACTATTTAAATAAATATATTGTTAATTTATATTTAAAAACTTATTATATTTATCTATACCATCTTCATGTAGAAAAAGTTTCAATACCAATAAAACAAATTTGAACTTAATTTTCTTGACGTAAATATTAGGATTAAATACATATACTTACAAAAACAGTCATTTTTCATAGACTTCCCTAGCAGCAAGTGAAGGGTCATAGTTAAAGAATAAAGAGTTAAGTAATAAAAATAAATAGTAGTTTAAAGTTCGGTGTGGCAAAGTTATTTTAAAAAATAATAATAGAACAATACTCTTTTTTTTAACGAATAGGACAATACTTATTAATAGAAGATATATATATATATATATATATAACTAAAAAATATATTAATAAAATTCATTTAAATTTTTAACACATAACCTTTTACTATTTTAATAAATATAAATATTTTGACTAATATCTGTAATTTGTATTATTTTTATACTAAAATTATTTTATCATTTTATATGTTATTATATATTGTATTAAAATTACTTACGTGAATTTAGTATATATAAATGGCTACATTTCTTAACAAATTTTTTATAGACTTCAATGATTAAAACAATTTTTACTTGAATAAATAGTCATTTCACCACAAATTTGTTTACAATTATTTTTAATGACATCATATTTTTACTTGAATAGGTATCCTCTAACATGAAGAGAGATATTTTGAGGGATAGACAAAAGTCACCTCTTAAGTATCCCTTCAAATCTTCTTCACTTTTTGAACATGAGCAATCATTGTTTTGCTTCCTAACATGAAGAAATTCAATTTATGTAAGTTTACTACAAAGAAAAATAAATATGGTGGTAAAAAATGTAGAAATTGTACCACTTATCTTGTTGACATTGCTGCACAACTTGAATATGCTAGATATGATCTCAGATCAATGTGAATGAAAGTGTCAAGTAAGTGGAGGAAAGAGATGAAAATATGTGTGTTAAGTTGTGGTTATAAAACGTTGTAGTAAAACTGAAAAATTAAGCTAAAAAATCAAACACTATTTATTTTTGTGTGAATAGGTTACATTTGCAAGAATGCAAGGGACGTGTACACCGTAAGTAATTGGATTTTGTTGAATCCTTTATATTTATTTTTATGGTGTAGGTTACATTTGCAAAAATATTAAAGGACATGTGTAATATTCATCCTGTAAGTAATTAGAGATTGTTTGAATATTAAAAAAAAATGGATGAAAAATAAAGAACATAAAAATAATGAAAGTTTTATCGTACATAGTGATAGGAGTAACATATTACATACCTATAAAAGACAATGATTAGAAAGAAAAAGAAATGGGAGGTAAATTAACATTCAGTGGTAGAAAGTTAGAGTAAATAATGGTGTAAAACACAAATTTCAATGTACCACAACCACCTTTGTAAATAAGAGTTGTTCTTTCAACAAAATTCTCCTGTCTTCAAAACTTGCACATACTATATGATAAAAGAGAAAGAAGAAATTCTATTGTAGAAAATGAAAGAGGGAAGTATGAAAATGAAAACTAAAGAAAAGTGGAAGGGACAGAAAGAAACATGTGAGTAGTGGTTACTAATCAAAGGAATATAAACAATCCATAATGTAATTGAAATGACATGTATAACACTCTTTTCTTTTCTTTTTTAATACCAAAAGTCTAATAAAATAGTCTATATAGTGTTGTATCTTTTTTCCTTGAGTGGAATATATATAGTGCTCTATCAATCAACCAATCAATATCATCCATCATCAATAAGTATAAAACTGAAATTGTTTTAACCAATACATTTGTCCCGTAAAATGATAATAGAAGTTTTTTATATGCAAATTAAAAAAGATTAGAATAGCAACAACTAAGAAAAGTAACTCAAAGATAAAATGTAACCGATGATTTTTTTTTTAAAATAGACCCATGATATATTAATCATGCAACATGCATAAAGTCAAATTAATGGAGAGTTATTTCGTAACTTATATGAGAAATGAAAATGAAAAATTGAATAACCAAATTGAAATTATAGAGAAGCACTATGCTTATAAAAAAAATAGAGACACACTATTTAAATAAATATATTGTTAATTTATATTTAAAAACTTATTATATTTATCTATACCATCTTCATATAGAAAAAGTTTAAATACCAATTCAACAAATTTGAACTTAATTTTCTTGACGTAAATATTAGGATTAAACACATATACTTACATAAACAGTCATTTTTCATAGACTTCCCTAGCAGCAAGTGAAGGGTCATAGTTAAAGAATAAAGAGTTAAGTAATAAAAACAAATAGTAGTTTAAAGTTCGGTGTGGCAAAGTTATTTATAAAAAAAAAAATAATAGAACAATACTCTTTATTTTAAAGAATAGGACAATACTTATTAATAGAAGATATATATATATATATATATATATATATATATATGTATATAATATTAATAAAATTCATTTAAATTTTTAACACATAACCTTTTACTATTTTAATAAATATAAATATTTTGACTAATTTTTGTAATTTGTATTATTTTTATACTAAAATTATTTTATCATTTTATATGTTATTCTATATTGTATTAAAATTACTTACGTGAATTTAGTATATATAAATGGCTACATTTCTTAACAAATTTTTTATAGACTTCAATGATTAAAACAATTTTTACTTGAATAAATAGTCATTTCACAACAAATTTGTTTACAATTATTTTTAATGACATCATATTTTTACTTGAATAGGTATCCTCTAACATGAAGAGAGATATTTTGAGGGATAGACAAAACTCACCTCTTAAGTATCCCTTCAAATCTTCTTCACTTTTTGAACATGAGCAATCATTGTTTTGCTTCCTAACAAGAATAAATTCAATTTATGTAAGTTTACTACAAAGAAAAATAAATATGGTGGTAAAAAATGTAGAAATTGTACCACTTATCTTGTTGACATTGCTACACAACTTGAATATGCTAGATATGATCTCAGATCAATGTGAATGAAAGTGTCAAGTAAGTGGAGGAAAGAGATGAAAATAGGGTGTTAAGTTGTGGTTATAAAACGTTGTAGTAAAACTGAAAAATTAAGCTAAAAAATCAAACACTATTTATTTTTGTGTGAATAGGTTACAATTGCAAGAATGTTAAGGGACGTGTACACCGTAAGTAATTGGATTTTGTTGAATCTTTTATATTTATTTTTATGGTGTAGGTTACATTTGCAAAAATATTAAAGGACATGTGTAATATTCATCCTATAAGTAATTAGAGATTGTTTGAATATTAAAAAAAATGGATGAAAAAAAGAACATAAAAATAATGAAAGTTTTATCACACATAGTGATAGGAGTAACATATTACATACCTATAAAAAAACAATGATTAGAAAGAAAAAGAAATGGGAGGTAAATTAATATTCAGTGGTAGAATGTTAGAGTAAATAATGATGTAAAACACAAATTTCAATGTACCACAACCACCTTTGCAAATAAGAGTTGGTTCTTTCAACAAAATTCTCCTGTCTCCAAAACCTGCACATACTATATGACAAAAGAGAAAGAAGAAATTCCATTGTAGAAAATGAAAGAGGGAAGTATGAAAATGAAAACTAAAGAAAAGTGGAAGGGACAAAAAGAAACATGTAAGTAGTGGTTACTAATCAAAGGAATATAAACAATCAATAATGTAATTGAAATGACATGTATAACACTCTTTTCTTTTCTTTTTTAATACCAAAAGTCTAATAAAATAGCCTATATAGTGTTGTATCTTTTTTCCTTGAGTGGAATATATATAGTGCTCTATCAATCAACCAATCAATATCATCCATCATCAATAAGTATAAAACTGAAATTGTTTTAACCAATACATTTGTCCCGTAAAATGATAATAGAAGTTTTTTATATGCAAATTTAAAATGATTAGAATAGCAACAACTAAGAAATGTAACTCAAAGATAAAATGTAACCGATGGATTTTTTTTTTAAATAGACCCATGATATATTAATCATGCAACATGCATAAAGTCAAATTAATAGAGTTATTTCGTAACTTATATGAGAAATGAATTTGAAAAATTGGATGGATTTTTTTTTTAAATAAACCCTTGATGTATTAATCATGCAACATGCATAAAGTCAAATTAATGGAGAGTTATTTCGTAACTTATATGAGAAATGAAAATGAAAAATTGGTATGTAAAAGAACACATGTATTGGAGCAAGTGTCAATTTTAGAATAAAAGTCAAAAAAATTGGGAGCTTTGTTAGAATGACAGATCACCAAAGTCTAAGTTAGAATACATGTATATAGAGATTGGAGTCAATTTTTGTCATCTAGACATAATGCACGTCTATAAGTGCTTACAATTACAATACACTCCATTCAAAAACATGGACAACCGTGCATAAAATTGTCCTCTCATTTATTTTTTCCAGAAATATGGACTCCATTCAGAAACAAATATGCATTAGTTTAGAAATTTATACTCGTTTTCTATGAAATTCCCAGTAGTGAAACATTTTAAACTCTGGCTATACTAGTGTCTTGATAAATGAGAAAAACATACTCCCTCCGTCTCAAAATATAAGCAAAAATTGGTCAACAAAAGTTAATGTATTTGGTTCAAAATTTGTACAAAATACATCAACTTATGTTGACTTATTTTTGCTTATATTTTGGGACGGAGGAGTATGAAATAGCCATAAATTCGTTTTGTACCGGTTAACGGTTAAGAAGCTCATGTGTGGTGAATGATGATAATTCTCAAGGAAACGTAATATATATTACAAATTGATCTTCTTAGTAGGAGGATGTGTAGCTCGCTTGGTTGAGCTAACTGATTGAATGAGTTATGTAGTTAAAAGTCCAAATTTTAAATTATGACAAGAGAGAAAATACTAAAGTAACAAATAACATATTAACCTTTGTCATTAAAAAAACAGTGACGCTAATTGAAAGGACCAACATTTAAAGAGTTTTGAACCACATGCCCTGCTGAAACAATAACCAATTAAGAAGGTGCCAGATAGGAGATTCATTAGATGTGAATTGTCTATTTCAAATATGCACACGACTTGAATGTTATTGGCATGTTTACTTCATTCAGGAATAATTCAAATTAAAATTGATGCCTTGGAACTTTATGCCCAGAATAAAGTTGAGATACTCTCCTGTATGTGTACGCATTGAATTAGTTATTTTTAATTGCCCTATGCGAAAATTTAAGATATTTTAATTAGTTATGAATTACTTTAAGACTTCATTTCATTTGTGTTCTCTCACCTTATCAAATAACTAAACAAGATTTGAAAATTCTTATGAAGGGTCTATGAGAATTGAGAAAGAAGTCGGAGTCAAATAAGGCTTTCAAGATGGTAAAATTCTAAGTAATTGATTATAGATGAATGACAATATAAATTCAATTCATGCATGAAGTAACCAGAAAAATAAAAAAATAAAAAACAAAAAAAAAAAGTTTAATATGCTGAAATTCAAACCAAACAAACTCAAACCCTTCAACATACTAGTTGAAGTAAAATAGAAGTCACACAAAAAAATGGTGAAAGTAAAACAGATTTCATATACACCACAAGATTTATGTTATCTACAACCTGATTGATCCAAATCTTCCCTTTGACTTTGAGCGTTTGATGCTGACAGAGGATTGTGAAACAGACAATTCTGAGTGCATGTCAGTGAAAAACTTGTCCACAATATCTAAATAAATAGGACTCTTGAGACGAGAATAATAGTGAAGTGCTTCTTCTATGTCAAGTACTTGCTCAACATCACCTGAATCATTCATCTCTAATTCCTTCATCTTCAATGCCAATTCATTAACACCTTCATTCTTCTTATTCCCTTTGTCTTTTTTCTCTTTCACTCCATTTTCAGTGATGTTTTTTTGTGGACTTTGTTTCACAAAACTCACATGCTTTTTCTCAATACTTGCAGAATCTTCCGTTGTTTGTTCTCTTGACACATTCATGCTAATTTCACCATTCCTGTTTATTCTATTGAGATCAGATTGAATAATATCATAAAACTCATTGTAGAATTGATCACTTGTGTATGTTCTTGCACTATTGCTATTTCTACCTAAGAATGGATTGAAGGAAAGAGATCTAGGTAGTTTTTGGTACCCTCCAAAGATGATACATCTGAAGTTTTTGAGTGTTTTTTTAAGTAAAAATCTGGTCTTGCATATGGTTTTTCTTAGAAGCATTTGTGGTTCTGTTCTGATGTGATGACTGAAGAGAGGTTTTCTTGTGTATTCTCCAATTTTGTCCTCACTTAGACTTGTATATAAAGAGATGTTAACTATTCCTAAGGTTACCAAAAGAAAAAATCAATTGTCCTATAAAGGGTTGTGTTGTATTTTCTTTGTCTATGTTTCAAATCTAGCTTTTAGTCCACAACATCCAATGCTCTTTGTCATTTTCAATCCTTTTCTCTTTCTCTTTCCCCCCCTCTATATACATATATGATTAGATAATAATTTTGATTTTTTTTATATCTTAACATAATCACAAACTATCATTTGTATGACTTTTAAGATATATATGAAAAAGTAAAAAAATAAAAAGAAGTTAATACTTCAAATAGCTCTGCAATTTAGTCGAGGTCTAAAAATAGTCCTTATAAATGGCTAAAATATGAAGAATATAAAATTACAATGGTGAAATCTTTTTTTTTTTTTTTTACAATGACTATTTTCAAATATCACTCAAATTACAAGGGCTATTTGAGATATTAACCAAAAAAAATGTGATCAAACAGTTATGATTGATCCATGGTGTAATTTTTTGTTGTTGTTAGTGTATAGGAAAATAAATCCATATGATAATCAGAGAGACAAAGTATTTTAGGGTCCCAGCACTTGAAGTGATTTTCCCCTTAATTCTTATGGTTTTTTCCTCTTTGAGTTAAAGATAATTAAAGAAAAAACTATATAAGTTTGGTATCTTTAGTATCTAAATTTATCATAATTCATATGGTTTTTTGACTAGGTGCTGTTTAAAGTGCAGTGGCATTGATTAAGATGCAAAGCTAAAGTAAAGGTAGTGGGTAGCAAAAAAATCAAAACAATAACGTGTGTACTATAACACCTTGCTAGCCAAATTTGAAACCTGAGGAGCCCTAAATCAAATAATCCTAGATTAAATTCCTTCTGGTCAATCTATGTTTTTTTTATCAAGCAAATTTGATTTTATCATCATGAGTTACTAAAAATTTACTGTGTCATTGAGAAAAATTTATTGTACTATTGTCTTGGCCACATACCAAACACGGTTAGGTTGGTGCATATATGATCTTAATTGTCATATGTATGTCCTTCGCTAGCCCTAGGCCTTATTGTGATGAAATTAATCTTTCTTTATTTGTAATAAGGAAGACATGCATGCATGGTCCCCGGTCTATATAGTCTGGTTGGCAATTGAGAAAAGAGGAGTGAGAATTAATTTGGAAGATAATGTAGGGTGCATTCCATTTCCAGTAATGTTAGGTCACTATCGGACAGTACCCAGTTTTTAAGTCCTTCACCCACCACTGTCCCAATTATAAGAGCACGAGACATTCATTTTTTGGTACTTAAATGAGTCTCATGTGTAAACATCGTTCATTTGTAATTTTTTAATAGTAGTACCTAATAAGTATTCAATCTCTTCAACCCAACATCTCACACAAATTTTTAAAATTGGATCTACTAACCAACTATCAATAACTTTATATCATTACATTTCAATTTTTTAATATTAAAAGAGTGTGGGTCCCACTTAAGATTGGGGTCTTAAGTGAGACCCCGAAAAAGTTTCTCCCCAATGAGGATACCTACCTAATAGATATCAGATCTTAAATGTTGAAGACTCTTCCATTGGAGATGGTCTAAGACTAAATGTGCAAGAGATAAGTAATTGTTTCTTTCTATTGAACTCTAGCAACTGACATAACTGTAGAAACATGAACACGGGTTGTATGTGATAAAACTGCTTCATTCCTTGCAAACATTTAGTTGGTCCGGTCAAGATAAATAATCTTAAATCTCACTTTTTTTTTTTGAGGTAAATCTTAAATCTCACATTTAAAATTTACATGATTTATTTAAGGGAAAATTGCATTGAACTCCCCTAAAGTCTCTTTAAATGACACATAGACTCCCTCTAGTTTCAAATTGGACACTCACATCCCTTAATTGTTTTAACTAATGACACACACCTCCCTCCACAACTAATACCGTTGGCCAGAACGTTAAACAACACCATTGAACAAAAAGAAAACAGGAAAATCATATTGGACAAAGGAAAAGAGAAAATGTTGTCTACACTTCTAAAACATGATTATCGTCATGGCACCACATTTAGTATATAGACTTCTCGTGAGAGGTTTTGACAGTGGGTTCAGTCTTCTTGTGTGAGGGCTTATTAGAAATATTGATTCTTATGTCATGGGTGATCACTAATTCAGGGTAGTAATCCAATTGCAGTACTATAATGTTCCAATTTTCCCTCTTTTTTTGCTATTTGTATATGGTTATCTCTTTGAGTAATGATGTGGGTTGTTTGGAGTTATTCATATTGGATTTTGATTAAATCTTGGAGTTTGCATGTTGGCAATGAGTTTGTTGACTAGTGAGATTCTGATTGACATGGCTTGAAAATTAGGGAAGAAACGTTCCTAGGTCACTGTTTGTTACTTTGTTACTGGAGGTAAAATATTTGTCAAGCAATGCTTATATTTTAACAGAAGGTAAACATAGTTAATAGCATGCAAGGTTCTTGTTTTTGTGAAAATAGAGGGGAGATTTGTATCATTCAAGCAAAACTCAAGGGAGGTCTATGTAATTTTCCCTTTATTTAAACACATATATACATTCGACAGTCCAATTTTTTTAATATTGTAAGACTTCAACAAGACAAATTGAAGTGGTTTTAATTGGGGCACCCTGCCACACTAACCTTTTATTTTGTTACTAAATATTACTTCCTTGACTTCGATAGGTTTTGGGTTTGAGCCTGCTAGTGTGTTTAAATGGAGGTAGTTAAATACATTTACAAGTATTTTTTTGAATATAAAGGTCTTCCCTATCTTAAATTGGGCATCATCCTTTCATCCTAAATTTTTTTATTAAAAAAAATATTCATCCTTTTCATCTTTGTGTATGAGTCTTGAGGCTAACATCTTTATACTAACACCAATGATTATGATTAAATAAAAATAAGTTCATAAATAATTGATAAAGGAAACAACATTAAATGAAGAAAAATTTGTACATAATATCAATTTTACGAAGAAAATTAAATTAATTTTCTTATTATATTTTTTGTGAAATTAATTTTCATATTTTTGTTATCATTACATACCTACATTAAAATACAAACAAATACTCCATCTTTTTCAAAATAAATATCACTACCAAAAAAATTTCCTTTAAAATGAATGTTACCTAAACTTTCCGGTGTAAGATTGATTCATGTTTTTTTCCTCTCAATTTTGCCTTCTAATAATTATAGGTACACTACTTCTATCACACTTCCTCCCATATTTTATATAAGCAAAAAGTCATATGTATTTGATTCAAATTAAATACATCCAACTTTTTGCTTATATATAATATCAGAGGGAGTATTATTCAATTAGTGATTTGAACTCAATTTTCATTTATGATGGTGTGAAATACATCAATTGTGAACAAAGTTAGTTTTGTAAAATTGTAATGTCTTTTGAAG
Source organism: Medicago ruthenica (assembly GCA_018208015.1). NCBI lineage: Eukaryota > Viridiplantae > Streptophyta > Magnoliopsida > Fabales > Fabaceae > Medicago > Medicago ruthenica. The sequence continues at coordinate 102,343,653 of CM031372.1, read as the reverse complement.
ATATCATTACATTTCTTAATTTGTGTGTAAAAATCTTAAAATATACTCATTTTGAAATGGATAGAGTAGTATTGTTACTAGAGAATTGCTCTCTTGGCCCGTTTGTTTTGCTCAAAACCCCTTTGTGTCTATCGTGGATGAATCAATTATTGATCATACTATACTTGTTTCCCACCAAATGTTCGTATTATTACTAGGGCTCATTTTTTCAGAAAAATGAAGAGTTAATACAAAAAAGAAAACATCAAAACAATTGATAGGATAAATGCTATGAAACCCGGATATGTAGAACCAAGGAAGGATCCAATTCGTGGCCATGTGTGGCTAAAGCCACCCATCCTCCATTCCCCTAAGTTTTTTTTATATATTTTTTTATAAATAAATCAAACAACTATATCAAAACACTTCTTTCTCACGCGCGAAACAAATAAGTGCAACACATTTGTTATGATTTATCTTTTGAACTTGACTTTGCTTTTGCGGGTAGCAATTGCAAGTGTTGAACGTGTTTTTTCAGCTACAAAAATTGTGAACAGTCAACTATGTGACAAAATAAATGCTTAATGGCTAAATGACTGTCTTGTAACTTATATAGAAAGAAATGTTCTTTCAAAAATTAGCAATGCTGTTATTTTATCTCGTTTACAACAAATGAATATGAGACGATTTTCATTATAATTGTATTGCATCAAACAATGTTATTTCTTATTTTTAATACAGTCTGCATTATTTTTTCTTAGAAATTCTAGCCACACATATACCGAATGTCTAGATTCGTCCCTGTGTAGTACGAGTGCGGGTACGATACGATACTGATACGCGGAATTTTAAAAATTTAAGATATGATACGGCTAAGATATGTTAACAATATTTTTATAGTAAACTTATATGCATGTAAAATATTTGAAAAAAAAAGTATTGATTACTCTTCATTACTATATAATCATAAAAGTTACAATTTACAAAAAAAAAATAATGTGATCAAAATAAAAAATGTAATACTTTCGTATAAAATATAAATCATATTCTATTTTCATTCACATGTTAGAATATCAAGAAATGAATCAATAATTATTTTGATTCATATCTTAAATTGAGTATGTGTTTGGTTTGGCGGCGCCGAGAATTGATTTTGATAGAATTGATTTTGGTTAAAAGTGAGTTTGATGAAAATTGAATTATGTTTGGATACACTCATTTAAAATTAAAAGTGATTCTTATAAGTTGATGTTATTTGGATAGTTTGAATCAAAATTGATTTTAGATGCGTAATGGCCAAATTATCCTTTTAATTGTATTTTTTTAAAGCATCCTTTTAATTGTATTTAAAACTAAATATCTCATGTTTATTTTAAATAATTATTTCAACTTATAATAAATGAATTTTTATTGCTTCAAAAATTATTTTTAAAATCCTCTAAAAAAACAAGATCCTTCAATTTGTTGTCTGTATCTTTAATTTCTACCAATTCGATTTGCTTGTGAGACAGTCTCAGAGAGAAAGTGATTCGCACAAGGCTATTATTTATCCATTTTAGGGTTTTCTCTTTCTCACCCATTTTCGCACAAATTTCAAGCTTTCTCCGCTGATCGGACGTTCCGTGCTCCGCTGATCACGGTCGTGCAACCCACTGTTCTGGTCGGTTATTACTTCAATCTTCTTCTTCTTTCCTTTTCTATGATGAACTTGAGTTTCAAAGCTCTATTTGTTGGGTCGATTTTTCATAAATCTATGCTTTTTTTAATGCTTAGATGTGTGTTCTTATGCAAATAATAATAATTGTAACTTGCTGATTTTGTTAGTTTATTGTATAGATGTAGTGAATCTTCTGTTTTTGACTTTTTGTGCTTGTACTCATTCAATCGCATTTGCAGAATTTAATGTTGACCATGTTCTCTATAATATCAGTTTTTTTCTCTAATGAATTTCATTTCATTATGCTTAATAATAACAATCAATACTTGTCCCATTTGCTTGTAGAATTGTTTGTTTACGAGACAGTGGTGAGACATAATAAGGACAACGAAAATGACGACATTGTCAGTAACTTGGCCGATTGTGTTCTCATTCACATACTGTCCTTTTTGAACACAAAAGAGGTCGTTCAAACTTGCATCTTGTCCAAAAGATGGATCAATCTTTGGAAGAGTCTTCCTACTCTTACATTAATTTCTTCACACTTTAGGACCGGGGAAAGTTTAACCGAATTCCTGTCTCAGTTTTTATCTCTTCGCGATGGCTCAACCACTATACACACTCTTCATGTTGACTGCTCATATTACTTGGAGCGAAGCCTATTCCAAATGATTATAAAATACACTATTTCACACAATGTCCAACACTTACTAATGAATCGTTGTCGTATTGACCACTTTCCCTCTTGCTTCTTTTCATGTCACACAATAACGTCTCTTAATCTTTCTGGTTACCATATATTGTTTGGTCAGATACAAGTTTTTCCAAAAAATTTGAATTTGCCAGCATTAACCAGCTTGTCTTTAAAGTACATTGCCTTGCATCGTAGTGATGATGGTTGTGTCGACCCCTTTTCAACATTTAACATGTTGAATCGTTTGATCATTGACAATTGTATTGTTCAGGATGAACAAAACCTTTGCATATCAAGTACCATGCTTGTCAATTTAACTATACATATGCATGATTGTGACCTTAAGACCAATATCGGAACCTATTTTGGACTCGAGCTATATGCTCCAAGTCTTCAAACCTTTGCTTTTTCTGGTGCTTATACTCCAAAACTTTTTGCAAGCAAGAACATTCTCTCTTCTATCAAACATGTAAATATTCATGTAACGTGTTACTGGAACTCGAAGGCAAGGGAGACTTCATCGCTTCTACTCAACTGGTTGGTTGAGCTTGCTAACATCGAATCATTGACTCTCTCTTCGAATACTCTTAAGGTACATTATATTGTATCATTAATGATGGCTGATGCTTTTTTATATTGTATTTATAACTTCTACAACACAAATATGACTTGCATTAACTTCATGATTGCTTAGGTTCTTTCCAAAGTTCGTGATTTATTGAAGGTTGAGTTCCCTTCCTTGTGTAACTTGAAGTCTCTGAAAATAAAAACGCGCATACCTTCATCTAAACCTGACGAAATGGTGGACTTTTTGATTCAAAATGTGCATTCAACAACATTTTAAAAATACATTGTTTGGTTTAGTAATTTTATTTTTGCATCCTTCTTTGTTTCTGTTTCCCACGATGTCTTTGGTTATATTAACTTGCTTTGAGTGTATAAATTACAAAACCCTTATTTAGAGAAACAAAGGAAACATGCCTTTTAATAATTGCCCTCATGAGTTTTTTCGGTTCAATTTGACTTGTGTTGGAAGGTCTGTTGGGTTGGTGAAATGATGACTGGTATTCTGCTTTTTGTTTTCTCCTTGGCTTCCAGTGCTACTTGTTGATCATCGACCTTTTGTTTTACACTTTTTGCCTCTTGTTTGTATGACCTGCAAAGAATCCAAAATCTCCCCAGAACTTTTATAGCTTTTCTTTTTATTTTATTTTTGCAGCCCTTTATTAATAGATTGACTTTTTGTTTTACTTTGTGCCTCTTGTTTGTCTGAGCGGGCAGATTGTATTCAGCTCCTGTTAATGTTTTGATAGATTGTTAATTATATGTCTAACTGCTTTGCATTTTTTCCATGTAGTTGTGTTAGACAAAATGATTGGTTGATGAGTTCTAGAATAGTCTCGTGACTTTATTGCTTCTTATTTCCTTCTTATTGGGATCTGCTTTGATTTTCTGTTTGGTATGCGAGATATTGTCTCTAAATTATTGAAGATGATGACTGAAGGATTAGCTTTCTTTTTTATTCTTGATGATTTAATTGTTTGGTAAAATGAGAATGCTCATCTAGTCACCGATGTTAATTGTAAATCGGTCTTAACACATTTTAGCATCAAATATTATTCAGAACTATTCATGTGCTACGACTTCAAATAGCATGAGTTACTCGACATTCATTTCTCTTCCATCATTATTTGTAATTGGTCTCCTTATGGTTCTAACTCTCCAATTAATGTTGAGTCATTTTGAAGGCTTCTTGAGGAATATGGCGGCGGTAAGGGGAAGTGATAATATGCGTAAGACTGTATTTTTGTTTAATAATTGGAAGACTGTGATTGGTGTTTGGGTCCTGTGAAACCCTTACTATCAAAAACTATGTTTTATTGATCACAAGAAAGGACCACAAATCATGAGTCGAGACATTCTTCTATGGTCACAAACATAAATGAATAGTGTTTGGTCACACTTAAAAAAGTTTTTCCTCAAAATACTAAATCACTTTATTATCAATTTCTTTTTATTATTAAAAAAAGGGAAATGCTAACAAGTGCCCTAGGGGAAACTTTATATTGGGAATTGGGCAATCAACACGTTGAAACATTAAAAATCAACTTTTTTACATAAAATTTATCAATTGTTTCTATTTTTAAATCCTTAACAAATGTCTCAAGGGCACTTGTTAGGATAACCCTTAAAAAAAAATCCTTTAATGTGTGTGCCTAAACACTATTCATTTAGGCTTGTGACTATAGTAGAATTCCTCTCACGAGTCTCCAAAATATGCCCCACAAAACTTGCATAATGTTCTTATATTTTGTTTCTTATTTTATTTCTTATTTTGTGATTAGTATTTTCTCACTGTTGGGTTAGAGAAAAAAACATGGTGAAAGATACATTATCAGAAAATTGGAATCAAGAGAGTCCTCAAAGTATTGATGTATTATAACAAGAACACTTTTGCTCATTTCTACTAGCTAGACTTGTTTATGGTGTCGTTTGATCCATTTAGCTGATCTCACTTAGTAAGATAAGGTTTGGTTATTGTTTGATGTACTTGCTAGATTTGTTTATTTTCTTGCATTTTACTATATTATTGTTCCTGTTTTGTTTCATGTATTTTACATTCAGGGTATTCATATATCTGAATATATTTATGTACTTTTCATGTGTTTCATATTTTTTTGTTTAACTGGGCGTATGGTGTGGTGTCATGTGGATTAGGCGGTCTCATAATGAAGTTTCGCCTAAAAAAAAAATGAAAATGCCTATGAAAATTCAAGTCCAGAATATATTATTTCTCAACAAAAAAACAAGTCAAGAATATATTAGTAAAAAATAAAAACGGTAGTATATGAGCATTGGAGGGATCGGTTCAGTAAACATGCTACAGCTCAAGTCTTTGGATTGGAAATTTGGAATAAGATCAAGGTAAAAGAACATCCGTAGTGGTGTGAGGAAAAATCAAGTTAATGACCAAATATTATGAAGTTCATTCTAGAGTCTACTAATAGTGTTTACAATACAGCAAGTGATTTGCGTGAGACCAAACACCTATGGAGTATGCCCAAAAAATTTAATGCCTCCTTTTAATGATCTACAATTTCAAATAAGTATATTACAATGTGTTTGATTGAGAGAATGTTTTGAACAATGTTCAGAAAATCAGACAGATCATTGAACTGATGAAAGCATTGGTTCAATGTGATTCAATTGCATTTGAACAATGTGATTCAAATAGTATCATTTTAGTCTGAGATATAATTAAATTTTTAATATAATATCGTATCATTTATTAATTCATACTTACAAGAGAACTAATTAAGATTTAGACTTGTCAAAAAAAAAAAACTAATTAAGATTTAGAGTAAATTACACTCCCCTCCCTTAAGGTGGTTGTAATTACACTCCATTCTTTTGAAAAGTAAAATTTATACTCTTCTCCCCTATAAGATGCTTTAATTACAAACCCCTCCCTTAATAATTAAATATGCACTACACTTTAATCTATTTTAACATAAATAAATATTTTTATGATATATACTAATTTTGAACCACCATTTAAGAAAAATAAATTAATTTCTTTATAATTTAAATGTCAATGAAATTAAATTTAAATATTTTGCTATTAATTTTCTAACTTAGAGTATAAAATTAACTTTTAAATAACCATACTTTATTGTCTTTAGTAATTTTTCACATATTTTAATTTTATTTTGGGTTGTTTCATATTTTATAATAGGGTTTAAAACTATGTATTAATGAAATTGTGAATAAAAAATAAGGAAAAATATGTATTCAAATTTTGATTATATTAAAATAGACCCGCAATACTATTTTTTTTTTAAAGTGTGTTAGATTATTATTTTTTTCCTAGATTATTAGAAATAAAAAAATTATTGGGGGAGTAAAGTGTAGATTTTAACATAAGAGGGGATGAGAATGTAATTCAAGCTTTTCTTAGGGGAGAGGAGTGAAATGTTTTCTAATATATTTTGAATAAGAAGGGAAGTGAGTGTATATTTTAACATAAGAGGGGACGGAAGTGTAATTCAAACATCTTTGAGGGGAGGGGAGTGTAATTTACTGTAAGATTTATAATTAGATATAGCTAGGATATAAAATTTAACTTTTAGTTAAGTCTTGTTTAAATTGTTTTTTTAGTGAAGGCTCATTTTAGTCTCTGGAAAAAAAATCGCAAGATCCAATTTAATTTGTGAGAAAAATAATAATAATTTTTAGTCCCTAACAAAAATAAACAGTGACAACTTTGTCTTTATCTTCTTTACACTTTGTTTGGTTGATGAAGAAAAATATAAGGGAATATAATCAAAGTGAATAGAAGAGAAAAAGAATAAAAAAAATGAGAGTAGTATGTAGTAATTTCTCTCATGTTCGTGTTTTGGCTCTTTGTGTAGTCTTATTCGGGGTTGGCTCGGGGTCTACTCGGCTGATCCACCCATTGTTAGCGATCATCTTATTCAGTTTGTGTCTTCAGCAGGTGGCTTACGTTCTAGACGATCTTTTCTGCAACTCGTTTGGTTATGTACCGTGTGAGTGATTTGGACGGAACGGAATAATCGCCTTTTTAAAAATAAGGAGAGCTCTATCTGCCAACTTTTAGACAAAGTAAAAGTTCATACCTTTTGGTGGGTGCAAGCTTGTAATTTAAATGTTCGTAATAACTCACACTTTTGGTGGTCGAACCCCTTTGTTTGTATGGGTATTGGCTAACCATCCCTTAGGTGCTTTTCTGAACTGTTGTACTCGTGTTTTTTGAGTCCTTGGTTGGCACACCTTGTGCTAGCTGAGGGGCTCAGTGTTTAGTAATATATTCCATTTTTGCTTGTTCAAAAAAAAAAATTTGGTATGATAAAAATATATGTATTTATAAAATGACATAGGTAAAATTAGTAGAACATGGACGTTTGTTGTGTGTTGTGTTTCGATCTTTATTGACATTTGTATATAAAGTTATTGGGGGTAATAGTGAAAGTAACGAGTAGATCGTGAAAAAGGATCTTTATTGGAGTTTCTAAATTTTTAGGTTGAGTATGGATGAAAGTTGAATTTATGGACTTTTATGATTTTGGTCCTTAACATTTGAACGAACTTTGACTTCGACCTCTAAAAATTTATTTTCTTTATTTTAGCCCCACAATTAATCTTAGTAAAAAATAAATTGAGGCAGAAAGTAAAATTGTATCGTCGTAAAAAAAATTTCACGTGCCAGGGTCAAATTAGTCATCGAAAAAAACATATTTAGTCAGTTTACAATATTAAATCGAGACAATCGGTCCCTCCATCCAGATTTTTCTCCAACCGATTTTTTCTTTTGGACGGTGAATGAACGTATAAGGCAGACAAGTTGTATTCGTGACTGGCACGAATATTGCTTAAAAAAACAAGGGCAGTTAGGTCCATACATATTTTTTTGGGACAATTTGGTCCCGTAAAATTTAAAAAAAACAAAACAAAATCGTTCACTATTTTTTATTTCTTCATGACAAAAAATATAGAAATGCAGTTTCTTAAATTTAAGGGATCAAATTGATATTTTTATTTATTTTTCGATCATCATCACTAGTTGAAACAGTTGATGCCATCGCTGATACTCGTCGACATGGTTATCAAACTCGCGAAAGACTCGTATGAGTTTACAAGTCTAAAAGACAAACACGAGTGGAATCACACATATAATCGTTTTTATGATAGACTCTAGTAAACTCGTGCAGACTTGTACAAATTCGCATAGACTCACGCGTCTATGTTGAGTTTATGAATCCATGAGTTTTTTTTTTGAAAAAAAACCCAGAAAAGCTAAAACTAAACAAAATTTGAAAAAGAAAAAAAAACCTGGAATCCTCTTCTATCATCTGTTCTCACTCTTAATTTATAAACAAAACTCTCACTCTCACCGAAGATAGAAGAATTAAGGTCGCGTTCACATTTGTCATCGACATTTTCTCCATCTTTTCATTGACAACGTTATGTTGTTGTGTATCAAAATGTTGCGTAAGCTAATGTTGTTAATAATGATTTGCAAAGTGGTGGTGGAGGAAATGTTGAATTAGATGGAGGTTAAAAAAAATCTATGTTAGGTTATAGTCAATGGTGAATAAGATGTTTTATATGAGGTTGAGTTTAATGATGATGGTCAGGATGCTGGTAAAGATGATGGTGATGATGATGGTGGTGATTTTGATGATAACGAGATTTCACAGGAGCTTTGGATGTTTGAAGCCATTAGAATATACACCTCTGGTCACTATTACAAGCAAAAGTCTATTTTTTAGGTTCATTCAATAAATGATGTATGTTGTCTATTTTATAGACCACACACGTCATTCATTGAATGAACTTAAAAAATGAATTTTTGCTTATAATAGTGACCGAAGGGTGTATGTTTTCATGATTCTTAGAATATGTAGTAGGCAATTATGATAGAACTAGGACCTTATCTACTTACTTTGGTACTTTTTTTGCTCTCATATGGGGGATTTTTTGTTAAAAAGTTTGTTATGGAGTTTGAAATTTTAAGTTTTATGTTAATTGTTGTTCTATTATAAATATATATATATATATATATATATATATATATATATATATATATATATATGTCATTTATGCGTCACTTACATATTTTTTTAAAAGTCAATTTTAATTTTTCATAGACTCATATCATGAGTCGACGAGTCGAGCCTACATATCCTTTTCGAGCGAATCTGACAACCTTACTCGTCGGTAAAAAAAGGGGTTTGGGAGAAAATAAAAGTAGGAAACAAGATGCATAAAATCAAAACAAAAGAATTGATGTATGATTAGGGTTTTCAATTTCTCAGCTCATTCTTTGTTTCTACGTTTACACGGTCTATTCATCATCTTTTTATGTCAAACACAACCATTAATTCTCTTACCGTAAATATGCTAAATATTTCTTTTTATATGGTTTTTTTAAGAGGGACTAATTTGTCCCTTTAAAATTTCTTTTTATATGTTGAACCATAAAGCTATTTGAAGGATTAAATAGTTTCGTGTAATTTTGTACAAAGAGATTAAATATAATTGTTTTTAGGGTTGAATGTGTTTTTAGTCTCTATAAATATACCAACTTTTTGTTTTAGTCACTCTAAAGTTTTTCTTCGACTTTTAGTCCTTATAAAATTTTCAATAACCACTTTTGGTCCTTATTTTTAAGTTAAATCATGTGTAGCCTTTGTATTTTTAATGAAATTGTCCAAAAATGTGTAAAATAGTGTAAAAATCTCTCAAAAAAATTAGATTTTTTTAACAAAGTATGAATTAAATATGAATTTTTAACCAAAAAAATATAAAAATTCATTTTTAATTTATGTTTTGTTAAAAAATTCTATTTTTTTTGGGAAATATTTTTATAATATTATAAACTTTTCTGCAAAAAAATTATTAAAAAATATGAATTCTACATACGAGTCTACTTAAAATGAAGGATCAAAAGGAGACTAAAAATAAAATAAAAATTTAGAGAGATTAAAACAAAAAAGTTGATATATTTATAGAGATCTTTGACCTTATTTTTATTCTTAAAACCTTACACGTTTTGTGAGAACCAAATGGGTGGCATGATCTTTAACCTCATTCCTTTTTGGACACCAACCTCATTCCTATTTATAGAGATTAAGGAACATTTATGTTGTACTTGGAGTGATTTATGCCCGGGCCTTTTTAGAGAATGTATTCCAAACCCTCCTAATCAAGTTTGATTTCCTTCATTTTGGTATGCTTCTCATTAATTTTTTAACTTTGTAAATTGAGAAGCGGGATAACAAGATTAAATCTTGTATAAAGTTGGTCTTACACAAAAAAAAAAAAACCACAAATTATGAGTCTCCAAAGTATGCCACGCCTTGATGAAACTTACATCACTTGCTGATGATGTTCTCATTTTTTGTTGCTTATTTTATTTCCTACTTTGTGATTAGTATTTTCTCTCTGTATTGTGGAAATATTCATCTATAGATTTCAATCTTCATTGATCAATATGTGATTCATTTGTCTTCCCCTTTTTGGATGTTTGAGTATGTACATTGTTGTTGTCATTATTTCTTAATGATTTACCTGTCCTGTTTGATTTTGTGTAAGGCTCACAATCTGAATGTATTGGAAAGTTAATACAAGTTCTTGGCCTTAATGGTGTGTTTTTTCAATTGAAACCAGCCGTCCTATTGTTTAAAGACTTAGAATGTGTTTGGATGAGGTAATTGAGAAATTTTAAAGAATTTAGAATTCAAGGCAATTCAAATGATTCAATTAAATTACTTTCATTTCTCAATACTTTTGTTTGGATGGAGTAATGAAAAATTTTATTGTCATCATTTTTGGGCAACTTTTATAAATTTTAATTTTTTGGGGCCAAAGTTGAAAATTGAAATTAGGGGTCAATTTGCAAATTTCAAAATTTTTGAGGGGTCAAATTAGTTTTTTTGAAAATTTGAGGGTCAATTTGCAATTTTTTGGAAATTTATGGGGATCAATTTGGAAAATTTGAGGACCAAAATGCAAAATTTGAAAATTATAACAATGAAGAAATTTGAAATTCTTAGCTTTTAGGTGTCATTTGAAATTCTCTAAATTTAACTTGAACAAAATACTTCATAAATTTTCATTATTTTGATAATTCTTCAAATTAACATCCAAAAAATTGAATTCACCTCAATGTATTTGAATTCCCTCAAAACATTACCCCATCCAAACACACTCTTATTGCATCGGAAAACACAAGATGTTGGGTTACAGAAAAAACATGGTGAAATATACATTATCAGAAGATTGGAATTATTTTGGACTAGAGCTATATTGGAACCTATTTTGGACTCGAGCTATATGCTCCAAGTCTTCATACCTTTGGTGTTACTGGTCTTTATTCTCCCAAACTTCTTGTGAGCAAGAGCATTCTCTCTTCGATCAAACATGTAATATCCATGTAATGTGTTACTGGAACTCAAAGGCAGATGAGACTTTACCTGTTCTACTCAACTGGTTGGTTGAGCTTACTATCATCGAATCATTGACTCTCTCTTCGTATGCTCTTGAGGTACATTATATTGTATCATTAATGCTGCTTTTTATTTTGTATTTATAACCTCTATGAAAAAACATGGCTTGCATTAACTTCCTGATTGCTTAGGTTCTTTCCTTAGTTCGTGATTTATTGAAGGTTGAGCTCCCTTCCTTGTGTAACTTGAAGTCACTAAAAATAAAAACTCTCATACCTTTTATCTATACGTGACGAAATGATGGACTTTGATTCAAAACCCACCCTCGACAAAGGTTGACATCATGTGTTTATAAAGGTGAAATTTGCATTCAACAACATTTTAAAAATAGATTGTTTGCTTTAGTAATTTTATTTTTGCATCTTTCTTCCTTTCTATTTCCCACGATGTCTTTGGTTATATTAACTTGCTTTGAGTGTATAAATTACGTAACCCTTATTTAGAGAAACAAATGTGTGTGTACAATGTATGCATGTTCAGTGTGCATCTTGAATCACATGTACAACAACTAGTTTGAATTAACTTCTAGCTCATAGAATTTTCACAGCTGATATAAACTTTAGTTACTACTAATTAATTTGTGAAAAAAGTTTTAGAAAAAGACCGGACCCTCTTCCTGTCACAACTTTCAAATTTAGATTAGACATTATTACTTTGACAAGAATGCTTTAATCTTATTGCTTCTCTATGGCCCTTTTCTTTGTACAATTCTAATTATTCATTCTCACAATTCCGCAAAATAGAGGTAAAGTAAACACACATGACTTTTTTTTTTTTTTTTTTTAAATCGGCTTTTTTATATTAGTTAGTTCTCATGTAATTTACACTAATTATACACCATGATAATTTTTCTGATTGTTTGTGTAAATTGAATTTGGCTTCATAGGATATAATGAGATTGGTCCAGAAAAGCCTTATATGGTGAGCTAAAGAATAGGAGAACTTGAATCACCAACTGCTAGAATCACTGTACTTTTCGAAGAGAAGGTTCTTATAAAGATAGAAATAATTCTTATACGAAGGTTGATGAGAGGAAAGGAAGATAGAAATAATTCTTATAGGTTCAAGACAATAGGAATAAAGAACTTATACCTATATGTTGAGGAAACAGAGAAACTAGAATGTGTTGTCTGAATGTTTGATTATTGACAAGGGTTTATTGTGTCAAATATTTTCTTCTCTACATCATTTTAACTCACTTTTATAGCCCCGCAGCATCTATCATTGATGACAATTCTCTAGCTGCCTTCATGTCTTTCCCTTGAAACCATTTCATCCAGTCACTCATCCTTGCTTTTAATTTAAAGGAACAACCAGAGCACTAGTCTCAAAGAAAGGGACTTATTTGGTTTAGTGCAAACTCAATGTATCTCTAACAAATGAAAACCAACTTCAATTTGATAGGTAAGTGTTTTATTTTATTTAGTCCAGTGGAAATGTCTCTCTCAATGTTGTAGCAAGAGATATAAAAATGAGTAGTGTTTTATTTTACTTAATAAAAATGAGTAATCCACACTAGACTTGGGTAATTCAACTAGTACATAATATATTTTGACCTTGAATACCTTTCTAGTATTATCACTAAATGGAAACAATGGACTAACTGAAGTACAGAAAGGCTAAGAAATTAAAACAAAAATGGTAACAAACTCAACAACTAACTCCTAATTAACTTCTTAACTCCAATCCTAACAAACTCCCTTTAATTATTCCAGGTCCTAACAAGGTCCTCTCCTTCCTTATTTAGCTCCTGAAACACGCAAACGATAATAGAATTTAGAAGATAGTAATGCATACATATTAACTCATAATTACCAATACAAATATTAAGTACTTGTCTCTTACTGATTTTTGTTGTTCAAAATTTGACGAAGTTCTCTAAGGTTGTTCAGTAGATATCTCTGCATTTATGAACAATTACATTTCAATTCATATTGATTAATAGGTCAAAATTTAAAGAAAGAAGTATGCATTATTCATTGCCACAATAACTCACCTTTCTCTTCAAGAACTGAATAAGAAATGACACGTAAGTTTATTATGACACGTAAAAAATGATACTGTCATTCAAAATAATTATGCATAATGAAGGTAATATACTTTGTTTTGGACTCTCATATATATTTCTTAATTTTTGTTGACTCTGAATCAAAAAGATGCATGTTAGTTGTCTTCATCTTCCTGTCGATCAATTTACATTTCTTGATTGTTACATCTTCGTTGTCTTCGTCATCTTTTATTTTAATTAGGAAGTCTACAGTTGTATCACCCCCTTGTCGCTTAAAACTCTGCATTTAAGAAAATATTCACGTGAAAAAAGATACAAAATTTTTTTGAACAAGAAAAGATTCAAATTAAGTACCGTGTACATGTTTATGTAGGTCATATTACCTCAATGAAATCGCTTTTTTCACGCAAGGATTCAAGGCACTCCTTATAATCTTTAATGGACTTGCTTATAGGAATCTCTGTGATTCTGTAAGTTTTGCTACGTACTTTCTTCACCAAGCCTTTGACCAAGTATCCGTCTCCGTTGGCATTTTTCTGTATGCTTCCTTTGAAGCCTCGATACCAGGGATCCATTTCCTGCACTTCCTCATCATTCAACAAACGTCTAACATTGTCAATAATTTTCCATGGACTATAGTTGGGAATATAGGTACTCCAACCTGTCCCTGTTCCATCACAACCATTGACAAGAACCATAGGTATAATGGAAATATACCTGTGATGACGAGTAAAATTTGAATCAGTTCTACATGCATGCATGGTATTCTTTACTTGGTGATACTAATAATTACAATCAAAATAGCTTTTAGAAATAAAGAAGAAAATAATAATTTACCATTTTGGTTCAATGGACTTTCCATCCTTATTCAAGTATTCAAGAATTTTATCATCATCCTCATGGAAGAGAAAACGAGTAATATCATTCAGCTTAGTGTAGATGTATTTAGGTTTTGCACGATCATCACCACTCTATAAAGAACAAATTATTCCGTAAGTGCAAATTTAAAAAAGAAACTTGTGAATATTGCAACAAAGGCTTATATGCAGTTTTATCTCACCAAATTACGAGTACCAAATTGACTAAGTGGCTCGAGAAGATTGATGTTGTTGCTACCCACATAATCACGTGCCATTTGAATAGTTGTGCTGCCAAGAGATTCTTCACCATGACGATAAGCAGTATTAAAAGACACATAACCAATAAAGTCGCTAACATTGATTTTTTCGAACAAATTTTTCTTAAATGCGCAGAAAAGAATTTTTCTTTGACTAGGTTTAAGGCCATCAACCATAGAGGGAATGGACCTTTTGATATCTTCCATTGAATACAATATATGCTCTTTGTTAAAGAAGTCTTCGATTCTTATACTGTTGGGTGTATGATCAAGAAAAGTGCCAGGCTGCAATAAAAAAAATGAATGGCAAACTTTAGTTTAACTATAATTATAAATCTCTTTCTAAATATTAATAAGTTATTCTAAGTAGATTCCCATACCTTAAAGTTCTTAACAGGGCCGTTCTATGAATCTGGAGGCTCGGCTCTGTAAGTAAAAAGAGGCCCGTAACTGTAACACCCATACTAATTTTAACTAGTATATTAGCATGTGCGTTAAACTGATACTGGATACATTTAAAAATTTCAATAATAATATTACATCACAACAGAATAAATACATGTTTACTCGTTTGTACAATAATCCAATACTGTTACAATACTTTTACAAATGTCCATTAAGCTTCTGGGCTGGTACACAACGAGCAATTGCACTCCATCCAGTACCTCTATGAAGATCTTCGTCACGAACCTCTGACTAACCTGTAAACCTGCACCAGAAGGAATGGGATGAGACATAATGTCTCAGTGAGCTCCAGCCCAACCTACTGTTGGCAACCACAGGGAACCTAGGGTCGCCATGCCTACCTTGGCAATCTTGGGGATTTCCTATGACCGCCAAGTCTTTTATCTGCCTATGACTATAAATCCTCCTGTAACTATAGCTTGAACTGCCTATAACCTTTGCTATGACTATCTATAACCATAACTGTAATCTGCCTATAACTTTAACTTAGTGATCGAGGGGAAACCTATGATCACTTTCTGATAACTGTCTATAACTATAACTATGAGTTTCCTGTGACTCTAACTGTAACTGTAACTTTGACTATAACTATAAAACATAAAACATATACACAGTTCGATAGCAGTTTTATGTTAGCTGTTAGCGTTGAACAAACAATTAATCTGAGTTCATTTTACGGAGGGCAGCCCGGGTGGAGCAACCCCGAGATACGTCTCCCTATGACCCGGTGAAATTCCTATCAATCAGGCTAACACCGGACTCCCTATGAAACGTGTGGACAACCCTCTCGGAGAAGTCCCATCCGGCGAATCCCGGAGTCTGCTGAACACGCCCTATGACTGTGAAACGTGCAAGCACGCCAATATCTTTAATCTTTAATTCTTTAACTTTAACGTATGAGCATATAATCTGTTACTATAATCATATAACATTCCTGTAACTTATAATCTATAACCTATGATTCTTGGCTTATCGTTCTCATAAGCCACCTATAATTGTTGGAGAACCAACACTATAAACCTTATCTATGACTATGATTGTAGAAACATTCCTATAATCCTTGTATTCTAAACTGAATACATCTATGATTTCCTATACCTAAAGTAGGTTCTTGACTTAGTAAAGTCGTCTGCATTTCCTAAGAGTTATCAACTCACGTGCAAGGAATCTATCCATAAATCCTTGCACTCATACTATGATTCATGTTTTCCTATCAAGGGATTCGACACATCGTCATCATGTGCCGCTATAAGGGTTTACCTATCCATATAACCATTGTTCCCGTAATTCCCATGCCTTGCGCATTCCTTGCTTCTCTAATTTCTCAATCATTAAAAGACTTTGGATGAGTTAAAATGGTGGTTAATGTTTCTAAAATATATTATAAGAAATCAGTTGCAAAAAGCCATGTCCGCGCGCACCAGGACCCCCAGAACAGCTCAACGAAGTTGGGCTGTCCAGGGTTGGTCGCTACAAGCGCCCTGGTCGCTACAAGCGCGGGTAGGCAGGGAAAAATCCTGCCTGGTCGCTACAAGCGACAGCCCGTCGCTACAGCGACCGTATCAGTAGAAAAATGTGTAAAAAAGTGATTTTCCACCATTCTTGCCCAATCAAAGATACCCAAGCATCCAAAACATGCTAGGGATGATTTTCTATTACAAATTGATAGTTTAAAACATGTATGAGCAAGGAATTTGCAAGTATAGGAAAATTAGGGTAAAAACCATAAACTTGACATATGAAGGAAATCTCTATAAATCTCTCAAAGAGGGGTTCTAAAACCCCAAGGGAGCTCACCTTAATCTTGATTTGGTGCTGGTTTAGCTTGCTTGCCCTTTTCCTCAAAACCCTAGCTCTTAACTCTTTCCTTTCTTCTTGTTTTCTTTAATTTTCCTCTTGTTCCAATCTTCCCAAAAGCCATGCTTGCTTGTCTTGTCTAAAGATTGAGTATTGGAAGATGAAGTTTTGTTGATTAGTGGAGAAGAAGAAGAATGGCGTGAGAGAAGAAGAAGAAGAAGGGAAACAAAATGAAAAATGAAACAAATATCTTCTTTCTCATATAAATAAACCCTTCCTTCCCTATAATTACGAAAATGCCATTGCTTCATTTAAATTGTCTCTGAAGCTTCGTCTCAATACTGATAAATATCCAAGTGTTAAGCGGGATATTACACTCTACCCCCCTTAAAGAAATTTCGTCCTCGAAATTTAGAAAATCCTTCGAAGATCCTGAAAAGATAAATCCTTTCTACCTCTTTCTCTACTATGAAAATTTCCAATCCTTTAAGCTTGTTGGAACTTCATGGCATCTCCAGGGCCTGACATGTAGATTAATCACGCATCCCGATTGTTGAATCTTTTGGTGTTGGCTGCATTTTTTGGCAAAACCAAGGTATTGAATAGAAGCATCTCCATGATTAGAACATTTCTTCAGTTGCAAGTTTTGTGTTTTGAAGCCATTCAGTAGCAGAAAATGTCATCAGAAGCTGAATGCACTATAGCAGTTCAGAAGCTGATTTCAGGTTCTGAAGCCAGCGTTGACTTTTGTTGACCACATCAGAAGCTGGGTTTACTGGATTGTTTTTGCACGTATCTTGGGAGATTTAGCAAGGAATTATCTTTGTATAATTGCTTCTAGAAGGCTGGTTTAATTGGAGAAGATATCTTTGAAGATTTGGTTTAAAGTTATGAAAATTCGTATTTTCTGTTTTAAATCTTTCAAAGATTTAATGCAGTTTTATTTGTTACATTATTGGATCAATCTTATTCCAGTAACAAATCAATTCAGAAGATTTGGAGCATAATTAAGAGACTTGCTGAAGACTATATAAGGAGGAGTGCTGCTGCTATTCAACTCACGATTTTAAGAGTCTTATTCAGAAAAATAGAGTCTTAGTTGTTTTTAAGCTTTTGCTTTATTTTTGTGCACCACTCATATGTTTTGAGTTGGTTTAGAGTTTTATAGAGTTGTGATTCATTCTAAGCCTTTAGGTACGAATGAAGTCTTTGTGTTTTTGAAGTTTTCTGAAAAACAGAGTGTTTTTGTTTAAGGGTTTCAGTAACAGGTTTGTTACTTGAATAGGAAGTTAGTGGTCTCTAATACTCAACGTGTTGGGTAGAATTCAAGACTAGGAGGAAGTTAATTGCTTAGGCTGGGAACTGGGTGTTCAGTGTCTTGGGTCATAAGGATTAATTCCTATAGTGGAATTCCTTCCTGGATTGGTATCCCCCAGAGTAGGAGGTGTTTACTCCGAACTGGGTTAACAAACCTTGTGTGTTCTTTAGCTTTCCTGCACTTTATTTTCTGCTCTTGCATTGTGTTTACTTGTGCTCTGTTTTAGCATTTTATTGTGCCCTGCGTTTTGTTCAGAACCTTTTTGGTTCAGAACCTGAAATCTCTTAAGTATTGCCTGGCCAGAATTTCAATTGGCATCAGAGCAGGCACCCTGCCTGTAAATTGGGTGAGATCCAGAGGAGTTTATTTCTGGCAAGCATGGATAGAGAAGGAGGCTATGTCAATAGACCACCCCTATTAGATGGCACAAACTATGAGTATTGGAAGTCTAGGATGTGTGCCTTCTTAAAATCTATTGACAGCAGGACTTGGAAAGCTGTGATTAAAGGCTGGGATCATCCTGTGTATACAGACAAAGATGGTAACAAGACTGAGGTTCTGAAGCCTGAGGAGGAATGGACCAAAGCTGAAGATGATCTGTCACTGGGAAATTCAAAAGCTTTGAATGCTATCTTTAATGGTGTTGATCAGAACATGTTCAGACTTATCAAACAATGCACTGTTGCAAAGGAGGCCTGGGAAATCTTAAAGACAACTCATGAAGGAACTTCTAAGGTGAAGATGTCCAGATTACAGTTGCTGACCACCAAGTTTGAGAACCTGAAGATGAAGGAGGATGAATCCATTCAGGATTTTTACATGAATGTGCTGGATATGGCCAATTCCTTTGACTCTCTTGGTGAAAAGATGTCTGATGAGAAGTTAGTCAGGAAAATCCTCAGGTCCCTGCCTAGAAGGTTTGATATGAAGGTCACTGCAATTGAGGAGGCTCATGATATTTCTGCTATGAAGGTTGAGGAGCTGATTGGGTCACTACTCAATTTTGAAACTGCCTTTTGTAAACAGACTGAGAAGAAAGGAAAAGGTGTAGCTTTTAGTGTAAATTCTGAAGCTGGTGATCAACAAGAGTCTGAAGAGGATGACTTATCAGAAGCTCTTGTGTTGCTGGGAAAACAATTCAACAAAATTCTGAAGAATGTTAACAGAAAAGCCAAAGCCAAAGGTCAGAACTTCAGATTCAATAACAAGAAGCAACAAACTGATGAGAAGAAGACCAAGTCTGAGCAGAAAAGCAACCAAGCCAAAGGTGTGCAGTGCTATGAGTGTGAGGGCTATGGGCATATCAAATCTGAATGTCCTACTTTTCTTAAGAAGCAGAAGAAGAGCCTAGCTGTTGCATGGACTGATGATGGTTCTGAAGATGATGATGTTAGTGAATCTGATATGTGTGATACTGGTCTAGTTGTGAGGTCAGGAGCTATCTTGAAGAAGGAAGCTGTTTTAGAGTCTGAGACCTTTTCAGAGTCTGACTCAGAGTCTGAAGCCTCATATGTGTCTGAAGCTGCTAAAACCTCATATGATGAACTAGCTGATAACTACAAGAAGCTGTATACCAGAAGTGCTGAGGTTTGCAAACAAGTTTTGGATCAGAAGGAGACTATTCTTCAACTGGAGGCTGAAAAAGGTGAATTGTTAGTGCAGAATTCAGATTTAAAAGAAGAAGTGAAGCAACTGAACTCCCAACTCGATCAAATGAAAAAGCAAGTGAAGATGTTGAATTCTGCTACTGATAAGTTGGAGGACATTTTGGGGAATCAGCAACAAGGAAAAACTGGTTTAGGTTTTGTTGATCAGACTCAGATTCCTAAACAGATGAGTTTTGTTCCTGCTACTCAAACTCATGACTCTATGGTTGGAACATCAAAGAGGAGACCTCAGAAACAAGCCCAGATGCAAGCTCAGAAGAAACCTCAGATGCAAGGTCAGAAGTATGTTCAGATGCAAGGTCAGAAACATGTTCAGATGCTACCTCAGAAGCAACCCCAGAAATTGTTCAGAAACAGAAGGAGGAGAAATCATCCATGGATCTGTCATCATTGTGGAAAGAAAGGGCATATCAAACCATTTTGCTTTAAACTTTATGGCTATCCTGAACATTTTCAGTATAGAAGAGTGCAACCAGCTGCCCCCAGACATAGTGTTCAGAAGGTGTGGAAGCCCAAAGTTCAGAATGTTGGCCTGATTGCTCATACATCATTGAGAGCCACCTCAAAAGAAGACTGGTACTTTGATAGTGGATGTTCAAGGCACATGACTGGTGTGAAGAAGCTGCTGAGCAATATCAGATCATACTCCAGAAGTTATGTGACATTTGGAGATGGTGTAAAAGGTCAGATTCTGGGTATTGGTGATTTGATCAGAGAAGGTTTGCCCAGACTTAATGATGTGCTACTGGTGGAAGGATTAACTTCAAATCTGATCAGTATTAGCCAACTTTGTGATCAGGACTTGAAGGTTAATTTTAACAAACTAGAGTGTATTGTTACTGATCAGGATGGAAAAACTCAGATGAGGGGCTGCAGATCCAAAGACAATTGTTATTTGTGGGTTTCTGAAGAAGAAAGAAGTCTGACTTCTTGTCTTATGAGCTCAGAAGAGGAAGTCAAACTCTGGCACCAGAAGCTGGGTCATCTGCATCTGAAAGGCATGAAGAAAATCCTAAGTACTGAAGCTATCAGAGGTGTGCCTAATCTGAAGATCAATGAGGACAATGTTTGTGGTGATTGTCAAATTGGAAAACAAACAAGAAAGTCTCATCCCAGATTAGTTCACCAGGTAACTACTAAAGTACTAGAACTTGTTCATATGGATTTGATGGGGCCTATGCAAGTAGAGAGTATGGGAGGCAAGAGGTATGCTTTTGTAATGGTAGATGACTACTCAAGATACACATGGATCAACTTTGTTAGAGAGAAGTCTGATACTTTTGAAGTGTTTAAAGACTTATGTACTCAATTACAAAGAGAGAAGGACTGTGGTATTGTCAGAATCAGAAGTGATCATGGCAAGGAATTTGAAAACAAGAGTTTTTCAGAATTCTGTGCTTCTGAAGGAATAAAACATGAATTCTCTGCACCTATCACACCTCAGCAAAATGGTGTAGTGGAGAGGAAGAATAGGACATTAGCAGAATGTGCAAGAGTTATGCTGCATGCTAAGAAGTTGCCATATATGTTTTGGGCTGAAGCCATGAACACTGCATGTTATATCCATAATAGAGTCACTCTGAAGAAGGGAACAACTTGTACCTTATATGAACTATGGAAAGGAAGGAAGCCTACAGTCAAATACTTCCATGTTTTTGGGAGCAGATGCTATATTTTGGCTGATAGAGAAAATAGAAGAAAACTGGATCCTAAGTCTGATGAGGGCATATTCCTGGGTTATTCAGTGAACAGCAGAGCCTACAGAGTGTTTAATTCCAGAACCAAGGTTGTGATGGAGTCCATTAATGTGGTAATTGATGATCTGACTGCTGAGAAAGATAGAAGTGAGCCTGAAGTTGCTCCAGAGTCTGAAGTATCAGAAGAACAAACTTCAGAAGCAGAAAAGCATTCAGAGTCTGAAGAAGCAGAAGATCAACCAGGTCAAGTTCCTAATGGTAAAGGGCCATCAATTAGAGTTCAGAAGGATCATCCTAAAGACTTAATCATTGGAAGCTTAGATCAAGGTGTCAGAACCAGGAGATCAGATACTGCTGCTACTGATTCATGCTTTGTGTCAAAGGTTGAGCCTAAAAATGTGAAAGAAGCCCTAACTGATGAATTTTGGATTGAAGCAATGCAAGATGAGTTGAATCAATTCAAAAGGAGTGAAGTGTGGGATCTAGTTCCAAGACCTGAAGGGCTGAATGTGATTGGGACTAAGTGGATATTCAAGAATAAAACAGATGAAAATGGTACTGTAGTCAGAAACAAGGCAAGGTTAGTTGCTCAGGGTTATACTCAAGTTGAGGGACTTGATTTTGATGAAACCTTTGCACCTGTGGCCAGACTAGAGTCCATAAGACTGCTGTTGGGTGTCTCCTGCATTCTCAAGTTCAAGCTATTTCAGATGGATGTAAAGAGTGCATTTCTGAATGGATATCTGCAAGAAGAAGTGTATGTTGAACAACCTAAGGGTTTTGTGGATCCTAAGTTTCCAGAACACGTATACAAGTTGAAGAAGGCCTTATATGGATTGAAACAAGCACCAAGAGCATGGTATGAAAGGCTGACTCAATTTCTTGTGGCTCAAGGTTACAGAAAAGGAGGTTCTGATAAGACTTTGTTTGTGAAAGATGAAAATGGGAGTCTGATGATTGCTCAGATTTATGTGGATGATATAGTGTTTGGAGGAATGTCTCAGAAGATGGTCAAACTGTTTGTTCAACAAATGCAATCAGAATTTGAAATGAGCTTAGTTGGTGAACTGACATACTTTCTTGGGTTACAAGTCAAACAAATGGAAGATACAATCTTCATTTCTCAAAGTAAGTATGCCAAGAATATAGTGAAGAAGTTTGGAATGGAGTCTGCTGCTCATAAGAAGACACCAGCTGCTACTCACCTGAAGCTAACCAAAGATGAACATGGAGTATCAGTTGATCAAAGTCAGTACAGAAGCATGATTGGGAGCTTATTGTATTTAACTGCAAGCAGACCTGATATCACTTATGCTGTTGGAGTATGTGCAAGATATCAAGCTGATCCTAAGATGAGTCATCTGACACAAGTTAAAAGGATCCTGAAGTATGTGAACAGCACAAGTGACTATGGAATCATGTACTCACATAGTTCAAGTTCTGAATTGATGGGATTTTGTGATGCTGACTGGGCTGGAAGTGCTGATGACAGGAAGAGCACTTCAGGAGGTTGTTTCTTTTTGGGAAATAACTTAATTTCATGGTTTAGCAAGAAGCAAAACTGTGTGTCATTGTCAACTGCTGAAGCTGAGTACATTGCTGCTGGGAGTAGTTGCTCACAACTGGTGTGGATGAAACAAATGCTGGAGGAGTACAACATGAAACAAGGTGTTATGACATTGTTTTGTGATAATTTGAGTGCTATCAACATTTCTAAGAACCCTATTCAGCACAGCAGAACTAAACACATAGATATCAGACATCACTTTATCAGAAATCTTGTGGAAGATAAGATTATTCAGCTGGAACATGTAGCTACTGAAGAACAAGTTGCTGACATTTTCACAAAGGCCTTGGATGCTAAGCAGTTTGAAAACTTAAGGAGCAAATTAGGTGTGTGCTTATATGAAGAATTCTAGCAATTAAAGCAAACTGGATGTGAGGAAGATAGAGTACCTGCCAGCTTTGTAAGTGCTAAGTGTGATGCTGTCTCTGATACTAAGTCTGAAGTTCAAACTGGGACAGTAGTTGAAGATGTTTGTGCAGTTTTCCTTCCCTATTTGAAGACTATGATTTGTCAGAATTTTGTGGCTAAAAAGGGGGAGAAAATCTTATGTAATGTGTTGGCTCTGATACCAAATGTTATTAGTTCAAATTCAGCTTTCAGTGTTGTTCAGAAGTTATGTGTGAAGCTCAGTATTCAGAACCAATGCAACAAGAGCTGTCAAGATGTTATTGAGGGGGAGTATGTGGCTCAGGGGGAGTACAAGATTGTTGTGATCCTGATGTTTCTATGATCCTAAAGAACAATTGTGTTCAGCTCCTGAAGTGTGCTCTGATACCTTTTGGTAGTAAGGGGGAGTTTGTTTGTGAAGCTTCAGGGGGAGTATTATGATGATCAGGAATGGATCAGTAGCTCTGATACCTTGGAGTAGCTCTGATACCTTGTTTGTGATGATCAGGAGTTGATCAGTAGGTTATGTGTGCTTCAGTAGCTGATATGAACTGAAGCTGTTTTGTGTTTCTCATGAAAGTCATAAATGAATCCGCTGCTAATTACAATGTTATGATTGATCATTGTGGAGTTCTTCATTGCTGAGTTGATTATAAGGGAGGTTGAAGAACTTGGATGGTTTTAGCCAAAAATTTGCCAAAGGGGGAGATTGTTGAATCTTTTGGTGTTGGCTGCATTTTTTGGCAAAACCAAGGTATTGAATAGAAGCATCTCCATGATTAGAACATTTCTTCAGTTGCAAGTTTTGTGTTTTGAAGCCATTCAGTAGCAGAAAATGTCATCAGAAGCTGAATGCACTATAGCAGTTCAGAAGCTGATTTCAGGTTCTGAAGCCAGCGTTGACTTTTGTTGACCACATCAGAAGCTGGGTTTACTGGATTGTTTTTGCACGTATCTTGGGAGATTTAGCAAGGAATTATCTTTGTATAATTGCTTCTAGAAGGCTGGTTTAATTGGAGAAGATATCTTTGAAGATTTGGTTTAAAGTTATGAAAATTCGTATTTTCTGTTTTAAATCTTTCAAAGATTTAATGCAGTTTTATTTGTTACATTATTGGATCAATCTTATTCCAGTAACAAATCAATTCAGAAGATTTGGAGCATAATTAAGAGACTTGCTGAAGACTATATAAGGAGGAGTGCTGCTGCTATTCAACTCACGATTTTAAGAGTCTTATTCAGAAAAATAGAGTCTTAGTTGTTTTTAAGCTTTTGCTTTATTTTTGTGCACCACTCATATGTTTTGAGTTGGTTTAGAGTTTTATAGAGTTGTGATTCATTCTAAGCCTTTAGGTACGAATGAAGTCTTTGTGTTTTTGAAGTTTTCTGAAAAACAGAGTGTTTTTGTTTAAGGGTTTCAGTAACAGGTTTGTTACTTGAATAGGAAGTTAGTGGTCTCTAATACTCAACGTGTTGGGTAGAATTCAAGACTAGGAGGAAGTTAATTGCTTAGGCTGGGAACTGGGTGTTCAGTGTCTTGGGTCATAAGGATTAATTCCTATAGTGGAATTCCTTCCTGGATTGGTATCCCCCAGAGTAGGAGGTGTTTACTCCGAACTGGGTTAACAAACCTTGTGTGTTCTTTAGCTTTCCTGCACTTTATTTTCTGCTCTTGCATTGTGTTTACTTGTGCTCTGTTTTAGCATTTTATTGTGCCCTGCGTTTTGTTCAGAACCTTTTTGGTTCAGAACCTGAAATCTCTTAAGTATTGCCTGGCCAGAATTTCACCGATTAAACTATACTGGTTAAAACTTGTTCTTTAGCCATGATTTCCATTTCTGTAAATCCAAACATGTGACAATCTCTTTCCGACCGAAAGGTCTGACGTATAATACATAACTATTACTTGCTAAGACGTATGGTTATCTGAACCAACTTTCCCATCTCATCTGACTATGACCTCTGTTCGACATATTCCTTACAATTCCAATTTAAATTTATTACGTCTCGGATTTCCTTTACTGAATCCTATCAGTTCTTCTTTAATTGACAATTCCATATTAACCTGAAGACGTCGGGTCGATTTGATTTTCCTCAATTATTTCAACTTTCCGAGGAATCTATTACATTACTGTTAGTTCAAAGAACTTTCGTCCATAACCTTCGCCTCGCAAGACGACCTTTTACTGTTACATTCGTATCATTCTTCATATAAATTTATTCTTGCACTGGAAGATATCTGATAGTGAGTATTCTCAAATGGAAGTGAAATCTATTACAACTACCTCCACGCTTCAAATTCAAAGTGGTGGCTGAACTTATGGTATACGTTCCTTTCTTTCTGTTGTCCTGGTGTAGCTATTATCACAACCATAAGCATTGCTCACATCCCTACTGCGGGAATCCTTAAGGCTTGGGAAATCTATGAGTCACTCATGCTCCGATTAATAAACCAACGATAACATGTAGCCAAAGGTCTTAGGAACTTTCTTCTCTACCAATACTTTCAAACTTATGAAAATCCAGTATAAGTGACATGCGGCATAAGCCGTCTCACATATCATCAAATAATGCAGTCCATAGCACATAGCTTCCATACACGATCGAGTACGTGTTCACTACTACCGGATACATGGTACATCGCATCATCATTGTCCAACTAACGGGACATCATACTTAATAAAAAAAAAAAAAAATACTTGAGACAAACCACGTCAACCAAGGTCACTCTCTTGACTCTTAATTCATTCTCGTATCCTTTAAACATTCACAATCCCATAACGTAAGTTATGGTTACATTCCGTTGTCGTAATAACTTACTTGTCAAAAGACATTCTCTGTTTTCGAAAAGAAAACTCTATCCTGATCGCTATCAGAATAGCACTTTAAAACTCTTAATCCTTTAATTCATAACTTCAATTCACGTAGCCTTTTACTATAAACTATGAGTACTCTTCTGATCGGTGTAAAGCATTTCCTTCCTTTAACTGTTAACATTAAGTTCAAGAATTTCTGAACTTCTCAACTGAGACTTTCCTGCTAAAACATTACCGACTGCGTACCACGGTTACCGATACACGTCACACGACTATAAAATATGTTACACTACTATCTAAGTAGCATAAACTCTGCCTGATCAGTATACCCAATACTAATCATAACCTGTTACATACCTGTTACATGCGACATGCTAGCATAACGTGGGTACGATGCGGAATAACTGTATGCCACGGCATTATTCCCCGTTGGTTAAACTTACTATTCAAGTTAACTTTAGTTACTGAGCTGAAACAGCTAGTTTACCATATTAAATGTGGCTTCCTGGCAATGTACTTATTGTGCTAGAAACACATCCTTTAAAGTTATCAAACTGCTTCGATTCTCTTTTTCTCATGAGTTTCGAGATCCGAATCATTCCTCGACTTATCTATTAAAATTTCCTGTTAGCACTGATGATGAGTTCAGGTCATCACTACTTACACATATTCGGTAACTTGAAAATTAATCTCTGAATGCCTCTCCTGCAATTCCTCTAGCAAGGACTTCACAAACATCCTTTTCTCTAAACCTCAGCTTTAAATTGTTTGTTAACTCATCTTTTGATTACTTCTTCGCTGCGCAACTCTGATTTAAACAATTTACCTTGGGATAGAAATAATACACCACTATTACCATATAAAATCTCCTTGGCCAATCCTTTGACTTTATAACTTCGTAGTTACCATGTAAGACCATTTACATTAAAACTTCTCTTGTGGTTTAATTCACCTGTTAAACTCACTGATTGCCCGACGCTTGACTTTGCATTTCCTTTCAAACATAAACAAAATTCTTACTTTCACGAATTACGCCAAAACCTGTAAACAGTCTTTAACAATAATTACGAGCCCAACGATGCTCCTGTTAAAACAACTTAAGTTCCTACATTATTCACTTGTGGTAACTTCTAGAAACATTCTATGACTTCCGGAAATTCTCGTCTTTCATATACTTAATCGATTAATAAATCGAGTCTCATCCTACAATCATCCGTAAGGATTTCACATCCACGACCTTTTTCCAAGACACTTAGGTCCACATAACTCTAACATAACTCTTGGTTACTCCTCGGGTTCTTCCGGAAATAATCCGTCTGGATAAAACTCAACTTTTACCAGCTCTCCTATAAGCCCAAACACATACTACACCCCTTCGAGTATCCGATTAATAAATCTGTAAGCTTCAATACTTAACATTTTCCATTGGATCCTTCCTATAACTTATTACTGTATTCACAATTCCATTCTAATCTTGTTACCCGAGTAATTTTATACGTCTTCTCGATTGTTGCCCTCTTCATGGTTTCGTACAACCCAAGGTCTGTAGTTCCACCATCTTTATCATATACCATCATAAGGAAATCTTGGTCGGCTTAACCGAATACTTGTATAAGGCACCCATTAAAAGAAAACGTAGGACTCCTTAACTTTAACCATAACTTGTACGTTAGTAACGATCTTACCGCTTAATCCTCGTAACCAGTCTGCTATAATCCGTCAACATAAGATTTATTCTATACTTCATACCCCTACCGGGGGTTTCCTTCACTTCTCGCTAAGCTTGCGTTCCTCATACCAAGTATCTTGATAACCCACAATAAAGGAAGGTAACCTGTTCACTATTTCGCTTAATCCATAAATGAGTCTCTTACCTATCAGATATTTAAATCTCATCCGATCCGCGTGCGCAAGTCCTTCCGTCCTTATACACTATGTCCTTACTGGAATTCCAGAGCTTCCAATAATTAATTGATCATTCCTTAGTCCAAGTTGCTGGGTTTGGTACCACAATCCTTTGCATCTGCAGCCGGAATTAAAATTCTAATCAACCCTTAACTTTAACTTTCCAAATTACAGTTCCCGTTAGGATTCCAAATCATTCTTCAGAGTATACTATAATCCTTTACTCTACACATCTCCTCGGAGAAGGCATCGCTCAAGGATGCGTTCAACTAGTTAAGGTACTTGACCTTACTCTTAAATACCTCTTGTATTCCTGAAACTTTGCCATTAACAGGCTCCATTACTTCACTGTTAGAGAACCATCCTTTGACATAAAACACTTACCAATTTCGTCTTAGAATCTGACGTCTTAACCTTTACCCTTCGTACACTTCTTTCCTCCTTGGTCACATTCAGCTCTCGGATATTTGTCCTAACTGTCATATACTAGACTGAGTTGATCAGGCTCAACTAGACATGACATTTAGAACAACATCCGGAACCCAATGATTCCACTACTTTTATTGAATCTTAAATGACCCATGGCACGGTCTGAATCGACCTGCTCTGATACCAATTGTAACACCCATACTAATTTTAACTAGTATATTAGCATGTGCGTTAAACTGATACTGGATACATTTAAAAATTTCAATAATAATATTACATCACAACAGAATAAATACATGTTTACTCGTTTGTACAATAATCCAATACTGTTACAATACTTTTACAAATGTCCATTAAGCTTCTGGGCTGGTACACAACGAGCAATTGCACTCCATCCAGTACCTCTATGAAGATCTTCGTCACGAACCTCTGACTAACCTGTAAACCTGCACCAGAAGGAATGGGATGAGACATAATGTCTCAGTGAGCTCCAGCCCAACCTACTGTTGGCAACCACAGGGAACCTAGGGTCGTCATGCCTACCTTGGCAATCTTGGGGATTTCCTATGACCGCCAAGTCTTTTATCTGCCTATGACTATAAGTCCTCCTGTAACTATAGCTTGAACTGCCTATAACCTTTGCTATGACTATCTATAACCATAACTGTAATCTGCCTATAACTTTAACTTAGTGATCGAGGGGAAACCTATGATCACTTTCTGATAACTGTCTATAACTATAACTATGAGTTTCCTGTGACTCTAACTGTAACTGTAACTTTGACTATAACTATAAAACATAAAACATATACACAGTTCGATAGCAGTTTTATGTTAGCTGTTAGCGTTGAACAAACAATTAATCTGAGTTCATTTTACGGAGGGCAGCCCGGGTGGAGCAACCCCGAGATACGTCTCCCTATGACCCGGTGAAATTCCTATCAATCAGGCTAACACCGGACTCCCTATGAAACGTGTGGACAACCCTCTCGGAGAAGTCCCATCCGGCGAATCCCGGAGTCTGCTGAACACGCCCTATGACTGTGAAACGTGCAAGCACGCCAATATCTTTAATCTTTAATTCTTTAACTTTAACGTATGAGCATATAATCTGTTACTATAATCATATAACATTCCTGTAACTTATAATCTATAACCTATGATTCTTGGCTTATCGTTCTCATAAGCCACCTATAATTGTTGGAGAACCAACACTATAAACCTTATCTATGACTATGATTGTAGAAACATTCCTATAATCCTTGTATTCTAAACTGAATACATCTATGATTTCCTATACCTAAAGTAGGTTCTTGACTTAGTAAAGTCGTCTGCATTTCCTAAGAGTTATCAACTCACGTGCAAGGAATCTATCCATAAATCCTTGCACTCATACTATGATTCATGTTTTCCTATCAAGGGATTCGACACATCGTCATCATGTGCCGCTATAAGGGTTTACCTATCCATATAACCATTGTTCCCGTAATTCCCATGCCTTGCGCATTCCTTGCTTCTCTAATTTCTCAATCATTAAAAGACTTTGGATGAGTTAAAATGGTGGTTAATGTTTCTAAAATATATTATAAGAAATCAGTTGCAAAAAGCCATGTCCGCGCGCACCAGGACCCCCAGAACAGCTCAACGAAGTTGGGCTGTCCAGGGTTGGTCGCTACAAGCGCCCCCTTGGTCGCTACAAGCGCCCCTGGTCGCTACAAGCGCGGGTAGGCAGGGAAAAATCCTGCCTGGTCGCTACAAGCGACAGCCCGTCGCTACAGCGACCGTATCAGTAGAAAAATGTGTAAAAAAGTGATTTTCCACCATTCTTGCCCAATCAAAGATACCCAAGCATCCAAAACATGCTAGGGATGATTTTTTTATTACAAATTGATAGTTTAAAACATGTATGAGCAAGGAATTTGCAAGTATAGGAAAATTAGGGTAAAAACCATAAACTTGACATATGAAGGAAATCTCTATAAATCTCTCAAAGAGGGGTTCTAAAACCCCAAGGGAGCTCACCTTAATTTTGATTTGGTGCTGGTTTAGCTTGCTTGCCCTTTTCCTCAAAACCCTAGCTCTTAACTCTTTCCTTTCTTCTTGTTTTCTTTAATTTTCCTCTTGTTCCAATCTTCCCAAAAGCCATGCTTGCTTGTCTTGTCTAAAGATTGAGTATTGGAAGATGAAGTTTTGTTGATTAGTGGAGAAGAAGAAGAATGGCGTGAGAGAAGAAGAAGAAGAAGGGAAACAAAATGAAAAATGAAACAAATATCTTCTTTCTCATATAAATAAACCCTTCCTTCCCTATAATTACGAAAATGCCATTGCTTCATTTAAATTGTCTCTGAAGCTTCGTCTCAATACTGATAAATATCCAAGTGTTAAGCGGGATATTACAGTAACAGTGTGTGACGGCCGTTCCTATGATTGTTGTGATTCTTTGAGAGACGGAAAAAACGGTTGAGAGACGACGGTCGGTGGTCGAAACAGTGTGTGAGATGGAGGTTGGTGGTTGAAATCGGCGGAAATGGTTGAGAGACGGCGGTCGGAGGTGGAGGAACGACGTACGAGGAGGTCGTAAGTTTGAGGTCGGCAAGTCGCAAGTTGGAGGAAGAAGCTGAAACGTATCACGTATGCTGCAGAATAGAATAAACAGAATTTTTTTTAGTGGTGTGGGGGTGGGGGTGGGGGGGAATACTGGGCTATAAAAAAAATTTGAGGCCCATGTCTTGGGGAGGCCCAGCTCGGTTGAGCTGTTTACACATCCCCTAAGCCGGCCCTGGTTCTTAATCCACTCCTTTCTTTCATCAGATTTCTCCTTACAGAATGTCAAATCGATTGCCTTTTCATCATCTTCATTTTCATAAATGAAAACTTTTTTGTGAGTGACAATATTTTTAAAGTACTCAATTCCTTCTTGGGCAGTACTTGAACCCAAGCCCTATATAAACATCAAACACAAAATAAGCGAACATGGAAAGAAAGAATTCTAAAAGTAATATGGATTTTGCCATTTTAACAACAACAAATCTTATAATACGTTATCTTCAACTCAGTTAAATTTATGCTCTTATCATTTCTCCACACTTCATATTCTGGTATGGTATAAAATGGTAATAATATGTTTTCCTTTTAATGAAAAACCTGCAGAGAAAAAGAATTTCAATAATATTTTCAGAAAGATATTTTATTCAAAATAATAGAGCGCTAAATGTCTTTTTTATCAAATCAAATACAAAATTAACCATACTTACCCTAACTATTGCAGTGACAAACTCAGCCATGAAAGGTTGTGGCTCTTTCAACATCAACAGTGATGGCCAACATTTATAAATCAAGTTTATTAATAGCCCTTTGATGTGGGAGCCATCATGATTCTGTGTCCCACATAATTACTAATAAGTTGAGATAATATAATTTGATGATAAAAAAACATTGATATGCACATCATGTTATTATACATTTTTTAAACAAAGATAGAAGACGTCTAAAAAAATAGAAGTAAAAACAATATATTCAATTATGGTAATTTCTTATCCAACTCTCACATGATCAGCCATGATCATCATTTGGCCATATCTTAAAGAATCTACGCTTGAATACTTTTTCTCAAATTCTAGTCCAAGAATTTTCTGGATACTATCAATTTCTGAATTATTCCTTACATTTTCCTTGCTAGCACCTTGCACATTTAAAAGTTTCCTTTCAATGGAAACACTCCATAGTAGTTTCTACCATAAACGGAGAGCCCGCTTCCCGATGTTTATGCTTATAATGCTCTCATGACCGGGATGGTAAAGGCAGACATGATGGACGAAGCTTTTTCTTTGTCTCGAACTATGGAAGAAAATGGTTGCAACCCAGATATAAACTCACATAACATCATACTAAATGGCTTAGCTAGGACAGGTGGCCCGAAACGTGCTATGGAAATGTTCGCGAAAATGAAGAGTTCTACTATCAAGCCAGATGCGGTTTCTTACAACACAGTTCTTGACTGCCTTAGTCGTGCAAGACTATTTGAAGAGGCTACTAAGCTTATGAAGGAAATGAGTTCAAAGGGATTCCAGTATGATCTAATCACCTACTCTTCAATACTCGAGGCAGTATGATCAGTTGTTACGGTTCAATTTATGTTAATTACTGTTGTATATGATATCTGGTATATGGCATTACAAATAGATGATGTTGCTACTTATTTTGTTGTTATTTCTGTTGCAGCACTGACACTTCTGATCGAAGATGTGTCTTGTGTTCGACGAGTGTTAGTGTATGACACATGTGATTATGTGTATGATTGGTTTCAATTTTGGAGGGTTCAAAGTTGATTCTATAATTTGTAGTTGATTTTATCATGTTTGGATGATTTAAAAGATCATTGATTTTCTTTGTAGAATTGATTCTAATAGAAGTTAGAATTTGTAGCTTTTGACTTCTACACTTGATTTTTTAGCCCTAAATTTATTGTTAAATCAACTTTTGCGTAAATACATTTAAACATAACTTTTTCATAAATACATAACTTTTGCTTCAACTTTTGTTTCATTGAAGTGTTTTGGTGCCGATCAGTTTATCAGGCCAGTGAGTGGAGATTATTGCTGGTGTTCTACTGATTTCTTGTTGTTTCCTCGTATTCTGTAGGGAGTGACGCTTAAGAGAGGGGTTAGTGTGGTTAACTGGTTATGCATGAAAAATAACATCCTTTACATTGCGTTCTAGAGATGAATTATGATTTTGTAGAGTTGAAGCAAAGGACCTGCGAAAAATTGTATTTCTGGAATGAACAGTTGTCTAAAAATTGTCATTTTCAACTTTACTTTTCTTTTACTCAGTTTTTTAACTAGTAAACCACCAAATTTGCTCGTAACCATGTAGGATGCTGTAATATCCCGCATAGGCGCAACTTTCATCTGTATCAGAGAAATTACGAGCGAGTGAGAGCAAAATTGTAATTTCGAGACGGAAGGGCTTTATATAAGGGAAAGCCAAGATTTTCTTCATTTTCCTCATTTCCTTCCTCTCTCTAGAATTCAGATTTTCTCTCCCTCTCTCTCTAGAATTTCGACCAGCACCAATATCAAACCATAATCCATCAATTTTCCTTCCAAAACTCTTGGATCACAAGCAAGCTAGCTTTGGGAGACTTGGAGCAAGAAAAGAGTTAAGGAAGAATCAAGGAAAGAAGTAGAACCAAGCTAGGGTTTGATGATTGAAAGCTTGGCAAGGATCACACAATTGCTAGGTGAGTTCTCCAGGGTTTTAGAACCCACCATGAGTGAGTTTGGGTGTGATTTTCCTAAAGAGCAAAAGTTATATATTTTGTGCCCTAATCCCTTTTGCTTGCCAATTCCTTGTTAATTCATGTTTTAATCAGTCGATTTGCAATAGAAAATCATTCCTTATGCTGTTGGGAAAATCAAAGTATGACTTCGCAGAGCGAAGTCTAAAATATCAGAATTCCTATAAAAGGTTCTGAAGCATAACAGAAAAAGGAGAGTTGGAGAACAGAGTAGTAATATTTTAGGTTATATTTTGAGACATAAAATAGGGCTAAAAGAGGTTATCTTCATGGAGCAAGAGTGAAGGGAGTGTGGATTAACTAAGATTCTTTGGGAAATCAAGACTTAGCTTTGGATCTTCATCTTTCTTTCCACTTTTGTATTGTTGTCATGACAATGACCAACTAACCTTCCCTTGTTGGGATTGGAGGTACTTAATATAGTTTAGATGAAATCTTTTGATCTTGCAAATATATGATTCTGGTAACTTATGTGATATTGAAGTTATTCTTGTTATTCATTCTTATGCTTGATTTAATTGCTATTGACAAATACTTTTGAATCTAGGTTTAGAATAATCTTCTATCAAAATAAGAAATTCTAGACATGGAATTAGGTTTTGATAATCACATAAAGTGTCGGAACGTAAAACTTTCGGATCGTTTAATAGATTGGGAAATCATCAATTAAACGATACGATCGATCTCACGACGTCATTTGGACACGAATGATGTTGTCGAGTGATATGTGATAATTTCGCTAAAAAGCTAGAATCCATATGCATGATCATTAGAATATATTCGAGGCTCGATTGACGAACTCCGATCTCAACGCTTTTACGTCCTATTACTTGTCGTCTTTATTACCGCTTTTAAATTCCAATACTTTATAACAAACAACTTATAAACCCTAACTTAAAATGATACCAATTGTTGAACGGCTTACGATATCGCACTAGTCTATGTGGATACGATATAAAAATACTTACTTTTGTCTGATCAACAGTAATCAATATGATTAGAGATATACCTTAATGTTGAGATAGGCATCATGAAAGAACATAAGTGGCTTATGAGAATGATAAGCTTAAAACCTTATATTATAGGTTAAGTATCACATGATTAATTACTTGATGAATGCATTAGATATGCATATGATTAGAATAATGTATCAGATATACATATGAATAATTAAGACAAGAATCAGACTATGAGGTTAAACGTGTCCATCAGGCTCCGGATTATGCCGAATAGGACTTTTCCGAGAGGGTTGTCCACACGTAAGATTATAAGACTATGTTAAACGTGTCCAGCATGCTCCGGATTATGTCGGATGGGATTTCTCCGAAAGGGTTTTCCACACGTATGTTAAAAGATTAAACATGTCCAGCAGGCTCCGGATTATGCCGGATGGGACTTCACCGAGAGGGTTGTCCACATGTAAGTTTAAGTTGTGTCCAGCAGGCTCCGGATTATGCCGGATGGGACTTCTTCGAGAGGGTTGTCCACACAACGATAAGAGGAGTCCGGTGTTAGCCTCAGATAGGAATTTCACCGGTAGATGGGAGATGTATTCCGGGGTTACTCCACTCGGATGCACTCCGTAAAATAAACTCAGATAATTATTGTATGTTCAACGCTAACTTTCTAACTTAATGATAAAGAAAGATGTATATATGTAATACAATGAGAATATGACAGAGTAGTCTTCAGATATCAGTTATCAGAAAGTGATCATAGTTTTCCCCTCGATCACTAGATGATGAGTATGAGATTATGAACGTGATAAGTATATGTTAGAGACATATATCGATCCTAGTTTTCCCATGGTCGCTAAGATATGTAGAGACTGATGGCGATTATAGGTTTCCCCGAGATTGCCAACAGTTTAGTGCATGGCGACCCTAGGTTTCCCCGAGGTTGCCAATAGTAGGTTGGGTGGAGCTCATTGAGACATTATGTCTCATCTCAATCCTTCTGGTGCAGATACGCAGGTAAGCAAGAGGTTCGTGATGAAGTTCATCATGGAGACGCTGAATGGAGTGCAGTTGCTCGTCATGTACCAGCTCAGGAGTTTGTCAGACATTGTATAAGTATAACTAGCGGTACTTGATTAGTTGTATAAACGAGCAAATTTGTATTCATTCAGTTGTGTTGTATTATTATTATTGAAAATTTTAATGTATCCAGTATCAGAATTAATACGCATGCTAAATGTTCTAGATAAATTTAGTATGGGTGTTACATATGCTCTCAAACAAATTGCTAAGATTATAAATATTTCATAATCGTCTTTGATTCTTAAATATTACTTCTATCAACTCTTGCTTTCTAACGCCGTTGCAAGTGGTATGTAGTCAGTTAAATGCCATGTGGATGTCTCAGATACCGAGTTTTTCTTTTTAAAAAAATGTCATAAATATCCAATAGTTATATTTTTTTTCTTTAAGGAAAACTCATCCACTCTTTTCTATAATATCTCAATCTTCTTCTTATCCAATCCCCTCCGCCACTCATTTCAATGTTCTTCACCATTTGCTCCCCTCTTTTGAAACAACTAGAAACCTAAATAACCTAAACAGTGTATATTGGATGACAAAGAATATGTTCAAATTTATAGGATATTGTAGTCGAATTTAAAATGTTAAGATTTTGTGCAACTTTGATGAGTATAGTTTTGTTAATTTATACGTTATTTTTAGATGTAAGTTGTGAGGATAGGAAGACAATCTTGCATTGATTATGTTGGAACATATGAGAATGTGATCTAGCTAACAGAGTGTATATTTTTTCTAGGCTAAAATGTGGTTTTGGTCCCTACAAATATGGTCAGTTTTGGTTTTCGTCCCTGGTAAAAAATTTTTTTGAAAAAGGTCCTTGCAAAATATTTTGTTTTTAAAATAGTCCTTGGGCCCACCAAAGCGCTGAAGTGGCATGGTTTTGCCCACGTGGCAGTTGCTGACTGTGCAACTTTTGCCACGTGGTAGTCCACGTAATAAAAAAATTTAAAAAACATTTTTTTAATTATGAAAATAGTTTTTTGAAATTAAAAAATCTAAAAAAAATTTAAAAATAAAAAAAAATCATAAAAAAACTTCCCAAAAAATTTCGAAAATTTATTCTAAAAATTTTAAAAATTTATTTTAAACAATTATAAAAAAAAATTGAAAATTTATTTTAAAAAATTTTGAAAATTTATTTTTATGATTTTTTAAAATCTGAAAATAAATTTTATAATCATAAAATTAATTTTCGAAAATAAAAACTGAATAAATTTTCCGAAAAAAAAATGAAAATAAATTTTCAAAAAAAAAATGAAAATAAATTTTCGAAAATAATATTTTTTTTTAAAATCTGGTTATAAATGTTTGAAAATTAAAATATAAAATAATTTTTTTTAATATTATATAATCTTAAAATTTAAAATTTTTGAATATATAATTGTCATTATTTTCAAAAAACATTTAATATATAATTTTCAAATTGAAAAAAATTTAATTTTCAAAAATTTATTTTCAGTTTTTTTTAAAATTAATTTTCATATTTTTTTAGGAAAAGTTATTCAGTTTTTATTTTCGGAAATTAATTTTATGATTTTAAAATTAATTTTCAGATTTTAAAAAATCATAAAAATAAATTTTCGAGATTTTTAAAATAAATTTTCGTAATTTTTTTATGATTTTCTTTTTATTTTTAAATTTTTTTCAGATTTTTTAATTTCAAAAAACAATTTTCAGAATTTAAAAAATGTTTTTTTAATTTTTTATTACGTGGACTGTCACGTTAGCGCCACGTGGCAAAAGTTGCACAGTCACCAACTGCCACGTGGGCAAAACCATGCCACTTCAGCGCTTTGGTGGGCCCAGGGACTATTTTAAAAACAAAATATTTTGCAAGCACCTTTTTCAAAAAAAAATTCTACCACGAACGAAAACCAAAACTGAGCATATTTGCAGGGACCAAAACCACATTTTAACCTTTTTTCTATGATCTTTAAAGAGTGTCTCGGGGACACTCACTCTTTAAGCATTCCAAAATAAGCAATTATTTATTAAAAAGGTCAAATGTTTTGATTTTCAATATATTGATTACATATTTTTTCATAAATATTTACTACTTATGGTCATTAAAGAGTGCCCCCGTGGAACACGTTAACATTTCTCTTTTTCTATTTTTTGGTTCATCATGGTTTATCATGTCAGAGATCAAATTGATAGTAATTGACTAAATTTAGAGATCAAAGTGAGAATAAGTGGTTAATTGTAGGGGTCAATTTTTGAATGTGTTTGTTTTGGACTTGTGGTTTTGAATGAAGAGTTTTTGCGAAAAGGTTCTAATTTTATAGTTGATAATGTTTTTGTGTTAATAACATACATCAACATATACAACTCAT
The DNA here is from genome assembly GCA_018208015.1 of Medicago ruthenica. NCBI lineage: Eukaryota > Viridiplantae > Streptophyta > Magnoliopsida > Fabales > Fabaceae > Medicago > Medicago ruthenica. The sequence continues at coordinate 102,305,450 of CM031372.1, read as the reverse complement.
AAGAAAAAGTATACTATGCAATTATTAGCGTTGTTGTTCGTTCGTTATTGATTTTGCCTCTGTCATTTGTTACTTATTTTAAAGTGAGTGATATGGTCTTGGTTTTGCAAATTTGATAGTAATGTTGGACACCAACAATATTTAACTGACCATATTATTACTTGTAAGTTGTAACAACGTCAGAAACGAGAGTTGACAGAAGGACTTAAATTAAAAAGCATGACTTAAAAAAAAGACCCGACATCAACGATATTAACTATTCACATCACTGGTTGTAACGTAAGCTCTTTTTCGTAATGTTATTAAAGTATTTATTCTTCGTTTGGTTTTTGTTTATTTGTTTTTTCTTTTTGGGCTTCAACCCTTTTCGTAATTCCCGATGAGTCTTATGCAAATTTGGGAAGAGTTGTGCATTGGTTTAATTATCCCACACAAGAAAGAGAAAGCATAGGGAATTACATGTTTCCTACTTTAGATGTTTCTTGATTTGGAAGGTGGGAGTCGTTAGATTAATTTAATTTAATGACTGAGATTTGGTGTAATCTTACAGCTGGTGTCGACGAATCTCACACACACACATGCACGCACGCACGCACACACACACATGAGATTTGCTAAAAGACATCCACTAATTTTTATGAAGGAGTCTTTTAGCAACACAAAACCCATAGTGTATTTAGCCATTTTTTAGTCATAATTTGCTAAAAGACACTTTTGCAAGCTTACGAGGACAAAAAATTGTTAGCCTTATAACTAAAAGATATTTTTACTTTAGTTTAAAAACGAATGGCAAACTTTAGTTTAACTATAATTATGAATCTCTTTCTAAATATTAATAAGTTATTCTTAGTAGATTCTCATACCTTAAAGTTCTTAATCCACACCTTTCTTTCATCAAATTTCTTTTTACAGAATGCCAAATCGACTGCCTTTCCATCATCTTCATTTTCATAAATGAAAACTTTTTTGTGAGTGGCAATATTTTTAAAGTACTCAATGGCTTCTTGGGCAGTACTTGAACACAAGCCCTACATAAACATCAAACACAAAATAAGCGAACATGGAAAAGAAGAATTCTAAAAGTAATGGATTTTGCTCGGTCAAATTTATGCTCTTGTCATCTTTCCACACTTCATACTCTGGTATGGTATAAAATAAAATGGTAATAATATGTTTTCCATTTCATGAAAAGTCTGCAGAGAAAAAGAATTTCGATAATATTTTCAGAAAGGATATTTTATTCAAAATAATTGAGTGCTAAATGTCTTCTTTATCAAATCAAATACAAAATTAACCATACTTACCCTAACGATTGGAGTGACAAACTCAGCCATAAAAGGTTGTGGCTCTTTCAACATCAACAGTGATGGCCATATCACCTGATCAGCCATGATCATTATTTGGCCATATCTTAAAGAATCTACACTTGAATACTTTTTCTCAAATTCCAGTCCAAGAATTTTCTGGATACTATCAATTTCTGAATTATTTCTTATCTTTTCCTTGCTAGCACCTTGCAAATTTAAAGGTTTTCCTTTCAATGGAAACACTCCATAGTAGTTTCTATGATCAACGGAGAGCCCAGCCAACTTCATAGAGTGAAAAAAAAACGTAAAAAGAAACATAACAAATTAGTCAAGTTTCATTTCTTTATACAAATATTGACATACGCATAGATAAAAGACAATAACTTACAACTAGGCCTTGGCAGAAGCTTAATTGGCATCTTCAATGCGACGAGCAGAGAATGTGCACTACGAACCCTCTTTCAACGTTGATTCTAAAACATCACAATTAGAACTAAAACAAGTTTGTGCTCTTGTGTAAGTATCACAAGTGTGCTTGTTGCTCTATATATAGGTATTTGTCAATATAGCCTTGATTTAAATATGAAACATATATTTTGTTGTATATTATGAAAATATCATATCTTCTGCTGTATATTTGACGTATATATATATATATATATATATATATATATATATATATATATATATATATATATATATATGATTTAAATATGAAACATATCTTTTGTTGTATATTATGAAAATATCATATCTTCTGCTGTATATTTGACGTGTGTGTATATATATATATATATATATATATATATATATATATATATATATATATATATATATATACCAAATACTTGATGTATATTTAAATTCTTGAAAGATACATTTCAGTTTAAATTTAAATAAAATCTCATATATTATTATTTTAAATATATTTCATAAAGTAAATATCTAATTTTATTTTTTTTATTTTTTTTCTTTTTTGAAAAAAGCAACCTAACTCATCAAAATTGGTATTGAACCTAAGAACTTAAAACGAGCACACTTGAAGGTCTCAAGTCAACATCCACTAGACCAACCCAAGTGTGTTTCTTTTAAAAATATTTTTATTCAAATATTTTCTTTTAAAACAAATCTTTTTAGGGTTTTCTGCGTCCCCCTAAAGTTAACAAGATTTGAATTTAAAAAGAAAACAATAGCGTTGTTATGGTCTAAATATACTTGATATATTAGAGTTAAATAAATTTTTAGTCCCTATAAATATCTTAAATTTTATTTTTAATCCTCTAAAAAAATTCAACAAGTTTTGGTCCCCAAGTATTTTTCGTAACGACTTTTGGTTCATGTTTTTAAGTCAACTCATGTATCATTCATACTTTTGAAAAGTTATTTATAATATTAGAACAATATCTCCCACACAAATTTAAAACTTTTTTAACAAAATATTAATTTTAAGTGCTAAAAACTTAAAAATTCATATTTAACTATTCACATCACTGCTTGTAACGTAATCTCTTTTTCGTAATGTTATTGAAGTATTTATTCTTCGTTTGGTTTCTGTTTATTTGTTTTTTCTTTTTGGGCTTCAACCCTTTTCGTAATTCCCGATGAGTCTTATGCAAATTTGGGAAGAGCTGTGCATTGGTTTAATTATCCCACACGAGAAAGAGAAAGCATAGGGAATTACATGTTTCCTACTTTAGATGTTTCTTGATTTGGAAGGTGGGAGTCATTATATTAATTTAATTTAATGACTGAGATTTGGTGTAATCTTACAGCTGGTGTCGACGAATCTCACCCATACACGCACGCACGCACACATGAGATTTGCTAAAAGACATCCACTAATTTTTATAAAGGAGTCTTTTATCAACACAAAACCCGAGTGTATTTTGCCATTTTTTAGTCATAATTTGCTAAAACACTACTTCATAAAGACTAATAGGTGTGTTTTAACAAATGCATATAAGAGTTGCTAGAAGACACCTACTAGTTTTTAAGAATGTGTGTTTTAGCAACATACACCTCAAGGTGTATCTACCCACTTTTTAATTATAACTTGCTAAAAGACTCCTTCATAAAATTTAGTGGGTGTCTTCTAGCAAATTCATATATATATAGTGAAGGATTTTTAGGAGGAATATATATGGAAGGATCTCTTAGTAATATTTAATGGTTTATTTCAACCTATTTTTTATTATATAATAATATATTTAAAACATATATTAATTGACCATCCTTTTACAAAAAATTGGTCATTGTAGAACATTGACATATGTTTTTTTTTACTAAAGAAAAAATACATCCTTCGCCCTTATTGTTTTCATGAACTAGGAAGTGACGCTCGTAGACTTTGAATTAATCTTAGGTTAGGGTTTATATATTGACATATTGCTTTAACATATATGAATTTTGCTCAATAGTCTTTAACTAATTTAGGGATCCTTAGAATATGATGGTTAGGTTCTAAGACAAATGTTCGCGTGTAAGCCCTGACCCTTGGAAAAATATGACATTATGACGCCTCCTACGTATGTGTGAAGTCCCTTAAATATCCATGCGGAGAAACGTGACCTTATGGACTCAATTACATGTGGGAGGATAAACCCATTGTTTTATGGTTTAGGTTATAACTGGTGTGGAGCAATCTCACATCTTGAGGGATGATAATCTTCGCCCCGTGAGATTAATCGTTGTTTATATACTACTTAGTTCATAATGGTATGAACTTTGCATTAATCCAACAAAGAAATAGAGATGATTCGAAGAAATCTAATCGCTGCTAAAACTCTGAATCAACAAATATATTTACTTTCCATCGCAAATTAACAAATCTAACAAACTCCACCCAATTTACTATTTTTTATTATAAGTTTAGTTAATTGGCGAGTCGAAAACAACAATTTTTGTCGAGACGATAATCTTACTTGAACAATATGGTGTACTTGTTAAATTTGTCATCAATATGCAATGACCTAAAAAGTGAACAACTTAAATCATGCTAAGAAACTATTCATTACAACATTTAATGTTGTTTTGAATTAATCACACATGACTTGATGTTTTATTAGATATAATTACACACATTTCATTTTGACTTATTCTCATTAATTAAACATGACTTTTGGAATCATATATTTCAATCACAAACAATATCACACATGCATGAATCATCAATATATCTTGCAAAGAATACATCTCTCTCATTATTCATGTATTAAATATGAGTTTTAGAGTCATCCATTTTAATCACAAACACCACCATCAACTACATTTATGAACCACAAATACATCTTGCAAATATTACATATATTTTTCATGTATTAAATATGATCATTTGAGTCATGCATATCATGTGTGAATAAATATTATATATGTTATGCATCTATTATCTATCAAATAACAATTTTTTATTATAAATATAAATAATCGCATAAATTTTGTAATGTTCTAGTATTTAATGGATAAATTATAACATATATAATTTACCACTTTAAAATTAGATGAAGAATATCAACGTCATTAATTTTTTCTTTGGTTTTTCATTGTGTTTATCTTTTCTTTTATATTTTCTTCTTTTTCTTTCTCTTTATGTACAAATGCGTAAAATAAAAGACACTTTTGCAAGCTTACGAGGACAAAAAATTGTTACCCTTATAACTAAAAGATAGTTTTACTTTAGTTTAAAAACGAATGGCAAACTTTAGTTTAACTATAATTATTAATCTCTTTCTAAATATTAATAAGTTATTCTTAGTAGATTCTCATACCTTAAAGTTCTTAATCCACTCCTTTCTTTCATCAGATTTCTTTTTACAGAATGCCAAATCGACTGCCTTTCCATCATCTTCATTTTCATAAATGAAAACTTTTTTGAGAGTGGCAATATTTTTAAAGTACTCAATGGCTTCTTGGGCAGTACTTGAACCCAAGCCCTACATAAACATCAAACACAAAATAAGCGAACATGGAAAAGAAGAATTCTAAAAGTAATGGATTTTGCCATTATAACAACAACAAACCTTATAATACGTTATCTTCAACTCGGTCAAATTTATGCTCTTGTCATCTCTCCACACTTCATACTCTGGTATGGTATAAAATGGTAATAATATGTTTTCCTTTTCATGAAAAGTCTGCAGAGAAAAAGAATTTCGATAATATTTTCAGAAAGGATATTTTATCAAATCAAATACAAAATTTATAAATCAAGTTTATCAAATTAAATACAAAATTAACCATACTTACCTAACGATTGGAGTGACAAAAGGTTGTGGCTCTTTCAACATCAACAGTGATGGCCAACTTTTATAAATCAAGTTTATTAATAGCCCTTTGATGTGGGAGCCCTAATGATCCTGTGTACACATAATTACTAATAAGTTGATATAATATCATTTGATGATAAAAAAACATTGATATGCACATCATGTTATTATACATTTTTTAAACAAAGATAGAAGACGTCTAAAAAAAATAGAAGTAAAAACAATATATTCAATTATGGTAATTTCTTATCCAACTCTCACCTGATCAGTCATGATCATTATTTAGCCATATCTTAAAGAATCTACAGTTGAATATTTTTTCTCAAATTTCAGTACTCCAAGAATTTTCTGGATACTATCAATTTCTGAATTATTTCTTATCTTTTCCTTGCTAGCACCTTGCATATTTAAAGGCATAGAGTGAAAAAAAAACGTAAAAAGAAACATAACAAATTAGTCAAGTTTCATTTCTTTATATAAATATTGATATAGGCATAGATAAAAGACAATAACTTACAACTAAGGCCTTGGCAGAATCTCCCTCTATCAATATGAGCAGAGAATGTGCACTACGAACCCTCTTTCAACGTTGATTCTAAAACATCACAGTTAGAACTAAAACAAGTTTGTGTCATGTGTAAGTATCACAAGTGTGCTTGTTGCTCTATATATAGGTATTTGTGAATATAGCCTTGATTTAAATATGAAACATATCTATTACCGTTAATTTAAATATGAAACATATCTTTTGTTGTATATTATGAAAATATCATATCCTCTGTTGTATATTTGACGTGTGTGTATATATATATATATATATATATATATATATATATATATATATATATATATATATATATTACCAAATACTTGATTTATTTAAATTCTTGAAAGATACATTTCAGTTTAAATTTAAATAAAATCTCATCTATTATTATTTTAAATATATTTCATAAAGGAAATATCTAATTATATTATTTTTATTTTTTTTTTCTTTTTTGAAGAAAGCAACCTAACTCATCAAAATTGGTATTGAACCTAAGAACTTAAAAGGAGTACACTTGAAGGTCTCAAGTCAACATCCACTAGACCAACCCAAGTGTATTTATTTTAAAAATATTTTTATTCAAATATTTTCTTTTAAAACAAATCTTTTTAGGGTTTTCTGCGTCCCCCTAAAGTCAACAAGATTTGATTTTAAAAAGAAAACAATAGTGTTGTTATGGTCTAAATATACTTGATATATTAGAGTTAAATAAATTTTTAGTCCCTATAAATATCTTAAATTTTATTTTTAATCCTCTAAAAAAATTCAACAAGTTTTGGTCCCCAAGTATTTTTCGTAACGACTTTTGGTACATGTTTTTAAGTCAACTCATGTATCATTCATACTTTTGAAGAGTTATTTATAATATTATAACAATATCTCCCAAACAAATTTAAAACTTTTTTTTAACAAAATATTAATTATAAGTGCTAAAAACTTAAAAATTCATATTTAATTTATTCCTTGTCGAAAAAAAATAAACTTTTGGAAAATATACTTCTATAATGTACTAAACATGACTACAAAATTTAGAAGGATACACATGAGACCAAAAGTTGTGACTAAAAACATTAAGGGACCAAAACTTGCTGAAATTTTTTAGAGGGGTTATAAATAAAATTTGAGATATTTATAGGTACCAAAAACTTAGTTAACTCAATATATTTAAATATTTTTTTTGTGTGTAAACCCTCCAGTTCTCAAGAGAAAGTGGTCCTGGTAATCCGGAGTATGGTCGGAATGTAAGTAAAGTCTCATCATACATTGTTCCACCCAAGAATCGAACTCAGGTTCTCCTCATATATTTTGAATCTTCATAAGATAAATATCTACATCTATTGTTTTAAATATATTTTGAATTTAAAAATAGAAAAATATTTTAATATATTTCAATGTTGTAATTACAATATGATAGTAATTCTATTTAAATGAAGAAATTCTAGACATGTTGAGCTTGCTAACTAGCCACTTGCGTTTGTTTCATGGTTTCAAAATTTATTATAATGATTAACTTTTCAAGAAATCCTAGGGTGTTTGTTTCAAGTTTACCAAATTTATTCCTAGGAATAACATTCCTTGGAATATAAAGATGTCAATATTATTCCAAGGTATTTAGAAAAAAGATTTTGGGTAACATTATAATATTCTTAGGAACCTTAAAAATAGAGATTATAATAGGTAATTACACATGAATTTATTATCATCTTCATCGAAACTTTATTCTGACGCTTTTCTTTGGTAAAATTTTTCTATTCCCAAGAACATTTTATACCCGAAATAAAATTTAGTAAACTTGTAACAAACATAGACGTGTATATTTCTATCATTTTATTCCTAGGAATCTGCGAATATTACTTGAAACAAACACACCCCTAATCTTAAAAGTATTATTCCCGCAAAAGTGTTTGGTAAATATTTATTATTCCTATGAAAGTGGATATTTGTATTTTATTCTCAAAAATAAAAAATACTTGATAAGTTGCGCATAAATCTTATTGCCAAGATTAAATAATACCTAGGAACAATTTTTTGTAAAACCTTACCAAACATTGGAATATTATATTTCTAACCTCCCTTTCCTAGAAGTGTTGTGCTAACATTGAAACAAACACACATCGAAATAAAAGTAAAGACTAATACTATTATTTATAATCTATTATATTTACAACACTCTCCCTCAAACTTGTGAATAAATATCTATCATTTTTATTTGTAAGTTGATTGAATCTTTCACTTGGTAAGCTCTTTGTTATCATACACGTCAGTTGATGCCTGATCTGTCCAGTGAGGAACTGATGGAGGCAACGGTAGCGGAAAGTGCTCCGGTACGATGACAATGAGTCTTCGCGGTGGAACGAAAGGTTCCTGCAGACACGCTAGCACTCCGACGATCAAGTCAGTAATAGAACTGAGAAAGAGTGCGTAAAAAGAGTGTGTAAAGTGAATCGTACCTTGGGGGTGAAGCTAACTCACCCGTATATAGGCGCACACGAGAATAACTGCCTTCAGAATATGTGGCGTGTGATTAGGGAGCGGTTAGAGGACACATGTACGGTATCCGATGTACGCAGGCGTGCTATGGTGCGGTGATGTGCATGGACGTTGGCGTATGCCTTCAGGTGACGCACCTTGGAGTGGTGGATGTTTGGTCCACATGTCACTGTTTGGTTGGCCTTCTGGCCGGTCCAGAACAGTTGCCCCCCAAGCCGTTGATGCCTTTATGGCGCAATGGCTTAACCTTTATGTATCACTTTCTTCTTAGTGGATTGGAAAGCTGCTCTCTTCCCATAGTAGGTCATATTGGACCGAACTGGGTAAACAATCTTGGTGTGTGTGTTTCCTTATTTCATAGTTTATCTTTATTGCTTTGATTATGCTTGTGAGATTGCTTTTACACTAAGACTTAGGTCTATTTGTTGTTGTTGCTTGAGGCTATTTAGCTCATTGATTATCACTTCCTTTGCTCCACACATCTTTGTTTCATTGGTGTGATTTTGTCCGAATTCACAACAATTTATGTTTAGATACATTAATGGAGAAGTGAATTCTTATAAATTCATGTTGTTTTGATCTTTTGGCTCAAAATTAATTTTGAATGCATAATTACCAAAATGAGTATTAACATATATTTAAAATTAGATTTTATTTCTATTTTTTACAACTATTCAAACTTATTTTGCATTATTAATTTCATTATTTGTAAATTAGTAAAACTTTTAAAATAAAATGCATATCTTTTTTAATAAAAAATTGTGTTAATATAGATGGTTTTAGTTGACTTTGATATACTATATTAATTTTTTTACACATATTGATTAACAAACATTGTCAAAAATCACCCCAAATGAGAATAAACTTTGGAAAATTGCTTTTCTCCCATACAAAATTGCTCCCTTCAACGTTCGGTGTAACCAGCGTGAGTTAACCCATGTTGGTGTATAACCTACGTGACTTAACTCACGTTGATGGTATTTTGGTCAGTTCACGTGGGAATGAACAATTTTGTACGAGAGAAGAGCAATTTTCTAAACTTTGTCAAAAAATTAATGAGCTTGTGCAAAGAGAAATTAACAGGCCTTTAGAACCCAATTCCATTTTGCCGAAAAAAAAAAACAATTCCATCTTCTTCTCTAACCCAGAGAAACAGAGTTGAAGTGCAACCTCTGAAACAGGGTCGAGAGCAAGAAATTGAGGAACGAAAAAATCATCACTTTTGTTGTGTTGTTGAATTAAAATGGAGGAAACTACTAATTGAGTTTGGGGTGGGGGTTAAACCACGTTTTCAATCATCCAAATACCAGAAAGGCAGAACCGTGTTTCATGTTGTGAACGTATGTTTGAACCCAGTAAACGCGAAACCAAACAGATAATTTGATGTTTAGATAGTTGCAAAATCAATTTTCCAAAACGTGGTTTTGGTTCCAAATGCGAGTCTCTTCGAAGCTACAAATTGGAGCTTCTGCGGCAAAGCAAGATCGAATCCAATCTATAATTTTCAGTAACAAATATATCTTACCTAATTACCCTTAACCTCTTCTCTAATTTCCTACACAAGTACACAAAAACAATTTTCTTCTTCTTCGCATCACCCAAATCCTCTACTCACATCACCCAAATCCACCACTCCTTATGAAACCCACAACCACACAAATATGTCTTTCCCCTCTATAAGCTTGAGGCCATATTGCAAGAATTGGATAATGAAGAGATGGTAGAGTGGGAAAATAATATTGAGAGATTTGGAAGGAAATCAAAATGGTAGTGTAATGAAAGAAAACAGAGAAGAGGGTTATGGAGAAATGGAAGTGATGATGTTGGGACTTGTGATTTCAACAAGAGAGACACATGATTTTATTTTATTGGATTGTTTTACTATTGAGTTGGGCCAATGTTTTTTTTGTTAATGGTAATGTTATTTTGCTATTGTGATTTTTTACGTACAATTGATAAAAATAACTTATAAATTATTATAAAATGAATTTGTGAAGCAATAAAAATCTAAGCGTCAACAAAACTCCTTCTTCTTCTTTCTCTCATCGTCAAAATCGCTGAAGAGGTTCCGATTTATTTAATTTAATTTTTGTTTTTAATTTCGTTTAGTTGTTACTTAACCGATGAATTTTACTTAATTAAGGGATTTTTTTTGGTTTGATGCAGAGGTGGAAGAACATTGTTGATTTCAATGGAAATTTTGACCAAGGTAGAATTTCGATTTTGTTGTATCATAGTGTGTTTTATTGATCGAAACTTACTGACAATGTTTTTTAGGGTTTTTGTTTTTTTAATTTTAGGCTATGTTTGGTTTAACAACTTATTTTCAGCTTACAGCATGATAATAGCTCATGTATAAGCTATTTTTATAGTAAAAGATAAAATAAAGTTAAATTGTCATTCGTATATGTTGTGATCTGGATTCATAAGCTATTTGGAGAACTTATGAAAATAAGCTAAAAACAAACAACTTATTGGAATGTTTTAAGTTGTTTTCATAAGTTCTCCCAAAACAGTCTCGCAAAACTTATGCTTTGGTTGTATGTTTCTGTTTTTGTTTTAACAGATTTTGAGTTTTTATTCTTTTTAATTCGTTGTATTCAGTTTTAAGGTCTATTTGGATTAACAGCTTATAAAACGAGTTCTTTCAAACGCTGAGAAGTTTGAATCATTGCGCGAATTTGCCTGCGTCTCACTCTCGTCTCTAAACTCCAAGCAGTTCTCTCTCTCCCTCTGCTTTGATTCCATCAGTCTCCAAAAGACTCCAAATCTAGGTTTTGCAGAAGATTCGAAAGGTATAGTGCGATTTATAGTTTTTCATTCTTTTGTTATCATTTTTTCACAATGTTGCTGAAGAATCATGATGCCGCTCTTTACTTGTTCAATCGCATTTGTAGAATTTAACACATTCATTGTTATTTCGTGATTGTGCTTGTTGGCCATGTTCTCTGTAATGGTTTTTTTTCCTCTAATGAATTTTATTTCATTTCCCTCCACATGCCTAATAACAATCAACACTTGTCCCATTTGCTTGTAGAAGTGTTTGTTTACGAGACAATGGTGAGACGAAGCCTACATAGGAGGAAACATAAGGACAATGAAAACGAAGACATTATGAGTAACTTGACCGATTGTGTTCTCATTCACATACTTTCCTTTTTGAACACAAAAGAGGTCGTTCAAACTTGCATCTTGTGAAGATGGATCAATCTTTGGAAGAGTCTTCCTATTCTTACATTAAGTTCTTCACACTTTAGGACCGAGGAAAGTTTAACAGAATTCCTGTCTCAGTTTTTATCTCTTCGCGATGGCTCAACCACTATACACACTCTTGATGTTGACTGCTCATATTACTTGGAGCCAAGCCTATTCCAAAAGATTATAAAATACACTATTTCACACAATGTCCAACACTTGCTAATGAATCCTTGTCGTATTGACCACTTTCCCTCTTGCTTCTTTTCATGTCACACAATAACGTCTCTTAGTCTTTCTGGTTACCATATATTGTTTGGTCAGATACAAATTTTTCCAAAAAATTTGAATTTGCCAGCATTAACCAGCTTGTCTTTAAAGTACATTGCCTTGCATCGTAGTGATGATGGTTGTGTCGAGCCCTTTTCAACATTTAACATGTTGAATCATTTGATCATCGACAATTGTATTGTTCAGGATGAACAAAACCTTTGCATATCAAGTACCATGCTTGTCAATTTAACTATACATATGCATGATTGTGACCTTAAGACCAATATCAGAACCTATTTTGGACTCGAGCTATATGCTCCAAGTCTTCAAACCTTTGCTTTCTCTGGTCCTTATACTCCAAAACTTTTTGCAAGCAAGAACGTTCTCTCTTCTATCAAACATGTAAATATTCATGTAACGTGTTACTGGAACTTGAAGGCAAGGGAGACTTCATCGCTTCTACTCAACTGGTTGGTTGAGCTTGCTAACATCGAATCATTGACTCTCTCTTCGAATACTCTTGAGGTACATTATATTGTATCATTAATGATGGCTGATGCTTTTTTATATTGTCTTTATAACTTCTATAACACAAATATGACTTGCATTAACTTCCTGATTGCTTAGGTTCTTTCCAAATTTCATGATTTATTGAAGGTTGAGTTCCCTTCCTTGTGTAAATTGAAGTCTCTGAAAATAAAAACGCCCATACCTTCATCTAAACCTGACGAAATGGTGGACTTGTTGATTCAAAACTCACCCTTGACAAAGGTTGGCATCATATGTTTATAAAGGTGAAATGTGCATTCAACAACATTTTAAAAATACATTGTTTGGTTTAGTAATTTTATTTTTGCATCCTTCTTTGTTTCTGTTTCCCACGATGTCTTTGGTTATATTAACTTGCTTTGAGTGTATAAATTACAAAACCCTTATTTAGAGAAACAAAGGAAACATGCCTTTTAATAATTGCCCTCATGAGTTTTTTCGGTTCAATTTGACTTGTGTTGGAAGGTCTGTTGGGTTGGTGAAATGATGACTGGTATTCTGCTTTTTGTTTTCTCCTTGGCTTCCAGTGCTACTTGTTGATGGATCTTTATACTAATAGATCATCGACCTTTTGTTTTACACTTTTTGCCTCTTGTTTGTATGACCTGCAAAGAATCCAAAATCTCCCCAGAACTTTTATAGTTTTTCTTTTTATTTTATTTTTGCAGCCCTTTATTAATAGATTGACTTTCTTTTTTTTACTTTGTGCCTCTTGTTTGTCTGAGCGGGCAGATTGTATTCAGCTCCTGTTAATGTTTTGATAGATTGTTAATTATATATTTGACTGCTTTGCATTTTTTCCATGTAGTTGTGTTAGACAAAATGATTGGTTGATGGGTTCTAGATGATGACTGAAGAATTAGCTTTCTTTTTTTTTCTTGATGATTTAATTGTTTGGTAAAATGAGAATGCTCATCCAGTCACCTATGTTAATTGTAAATCGGTCTTAACACATTTTAGCATCAATATTGTTCAGAACTATTCATGTGGTATGACTTCAAATAGCATGAGTTACTCAACATTCATTTCTCTTCCATCATTATTTGTAATTGGTCTCCTTATGGTTCTAACTCTCCAATTAATGTTGAGTCATTTTGAAGGCTTCTTGAGGAATATGGCGGCGGTAAGGGGAAGTGATAATATGCGCAAGACTGTATTTTTGTTTAATAATTGGAAGACTGTGATTGGTGTTTGGGTCCTATGAAACCCTTGCTATCAAAAACTATGTTTTATTGATCACAAGATAGGACCACAAATCATGAGTCGAGACATTCTTCTATGGTCACAAACATAAATGAATAGTGTTTGGTCACACATGTAAAAAAGTTTTTCCTCAAAATATTAAATCATTTTATTATCAATTTCTTTTTTATTATTAAAGTGGAAACTTTATATTGAGAATTGTGTAATCAACACGTTGAAACATTAAAAATCAACTTTTTCTACATAAAATTTATCATTTGTTTCTATTAATCTGAATTTATTGGAAAGTTAATACAAGTTCTTGGCCTTAATGGTGTGTTTTTTGAATTGAAACCAGCCGTTCTACTGTTTGAAGGCCTACTGCATCGGTGAACCCCAGAAGAAGTTGGGTTAGAGAAAAAACATGGTGAAAGATACGTTATCAGACAATTGGAATCAAGAGAGTCCTCAAAGTATTGATGTATTATAACAAGAACACTTTTGCTCATTTCTACTAGCTAGACTTGTTTATAGTGTCGTTTGATCCATTTAGCTAATCTCACTTAGTAAGATAAGGTTTGGTTATTGTTTGATTGTTGTCATACCCCAATTTTTGACCTAAGATTCTTTTTTACTCGTCTCTGGGTTCGAAATTTTTTTCGTCGTTTCAGACGAAATTTCCGCAGGGAGGTATTTTAAAATACCTCATTTTTGGTTCCGAAGGCGACCTTTTTTTTATTATTATCGTTTGTCATTTTTAATTGTTATTTCCTTTTTATTTTTAGTTCCATTTTTTTTCTTCTTTTCTTTTTCCTTTTTTATTATCCTTTTTTATTTTTATTTTTATTTTTATTTTTCGTTTTTTATTGTTTTGTTTTTTAAGAGGTCTGACTTTGGGTTTTTAATGAGTTTGATGGCAATTTTAATGGTTGCCATTTTGATTGTTTGCTGATCAATTGTGATAATTGTCCATCAATGGCTTTAATCAGCATTTATCATCACTGCACTATAAAATCAGAGAAACGAGAGCCAGGGAGCCATCAGAAAACCAACACAAGAAAAACTCATCAGTAAGCCAATTCAAAAACCAAACAAAAATCCAGCAGTAACCATGCCGAACTCAATCCATCAAAAATCATCAGAACACAAAATAATCTCCCACTAAACAGAAACAACAACACGGCCACCACTCACCACGCCCTCAACCACATAAAACCGTACGGCCTCCCACCCAAACCTTCACACAACCGCCACCAACACAACAACAACACAACACTAACCTAACCAAAATCATTCACACCCCCTTTTGCTTGCTGCACTCCCCTCTTCCCTTTTATTTTTGTTTATTATCATTTCTAGCATTTTATCTTGTTAATTTCTTATTTATTTTCATGCATTTTGTTTCATTGCATTTACCTTATAGGATTTCATGCATTTTTTTCTTATTATTCTCCTTTTACTTTCATGCATTTTTTATTTTTATTTTATTTCATGCATTTTCATTTTAGTTTTATTCTAGCATACTTATTTTCATACCTTTGCAATTTTGTTTTTTTCTTTCCTTGTTTATCATTTTGTCATTTTTATTTTCATTTTATTAGAATGTACTTAGGATCAATGTAACAAAAATAAATGAGAATATGCACTGACACTCACACTTTATTTATTCTGCTTTACGTCTTTTATTTATTTTTATTTATTTCGCTATTCAAAAAAAATATAAAAATATTAGGTTAGTTTAATTTCAAAAGGGTTTCGTGGTGATCCAACGTCACCACGGAATTTCCTCGCGTATTAGCTTTTAGTTACTTTTAGTCTTAGTTAATTAAAAGCAAAAAAAAACATGCAAATAATAATGAAAAACTCAAAAAAATCTTTTCTTAATAAACCTTGATTTTCAATCAAGTGTCCGTCTTTTTTCTTTTATTTTCTTTAAATAACCATTAATCTGCTTTAATTACACTTTAATCATTTTCAAAAATAAAAAACACAAATCAATTCCATTTTGCCACTTGGCTTTTATGTTTAAAACCTTTTTTTTAAAAAAAACCAATAAAAAACACACAACAAATCAACCGTTATTTCTACCCCGAACTACGAGGTTTTGATCCCTCACGGGTACGTAGGCAGAGGACCTTGTCCTTCCAAATCATAAAAAATACAAAAAAACATTTTTATTTTTTTTCCTTACTATTCTAATTCATTCTGTTCTTTCTTTAAAGAAAAAAAATAAGCAAGTTATAGCCAAAATAAATAAATAAAATCAAGAGGTTCTCGTAGAGTACTACGAACGTTTAGGGTGCTAACACCTTCCCTAAACGTAACTAACCCCCGAACCCTAATCTTTTAAAATGTGGTAATTTAGAACTTTTTTCCACTTTTCATTTAAAAAATTAAAAGTTCAGTCGTGAAATAAAATTAGTGAGTCAACGCTAATCAATAGCTTGATCTCCGAAAATCACCGCGACAGAAATGGCGACTTCACGGGGACTTCCCTAAGAGGGTTGAGCCTAACTTGAATTTATTTAATTATTTTGTGCTATAACTTGCTTAAAACAAAAATAAAAATGTAATTATGTGCATATGTGTTTTTTTCCTTTTACGTGAGTGGTGAGATAAGCCCTACACCCGGACTTGAGGGAAACATAAGATAGGATGGTGGTATAATCAAAGTGTCTTTCCGAGAGTGAGTTTCGGATGTGGCACATGTGATAACCCCACTCAATGGAGGAATCTTGGAAGTATCACTATGTTGACATGAGTAGTCGTGTTCGGCATTGTTATTTTCAAGTGACCTATGAAGTTGAGGACCTTTAGTTACCTTTAACCCATCTTGGCCTTTTAGGACGTAGTGCGGTGGCTAATCAAGAGTAGTCTTGAATTGGTTGATACGCGATACTACACTCAAACGAGACTTTCCTACGAATGTCGTTGGACCGGGAGTAGTCCCGTCATCCGACAATATTCGAAAGTGGTCGATGACTTTGGGAACTTGGTAGAACCCGTGATACAGGTACATATGAAACCATAGTCCTTACCAAATGGCGTGTTTACCCTCAACTCCAACATTATGGACTTAACCTCACCATGTTTTCTCCGCTCTTTAGCATAACCATGCATACATGCATCCATGCATAAACTCATTTTTCATCCAATTACCGAAGGACTTAAACAAGTTTTTTAAACATCATAGAGGAGCACTAGGAAGTACACCTTCAAGAGCCCTGATTTGTTGAATTTAAGGAAGCTAGGAGTCTTTAGATTCTTCTAAAAAAATCTAGCTTCCACTAAAGAACTTTTGGGTTGGTCCCTTGGCTTGGTTTCTAAAAAAGAACTATTTTGTAATGCCTTGATGCTCAAATGAAATGTTCAAACCATGATGTTTACAATTACTTCAACAAAGTCCTTCGATAACAAATCTTTCTTCTTTTTTGCATAAGCATAATCATGCATCATACGACATTCATAAGTTTCCAAATCGAGTCTCATCCTCTGTTTCATCACAAAAGGTCAATCTGCCGCAGTCAAAGAAAGTGGCCCGGCACATTCATTACAAACCGACTCGCACCTACAACACTCGTGCAGACAAAAAAGAGCAAATGGGGGTGGTCATGCAAACACAAGGAAGGATTTGCCGCGATTGGGTCGCTGTTGACATTCCCTCAATTACTCATGGGTCCAAGTGATGTGTTTTCGTTGTCTTGTCTTTTCAAAAAATCCTTTCGTTTCGCCCGATACGAAAGTGAAATCATGCAGGGCTCTACTTTTGTCTTCAAGTTACCACTATCAATGAAAAGTTGTCGTATCTTTCGCGACTTTTTATTTTTATTTTACTGCTTTTTCTTGGAAAATGGTAACACAAAAAACCAAAAAAAAAATATATTTTATTTTATTTTATCTTAAATCAATTTCAAAAGGTCTGCATTTTTCGCTCATTTTCTAAAGTCAATCATCAATCATATGTAGACCGAACATCAATAAGCCCGTTGAACACTGTAACCATATGCTCTCTCCCGACTTTGAGTTCCCTGTTCACGAAGCTGAAGAGAAGGAGGATGAACAGATCCCCGAAAAGATCTCTCTGTTACTAGAATATAAAAGAACATCATTCAGCCTCATGAAGAAGCACTCGAAATGATTAACTTAGGTTCCGAAGAACTGCCATTACAGTATTCCTGTTCAAATCCCAGATGAGTGGTGCCATCGAAGCTGCAAAAGAAAAAAAAAACAAAAACAAAAAAAAACAACAAACAAAAGCAAAAAAAAAAAAGAACAAAAAGAAAGAAAATACACCAAAAAGATGGTGCAGAAGATGGTAACCACTTACAAGGACCTGCATGGGATGTTACCGTATGCTTTACATGGACATCGCACTTCAGTACGTACCTCAACAGGGGCAACCCCCTTCTCTTTAGTGTATGGCATGGAAGCAGTACTCCCTGTGGAGATTGAGATTCCATCAATGAGAGTTTTAATGGAACCTAAGTTATCAGAGGCTGAATGATGTCAAAACAAATATGATCAGAGAAACGCATGAATGCTTTGTGTCACAGGCAGTACCCGTGTGTTCCAAGAAGGAGGTCTTGTGCTCAAGAAGATCCTATCTTTTCAACCCGATTCTAGGGGCAAATGGACGCCTAATTATGAAGGTCCATATGTCGTCAAGAGAGCTCTCTCCGGTGGTGCAATGACTCTTACGACTATGGATGGTGACGAGCTTCTCCGTCCTGTGAACGCCGATGCAGTCAAGAAATACTTTGTCTAAAAATAAAAGAACAGCTCGGTAAGTCGAAAACCCGAAAGGGCGGCTTAGGCAAAAATGAGCGTCTCGGTGGACTGAAAACCCGGAAGGGCGGTCCAGGCAAAAATTAGAGACATGAAACAGAAAATAATCATCCTGATAGGTTGAAAACTCGAAAGGGCGATCTATGCAAAAATTAAGGATCAAAAGACAAAGTAACTGCAGCGGGTTTGACCATGACTCACTTGGGGCACATTAGCAGTCAAAGAGACTCTGAATCTGAAGCATCCAAACAGTGGAATTCAAAGTTGTTAGGGAGAATAGCGGTTATTGTGCTCAATGTACCTTCCCCTTATATTTACCATTTTCCAAACTTTGTGAGATCCGTGGAGCCATGC
Organism: Medicago ruthenica; assembly: GCA_018208015.1. NCBI lineage: Eukaryota > Viridiplantae > Streptophyta > Magnoliopsida > Fabales > Fabaceae > Medicago > Medicago ruthenica. The sequence continues at coordinate 102,286,506 of CM031372.1, read as the reverse complement.
CATTGGCGGGCCACCACTCTGTTAAAATGAATTTGAGCATGTGCCTTTTATTTGGAACTCCTGTTTATTCTGTTTATAAAACTTCTTCTATTTTTGATGGTAGTACTTGAAGCAAAATATTTTTTTTCAAAATCATAAATCTTTTTTGAAAAACATAAACAACAAACACATTCTCTCTGAACTCATGAATAAGTGAAGTGTGCGTCAACATCTGTCCTGAGAACAGATAAAATCTGCAGGCTGAACATGGTCAATTGCTTAAAAAAAGAAAGGAAAAAGAAAAGAGCTTGGTAAGTCGAAAACCCGAAAGGGTGGCTTAGGCAAAAATGAGCGTCCCGGTGGATCGAAAACCTGAAAGGGCGGTCCAGGCAAAAATTAGGGGCATGCAAAAAAGAATATATTCCCGGTGGACTGAAAACCCGAAAGGGCGGTCCACGCAAAAGTTAGGGACTCAAAAAAGAAAGAAATAAAAAGCATGACCACAGAAACACCAGTTCTTCTGCCAGGTCTTCGGATTAACACGTCTCCCCCAGGAAGTGTTTGCTCCCCACCAGTTGTTGCATACATCGGGCCTTACCCCGTCAATGTTTTGATATGTCCCCAATGACGTCATCCCCAATGAAGATTGCTGAGTGTTTGTAGTGCGTCGTCGGTCCACTTTCCATCTTACCCGTCCAGTCTTATCTCATCAAGTTCATCGGTCATACCGTCATACAAGTCAATCCTCCATACAGTCATACAAGTCGTATTGTCACACATACATTCATACATTCATGCATATACACATTCATGCATATACAACATACAGACAACATCATTCAATACATGGTTGCATTAACCACCCTGAGTCCTGTTTTTCATATCCATCAATCTGAACAATTTGTAACTCTGTTCCCCAAGTGTCATCCCCAGTGTGTCTGATCCAAAGATGTCATTCTCTTTTCGCCAAGTGACAGTTCTTTAATGAACAGCTTGTGCATACCTTTTACCTTCATGTCGTCAGTGGCAAGTTCGGCTACATCCCGAGCAGCTGACATTTTATCTTCTATCATGTCGTCAGTGGCAAGTTCGGCTACATCCCGAGCAGCTGACATTTATCTTTTATCATGTCGTCAGTGGCAAGTTCGGCTACATCCCGAGCAGCTGGCATTTTACCATCTATCATGTCGTCAGTGGCAAGTTCGGCTACATCCCGAGCAGCTGGCATTTTATCATCTATCATGTCGTCAGTGGCAAGTTCGGCTACATCCCGAACAGCTGACATTTATCCTTTTATCATGTCGTCAGTGGCAAGTTCGGCTACATCCCGAGCAGCTGACATTTATCCTTTTATCCTGTCGTCAGTGGCAAGTTCGGCTACATCCCGAGCAGCTGACATTTATCTTTTATCATGTCGTCAGTGGCAAGTTCGGCTACATCCCGAGCAGCTGGCATTTTATCATCTATCATGTCGTCAGTGGCAAGTTCGGCTACATCCCGAGCCGCTGGCATTTTATCATCTATCATGTCGTCAGTGGCAAGTTCGGCTACATCCCGAGCAGCTGGCATTTTATCATCTATCATGTCGTCAGTGGCAAGTTCGGCTACATCCCGAGCAGCTGGCATTTTATCATCTATCATGTCGTCAGTGGCAAGTTCGGCTACATCCCGAGCAGCTGACATTTTATCTTCTATCATGTCGTCAGTGGCAAGTTCGGCTACATCCCGAGCAGCTGGCATTTTATCATCTATCAGGTCGTCAGTGGCAAGTTCGGCTACATCCCGAGCAGCTGACATTTTATCTCTTATCATGTCGTCAGTGGCAAGTTCGGCTACATCCCGAACAGCTGACATTCACCTTTGTTTCTTGTCATCAGTGGCATGTTACTTTTGTTTCCGTCTTTACCTCAAGTGGCAAGTTCTACAAACGGGCAGCTTGTGGTCGGTGTCGTTCCCATACCATACTTCCTTTTTCAGCTATCAATACGATGGTTAATCTCTTCCCCAGTGGAACTATATATTGTCCCCCAGTGGAGTCGGATCCCTTTCTTTAACGAACTCGGGTATCCTTTTGTTTTGTTTTGTCCCCAGTCAGGTCAGCTTCGCCGTCGTGCATTTGCATTTGCATCACGAGCATCTCACTTTTTTTCCTTTCTTTTAGGTCCAAAATTGGCGTACTCTGTATTTAAGTCCCTTCGACCCGTCGAATCCAAGTTTTTCTCTTTAAATCTCTGGACGAAGAGACTTAAATAGGGGCATCTGTCATACCCCAATTTTTGACCTAAGATTCTTTTTTACTCGTCTCTGGGTTCGAAATTTTTTTCGTCGTTTCAGACGAAATTTCCGCAGGGAGGTATTTTAAAATACCTCATTTTTGGTTCCGAAGGCGACCTTTTTTTTATTATTATCGTTTGTCATTTTTAATTGTTATTTCCTTTTTATTTTTAGTTCCATTTTTTTTTCTTCTTTTCTTTTTCCTTTTTTATTATCCTTTTTTATTTTTATTTTTATTTTTATTTTTCGTTTTTTATTGTTTTGTTTTTTAAGAGGTCTGACTTTGGGTTTTTAATGAGTTTGATGGCAATTTTAATGGTTGCCATTTTGATTGTTTGCTGATCAATTGTGATAATTGTCCATCAATGGCTTTAATCAGCATTTATCATCACTGCACTATAAAATCAGAGAAACGAGAGCCAGGGAGCCATCAGAAAACCAACACAAGAAAAACTCATCAGTAAGCCAATTCAAAAACCAAACAAAAATCCAGCAGTAACCATGCCGAACTCAATCCATCAAAAATCATCAGAACACAAAATAATCTCCCACTAAACAGAAACAACAACACGGCCACCACTCACCACGCCCTCAACCACATAAAACCGTACGGCCTCCCACCCAAACCTTCACACAACCGCCACCAACACAACAACAACACAACACTAACCTAACCAAAATCATTCACACCCCCTTTTGCTTGCTGCACTCCCCTCTTCCCTTTTATTTTTGTTTATTATCATTTCTAGCATTTTATCTTGTTAATTTCTTATTTATTTTCATGCATTTTGTTTCATTGCATTTACCTTATAGGATTTCATGCATTTTTTTCTTATTATTCTCCTTTTACTTTCATGCATTTTTTATTTTTATTTTATTTCATGCATTTTCATTTTAGTTTTATTCTAGCATACTTATTTTCATACCTTTGCAATTTTGTTTTTTCTTTCCTTGTTTATCATTTTGTCATTTTTATTTTCATTTTATTAGAATGTACTTAGGATCAATGTAACAAAAATAAATGAGAATATGCACTGACACTCACACTTTATTTATTCTGCTTTACGTCTTTTATTTATTTTTATTTATTTCGCTATTCAAAAAAAATATAAAAATATTAGGTTAGTTTAATTTCAAAAGGGTTTCGTGGTGATCCAACGTCACCACGGAATTTCCTCGCGTATTAGCTTTTAGTTACTTTTAGTCTTAGTTAATTAAAAGCAAAAAAAACATGCAAATAATAATGAAAAACTCAAAAAAATCTTTTCTTAATAAACCTTGATTTTCAATCAAGTGTCCGTCTTTTTTCTTTTATTTTCTTTAAATAACCATTAATCTGCTTTAATTACACTTTAATCATTTTCAAAAATAAAAAACACAAATCAATTCCATTTTGCCACTTGGCTTTTATGTTTAAAACCTTTTTTTTAAAAAAAAACCAATAAAAAACACACAACAAATCAACCGTTATTTCTACCCCGAACTACGAGGTTTTGATCCCTCACGGGTACGTAGGCAGAGGACCTTGTCCTTCCAAATCATAAAAAATACAAAAAAACATTTTTATTTTTTTTCCTTACTATTCTAATTCATTCTGTTCTTTCTTTAAAGAAAAAAAATAAGCAAGTTATAGCCAAAATAAATAAATAAAATCAAGAGGTTCTCGTAGAGTACTACGAACGTTTAGGGTGCTAACACCTTCCCTAAACGTAACTAACCCCCGAACCCTAATCTTTTAAAATGTGGTAATTTAGAACTTTTTTCCACTTTTCATTTAAAAAATTAAAAGTTCAGTCGTGAAATAAAATTAGTGAGTCAACGCTAATCAATAGCTTGATCTCCGAAAATCACCGCGACAATTGTACTTGCTAGATTTGTTTATTTTCTTGCATTTCACTATATTATTGTTCCTGTTTTGTTTCATGTATTTTACTTTCGGGGTATTCATATATCTGAATATATTTATGTACTTTTCATGTGTTTGATATTTTTTGTTTAATTGGGCGTATGGTGTGGTGCCATGTGGATTAGGCGGTCTCATAATGAAGTTTCGCCTAAAAAAAACAATGAAAATGCCTATGAAAATTCAAGTCCAGAATATATTATTTCTCAACAAAAAAACAAGTCAAGAATATATTAGTAAAAAATAAAAACGGTAGTATATGAGCATTGGAGGGATCGGTTCAGTAAACATGCTACAGCTCAAGTCTTTGGATTGGAAATTTGGAATAAGATCAAGGTAAAAGAACATCCGTAGTGGTGTGAGGAAAAATCAAGTTAATGACCAAATATTATGAAGTTCATAACAGGGGAGAGAAGTGTAATTCAAGTATTTATGGGGGAGGAGAGTGTAATTTACTCTAAGATTTATAATTAGATATAGCTAGAATATAAAATTTAACTTTTAGTTAAGTCTTGTTTAAATTGTTTTTTTAGTGAAGGCTCATTTTAGTCTCTGGAAAAAAATCGCAAGATCCAATTTAATTTGTGAGAAAAATAATAATCATTTTTAGTCCCTAAGAAAAATAAACAGTGACAACTTTGTCTTTATCTTCTTTACACTTTGTTTTGGTTGATGAAGAAAAATATAAGGGAATATAACCAAAGTGAATAGAAGAGAAAAAGAATAAAAAAATGAGAGTAGTATGCAGTAATTTGGTATGATAAAAATATATGTATTTATAAAATGACATAGGTAAAAATTAGTAGAACATGGACGTGTTGCGTTGTGTTTCGATCTTTATTGAACATTTGTATATAAAGTTATTGGGGGTAATAGTGGAAGTAACGAGTAGATCGTTAAAAAGGATCTTTATTGGAGTTTCTGAATTTCTACTTTGAGTATGGATGAAAGTTGAATTTATGGACTTTTATGATTTTGGTCCTTAACATTCGAACGAACTTTGACTTCGACCTCTAAAAATTTATTTTCTTTATTTTAGCCCCACGATTAATCTTAGTAAAAAATAAATTGAGGCAAAAAGTAAAATTGTATCGTCGTAAAAAAAAAATCACGTGCCAGGGTCAAATTAGTCATCGAAAAAAAACATATTTAGCCAGTTTACAATATTAAAACAATCGGTCCCTCCATCCGGATCTTTCTCCAACTGATTTTTTCTTTTTTCTTTTGGACCGTGAATGGACGTATAAGGCAGACTAGTTGTATTCGTGACTGGCACGAATATTGCTTAAAAAAATAAGGGCAATTAGGTCCATACAAATTTTTTTGGGACAATTTGGTCCCGCAAAATAAAAAAAAACAAAATCGTTCACTATTTTTTATTTCTTCATGACAAAAAATATAGAAATGCAGTTTGTTAAATTTAAGGGATCAAATTGATATTTTTATTTATTTTTTCATCATCTTCACTAGTTGAAACAGTTGATGCCATCGCTGATACTCGTCGACATGATTATCAAACTCGCGAAAGACTCGTATGAGTTTACAAGTCTAAAAGGCAAACACGAGTGGAATCACGCATATAATCGTTTTTATGATATATTCTAGTAAACTCGTGCAGACTTGTACAAATTCGCATAGACTCACACGTCTATGTTGAGTTTATGAATCCATGAATTTTTTAAAAAAAAAACTCAGAAAAGCTAAAACTAAACAAAATTTGAAAAAGAAAAAACCTAGAATCCTCTTTTATCATCTGTTCTCACTCTTAATTTATAAACAAAACTCTCACTCTCACGGAAGATAGAAGAATTAAGGTCGTGTTCACATTTGTCATCGACATTTTCTCCAACTTTTCATTGACAACGTTATGTTGTTGTGTATCAAAATGTTGCAGAAGCTAATGTTGTTAATAATGATTTGTAAAGTGGTGGTGGAGGAAATGTTGAATTAGATAGAGGTTAAAAAAAAATCTATGTTAGGTTATAGTCAATAATGAATAAGATGTTTTATATGGGGTTGAGTTTAATGATGATGGTCAGGATGCTGGTAAAGATGATGGTGGTGATTTTGATGATTAACGAGATTTCAGAGGAGCTTTGGATATTTGAAGCCATTAGCATATACGCAAAAGTCTATTTTTTAGGTTCATTCAATAAATGATATATGTTGTCTATTATATAGACCACACACATCATTTATTGAATGAACCTAAAAATGAGTTTTTGCTTATAATAATGACCGAAGGGTGTATGTTTTTATGATTTTTAGTATATGTACTAGGCAATTAGGAAGGAACTAGGACCTTATCTATTTAGGCTGTGTTTGGTAAGGACGAAAAGCTAGCTTATAGCTTATTGAATTAGCTTATAAGCTTGTTGGATCAAAACATGACGTGTTTGGTAACAAGCTTTTCTCATGAGCTTATAGCTTTTTTCTGAGATGCTATTTCAAGTAGTTTTTGAGCTTATAGCTTATAGCTTCTTATACTCTCTTCCAATTTTAATCTTATTATTTTAATTTTACTATTTTTTAATAAAAAACTACCCATATTCATATGTAACTACCCACTTTTTATATATTGGTGCAACCAACTTACGTACTACCCATATGTATCACTCCAGCTCTAGTTCTTTTTATATTTTCTTTGTTCACTTTTTTTTTACATTGCTCTTATTTCGTATAATATAATATATAATTTTAAATAAAATATACAATAAATACTGAAGCCATTTTAGTTAAATAATTTTTTTAATTGAATTCATAAAACACATTTATCATTTTAGAGATGAAAGTAATTTGAAATAAATTTAAATATTTTTAAAAAATAAATAAGTAAAAAAATTATGTATATAATTTATGAAAAAAATATTAAACAAACATGTCCTTTTATGTCATTTTATATTTATCAGCCATTTCAACAACTAATTTTACCAAACACATTATTTTTAATAAGCGAACTTTTCATCTATCAGTTAGCTTATCAGATATCAACTAGCTTATAACTTATTTTTACCAAACATAGCCTTACTTTGGTACTTTTTTTCTCTCATGGGGGATTTTTTGTTAAAAAGTTTGTTATGGAGTTTGAAATTTTAAGTTTTATGTTAATTGTTGTTCTATTATAAATATATATGTCATTTATGCGTCACTTACATATTTTTTTAAAAGTCAATTTTAATTTTTCATAGACTCATATGAGTCGACAAGTCGAGCCAACATAATTCCTCCCTCCGTAATGTCTTCTGAGGCCTCTTGAATCTTCATTCTTGATCTTCCCCAAATCTTTACAAGTCTTCAAATGTCTTGATTTACCGATTTGCATGATTTCTTCGTGAAAACGTTGACATGGTTACAAAGCTACAACTGCACCAGGAATTGTCTTTGGTTTCTCCAATGCCCTTAGAGGTGTGGCTTTTGCTTATGTTGGACACAACGTGGTGTTAGAAATCCAAGCAACGATTCCATCTACACCAGAAAAACCATCCAAGGGTTCTATGTGGAAAGGAGTGCTTGTTGCCCATATAGTTGTAGCTTTGTACTACTTTCTTGTTACTCTCATTGGATATTGGATGTTTGGAAATAATGTTGATGACAACATTCACATGACTTCAGAGAAATCAATCTGGCTTATTGCAATGGCAAACATGTTTTTTGTCAATTTCATTTTATAACCTCTTACTATTGTTCAAAAACTTTTCATTTTAAATTGACATATCTTTTTTGTACAAAAGTTATGTTTTATGAAGATTGACTATGTTTTGTCGTTTTGGCCACGTTTAACCTGGGAAAGGAAAGTTCTTTCCCACCATGGGAAAGGCTTTTCTAACCCTTAGATTATTGAGGAACACGATTTTTATCATGGACGCTCTACACCAAATTTTTTTCCTTTCTCTTTTACACTCTTATATTTTCGTTTAGATCTGGAATACACGATTTTTATTATAGACTGCCTACACCATATTTTTTTCTTTTCTCTTTTACACTCTTATATTTTTGTTTAGATCTGAATTTTTTTTTTTTCTTGATCTGGAAACAATTGGTCGGATTTTCTCGCTCGCGCGCGCGCCCCCGTATTTTAAGAGTGACTTAGAAGTTGAATTTTTTTACGATTTTTTGCAGGCATGTTTAGGACATAAAAACAACATCGCCCACAAAAAACGAGAATTTTCCGACAAGGGACGGATTAAATATGAATTTTTTACGCGCCAAAAACTCAAGAACGCGAAACAACAAAACATGCACCTAGAAAACGAATTTTGAGCTGGTTTTTTGCAGATCCTCTATATGTATTTTTATAGAGGTGTCTGCAAAAAAACCAGCTCAAAATTCATTTTCTAGGTGCATGTTTTGTTGTTTCGCATTCTTGAGTTTTTGGCGCGTAAAAAATTCATATTTAATCCGTCCCTTGTCGGAAAATTCTCGTTTTTTGTGGGCGATGTTGTTTTTATTTCCTAAACATGCCTGCAAAAAATCGTGAAAAAATTCAACTTCTAAGTCACTCTTATAATACGGGCGCGCGCGCACGCGGATGCGCGCGAGCGAGAAAATCCGACCAATTGTTTCCAGATCAAGAAAAGAAAAAAATTCCAGATCTAAACAAAAATATAAGAGTGTAAAAGAGAAAGGAAAAAAATTTGGTGTAGACTGTTTTGTTGTTTCGCGTTCTTGAGTTTTTGGCGCGTAAAAAATTCATATTTAATCCGTCCATTGTCGGAAAATTCTCGTTTTTTGGGGGCGATGTTGTTTTTATGTCCTAAACATGCCTGCAAAAAATCGTAAAAAAATTCAACTTCTAAGTCACTCTTAAAATACGGGCGCGCGCGCGAGCGAGAAAATCCGACCAATTGTTTCCAGATCAAGAAAAGAAAAAAATTTCAGATCTAAACAAAAATATAAGAGTGTAAAAGAGAAAAGAAAAAAAATATGGTGTAGGCAGTCTATAATAAAAATCGTGTATTCCAGATCTAAACAAAAATATAAGAGTGTAAAAGAGAAAGGAAAAAAATTTGGTGTAGAGCGTCCATGATAAAAATCGTGTTCCTCAATAATCTAAAGGTTAGAAAAGCCTTTCCCAGGGTGGGAAAGAACTTTCCTTTCCCAGGTTAAACGTGGCCGTTTTGTAAATGTAGATCTATGCAATGTCAGTGTTTGACATGATTGAAACAGTGATGGTAAAGAAGTTGAATTTCAAACCTACCACAATATTGCGTTTTATTGTACGAAATGTGTATGCGGGTAGGTAGAAGCTTTTTTAAAAAATATTAAGTTGTTATATAACTTTTAGTTCATTTACTTTGTTTTTTTTTATCTCTATTATGAATTGACATATAATTCTTTATGATTCCAACGTTCATAATGTTCATTGTTGTTACTTTCCTATTTTTTGGTGGTCTACTAAGTTTTTTTGGAGGATTTGCTTTTGCTCCAACATACTTTGGAAGCTAACAACAGCAGTGAATTTTGATCTAGCAAGAGTTCTTATGATAAAACAACTCCAGTCAATTGTTCATTTAAATTTTCAGCTACCATGCATAATGCGGCTTGCAATCTACAGACCAAGGAAATTCAACTTGTCTTGGTTGTGTAACTATGTAAGTTTGATTTTCATTTTAAATATTCTTCATTAAATGATGTTTTTTAATAAGAACTTGGTTTAATCTTTTTCGTTGATTATATAGATTTGTATTGCGTTTGGCTTATGTTTGATGATTTTATCACCTATTGGAGGATTGAGGTCAATCATCCTTAATGCGAAGAATTATGACTTCTATTCTTAAACTAATTCTCGACAAAAACAATGTTGACAAAGTTAGGTATGCAAATGTACGAAAGGAATCGAAGTGTATGAAAGAATTTGGTTGTTATGGAATGCGAATTAGTAATATTTGCTTATGAAACATCCACAACATGCTTATTTGTGTAGAAAAAGTAGCCACTACAAAATAAAGGGAATTTTCATATTTTTTTTAACTTTCAATGTATCTTGCTTTCCCCTGTTTTAGGGAACTTGTTTGTTATAATTACCTATTATGTTTTTGTGATATATACAATTTTGATTTTTAATTATCTTTTTTTTTTAAACATAAAATAAATGTCCCTTTGCAATTAGTACAAACTGTATTTTCTTTATTTGGTGAATAAAAAGGGGTTAAAGTTAAATTCATGCGGTGTCCAACTAATTATGTGGGATATGTTCCCAAAAAAATAGTGACTGTCTTTTAAAACAACTTGAGTATTATAGTTTTTTTTATGGGGTTAGATAAGGAGAAAGAGTGTGTGATAGTATATAATACAGACATTTTTTTACATAAACAAGCACAATGAATGATGCACTTTATTAATGATTTTATAGCATAAGTTTTCTTCTCCTAAATCACTACATTTTTTCTTGAAAACAAAATCATTCCATTTTCTGAGAGAGCTAAAACTGAACTGCCCTCCCCTCCATTACAAACAATTTGAATTTAAAATAATCTTATCTCCATTTGTTTCAACCAAATCACCCTTACGAAAAAGTAGAGAAAATAAAATGCAGGATACGACAAAGACAGTTCTAAAAGTTACATCCATTATACTCATGCATCCATGAATGGTCAAGTATAGAAACCGTAGGACTTGGCATTGAGTATGATTAGCCTCAATCCACCTATTGGTGACAGAATCATAAGGAGGAGGCCAAGTATAATGCAAATCTGAAAACAATGTAGCCCAATAAGATAAGCTATGTTTTATCTTTCAACCTCTAAAATATCAAAATAAAATATAACAAGAAGCGTTATGCAATTGAACATACCCAGTTGGTGAACCAAGACAAGCTAAACCTCTTGGGTTTGTAAATAGCAAGCCACATAATGCAGGGAAGCTACAAAATCACATTATATTTCATATTATATTATTATGTTGAGCATTATTATATCAAATCATGTACTCCAAATATATTTAAAAATAAATAAATTTTATGGACTTACAAAATATGTTGTGGGAGCAAATGCCAATCCTCCAAAAAATCCAAGGAGAGCACCAAAGAATGGGAAGGTTATGCCCACAAACATTGTGAATGCTGAATCAAAATATTTATTATAATCAGAGCCAAATAAATATCGATTGTGGATTTCATTAAAAAAAACATATAAATGGAGTCAAGCAGTCATGAAATCTCCATCATCAGATAAAGATAAAATATTATGATTTCATTAACTATTCATTATATGAGTCAACTATTTATCATAGAAAAGATATGTGATTTCACAGAGATAAAATATTCAATTTTAGAAAGGTGCTCACCAACATAAACATTGCGAACGACAAATCTTAGGAGTCGGGTTGGCTTGAAACGCAATTTTTTGACCATTACAGTCTCAATCATGTCAAAAACAGGCATTGCATACAACTATAAAGACAATAAAATAAAACAATGTCAACTATAACATGATTGTAGTGATTAATCATATGGAAATGGAAATTATTGTTCCATCATACATACCTGATAGCTTCCTATAACATGGATGACAACAAACATGTTAGCTACAACTATAAGCCAAGTAGGTTTATTAAGAGAAGTAAGAATATTATCAGCAACTGAATTGCCAAACATCCAATACCCAATAAGAGCAACAGGGAAATAACACACAGCTACAACAATATATGCTAATAAAACTCCTTTCCACATTGGACCCTTAGATGGTTTTTCTGGCGTGGAAGGGATTGTTGCTTGAATCTCCAACACTACATTATGTCCAGCATAGGCAAATGCAACATCACCTAAAGCACTAAAGAAATTGAAAACTGTTCCTGGTGTAGTTGTGGCTTTGTAGCCATATGCCACATCTGGTTGAACTCCCTTTTTTAATGAAGCCACCCATGCAATTGTTGAGTAACTGCATAGGATTTAAATCACCAACAAATTCTCATCAAGTTTAATTAAAAATTACAAATTAAGAAGATAAAAATCTTATGATGGCATTGAAAATTAATCACAATCTTTTTACCATTGTACTTTTATTTTATATATTTATTTCTGGACTAAAGTCAAATGGTTTAAAATAGCACAATGTTCTCTATGTAAATTTTTTTAACAAAAAGAATTGCTATATTAGTGACCAAATCGATTTAGACACCTAAAACGTCAAATTGGTCACAGTACGTGGATAACTTTATTTAATTATCTTGTTCACAAAAAAAACTTTATTTAATTATTTAAATATTAATGAAATATAGTATAAAATATTAAATATTATTGCACTTATTATGTTTATTTATATTTTAAAAATAAGTATTATATTGGGCTTTATTGTGAACCGATCGTGATAGGTTGGATTGTTCTTTTAGTTAGCTTTTGAGAGGTTCTGCATCCACTGATGAGCTTATATAATCTAATCATGCTATTAGGTTAGACATACACTAAAACAGGTTGCTCACCACTGAAACACACGTTGCTCATCATTAAGAGACAAAAGTATTCTAATTCTTCATAGTCCTTCTAAAGTCTCTATGGATCCTTCCATCATCCAAGGTAAGGTACATGATTACTATATTACAACATTTTTTATAATATTATGTTATACATTGGTATCCATGATTTTGGCCCTCTAATAAATTCCAACATATCAGTCTCAAAATTGGTGACAAACTTATTAACGACTCATTTAAAGATCGATTAAATGACTGATTAGATCCATTAAACGACCAAATTGAAGAATTGGTCTCTAAATTTGTCACCACAGTGACCAAAATATTCCGGTCAGTAAATTAGTCGCTAAATCGTTCACTAAACCAATCTCTATTTACCTTTTAGTAGTATATTATCAACATGGTTCACTTTTATAAGTTAACAAGTTTTCTGCAAAATTAATATTAGAAAATATTTAAGAAAAGAAGGTTAAGGATTGTTATTGACCGATTGACTTGTTGATAAAACTTACCTCAAAGACATGATTGCTGCAGCCAAGGAGATACCAGCAATGGAGTTGAAGTTGGGAAGATGGGCAAGAACAAAATGAACAGAGGCAAATATCATGATGAAATAAGTAGTTTTCATTGATTTGCAATTTTTTTTACACACTAAATCATGAATTTTCTGCAGTGATTTTCCTCCGGTGACCATGTAAACAATGTCCACACCAACTTCACATACCAATTGTTGTGGCACAACAATCCAGAGTCCAAGCTTTTCTCCAAATGCTTCCTGCCCCAACTCATGGTATCTGTCAAACCGTTTTCCGGGAACCATTTCATGCATCTCAACCATTTGCCATAGAGTGTAGAGGGTGATTATCCATGATAAGATTAGAATCACCACACCAGGACCCCTGCAATTAGACATTGTAAAACATAAACAATGTTTCCAGGATACTTAAACGTCCTTCAGTCTTCAGATGTCAAATCAATGGTAATAGTTTCACAATTGTTTTTTGTGTTAACACTTCGGTTCTCATGGAAAAGGGGTCCTGATAATCCGAAGTTCTGCTAGGAGGTAAGTAAGGTTTGACCAACAAATGTTTCATCTAGGAAACCAACTTAGATTCTTCTGGACAATTATTCATTTGTGAAGCTCATTAACCATACCTGAGCCAAATTCGTTCGGGAGGTAATAGTGTCACAATATAACCTCAAGAGACGGAATTTAAATCCCTCAAGGAAGGTTATATAATTGTCGTTAATTAATGTCACTTTGATTAATAAAAACCTTCATCTTCCTCAATTTTTTTTTCAAATATTGAGATTTAAGAGTATATATGATCTTATTTCAAGTTGTTTTCACCTTATTTCAATGAGAATAATTTCGATACACGATAAAAAAAATGTATATGTGCATTCAATCAAATTATACCAAATACTCTCTCCGTCCCAAAATATAAGCAAAAATTGGTCAACAAAAGTTAATGTATTTGGTTCAAAATTTGTACCAAATACATCAACTTATGTTGACTCATTTTTGCTTATATTTTGGGACGGACAGAGTATATATTTGCATCGCGATATGATTTGATTAGATGTGTGACTAAAAAGCTTTTACAATGTAGTTTCGTTATATACAAATTATATTCTATTCTATATGCTGTTAAAAATACGGATTATGATAATAGCTACCAACTTATATGAAAATGGTTTGATCAAGTTTGATTTTAATCATGGAAACAACCTATAAATAAATGCCTAATGAACTAATAAATGATAATCTGATAAACGCTTAATTATAATGTTTCCTCAATGAAATTATGACAAATACCTATAGTTTTGAAATTTGAGAATTGGGATTTGACTTGTAATTGACGGTGCATAAAGAAGAATAGAACCTTACGCCTAATAAAAAATAATAATAATGGACCCTTTGGCCACTTTTTTTATTTATATTTTTTAAATGGTTGGTATAGAAGGAGAAAACAAGAAGAGTTCTTAATTACACTCATGTTTGTGAATAGTCTATGATTAAAAATCATTTAAAATACCAACGAAGATCGTTGTCTCCTTGAAAATAGAAGTTCATGAACATCCATTTTCTAATAAGTGAATAGATTAAACGGTAACCTAATCGGTGTTGGTTCGTAAAAAAAACAAGGGTTGAGTTTTAAGTCACTCATATTCATCTTTAATTATTTCCAAATTTTTCACAATGTACCTATCATATGATCCCTCATATTCAAACAAGAATTTTCAAACAAGGGTTGAGGGTTGAGTTTTGAGTCACTCATACTTGTTAGGACGAAAAGGACCATGAACTTCTAGTTCTAGAATATGGTAGAGTTAGCTAAGAGTGTAGCATATATATAGCATTAGTAGTATACCATCCAAGATTTGCCATGGCAGATGGAAGACTCAAGACACCAGCTCCAACCATAGCAGTAACATTGTGAAAAGCTGCATACCACCATTTTGCATTCCTTGAAGAAGTTATGGGAAGCCAATCATCAATTGCCTTTTGTTCAGCTGTTCTTTTATCTATCTGTTAAAAAAAAAGTACACATCTAATCTCTTAAGCAAATTCAACAATCAAAACTAGATTTTTATTTATTTTCATACAAAACTAGATTTTTTTATTTACCTCTGGTTCTGGTGCTGAGAAAGAGACCTTTTCAGCCTCTGAAGAAGGAATTGGTTTTTCATTTGTTGGAGACTCAGTTCCCATGCTGGTAATTAAGGCAAGTATGTGTGTAGTTTAAATTTTTTGGAACAAAGAGTAGAAATATATAATGAAATATTGATAAATGGTTTGATATGGGAGATGCACAATACTTCTGAAAGTGACTCCCAAGAAAAGTCCGTCCTAGTGTTGACACAAACAACGCTTCCAAGCCGGCAATGTGTGTCGCATATTATATATACTATGAATTAAAACTTAGTAGAAAGGGAGATTCATTCACTATAAAACAATCCAATAAAAAACTGCCATGTGGCATTTATTTAAGGAATAATTATCATAAGAATTAATTGGAGAATATTTCAATCAATGTATACTGTCTTAGTCAACATGAGAATTAATAGGAGAATTATGACAATCAATGTGGTAACTGATTGCTACTCACTCTTAGTCAACCCTCTCCTAGTTGTACAATAGCAAAGCATATCTTTTCATTAATTATAGATTGACAGAATCTATATCCTATAGAATTTTATGTAGCCTTTGTGATGCTTTTAAAAACACGGGGAACTATATGATATATTTTATAATGCAATACCATTAATTATTATATTTTTTTAAGGTATTTATATTTTAATCCATATTTTTAAAAAAATATAATTATGTTTTATATTTGGTACAACAAACTATATGTATAATTAATGATATGTGTATTGTTAATGTACAAAAGTAAGTATCGTTTTTATATCGTTCCACAGGGATTAATGTGATATCATAAACCGTTCAACGTCGATTATCGTCTTAAGTTAGGGTTTAACCATTTGTTTTATACTACACTACTCATCATTTTAAAAACATAATAAATAAATAGTAGAGTAATAGGACATAGAAGGCGTTAGGATTAACTTTCATCAATCAAACATCGTTTGTATTCGATTGATTATAAATACGGATTCTAGCTTTTTCTTATATATGACATTATTACGTATTGCTCAACAACGTCATTGATTTCCCAAATAACGTCGTGAGATCGATTGTATCGTTTAATCGATGATTTCTCAATCTATTAAACGATCCAAAAGCTTTACGATCCAATACTATAATGTAATTATCAAAACCAAATCCCATTTCTAGAATTTCTTATCTTGATAGAAAATCATTCTAAACCTAGATTCAAAAGTCTTTTTCAACAACATTTAAATCAAACATAAGATTGAAAAGCAAGAAGAAATTCAATGGTATATAAAAATGCTAGAATCATATATTTAATAACCAAAAGTTTACAACATGGAATGATTGATTACCTATTAATCCCAACAAAGGAGATTAGTTGATCATTGTCATGACAACTATTGCAAAATAAGAAAGGAAGATGAAGATATATGAGAGCTTGATGTCTCAAAGCTTCTTAATGTCTTCTTCAATCCAAATCAAATTGCTATTTGAAGTTTTTCTCCCTCTATGCCTATTCTCTCTCTTAGATAACAAGTATTTTTAGCTCTGGAAAATATTAACTCTGATAAAAAACTATCTCTCTTGAAAATGAGCTTAAAAATCTATTTATATGCTGAGAAAATGTTCGCTCGCTACAAGCGACCAGCCTGTCGCTTGTAGCGAGGAAGTCAACTGGCCAATGGATGCTCTCCACGTCATCACCAAGCATTAAACCGCCCTCTGGTCGCTGTAGCGACAAGGTCTGTCGCTACAAGCGATGGATCATTGAAATTCCCTGCCTAGGCTCGCTTCAAGCGTCCGGTTCATCGCTTCAAGCGATGAACTCCTGATAATCCCTGCCTAAGCTCGCTTCTAGCGATGGAAGCTGCGCTTCAAGCGATGAAACACTGGAAATCCCTGCCTATCCTCGCTACTAGCGATGGCTTCTGCGCTTGTAGCGATGGCATCAAGAAAAGCTTCATTTCTATGCATCAATCAGGTTCAAGCATGTATTTCCTGCATAATCACATGGGGTAAGGCTTAGGATCACAATTATTGCATTTTTAACACAAATATGCTCTAATCCTAAGGTAACTTGCAAAACAAGTAATCATAAGTGCCCTAAATTGTACCAAAATATAACAACTTTTAGGCACTTATCAAACTCTCCCCAACTTACATTTTGGTTTGTCCTCAAACCAAAGAATCAAAAGGAAATTTTCATAGCTTTTAAACCACAGTATTGAGCAATTAGCAAAGGATTCAAAAGTGCGAAGAAATAAACATCAAATGAGTGATTCAAATGTGATTGCACAAGCTAAAGTTCAGTTTCTCATTAAACAAGATACATACTATAAATGTCAACTAGTTCTAAACACAAGGAATCAAATCACACAATCCTAAACAAGCAACATGTTTAAATTTGAACCAAACCTAACACACTTCTATATAAAGTATATGAACAATTGAAATCATTTGTAAGGGTTATGAACACTCATCCAACAAACATGATAACATTCCAATTAAATTATGTGTCCATCTAATTATCATTTCCAAAAGCATAAAAGGCATTGATCAAAAGGTCTTTAAGGGTTGTAATTGGGCTAGGTTACAAAAGAATTTTCATATGTGGGATATTTGAATTCAAATGGCCAAGCAAAAGGAAACATTCAATCTAATTACACTTCCTTCTTTTTCCAATACAACACTTGGTGAATTTCATACTTTCTATTCTTGATTGATCTTGACAACTTTTTCTTTTGAATTATTGCAAACCTTTTCATTTTTTCTCTTTTCTTTTTCTTGGTTTGCTTTTCTTTCTTTTTTTCTTTTCTTTTCTTTGTTCTTTTCTTTTTTTGTCAAGATCAATTAACACATTCACCCTTACATTGACATAAACATAACCTCCATTTCTCCCCAACTTATTCCAATGACACCCTAATCGAATGTTCCTTTATCATTATGGCAAAGGTCAATAAAAACGATGGATAAGGGTTCACAAGAAAACAACTATCAGAATTCAATAAAGAGTTAACTATGAACTGAATTTTTTTACAAACTCTGGCAATTTAAATAAGCAGATGAGCTTATTAAATTGACAGTCCACAGTTAACAATTCTGATTCAATAGGCTCAGATGGGTTAACAGATACTCACACATCTCACAGGGTAGGTTCATTTGGTCAAGTATTTCACTCAATTTCAAAAAATTGCCTTGATCACTTCAATGCTTTTATACAAATTAAAACAACAACAGATTTAACATAATATAACTGAGTTAAACATGATATTGGTCTCCTGCATATATACAATGGTTGAGGATTCCTCACATTTTGGCTAGTTCTATATTGGTTCAAAACTAAACAAATGCTTGCTTAAAAACTGAATAAATTAACTTGTGTGTAAAGAACTTATTCACATTCAAGAATATACCTAGAAAAACAAGAAAACGAGTACCTTAGCTGCGCGCTTTAACACTCATTCTATCATTATCACTCATTTGATTCTAAGCTCAAGCACTGGCTTTGAATCATTCATCTCTCTTTCAACATTGTTGGGATAATTTCAAAAATTTTTACCATAAATAAATAACAAAACATAAATAAAATATAAACTATACTAAACATGATATACCCAAAATAAATAACATAAACCAAAAAGGTACATCATCCATGATACATAAAACATAAATAAACAAAGTACAAAGCATAATGAAACTGTTATAAAAGTACAAAGCTTAATAAATAAAATGAAAGAGATGACAAAACAAAATCTGCAGCTCTGCATCATCAGTCTGAATCTGAATCCATGTCCTCAGAATCTATCATAGCTGCTGCCATACGGTCTAGGCTATTTGTAGCCTCCGATGAATCATCTCCAAGATCATCATCAACATCAGCGTCGTCGTCACCATCATCACCAGCATCCTGATCACCAGCATCAGCTGCAGCTGCCCCTCCTGGAAAGAAAGGCCTGTCCCCAGGCCAAGCTATGTGCTCAGAGAAGAAAGCAGGCGTCCATGGGCTTTGGCCACTGTCATGCAGATGACTCTGAATAGTCGTTAGAGCCCGGTGATTTGACGCATTCTGCGCCAACAGAAAAGAGGTCACCGTAGAAGAGTCCCAACTCGAGAAATCCAGTGGTGGAATGGTCGGGTGGCTAGGGTGGCTAGGGTGACTAGTATGATATGGTGGTGGTGGTACATGAGAAGGACCGGCTGATGTGGATGGTCCAGCTGAGGTAGGAGGTGGGGCAATAGGTGCGGGGGTAGAGCAGTACCTATTGATGTACCTGTCATCAATAGGGTTCTTAATTTCTTCATCTACCTGTGGTGGCATGTGTACCCTAGCCCGTCTACAGAGTCCCATAATCAATCCAGGAAAGGTCAGGGGGCATTTGGGTTTACCAGGGGGTAGGATGCCGCTCTCAGCTACAACCCTCATCTCATTTGCTATTATCCTTGCAACGTCAACCTGACGTTGAGTAAGGATATAATGAAGAAGAGGTGTAACGTCTAGGGTGGTAGAAGAGGTGTGTGATTTTGGCCGGATGTTATATAAAATAAGGGTAAGAACTACCTGAGCAGGAGTGGTCATATCGTCCCTGAATGCTCTAAAAGGCTTACCCGAAACCTTACTCACATCGTAGTACTTCCCCTCCTGGAAGATCTCTCGTGCAATAAGCTCATGATCCCAATTCCCCGCTCTTTGATGCTCGTGATAAGCACACAACCGCTTATAATTAATTAGGTCATCCGGGAAAGTAAGGTCCAGGGGATTACCTAAATATTCGCTGATTGCATCCCTATGAAAAATGATAGTGCGGCCTCGGACAAATGTTGTCCAGGTGAAGTCATCCGATGGGTCTGCTGGGATCGCGTTCGCGTAGAATTCGCGCACGATGTCGTAATTAATCTTCCTGGGTGGCGTACACAGAATCCCCCATTTCCTTTCGTTGATCATGTGAGCTATGCCTCCGTATTCTCCTTCTTCTGATATCTGGAACTGCTTCTCAGACCAGATTCGTCTTGTTTTCAGCTCCTCGTACCTTTCTTGATTCCTCAGACTCAGGAAACGACTCGCGTCATGCGGTTGAATGTTGGCTCTTGGTCGTGATGACGAGCTCTCAACGTTCCTTTGTCTTTTGGACGAGGATTTGGGTGCCATTCCTACAAAATGATCAAAACAGATAAAAATTAGGTAGGATGCAAGTTAGGATCAGAACAGAAGAAAAATAAAACAAGTTTCTGGTTTCGTCGCTACAGCGACAGCTTGGTCGCTTGTAGCGAGCGAACCCAGAAATTGCTGGATTCCTGCGCTACAAGCGCACTGTAGCGAGGAAGACCCAATTTCAAAATTCATGATTTTTCTGATTTTAACCTACTTGTAGCATGCGAAATTAAGATTAAAGCTAATATAAATGACTAACAATCACCTAAACTTCCTAAATCCTCAAAAACCCTAAATTATTTTGAATTTTTACATAGGTTTTTTCCAAAATACGAATCCTATGAACAAGAGGATGAAAAGGGAGTTTTCCTAGTGATTCTAGGTCATTTATAACAACTTAAACTATATCTAATCATGGGTAATAAACAGGGCATGTCATAAGTTTCAAAATCTCAAAAACCCTAAACCCTAGAATTTCAAATCAACATGCAAGCACCAATATTCATCTAAACAGTTATAAACAGTAACAGACAAGTGCGAATCACATACCTGGTAGTTGATTGATGTGGATTAAACACAGGTAAAGAGTGGATTTTGCAGGATTGTGCAGAATTGTAGTGAACAAATGCAGAAATAAAATAGAATGGGAATGGAATGTTTACAGAAGATATAAGATGCGAAAATATAAGTTAAAAACGGCTAGGACATAAATGAAAGTAGTTGGGAGGTTACTGAAGAGACAGTAGTGGCCTGGGTAATATAAAACTGTTTTCTGATACGGTCGCTACAAGCGCGCGACCTGTCGCTACAGCGACAGGCAAAAAGCCCATCGCTACAAGCGTGGTGTGGCGCTACAAGCGCAAGTGTGAAATTCATCGCTACAAGCGACAAGTGCGTCGCTACAGCGACGTAGTCTAAATTCCATCGCTACAGCGATGAATCCGTCGCTGTAGCGACCATGACAGGAAACAGAAAAAATAAAATTTTGAGTTCTTGCCACTATCCCTACATGCATAAATAACTGTACAGAACCAAAATAACACTAAAAATGCAACATACTTACAAAATTGGGGTGCCTCCCAACAAGCTCTTGTTTAACGTCATTAGATCGACGCCTGATTCGCTTATGCATAAGAATCGATGAGTGAAATCGTTGTCGTGTGCCGAACAACTTCACCTCCAAAATATGGCTTCAGCCTCTGTCCATTCACTGTCCATGTTGACTTAGTGATAGGATCTTCTAGTTCCACAGCTCCATAAGGTTTTACTTCCTTGATCATGAACGGACCGGACCATTTGGACTTCAATTTACCCGGAAACAGTCGTAGCCTTGCATTGAACAGCAACACCATTTGACCAGGCCTGAATTCCCTCTTCATGATCTTCTTGTCATGATACCGTTTGACCTTTTCCTTATAAAGCTTGCTTGACTGATAGGCTTGGTCACGCATTTCTTCTAACTCATTCATCTGAAGCTTTCTCTTCTCCCCCGCTTGCTCTTGATCAAAGTTCAAAAACTTGAGCGCCCAAAACGCTTTGTGCTCCAACTCGACCGGCAAGTGGCATGCTTTCCCATACAACAACTGGAATGGTGTGAAACCCGTAGGAGCTTTGTATGCGGTCCTATAGGCCCACAACGCTTCGTCCAGTTTCATCGCCCAATCCTTTCTTGATGATGACACGGTCTTCTCAAGTATCCGTTTGATTTCACGGTTGGATACCTCGGCTTGACCGTTGGTCTGTGGATGCTATGGTGAAGCTACCTTGTGCTTTACCCCATAGTGCTCAAGTGCTTTTGCTAACTGTTGATTGCAGAAGTGAGAACCTCCGTCACTTATTAGCACTCTTGGAGTTCCAAATCGGAAAAAGATGTTTCTTTTCAGAAACTTGACCACCGTCTTGCTATCGGCTTTCTGAGATGCTATTGCTTCTACCCACTTTGACACATAATCAACAGCTACCAGAATATACTCGTTGTTCATAGAGGATGGAAATGGCCCTACAAAGTCAATACCCCAACAGTCGAAGACTTCGACTTCAAGGATACTTTGTAGAGGCATTTCATTCCTCTTTGAAATCCCTCCGGTTTTCTGGCAACTCTCGCATTCTTTCACATGTTCGTATGCGTCTTTGAACAAGGTGGGCCAATAAAAGCCAGCTTGAAGAACTTTTGCTCCAGTTCTTTCTCCACTGTAATGACCACCATATGGCGAGTTGTGACAGTGCCACATGATGTCCTTGGCTTCTTCTCTTGCAACACATCTTCTTAACAAGTGGTCTGCTCCAATCTTGAAGAGGTACGGGTCATCCCAAATGAATTGAGTTGCGTCTCTCAACAACCTCTTCTTCATTTGCCATGTGTAATCCTCCGGTATGAAACCCGTTGCTTTGTAATTGGCCATGTCAGCGAACCATGGTCTTTCTTGCACCATAAGCAACTTCTCATCCGGGAACTCTTCAAGGATGTCCCTCTCATTCTTCGTTATCTCATCGTTCACCAATCTTGACAGATGATCAGCTACTAGGTTCTCAGTCCCCTTCTTGTCCTTAATCTCCAAATCAAACTCTTGGAGTAGCAACATCCAACGGATGAGTCTCGGCTTTGAGTCGGGTTTGGTAATTAAGTACTTGATAGCTGCATGGTCAGTCCAGATAACAATTTTTGAACCAATGAGATACGAACGAAATTTTTCTAATGCGAACACTATGGCAAGTAATTCTTTTTCAGTGGTAGCATAATTGACTTGTGCGTCATTTAAAACTTTACTTGCATAGTGTATAGCATGAAAAATTTTGTTTTTGCGTTGACCTAACACCGCGCCTACCGCATAATCACTTGCATCGCACATAAGTTCAAAATCATATGTCCAGTTTGGTGCGGTGATTATGGGTGCGGATGTTAAGCTATCCTTTAAACTATTAAAAGCATTTAAACAATCAATATCAAAATCAAAAGACTTATCTTTGTTGAGCAAGTTGCTCAATGGCTTTGCAATTTTTGAGAAGTCTTTGATGAATCTCCGATAGAACCCGGCATGGCCTAGGAAACTTCGGATTCCTTTGACATTGACTGGCGGTGGAAGTTTTCCTATCACGTCGATCTTAGCTTTATCAACTTCAATACCCTTAGAGGAGATCTTGTGACCAAGGACTATTCCCTCGGTTACCATGAAGTGACACTTCTCCCAATTGAGCACCAAGTTGGTTTCCTTGCACCGTTTCAGTACCGTGTCCAGATTCTTCAAGCATAAATCGTATGATGACCCGAAAACTGAGAAGTCGTCCATAAACACTTCAATGCTTTTCTCTATCAAGTCTGCAAAGATGGCTTGCATGCATCGTTGAAATGTTGCTGGAGCGTTACATAATCCGAACGGCATGCGTCGATATGCAAATACCCCAAAAGGACATGTGAATGCAGTCTTCTCGTGATCGTCTGGATTCACCGAAATTTGATTGTAACCTGAATACCCGTCAAGGAAACAGTAAAAAGCTTGTCCTGACAGCCTCTCTAACATTTGATCCATAAATGGTAGAGGAAAATGATCCTTTCTAGTTGCTTTGTTAAGCCTCCGGTAGTCGATACACATCCTCCAACCGGTTACGGTTCTTGTCGGTATGAGCTCATTCTTCTCATTCGTGATAACCGTCATACCTCCCTTCTTAGGGACAACTTGAACCGGACTAACCCAAGTGCTATCCGAGATCGGATATATCATGCCGGCTTCAAGTAGCTTGACTACTTCTTTCCGGACTACTTCCTTCATGTTTGGGTTTAGCCGTCTTTGAGGTTGTGCTACCGGCTTATAATCCTCTTCCATCATGATCTTATGCATGCAATAGGAAGGACTTATCCCTTTTAAGTCGGATAGTGTCCAACCTATTGCTTCCTTGTTGGACTTCAAAACTTCGACCAATTTTGTTTCTTCATGGTTTGACAAGGAGCTACTAATGATTACCGGTTTGGTACCCTCTTGATCAAGAAACACATACTTCAAATGTGAGGGCAAGATCTTCATCTCCGGCTTCACTTCTTCTACTTTAGCTTCATTCGCCAATTCCTCGATTTTGGCTTTGTGAGGAGGAATTTCCTTCAACGAATCGAGCTCCTTCAAACACTCTTCAAGCTCCTTCTCATCTTCTTCTCCTAGGATACTTAGTGCGTTTGTCAATACTCTTTCAAGATGTGTCAAGTCATGCAACTGGTTTCTCGTATCAACTATCAATTCTTCCGTTGCATCCATCTTGAAGCACGCAGCTTTATCACTAGGAAACTTCATTGCTTCGTGGATGTTGAAATTGACTTCTTCATCGTCCACACGGACTTTCATTAAGCCTCCATCAAGATCAATCATCATCCGTGCCGTTTGCATGAAAGTTCTCCCAAGAAGTAGCGGCACATCATCATCCTCCGGTATATCCATCACTACAAAGTCGACGGGGAACAAGAACTTGTTGACTTTCACCAACACGTCTTCAGCAATTCCCAATGGACGAGTGTAGGATTTGTCGGCCAATTGCAAGGTTAAGTTGGTTCTTTTCACAACTATATCACCAATCCTTTTGACAACGGATAATGGGATTAGGTTGATACTTGAACCCAAATCAATGAGTGCCTTGCCGACATCAACATTGCCAATGGACACGAGCAGTGTAACTTTGCCCGGATCTCTCTTCTTTCTTGACAATGTATTTTGGATGATTTCACTACAATTCGCGTCTAGCTGAATTGTTTCTTCTTCATTAAACCTCCTCTTCTTGGAGAGAATTTCTTTCATAAACTTGGCATACGTCGGCATTTGCTCTAGGGCTTCCGAGAACGGTATGTTGATTTGTAAACGTTTGAATATGTCAAGGAACCTAGCAAACTGCCTCTCTTTCTCTTTTTTGGCTGGTGTAGTTGGGTAAGGTAGGTGTGGTGTTGGTGCATTCTTCACTACTTCTTGCTTCTTGCCCTTCTCCTTCACCACATCCTTCTTCCACACTATGTTCTCATTTTCAACTACATCCTTATTATTTTTTTCAAATTCTTCCTCTATATGTACATCTCATGTTTCTTCCTCACGTCTTTCATCATCATCCTTCTCCTCATTCTCAACAACCCTTCTCTCTACTTCAAGATTGTCCCCTATACCTTTTCCAATGACCTTCCCGCTCCTTGTAGCAATTGCCTTGCAATTTTCGTTGTCTCTTGATGCAAGGACTTCCTCATCAAAATGACTTAATTGTCATTTCGATGATGATGCATGATCCTTTGGGTTGGTTTGTGTGTTGGCGGTAAAGGTTCCGCCTTGTTGAGTAGCTTGAGATAGTTGTTGTGCCAACTGGCCCACTTGCGTCTCCAGATTTTTGATGGACGCATCAGTGTTCTTCTGGTTGGCCATTGACATCTGCATGAATTGATTGAGGGTTTCATCGGTGGTTTGGTTGCGGTTTTGTTGTGGAGGTTGATATTGGTTATAGTTTTGGTAAGGTTGTCGGTTATATTGCCCAGCTTCTGGTCTCCACCCTTGGCCATAATTCGGATTATTCCCTCTTGGGAAGTTGTTTGGATGGCTTTGGAATTGGTTTTGAAACTGTTGAGGCCTTGGTTGATTACCAACATAGCTTACCTCTTCTGTAGGTGGCGGACAAAATCCGGTTGGGTGGTCTCCCGAACAAAGCTCGCAAGATGCGACTTGGTGTTGCCTTCTTTATTCGTTCTGGATGTCCTTCATTTGCTGAGGAAGGTTGGCCATTTTCTTTGTCAACTCTTCCACTTGTTGCGTGAGCAATTTATTCTGTGCAAGGATTGCATCATTTGTTCCCAAATCTAGGATTCCCGCCTTCCTTTGGCTTTGGCTTCGGTTATGATGAGCTTGGTGATCATTCAACGCCATTCTCTCTATAATAGCAACAGCATCATCGGCGCTCTTGGCCATCAAAGAACCACCAGCTGCAGCGTCAAGCAATAGCTTGGATTGTTGTTGCATCCCGTTCCGGAAGAGATGAATTTGTGTTAATTCATCAAATCCATGATTAGGACATCTTCTGAGCATTGACTTGAAACGCTCCCACGCTTCACATAACGTCTCACTAGTACCTTGTGAGAACACAGCAATAGTTGTCTTCGCCTCCATGAAACGATTCTGAGGGAAGAACCTCTCAAGGAATTTCTCCTCAAGCGTGTTCCAGTTCGTCATTACCGTCGGTGGCTGGTCCAAGTACCACTCCTTTGCTTTGCCAATCAATGAATGAGGAAACATCCTCATCCACATAGCCTCCTCGTTATTCTCCGTCTCACCAAGGGTTCCCGCAATCTCGTAAAATTTTGTGAGATGTTGGAACGGGTCTTCATGGTCTAATCCTGAGAAGGGATTAGCATAAAGAATTTGTAAGATCCCCGTCTTCATCTCTGTTTGCTTGATAGTCCGCGGCGTTTTCCCCAATTGTGCGAAACGGCGTGGACTATTATTACATGGCATCCCACGACCGCCTGAACCTCCAGGATCTTGATCTCCTGCTGCAGCCATTTGTAACTCTTGGCTTGGACTTGGACTAGATGAATGACTAGAAACAGAAACTTCCTCTTGTTGCCTTTTCCTTGCTTGTTGCTTCTTTTTCCGATTCTTGCTATTGTTTCTACGAGCTGTTCTTTCTATCTCGGAATCAAAAAGAAGTTGGTCCTCCGATACTTGACCTCGCATAAACGATTTCAACAATCTGACCACAAAGAATTAGCAAACAAGATGGATAAGAAATATTAGTTATATACATAAAAGAATTTTGTGCAAAATTGCTTAAAACCATAATTAAAGTTGCAATGATTATAACATCATAACTTTAATCCCCGGCAACGGCGCCATTTTGTTAATGTACAAAAGTAAGTATCGTTTTTATATCGTTCCACAGGGATTAATGTGATATCATAAACCGTTCAACGTCGATTATCGTCTTAAGTTAGGGTTTAACCATTTGTGTTATACTACACTACTCATCATTTTAAAAACATAATAAATAAATAGTAGAGTAATAGGACATAGAAGGCGTTAGGATTAACTTTCATCAATCAAACATCGTTTGTATTCGATTGATTATAAATACGGATTCTAGCTTTTTCTTATATATGACATTATTACGTATTGCTCAACAACGTCATTGATTTCCCAAATAACGTCGTGAGATCGATTGTATCGTTTAATCGATGATTTCTCAATCTATTAAACGATCCAAAAGCTTTACGATCCAATACTATAATGTAATTATCAAAACCAAATCCCATTTCTAGAATTTCTTATCTTGATAGAAAATCATTCTAAACCTAGATTCAAAAGTCTTTTTCAACAACATTTAAATCAAACATAAGATTGAAAAGCAAGAAGAAATTCAATGGTATATAAAAATGCTAGAATCATATATTTAATAACCAAAAGTTTACAACATGGAATGATTGATTACCTATTAATCCCAACAAAGGAGATTAGTTGATCATTGTCATGACAACTATTGCAAAATAAGAAAGGAAGATGAAGATATATGAGAGCTTGATGTCTCAAAGCTTCTTAATGTCTTCTTCAATCCAAATCAAATTGCTATTTGAAGTTTTTCTCCCTCTATGCCTATTCTCTCTCTTAGATAACAAGTATTTTTAGCTCTGGAAAATATTAACTCTGATAAAAAACTATCTCTCTTGAAAATGAGCTTAAAAATCTATTTATATGCTGAGAAAATGTTCGCTCGCTACAAGCGACCAGCCTGTCGCTTGTAGCGAGGAAGTCAACTGGCCAATGGATGCTCTCCACGTCATCACCAAGCATTAAACCGCCCTCTGGTCGCTGTAGCGACAAGGTCTGTCGCTACAAGCGATGGATCATTGAAATTCCCTGCCTAGGCTCGCTTCAAGCGTCCGGTTCATCGCTTCAAGCGATGAACTCCTGATAATCCCTGCCTAAGCTCGCTTCTAGCGATGGAAGCTGCGCTTCAAGCGATGAAACACTGGAAATCCCTGCCTATCCTCGCTACTAGCGATGGCTTCTGCGCTTGTAGCGATGGCATCAAGAAAAGCTTCATTTCTATGCATCAATCAGGTTCAAGCATGTATTTCCTGCATAATCACATGGGGTAAGGCTTAGGATCACAATTATTGCATTTTTAACACAAATATGCTCTAATCCTAAGGTAACTTGCAAAACAAGTAATCATAA
Source organism: Medicago ruthenica (assembly GCA_018208015.1). Lineage (NCBI taxonomy): Eukaryota > Viridiplantae > Streptophyta > Magnoliopsida > Fabales > Fabaceae > Medicago > Medicago ruthenica. The sequence goes on along the minus strand of CM031372.1, from coordinate 102,257,989 downwards.
GTGCCCTAAATTGTACCAAAATATAACAACTTTTAGGCACTTATCATGTATCTATAGTTAATTTTTTTTCCGTGCAATATTATACTCCCTCTGGTCTTTATTATAAGAAGAAAAACAAAAAAACATCAAAACCGATACACTCATTAATTAGTGTAACTTTTTAAATATTTTTACAAATATACCCTCATAAAAAACTGTGAAGCATTAAATACACTCACTAATTTTAAAAGACAAACATTAAATAAGGGGTATAAAAGTCTTTTAAACAATAACTACACCTTAAAAGTTGTGATATTTTCTTATAAATAGGACCAAATTTTTTTTGAAAATTTTCTTATATATAGGACCGGAGGGAGTACATTTGAGACTTTTTCTCAAATATATATAACTAGTAAAAGACCCGTGCGTAACATTGCGGTAATTATAAAAAAATAATTAGATTCTTAATATTGTCGAATGTTTAAAAATATTAAATGAAAATTATCAGTATTAATGTAATGTTTTTGTCAAAAAAATTGTATTAATGTAATGTTTTTTATTGAATATTTTTCTCTTAAATATACAAAAATCTATTAAATAGTTGAATCACGTCAGTTGTGGATTTTATTTGCTTATATATGTGAAATCAAATTTTTATGTACATATATGATAAAATCGATATGATACTATTTTCAAATTATCAAAATTAATGTAGTTTTTATATTAAATAACTTTTTATTTTATATGTTAAACACCGTTCAATGTTTGCACCGCTTTCATTGTAGATTATATGTGTTTATATTTGCAGAAACAAATTATATATATATATATATATATATGAGAAAGTCGATATTATAAAATATTGGAAACTAATGACTATTTTCAATATACAAACATTAATGTAATGTTTCTATTAAATAACTTTTTGTTTTATATGCAAAACACCGTTCATTGTTTGCGTCGCACCCGTTATAGATTTTACGTGTTTATATCTGCATAAACAAATTTTTATATGCATATATGATAAAGTCGATATGATAAAGTTTTAGAAACTTGTAATTATTTTCAAAATATCAACATCAATGTAATGTTTTTATTAAATAAATTTTTATTTTATATTTGAAATACCGATAAATATTTGCACCACATCCGTTGAGGATTTTATATGTTTATTACACCTGTTGATGATATTATATGTTTATATATGCAGAAGAAATTTTTTATGTAGCGACATGTGATAGTCGATATGATACAATTTTGAAAACATGTGGCTATTTTCAAAATATAAACATTAATATAATGTTTCTATTAAATATTTTTTATTTTATATACATAATATCGTTAAATATTTGCACCATAACCGTTGCAGATTTTTTGTGCTTATATCTCAAAAATCTAATTTTATATATAAATTAGTGAGATTAAATTATATACATGATATTAAATTTTGAAAACTAATGATTATTTTAAAAATATTAACATTAATATAGTTTTTCTTCTGTTTTTTTATATACAAATTAGTGAGATTAAAAGAGATGAGATTAAACTATTTTCCTATACTTATTGCATACAAAAGTAAAAATTCATAACTATTTTCAAAATATCAAAATTAATATAGTCTTTTTATTATATATTTTTAAAAAAATTATATGCAAAATACCATTAAATATTTACAGCACACTCGTTGGAGACTTATTTGCTTATATACGTGGAATCAAATTTTTATACATCAATATAAGAAAATTGATATTATAAAATTTGAAAATTAATGATTATTTTAAAAAAAATCTTTAGAGAGACCAAACAAATTAATTGTAATATCCCGCGCAAGCATGACTTTTAAAGGATATTACAGGAATAAAACGAATGGAATGGCAAATTGGTAAATATTGAGAAAGGATCAAAATAGGATAAATATGAATTATTTCATACTTATCACTCATTTTCTCATTCTTTCTCTCTCTCTAGAAATCACACTCCCCTCTCCTTCTCTCTCTACTCCCACGCCACTCCCTCTTCTCATCAATCATCTACCTCTAACCTCTAATCTTGTTCTAAATCAGCTTGCAAGCACACTTTGTGACTCTTGGGCCAATTTGGAAGAAAAGGAGCAAGAAAACAAGAAAAGGAAAAAGGATTGGAAGCTAGGGTTTGAGAAGAATCAAGCTAGGATTATGGATTAGGAAGCATGGCAAGCTTTGATCAGATGAATTGAGGTGAGCTCCTAGGGGTTTTAGAACCCACCTTGAATAAGTCTTGATGTTTATAATATTATGAGCAAGAATTGCAAAATTTAGTGCTCTAGTTCCTTTTTCTTGTGATCCCTTGATCAATGATGTTATAGTCTATCATATGCCTTAGAAATTATCCCATAAGCTGTTATGATGTTTGGGTATGCTTGGATAAGCCAAGAATGGTGAAAATCATGTTTTGAACTTGCCCTATGCTGTCCAACTGCACGCAAAATCGTGTCACGATTGTGCAACCGTGTCACGATTTTGTAGGCAGATTATACCACGATTTCTGGGTAGAAAATCGTGACACGATTTCCAAATCGTGTCACGATTCCACAGCATACAGGAACTACTTTGTTTTTCATCAGCTCTTGCACCATTCTAGCCGTCCAATACTACTTCAAACTCCTTAAGCAACGTGCAATGGCTAGGTATCACTACTAAGTATTAGAGGACCTATTCTTTAGGGAATGTATGGATTACTAAGGGAGGCATATGACTTTGATAAGTCAAGAACCTATATTAGGTGAACAAGGTTATAGACGTATTCGTTTAGAATACAAGGGCAATAGGGATGCTTCGGCAATCATAGTTACATATAAGTTTATAGTGTTGGTTCTCCAACGATTATAGGTGGCTTATGAGAACGATAAGCCAAGAATCATAGGTTATAGGTTAAATGTTATAGGATTGTTATATGATTAAAGTAACAGATTACATGTTTATATGTTAAAGTTAAAGAATTATATATCAAAGATAATGGCGTGTTCGCACGTTTTACAGTTACAGGGCGTGTTCAGCAGACTCCGGGTTTCGCCGGATGGGACTTCTCCGAGAGGGTTGTCCACACGTTTTATAGTAGAGTCCGGTGTTAGCCTGATATGATAGGAATTCCACCGGGTTATAGGGAGATGTACCTCGGGGTTACTCCACCCGGGCCGCACTCCGTAAAATGAACTCAGATAATAATGTTTGTTCAACGCTAACAGCTAACATAAAACACTTTATATGTATTATGTTTTATAGTTATAGTTACAGGAACATGTACAGATTATAGTTATAGTCAAAGTTACAGTTACAGGTAGATTACAATTATAGTTATAGACAGTTATCAGAAAGTGGTCCTAGGTTTCCCCTCGATCACTAAGTCATGGTCACAGGCAGTTCAAAGTTATAGTTACAGGAGGACTTATAGTCATAGGCAGATAAAAGACTTGGCGATCATAGGAAATCCTCAAGATTGCCAAGGTAGGCATGGCGACCCTAGGTTCCCTGTGGTTGCCAACAGTTGGTTGGGCTGGAGCTCACTGAGACATTATGTCTCATCCCATTCCTTCTGGTGCAGGTTTGCAGGTAAGTCAGAGGTTCGTGATGGATTCTTCAGAGGGATACTGGATGGAGTACAGTTGCTCGTTGTGTACCAGCTCAGGAGCTTAATGGACATTTGTAAAAGTATTGTACTAGTAAAGGATTATTTGTACAACGAGTAAACTTGTATTCATTCGGATATGATGTATTATTATTATTGAAAATTTTTAAATGTATCCAGTATCAGTTTAACGCGCATGCTAATATACTAGTTTAAGTTAGTATGGGTGTTACAATTGATATCAGAGCAGGTCGATTCAGACCGTGCCATGGGTCATTTAAGATTCAATAAAAGTAGTGGAATCATTGGGTTCCGGATGTTGTTCTAAAGGTCACATCTAGTTGAGCCTGATCAACTCAATCTAGTATATGACAGTTAGGGCAAATATCCGAGAGCTGAATGTGACCAAGGAGGAAAGAATGTGTACGAAGGGTGAAGGTTAAGGCGTCAGATCTTAAGACGGAAATTGGCAAGGTATTTAATGCCAAAGGATGGTTCTCTAACAGTGAAGTAACTGAGCCAGTTAATGGCCAAGTTTCAGGAATTTAAGAGTATCTAAGAGTAAGGTCAAGTACCTTAACTAGTTGGACGCATCTTTGAGCGATGCCTTCTCCGAGGAGATGTGTAGAGTAAAGAATTATGGAATATTTTTAGGAATGATTTGGAACCTTAACGGGAACCGTAATTTGAAAGTTAAAGTGAATTGTAGAATGGAGTTTAACTCCGGGCACAGAGGTGAAGAATTACGGTACCAAACCCAGCGACTTGGAATAAGGAATGATCAGTTAATTATTGGGAGCCCTGGACTTCCAGTAGGGTTATAGTGTGTAAGGATGGAAGGAACTGCGCACTTGGAACAGATGAGATCTTAACATTCGACAGGTAAGAGACTCATTTATGGATTAAGCGAAATATTGGACAGATGAACCAGATTACCTTCCTTTATTATGGGTCATCAAGATACCTTGTATGTGGGGCGCAAGTTTAGCGATAAGTGAAGGAAACCCCTGGTAAGGGTATGAAGTAAAGATTGAACCTTATGTTGTCGGATTATAGCAGACTGGTTTCGAGGATTAAGCAAGAATTAGCCAAGAACTGTTGTGAGGCCCTAGCAGCAGGAAGATCGCCACTAATGTACAAGTTATAGTTAAAGTTATGGTTGAAGTTAAGGAGTTCTATTTTCTCTTTCGATGGGTTCCTTACACAAGTATTCGGGTAAGCCGACAAAGATTACCTTATGTGGTATGTGTTAAAGATGGTGGAAAATACAGACCTTTGATTGCTCGAAACCATATGAAGAGGACAACGGTCGAGAAGACATATGGAATATTTTTCAGATAACAAGATTAGATTGGAATTGTGAATACAGTAACAAGTTACTAGAAGGATCCAATGGAAAATGTTAAGTATTGAAGCTTAAAGATTTATTAGTCGGGTACTCGAAGAGGCGTAACATGTGTTTGGACTTACAGGAGAGCCGGTAAGAGTTGAGTCTTATCCAGACGGATTATTTCCGGGGAAGCCCGAGGAGTAATCAAGAGATATGATAGAGTTATGTGGACCTAAGTTGTATTGGGAAAAGGTTGTGAATGTGAAATCCTTACGGATAACTATAGAACGGAACTCAATTCAGTATATGAAAGACGAGAATTTCCGGAAGTCATAGAATGTTTTAAGAAGTTACCACAAGTAAAGCTGGAACTAGTGTATAAGTTGTTTTGGCAGGAGCATTGTTGGGCTCGTAATTATTGCTAAAGACTGATTACAGGTTTCGGCGTATTATCGTGAAAGTAGGAATTTTGTTAATGTCCGAAAGAAAACGCAAAGTCAGATGACGATCAACCAATAAGTTAAACAGGTGGATTAAACCACAAGAGAAATTATAATGTAAGATGGTCAGGTGTGGTAATTACAAAGTATAAAGTCAAAGGATTGGCCAAGGAGAATTTATATGGTAATAGTGGTGTATTACTTCTATCCCAAAGCGAATTGTTAAAATCAGAGTTGCACAGCGAAGAAGTAATCAAAGGATGAGCTAATGAATAATTTAAAGCTGAAGTTTAGAGAAAAAGGATGTTGTGAAGTCCTTGCTAGATGAATCACAGGAAAGGTATTCAGAGATTAATTCTCAAGCTACAGAATATTTGGAAGTTGTGATGACTTGAACTTATCATTAGTTCTAACAGGAAATTTTAAGAGATAAGTCGAGGAATGCCTCAGACCTCGAAACTCATGAGAAATGAGAATCGAAGCGGTTTGAGAAATTTAAAGGATGTGTTTATAGCACAATAAATACATAGCGAAGAAGCCACATTTAATATGGTAATCTAGCTGTTTAGCTCGGTAATTTCAAGTTGACTTGAATGGTAAGTTTAACCCAAGAGGAATTATGCAGTGGCATGAAGTTATTCCACATCGTACCCCCGTTATGATAGCATGTCGCATGTAACAGGCAGGTAACAGATTATGATTAGTATTATGTATACTGATCAGGCAGAGTTTATACTACTTAGACAGTAGTGTAACATATTTACAGTCATGAGACATGTATTAGTAATCGTGGTACGCAGTCAGTAATGTTTTAACAGGAAAGTCTTAAGCAGAACAGGTTTGTTGTTACCGAACAAATCTTAGTTGAGGAATTCAAAAATTCTTGAACTTACAGTTCATAGTTAAAGGAAGGAAATGTTTTACACAGATCAGAGGATTACTCATTTTACAGCAAAAGGCTACGTGAATTGAAGTTATGAAATAAAGGATTAAGAGTTTAAGAGAGCTATTTGGATAGCGAACAGAATGGAGTTTTCTTTTCGAAAACAGAAAATGTTCTTGAACGAAATAAGTTATAACGTCAATGGGACATAGTCATAGTTACGTTATGGGATTGTGGATATTCAAAGAATACAAGCATGAGTTAAGAGCAAGAAGAGTGGCCTTAGTTGGCGTGGTTTTGTCTCAAGTATATTTTGACTAAGTATGATGTCCCGTTAGTTGGACAATGATGATGTAGCGTACTGTGTACCCGATAGTAGTGTACACGTACTCGATCATGTATGGAAGCCATGTGCTATGGACTGTATTATGTGAGGATATGTGAGACGGCTTAGGCCACACGTCACTTGTACTAAACTTTCATAAGTTGAAATTATTGATAAAGAGAGTATTAATCCCATGAGTAAGGAATATCTTGAAAGATGCAAGATTGTCAGAGTCCTAGAAGGAATAAAGCTCCTAAGACCTTTAGCTATGTGTTATCGTTAATTAATTAAATTGGAGCACGAGTGGCTCATATGATTTCTCGAGCCTTAAGGATTTTCGCAGTGGGAATATGAGCAATGCTCATGGTTGTAATGATAGTTACACCTGGATGTCAGAAAGAAAGGAACTTGTACCATAAGTTCAGCCACCACCTTGTATTTGAATCGTGGAGGAAATTGTAATAGACTTTACTTCTGTTTGAGATTACTCAATATCAGATGTCTTTCAGTGTAAGAATGATACAAATGTTACAGTAAAATGTCGTCTTATGAGGTGAAAGTCAAAGACAAGAATTCTTTTGAATTAAAAGTAATGTAATAGATTCCTCGAAAAGTTGGAATAATTGAGGAAAATCAGATCGACCCGACGTCTTCAGGATAAGACTGAACGGTCAATGAAAGAAGAACTGATAGAATTCGGTAAATGAAATCCAAGGCTTAATAATTTTAAATTGGATTTATAAGGAATATGTCGATCAGAGATCATAGTCAAATAAAATGAATATGTTGGTTCAGATAACCATATGTCCTAACAGGTGATAGATATGCATTATACATCAGACCTTTCGGTTGGAAAGAGATTGTCACATGTTTTTGACTTACAGAGATGGGAATCATGACTAAAGAACAAGTTTTAATCAATATGGTTTAATCGAGGTGCGTGTTTAATTTACATGTCAGACCCTAAGTTGCCATGGAATCCCAATAAGCAAAAAAGAATTAAAGATTTTCATAGTAGAGAAAGAGGTAGAAAGGATTTATCTTTTCAGGATCTCCGAAGGATTTTCTAAATTTCGAGGACGAAATTTCTTTAAGGGGGTAGAGTGTAATATCCCGCGCAAACATGACTTTTAAAGGATATTACAGGAATAAAACGAATGGAATGGCAAATTGGTAAATATTGAGAAAGGATCAAAATAGGATAAATATGAATTATTTCATACTTATCACTCATTTTCTCATTCTTTCTCTCTCTCTAGAAATCACACTCCCCTCTCCTTCTCTCTCTACTCCCACGCCACTCCCTCTTCTCATCAATCATCTACCTCTAACCTCTAATCTTGTTCTAAATCAGCTTGCAAGCACACTTTGTGACTCTTGGGCCAATTTGGAAGAAAAGGAGCAAGAAAACAAGAAAAGGAAAAAGGATTGGAAGCTAGGGTTTGAGAAGAATCAAGCTAGGATTATGGATTAGGAAGCATGGCAAGCTTTGATCAGATGAATTGAGGTGAGCTCCTAGGGGTTTTAGAACCCACCTTGAATAAGTCTTGATGTTTATAATATTATGAGCAATAATTGCAAAATTTAGTGCTCTAGTTCCTTTTTCTTGTGATCCCTTGATCAATGATGTTATAGTCTATCATATGCCTTAGAAATTATCCCATAAGCTGTTATGATGTTTGGGTATGCTTGGATAAGCCAAGAATGGTGAAAATCATGTTTTGAACTTGCCCTATGCTGTCCAACTGCACGCAAAATCGTGTCACGATTGTGCAACCGTGTCACGATTTTGTAGGCAGATTATACCACGATTTCTGGGTAGAAAATCGTGACACGATTTCCAAATCGTGTCACGATTCCACAGCATACAGGAACTACTTTGTTTTTCATCAGCTCTTGCACCATTCTAGCCGTCCAATACTACTTCAAACTCCTTAAGCAACGTGCAATGGCTAGGTATCACTACTAAGTATTAGAGGACCTATTCTTTAGGGAATGTATGGATTACTAAGGGAGGCATATGACTTTGATAAGTCAAGAACCTATATTAGGTGAACAAGGTTATAGATGTATTCGTTTAGAATACAAGGGCAATAGGGATGCTTCGACAATCATAGTTACAGATAAGTTTATAGTGTTGGTTCTCCAACGATTATAGGTGGCTTATGAGAACGATAAGCCAAGAATCATAGGTTATAGGTTAAATGTTATAGGATTGTTATATGATTAAAGTAACATATTACATGTTTATATGTTAAAGTTAAAGAATTATATATCAAAGATAATGGCGTGTTCGCACGTTTTACAGTTACAGGGCATGTTCAGCAGACTCCGGGTTTCGCCGGATGGGACTTCTCCGAGAGGGTTGTCCACACGTTTTATAGTGGAGTCCGGTGTTAGCCTGATATGATAGGAATTTCACCGGGTTATAGGGAGATGTACCTCGGGGTTACTCCACCCGGGCCGCACTCCGTAAAATGAACTCAGATAATAATGTTTGTTCAACGCTAACAGCTAACATAAAACACTTTATATGTATTATGTTTTACAGTTATAGTTACAGGAACATTTACAGATTATAGTTATAGTCAAAGTTACAGTTACAGGTAGATTACAGTTATAGTTATAGACAGTTATTAGAAAGTGGTCCTAGGTTTCCCCTCGATCACTAAGTCATGGTCACAGGCAGTTCAAAGTTATAGTTACATGAGGACTTATAGTCATAGGCAGATAAAAGACTTGGCGATCATAGGAAATCCCCAAGATTGCCAAGGTAGGCATGGCGACCCTAGGTTCCCTGTGGTTGCCAACAGTTGGTTGGGCTGGAGCTCACTGAGACATTATGTCTCATCCTATTCCTTCTGGTGCAGGTTTGCAGGTAAGTCAGAGGTTCGTGATTGATTCTTCAGAGGGATACTGGATGGAGTACAGTTGCTCGTTGTGTACCAGCTCAGGAGCTTAATGGACATTTGTAAAAGTATTGTACTAGTAAAGGATTATTTGTACAACGAGTAAACTTGTATTCATTCGGATATGATGTATTATTATTATTGAAAATTTTTAAATGTATCCAGTATCAGTTTAACGTGCATGCTAATATACTAGTTTATGTTAGTATGGGTGTTACATTAATGTATGGACCATTTTTTTTCAATTGATTATATGCCCCACATGAGAGAGTTTAAAATGTTGTTATCAAAAGTAGAATCTCGATAATTAAAATTTAGATTAGCATGCCGGTCTTGTTTATCACACTTCTTAAAAAACTCATTATTAATCTCTTTAATAAATGCACTATCATTTTTATTAAAAATTGAAAATTTACTATTAAGCCCAAAAAATTAGTTAGATAATGAGTCCAACTAAGGACAATTAAGAGAATTTTGTGGTGATTGATTTTCTTATATTGATAGTACATATTTTTTTATTTTATATACATAAATATCGTTAAATATTTGCACCACAATCGTTGCAGATTTTATGTGCTTATATCTCAAAAATCTAATTATATATATATATATATATATATATATTAGTGAGATTAAATTATATACATGATATTATATTTTGAAAACTAATGATTATGTTAAAAATGTTAACATTAATATAGTTTTTCTACTATTTTTTTATATACAAATTGGTGAGATTAAAAGATTAAAAGAGATGAGATTAAACTATTTTCCTATACTTATTGCATACAATAGTAAAAATTCATAACTATTTTCAAAACATCAAAATTAATATAGTGTTTTTATTATATATTTTTTAAAATTTTATATGCAAAATACCATTAAATATTTACAGCACACTCGTTGGAGACTTATTTGCTTATATATGTGGAATCAAATTTTTATACATCAATATAAGAAAATTGATATTATAAAATATGAAAATTAATGACTATTTTAAAAAAAAATCTTTAGAGAGACCAAACAAATTAATGTATGGACCATTTTTTTTTTCAATTGATTATATGCCCCACATGAGAGAGTTTAAAGTGTTGTTATCAAAAGTAGAATCTCGGTAATTAAAATTTTGATTAGCATGCCGGTCTTGTTTATCACACTCCTTAAAAAACTCATTATTAATCTCTTTAATAAATGCACTATCATTTTTATTATAAATTAAAAATTTACTATTAATCCCATAAAATCAGTTAGATTATGAGTCCAACTAAGGACAATTAAGAGAATTTGGTGGCTATTGATTTTCTTATATTGATAGTAGAAGTAAGTGCAAACTCCACATATCTTTATGACACGTGGCATAATAAAATAAGTCCATCATTCTCATGCATTTGGTATTTAATGCTATCCCAAATTGATTTTTGTAACCATTTATATTCTTGATTTTTTATATTATAAATTATAAATAAATGAAATATTAATTTTTCTAAAAGAATATCATCTATATACTATTCATTTGAGGCTTTTTTCTCAAATTTATATATGCAAATGCAAACCTCCCCAAATGAGTAAACCAAGCATTTTCATGCATTTGACATTTAATGCTATTATTTTATTTTATGTTTTCATAGAATTATTCTTAATTGATGCATTGATATTCATAGAATACTACATATATATAATATATCTTTATATTTAAGTTATTTTGTGATTGAAATTAAGAGTAACAAAACCAAATAATACACTTCATTATATTTTGTATTTTTTTCTCTTAAAAAAATATTATATGTTGTATTTTTGTTAAGAAAAAAAAAGAGAGTTTATATGTTGTATTTTTGTTCAAAAAACGAGTCAAGCTAAAATTTCACTGTAATGGGAAACAATAATGAAAAGAATTTTTTTTGACAAATAATGAAAAGAAATTGTTAATGGGTTTTAATGAAACATTTAATGTAAAAATACTCACCATTTAACTGGCATTATCATTGACCAAATTTTTTAATGTTTATGCTTCACATATATTATAATCATAAGAAGGAAAAAAAATAATCAAGAAAAAAAATAAAGACCTCTATTTTTTATGAAACGTTTTTAATACACATTTAGATATGATAAATGTACTCTGCAAAAACTATTAATGTCTATTTTAGCAAGTTTTAAATATTTTTTTGTTGTTGTTGATGAATAGCATGTTTTGAATCTGTTAATATTTGGAGGCTCTTGTGCATATTCACAAAATTAAATGAATTTGATTGTGGTAGTTTTTCGTATGTAATTGGGCTTATTTTTATGGACTTGTAGGCCTAATTCAATTTGCCATCAAATTTGATATATTAGGTAAGGGGGTGTACAAAACCAGACATAGTCTTACAACCCGTCCAGGCCCAAATACAATGGGCATCTCGGTCAAAAGAAAAATAAGGACAAAGAAATATGTGATAAGATATGAACATGATTGTAACATGAAACAGATTCAAGTTAACCCTCAGATTACCAGTCTCAATAAAATTGCGTAAAGTAAAATAAATTATATGATTAAAATAAAAAATTGCATAAATAAAATTCGCATAAATTTCAATAGAATAAAAAAATCTATAATTCATGTCTCTCAAACAATCATGACCGATCTATTTTTTTAATTGTATATGAAACAATGTAAATATTACATGTTATCCAACAAAAATACAGAAATTTAACACATCTAAAATATTAAATTAGTTTTTCTTCATATCTCTCATGAATCATAGGTGGACGATTGAAACCATGATGCTCCAATCTTGATTGTGCAGAGCAATGAAGAATAAACAATGAAAAACTAAAATGGAAAAAAGAAAGTGATGAGAGAGTTTTCATTTAGCCAAATCAAATATGTTTGATCTAAATGCATACCATTTTTAACGGAATTCAACTTTTGAAAGAATAGACACTCACACGTATTAGACAAATTCCCTCATGGCTCATGAATATTACCTACCATTCAATTGTGATATCTATATCTATATCTATCTATATTATTATTTTATTTTTATTATTATATAAATAAATAAAAATTTGCTCAACACAAATGTTAAAATACATGTGGCACTAGGATTTGTTTAACCACATTAGCGTCTCATAATATTTTCCTCACTAATCTACGTTGTACAGAACATTAACTACTATGAATGCTACACTTTTTTTTAATTATATTGATTTTCAATCTCATTTATTGTTGTTAAAAGCAAATCATGCGTTTTTCAGTCGCATTGATTATATGCATCAGCAAATCAGTTTTTAAATCTTATTGATTGTTGTTAAAAAAAAACCATATATTCCATAATCATCATAGAAAATTGTGGGATCAATTTCAAATAAAAAAGGGAGTAAACAAGTTCAAGAGTGAGATGAAATACAGTTAGAGAACAACAGGAAAAAAAAAGATATTTTTTTAGGGGAAAAAATCAGACAAATTGTTCTAAATTTAATTAAAAATATACCAAGAGTAATTCAAAGTAAAAAATTTGAATTTTGAACTAATGCTAAAAAAACAAATAATAGCTATTTATGATTTTTTTTCCATCAAAAAAATGATTTATTTGTTTTTTTAATTATTTGTTGTAGGAGGGAAATACAATTTATTTTTACATGTTTAGTTTATTTTACAAGACATGTGTAATCATTCCTTAAATAAAAAAGAATGACATGTATAATCAAATAGAAAATATTGGTCAATGAATTAATCGTATTATTTGTACCTATAGATTGTTCAATTATGTCTACCATCATAAAAATCACAAGTGATAATCCTTCCCTATATTTATTTTTGTTCTCCTTTATCACTTCTTTTATCCCGTAAGAAATCAGTCACTAAAACAATCATGAGTTTTTTTAGAGGAACAATCATAAGCTCTTTTAGACAGATGTTGATCAATCAATGAGTGACATCATGACAAATATAGATAATCGCAATAAGTACAAACCGCTTTGTGGAATGACAATAGTTTTGGATGGTGATTTTATATAGATAATCTCTGTATTCAAAAAGGGAGTAAGACAATATAATGCTGCCTCTTAAATTAATTAATTCATTCTATGGGAAAATTGTACGATGCCGAGGCATAATGTAAATATTAGGGGTGGGCAAAAAAAACCAAAAAACCGAACTGAACTGCTGAACTGAACCGAACCAAACCAAAAAAAACTGAACCATTACTAACAGTTCTAGAACTGAACTGAAACAGTTCGGTTCAGTTCAAAACAGTTCGGTTCAGTTCAAAACAGTTCGGTTCAGTTCAAAACAGTTCGGTTCAGTTCAAAACAGTTCGGTTCGGTTCAAAACAGTTCGGTTCGGTTTTACCTTCTAAAATTTGTTTTTGTTTGGTTTTTTATATTTTTTTCAATGGTACCAATAATAACAGTTCGGTTCAGTTCGAAACAGTTCGGTTCGGTTTGGAACAGTTCGGTTCAGTTCAAAATCCAAACAGTTCGGTTCGGTTCAGTTATTTTAAATTTATCAAACAGTTCAGTTCGGTTCGGTTCAGTTTTCATCCCGAACCGAGCCATGCCCACCCCTAGTAAATATCATATTGGAAGCATCTTCCGTACCAACAGCGTAGGAGAAATTTCAAATTTTAGCAAACAAATACTTTCAATTTGTGTTTGCGATGCAGTTTGGGTCGTTATGAGGTAAAAAACCATCCAATCTAAAAATTGAAATACTCAGCAGTTCGGTTTGGATGATTTCTAAAAAAAAATATCTGATCTAATGAGAGAATGATCATGCATTTTTGAATATTTGCTCATATTTGACCGTACAAATTTGTTGATCTCCCAAATAGATTTTGCGTAACCCAATTTTCTAGAAACTATTAATAACCCAAAGTTTTTTCAATAAAGAGCATTCTCACACCAGCACTTGAATCCATTGAACATGCTAACGATTATCTTATGTCATTGATTCCAAGTGATGATAGAGTATTTAAACTTTTCATTCACTTTGCTGATTAGACAAAAATTCAAAGGTTCAAGGTGAGTGGTTCCCTACAGAATTTTTGAATGATGTTAAGTGTTTTAGAATTCCAAATGATAGATTGAAACTAAAAGTAAGATATCATGTTATGCTAATGAGAAATATTGATTGGCCCAATGGATTCTATAACGGTTAAGGTTAACGGTGACTGACTTAAGAAAGAACACTATAGCTACTACTGGCATTACCGAGAAAAAAAAGAACGTCGACGATATGATATTCATTCCTAGGATGAATATATGTGCATAAATTTACAATTTATTTTCTGGAAATTAATTTTTTATTAATGATAAATTGGTACTGCAATTTTTTAGATAAAAGGTAATATAAAATCTTTAAAAAAATTACAAAATAATTTTTGATTAATTTTACCGACATAAAAATATTTTTTTACATAAAATATTTAATGAAATTACATGTGTATTTATTAATATTTTTTAATGAAATTAACTTTTAAGTTAGTTCTACAAACTATTAGGACTCGTTTGGTGCACATGATAAGGAAACAGGATATGATAAAAATATCATATCCTATCTAAATCCGTTGTTTGGTGCACTAATAGGATATGATAAATAAAATCTATTACTAATCCTATCCTATCTCTCCTTTGTTATTTTTATCCTTTGTTTTTGGTGGGTTAGAATTATTCTATCATGATTAACACTAAAATATTTATTTTGCCCTCTCTCAATTCATCGCTCATGTTCTCTATGCTCTCCATCCATCGACCTCTACTTTTTCCTCCATAACTCTTCAACTTCTTCATCTCTTCTATTTGTTACAGATCTGACCCGAATTCCACACTACAATCACTTTTTCCTCAATCTGCTTAATTGTTCGTTTGTTTTTTTTCTTGATTGTCTATTTTGTATTCAAGTCAAATTTGAAAAGAGATGAAACAGAGAGTTTTGGAATTTCATATTATTTTCAACAGAGACAACAATTAGTTTGGTTAAGAGCTTGGATTGTAATTGTAAATTTTTTATATATTGTTGTTGGTGTATGATTTTTTTTACAGGTTGAAGTTACACAAATGAGTTTTGATAGAACTTTGTAATTGAAGAAGGAAAAAGACAATAAACAATTTTTTTAACTGAAGAAGCCATGATTTTTTTAATTGAACTTTAAGAATGAAGATTATGGCACTCCTAAAAAAAGGAAGAAGACGATTGACAATAATAACTTTGTATCTAATTAATAATGGCTTAATTATATTTAATTATAATTAATTACAAGGTTAATTATGTCATTTAATTGTAATATATATGATATTATGTTTGTTATCATGTGTGCAACAAACATGTGATAGGATGAATGATTATCATGTCCATATCTTTTCCAATCCTTATCCAATTTCATATCCTATCCTATCTCTATCATATCATGTACACCAAACAGGTTCTTAGCTTAGAAGTCTAAGAAGTTAGTTCTAAAAACTATTTTTTTAGAAGTATCATCACACAATCTTTTCTATTAAAAGTATTTTTGTGATATGTTTTTAAATACAAGGTTTTGAATACTCTTTTTTTTTTCTTCATGTTTTATAAAAAAAATTTGTATATTACATGTGCATGAAAAATTAGAATATATTAATACAAAAGCATAGGTTTACATTTTTTTTTTCACGAAATGATTTTTTTTTGTTAATACTGTTCACATGCTTTTTTCTGAATTATTATTTTTGAAGGAAGGATGGATACTACTTTACTTCTCTTAGTAATGGTTTTCTCCTATATTTTTTTTTTCATTCGCTTTCAATTTCAATAATAAAATCAAAATATCTCTACCATAAAATGCAATCCTTTTTTCTTTTGATCAAATAAAACCCAATAATTTAAACATTTTCTCTCATTTATTTTGCAATCAATGTATTATTTTTTTTTCCTCCTTTAATTTGTCAATTAGATAATTACTATTAAATGCTTGTCAAAAAAAAATTACTATTAAATGATATTGTCAATTTTGTTCTTCGTCTTATTATTATAAACAGCAGCCATTTGCTAGCAATTCCATGCCATACACCGTTGCAAAATAAAGTTGTACTATTTGCAATCTTTTGTCTCAATCTCTCTTTTTTTTCTTTTCTTATTTGTAAGTTTCAGATGCAACTGTACACTTTTTGGTATTAACCATATGGTTTTCAACCATGACTCTCAAATATTATTTTATTTCATAATTCAGAAAATGTATACATTATGTCTCCCTTCAAAGTTTGTGCTAATTTAGACTCTTTTCCATGGAAATAATATGTAATGTATCATCTTATTCTTTTTATGCTCTAATTTTAAATATAGTCTTGCTAAGGGACGAGAAAGAAAGACAAAAGTTATGGATCAAGTGAAATGTATTCAAGATGAAGAGGCTAAAGGTTTGGAGAAGGAAAAAGATATAATGGATAGACGAAAGAAGTTTTTCCACAACTTATTTAGTTAAGAATATGAGATCTTGCCGGACTCTAACATGGTAGACATTAAAGAGTTAGAGGAGGATAAAAATTATAACTACTATCGTCAAATTAAAAAATACGTGGTAAAATAAGCATTTAAAAAGATGAATAATGGTGTGGCAGTTGGGTCTGTCAACATACCTATTGAAGTGTGGAAAATTCATGGAGATAGAGGCATGATGTGGGTCACCAAACTTTTTAACAAATTTATGAGGTTAAAATGATTGTCGAATGAGTGGAAAAGAAAACACGTTAATTCTAATCTATAAGCACAAGGGTTGTATACAAAATTGCACAAATTTTAGGAGAATTAAAGGTATGAGTCATACCGTGAAGTTATAAAAAAAAAAAAGTGATAGAAAGGAGACTATAAAAAAGAGACTTGAGTTATTAATAACCAATTTGATTTCATGCTTGTGAGGTCTACCTTGGAAGCGATCCACTTACTACGATGTGTCATATAGTGATATCAGATGGATAAAAAATCTAGGTTATTTGTTTCGAATGTCATTGGTTTTCTAATTGTCATTTGTATGAGCAAGTATGATAACATCAATTTATCTTGCAACAAAAGAAGCATCATTGATATGAATCACGATGTGTATGGTATTTAGTATATCGTATATATTTTTAGAATTTATATAAATTGTGTATCATTGATACGAAGCAATATTTGATTGATTTTGAAAGTTCAATTTATGCGTTATATTGAATGTAATTTTTTTCTTAATTATATTTCTTATACCTTATTTATTATGAAGTCTTATGTGTTAAATTGGAACATGCTATATATTATTAGACTTTTTTAATTTGGAACTTTAAATGAGTGTTAACCTAATTTTTTTGAGGGGGAGTGTTAACCTAATTAAAAAATGATTTCAAATAGTCAATATAATTATAAGGTACCATTTTATCTTATTATCAAGAGGTTATAATTCTTTTGGCAAAAAAAAAAAAGAGTTTAGTTTTTTCTCAACACAATTAGTGACGATGATTTAAAGAATTTGTGTTTAGTCAAGATTGAAAAGTATCTCCAACTAAACAGAAGCTCACTTCAAAAGTAGTAATCTATATCGTGACAACACATTTTTAACATGCCGGCCTTCATGAATAAGCTTATTGTTATTGAGCTAAATTATGATATGGTTGAATTAACAAAGACACACGATGGTCTACTATTGGTGTAGACTAATGAACACATTAGTGTATGTTGTCTTCGACTGTTAGATTAGTGGAATTACAACTCTATTATTACCGGGTAGAAGAACTCCTTACTCAACGCTTACCATTCCTATTGAAAATGGTGAGAGCAAGATAGAAATTTGTGAATATTTTCTCATATCTAACCATACATATTTGTTGACGACCCTGATTGATTTCGCGTACCTTTTTCTTTGTTACATATTAGTCTAGGTGAGCTCGGCTCCGGGGGCTCATCAGGGTCAGAGCAAGCCTTGAGGATCAAAGACCGCATACATATGTACTTATAGATCATCTATCAAAGAGGTCCTTACATTGACAATGAGAGTGTAACCCACCAAAGAACGCTTACAAATGGAAATTCTTAGGTTTGCTCATATTTAAACATACATTTGCGTTGATGACCCTGACTGATTTTGCATACCTTTTTTTTTTTGTTATATATTAGTCTAGGTGAGTTTGACTCTGGGGACTCACCAGGATATGCTTCAAGGCTCAAAGATGTTTACATATGTACTTATAAATCATTCATCAAAGAGGTCCTTACATTGACAATGCGAGTTGAACCAACGATCTTGCGCGTGAGTCAACTTCTACCAACTAAGTCAACCTTCATTAGCACACGTCAATACAATATTAAAAAAACTATACAATAATACAATTACTTTATAATTTATACTAAATTCACCTTAAAATTATGCTTACATATACGTCAAATAACTTAATATACATTAATTTTGTGTAAGATGTACTTTTTTTTGTCTAAACTAATTTTCAATTTAAATTAAAATAATATTCTTTCATTAAAATTGATCAATACATCATCATACTAGTTGTATTATATATGTAACCTTCTGCCTAGCAATATTATAAACATTCCAATATCATTCCTATTATATTCTCTTATAGCATTTGTCTTTAGTTGAAATTTCTGTTTTGCCGTTGAAATTATTAATTATGAAGAATTATGCACTTTTGTTTATAAATGTATGCTTGCTAAAGTTTAGTCTTTAGTAGTGTTAGTTATACTATTGATGCGTGTAATCTGGTTGATTTCTCTGAAGAAAAGGGAAGAGTAACCACTACCCTTGCTGAGAAAATTAATATCAAGTTTCATCCTAAGTTACAACACCCATCTGCCTTATTTGTGAAATGCAATGTCACCAACTCAAGTAAGTGTATATCTATCTGCAATGCTCAAACCTTCGTTTACTCTTGTATTAAGAATTGTGAAGGCAAATAGACTAGACAGGTTCTATGAGCAGGTTAACCTTTATGATTTAGTATATATGGTTATCTATGTCTTAGAGTTCTTCGATTGAACTTGAATGTAAATAACAGCTTGTTCCGTGGTTTGTGATTGGAAATTAAAGAGTGATGGGTATGCGCGCGTGCACTCAGGGTCTAGATTTTTTATTATTCTAATGTTTATGGATTGGCTTTGGTGCAAAACCAGGGTGGGCAAAAAAACCAAAAAACCGAACCAAACTGTTGAACTGAACCGAACCAAACCAAAAAAAACTGAACCATTACTAACAGTTTTAGAACTGAACCGAAACAGTTCGGTTCAGTTCAAAACAGTTCGGTTCGGTTTGAAACAGTTCGGTTCAGTTTGAAACAGTTCGGTTCGGTTTTACCTTCTAAAATTCGATTTTGTTTGGTTTTTTATATTTTTTTTCAGTAATAACAGTTCGGTTCAGTTCAAAACAGTTCGGTTCGGTTTGGAACAGTTCGGTTCAGTTCAAAATCCAAACAGTTCAGTTCGGTTCAGTTATTTTAAATTTATCAAACAGTTCAGTTCGGTTCGGTTCAGTTTTCATCCCGAACCGAACCATGCCCACCTCTAACCAGGGCCGGCCCTTAGGGGGTGCAAACAGCTCTATTGAGCTGGGCCTCCAAAATTTGGGGGCCTAAATATTTTTTATATATATAATGCAAGTAAATAGTTAATATATACAAATAGTATGTGTCAAATATCAATCATGCTGAAATGGCCCGGTGGTGACAACGCGAGTTGGCATTCTCGTGGTCATGGGTTCAATACCCCATGCGATCTGTTTTGCTTTAATTAACTTTTTTTTTTCTTTTATTGATTTTCTTTAATTAATCAAGACTCATGTTTTTCTTTAATTAATTTTTCTTTTCCATTTTTTTCTTTAATTATTTTTTTTAGTATGAGAGGACATTTTGATTTGGACATAATTTATTATGGATTTGAAGCTCATCTATCCTCAATCCTCCTTCCAATTAAGTCAAATTCTCCTTAACATATTGGATTATATATTTACAAATAAAAACACAATATAATTTTTTTCTTTTTATTTTTGTTAGAGCACTTCTTGTAATTTTTGGCTCATATTTATCGTATAAAATAGTAAATCACTACCAACAAATATTATAATTTTTTTATTTGAAAAACAAACATTATAATTATTCTCTAAAAAAAATATTATAAACCTTTTATTTTTTCCTTTGTACATATTAAGGAAAATAACAACCTAGAAGATTGATAAAGATATTCGCTCGAAGTTGTATTTTTATATTATTGATTAGAATATCGATCTTTTATGTGTTAGTTACAATAATAACTTTTTTTTTATCTTTACGAATCTTATTTTTAATTCAAATCGATAATTGTTCTTTTAAAAAAAATTATGTATTTTTTATTAGGGGCCTATTTTATATGAGAGCCGAGCCTCCAATTATATAGTAACGGCCCATTTTCTGATATATTTGTTACCTTGCAGCAGGACACTAAAAGGAGCCAAGTGGAGCAGTGCAACTGAGATGACAGAAGAACAATCATTATCTGAGCAGCAAAGGATGTTTGTAGAGGCACGTTCTAGAATGAGTGGATGTTTCCAATCAACCTAACTAGCTTTACTTTTTGATGTCTTAGAGTTAGGAATCAGTTGTAAACTAGAAAACTAGTATTTTGATACTTAGGAAGTCATATGCACAGCAAGGATTCCAAAAACTCTCTAAGTGGAACTGAATGTTTGATAAGTCCAACATCAATTCTTGATGCAAAAGCTTTAAACTCATTTGAGAATCCTTTCTTAATTACCAATAGGAACAAAGCTTGTAGCTCAAGGGGCAAAGTAGATTAAAAAACCATCGGACTTGGTCTTATTGGTGTTCTAAAAGATGAAACTTTTCAACAAAATTCTGATAATAAACTTCTGATAATAAACCAAGCAATAAAAAAGTTATGTTTGGAACTGAGCTTAGAATGAAAATCCCTCCCCTGCCAACTTCCACGTTTGAGTCAAAAACTGATTTTTTTTTTTAGTGGCAAAATCAAGGATTCACAAAAGTGTTCTTAGTTTGACTGAGAAGGAGCTTTCTGAAGAATTGAAGGACGAGCATTGGAATTCATGGATGCTAATTTGGACTTTACAAATATATATCCCATCTGAATTACTAAGGTGCCTACAATTATAGGCTACAAATTGGTCTCGTGTTCAAAAGTTCCCTCTCAAGACAGACCAGATATGTCTTCAGTGGTTTTTATGGAGATGTTTATTTATAGAGTCAGTTAGGTTAACTAACTCTCTAACCACCTAACTAATTTGTTAACCTAACTTTCTGACATATTATTATAATAAAGGTTGTTATAATAATAATTAACCTAACTTCGAAGCTTGAAAGAACATTAATGAATTAAAGAATTCAAAGAATAGAAAGTAATAAATAGTTAAGGATATAATAGGAAAAGTAACATTAATGTTTTATTGGTATTGTAAAACGAAATATAATTTGAGACAAATTTTTTTTTTCAAAGCGACATACAATTTGAGACGGAGAGAGTATTAGTTTTTTCTTTTAATTTGAGAAGTACCTAAACTACCACAACAATTATTTTATATACCACAACAATTATTTTATCATTATTAAGCATCCTATCAATCTACCGACAAAGTACACCAAGTGCTTTGAATGAGAACAAATTACCGATGTAATATGCCCAAAATATTAAATGAGTCTTAATAACCTACAAATCTCTTACTCCCTCCGTCCCTATTTATAGGAGTAGTTTACAAAAATCACGTGTATTAAGAAAAGTTGTTGGAGTAATAAAGTTGTCTTAAATTGGTGTGACTATTACTAGATTACCCTTAATTAAATATATATTTAATGTTAACTTTTCATATACCAAGACAAATTGATAGTATTAATAAGGGGTATATTTGGAAAAAGAGTAATCAATGCATCTAGGAATTTGTATATGATCTTATATTTAGGGACAAAACTTTTTTGTAAACTACTCCTATAAATAGGGACGGAGGGAGTATGTATTTTTCATAGATTTAATTTCAAACTATATTGTATTGTATTTAAAAAAAATTAAAAAAAGTCGTATGGCTAACAAGTGTCTTAAGGACATTGGTTAAAAAATCATTTAAAAGAAACTTTTTCTTGGAAATACAAGTTTTTTATTTTGTCATAACAATAATTACATCACTTTTCTATGCAAATTTACTTACTCTAGTACTTTAACCAATGTCTCAAGGCATTTCTTAGCATTCTCCGTAAGTTTTTAATTCTTATAAGTATATCGTATTTTACTTTTAGTTCCTTTAAAAAATTCTGAAGGTGATAATCATTCAAATGTTTTCTGTCAACAATTTTAGCCCATGTTTTTAAGTCAACCTATATGTACCATTTATATTTTGAATGAGTTTTTGTATACATGTTTAAAATATTATAACAATCTTTACCACAAATATTTAATTTTTATTAACAAAAGACAAATTGAATATGAATTTTTAAGTGTCAAAAACGTAAAAAAATTCACAGTTATTTTATTCGTTGTTAAAAAAATTTAAACTTTTGCAAGAGAGATTTTGATAATGCACTAAACATAATGCATAAAATAATTCAAAATTTTGAAAGATACACATAAATTGGCTTAAAGGAAAGGACAAAAAATATTGACTACAAATATTTAAAGGACTATTTTTTAAAGAAAATTTTTAGAAGGGCTAAAAACGAAATATAATATACTTATAAGGACCAAAAATTGATTTGATCCTTAAAACGATAATGAAAAAATGACCAAAAAGATAATATTTCTAACACATTTGTACATTTATAAAAAGACGTGAGGTATTACTCTTAAAGACACGAATTCTACAGATGGATATGATCCTCGTCTCCATGTCGACACTTCCTTTGTCAGGATTTTCTTCTTTATCATTGTACTCGTATAGGAAAAAGTTCCCACCCAGAAGTCCTTAATGGGGCAATCTTGGTGAGGATCTCCACCCATAAGGGTGAATTGCCATCAAATATAAGTTTGTATGGAAGTTAATGGCAATTTTAGAATTGGAATAGATTTGTGGTTATACAAATAAAGAACATATTTTAGAATTGATGTGGCTAAATATATGATTCGTGTCCCCATCTCTAAATTCTTTCACTCTATAAATTGGTGTGTTGGTTAATTTACAATCTACAGCACAAAGCCATGAATACTTATCTAGTAGAAATACCAACTTAGTTGCATTTTACAACAATAAGAAAACTCAATTTGTTTAGGATTCGTGTTGACGTTACACTGTGTGCCTTAAAGTATCAACTCGATCACATTAATGGTTGTAACCATGACGACACAGAGAATGGTGGACAATATTGAATATCGTCATCCGTCGATCGACTCAGATAGACGCGTTTGGTTCATCTTGGTGAAACTCCAAAAAAACAACGATGCGAGAACCATGTTCTCTATATTTAGTCAATATAATTCGAAGGGATCAATTGAGTTAGACACTTTCTTGATGAGATATGTTCATGTTATTCAAAAAAGTTTGATTCGATATATGACATATGTAGAAATCAGAGCGTGCATAGATAAAGCCGAAAACTCAATTAGTTTGGATCATCAATAATTTTGTTTTGTGTTTAATTATGTTGCTCCGAATATTATTGGTTTATTATTGACTCCCTTTACATTGTCGTATTATGTTGTCAAAATTACCGTAATTGAATTATGTTTGTTGTTGAAGTTGAGGTAAATGCAATTTAATGTCATAAAAATTTCTCGAACAATCTTGGATTCTATAATCCAAAAAGACAAAAAAAAAATACTTCACATTATAGAATCCAAATAAGAGCAAAATGAAGATTTGGAGAGCAAGCGAGACAAATGGTGGGTGGGAAAAGAAAAAGTCTGAGACAAACTTATTAAACTCTTTGTTTTATTTATAAGGCCCAAAAGAACTAAATTTGGGCTTGCACCATAATAACCTAAACCATTTCCAATGAACCAACATATAAATACACAATAATCAGTGTCCTTGACTAGGGTTTTGGAATCGGCTTTGCGAATCTACAATGGTACATCTTCTTCTTCTTCCTCTTCCATCTATCAATCTATACGATTTCGTATATGCTGGTTTTGGTTAGATTAACATGTTTGTTTATGTGAATGAATTGTAGGGTAAGGGAACTGGAAGTTTCGGTAAGAGGAGGAACAAGACTCACACACTCTGTGTGAGGTGCGGCCGCCGCAGTTTCCATCTCCAGAAGAGTAGATGCTCGGCTTGTGCTTACCCTGCTGCTCGTGTTAGGAAATGTAATTACTCTTAATCTCTTGTTAATTTGATTTGTAATTAGGGTTTATGTTTGATTTATTAATTAATTCAGTTTGATTTTTGATTTCAGATAATTGGAGTGAAAAGGCAATCCGCAGGAAGACTACTGGAACTGGTAGGATGAGGTATTTGCGCAACGTTCCTCGTCGATTCAAGAGCGGTTTCAGAGAGGGTAATTTATCTTTTTTCTAGCTTAATATGTTCAGTTTTGATCCTTAATCATTGATTTGTTTGTTTTGTTGTTGATTAATTTGTTGTGGGTTTTTTAATACAGGAACTGAAGCTGCACCTAGGAAGAAGGGAGCTGCATCTGCTTAAGCATTTTGACAATTGTTGTTTTGTTGGGTACTGAGTTTATTTATAGAATTAGTTTGTTGTTTGTGATTGGGGCAAGGTTTTTTGAACTATTATTTTTACTGCCTCATTGGTTTTGTCTTATTTTCTATTTACTCTGTACTTTTGTTATATTTCAATATGATGATGATTATAAAACTATTAAACGGTTGTGTGGCATTAGTAGTTTGGATTTAAATGGTTGTTTTAGTAAATTAAATACTACCATTATGATAATATATTCAGTAGGAAAATCCTTATGTGATGTGAAGGTAATCTGAGTTTTGCGGTTTGATTCTATAATATGGATGCACCTTCAGTTTTGTATGCCATTTACACTTGAGATAGGGTATGCCATTAGAGCATTTATCTTCATTCTTGGTCTGATATGAAAAGCAAACAAATTTCCCGATTATAAGAACAAAATAGCTTTTTCTGAATCTAGGCTATGAATTTATTGATCTTATTGGCTCTTTTAGTATATTATGGCGTGTGTATATGACTGCAATGAAATACCAGCCATGTCATTGGCTGATTTTCTGTCTTCTGCTGTGGCCAATTTGTGAAGGAGGGCTGTTCCATGGCCTTTATCTATTATAAATTGAGGTTTATTATTGCCGACCTTCTTCCACTATGGTTGATCCTCTGAAATCGGCAGTTCTGTATGAGCTATTTTTGCAATATTTGAATTTGGATTGCTTCATTTTAAATGGTTCTGTTGACTATACAATCAGATATGTTATTAGCTTTTATATTTTGAATATTATTACTGGTTTGCCATATCAATCTATACACAAAATAGTATTGACCTTCATCTGGACTTTTTAATGAGGTGTAGGTCACATAAATCAACAAGATTTTAGTCACTGCCTGCAACCCAAGTTGAAAACTTTTTATCAACTTTTTGTTCAATAAAAATCTCTATCAGAGCATTCCTACTTGCTCTGGATTTCGTTGATTTAGCATGTCAAGCTCTTTGGAGTAGTTCATATAAAGCGTATGCAATTTTGTTCTCATATCCTCTATTTTTGTAGATAAATGTATTTAATACAATCTGTACACTTACGAGGATGTGTTATTGAATTAGGTTGGTAAACTTCTTTGAATGAGCTTGCCAACAGAAATTTATGGAACAATTATTCCACTAGGCTGTGTATTCAAACATTTTCTTTGTTTATGTTTTCATCTCATTGATCTGTTTAGTTGTTATTTATATGCTCTCACCTGAATTTGCCTACTGCTTCTGTAATTATTGTGGGTTGACAATTTGATTAAGTTTGTCCAAACATATATGTACTACTTACTCCTGGTAGTTGATTTATTATAATTGGAATTTGTCAAATCTCATAATTTTGGATTAATGTGCGAAAATCGGCAGTTTAGTTGTATCAAACGTATACCAAATTTTTCATTTTTAGCACGCCTAAGTCAGACACTTCATCACCATTGTTCGTTTTGTCCCATTGTGGGGGAAGAGTATACTGAATTGTGGCGTGGCCTGTTTAAGCAAATCACAATAATCACCACTTTATTAGACAATGCCACACTCTACACTGCACAATTTGTGGTTGTCCCTCACATTTTGACCACTTTATTGAGAAATGTTTTCGCAGGGACAAAACGTAGATAATTTTTTTAGATTTCGACACTGATTAAAAAATGTGAAACGTGGGATTGGAACCCCAGGCAGAATTTGTATCAACTATCCCGACCACTTGGACATCTACATACTAATGCTTATTAAAAATAAATTATCACGAAATATTTGAAGAATGTGAAAGAAACTATCTTTTTTGACTAAAAAAAAGTATCTTTGAGGAACAGAAATACGAGTATCTTTGTAAGGCGCTGCACATAAGTTGAAGCTCTTATCAGAAGGACTAAACTTAGGCGAAGCTCTTTTTTATTTTATTTTTTATCAAATGGTGAAGCTCTTTTGACACTGTTTCAATTATTCCTCACTTTTTTATATTATTTTTTATGAAATTATTTTCATCAATTGAATGAAACAGTCTCTTTTGATTAAAAAACAATATTTTTATGAAGGAAGCTTCTACGGTGCATTTACATATTGAAGAGTTTTGGTACATTTACTTCTTAAATCAATAGATTACCGACCATTTTTATAAGTCAAAAAATTATTTGTCGACTTTTATATTGTAGAAAAGATGATTTGATAAGAAAAAACATCATTTTATTTTTTATAAGCACTATACAATTTTTTTATATTTTATCATAAAAAATATCCAATATTCCCCATCATGGATAACAAAAAAATAGAAAAAGTTCGACTAAAAAAAAGTAGAAAAAATGAAATTTTATTTCAAATGAAAGATAGTAGTTTAAAAATTAATTTTTTACATTTCATTGTTCTTCTTCATCCACATGTAGAGGTGTCAAATGGGCTGGCCAGACCCAGCCCGGCTCGGCCCGTTGGGCCAATGCGTATAATTGGGCCAGCCCGGCCCGCCTGATGTATGAGCTGTAAAAATTGAGTCCGGCCCGACCCTTACATGGGCCAGCCCAGCCAGTATTTTATTTTTTACCTTTTTAAGCGATGAAATGTACACCAAAAACTACTCTTTTTCACGTACACACCAAAAGGATCAATAACACAAACAAGCAACTCACAAAATAACTATCACATCATCAAATATTATCCACACAAAATAGTTAGGGCATAAACATTCACCCAACCTTACAAAGTGCAACCTTAAATAATAAAATATCATGAGCCTGACAATTCAAAATAGATTAACAAAAGAAATTATAATACATGAGAAGTGAGAACTTGGTTCAAAACGACAATACAAAATGAGTCTGACAATTCAAAATGTTATGAGTCCCTTTGAGCACTTCAAAATGACTAAAAAATGTATCTCTTGCTCTAAGTCCCTTGCGCACTTGGTTCATCGTACAAGTGTATCTCTTCTACTTCCACCACATTTGGTTTTGGCTTAGGCGAGAACGTAAGATAAATTAGGGTTTTGTGTTGGACTTGGAGTGTGCCTAAAAAATAAGTAAGTTTTTTTTTCTAAAAAAAAAAAAAGAAATAAACGCATACCAAAATATTTTTTTAATTAATTTTTTTATATTTATTTTAAATGGACCGGCCCGAAACCCGATGGACCAGCCCGGCCTGACCCGTGTTTTAAAATGGGCTGGACCAAAAAGGCCCAATTGATTTGTGTCCCAATGTTTAGAGGCCCGACCCGGCTCAAAAATGGGTTAGCCCGGCCCATTTTGACAGCTCTAGACCACCTGTCTTCTGACTCGCTCATGTCATATCATATCATACGATACAAGAACACAAAAACGAATCCAGATTGATTCCTCTGATTCCCAGAACACACACAGTTTCAATTCCAATTCATTAATCCATGGCTTCTCGCCGCCGCATGTTATTGAAAGTCATCATCCTCGGTGACAGTGGGTATATATATATTTATATTTATATTTATGCTTCTCCTTTTTCTTTTCAATTTCATCAATCACATGTTAAAGAGTCGAATAGATTTATTAGATTCAATTAATGTTCGATTCGGTTTTTGAAAATTTTGTAGCTATTCATCAAGTTTTCTTTGCTAATTGCTATTTTTTATTTGTTTGGCAGGGTTGGCAAAACATCACTTATGAATCAGTATGCATTCTGCGAAAACTAACTCTCCTATTATTATGAATTATGTGAATAATAATAAATAATGAAATGATCAAATATTACTTTGTGTCTATTAGGTATGTGAATCGAAAGTTTAGTAATCAGTATAAGGCTACCATTGGTGCTGATTTCCTTACCAAGGAAGTTCAAGTTGAAGACAGGTTGTTCACATTGCAGGTAACAAGATTGTTACTTACCAGAATATGTTGTTTCTTTTTCCATAAAAATGTGAGAATATTTTTGCTGCCTGTGCTGTCTTACTGCTGTTTTCTTACAATTTAATAAGCAAGTTATTGTGCTATGGGATTTTTGTACTTGAATAAGCTTTTCTTGCCTTAATTGTGTGTTTCGCATTAATTATATTACATAATTTAGGATCTATTAAGGTCTAATACTTGATCCATAGGGGTTGGGTCTAGCGGAAGGGGCTAGACTTCCATAACAAGGCGAACCAGGGTTCAAATCCCGGTCAGGAGAGCTACCCACTTATAGTTCCCAACACGCCTCAAATAGGATTATCTCCGGTGGAGGGAACTTATGGAAAAAAGAAGAAGATCTAATACATAATATGGCACATTGACAATACAACACAAAGTTTATTACATGAATTTATTTCAACACAGATCTAATACATATATGATATGTTCAAATAAGTTAACAGGAATTTATTACATACACACACATTACATAAATGCATAATGTTTGGAAAGACGCCAATATTTCTAATCAACGTGTAACCGAATTAGTTGATGGTAATTACAATTTATGATAGTGTAGTCGTGCTCGTAACGAAAAAAACAGACACATTTGTTTGTATACCATACTTCTTTTTTTCCATTCTCATGTCAAAATAAATTCTTTTCCCTATTAACACGTATCAAAAATTGTTTTTTCCCCAGTTGATGTCAAAATGTCAATAAGACCATCATCAGTACTATTTAGAATCTAATAGCAATTGTGTCATTTTCATCTACCTTGTTTTTTTGGGAATAAACTACAATTTACAATCGAATGGTAACTGTGTCATTTTCATCTACCCTGTTCACACTACTCACAAAAGCATAGCTTCTAACTTCGGTTCTGCAAGTGACAACTCTACCAATTCATGAAGTTCATCACCATCGTCAAGTGGGTCATGAAAATATTCACTAACGTTTCACAATCTTGTCTCTCATTTAGTATATCCTTTATCTTTCTTAAACAAAATTCAAATGTTGGAATGCACGTATAATTATTCCTCTGCACTTTTGGGGATCCATTTTGTTTCTCTTTAAAGACTGAAATAAGGAGTGTACACTAGTCCCTCTCACTTTATAAACAAGGTTGTTTAAGAAACTATTGGGCACGTTTTTGGAGCAGTATCCGAATCACATTGAAGAGATATCCCAAACATATTAAAAAATAGAAGAGTTGAAAAGGGTACTTCCTACTTCCTAGATACATATCTAGGCATATTGTACCATGACACTTTGTTTTTTGATATATATGCTGTCAGTATGTGACTATGTTCTATTGAATACTTTCTACTGTACTTGAGATACGATGGCATGGTTGGGTTAAATTCATGTTTCTTTTTGCTGGATAAAAGGATCAATGCTTACGTTTTTGTAGACCATTATATTTGATTAAATGGATCTGCTTTCCTAAATATCTATACAATATGAAAGGGAGATCGAATGTTTTTCTTTTTTTTTTTATTTCTTACAGCTTGCATTCATTTAAGAGAATATTTTAATTGTATTTATCTAAAATAGAGATGTCCTCCTTGTACATACAGATCTGGGATACTGCTGGTCAGGAGAGGTTTCAAAGTCTTGGTGTGGCTTTCTACCGAGGTGCAGATTGCTGTGTCCTTGTTTATGATGTAAATGTCATGAAATCTTTTGAAAACCTTAACCACTGGCGAGAAGAGTTCCTTATTCAGGTGATTTATATTCTTTGGCTTCCGAGGATCTTAACACAGTTTCTAAAGGACGGTGATTAATATTACACCTAATTGATTTGATTTTTAGGCCAGTCCATCTGATCCTGAAAATTTCCCATTTGTGGTGTTGGGAAACAAAGTAGATGTTGATGGTGGAAATAGCCGAGTTGTAAGTTGTTTATCACCTCAAATTATTTTTCAGAACTCTTCTCTTCGAGGGGTTTGATTTACCATATGTGCGTCGGGAGGTTAATTCTACATGTCTGCATTTGTTGCTTCTGTTTCAGGTTTCTGAAAAGAAAGCAAAAGCATGGTGTGCTTCCAAGGGGAACATACCATACTTTGAGACCTCTGCTAAGGAGGGATTTAATGTTGAGGCTGCTTTTGAGTGTATAACCAAAAATGCTCTCAAGAATGAACCTGAAGAAGAATTGTGAGTTTTTCGTAAATTTGTGTTTTTTATGCACATTGTTAACTGTGGATCATTTAAGAAATTTTGTTAGTAGGATTTAGAGTATTAAAGATAACAGTGGGAGAAGGAAAAAGTTACAATCTTAATGGCTTTGACTCGCAGATTTGATTATTTTTTGTTTTGTTTTTCGTTTTACCGTTATAAAAGAATGTATAACTTGTTATTTCAATTTGAGCACTAGCTAGTTTCAAGTGATTATCTTTGAGGAGGATGTTGAGCGCTGTCCTCGAAATTTTGTTTGATCACTGCTTGTTGATTATGACAGATACATGCCAGAAACGATTGATGTTGGTGGCGGTGGACGGCAACAGAGGTCAACAGGATGTGAATGTTGATAAGAGTTCTTTGAATAGTCAGCTTCACATGCAAGATTGGTGCCAAAACACTGCATCCTTCAAATTGGTGCTACATTCTGCATTTTCAGCAATGAAAAGCCGAGGACAACTTGTCCTTCTTGTATCTCTCTAGTTGCTTAGATGTTCTCCTGTTTATTTACTTAATGTTTACCCCCTTATTTTTCATAAGTAAATATATTCTGAGAATTTCAAGTATTTTGCTTTTGCCCATATATATGTATTAAGTTTATGTATTACTTTTTTTAACCAAAAGTTTGAGTATATTACTTTATATATTTTTTTAGGGCAAGTATATTGCTTTAAATTGTACTAGTATGTTTTTTTATTACTA
Source organism: Medicago ruthenica (assembly GCA_018208015.1). Lineage (NCBI taxonomy): Eukaryota > Viridiplantae > Streptophyta > Magnoliopsida > Fabales > Fabaceae > Medicago > Medicago ruthenica. The sequence goes on along the minus strand of CM031372.1, from coordinate 102,226,198 downwards.
AAATTGCACTAGTATGTTTATTTGCTGACAGTTTTACCATTGTATAAATTTTTAATTAATCTTGTTAAAATTGTAAACGGGCTTAATTTATCAAAAATACTTTTATGTAATTCACGTTAATAAAAAAGACATTAAAAATGTATTAAAAGTAAATTGTCGGCAAGAAAAAACCAATGTTTGAATAGAAAGATATTTTTGGGCAATCGTATATTGACTTTTTGGTGAGTTGGAGCTTCAGTTTAGCATGCATCTCGTGTAATTTATTGTTTATGATTTGATGGAGCTTGGTATCTACTTGCAGTTGCATGTATAATAAAAATAACGAGTTTCACATTTACTTGCATGTCTCACATTTACCAGACTATTATTCTTTACAACAGATTTACACCCATGTTAAAGGGTGAAGGTTAGGATACACAACACACTCTTTTTGTGTACCATACAAAAGTTTATTTTAACCATCAGATCAATCAAGAATATAATTTGACCATGGTCTCTCAGCATCAGATCTCCTTCACTTTCTCTCTCTACCTCATCCTTCCCTCTCTCTCCACAAAAAGAGTGTTGTACAACATCTATGGCAGGTGGGCTATTTTATTGAATTGCTACCAAATTAATGAACAGCACACGTTGTTTCAAGTATAATGTGAAAGAGAGTAGTTTTGCATTTGACAGGTGCACCTCTTCCTTTGATTGGGATGGTTGCAATGTTGACACCCTAATTGATATCTTTTTTAAAATTTCTGTTATTGGACATTGAATTGCAAGAGAAGTATAAATAACTGGTTTTGCTTCTGTTTTTTGCTAGCATGGTGATTCTCACGCTGAACACCTCGCATAGCAGTGCTAAATCGGCCTCTAATGTTCATCCGCTTCGATTTGTTTTCTGTTTTGTTTTATCAGAGATGTTGTACAATTTTGAGTGCCCCTTGACAATGCTTCTTTTATTCGGTAGTTGTGAGTGGCTATGCTTGTGAAATACAATTTGAAATTCACAAATTGTTTGATTGCTGTCTAAATTTGAGCTGCCATAGTTTGCATCCGAGATTACAACTCCGTCAAGTCCCTTTGCACTATCTCTTAGCAAGGTATTTGCACTTCATAGGAGCTAAAATGTATGATGCTTTCTGGTGTTCATACTGTTTGGAACAAAAAGAGGTGCGTTTAATGAGGGTGTTTGCACTGCATAGAGGGTGTTTACTGCATCAAGCATCAAACCATGGAGGTATGCTTTAATGAAAACGAGAGTGGAGAGAGAGGGGAGGATGAGGTAGAGAGAGAAAGTGAAGGAGATCTGATGCTGAGAGACCATGGTAAAATTATGTTATTGATTGATCTGATGGTTAAAATAAAACTTTTGTATGGTACACAAAAAGAGTGTGTTGTGTATCCTAACCTTCACCATGTTGTGTTAAATATTTCACTCTTATAAGTCTAATAAAAAAACAAGTAATGAGATGAGAAAATGAGATTGATAAATAGGTATGAAAAAATGGGACTCTTTTTGCAATTGAGTTTATGTAATATACCTAAAAATGGAACCATCCATTATAAAGGTCACGTGCCTTAAAAAAAAGATATCCATGACATTACAACAGCTTATTTCAGGGAGAAAATGGATAGGAAAAGTTGGTAAAAAAAAAAAAGAAACATATCGTTTATATTTTATTTAGTTGTTGTGACGAGAGAAATTATTATCAGTACATACAAGTACAGGTTTTCTATGAGATTTGAATGGAAAAATGTTGACCAGTGCACCGGTTCATCACTGCTCAAGCTTTTTGCCATTTTGCAGTGAGCTAACTCTGATAACAATCTAAATTACATCTGGATCACCCAAAAAAGAGGGGGAAACTGAAGAAAGTTTGAAAATGCTCAAGCAAGGCATCCCAATATGTATTTTTCTATAATGTTTCCTTTCTAAAGGTTAACTACTTTTCTCCCAAAACATTGATTTGTTCTACAGCTCATCTTTGGCGACTTGATCCTTGACTTTAACGTGTTTGTTGATGGATGCAGCCAATTCTTTCAAACTAGATTTCGTAGAAAGCTTGATCTGCACAAAACAAGCGCTTCGTTATAGAAGTGAGGTGATTTTGTAAACCAAAATTATATCACCAAAATCAGGGTACCATTGAGTAATTACCGGATTTGTCTTATCATTTGCTTTGTAAAGTAAAAGTGTGGGAAAGTCATTCACCTGAAATATTAGGAAAGGTAAAATTAACCTTCAGTAAACATAAACTTCGATCATATTAGTGATCAATATTATTCAGTGTTTTGTTTACCATTTAATAAAAAATGATGAGACAAATTCTTTGTAATAACACTTACTTGCAGTTTTGGATGTTCATTTGCTGAAGCATCTATCTTTGCAAATATTAAATTACTTGAACTTTTGTAGTGTTTTGCCAACTTCTCTACTTGCTTGCTTGTGTCCTCACAGTTGAAACACCAAGGTGTGAATACCTGATTTACAGTAATGATTCACGAGCCGCGAGTTAAAATCAACCAAGGCATAAGCAAATAAGCAATATGACAGGGTTTCTATCACATAGCAAAATGCTCTTATTGAATTCTGTGAAATAGTGACATCTCCAAATTAATACATGATGGAATTTGGACACATGTGTCATTGCTTGGGTTTCTATCGCATAGTAAAAGCTCTTCTTATTGAATTCTGTGAAATAGTAAAGTGCATCATTTTATCCATAAAAAAATTGGTGCAAAGCGGCATCTTTCAGAAAACGATGAGTTCTTCAATGACGAAGGCATTTTTCCCCCTCCCTCTTTAATAAGTATGAACATGACACACATAAAAGAGATATAGAAGAGATAAAACTTCACAAACCTCTAAAACCACATCCTTCTTGCTGTTCAAAATTTCTTCATCAAATGTTTTCCCAACAACAACTTGGACAATAGCTTCAGTCTGCAAGTTGGAATGCCATTATCATTAATTGAAGACGACTTTGAATTAAGTTTCAGGACAAAATATATAACTTCGAAATCACTTTGGTCTATTATATTATTATAGATAACTAATTAACTAACTATATGTATAAAAGAATAAATGTGACATTTTACGTATAAATCAATTTATTCACTTAAATCGAAAGGCTTATAAAGGACTGCATACGAAAATGACTGTCCAACTGATGTTCTTGAATTGTCAAACACTATAGTAGGACAGACACCTTGGATGCATAGGAAAATCATGCAGAAAAATGTCATATGGTTCTCACATTATCTGGTATTGGCTGCGACTTGAAGTACGTCAACAAAGAACCTTGCACAAGTTTACTGCAGAACTCCTGCAGAAGTCCATGTTAACATTAATTGGTTTCCTTCGGTAGGTGACATTCAAAGAGTAATAAATATGAACAGAAGATAATACTTCAATATTGCTTCGTGTTGGTTTTGACTCCAATAGAAATTTTGAGCTCATTCCATTATCAAACGCAGCTACCTATTTGGCACACCAAGAAATAATTTGTATAAGTTTCCACAATTATCTAGATTGATAAACAATTCAAAACAAGTCATTGTTATTAACTTGAAAACTAACCACAGTATTCGTTGATTCTTCAAGTCCAAACATTGTCAGGAAGGGCTTTGCAAGGTTCTCGTCGTTAATATCCACATATATAAACATTATCTGCATTTGAAGGAAAAATTTAGACCAGAAAATTGTATAACGGTTTCGAGACCCCAAATACAGATCAAAGTAATTACCTTTGACTTGAAAGTTCTTGCTACTTCTTGAAGTGGATCAAGAAGATTCTTGAAGTCATCAATGTTCGCAAAGACAAAAACCTAGGGAATAACAGACAATTAACTTTGGTTATTCTTAAGCTAGAACGGAAACATAAATGATCAAATAAGTTTAAGTTATCAACAGCAAAGCATCCAGGGGCAATCAACATGTGGCAAAAACACGCAAAAGACAGAATAGGAACAGAACTGTACACCATTGAATATCCAATTATAAATCAAACTTGGAGATAATAGTGACCTGATGCTTGACTGGGCTTGAGTAGACTCTGACAGAATTCATTTCAGTGAGTTGTGTAACTAACGGAAATTTGTTGTAGCTTAAAAACTCCATTATTTTATCCAACCTGAAAGCTCCATCTGCATAACCAATAAAGTTTTGCCTATTGCCTTAGTAAGACCTCACTACTTGGTGTCGATGTTTGGAGAAAAATAAGTGAAAGGAAAAAAAATTCATGGTGGGCATAAACAAGTCTATAATTGATTTGGTCAAATTTCAACTGATTAACTAAAATGAAACTGATAAATGCAAATTTATTAGCCAGCTCAAGCTAATAGAAAGGACGAGAATTTTAAGTTAGTTCTTTTAAGTTTTCCCATAGTTCTGATATGCCTATATATAATGCACTAGAATGAATCGAGTATCTGTTTTACTTTATCTTTTAAAGTTATAATCACTGTAAATGATTTCAGTATCTGTTTTACTTTTATCTTTTAATGTGAAATACTAGAATGAATTGAGCAATTGGATAGAAGCAAATCACAGACTCACCATATGCGGTGTATCTTTCAGGTTCGCTCTTAACGATCCCGAGAAAATTACCAGTAGGCTTGATATCTGGATAAAGAACTTGGGCAAGCTCTACCTTACTCACTTCAACGAACTGGGTTTCATTATCGGACTTTGCAGCACTCACAAATTCTTCATATTCAAGGCCCTGGCATATTTTAATAAAACATGCTATAATACCACAATATCAAATCCAGAATAATGAAATTTTCAAATTCAGTCTTTTTTAAAAAAGACTCTTTAAAAGCATCACCAAATATGCCAAATTACTTTGTAATTGATCAACACCACAACTCCCAACCACGTGAACCTCATGTCAACTTGGTGCCTCTAGAATACATTATGAGATGATTTTACTTACCTCAAATTTATCAAAGCGGCCAATGAGAAAAGTGTGATACTTTTTCAGAAATTCCTCTGCTGCTTTCTCTGTACTTATCCGAATAACAGGCGTACTGGTCCTTTTTCTAGCCCATATAACTATATCATCCCTGGAACCATCACAAAACTCTTCAACATATAAACATTTCAGGTGATTCAAGCAATTCATTTCTAAATAGTGCAACATTTATCGGTGCGATGAGGTCATCATTTGGGATAACAAGTAGGGATACAAAACAATGTCTGCAACCACAATCCAAGGTGGACATCCAGGTTTATGATGTCTCTATAACCACACCGCGACAAGGATTTAGGTTGCATCAGCTACATTTTAACTACAATTCTCCACAATATCAAAGACACAATGTGACCACAATTTAAAACTTTGATAACATGGCATCATGAAAACAAATCAATGTACAATAAGCAAGTCTATAATACATAAACCAACACCAAGCACATACTAGTAGCAGAAACCACAGTTATAAAAAATGTAGAACTGCAAGCACTCCTTGGACACCAGAGTGTGTTACAAAAATACCTTAACATATAAACATTCGGTGCCTTGAGTTCATCATTTCAAAAAACAAGTAGGGTTTCAAAACAAGGTCCGCAACCACAATTCAGGACATAAACATCAAGGTTTTTGATGTCTCAAAAACCGCATCGCAACAACAATTAAGACTGCATCAGCCACATTTTAACTGCAATTCTCCACATTATCGAGAATTGCAACGCAACAACAATTTAAAATTTGATAACAAGTGCATCGTGAAAACAAATCAATGTACCATAAACAAGTCTCTAGAATGCATAAACCCACACTGAGCTCATACTATTAGCAGAAAACATGGTAATAACAAATGTAGAATTGAAAGCACTCCTTGGACGTCAAGGTGCATCACAGAAACTGTTAGGACTAGAAATAAAGGAGAGTTTGTCAGGATTGAAATTAAGAAATTAATTAGAGGTGGGTTAGTTGTTAAGTTTGTTAAATTTTCTGTTTTAATTTCTGTTAATCCTATGGCCTATAAATAGGACTAACCTCCCTTTAGGAGGATTAGGAATTCATTTTATGAAAGTTGTAAACTAGAGAATGCTCTAGTTAGGGGAGAGTGCTCCCTTGGGGTAGCCTTGAGTGCAAGGTTGTCTTCTTCATTATAAACCTTTTGTATCTTCTCTTTCAGTCCTATTATCACATTCAACTGTTAGTAAGAGAAAGATATTCAAAGAATTCTTCTTTCCTCAATTTCGTTGATCAATCTTTATTCCAGTTAGAATCATTCTCTTGTTTATTCAAATCTGCTCAGTTTTGGGAATTTTTTCCATATATCAAAAGGTTCCTAACAAAACCACATTAACATATAAACATTTCAAGTGATGCAGGCAATTTATTTGATAAATAGTTCAACATTTATCAGTGCCTTAAGGTCCACAACTCAAGTCGCGACATCAATGTTTTTGATGTCTCAACAACAGTATCACGGCATCAATTAAGGATGCATCAGCCACATTTTGACTGCAATTCTCTAAAATATCGAGCATCACAACAGGACAACAATTTAAAAAAATGTGATAACAAGGGCATCATGGAAACAAATCAATGTGCAATAAACAAGTCTCTATAATAAACAACAACAACCAAGCCTTATCCCACTAAGTTGGGTCGGCTACATGGACCAAATGCCGCCATAATGTTCTATCATATATCATATCTCTATCCAACGTATTAATCTCTAGATCCTTCTTAATAGTTTCTCTTATAGTTTGTTGTCTTGGTCTTCCTGTGCCTCTACTGATTTGATTACTCTTCATCTGATCTACTCTCCTAACTACATAATCCATAGGTCTTCTCTGTACATGCCCAAATCACCTAAGCCTAGTTTCCACCATCTTTTTTACTATAGGTACTACCCCAACTAGTCATTTCTTATTCTATCCCGTCAAGTCAAGCAAACCAAAAAAATTATAATAAAAATAAATAAATAAACCAATACCAAGCACATACTAGTAGTAGCAGAAACCATGGGAATAAATAATGTAGAATTGAAAGCAATGATCCATACAGAAACCAAACAAGTTGAATAAAGTATAGTGAGAGTTCTTACGCCGTAAAACCGCCAGAGTAAGGTTGAGAAGTCCCATTAACAAAGAGAAGCAAAGTAGGGTACCCTTTAATCCCAAGAAAAGAAGCAGCTTTAGTAAACCTATCACCATCCACCTTAGCCAAAACAAGAGAATTTCCAAACTCTTTCAAAGAATTAGCAGCCTCAGCAAAATGAGGCATAAGTTCAGCACTTCTTGAACACCAAGGTGCATAACCAAGAACAAGAACAAACTCATACCCATTAACAATTCTCTCTGTGTTTTCATTGTTGAGTTCATGAACAATCCTTTGTGCTTTGGTTAAAACCTCTGCTTCAGAAGATTTCACACCATCATGTTCTTTTTCTCGCTCTAATTCATCGTCTAATGCTAATAGTTCATCAAACTCATCAACTTCAGAACATCGTGTAACAACGTTGTTGAAAGTGAGTAATAAGAAAAGGGTAAGAAGGAAATTGATGGATTTTGACATGGTGAGATTGAGATCTGATGGGGTTTGTGAAAAGATTAAAACTTTGGTAAAAAGTTGATTATTAATGTGATGTGGTGAATATGTATATGAATGAGTGAGTATGAACTGAACTTATGAAATGAAAATGATTTAAAAGGGTAAAGTTTTAGAGAGACAAACTATGATCACGCCTAAATTTTAGGGTCCCATGTTAACAAGATTTGAGGAGAGTGATTGTTGTGTTGTGTTCACTCACAATTGTTGACCAATATGTTTTTGTTAGTAAAAAAAATAAAAGCTTCATTTTTTAATTTTAGTAAATACATAAATTAGTCTTCCATACATACCATCACGATCTATTTGGTTTTTAAGAAATAAAAAACAACATAATTTTTAAAAATTTCAATTACTAAATTAGTCTTTGTTTGATGAATGATTCAAATTAAGTTTGTAGGTTTAACTTTTAAATCTTATAAATTCAGATCGTTCATTAGTTAGTTAAAAATATTCAGCTAAATCATACTGTCCTCTGAAGGACAATTTTGTTAATTTGTTTTGACAGTTAATTTTGTTATATTAAGTTTTAACTAGTTTTAACTTATTTTTATTTGGGTTAGAGAGTCTATAAAAATTTAGTAGAGGGAACTCTAAGAGAGTAACTTGAGAGCAATTCATTATTCATTCTAAAGTCTAAACACTTTGAGAGAGTGAAGTTCACAACGATCAGAGAAGAGATAAAATTCAAAGAAAGTGCATTTGTGCATGGTTTTTTAGTTGTGTAATTTCTTATATTACAATGGATCGTTCAAGTCGCCTAGACGTCGAGGTTCATCTCTAAACTGGGTAGCCAAATTTCTTTTGTGTTGTTGCAATTTATATTTGTTATTTCTTGTGTTTTATGTATTCAATTGGTTCTCAATCAATTAGTTTGCATTGACATGGTTCTTCATTGAATTTCAACATAGTTTCAGCTGCGATTCACAACCTAACGGTCTTTAATATGAATCAAAATGTCTCTCCAAAATGTCCAAAAATGATTAGTTTAACTCAAGTTACTTGCTTCTTAGCTAGGAGTGGAGAATGGTCGGTTCTGGTCGGATTCAGGAAAAAAAAATCCCATTCTGACCAAAATCATAGTTGGGTAATGTGATCTCAATTGTGACTGTTTGAAGTGTCGGATTTGGTGTGTGGCAGATTATTTGGTTTTGGATTGCAAATGTGGGTTGATACTGGTAAGATCTCATTAGCATATTTGATTCTTTAGGTAAATCACTTGATTCTATCATTAAGTGATCATTTTATGAGCTATAAATAGACATCGGTTACCAATTATCTACTTTTTTTTTAGAGGACCAATTATCTATTTTGTTACATCCACTATTTTGAGGACCAATTATCTACTTTTTTCTTAGATAGTTAGCTAGGAGTATTGTATATTAGACGGATAAATTCTTAAGGACAATGTGTGAACGCCTCAAATTTCACTTTATGGTTTATTTGTTTTTAGGTTCACTCTCGACTGTTGTCATCCAAGGATGTTGGCTCACTTACATCAATTTACAACAAAAATACAACTTCACTTGTTTACTCTGCAGAAAAACTTTTTTTTTAGACTTGTCTCATTCCATGTATTTATACATATAAAATTTACATGCATTTATTTGCACAAGACTCACAAGTGTAAAATACAGAACGATTCAGAAACCTTTCTTGCAAATGGACTTCCTCAATCTCAAAAATACTCCACAAACTTTAAATTATACAATTTTAAGTTACAATCTCAAGATACATGAACTTTCACAAAATGAACAAATCAATCATATCAGTCATATGTGCATGAATTCTTCTTGAATTTAATAGGTTTTGTTCCAGCAGAATTGATAACTAAAGGACAAGTGATTTCCTTATGATGCCTTGTCCTTACCAGTTTCCCCACCACATCACCTCGCGATCGGATTTCAAACTTCAACACAAGTGCTAATTCAACGCTTCCGGTTTGCGAAACTGTTATGGTTGATCCAGCTCCATAAAGGGGAATCTTATTACCTTCCAAGTTCACTGATACAATACGGCGACTTTTTCTTGGCTGATAGTGTTTCTTCAACTGCAACAAGTTAATTAATTCAACAGAAACATGTTACTTGCATGACAAGAAAAAAGTTACTTGATTTAATTAACGTAATCTCAGTACTTGATGCATTTTCAATGTCACTGTTTAGTTTAATGTTAATAATGATCTTACCTCACCGGTTGCGATACTGATGTCTGAGTAAACAAGATTGATGGGTGAAGAGTGGACATGGATGCCAAAAAATGTAGCAGGGTTGTATATGTTCATGTGCAAAGTGCTATTAATTGTCAGAATTTTTGTTGGGACTCCTGTGTGGTCTGTACCCTCCCAAACATATAAATTATGTACTGCCAAGCTCTGCATTATTAATTAATAATCACAATGTCAAACAATTTCTTAATTTTTCCAAGGAAGATTATAAATAGCAATTATGCTAGTACTATTTTTTTATTGGTACAAGAGAGGGCAAAGCCCAAAGTGATTGAAATAAAATTGGAGTGTATTATGTGTATTGAAATAAGATATACAATATAAAAAAAAAAATCTTTGAAGGGAGATATACAATAATATTATTATATTTATGGTATAGTACCCAACCATTTCCTATGTGCTAATGCTAACTTGTAATAAAATTGAGTTTCTAGAATAAATATAGAAACATACAGGTTCAGAATAATAAATGAATAAAATAACAAACTTGTTATTGTCAATTTATGGAAACAATACAGTTATTTTGAAGTTGAAAAGCCAACTGTATTTTTAACTTTCAAGGATAGAGAGCCTTTCTGCCAGTGTCAATATCAGCCAACTAAAATGGATGCATAGTAGGTGCAAGTGCAAATGGAAGAAAAGTCATCAAACAGATTCTGAATTAGCATTTATGTACTCTTGATGCCTTCTTCAGAAAGATGGTCCACAAAGAAAAGTTACAACTATTTTGTAGAACTTATAGGCACAGCTTAAGCTTAATTAAACGCTTAATATATAAGGGCTTATATATAAACTATTTTTCATAATCAAAGATAATAAAGTCAAACTGATTTTATAAAAGTTATAAACTGTTTTCATAAATTATTCCAAGAGAGCTTGTTGAAATAAGTTGAAAGCAACTTATGAACATGTCATAAGCTGTTTTCATAAGTTCTACTTAACAGTGTCTTTTGTAGATAAACTCAAATACGTCAGTACAAGGAGAGACTTAAGAATAACAAAATTGGTTACCTTGACAGTAACTTCTGCCTTGAAAGGCCTGCTAGCACCCCAAATGATCAAACAAAACACAGTAAAAACAACCAGAAAAGTAAACACAGCAATCAAAGCTTGAAATCTTCTAGCAAAAGACATATCCTCAAATTCACGATAAGAACCTTCTTCAAGAATAACACCACACTCAGGCCACCCTTTATCATTCCTCTTTCTACTACCTTTCCTTCCTGAAGATGACCTAAAAATCCCCGAAAACCGACTAGCAGATGAGTTTCTCGAGTGACGGCCAAAAGAAGGATGTGAAGGAGACTCCATAGGACTGTTTGATATTGGAGTAGCTTGCATGGAAGATGACTTGTCTCCATCATGAGAATCTCTTGAAGGACTTTGTACATAGTACACAGGTCTCTTTGGAGATCTTGATGGTGAAGATGGAGCTAAACTAGTTATATCAGATTCTGATTTTGCAGAAAGCATAGTTACTTATGTATATTAATATCAATTTCAAGTGTCACTTGATATATATATATTTATAATATACACACACTTGAAGTTTGTACGTATGCAAATGCAATAAAGAGAATTTAATAGTAACTAGTACTAGAAAACAATATTGAGAACTTGTGCTACTGAATTCATGAAATTAAGCAGTGTATATGTATGCATGTGTTATGTGTGTATCAGCAAAAATGAACAAGTAGTGAGAAACTCAAAGAAATGGAAACAAATGAGATAATGATGAGAATTGAGGCTTTTGTTTGCACTTTGCAGGGTAAGAGAATAAGTGCTAATGCTTTGAAAGGGTAGATAAAGTAACGGGTGATAGTGTCGAAAGACTTGAAACCAAACCTCACTGGCTGCTGAAAGTGTCGGCAGCTTGTTTTATTATACTAATGTGTTGTTCTAATTTTGTTGTTGTTAACTCTTCCGATTAACCAAGAAAAAAAGTTTTGGTGATTTGAAGTTCAGCTTAGAGATAATTAAAATATTTAAAAATTGAGTTTAAGTTTTTTTTTAACAATTCGTCTTTGTTTGTGGTAGAGCTCGTCAATCATTTAAGTTCAATTATTTAGTTGTTTTAAAGTTATTATATATTTCAATTTTCAGATGAAAATTTAAAAGATGTTTATTATATATGTTTCCCTAAAAAAAATGTTTATTATATGGGAGTTTCTACGGTACACCCTTAAATTAAAGTGTACCGGTACACCTATTTCATAAATCAATAAGTTAACGATCATTTTTATGTAATAAAGAGATATTTGTCGATTTTTATATTTTAGAAAATATTATTTCATAAGAAAAAACATCATTTTATTCTTAATAAGAATCATGCTAATTTTTTAACATTTTATCAAAAAAATACTCAATATTCATTGTTATGAGTAATAAAAATTAAAAAAAATTAAATTTTGATTTGCCGACACTTTTGAGAAATAAAATATAATTATTATAATTGTAATTGATAAAAAATATATTTTTTTTAAAAAAAATAACTCATTAAACTATCCATTTAAATATGGGTGTACCGGTACACTCAAATTTTTGGAGTGTATCGTAGAAATTGCCTTATTATATATGTTGTCCTTTTTTCTATGTGGGGTAATGCCACTTCAAGGGGCTTCAATTATACGAGTTGGTAAAATTACCTAATTAGGTTCCAAGTTCTCTTGTTTTTTTGTCTGTCCTGCAAATTGCATTGTGTGTGATTTTATTTGATGTATGTTTTTTAGGTACGTTTTATATATCTTTTGGTTGTTGGTACGTTTTATAATTTATTCGTGACCTATAGTTCTGTTGGATTTAAGTAAAGTGAGTTTTTTGTTTGGACTGGGATTTAAGTAAAGTGACAATAACAAAGGAAAACAACCACATTAGTAGTTCAAGAACAAGAGACCTAAACGTACTAAAAATATATTTCATCCCTCTCTAATTATAAGCACCATTTGAAAGAAAAAAAATGTTCCTAAATATAAATATAAGCATGTATTACTTATTTTTTCTTAAGCATACCTTAATTAATACTACTAATATGTCTTGAAATAAGAAAAGTCAAATTTAATATACATACATAAAAATAATAATTTAGTAGTAATATTCACACAAAATAGACACATTAATTGTACTATTAAGAAATGTGAAAAAGACAAAGATAGAGGAAGTAAAAAAAGAGTTAAAGAAAACATGACTTACGAATTTAATTTAATTTATGAGAAATGTTTACTTGTGTACTTAGAACACATGTTCAGGAACTTAAAGTTGAAATTTTGTCTCGGAAATTGTGTCAATTTATTTGTAACATCCCACTTAAACATAACTTTTATCAATATCAGAGGAATTATGAGTGAGTAGGGCAAAGTTGTAATATGAGGAAAGACTTTATATAGGGGGGAATGATATTTCTTCATTTTCCTCATTTCCTTCTCTCACTTAAAGATCAGAATTTTCTCTCCCTCTCTCTCTAGAATTCAGTCAGCATCAGCAACCTTAATCTACCAGCTTTCTTCCCTAATTTCTTGAGTTGAAGACAAGCAAGCAACCTTGGGAAGCTTGGAGCAAGAGAAAGCTAAGGAAGCCAAGTCAAGAGGAGGAATTCCAAAGCTATGGTTTTGGTAAAAGGAAGATTAGCAAGATCTGCAAGTATTAGGTGAGTTCCGTTGTAACATCCGGTGGCTCCCAATGGGCTGGCCTCCCTATCTTTCAAGGGCCGAGATGTACTCATGGTCTTCTCCACCCCCCAAGTGGAGTTTCATGCCTTCCGTGGGAATCGAACCACGTACCCTGGAGGCTATAAGTACATGGCCAATGCATTCCCACTACCAATTGAGCTACTAGCTCAATTGGTAGTGGGAATGCATTGGCCATGTACTTATAGCCTCCAGGGTACGTGGTTCGATTCCCACGGAAGGCATGAAACTCCACTTGGGGGGTGGAGAAGACCATGAGTACATCTCGGCCCTTGAAAGATAGGGAGGCCAGCCCATTGGGAGCCACCGGATGTTACAAAAAAGGCGCCTTTTTTTTGTAACATCCGGTGGCTCCCAATGGGCTGGCCTCCCTATCTTTCAAGGGCCGAGATGTACTCACGACCTTCTCCACCCCCCATGTGGAGTTTTTGCCTTCCGTGGGAATCGAACTCTGTACCTGGGGCCTAAGTACAAGTTCAATGCATTCCCACTACCAATTGAGCTACTAGCTCAATTGGTAGTGGGAATGCATTGAACTTGTACTTAGGCCCCAGGTACAGAGTTCGATTCCCACGGAAGGCAAAAACTCCACATGGGGGGTGGAGAAGGTCGTGAGTACATCTCGGCCCTTGAAAGATAGGGAGGCCAGCCCATTGGGAGCCACCGGATGTTACATCCGTAGTACAGCTTATCCCTTTTGGGTCATATTGTGTGAGAATCACAACTTAATTTCTAAGGCTTAAGGAAAAAGGATAGTTTTTCCCCTTTTGATACATATGTTTAATTCGTGCTTAATCCTTGAACCCAGTACATTTTTATAGTTTAAAACGAGTCCCTGACATGTTTCACAGATCACTTGGCAGTTGGGTACCAAGATTTTGAGGTTAAAACACAAGTTTCAGGATTCTGAGTTCTGCTACGGTCGCAGAGCGACCAGGACTTTACTCTGCGAAGCTTCAGACGCAGAAGTACTGTTCAGACGCAGAATGAAGCTTCAGACGCAGAAGTACTGTTCAGACGCAGAACGAAGCTTCAGACGCAGAATTACTGTTCAGACGCAGAACGAAGCTTCAGACGCACCCTTCAGACTCTGACCTCAGACGCACCCTTCAGACTCAGACGCACTCTTCAGACTCTGAATGATCAGACGCAGGTGCTCGCAGAGCGAAGCTAAGGGTCGCAAAGCGAAGTAGTCCAGAATGACTTTTTATTAACAAACAGTTGTATCAAGCCTATGATCTTTGAGATGCCTTGGAACAGAGTTACTTATGAACCTTCAAGGATTAACCTAGGATAAACATATGTATCATACAGAGTGATGGATAGTTTTCCCACAGGATTTCAGGAAGAGGATCAGGAATTATTACAGATGGGACAGTAAGCCCATAAGTATGACATATGATAACGATATGTCTAGAAACCTATAATAGGTTAACAGGAACTGAGAGGTATTCAGTTGGAAGTACATGAGTACTAGGAATGTTTCTCAACATTCAAGGATTCATATGAGAATAGTCTCAGGTATGTTAAGGGTTAGTTTTCCAGGATACCCTTAACTAGGCAGATTATGGTGTACCTTAGTCAGTGGTACCAGGTTTTCCCCAGGTTCAGGTACATTTATATGTACATCAGGGCGTGTCTCAGCTGTTCACGTCAGAGTGACACTGAGGATATACGCAATAGTTCAAGACAGGACGTACCCTAGGTAATGGTACAAAGCTAGTTATCAGGAACTATACAGATTATATGTATGTATATATGTTGACAAGTTGTGGCACAGGTACGCTTCAGATTTATTCTGGATAGGCCAGCCCATTAGGGAGCCTACATGACGACTCACATACATATATATGTTCAGGAAAATATCAGGATAATGTATTATAATCAGGAATATATATGTATATATATAAGGAAAAATTAATTATCAGGATAAACTTTGTGTCTTCTGGGTTCTCGCAGTTAGAGAGCGCAGGGGGTTCCAGTCATTGCTGGAATGGGAGGAACTTTCCGCGAGGATAACCACACATAAGTTTATAGTGTGTCTTCTGTGTTCTCGCTAGTTAGAGCATAGGGGGTTCCAGTTACAGCTGGGACGGGCAGAAACTTTTCGCGAGGATAACCACACACACAGGCAAGAGGAGTCCGGTGATTAGCCTCAGATAGGAATTTTCACCGGTATCAGGGGAATGTGCTCCGGGGTTACTCCACTCGAGGGCATTCCGTAAAATCAACTCAGATAATAATGTTTGTTACATGCTAACATCTAACATAATAATATCAGGAAAATACTTTATTATGTTATCAGGCAGGAAATAGTTATCAGGCAGGTATCAGGTATCAGGCAGTGATCCTAGGTTCCCCCTCGATCACTAGATTAGTAGGACGTAGTCCAGATTTCACGACTACACAATTTAGCAGGAACATGCAGGTTTAACCTTATATGGGTTGAGTTAGAGCTTGGCGATCATAGGTTTTCCCCAAGATTGCCGACAGTAGTGCATGGCGACCCTAGGTTCCCTGTGGTTGCCAACAGTAGGTTGGGTGGAGCTCACTGAGACATTATGTCTCATCCCAATACTTCTGGTGGAGGTTTACAGGTAAGCAAGAGGTTCGTGATGAAGTTCGTTCAGGAAGACGTTGGATGGAGTGCAGTTGCTCGTCATGTACCAGCTCAGGAGTTTATCAGAGATATGTATAAGTATTTGTAATGGTATTTGGATAATTGTATAAACGAGCCAATTGTACTCATTCAGTTGTATTATTATTATTATTGAAAATTTTGATGTATCCAGTATCAGTATAATACGCATGCTAATATTCTAGATAAAATTAGTATGGATGTTACATTATTCTTATAGAAATTGAAAAATAATGTTTTCTAATAAACATTTATGAATCTTTAACATGCGACTTAATGACACAAGTTAGCATGAGACTTAAAGACACAAGTTAGCATGACCCTTAATTTATAATTGTTTTATATAAAAAACTATATAATTAATGATTGGCGATTGTTGTTAGTTTAACCGACAATTTTCTACACTAATGGGTAAACACTAGGGGTGTGCAAAAATGTGGTTAACTGAACCATATCACCAAACCGAACCAAACTGAACCACAAAAAACTGAACCTTATTAAATGGTTCATAAACTGAACCACAAATTTAAATCAATTCAGTTAACCAAACTTAATTTAAAAACCAGTTTTAACTTGTTTTGAACTCTTTATTATTTTCTTTTACCAATGTTTAACCAAAATTTATTTTTGAGAAAAAATACAAATTTAAAAACAAAACAGATTTATATATATATATATATATATATATATATATATATATATATATATATATATATATATATATATATATATATATATATAACAATAAAATATTGTCACATAAGTTATATTGGTGTAGTGGTAAATAAATCTTGTAAAGAGGTAAAGGTCAAAGGTTCAACTCTAAAGTTAGATAAATTTTTAGTTAAAAGATAATTTAAATTAATTGTTGCCAGCCACCACATCACCCTACCGGTGCCACCACCAGCCACCACATCACCCTACCGGGCCGCCACCCGCCACCACCAACCACCGCGACGTCGCCGGAACGCCGCCGTCAGTTCATCGGACGTCCGCCGTCCTCCGCCGTGAACCACCACCGGCGGCCACCTACCACCCTCTCTTTCATAAATATTAACTTATTCATCTAATTTATTTATAATTATAATATTAAATTATATAAATAAAAGTATATTTAAACATTTATAAATTAATTTAAAAATTTGAAGAAAAAAAATATAAAAATCTCTCAATAAAAAAACTCACAAAAACTTGCTTTAATAAAAAAATACGGTTCAAAAATATTAAACTGGTTTCAAACCAGTTTTTAAACTGAACTGAATTGTTTTTAAAAATAAACCAGTTTTTTTTAAAGTGGTTTTTAAAAACTGAACTGAACCATTAATGTGGTTCAGTTCAGTGCACTTTATGCACTATAAACACCCCTAGTAAACACTGATAGAGACATTTTCATACCCGTGGTAAAATAAGATATAAGAATTTAATAAGATAATGATAATAGAACTCATGGACGTTTATATAAGTTGTGTATTATTTTGATGATAATAGAACTCATAAACCGTATATTTAAGTTATTTAATTATAAAAATGTAAGTTGTTCGGTATTTAAAAGTGACAATTAAATAGATTAAATGATCTAATTGGTACGGATAAAACTTAAAGGAGCAACTTGTTAAAATTAATTAATTTAAAAGACCTAAATGGTGCAAAAAAACTTAAATGACTAAATTATTACAATTAAATAACTTAAAGGACTATAATTTAGTCTATTTTGATTATACATGGAAATTGAGAAAGAAAAAAAAAACTAAACTCTCTCAAAGACACCAACCGCTCCATAGCATCAACTAAGATGAAAGCTAGAAAGAGCTAAATGTGGCAAGAAATAATAAGAGTGAAAATGTAGTTAGTAAAAATGTATGTGATAAAAATATTAGTTAGTTTCTTAAAAAAGGATATTAGTTAGTAAAAATAATGATAGTTAGTAAAAAAATGTTAGTAACGTTTAGTTAGTAATTGTTGTGTAGTAAGAGCGAGTTACAAGTCATATATTGTCTAAAAAAATGGAGATTAAACATTTTGTATGTAAGAAAACTTATAAATTTACTGCCAAAGTTTTGGATGAAAGTGTCTTGTCCACTTGTGTGGTTGTTCTGAGTCTAACGTGAATGATCTCTGAACTCCTCTCGTAACTCAACAGTAATAATAATGTTAGTTCCTCTTCATAAAAAAAGTTATAATAATGTTAGTTAGTAATATTTTCAGCGTTATTTTATACGCATACGTATAAAAGTATGGGCTTAACTATATCGTTAGTCACTTGTAACCAAAAAATATCTAATTAGTTGATGTAAGTTTGCGAGTTTTTTATTCTTTTTCTCAGTAACTTTTCTTTTAAACCTGACCTTGTAAGATGAAATCTTTTTGGATATAGTCCTTGATCCTATAGTTACATCTCAATCTAAACTTTCCAAAATACCCTTGATCTCAACAAATAAAAAAACAAGTTTTTTCTCATACTGAAACATTTTCCTTCAAATGTAACACCTCGTTTTATTAATTTAAATTAAATATATAAAAATCATGTTTAAAATATTTTGAAATTTTTTTTGAATGAACATTTTGAAAATTCAACTTTTGTATGACCGTCATAGTAATACTTGATAGCAGTTTATATTTTTATAAACAAGAGCTCAATAAAATGCTTTTACTGGTCTTATATGATGATATACTGCCAGTAGTAAAAATAAAATAAAGAGGTATAAAATATGGAGTTAAACTTTAATAAGTACGTAGAAACTTTTAAATGAAAATGAGGTGTTCCATAACAGTACATCACAATTTTAAATCCAAGTCATATGAAATTGCCTCATCAGACTAAAGCCAAAAAAAAGTAATACAAGTCAGCATAAACAATGTGCAAGTTTATTAGTCAAGTCTTCCTCTCCATCCAAAGCTTATTGTGTTTCAATTCCGCCATGAATCAAGTTTTCAGACACACATAATGATTAACATTTACAAAATAGTTAGTTTTTAAGGAAAATAGTTGGACTCCACACATGCTGACATCTAACTGTAACACCGCTCCAAGAAGACTATTGTTGTCAATATGACAATCAGATCATACAACTCATAATTAACAAGTACTTAAATGGTAGAAACCATCTTGATATTCCTCAAAATTTTCATTGTTAACCATCACAACTACCGGTATAAACATTCGAAACGAAATTAACTTCTAATGAATCACTAAATGTCATATAACCTATGAAGTCCTGATACTCCAAAATGAAGACGTATCCGTATCGGATACGTATCAAATACTGATTGATACGTATCAAATACTGATACTCCACGGATACTCGCGGATACGTACCTAAAAAGTATCAGAATTAATTATTTAAATTTTAAAAAAATATTTGATCGGACACTTAAAAGATACTCCACAGATACACAAAGATACTTATAAGATACTTTAAAGATATGTATCATATAAAAGATGAAAAGTAAAAAAATGAGACAATGTTGTAAATATTAAGTGAAAATGTATATAATTCAATTTTATAAAAAAACTTTACATTTTTATTTTGATCACATGTTTAAAAAATGAGTGGTGCTATATATAGCGAACCACATACTCACGAATGTCTGGCGAAAGCCTATTTTCTTATATTTTTCATTTATAAAATAATTCATAATATCGTTACATATCTAGTAAACAAATAAACATTTTATTGGATAATTATTAACAACTTGCCACCGCCAATTTTGTAATTATTGATATCCTCAACTAAAGCTTCAATGAAATTGTCATCTTCTTCCGTAGAGAAATGCATTTGTATCAGTTTGAGTCTAGGAACGAGTGGGTGAGTGATTAAGTGACTCGGCTGTGGTTGAACTAGAGAGAAACAACCTTAGTAAAGTAAAATGATTCGTTGAATCGTTGTATAACTCGGTTTAAGTGACTCGGTTGTGGTTGAAATAGAGAGAATCATACTTATTGATATCTTTTCGTACTGCCATCAAATTCTAAAACGGATGTATTCTAAAAAATTTCCAGAAAATTGAGTTTCCTTAGAGCTTGGATTTCCACCATGGCGAAATCTTCAAACTTGTTTGGCTAACTCGGTCGACAAACTCAGTCACGGACGAACGAGTGAGAAACCAAAAAATAAGAAATAACACAGAGATTATAAGAAGACATGATTAAGTGTGTTACAGAGCTTGCTGGAGTTGACATAAAACAGAGTGTGATTTTGTGATGTTTGGCGTTTGAGTTGGTTGCGAAACGGGCTGAGGTGGATTTGGGGAGGTGGTTTGGTACTGTTGAATTGGGTTTTTGGAATTGTTGTATGAAACACTGTATCGTTTTTCCTTCTCATTGTTTTATATGTTCATGTAATTTCTGTGTTAATGCTACGATGGAAGGTGAAGGTCGTTTTGGAGGAAGAAAACAAGAGATAAACTGAGACCAATGGAAAAGCCAAATAAATATGGAGTAAATTGCTGTGCCACCTCATTCACGAGGCTATCGTGAAATTATTTTTCGCTACAATTAGCATTTTCTTTAAAAAATTGTGACTTTTATAATAAAATAATAATGAAAAATATTGTTTTTAATTTGTTAAAATCAAGGTTATTTTAGGAAGTTCATAGTTTTTTTTATAGGGTAGGGTATAAAGTTAAAGGGTCACCTGTTTCTGATGATGAGTGATGGGAATTTTAGGAGTTTGAAGTATTTGGGCCTACAATCTGTTGGACTCGTTGATCAGAAAGGCCGAGGCCCAATTTGTTCAGAAATAGCATCATTTATAAAATAAAAAAAACCAACTTACACATATGTAGAAAATAAATAGCAAAAAATTAATCACTTTTATCAGAGCCTGGTTTCGATCCAGGGACCTGTGGGTTATGGGCCCACCACGCTTCCGCTGCGCCACTCTGATTTGTTGTTAATGGCTTGACATTTTAAATATTTATTGTAAAGATTCTGAGCCAAGATGTTGAGGTTCCTTACATCGTATGGATTTTGGGCCACTAATTATTAAATAGAAACTTGTCATTTTATTTTTAACATTATAGCATACTGATACTTTTACCCGTGCAGACAAATTATGAACAAAAGTTTTCTCCATAAAAAATGTATTTTTTAATCGCTACAAAACTACTCTACAAACATTTTCGGTCCATACAATTAAAATGATGAATACCATAATCATATGTTTTATAGAACAAAAGAAGAAGAAGATAAAAAAAATCATGTTTATCAAACTTAAATAATCAAAAGAGGTATTTAGCCCAAAAAAATAATAATTAAAAATCATGTTAAATAAGTTAGTAATTAGGTGACCAAGTTAGTAATTAGGTGACCAATTAACCCACCACATTCTTTGAAAAATAAAAAATTAACGCACAAATAAAAATAAAAAGTAAACTCGTTATAAACAATGCAAGTAACCACCATAGAAATTAATCAGTGATGCGTATGTGTGTTGAGATTAGTGCATCGTTTTGCCAAACCACCCCTTGATGGACACCACTTGTGTACCATTAAGGCAGAAATGTCACATGACATTGGTCAATTCAACTATTCTCTAACATCTTTTTATGTTTAAAAAAATTGTATTGTCACGTGTCACAATTGAATTGGACAATGTCACGTGACATTATGTCACGCAAGTGCAATCCCACCTTGATGGGTGATATAATGGCACTATCCCATTTTATACAACATACATACTTCGACAACACCAATTTCAGAAAATGTCGAACTAACTAACAACTACAATTTAATAAATCAATATCAAATCTCACCAAAACAAAACATTTCCGAAATTTATAAAACCCAATAGTAGCTACAAAATTAACATATCAAGAAGCTGTAAGGGAATATTAAGTATACAAACCAATCAGAGCAACAAACAAACATGCTTTAATTTGTCGATTGAAACAACGTCGTATGAGATTGAGAACCTGAACATTTACGTGGATCTCTTCCAAGCGAATTCTTGCTTGAACAAAGTAACATCTTGTGGGATGGAGGCTACCTTCTTGATAAAAAAAAATGAGAATCCAGCATCTGTGAAGACCTATAATATTGGAAAACAAATATTAGAGATAGGTTTTTCAAAAATGTTTCAAATATCCTATTTAGTAAAGGTTGTTCGAACCTTCTACGTAAAAACAAAAAATGTTATAGTTGGATATCCAATTGTTATATGAATGCATATATGTCAACAACATGTAGTTTTTTATACCAAGCACCAACAAACGATGTGCTAAAAGAATTTGTGCAAGGAACCATGAAAAAGAATAAAATACTTTGTAATTCATTTCTTTGTTCTTCAAAATTTTTCTATGAACTATCTATGGTTAACTTTAACGGTAAATCAAAACAATGAATGAGAAAAATTGTGTACAAAATATAATGCAAAATAAATATGAACGAAACTAAGTATTTAAATTTACCTTTTTATAAGAAAAGAGGTGTACACATTAGAGGAAGAATAATCCCAACCAGCTGAAAAAAAAAATTCAAAACGTGATTACCAAGATGGAGAACAAAAATGAAGAAGCTTTCAAAGTGATGGATTTACCATGGATCTGCGAAAAAAAATGTTACAATGTGTCAAACTTGCAAATGGAAGTGATGCAACTAAAAACTTTACTTTAGAAAATGAAGATAAACATAAAATAGGTGTTGAGGAAGGCATATGTACAAAGGAGAGGAACACCAACAAATGGAGAATGACAGAATAAGAAATGTCACGATGGAAAGGAAATGGGAAAATAGAAGAATGTAATGGAATCAATGCACACAAAACTAAGAGGCACCTCTTGAAGAACCCATTTTTCATGCATGTAAACTTAATGCACCAATTTCAATTCCCACGCAATGTATTGGAAGATACAAAGATGAGTACACATTTGTAATTAATTCACATTTGAAACTATTATCAGTGCATTTAAGGCACAAAATGTGGTTGAAAAGGTAAAATTAGTTTAATTTGGAGCACCGTGCACATAGCTAATGTAGCATTGGAAAAGTAAGGTCGTACACTAATTATGAATCAAGTTTTGGGAGGAAATTTGAAATTCAAAACCGTGTTGTGAAGTATACAAAGTAGATGAGAATTTAGTGTAGTAAACCTAATCAGATTTGGCGCCCAAATAAGTAGGGTTAGGGTTTTCCATTAGGGTTGTAATATTAAGTAGGATTAGAAATAATATGATACTAGACCATTGACCCGTGCGACGCACGGGTCATATTCACTGTAATATATCTGTAATATATAGGATATAGTATATCATAGAAAAAAGTTGATGTTTAATAAATAGTACATATAAAAGTTCATACCACCCTAATTCCTTTAAATGCTTAATACATAATTATTTGCTTTAGCCCATTGAAATTAACATCATTCATCATTTGTTTTCAATTCTTCTCAATTAGACGCAACGCCAAATTTAGAATTATAAGTGAAATCAATAACAAATACAACTACATGAAATATGCGGACATAGCATACGAACAAACTAACCTAGTGTGAAAAATGGAATATCAATGTGTCTTTATGAATAAGACATCAAAAGAAACGAGAATGCATCATAAAGACTGAATAAAGTTAGCCTAATGTCAAGTGGTTAATGAGATTCACTAAAAACGAATCATTCAGGACAACCCGGAATCAATTCTTAGGTGGAACAATTCTTGGTTAGGCTATCCTTATCTCGCGACCGAACTCCGACCTTTTTCATAAAAACTGGAGGGTTAATGCCAAAAGAAAAAGTGAGCCTAATGTGAAGACGAAATTCATAATATTTTTTTGCTTATTTCAAATCATGTAAAATTAATGGAATTATACAACTAGATATTGATATTTAAATTTTCTTCTTTTTGTATGTCATTTATCAATGGCAAAGATTAGGCTTTTTAGAATGTCCAACAATAATTATTAGTACACTCTTTGTAAAAAAAAAATTATTACTACACTCAAAAAGGAAAGAAAGTAAAAATTTCAGTTTTGTTTTTCTAGGGACAAATTTCAGTTTAGTTAAATAATTTACATAAACAAAATCAAATAATCTGATAGCCAGTGAAACATTGATAATTATAAAAAGAGGAATATTAGGGTCACACCCTCAAACACATTTTTCTAAACACACCCATGCATGTGAAGCCAAATTCAATATTGCAGTCAAAATCATCCTAATATACCCCCTAAAAAACCCCAAAGTCAATATTGCAGTCGGTACTACTACATCATTTTTTAAATTTAAAAATCTTAAAGAATGACTAAAACTGAGTGTTTTTTAAATGGGGATCAATTCCGCGTTTGAGTAAAAATAGAAGGACAAAAACGCCTAAAAACTAAAATAAGTAGAACTATGACTTAATAATTTAAAGAACAATTCATTTTTATAACCATACAAATAATGAAATGGTAAAAGACACAAAAAAAGAGGATAAAAGACACCTAAAATTATGAGTAGAAAGTAACTATGTATCGATAATTGAAGTAATCCTTAACCAATATCCCAAAAGTTGAGATGAAGGTGGCATCAAGATCTATAGCACCAAAAGCAAAGTTTTATTAAAAGCTTGATTTTGTTAACTTAGTTGCAGACTAAACATATTATATTAAGTAATATGAGTTACAATAGCATAACTAACCGTATGTAATTGTCCAAATATGTACATCAAATAAAGTAGTATATTGATTTGATATCCCATGAAAACACTTCTTTCAGATGGGACCAAAGTAGCAAACAATATTCTCAAAATGCATTTTTGCAGTCAAAGCAAACTATCTTAAAACTCAATTTAAATTACTTGCAACTTGAAATAATATGAAAATGGGAGACATCATACATGATGAGCAGACTGTAATAGATTTTTTGAGGGGAGCATACTGTAATATACAGGGTTTTTACTTCCTCATTTTCCTCTGACCTTAGAAGCCACAATCTAAGCTTCGAAGTGTCAGGTTCTGATCGCTCTCAGATGTCGCTATGCCTACAAAATAGTGCAAATAATGAGCAAACAACTGTATAGAAATGAGGATATAGATGTGTCTTGGTTGAAGTCAGTAGAGCAGAAAATAGAGAAGTAAATACTTTGTAACCTCATTATTCATAAAGAGAAAAAAAATTAACTAAAAATTTATTTCATAATTTGTAGAAAAATTTATCCTATAGACTGTAACAGGGAAAAAAACACAGAAGAGGATAATTGGTCTAAAAGCCTTATTAACAAAGAACAGTAAAAAAAATACTAAATCTCAAGGTGAAGGGTACTTGATCCAAGGCAGCATGTAAAGTAAAACATTAACACACGAGGCTGTTTAAATGTGGGTGTGATGTGCAGCAAGGAGTAAACACTGAAGCTAAAATGACAAAAAAGAGAATAACAACAAATTCATCAAGCAAATCTGCCTCAAGTGAAATTGGTTTTAAAAGCTTTTCTGTTCAAGAAAATATACAGGTGGTGTTGCTTGGGGTTGAAATATGAATCAAAGATAGTATAGATTAATGCATCATTTTTTTTAAAATGTGTTTTATTAATTATGGATTAAAGATCCAAAAGTCCGATTCCAAAATCCTTCATG
This sequence comes from Medicago ruthenica, assembly GCA_018208015.1. Lineage (NCBI taxonomy): Eukaryota > Viridiplantae > Streptophyta > Magnoliopsida > Fabales > Fabaceae > Medicago > Medicago ruthenica. The sequence goes on along the minus strand of CM031372.1, from coordinate 102,200,546 downwards.
ATCCAAAAGAGAAGCAGTGCCAAAAGCTTTGCATATCTCAATCTGAATCTCCCAACTTTAACATAACTCCTAAAAAATCTAATACTATAATTCTTCATAGAACTTTCAATTGTAAATTTTTTCTTTCAAGCTACATAATCATTTTTCTTTCAATCTTCACAATATTGAATTTGGCTACTGAAAAACCACTGTAACCTGCAAAAATAGATAATCAAAGTATCAACTTTAGATCAATAGATATGTCATAAAATGGTCAAAAGATACATAGATGTGATTTTGTATAAATTCAATCAGATTCTTTAAGAACAATTCAAGACATAACATACTTCCTAAAGAAAAAGAAACAAATATCGAGAGAGCACAAAAAAAAAGGGAAAAATATTACAGGAAGAAATTTAGAATCAACTTATTAAACTGGATACTTGAGTCTCATTTTAGCAATTGTTTCATTCATTTGTTTCTTCATACTCCAAAAAGACTATTACGACGATATGATCCCTCACTACCCTGTCCAGAAAAAATAACAAAGACAAATTAAAAATAAAAAGAACACCAACTGTATTTTTGAGTGAGAGATGAGAGAAAGGAACAATAACCTTCACTTGTGTCCTTGTCTCCAGCAATCCTCCACCCTCACCGCTGCTAGCGCATGGAATAAGACATGTTGAAATCAAGCGAAGTATGGAGATTATATTGTCGGCGCAAACACCATGCAAGCGGAGAAGGGCGTGCCACGGATGCCGGTGCATCAACAAAGAATTGGGATTTTGAAGCTTAGTTTGGAAGAAGAAGATTGCAGAGTGAGTTTGGTGGTGGCAAAATTTCTAGTAGAGATCAATTTAACTTGTCAATTTGTATTATGCAGCAACTACCTTGCATAAAATAAATAAGAAAAACGAATAACAGTGAGAGAGATAGAGCAAAGAACAATGAACATGTGAATTTTTTTGTAGGATACAAATCAGAGCACCACCGACCATGATCAATTTCATGTTGTTTGGAGGAGGAGCGGTTTGAAATCAAGAATAGCATGGAACGGTGGTAGATGGAAGGAGAGAAGAAGAAAACATAACATCATTGTACACTATTAATGGGCATTTCAATGGTGGTGGTGGGAATTGAATGGCAGAAAATTGAAATGTTAATTGGAAATAGACTAATAATATGAAATGCTCCTTATTCATTGGCAAAGCAAGTTGTTAACATAACACATATATATAGAGAGAGACCACGTGCAGTGTAAGTATGGATTTGGGAAATAATGTGGCTAATTAATTTGCATGGAAGATATGAAGAGGTATGTTGGGAACAGGGATTTGAGTGGGAATGCTAGTAAATGCCATATAAGTTTGTACATGTATCGGCAGACTTTATGAATTGTGGGAGGGAAATTTTGAATTTCAAATTGGAATGATGATTAGGATAGGCACTTAGGAGTAATTAATGTGTGAGCAACGGAGGGAAAAAAACCAAATGAGAAGAGTGGATATTACAGATGGTCTTTGGAAAAATGAGAGAAAGAGAGAGAGAGAGAGAGAGAGAGAGAGAGAGAGAGAGAGAGAGAGAGAGAGAGAGAGAGAGAGAGAGAGAGAGAGAGAGAGAGAGAGAGAGAGAGAGAGAGAGAGAGAGAGAGAGAGAGAGAGAGAGAGAGAGAGAGAGAGAGAGAGAGAGAGAAATTGATTTTGTTTTTCTTGGAAATGAACAAAATGTATCGGAGAAAGAGAGAGAAGTCATGAAGCCTTGGTAGGAGCAAAGTCAGCCCTTTGAGTCGTGTGTAGCATTAACTGCATGAGTAATGGAGGGAAATATTAGGGTGAAATTAGGGTAGAATTAGGGTTATGAATAGCTTTAGGGGTTAAATTTTAGTAATAAGAGATTATCCCTTTAAAAGAACATTATAACATATATTAACCTTCTTTAAAAAAAACATATATTAACCTCTTGTCAAAATAAAAAACTTATGTTTTTATTATTATTTAGGTCAAATACCTCCCTGGGTCCTTTAAGTTTCACGTTTGTATCGGATCAGTCCTTTAAGTTTTTAAAGTTTCAGATTGGTCCTTTAAGTTATTAAAAGCTTACGTCGTTACCCTTTCAGTCAACTTCCGTTCCAATAAAGCTGATATGTCCGTTAAGTGGGTGATGTGGCATAAAACGTTGCGTTTTGCCAATCCAGCATGTTAAGTCAGGTTCCTTTTCATTTTCCTCATTCATAACACAAAAATTAGGGTTTGGCTTGGTAGGAGAATTGGGGGTAAATCAAAAATCGAAAATTGGGGCAAAAATCTCTCAATCTCGATCTGCGTATGCTATTGCGAATCCAAAGCACTTCCTTAATCAAAGGTTTGATTCTTTGTTATTCTTCTTTGCGAATCCAAAGCGTTATCTCTTCCACTTCGTTTTTTGTGAATACTAATTTAAGTTGTTCTCTTGTCTACTTCATTTTTTGTGAAAGACCATGTTATTCTTCTTTGATTCTTCGTTTGTTGATGTTTTTTCGTTGTTCTTCTTCTTTGTTTCTTCGTTTGAGACACGTAGCTTTTCCACGTTTGAGATACTGATTTAAGCGTTATCTCTTCCACATTTTTCTGTAGTTTCACGTTTATTCTCTGTATGCATGTTTGTTTTGGTACTATTAGTTCTTCCTTTATTGGATGCTTATGGTCCATAACTTTTCCAAATTTGGGTTTGTTTATAGTTGTCTGTTTTACTCATTTGTAGTTGTTTATAGTGGTATTGTTAGGGTTTCAAATATTTTATCTTTTGGTGGTCCCATAGTTGTTTGTTTTAGTATGCTGTCTCATTTGTGTATTTAACTATACAGGTAGCAAATGTCTCGTTTTTTTATTGATTTCCACCATGGTGGGTATTTCGATGAGAACACAAATTACCAAGGAAATATTTCAGAATGGGAATGTGACAGTGAATACTGAGGTTTTTTTGAAGTAAAAAAACTAGCAAAAGAAATGGATTACACTGATGAGGTGTGGTACAAGGCTGGTGAAGAGTGAAGGCAATTGACAAATGATGATGGGGCAGCTGAATTGGTAGAATTGGCTACAACTAATGGAAAGGTACACATATACTTAATACATACTATTTCTTAACCTGAGATTATAACTGCAATTGGTTATGGCCCTACTGATGAGGCCCAACCTACTAAGCCAAAACATAACGAGTTCCCATCTATTGATGCCCAAACTGATGAGGCCCAACCTAATGATATAGCAACTGAAAATGATGTAATAGATGATCAAATACCGGAAGATTATTGTGAAGATGATGAAAATTTAAGTGATTTAAGGATTGATGATTCAGATGATGATAATTTTCTTGATGAAGAGGTATTGATTAATGAAGTAGGTAATAGTGAACCACAAAAGAAACATAAAAAAAAGGGTGGTAGGCCTAAGAAACAATTGCATAATGTTGAAAGGGAAACAGTTGAATGCTTTTGATTTTGTATTGTACACACTTGTAATGTATGATACTTGTTAAGTGGTATTACACACACTGCAGTTCACCCTTAAAATTTAGAGATAGTATATATCCCACGTTGTTAGCAGTCCATGCCATAGAAACTTTTCTACTTCATAATCTTTTTCTGTAACATGTTAACAATATAAATCTGCCCGTTATAATTTGCATTTACTAATTTGTATTTACTGTTAAAATGACATCAGGAATACCATGTTGTCATGCCATAACCTGTTACAAATACAGAACTGAGGACCCTGCAAACTGCATACCATCTTTTTACAAGAAAGAAGTGATAGGTATTTGGCAAGTGTACCAAAAACTATTGAAGTAATAAAATATAAGTTCGTATCCACGAGGACTGATATTAGTTTCTACTCAGCAATTACATTAAGATACAAGATGTGTATAAATGGGGGGTTGCACGAGGCAATTGGTTTGGTTGAACAACATAAACTGTTGAAAAGATAATTAAAGTTTGGTTTTAGAAATTTATGAGAAAGATGGTTAAGCCCTTCGATTCCACTAACGCTATTGTAATGATAAATTGCACCCCTTTCATATCAATGTCTACCCAATTTTATGATAGATTAACAAAATGGTTCTACTCAATCTCTTGACCTAGAACCCTCTCCTAAAGTAACTATCCCTTAATCTCTTAAGTGAAATAGAAACCGTTGGAGGTTTTACACAGTCCGTTAATCTCTAAATCATAATCTAACAATTTTCTATCTCTAACTTAATTGATTAGGTTAAACAAATTTCCTAGATCAGATTCAAAAGCCATGGCTAGTGGTCATTCAAAGTCCACAATCAATTTATATATTCAAGAAAGCTAGGGTTAATAGTCAATCATAAACATACGAAAAGCATTAAGCATAAAGAAATCTGAATAAAACTAGGTTTTCATTGATAGTCCAAGGAGTTCATACAATTCATGAAGCTATACAAATTACAACAGATTCATCTAAGGCTCAACCACAATAGAATTAGTTACTCATAGCTAAAGTACGAACAACAAATTCAAAAGAAAGATTCATTACATGGAATGGATAACTGACTGTGAGTTTTGATGGTCTCACACCTAATCTCCAGCTCTTCAGATCTAACTTATGCCTTTTTCTCTCCAAAATTTCGAACCCAGACCTCAGAAACGCGTTTGCCTTAAATAGACATAGCAAAAATCTTGTCCCGAAGTCCTAAAATCGTGGCCCGATCTCATAGAAATCAAAATCCATCCTGACGCGCCATCAAAATCGGCGCCCGATTTATACAAATCGGCGCCCGATTTTTTACGATTTGGCAGGCTTCTTTTAGTCTTCAAATCGGCGCCCAATTTTCTCTTTCTTAAAATGCCTGCTTTTCTTCTATTTTTCAGCTTCAGAGACATACAATTACACTGAACTCAACTAGAAAATGCATAAAAACAACTAACAAAACAGATATGACATAGTGTCATCAAGAAGCATATGTGGCTTGCTACCAGCCTATGATATATCCAAGAAATGGCGAGAACCTTTGGAAATCTACACCTTACCCAGATATATTACCACCTCCAGTGAGAAGGATGCCAGGGAGGCCAAAGAGATCAAGGAATAAGGCTACTGATGAGAAGCAAAAAGATCCATCACTTGTTAGCAAAAGAAGGATGCAAAACAAATGTAGCATTCACAAACAACCTGGGCATAAGAAAGGATCATGCAAAGTTGTTCCTCCAACTCATCCATAATCTTCTACTCAGGCACCTACAACTCAGCCACAATCTTCTACTCAGGCACCTAATACTCAGACACCTGCACCAACTCAGGCACCCACACCAACTCAGACACCTGCACCAACTCAGGCACCTACTACTCAGCCACCTACTACTCAGGCAAGTAAGAAAAGGAAGAAACCTGAAACCACTATGAAAGGTAAGACTACTCAGACTACAAAAGGTACTTCATCTCAACCCATTCCAGATGAAAATGGAAAAAGGCTTAAAAGACTGAGGAAGGTTGATACTTCAACTCAACCCACTGCAAGTGCAACATCTTTGTTCAAGGAAGGGGCAACATCTACTATGTCCACAAGATCAAAGTTGCAGACTAGGAAAGCTACATCTTAGACTTAGGAAGTATTTAGACTTGCTTATTTTTAATGTAATCTGCCATCATTTTGGATGTATGATATGGTAGTCTTTTTGGCCAATATATGTATGAATTGGTGTCATTTTGGATTTGTCGTTTTAGATGTAATTTGATGATGAACACAACTGATCATCTTTTTAAATTGGCATGAATTGGTATGGATTTGGATGAATTTTGATGTATTTGATATCTTTTTGATATGACAGATGTTATGAATTGGAATCATTCTAGTTATTTAATAGTTATGGATTGGTATCATTAGCAAATGCTCTTGTCTCATTTATTTAAGATAAAATGATGTCCCATAACTATGTTGTCCCATACCTATGTTGTTCCATCTAGTTATTTAATTTGTCCCATAACAGATGTTTATTTCACTTTACAGGTAGCAACTATGGTCCATAACTATGATGTACATAACTAAGATAAAATGCTTTATGCATCACACTAATTTTGTTTAAGAATTTATGCAACATGGGCAACATATTTTCTTCAAACTCTTGTTTCATTAATGTGCTTGCTAATAAATTACAACACCTTCAAACATTACAACACTTCTCACATTACGTCACTTCCGAGCAATACATTGCACAACACACTAAACTTTGGCCAAACAATACATTGCACAACACACTAAACCCATTCATTACATAAACAACACACAATACATCACTTTAAACTAGCACAATACATCACTTCAAACTAACCATAATCAAATCAATTGTAGTCATGAAACATAACACAGTCAACAACAAACAAGTAACAATAACCATCTTCAACGTATATTTTGTTGAATTTTCTTCATTTTTAGCCCCGGTTATTTTCCCTTTGATTTTCATTAGCTCTATGTCCTTCTTGCAACAATCAACGCATTGAGGACCAACGTTCTTTGTTTGTGTTTGTTCTTGATTTTGTGTTTCTGCCTGAGTTTGGGTTTGTGCTTCTGGTTTTCTTTTTGAAATCCAATCGAAATAACCACACCCAGCTTCAGCATCATCAGGCTATGAAACAGAAAAAATAAACAATGAATTAAGCAACAACCACCAGTCATAAAATTAACATATAATTAATCAATTACCTTCCAATCTCGACATCCCCAGAATTTTCGTCCTTTGTTTGGCCCCAATTTTGATACTGTGCAAAGAACACATGGTTCATTATACCAACACTATGGATCCTCGCGCCTACCACTGGAATGAAAAAAAACTAGTAATCTGATAACGAGAATTCGAAGAATTGGAACGATTTGAAGCCATGATTTTCTTCAAAAAGCATTAAATTGGTCGTTAATGGGGTTAGGGTTTTCAATTTGGGGAAGAATGGGTGAAGATTGAAGAGGAATGATAAGGAATCTGATGGGGCATTATTGGAACACGCTCGATTGGCAAAACACAGCGTTTTATGCCACATCACACACTTAGTGGACAAATCAGCTTTATTGTAACGGAGGTTTACTGCAAGGGTAACGGCGTACGCTTTTAATAACTTGAAGGACCAATCTGAAACTTTATAAACTTAAAGGACTGATCCGATACAAATGTGAAACTTAAAGGACCCAGGGAGGTATTTGACCTATTATTTATTGATTCTATATAAGTTTTTTTCAACGCAATTATTAGTACAAATGAACTTCTAGTGCATACTTTTTTTTTGTTTTTGAGAAAACAACAATTGGAGTTGGAACCAAAATTTTCATAGTCATGAAGCATGAGGACTCTTGTTTGCGGAAATCTAAAACTTAGTCTATGAACTTAATTAGTCTATGAACTTGTATATATAACTTAGTTTACTTTGTATTCCACAATGCTTTAGCTCTGACCATCACTGTATCTGTATGCATTGCATCTAGCCATCAACTATAGCACTTTTCTTTTTCTTTTTTATTCTTCTACTTAAAAATTATTGAGCAGATAATCACGAATAATCAAATATTATTAGACACTAAATCTTCGTTCATTCATATCTTGTAGATATTTCTAGCACATTAAAATATCTTAAGGACCATTCATATCACAGTGAGGGTCTTTGGTTGTTGATCGTATGTTGGTGCCTTCTGATGCATTTGATTTCGATCTTATGATCTAAATGAATGGCCAATGCTATAGATTACTTCGTCTCAAAATATATATTCTTTTAAGAAGGGCAAACTAACCCATTAAACCTGATATCTCTAATGTTACAAGACAACACCATCGGACAAAACTAAGTGTGTTCTCAAAATAAATGATTTAATTGACCAATTAACATAAATTAAAAAAAAAATATAAAAGAACATGAGAATATTACTTTTACTAAATTGCTCTCGTGTATTTGATATCTTACAAACCATTCATGCCATAGTCATGTCTTTGGTGCATTCACATTTACAAAATGTGAAGTAGAAAATATAAAATGACCGTGACACAAATGATATTATAGGGTTTCATTGAAAAAATGTCTTGCTAACGCATGCTCTTTTGTGCTCTAATGTCACATATTAAGATTTCAAATGCAGCAATTTTACATTGTTATAAACATTTTTTTTTACTTTTGAAACATTGAACTTATGGTTTTTAAAATAATGTTATTGTATTAAGTTCTTTAACATGTGTCATTAAGACAAATGTTAACATTCTCCTTAAAAAAGATAATGTTGCATTGAAAATTGAAATGAATTGATCATTTTAAAACACTTTTTTTTTACCACTACATCAATTATTTTGGGTCGGAATATGTATGAGTCGATTGATTTTTAATCAATTTCCGAGATTGATAACCCATGGGAAGTTTTACCCGATACCCTTACGCTTGTACCTTCACCCCTACAATTTATCAAAAATTATAATATTTGATATTTCCCTTTTGTCATTTAATTATTTACACATTTTTTTCACCCTCAGTTTCATCATTTCCCAATCGATATGAGTTCACCCCGCATGATAGTCTAAATACCTCACTTTAAACATTTTCCAATTCATATGAGTTCATCCCGCATGATAGTCTAAATATGTATTTTTCAGAAACCTTTTTTAGTCAAAGAATCTCTGGTATGTAATTTTATTTTCTGGAAAGCAGTGAACCACAATTCTAGAAATTCGTTAATAATTCTTTCTTTTAAATCTTTCATGTTGTCGATCACCGTCTGGCAAATTAGGTCTCCGTAATAATTTGGATAGGTATTTAAAACTAATCAAATGAAGTCTCCACTTTCACCCTTTCGTGTCAATGGATAGCAATTAACTTGTGTCCATTCAAATTTCAATAATCCCTAACGTTAGCCAAATAGAAAAGATTGTCTCCAACATACACATTACTTATAAACAAAAAAACCCATTTTTTTTATTTATTTAATAATCAATATATTTGATCGATAATATAAACTAAATACATAAATTATTCAATAAATCTAAACAATGGTTTTTTTATAACAGTGATTGGGGTACTGACGCAGTCGGAAGCGTAGGATAGCAAGCGCTAAACCTAGGTTGAAAAGAAACAAGTTTGCAAGCGACAAACTTGTGAAAATAGGGTTCCGGAATCCACCAGAAATTGAGAAAACTCTCTGAAATATTATTGATTGAATAAAAGTTGCCTCTTAGGTTACAACTGTTAAGCTTAAATAGGGAAATAACAAACCCCTAATGGGCCGAAAAATAACAAACTGAAATAAAACAAAAAATAACAAACTAAAAAAAAATAACAAACTGAAATATTAAAAAAAATACTATGAAAACCCTCCTACATCAGACTCCTCCACTTCTGAAGAACTCGACCCCGAGTTCTTATTCTAATAAAGAATTTTCCATGCATGTTGACTGCTCCAATGAACAAGAGACCACCCTCCTGGATCCCATTGAGTGAAATACAAAGATGGTTTGGTTTGAAAAACATAGATTGTCGATGACGGTTGTTTGACGGTGTTATCTACAACTGCTACTTGGTACCCTTGCAAACCTACAATGCAAACTTGCTGCTTACCATCTTCCCACATACAAAGCTTTTTTCTTTCATTAAGGAGATCATCGAGCTTCCCACCATATATTTCAAATAAACTCAAACAATTGAAATCCTTGGGTCCGGTAAGTATGATGCATCAATCTTAGGATGTCCCTTGATGCCTTAAGTGGCAGTGGTTTCATTGTAAATGTTTTTCCACTTCCTGTTTGCCCGTATGCAAAACAAGCTGCCTTAGTGCGTTCAAAGATGATTGGAACTATAGGTTCCACTGTGTCACGATAGACCTCATCATTCGTAACCTCTTCATTCAAGACAACATCAAAAACAAATTTATGCTTCTCTGCTGTTTGTTCCTTTTCGACAGGTTAATCCTCCTTGATTTCTTCAGCTTGTTCCTTAATTACTTCAGGCTCTTCAGTTTCTTTTTCTTTTGGTTCTTCTTTTCTTACCCTCACGACATCAATTTCATCAATAATTCGATAAACCTTTGAAGAACCTGAATCCCTAATAATTTGATTGTTTTCACCATGTGGAACCCTAATTGGTCCACCTCTCCTGTTCGGATTGTTTTTGTTGTTGTTGTTGTTGTTGGCGATGTTGTCCACTTTAGTTATCAATGCCGCCATCTGATCTGATACAGCCTTGATCATCGCGACTAAACTGTTAATGTCTGCCTTTGTAACAGGTAGATCTCTCATGGCTGATCACGTTAGGAAAAGAACAGGAGAAACCTGCTCTGATACCAACTGACGCAGTCAGAAGCGTAGGCTAGCAAGCGCTAAAACTAGGTTGAAAGAAATAAGTTTGCAAGCGACAAACTTGTGAAAATAGGGTTCCGGAATCCACCAGAAATTGAGAAAACTCTCTGAAATATTATTGATTGAATAAAAGTTGCCTCTTAGGTTACAACTGTTAAACTTAAATAGAAAAATAACAAACCCCTAATGGGCCGAAAAATAACATACTGAAATAAAACAAAAAATAACAAACTAAAATAAAAAAAATAACAAACTGAAATATTAAAAAAAATACTATGAAAACCCTCCTACATCAGGTACATAAAAATATAAAAGAAAGAAGGGGAAAAACATAAGAGTGATTTAATGAAAATTGGTAAAAATTGAGAAAATTAAAATTGCAATAACTCAATTACCAAATTTAAAATAGATACTTTTATTTTTGGCCTCAGCAAGTTTATCTAGTATAGTTTCTTTGCGGATCAATTTCCTAGTAAAGACAACATGAGTCACGACAAGGACCATGACGAAAAGTACGAGTGAGTAAGGTACTGAGAAAGTTAGTACATACATCCATTTATAGAAAATGCTAAAAACTCTGTAACCAAAGGAAAATGTGCCATAGGCATATAGTATTAGTGCTAGCGTGATATGGTCATTTAATTTGAGTCATTCCCTTAACACTAGGAATGCAATTATGTTTTTTTCCGTGTCATTTTAAAGTCTATCTTCTTTTCTTTCTTTAGGCTTCAAAATAGAAAGAAAAAAATTGATATATCAATGTTTAGATCTCTTTTCAGTTCTTGGAGTTGGAGATAAGGTTTAACAGTAACTTCAAAGATGTTGGAAGGTAAGGCTATGATAGAAGATACTGACATGCCAGCTAAGATGCAGATTCAAGCCATGGCTTATGCTTCTGAGGCTCTTGATCTATATGATGTTCTTGATTGCAAATCCATTGCTGCCCACATCAAAAAGGTTACATTTTTCTATTCAATCCTTGTACTATACACACAACATGTCATCATTAAGTTGTTCATAGATAGATGTATAGTAATCACCTTATTTATTAAGAACTAAATAACTGTCTAAACATGTATATTGAAAAGGTAAATTGATATCCAAATATTATTTATTTTTCTCTGAATGTCATTTCAGGAGTTTGATGCAAGATATGGTGGTGGATGGCAATGTGTGGTAGGTTCAAGTTTTGGCTGTTTTTTCACTCACTCTAAGGGAACTTTCATATACTTCACTCTTGAGACTCTCAATTTCCTTATCTTCAAAGGAGTTTGAGCTAACTTTTTCTTCATCTCTTCCCTCCATGAGTATCCCCATGTCATATCTGGTTGTGAATGAAATTCCTCCAAGGGCAGTACTAGAGAAAAATGCAGAGCATTTTCCTTTATCCTTTTTTTCTTAGTTGTTTTCCCTTTTCAGATGGAGATTATGTTAGCAACAACTCTCCTAGTCATTAATTGAAGGGTGCTTTGCATTTGTAGTGTTCATTTTGATTTTGTATATATGATGATGGATATTTAATGATAAAGTTCTTCAGTTTTTCATTTTCTGCTTTTAGTGTGGTCACCTTATCTCAAAGTTGTGTGGATGTTCTTTTCTAATCCCTCATTTATCCATAGTCTTATAGTCAGAAGCAGACACAGAACAAAAACTAGCTAAATTACATGTATGAAATAATTTATGAATCGAGTTGATTGAATTAAAGAGTACACCAATATCAATTTGAAGATGAAGAATTTGCAGATGTTTAAAGTATATCAGAGAACAACAATAAGGCCAATTGAAATTAATAATGGAATCAAAGGTAGGAGAAATCCGGATTCGAATCAAAGGTGGGGACAACCTTTTCTTTTCAAGTCCCTGATGAGAAATATTTAATTGGAAGCCAAGTCTATATCAATCAACTGAAAATGAGCAGATAGACGATTAGTTGATTGCAAAGTATTGCCTTTTGAAACAATAAAATTTGATTGCACAGTAGAAAATTGATTCTTTATTCATAAACAGTTCTTTATATTAAGAATGTTGCTTATTTTTAAGGAATCTAACTTGCCACCTAAATGAGCTCTCCTAGAAAAGAAAATGGAACTTTTGTTGATTACATGAAACCTATTTAAGACATCACCTTGAAAATGTTCTCACATATGTTTCTTGCATACAAGAACAACAAAGAAATTATCCAAACAAAATCATGTGTTCAGAGCATCACACCAGAAATATCTATAGCAGTTTAACTTGTATAATAGACATTGACAAACCATTATTCAAATATAATTCAATCAATAATATCACAAGACTGGAGTCAAAAGTGGCTTGCCACTAAAGTGGGCCTCCAAGTTTGCAATCAAAAGGTCTGCCATATCGTTGCAAGTCTCCACAGTGTCACTCCCCACATGAGGAGTGAGCACAACATTCTCAAGACCTACCAACTCCTCAGGAACATTGGGCTCATTCTCAAACACATCGAGTCCCGCTCCACCCAACCGTCTTTCGACCAATGCAGACACGAGTTCGGGTTGGTCGATGATTGGTCCACGACCAATGTTGACGATAACCCCTTTTGAGCCCAATGCATCAATAACTTCACGATTCACAATATGACGTGTTTCGTCAGTGAGGGCACATGCTACAACAAGTATTTGAGAGTTAGCAGCCAAATCAAGAATGTTAGAGTAATACTTGTATGATCCTGCCTCTGGTTTTTCAGATCTTGAGTGGTAACTAACTGGGCACCCAAAAGCTGCAGCTCTCTTTGCTATTGCCGAACCAATCCTTCCCAATCCAACAATTCCAACTGATTTACCACTAAACTGAAATACACAATAAAACAATTATTGATATGATTGTATTAGGCTTTTTAAATTAAATAGCTTAAAAAAATACATTTGTTTTTGATTTATGTAAAACTAAGTGCTATTAAGTGGATCATTATAGGTTGGATCTATATTATTTTATTTCAATCATAGAATATTGTTCATATTATATTAGTCCGACAGTTGTTTGGTCACGTTAGTTTTTGTTAATAGTCTCCTCATATTGGAACGAGGTAAGACCCGAAAATAAGTTTATAAGTAGATGAAGTTACAACCTGATTTTGTAAGAGTCGAGTTAAGTTCAACTCAAATTATAAAAAAACATCAAAGCTTAATCAACATTCTTAGGTTGTTATTACCAAGTCACTCGGATACTCTAGATGTCGACATGAGGGGTGACTTAAAACTTAAAAGTCCCACATCGGATGTGATAAAACATAAGAAAAGAACCAATGCATAAGTGAGTCAATCTCGTCTTTTAGGTTGAGTTAAAGTCAACCCAAATTCTAAAAGCATAAGTTTGTACATGTCTATATTTACAAATTGGGTCATCTACTGTTGACTTTACGGTGCATTTGAGAGATTAATTTTTGTTTCCTTTAACCAATGTTTAACGACACTCTTTAACATTTCCCGCTTAAATATGAAATCCTGTAGACATTTTATCTCCAACATCTACTCTCTTATAGTTATTGGAAATGGATCCCACCTACAGCGAAGAGACTCACATGAGTTTTACCCAATAAAAAAGCTGAGAAAAAATGTTCGTTCACATCAGTTCTCTTATTATGATTATTATTTTATTTATTTAAAAAAAAAACACATTACATGAGCAGATACCACAAATACTAAAAAAACAGAGAAAAGTGAAACATATTAGTTAGGACCTAGGACTAAAAAAACAAAAAAGATATATTTACAAGAAAAATAATCATAATATAAAAAAAAAAGTTTAAAGTGAGGTTGAAAAGAAAAAAAAAAGACCTTAGAAGTTAAAGGATAATCAGAAGATTTCCAAAGGCCAGTCTTGACATACCCATCACTATTCGGAATCTTCCTTAACACAGCCAAAGCAAGAGCAATAGCAAGATCAGCAACATCATCAGTTAACACATCCGGCGTATTCGTAACACAAATCCCTTTCTCTCTGCATTTTTTCAGATCAATTTTATCAAATCCAACGCTGTAAGTTGAAACGATTTCAAGATTAGGAAGAGAATCGATTGTGTTTGCGTCGGCTCCGATTTTGGTGTTGCAAACCAATGCGCGAATTGAATTTGCGTGGGTTTCGGTGAAGGATTGGATGGAGGGATAGTTCCAGAGTTTGAAGAGGTTGAAACGGTTGGAGAGTTGTTCTTCGAGGTTTGTGTTCATTGGGTATGTCATTAGAACACCAATGCTTTCCATTCGAATCCAACACAACAAACAACAAACGTGTGTGTGTTTTGCCGTGAGATTGAGGTTCAGTACAAACTCTGCTAAATAGTAAATACAAATCACACAGTAATTAATTTTGGTAAAAACTGCTAAAAGTAATCATTTTTTGCTCATATTCCGGGTGTTATTTTAGATAGATTAAATAACAAATAATCATTGAAAGGAGATTAAAATTTTCTACAAGAGATAAAAAAATAATCATTAAAATCACACACAAAGAGTCAGGTTCGAACCTCAATTACGAGATACTATACAATAATTTTGACATTTTTATTAGTTGAGTTAGAATGTATGAACTACTTCTCTTATAATTTTGATTTAGATTAATGTTTATATAGATGATGTAAAACTTTTCTTTCCATATATACTAAGTATAATCATGTCTATCAAATACTTAATCGTAGATATTTTAGAAATTAATTAAAAAAGTGACAACATAAAATAATTTGATTCCTTGACCAAAAAAAAATTCGATTCCTTTCAAAAAAATATAAAATAATTTGATTAAATGTATGTATAAAAATAATATATTTTTATTGGATATTTCTACTTAAATACATAGTTATATTTTAAAAATATACGATTCTATTAAATCCATATATACTATGATTATGAAAAATACCATTTCAATCAAATATATACTTACCCCAAAATCTAAAAGAGTAAATGAGTAACATGGAGAGTTTTTAATGGAGAAAATTATACGATTCTATTAAAGATAAGTAACATGGAGAGTTTTAAAATAACTTATCTTTAAACAAATATTCTTTTAAATTGAAATACATTGAAGAAAGAGTAACAATTTGGGCTAGTTTAATTTAATAAGAGGAAAATACACTGATCTAATAAACTAGTTGATCTTTAAAAAAAATTAAGAATAAAATTTAAGATGAAAGAATAGAGGTTGGTGCCTCAACCTAGGACACTTTCAATTAAACTATTACACGTCGAACTTAATTTTACACCAATTCCTTCGCTTTCCATTTGTTAACTGATATCCATAACTAGGGCCGGTACTTGGAGTGCAAACAGCTCTATTGAACTGGATCTCCAAAATTTTGTGGCACAATTTTTTTTTTTTACGTAGAATGCATATAAAGAATTAATATATATTAATGATGCGAGACACATTGCAGATAGTAACGCATGGTCTTGTGGTAGAAGGTCTCGTTTGATAATCCCATGGACTTGGGTTCACCTTCGGGTTACCATTTTCCTCAGTTTTCACAATATAAATTTTTTTGTCTTATTTTTATTAGAAAACTTTTTGTAATTTTTGACTCATACTTGTCGTATAAAATTGCAAATCTTTAACAACAAACATTATAATTATTCTCTTAAAAAAAATCATTATAAACTTTTTTTGCGCGTACTCGTCTTAACAACCTTCATCAACCTAGAAGGGTTGATAAAAAAGATAATCATTTGAAGTTGTATTTTTATAAAAAAAGATAATGTGGATCTTTTTTGTGTTAATTACAATGATAAGCATTTTTTAAGTTTACGATGTTATTTTCAATTTAAATAGAAGATTGGTTTTAAAAAAATACGTTTTTATTTTATTGGATCTATTTTCATTATGAGAGGCGGACCTCCTATTTCATAGGAACGACCCTGTTCATAACTACTGTTTGACGAAAAATGATTTGTCAAGTTGATTTCTCACCATATATCAATTTAACAAAAAAAAATCGTGAGTGCTATCTTATCAAGTTAATTTTCCTTTAGAATTGATGTCAACAAAAAATTATTGACAACATATTGTCAAGTTTATTTCTTACTACAAAGTTCCGTTTTGATGAAAAAATACCGGTATTCTGTCAAAACTTGAACTTCAATAAAACATTCTTATTTCACAACAACATTCCCATATAACTCTCAAATCCCACTTTTGAGAATTTTATCTTAATTTGTTGTTGGATTGAGTAGAATCCACAAATTACCGGAAAATACTCTATAAGCAATTTCTGAGTCTAGAAGCTTTTCTTGACTCTTGTTTAGTATGACTTATTATAGGCACAAAAGATGGGCAAGAGGCAAGGGAGCTGAGCGAGCGTAGCAAGTGAAACGACCTTCCTTGTCCAAAAGTGGGTTAAAGAATGACAAATATGAAATATGCACGACTATTAAAATCCAAAAGTTTATTGTAAATTTCACGGTTGAGTGAGTTTAGCCCAAACTACATCTTTGTATAGCTAAGTTTTAATCTAATAGTATTATAATGTATCTATAAAAAAAAAGTAATATAATGTAATATGGTCATAAAATATAAAAAAAAAGACTCGAGAAATATATTTGCAGGTGCAGATGCCACAATAAAATAACTTGGTACCAAGATATTGGACATGACAAGCAGTACAACAATTTACAATTGGAAATTTGAATTGAAATTGAAATATAGTATAGTATAGTATAGTATGTTCCTTTGATTCTTCAACTGAGGCATCAACACCGTTCAGTGATGCTACTTTGTAATTGGCTAGGCGTGCATGTCTGTCTTCCCTGGTCTTTAGCTATCTATATTTGACCTTTAATTACAACCTCAACTAATAACCATCCAATTCAATTCCTACATCCTCACCTAAGCAAATTTCAACTAACATAATAATAAAAAAATTATGCAAATTTTCTTTCTCTCACTCTTAAACCCATCCCATTCATTTCTTATACAACATGCACCCCACGTTCACACAACCATGCTCAAAAAAGAAAAAACTAACACAGAAACAATCACAACAAATCACATCCACTCTTTTGTCAAACTAAAAAAGCAAAACAAAAAAAAAGCTACAATTTCATTTCTTACTATACTTTGGCTTTCTGACCTGCATTATTCCTTCTTTCCCACTTTCTCTCCCTTTGAGGGTCTCTTACACCCTATGTTTTGTTCTCCCTTGTTCATCCATTGAAATTTTTTAAGATTTCTTAAAACAAAATGGTTAGAGCAGGGGAGCAAGAACAAGAAAGTTACAGGAGCAAACTGTTTAATTTCAGAGGGATGTTTGAGGGCAATGCAGGGAAACATACTAAGAGTTTGAGCGTTGACGCAGCATTGGATCAACAAATATCTACAGAAGATGGTTCTGCCTCATCAAAAAGTCAAGGATCAAATTCAGACAAAATTCCGAAGACAAGGGTAATTAGCAAGGAGGAAATCGCAGCTAAGGAAGCCAAAGAGAAACTATTGCAAGGTTCGATCTCTGATACTAACAAATCTCTCTCCCCTAACAATTGAACTGCCAACATTTTTCTATTAAAAAAAACTATTGCAAGGTCAACCAACATTATATATTTGCTAATATCATTCAAATTTTGTTACATTATCATATTTGCATGAAGTTTAGATTGTCTATAATAAAATTTGATATTCATGGTTGTTTTTAATTCAGAGATGGAACAGATGAAGGAGAGATTTGCCAAACTGCTATTAGGTGAAGACATGTCAGGCGGAGGAAAAGGTGTTTCATCTGCTTTGGCACTGTCAAATGCATTCACAAACCTTGCAGGTATGTATTTTTCTTACTATACAGTTATTGCTTGATTTGCAAGGAACAAATATTTTGTTATATTCTTCCCATTTTCAGAAAATGATTCATATCATAAATGTTCTATTGTTTTCGTTTCCCTCATTTGTTTTCTCATTTGTGAATTCAGCATCTATTTTCGGTGAACAAAAGCGCCTAGAACCAATGCCGGCAGAAAGGAAAGCAAGATGGAGAAAAGAAATTGATTTGCTTCTATCAGTCACAGATTATGTCGTTGAAATGGTTCCTTCACAGCAAAAATCTAAGGATGGCTCAAATATGGAGGTAATCTTCTCCCTCTCAGTTTAATTACTCTTTACGGGATATTTGTATTTTAAAACCTGTTAGATTGAAAGCTTGGCATTAGTATACATTTGTTTGATATGTCATTAACTACGTCAAGATATAATTATAAATATCTATCTATAATACCTATCCTCATCGTTGTTATATGATTGAACCTTATTTTTGAATGAATAGATTATGACGACACGACAACGAACAGATCTCCACATGAATATCCCAGCCTTGCGCAAGCTCGATGCAATGCTTTTCGTAAGATTAATAACTTTGCCTACACATTAGTCACCTCTTGAATTTCTAAAGTTTGAATTGATTGCTGATTGTTTTGAACAACTGGTGATGATGAGCAGGAATGTCTAGACAACTTCAAAGATCAAAATGAGTTCTATTATGTATCAAAAGATGCAGATGATGCAGATGGTAAAGACAAGGCAAAGACAAACAGTGATGATAAATGGTGGTTACCTACACCGAAGGTTCCAGCAGAAGGTCTTTCTGATATAGCTAGAAAATTTTTACAATATCAGAAAGATTGTGTGAATCAAGTACTTAAAGCAGCCATGGCAATAAATGCTCAAGTTTTATCAGAAATGGAGATCCCTGAGAACTATATTGAATCCCTCCCCAAGGTGAGACAAAAAATATAGTGCTATCTTAAGTGTCTAAGTCTTAGCCCTCCCGTTCCCATGAGAAAAAGACCATAGTAATCTGGGGTTCGGCCGGAAGATAAGTAAAACCTGGCCAAAGACTGCTCCAGTCAAGGTTCAAACTCGGGTGCTCCCAATGCATTCGTCCTTATTAACCACTTGAGTTCAACCACTTAGTTACGACTAGTACTATTCACTTAGTTAAAAGTAATCTCACATTTTCTTACACAATTTAAATTTGTCTTTTTCAGAATGGAAGAGCATGTCTAGGGGACGCAGCCTACAGGAGCATTACAGTTGAATTTTTTGATCCTGACCAGTTCCTATCAACCGTGGACTTGTCATCAGAACATAAAATCGTAGATCTCAAGAATAAAATTGAAGCATCAATAGTGATTTGGAAGCGGAAAATGAACCAAAAAGATAGCAAATCTGCTTGGGGTTCTGCTGTAAGTTTGGAAAAAAGAGAGCTCTTTGAAGAGAGAGCAGAAACCATCTTACTTCTATTAAAGCACCGATTCCCCGGCATTCCTCAATCTGCATTGGATATAAGCAAAATCCAATACAACAGGGTAAGAACATTAAATGATAAATGATTGTATGGATTGATTATTTAGGCTTATCTACTAGCACAAGCACTTGTGATACTGTTTGAGAAAGCTTATGGAAATTAAACAACTTATGACATGGTCATAAGCTGTTTTCAGCTTATTTCATAACCTCTCTAGGATAGCTTACGACAATTTCACTTTATATTTTTGTTATATAAAGAGCTTATCTATAAGTACTTATATGATAAATGATTATCCAATAAGCGCTAAGCTAATACATATATGAATATATATATGTTTCAGCATCTAGGTTGGAAGCATCATCTAACATAATCATTTCATGATAATGGATTTGTTATATATATTTGCAGGATGTAGGGCACGCCGTTCTCGAAAGCTATTCAAGAATATTAGAAAGTTTGGCATTCACAGTACTTTCGAGAATAGATGATGTACTTCAAGTAGATTATCAAACTCAAAATCCATCAGGAAAAAGGAGAATTTCAGTTTCAAAGCCATGCCCTAGTCCTAGAGAAGAGATAGACAAGGGCAGCGCAGAATTGCCTGGTTCAATGACACTATCAGATTTCATGGGTTGGGGATCTGATCAACCCGACACAGACATGAAGAAGGACCCTTTTGAAATTTCAGATGACTTTTACAAAGACATTGAAACCAAGCAGCAACAAAAACTTCCGGCTGTAGTGACCAACAAGAAGGTGTCATATCTTGAGACATTGGGAGTCATGAGAAGTCCGACGTCGCGTCATTAAAGCACCGTACTTAGATTCATAGAGATGTTTAATTCGTCGGAGTCTTGTTTGTTTTTGATCGATTCTCTCCTTTTGTACATAGGAATGGCAGAATCAATTGAGACAGTCAGAGATATATTTTCCTCTGAAGGATTTGTAGTCTGGTAGCTACCAACTTGAGGTTTTTTATGATACCACAATGTATCATTTCTATTGTTTTGTGGTAATAATTTTTATGTAGACATCATTACCAGCTAATGTGTGGAACATACAACTTCAACTAGTATTTACTTTCCATAAACTTTTGTTTTACAGAAATTTACTTTCTACAAACTATCAGTCTAAAATTGATATTTCCATCCTAACCATGTTTTCACAATTTATCAAAGTTTTAGCAGACCTTGCTCTGTACTTTTATTATGTCAAAATAATGTACATAGACATACATACATATGTATGTATGTACACACACACACACACACACACACTCACACACACACACACACACACACACACACACACACACACACACACAATTATATAATTATATATATAATATGTTTAGAGGATTATCTAAAATTTGATCTTTATAATATTCAAAATAGCATCGTCATATGATTCAATGGTTATATAGAGTGATTATAAATTTTGTAAAATGTTACTTCGTGTGCAAGTATGCTAGTAGTTACACCCAATACCGATAGTTTCTAATATCAAGTGAGAGTGTGCAAGATTACTGACTAGCTTTATCTCATTCATACATGAGTCCATATGAAAATGAAGATGATAAGGATAACTAATCTAACTGACTATTAACTAACTTTATCTCTAATAGATATGACAAGAAATGATCTTGAACGTATAAAACACATAAACTGCCGAAATTATTTCACTTGAATCAAAAATAAACTATCGTTTTTGGTAAACGGCTGAAATTATTTTGTGTTACTGTTTTACCAAAACTTAAATAAGGTGAAAGACTCTTAGAGACTGTAACATCTATATTTGGGAAATATAATTCTCTATAGTTGCTCCTAGCCCCAAATCCAAATTAAGACCGACATTACAATCAAATAGCCCAAACCGCGCAACTCAAAAAAACACTGGCAAGGATAGAAAAACATGAATCCAAATTAAGACCAACATCCTAATGAAATTGCTGCATACTAATATATCTTTGCTTCAATTGAAAATAGATACAATGACACTGTATTAAGACTAGTAATAGGCATCATTGAATTAAAGTAAGATGTAAGCATACTTACACATCATGCAATAAGAGATAGATATACATATTCGGTTCAAAATAAGAAAAGTAAAACACATTGAATTGGGAAACTAAATTAGATCTTGCCACGGGGACCAAGCTTTGGTGGAAGCTGTGGACCTTTCTTGATTGGTAGAATGTCACCTGAAGCTGTGGCACTGAAGTATGCAAGAGTTGAACCACCTCCTAGGATCAAAAACTTGAGCAATAATCCTCTCTTTGTGAATGGAGCTGCAAATGTCTCAAAGAACTTGCTCTGCAATGCAAAGTTTATATCAACAAATGAGAGATTTTTTTTTTTTTGAAAGATCAACAAATGAGAGATAAAGTTTATGCATTTTCAATCAAAGAAATCAAACATTTTGCTTCCAAAAATCAATTTGTTACAGCATTGAATACACGAATATACTACTCCCTCGTTCTCATATTAAATGTCTCATTTGAAATATTTGTTTGTCTAACATTTTTTGTCATATTAGAATACCAATGAAGAACTAATTACATTTTTCTACTGATATACACTTATTTATTGTAATCACAGCTCACCTAATTACTTCACTAGCTACTACTTTAGCAAGGATACTTCTTGTTTTCTTATAGTAAGGACTAGAGCGAGTACTAATACTGATACTTTAGTAAGTAAAACTCATTTTATCAATAAGTACACTCAATGATTTTCTTAAGAAGTGTGCATAACCTTATAAAGACATTTAATATAAGACAGAGGGAGTATAATCTATAGGACAGCAAAGGAGGCTTAAAGTGAACTTATAATGAAAACATGTTTGATTGTCCATAAGTTATTTTCAGCTTATTTTCATAAGTTTTCCAGGTTAGCTTATAGAAACAACTTATATGAAAATAGTTTAACTTTATTTTATTTTTGTTATAAAAATAGCTTATACAAAAACACTTAAATGATACGTGCTTATGCTATCAGCACTTAATTAAACTATATTATCCAACAAATAATCTGTTAGATCAACAAAATCTATGGCCTTCCTAAGCTTAGACACATATAAACATCATTTTGTGTTCACTAGTCACTAGTAAATGAATGCGCAAAACAAAGTAAAGTAATCTAAAATCCAGTAGACAAACCTGAAGAGGGTTGTAGGGTGAGGGTGCATCTGAGCCGTACAAATCCCACTGACCTGTAGTGTTGCCAATATCCTCCAAATCAAAGTACACACTCTTGTCACCATACTTTGCTACCACAGAGCCACTCCTGCATGTTAATTATGTTATGTTAAGCTTACATATACACATATAATATGAGTTGATTTAATTTAAATAAGTGTTTATGTTATAAACTGCAAATAACTTATCCAAATAGGATCTCATATAACTTAAGAAGTTTAGTCTTAAACCAAAATTGCACAACAAACACTTTGTAATTTATATACATTAGCGCAATAAAAAAACGGACAGGCGGACACGACACAACACAACACGTTATATGAATTGAAAAAAATTGTTCAAAGTTGTGAAAGTACCTTAAATTCTTGGATTTGAAACTGTGGCGAGAGGGCTTGAATGTTAGCTTAGTTCCAGTAAGGGAACTGCCAGCAAGACCCTTGACATTGAGACCAGCTGGTTGTACACAAGCTAAGCTAGCAAGGGAAGCCATATGGTTTATTATTTTCCACTTAATTCTCTTCCTCTTGTGTGATCAAAATATGACATGCCTTGGTTGGTTTTTGATATCTTATGGTATTATCATTACTTGGATTGAAACAATCTCATCTTAGATTCCACGTGGCAAACTGTGTATATTTTGTGAAGATTTAGAAACTCATCTATAACATGCCACGTGTCTGAAGGTGGATAAGCCTATCCACTTGGATACCCTCTGATAAAGAGATATGCTATCTTCACGTCTAAAACGAAATTTTAGATCAGACATTTTAAAAGGTTTAAATATATTTTTTATTCTTATAAATATATCAATTTTTTATTTTAGTTTTTTTAAAAAATTTCTTTAACTTTTAGTCTATATAAATTTTTAATCACTACTTTTGGTCTCTATTTTTAAGTTACTTTTGGTATTTTTTAATAAAATTGTGCATAAATAAGTAGAATATTGTAAAAATCTTTTCAAAAAAAATTAGAATTTTTTAACGAAACATAAATTAATATAAAAATTCATGTTTGTTATAAAATTCTAATTGTTTTTGGAGAGATTCTTATAAATATATTATAATTTTTTCTGCAAAATTTTATTCAAAAATATGAATCGTACATATGAATTTACTTTAAAGGAGGGACCAAAAGTAAAGATGAAAAACTTTTGAGGGACTAAAAGTTGAAGAAATTTTTTAGAGGGACTACAACGAAAAGTTGACATATTTATAGGGACAAAAAATATATTTAACCCTTTTAAAAAAGATAATTAATTTTTTTTCGTCAATTAGCATAGTGGCTAGAGCTCACACATTTTAAATGTGGAGAAGTGGGGTGTCCAGGGTTCGAACCCCGACCCCCGCATATAATATGCAATATCTCTACTAATTGAGCTAAGCTCACGGGAATAATTGATAATTAATTTTTATTATTATGAATATATTTTTTGTTTTTAGACAATAAAAAATGATTTTATACAATTATTTTTTGATAAATTTTGAAACAAATCTCTTTCTCATACTCTCATTGTGTTCGTAATCGCTTTCTCTCTTTGTTTTGATTTTCGTATCAATACTTACGTTTCTTTGTATATTTTGGTTGTTTCATAAATTGGTCTAAAAATAATTATTCAATTGACGTACCTCTTAGACACTTGTGAAACTTTGGACAGAGTTGTGAAGATTTTTTTTTTTTTAAAATAAAATGAAATTCAAGAAGCTATAAAAAAATTAAAAATGAATAAAGTGTGTTTGAATAAGTTTTGCACTTGACACATTTGGTGTCAAAGGCATAAAATTTATACATCCTCTGATTTTGCAAATGCAATTTTCAAACTCAAGAAAATTAAAAACTCCTCTAATATAGTGCTCCTAATCTCTATTAAGATTTTTTTTTCATACTCAAAGACGTTCAG
This sequence comes from Medicago ruthenica, assembly GCA_018208015.1. Lineage (NCBI taxonomy): Eukaryota > Viridiplantae > Streptophyta > Magnoliopsida > Fabales > Fabaceae > Medicago > Medicago ruthenica. The sequence continues at coordinate 102,175,915 of CM031372.1, read as the reverse complement.
CATATAACAATTTATGAAAAACTAATTTTCATTACAATTTTGGTCCATTGAAATTTTTGGCCGAGCTCCACCATTGATGGAAGAGGAAAGAAGCAAGCAAAATATACACTAGCAATTGCTTTTCAAACTATATTTCATTTGGTGAATAAATATATAATTTAATTTAACAACTAACAAAAGAAAATATAAATCCCTCAAAAACTTCACAGCCTAAGCGTAAAGGTCAATAGGATGATCAGAGCTTCCAAAATCATTCAGAATCTTTGCAAAATTGCTCTTGCATACACTTTTCGGTCATTATTATAAACAAAAATCTACATTTTGAATTTATTCAATTAATGATGTATGTAGTCTTTATTATATGTCAGATACATCATTTAATGAATAAACCTAGAATGTTGATTTTTGCTCATAACAGTGACCAGATGGTGCATGTTGTATGGAAAAGTTATTGAGCCCGACAATTTTTATTGCTTGATCAAATCAAGAAGCATCTTATCATGCTGGCGCTCTTCGCGATGAGCATTTTGGTGTTCGTCTAAAGCTTTTTCGTAAGCAAATTGTCTGTTGCAATATTTGCATGAGTGAATTCTCGAGTCCGAAGACTTTTCTTGCTTGATCAAATCAAGCAGCATCTTCTCTGGGCGGCACTCTTTGCGTTGAGCATTTTGGTGCTCACCTAAAGTTTTTTTTTTAGAAAATTGTCTTTCGTAATACGTGCATAAGTGAATTATCGAGTTCGAGGACCCCTCATTGATGCTATCTTCATTTTTGGGCTTATTATTAACCCAACCTAACAAAGATGAAGATAAATCTTTTTCAAAATTCTTTGAGAATTCAGGTTGAAAAAGATCGAAAATTGTTCTTCCCACTTAAAGAATTGTTCTCCCACACTTGAAAATAACATTTTTACCCCAAGCGACAAGTAATTGTCATTCGCTCTTTTGCAGCTGCAGTTAATTGCCGCCCTCCTAACGGTAGTTAACTGTCTTTTACATCATAAATGCAGGCAGTAGCACTTGCAATCTCAACCAAGCCACAAATCGCTTGTCTAAGGACCTGTAACTCAGAACCACGATTTCAGAAGCAGTCAAACCGATTCACCAACAATACTAGATCATAAGCAACGACATTAAATAATCATTCATAATTCAATAACATTATATCAATTCGACATTACATAAACAATACACGAATGATTGAAATTCAACAAAAGTGCAGCATTAAGAGTTTTTGACAACATATTACACAACAATACATAAATAAACTTAAAAATTGATAAAATGACATCAAATATATACTAACAATTTGGGTAGTTGCAGTTGGAACGAAAACAAATATATAGCTTATTATTTTCAATCATCGTCATAAACACGGATGCTACATCGCCATCATTCTGAATAACTTGAGGATAATAAACACTTTTCCACATGTCTTCATCTTTATCCGCCCCCAAATCTACACATTGTACTTGTACAAATACATGATACGTAGTATGATTTTCACGAACAAACTATTTGTTAAGTTGTGTCTTCAACTTATCCAACTTGTTGATGGGAGTTAAAAAAACTTTAATCATTCTCTTAAAAGCGGAATATCAAACATGAGCTTCAATTTGCGCATCTTCGGACATGTTTCGCTTCATAGAAGTTGATGGAATATCAAATATTAGAATAATATAAAATAAATGTAAAGTAAATTGTTGATGAAACAGAGACATTTATATAAAATGCGGAAAAATAATAACCACTAAAATTGTCGGTGCTTTGTCCACCACATAAAAGTCATATATTTATATTATTTACATAATAATAGTTATATATTGGCCACAAAAATCGGCGTTACATTATCGAGCATAAAAAATATGTCGGTGTAATATCTACCAAAAAGTATGAACACCGACAAAAAAATGTCAGTCTATCTAGTGAAATTGAATCATCTTCATCTTCTTCAATAACTTGAAATTCTTCTTTTGCTTTCTCAGGAGTGTCACACAATATTAGATTGACTTGGTTTGACTCCTTTTTTTATGGTTGCGGTTTCTCTCATTTTTCAATTTCCATGAGCTCTCAGAACCAAGTTTGTCTATCCAAAAAAACACCTTCTCATGTCTCGGCCTTTTCGCTCTTGTGTAGTTTCCACTTCGTTGGCCAATTCTGATTCCAACACCTACTCAGGTTTCAATGTCTGTTGATGTTCCAATGTCTATTGATTATATGCCAAAATTCATGACTATTGTTATAATATGATTGACTTGCAAATTAAAATGTGACTCATGCTATAATTTTGTTGATTGGAGTTAGTTAAGAAAATTTGATCTCTTGATAGATGCAAAAGATTGATCACATATATTTAACATTAATTTCAACAGCAATTAAAAGTTTAACACTTTTCCAAATTTACATGTATCGATTAAGGCTTGATTTGTGGATTAGTGAATTGACAACTATACGATATCGGTTTAGGCAATCATGCATACATGTATCCTTCGTGAAGATGTGTATTACATAATTAGAAATGTCAAATGTTCTTTAATATTTGTACAAGACAAGTGTTTATAATATAGATATGGGTGTTAGTGTGCTGAACCTAGGTCACCGTCTGCATCCTGTTTGCCTAATTTGTTTTTTGTAATATTAATAATTTTTTTATAATATATTTTTAAATGATAAATGGTTTTGATTATTGATTATTAACATATTCAAAGTAGTTTATTCGTTGATAAATATATCATCTATACTTATATCCACTTCAATAAAAATTCATCCGTGTATCTAAAAAAATAAAAAATATATATTAAATCCTTCAACAATACATAGAACTCAACCAATCCTTCAAAAATATATATAAAATAAAAAAATAAAAATTCATAGACGAGATTGATAAAACTATCTGCCACAACTTTTGAATGAAGCTAAAATACGATGTTGTGAATCCCCAATCTCTATGAAACATAAAATTAAGTTCAATTAAATTTATATTCAACATGTAATAATTCATATATATATATATATATATATATATATATATATATATATATATTAGTTTTCTTGTGCTATACTGAACATTTAGTTTGTATTCATGTTTTGTTATTCTATACAACTCAATATTAGTACACATTTTTTTAATTAGATAGTTGGAATTTGCACACGTTTTTTATTTTGTTTAAAACTTCCTTTGATTATAAATATTTTCAGTTTGAAGTCAATTTGGCTGTCATCTCTTTGATAACGTTTAATATCTCAATCTAAAATGGGATATGTGTTTCACAACAAAACTTATATCAGACACACGAAGAAAGAGCAAATTTTTTTAACATATGTAATTGGATTTGAATTTTCTACAGTCATGCAATTGTGCATCTAACAACAATCTCAGTTGTTAGATGAAGATCATACATAACTTATCTTTCAATATATATTTTAAACCTAAATTAGTTAAGTCATCTGAACTAATTCATTCAATGGTCAAAATCACTCCACTGCATGGCTACATATTTTCCCTACAACAATGAATCCAAGTTTAAGCACTATTTAATTGTCATGCTTAACTTAACCGTATCAACAACAGAAAACTACAAATCATTCACAGCATGATGTTGGTGAGTTGACACCAGTACCACTGTGGGGTTGGCAAGTCTTGTAACTAAAAAAGTCTTCAGGTATCCTCACTATATATCACACCCGTTATTAGCTACATAGTTCTAGTCACAAACTCTAACCTCCCAATCGATCGCAAGCAAACTAAGAATCTTGTTAATCAAGCGCCAACCCACCGCACTAGTAGGATTACCTCCCTTTAAACTCTTCACCACAATACAGGCACCTCCACAATTCAGCCACTAAAGCATCGCAAGCACCAAAAAAGTTGTAAAAACCACAAATCCAGTTACAGTCGGATCCGTGCAACAGACTGCCACAAACCCAACCTTGCACCACCTCTACTAGTTCCATTTGTGTTTAATTTAACCCACCCGATCGAAAGGCGGGGGAGGGGGGAGTCCACCTAACTTGGATAAGATTTTTAGGCATCTCATGTAACTTACTAACATGAAGCATTGCCTTATTATAATAATTAGTAACAAACTGCTGCACTTCAAAGCCACAGATACAGAGGCCTCGCAAAATCCAAATTGTGTAATTCCTTATAATTTTTCCAATGAGTAGAAAAAAACTAAATTTGTCAATTAATCTCCATCCACTGTAAAAACTCTACATTGAAAAACCAAATTCTAGCTTCTAAAAGCACTACATTTATCCATAAAACCATTGATTTTGGACAATCACATCACGTAGGAGATGTAAGACAGTTTCCACTTCATTTTCACAATATACAAACCAAGGATTACCAATCTTCATTTTGCTCTTTTGAAGATTAGTTATCAATCTACCATTTAAACAATCCATAAAGAGAATTTAATTTTTCTTGCACCTGAATTTTCCAAATTTTGTTCCACAAATCATGAGAATCATCATAATTGGGACTGCATAACAAGTGATAGGCTGCAGAAACAGTGAACTCACCGTGTACATCACCGAGCCAGAATCGGAAGCCAAATTCTAGCTTCTACGTACAATGCATTGCACAATATACTCTATTGTTTTGAAAAAGAAAAAAAAACTAGTTGGTTTCCAATATTGATACATGCCAAATGACATTTTTCCTTTATTATTTTGATGAATATGGCCACTCACTTATTGAAATGAATCAAGTTTCCTATGAAAAACTTGAGAGGAAGTTGAGAATGCTTGTCCATTTTGTTGGGGTAATTGCCACTCTAGAGGTTGCTTGCAGCTGATCCTGTGCTAAGGGTATATGTCATCCTTTCTATTTAATTTTAAAAAATGTACAATATGTATGCTTACTTTAAATATTATTTAACTTACGTCTTAGTTTTCTTTCACAGCACTACAAGAGTCAGTGTTTAATTGCAGTTCTTCCTATCTAGAGGTTTTCCTTGGTGCAAAGAGTTTTTGACCATAAGGATTTTAATTAGTAATTTAAAAAAAAAAAAAAACAAAAACTCAAGAGTAAATTTTAAAAACTCAAAGCTTAATCATACTCATCGAAATAACATTTACAAAACTCAAAGTTGTATTCCAAAAAAAATAAACTCAAAGTTTGTTATATCTTTTTGGGTTAAATAAGTAAATGGTCCCCCTAAATATATCAATATTTGATTTTAGTCCCCCTAAAATATTCCTTAGGCTTTTGGTCCCTCCAAAATTTTTCATCTATGAAATTAGTCCTTGTTCTCAATGTAGAGCAGAGACTAATTTCATGGATGAAAATTTTTGGAGGGACCAAAAGCCTAAAGAATATTTTAGGAGGACTAAAATCAAATGTTGGTATATTTATGGGGACTATTAACTTATTTAACCCTATCTTTTTTAAAATAAACTGCCGGAGGAGAAGTTATTATTAATATTATTAATAACGGTTACAATTGTTCTTAGTTGTTCCTTCTCCTTTCTTGTTATTCCTATTTCTGTAAGGATATCAAACAACAATAACTCATCTTGGTGACCTTAACAACAATAATTCCCTCCTCTCTATTCTTTCTCAGTGCTTTCCTCCTTCATGCGCAAGTGACATTAACGTTTTCACTTCTTTGTTTGCTAATTTATAGAGGGCATGTATAACTTAAAAACCCAAGAAAACAAAAACGTGCATGATTAACAATTGTCTCATTAAAAACCTTACTAAAAAATACCAAGGGACAAAACCATAGTGAAGAGAAAAAAAGTGTGGAGAAGAAAAACAAAAGTTACAAAGACTAAACTACAAAGATCAAGCATAATCCTGTTAAAAGCATCGATGAAAAATACTTACTCTATTTCTAAAGAAATCACCACGGGTAAAATCTAGAATAAGGTAAAAGAAGCTTACATGCACAGAAAAGAAATTTAAGCACCTAAATAAAACATCAACAATTGAAAAAATGTAATAATTAATATTGATTATAATGTAATAAAAAGCAGAAACCATGCATATAATATATTGCATTATGACCTTAACAACTTGCTTAATCCTCTATAACATATGACTCATTCAAATCAAATAAACATTTTCCTTTCTTTAGCTGCTTATCACTACTGTTTCTATCACCACCAAGCTCATTCTTGCCGTTCCCATTTGATGATGATTCACCAACACAAAAGTTCTTGTCATAATGGAGGTGCAAAAGATTTGCAGCCGCCTCAACACTACCAATACACTTTCTACCTCTTCTATCTCTCTTCTGCCATTTTGGCAAAGATAAATCACCATCATCTTGATCTTCTTTATGATATTCAGTGGGAGGATTAAGTCCTTTACAGACCCTATTAGGGTGAGACCTCATGTGACCATACAAAGCATTCTTTGTTGGAAACTTCTTCTTGCAGAGATCACAAGTTGGTTTCTTTATGCCATCAATTTCATCTTCATCATCGTAATCATCAAAACTAGCCCTATCATTACTACCTTGTATTGAGAAAGGGTTTTTTACCTTTAGTGGATGATGATTGAGTTTCTTCTTAAGAAAATGAGATCTCCGGTGACCACCCAATGCTTTTCCGTTGCTAAAAGTTTTTCCACAAACATTGCACTGATGTGTAGATTCTTGAACAGAAACCTCATTCTTGACTTCATCTTCATCACTTGATAGCAAACAAGCTGACCTTTTCATCCTCTTTTCTGACTCTTCATAGGTATCCTCATGATCAAGTTTATGATGTTTATCAAAACTAGCCATATTATTATTTTCTTGTATTGAGAAAGGGGTTTCCACCTTTTGTGAATCATGATGAAGTTTCTGCTTAAGGAAGTGAGATCTCCGGTGCCCACCCAATGCTTTTCCATTGCTAAAAGTTTTTCCACAAACATTGCACTCATGTGTAGATTCTTGAACAGAAACCTCATCCTTAGCATCGTCTTCATCACTTGATAGAGAACATGAAGACCTCTTTATCCTCTTTTCCGACTCTTCACAGGTGTTCTCAAAACCATGCTTACGATCTTTATCAAAACTAGCCCTATTATAACTACCTTGTATTGAGAAAGGGGTTTGTACCTTTTGTGAATGATGATTAAGTTTCTTCTTAAGAAAGTGAGATCTCCGGTGACCGCCCAATGCTTTTCCATTGCTAAACGTTTTTCCACAAACATTGCACTCATGTGTAGATTCTTGAACAGAAACCTCATCCTTAGCATCATCTTCATCACTTGATAGTGAACAAGAAGACCTTTTCATCCTCTTTTCTGACTCTTCATAGGTTTTCTCATAACCATGCTTATGATCTTTATCCATCGACCTGAGAAGAAATTAAAAAAAATTAGAAAAACAAACAAAAAAAACGATGACAGAAAGAGCTAATTAGCTAGGGTTACAGCTTACAATGATGAAGAAACAAAGCTTTTTTTGCTTATTGAGGATTTGAAAAAGCAAAATAGAAAGCCAACAAGTAGAAAGCTAATTAGCTAGGGTTTTTATCGGTTTGAAAGTGACAAGAATGGAAGAACGATTAAAAACCTGAAACATGGACCGGAAGGAATAGAGAAAGGTGTAATTTTGGAAACAATTAGAAGAGGAACGATATGTATATATTCTCTCCCAAAATGATTTGCAATTAATTCTATTCAATTTTATTATATAATAACAGATTTTAATACCAATTAATTCGTTTTCTCAAAAAAGTATACTAATTAATTCATTCCTTTTTTTTATGAACCGTTCCTGGTTTATATTTTTTTTTGGGTGAATACCATTCGTGGTGTATATATATTTTTTCCGAAAGATTTGTGGTGTATATGAAAATGATATATAGTCTCTTTGTATAAAATTATAAGGTATAAATATCTCGTCCCCGTGATCTTAGCTCAGTTGGTAGGGACATTGGGGTTCGAACACTGGACACCCTGCTTCTCCACATTTAAAATGTATAAGCTCCGACCAATAAAAAATTGTTATGAATATATCAATTAGTGGATGTCCATCCATTAACCTTCATATACTTGTAACTCCCACTAGTAAGTGGATTGTAATGTGATTACTCATTTGCCAATTTGTGTCCTATAAATAGGACCTATATTACAATGTAATGACACACTTGTGAAGTAATACAATATACTCCCATGTTCTCTCTTTATTCTTTTCTCTTTATTCTTCTATACTTTACATTATCTTGCAATACTTTGGATCAATTTCATAACACGTTATCAGCACGATACTCTACCAGAAAAATGGCTTAATTATCTTGGAGGCTATATTCCTATAAATTTTCTTCTTCTCATTATCTTTGCACTGATTAATCTAATTCATATGATCATGATATCATGTTCTTTTTCATAGTTTTAATTTTTGTGTTTGTTTGATTGAATTACATAGGTTGAGTATGATCTAGTCATAAACAAGAGCAATGGATTCACAATTGTTACAATGAATGATGTTGAAGAAGCTAAAGAAACAATTTGAATGTATGATGGTTTTGTAAGTCTGGTTTTAATCTTAAGTACTTCAACAATTTTCTGTCATGTCTTTTCCTTTCTATTTAAAAAACTTGTTAAAAGTGCATAATCTAAAAAAAAAATTATATAACTCCTAGATGAATGACTTCATGCTCTACTTCATGCTAGAATTTTATAAGCACGTTAATATTTGTAGTTAATTCTTCTCCAATTTTTTCCCATATATATTATATCTTAGTATGATTATGGTCAGTTTACATTTTTTTTCCGTTACTCATAATTAAGTTTGTTTTGTTCCATGAGTAATTTTGTGAAGAAAGAAAGACTTTTGTCGGTTCATGTGGAAAGAGAAAAAAAAGGATGAAGATAGATTAATATTAAAACATTAGCAAAGTTTTAAGTTAGCAAGTGAAATGTGTACTTTCCATTGTGGAAAGAATGAATTGTTCTTGATCATCATGTGTAATATAGTTATTGAAGAACTATTTTTATTAACATCAAGGATCCCTGAAGGATTGCTCAAACAATGAAGATCTTTTATGATATAGTTATTGTAATATTAAAGCATCCCTGAAGGATTGTCCAAAAATACATTTGTTTTTCATTGTTTATGAAGATTTAAATTATAGTTCTAGAAGAACTAATAATTTAACGTTAAGCATTCGTGAAAGATTGCAAAATAAAAATAGTGATTTTCCTTTGTCATTGTCGATAGAGGTTTATGGTTGAGTTCTCGAAGAACTAGATCTTTGTTCACAATTGAATTATATACGATCTATTGGATCTTAGTATAAGTTGGACGAAATAAAATTAAAGAAAGCAAAATTGCCTCTTGAATCAGCTCCTGAAGTAGCGAAATCGAGAAAATAATATCACGAATTGATATATTAGAGATTCTCATTGAAATGATACACGTGAATATGATAAAAGTTTATTATTTATGACTTATGATGATGATCTTTACTACTAATGAGTTATCACAAGACATATAAATTAGAGGTATTGTCATCTATGTCATCTCTTTGCATATTCAACACTTATAATTTGTGCTCCACATAATTTCTTTTCTAATGAAATAGTAAGTATTATAGTTGTCAATTTGGAATTATTGATCTTTTTAATAGATTAAGATTTAAGAACAATATTGTGTTGAATTGGAATTTTGTTTAGTTGACATAATAACTACAAATGAAATTTGAATTATTGATTCCTTCTAAAAAGTATGACTATACTATTTTGATGTCTTAAGAAAGCTCTTAGAATTTGGCCTCAATAAGGAGATAGTAATTTTATGTATATTTTGTTGGATATTGTTTGTAAATGAATGATTTTTTATGTAAAATACTATAAAAAATTGGATGAGTGATACAAAGAAACTAATTTTATTATTATATATGGGATTGCAAAAATTATTAAAGGCTCCAGAAGAGCCAACATATTGTTATATGAAGGAATAAAATTACACATTGAGAATGCATTATATTCTTCTAGGTCTCATAAAAATTTATTAAAGAATATCCTTCTAAATAGATATCATATTGAAATAAGAAATAAAGGAGATGTTGAATATCTCTATATTACGAGACATGTTTTTGATAGAAATAAGTGTAGATAAAAATTTACATGTCTTTTCATATGGATTGACTACACTTATATTAGTGCAATTGAAGCACGTATTATTGTAAAATTGAAATTTACATATCATATTAAATTTATTGTTGGCAAGACCGGTTGGGTTATCCCGGATCTATTATGATGCAAAAATAGTTAAACAATTTATATGGATATGTATTGAAGAACCAAAAGATTCTTCAAACCATTAATGTTTGTGTGTTATTACTTTCCAAAGTAAGTTGACAATCTGAGAAAATAAGTCTCTTATATATATTAGGTGATATTTGTGGATGAATACATCGATGATGTGAATCATTTTGATACCTTATAACTTTATTTAATACATCGACTAAATGATCACATATATGTTTATTGTCAACTCACAATCAGAAGTTTGTGAGATTGTTTTCTCAACAAATTTGACTAAGAGCTCAAATTTTTTGGAGTTTTCAGAAAGCATTTAATAGGTATCATTTCTCAATTTAAATTGATATTGAACATCGTGTAGTATATGTTCATAAAAAAATGATCTTGAAGATCTATTCTTTAGACGTCTAAAATTAATTGTATGAATGATATTTATGAGAACATAACTTCTAAATTCTACTTTGGGAACATGTAATCTTGTATGTTGAGATATTGATTCGCATCAAGCCAACACATTATTATGGGTAAGTTCTCCCCTTAATTTATAATTTATTTTAGGTTAACAACCAAATATTTTTCATCTAAATGAATTTTTGGATATGTTGTGTATATCACAATTGCTCCAAGATAATTGCACTAAGATAAATATTGAAAGAATATTGGGAAAGTATATTTGATATGAATCCCCTACTATTACAAATTGTATTGAGCCAACTTCAGTATGCCGATTATCGATTGATGGATTAGTTTTCCCAATATTAGGGGGAGAGAATAAGCAGCTGAAAATGTGAACCCGAAGTTCAATTGAATTATTTGAAAGGAAATATTATTATCTCATCTTGATCCTCAAAATATCACTCATTTGCAAAGTTAAACAAATAAAATAGCAGCTGCTAATGCTCCAAACGAAATAGATGTCCCTGTAGGATAATCTAATATTGTAAATGAGTCTCAATCATGCATCAAGCATGGTAAACCAATCGGTTCCAAATATAAAAATCCTCAAATAAGAAAAGGAGCCAAAATGAAAGATAACCCAAATGAGGATATAGAAACTCTAAAAGAGTCGTCTAACACATAATGGATTTTTCAGTTCTAGAAGAACTTATTAGGTACCTGGAATTTATGAAATATCGATAAATTATGTCATGAATGAAAGATCTCAATGAAATGAGATGGAACCAAAAAATAAAAGTCAACGTTGATGATGTTTTTACATAAAATATAGCGCTATATTTAAAAATGATAACGAGGATCATGAATCAAAGTCTATTAAGGATTATAGACAATAAAATGATTGGCTAAATGGAAAGACAAATTTGAGGCAATATTAAACTAGCTTTGTAAAGAGAATGGTTTTTGGACCAGTAGTCCATACATCTGAAGATGTGCAAATAAAAGAGAATCATAAAATATTGATATATGAAGTTTGTCTTATTTTCAAGAGTATTGGTGAAAACCTACTATTAATTTTGAAGAGGCGTATTCACCTGAAGTGAATTCAAGTATATTATCATACCTAATTAAGTCTAGCACCACTTGAAAGCCTCAATCTATCTATATATATGAAGTACATGTTACAATATATTTATATGACTCACTTGATATTTTTATATAAAATTCCCCGAAGGAATCATTTTATCGAGGCATACAATTCATATTATTGAAGAGAATACTTAATCAACTTGAAATATAGAAACATGTTGTACAATATTCTTAGTGAATATTTTCTAAAAGAGAAATATAAAAATGATATCATTTGTCCATTTTGAAAATAAATCTGAGAACTCCTGAAGAGTTTTTGAAAGTTGATTTCTTAATGAAAAGAAATTAAGATGAAATATGTAGCAATGATATATATATTTATTTGAGATTACAAGTTGAGTATTTGAAAAATAAACACTTTTGTGAATCATGAAGCTTATACATAAATGTGTTAAAATGGTTATAGATGGACACATCACATTTGTTATGCACTTAGATGACTGTAAAGTCACTTACTTGAGAATTTGAGTAAATAATGAAGAACTAATTGTTTCTAAAGTACCATACTTTAGTTCAATTGAGACACAATAATGTACCTTGCTCACTATTCATGTTATGATATATTATTTGTTATTTTGTTATATTAGAAATGCAGGTTATTTGTGCGATGCTCATAATGAAACTTTAACACTACATAAAGATAGTCGAGAATGCATTTGGTTGAGGTCTATGATTGAACACATAGAAGAAACTTGCAATTTGTCTTTCGGAAGAGTGAATGAAACAAACCTTTATGAATATGATACCATGTGCATTGCTCAGTTTGAAAGAATGTGATCTTCAGAAAAATGATGATATAAGCAGTCAACAAATTTGTTCATGTGATAATCTTCCAGACCTTTTCATAAATTCACTCCCAAGCATAATTTTTGAACAACTGATACAAAATATTGATTTTCATCGTCTCAGAGATGATTGTTTGATTGAGGGGGAGACATAAATATATTTTGCCTCTTTTTCCCTTCACCATGGTTTTGTCCCACTGGGTTTTCATGGTAAGGTTTTTAATGAGGCAAATATATCGGATATTGTACTCTTTTTCCTTCACTAATATTTTTTCCCATTGGGTTTTTTCTTAGTAAGGTTTTAATGAGGCAGATCTTCGATGGACATCCAAGAGGGAGTGTTATGAATATATCAATTAGTGGATGTCCATCCATTAACCTTCATATACTTGTAACTCCCACTAGTAAGTGGATTGTAATGTGATTATTCATTTGTCAATTTGTGTCCTATAAATAGGACCTATATTGCAATGTAATGACACACTTGTGAAGTAATACAATATACTCTCATGTTCTCTCTTTATTCTTATATACTTTACATTATCTTGCAATACTTTGGATCAATTTCATAACAAAAATAAAATAATAATAATAATAATAATAATAATAATAATAATAATAAGATTATGAAAATTTATATAAAACATTCAAAATATTTCTTTGTTTTAAACTACCAAATTCGTCGGTGATTTTGTAGGACGTTCTCAAATAGGTTTATGATATTATAAATAAGGGTCCTTGATTTTATAAAGTTTTACTCATAGTAGTCTTTCGATAGTAATCTTAAGAACTAAATTGATAGTAAATGGTTAGAATACGTAGATCTAATTGATAGTAAATAGTTAAATATAATCAACTTGACGGTTTAATAGAGTTAGAAACTTTTTTTAAAACATTTATAATCTCACCGAAATTGACAACTAGAAGAATTAAACTTGAGACTTTGAAAGTAGCACACTCCAAAGTTCTAAGTTTATACAACTAAGTCAACCCAAATGGTTATAACATATAAACATATTATACATGCATCTAACCATTTTTTGAAATGTAAGGTCGAGTCGGTGTCTTTAGGTATCTTGGTCTACCTAGGCATGGATGATACAGGCTTAGAAATTATCTATATTTATGGCTTATGTAGTTTAATAATTTAGTGATTTTAATTATTTTTATTCGCATTTTACTATTTTTTTTTCTTTTTCTTTTTCTTAGGTTATGAACAAGAGGATATGAAGAATGTGAAGGAAATTAACAATTGATCCAGTTTTAACGATGAAGGATCAAGTGATGGAAGTTAGAGACAAAATAAAGAAAAATGGGCTGAAAAGTCAAGACAAGTGTCCTTGCGGCTGTAGCTAAAAGCCCATTGTCTGTCGCCAAAGATCAGATGATGAAAAATTTTTAGCTAGTAATGGATGGATTGGATGGTCAATATACTTAATGGATGGATCGGATGGTTTTTTTAACAAAAAAATTAGTGGATTGTAATGGATTAATAGATTTCTTTTGATCCATCCATTAAGATCCAAATCCATATCCATCCAATCCATCCATTTTGCCACCCCTAATGAAAATATAAGAAGTACCGATGGCAAAGAACATTTTGAATGTCTGTAACACATGACTACGGTCGTACTGGCCTATGGCCTTTGACTCTTGGAAAAACGTCGGTTACACTTCAAAGATTGGATGGTTTTTGCACAATTAACATCATTCGTTATGCTTGGCTTAATGTGCATAAATTTTGGCTGATTTAAATAGTTTTCTTCGGCATTTGTAACTTTTTTTTTGTCAAGCAGTCTATTAATTTAGAAATTCACATTTTTTAAGGTGAATAAGTGTGATGTTTGAGGGTTCGAATTCCGACCTCTGTATATATTATGCATTCTCCTTTCTCTATTTCACACAATTGTATTTTAGTGTAGTTTCATATTTTCCCAAGGAAAGTTGAGCTTTATCGTTCATGTTCCTTGTTATTTGACCAACAAAATAAGTTTCCATTTTACTTTCTTTTTCTTATATTTATTTTAGTTTGTCTTGGTGCTTAAGAAACAGATGGGAAAGTTGTCTTCTAATCACAAGATCCATGAACTTCATTGCTATTCATGTTTTTAGAGAAGGAAACATGTGTGCTGATGCTCTTGCTAATGTTGGTTTGTCTGTCTCTCATCTCACATATTGGTTACAAGTCCCAAATTGTATTAGAGAATTCTTTGTTAAGAACAAATTAGGAATGTCTAATTTTAGGTTTGTTAACTTTTAAAGAGGTTTTGGTGCTTGTCCCCCTTCTTGTATTTCTTCCTTTCTTGTTTAATATATTTTGGTAACCTAGCACTTTGCTAGCTACTTAAAAATTTAGTTTGTCTACTATGAACTCTCGTGAGTAAATTCTCTTTGTCTTGGAATAATCAAAAGTAATTTAAGGATGAACTTTCCATAATTCCACTCTTTTCTTTTGTCATGGAATATCAAAACTCAATTCAATCTTATTATTTTCACTTAAAGTTTTCTCAACCCAAATGGTTATAACATATAAAAAGTAAAACTACCAAATTGTTGATAGGATGGACTAGCTATTATTGATAGGCTGGACTAGCTAACCCAAATTGTTTTGGTACCCGTTGGTTGAGAGGATCCGTAATAGATTATCTGGTTGCAAGAGTAAAAATTTATCTTTGGGTGGTCGGTTGATTCTGCTTAAGTCTGTACTGTCCTCCATTCCGGTTTATTTCCTTTCCTTCTTCAAATCTCCCTCAGGTATCATTTCTTCCCTTGATTCTATTTTCACTATTTTTTTTTGGGGGTGGTGAGGATTTTAGGAAACTGTCTTGGATTAAACGTGACACCATCTGTTTACAAAGGGATAGTGGAGGTTTGGGTGAAGAGGTTGAAGGAGTTTAATGTTTCCTTACTTGGGAAATGGGTGTGGTGGGTGATGGAGGAACGGGAGATTATGTGGTATAAGGTGCTAAGTGCACAGTATTGCGAGGAAGGGGGTAGGTTGCGCTTTGGTGGGAGTGGTGGGTCGATTTGGTGGCGTAATTTAACCAAATTCGATCAGGTGGCAGTTTCTTAGATGACATGTGGTTGGTGGATAATATTCTTAGGAAGGTTGGGGATGGAAGGACTACTTTGTTTTGGAAGGATCCGTGGCTTAATGGCTTACCATTAGAAAATACCTATAGTAGGTTGTTTGAGTTATCGGAGAGTAATTTAGCTACGGTCGCGGATATGTTTTTGTTGGGGTGGGAGGTTAATGGTGAGGCGTGGATGTGGCATAGGCGGCTGTTTGCGTGGGAGGAAGGGTTGGTGAGAGATTGTGTGGGGCGATTGTCTGCTATTGTTTTGCAGGTTAGAGTGGATGATAGGTGGGAGTGGAAACTTCACTCATCACACCGCTATATGGTCCAATCAATCTATAATTACTTAACTACGGCTGATATTGTTTCCAATGGAGAGAGAGAGAGAGAGAGAGAGAGAGACCAATAATAGTTTTTGGAGGGTAAAATTGACCAATAAAAGTCTAATAAAAAAATGATGCATTCCCTTTATATATTAGTATATAGGGTTAAATATGTTTTAAGTCCCTATAAATGTACCAACTTTTCGTTTTAGCCTCTCTACAAAATTTCTTCGACATTTAGTCCCCAAAAGTTTCCCATTTTCACTTTTGGTCTCTCCTTTTAAAATATTATACATATTTTTTAATTTTACATATTTTTGAATGAAATTTTGCAGAAAAGTTTATAATATTATAAAAATCTTTCAAAAAAATTAGAATTTTTCAACTAAACATGAATTAAATATGAATTTTTATATTTTTGGCAGTTAAAAATTCATGTTTTGTTAAAAAATTCTTTTTTTTTTGGGAGATTTTTTACAATATATTACACATTTATGCACAATTTCATTCAAAAATGCATGAGTTGACTTAAAAATATGGACAAAAAATGGTGATTGAAAATTTCATAGAAACTAAAAGTCGAAGAAAAATATTACATAGATTAAAACAAAAATTTGATATATTTATATAGACAAAAAAAACATATTTAACTTTAGTATATACATACAATGGTACAACTTATTAAGATGCACCATAGCACACAAAATTAAAGACATAAAATAAAATAAATAAAGAGAATGAATCACTATAAAAGATTTTAGTTTTATCTTCTTATCTCTTCACAACACAACAGAAACAATGTGGCTTCTGCAACTTCCCGGTACCCTCTCAACACCATTCCTCAACGGCAACAATGGCGTCGCCCTCACCCGTCTCTCAAAACCCACATCCACACTCTCTCTATCTCAAACCCAATCCCTTCCATCAATCAAAGCGATGAAAACAATGGAAGGAAAAGTTGTGTGCGCCACCAACGACAAAACGGTGGCGGTGGAAGTTACTCGTTTTGCAATTCATCAGAAATACAAGAAACGTATTAGGATGAAGAAGAAGTATCAGGCTCATGATCCTGAAAACGTTTTCAAAGTTGGTGATATGGTTCAGCTTTGTAAAATTAGACCTATTAGTAAGAATAAGACTTTTCTTGCTGTTCCTGTTCCTCCTAGGAATTCTGGTAAAGCTAATAATTCCTCTGGTGACCTCGACATTCCACTTCAATCGGAGCAAGAAGAACAGCCTCAGACTCAGGCTTAGTTTTGCAGTCTCTTACTCTTTAATTTGTTGTGTTTTTATGTTTTGTACTAATAATATGATGAAATTGGAATTGAGAAATGGTTGTTGTTGTTAATTTGTTATTGTTATTGTGAAATATTATTAATTGATTAATGTTGCCTTGTGGGTGTTTGTGGAAATGTTGGATGTGGTTTATGATAAACCCTCAATTGTGAAGTTGCTATGGTTGTGTAATTATCTTGACAATTTTATTGTTTAGTGTAATGGATATGTGTTTGATGAAGGGCCCGTTTGGATTGATTTATTTTTGAGCTTATGCAAAACAGTTTATGCAAATAAATAAACTTTTATGTATTATTCATAAACTTGTTTAGGTAGTTTATGAAAAAAAAAAACTTATGAAGATATAATTTTCTTTAATGAGAACTTATGAATTAAAGCTTATTTGCATAAAATATTTTTCATAAGCTCAAAAATAAGTCAATTCGAATGGGTCCGAAGTGTTAGTTTAGGTTGTTCAAAAGTATAATATGGGTTTAATAGATTTTTAATACTATGAAGCACGGACACACAAACACGGACACTAGACACAACACAACACTGACACGTTGACACAATTCAATGTAATCACATGTGTTGGGGTCGTGTCGGATACATATGACGCTTGCGATCATAAGTGCCGATGGGAGTAGGAGTATCCTCCTCCAAAGAGGAGTGCTCTTGAATTGTCCATTCTACATCACGTGTCAGGATATAGATACTCTGATTGCAGGGAGCCCGAATTCTTAGCTGTAGGTTTGGTGTTGGTTGTGTGTTTAGGTGAGTGTTTAACAAATGTGATTTTGAATTAACTTAGAGTTTGTGATTAATCTAACCAAAATTGACTTTAAAGGAAAATGATTTATTTACTTAAAGTGTTTTTACTCTAATTTAGAAATATCTCATGAAAAAACTATGTTCTATCACTTCCAATTGAAATGAGATTCAAATGTCAAATAAATTTGCTTGAAAGTAATCAAACATCTATATTTTACTAAAATAACGTTTGATGGGTTTTTTTAAACCAATTTGTGAAAAAATTGTTCTAACCGTGCTGGGTTCCAAAAAGAAAAGTGACAAGCATAGCTAGGATTCTTCAATGTTCTCTGACTGTTTTGTTGTGCTGAAGCTTTTTGTTTAGTGAAATGGTTATTTTATTAAGCTGGAACCATCTAGTCTCTACATCTAGGTTTTTGTTAGAATAGGTTCTATCTATGGAACTTGATTATTACTGATCAACCTGGCAGTGTTTGGTATTGCATGTTTAGAATTTGAGCTGCTATGTAAGAATACTTTGCTTTCCACATAAAAATAGACTGCAAAGCACAATTATCTGAAAAGATGACTGATGTGCTGTATCATAACTTGTGGGTGAAGTAACTTCACATGAGTCTTGACTATTGTTTTTAGTCGATAATTAACCCTAAATAAGTTAGGATTGAGAAGACTGTGTTGGAAGACAATCCTTCAGACATGTTCATTAAGTCACTTCCTATTCTAGATCAAGGTTCAAGAATTGCCTAGACATCATAAATATAATTGGAGTGTAATTATACAAGTAAGCGTGCAGTACATTGGTGATTGGTTTGATTGTCTCTTGATCATCTCTAATTTGGAGTCAAGGCATAGATTTGTGATGGATGCTCTATATCAATTTTGGGCCTGTTCATTTTCTTGGGCCTTTTGTTTCTATCTCGAGCTTAGGAGATATGATTGATTGTTAGTGAGTCTTTCACTTCTCAACCTCACTCTTACTATGACTAACAGTGTGTTGGGAATTATTCTGAAACCACATCCAAAGTTTAAGGGAAAATAGGGTCTTTGTTCTTGTTCATCTTGATTCCTTGAACTTGGAATGGGACAAGAACCAAGGGGTTATTTATTTGTAATTAGATCCTCGCAAGGAATAGGTCATATTGACTGAACCTCATAAATTGTGTCATTTGTGTGTACATTTATTCTCCTCTTTCTCGTTAATTTCTCAGCTACTTATTTTACTGCTCTGCTGGCTTTTTCTGCATAATTGTGTGCTTTTAATGCAGTGTCTTCAATTCTTTTTTCTTGCATTCAGCATTCCTGTCATATGCAACCTTGGTCATTGTTTCTGTTGCTACATATTGTTAATAGCAATTCTGCATTTCTGTTTTCTGCACAATATTACACTACTGCATTTTCTAGTTTATGTTTTACTGCATAATTTCATATCTGCATTTCTGTTCTATGGTTTGTGAGCTTCTGCTGTGTGCGAATTAATGGTATGTGCATGTTGCTGGTTTGGTTTAATTCTGTACTTGGAAAATTTTGAAGGCATCTTAATTTTTGTAGAACCAATATTATGAACTAACAAATGATATGACAAGGAACTAACGAATCAACGTCAAAAGCCATAAAGCGCGAATAAATCATCCACATAAGTAACTAACAAATGATATGATAATTATATACAAGAGATGATTCTAAAGTTTTGTCTCTCTTTCAACCTAGGGAGTTGCAGATACAGATTGTTCAAACTCTCCTTTCTAATGGAATAATGAACAAGACCAAGAGGAAAACCAATAGCTATTTTTTGCCAAACCGAATAGTAACCTTAAAAGAGATAGAAAGCAGAAGATTAGTATTACCACTAATTTAAATCTATCTAGCAATTGTGTGATTTTGACTAACCATCTTCGCAATGTAAATTTGTTCTGATGTGTCTCAATGTACATGATACAAGAGAGTTGACAGAGTCCACAGGCTCTGTTGTTAATTTGGCTATAGGAGAAGCACTAGTAAGGATCTGGAATGCTATAGTAAACAAACATCATCACTCTCTTCCTGCCTTGATGTAATCACACCTTTAGCTTTGACTCTAAGCCATATGGAGTGTAGAAATCACACAAAGAAGTAGATTACAAAATACTCCCTCCGGTCCTTATTATAAGAAACAAAACAAAAAAAGTTTTTTTATAAAACATCAAAACCAATACAATCATTAATTAATGAAATTTTTTAAATATTTTTACAAATATACTCTCATAAAAAATTGTGAAACATTAAATACATTCACTAATACTCCCTCCGGTCCTTATTATAAGAAGAAAAACCAAAAAAATCTAAAACCAATGTAGTCATTAAAAAGAGAAGCATTAAATGAGGGATAAAAAAGTTCTTTAAGCAATAACTACACCTTAAAAATTGTGACATTTTCTTATAAATAGGACCAAATTTATTTTTTTGAAAATTTTCTTATAATAAAGACTGTAGGGAGTACAAGAGTATGGACAAAATAGTAAGATCGAGTATTGTAATTTATCAAGGCCACCCTCTGGCTCGTCCGGTTTTTCTTTTTCATTATTGAATACTATCACAAAAAGAATTCCAACAACTATGAGACTTGATTCAAAATAAGATTTGTAATTAAAAAAAATCATGAGATTTAATAGTAATATTATGTGTGGTCATAAAAGCGTTTTATATTTTTTCTTCCATGCTTGACGTAGTGTCCTAAAATTGCTATTTATATTTATTTATGGTTTGTTTGGTATGGCATGATTTTGAGTTTATAGCTTATATCTTATGTCTTATAAGCTCATTTGACTAAAGAAGATCTGTTTGGTAACGATCATTTTTCCATGAGTTTATAGCTTATTTTTATGAGCTTATAACAGTTTGTGATAAGTTATTTCAAGTAGTTTATAGCTTATAACTTTTTATCACAACTTTACTCCCGCAATCTTAATTGAAAAAAATAAATATTAATTAAGTGCCCATTTTTTTAAGTCGTTTCATATTTATAAGCTACTTCAATCGCTAATTTTTCCAAACACTACAAATTCAATCAGTTAGTTTATCTGCTATCAGTTATAAGGTAGCTTATAAGTCATTCACTATATGTTCATCTTCTATAAATAAACTAGCTTATCAGCTATCCGCTATTTTTTTTACTAAATAGAGCCTATTTGAAAATGATTCAAGTAGATAGTCTAGATACTCTGATATTCGTATATCAATTTCTGTAAAATTAAATATTCTTATATTAATAACTTTTTTATGTTAAAATTTAGTAGCTAGATCAAATTCAAATTTATTGGTTGCAACATGCAGTGGCTTTTTTCGAAGATTAAATGCAATTGGTTGAAGCATATATCAAACCATTAATATTTACACTATTATTTATGGACAAAACTTAAGTACAATTTCTTATGTGTTTTTTTGTATGGTTCTTAAGTAAAAATACATTTTTTTGGGATATAACAAACTTTGACAAAATTATGAATTTAAAGAAATCATGGTAAATTTAATTAAGAACCATATGAAAAGCACCTAAGGAATTGTACTAAGTTTTTTCCACTATTTATACTATATATAATCCTTAAAAAAAGAATATACTATATAAAGTGAATATATGACTTTGAGCTGACTTTTTCACTTTCGATTATACCCTTAAACAAATTTGTCTATAAGAATGCTATATTGTTTGTGTCATTAAAAAATAATAAGAATTTATATATATATATTATATTTGTTTTTTTTAAGAAGTATTATATTTGTTATATTGTTGGTGTCATTGAAAAGATACATATAATTGTTACAGTATGAAAATGCAAAATATCTATACATATATTTTTAATCAAAATCAAAATAATTTTAATCAAAATCAAATTTTTTATTTCTTTAAGACAAAAATCAAAATTTCATAAAAACAATGTTCGTAATTTATACCCATAAACGTGATAAAAAGAGTTGATAGACGGACACTTTATGCTTGTCTGAACACTAGTATTATATAATTATAATGGTTAGTTCAATTATTTATTATATGAGTTATTGTTATATCTCACCCATACTTATTTTTTTTACCAAGGTAAACTTAACTGATATCATTAATTAAAATAACGCCAATACAAGGAGGACATATCTCAAAAACATGGCGACTAGGCCAAGAATATGTCGCCCTAGGAATCGTATAAGCAGCCATGTTCGATTGACGCCTTACATACATCACCTCAAAGTTGGAAAATAAAGCTAACATAGACTTAATGGTAGATACTATAACATTAAACTCTGAAGCACCACTACTCCGGGCTGAAACTCGATCCACAAGAGTACGAGAATTCGTCTCAAATACGACCTTATCCCAACCTTTTGCAATAGCGACTTGAATTGCTTCATGCAACCACTAGTACAAAAAACCCTTTTTAAGTCGGTTAAAAAGGACTTTTTAAGTCGGGCGCGCGTCCGACCTAATAGCGGCCGTAGTAAGAAGTGTTTGCTTTTTAAGTCGGATTTTGCAACCGACTTAAGGCCTCACGGTGTAAGTTGGTTATCTGGGAACCGTCTTAGGAAGTATAGGTCTCAAAGATCATAAGCAGCGGATTAACTCGACCTAAGATATTAACTTCTTAAGTCGCCCAATTTTAACCGACTTAAAAAGTTTAGTTTTTTTTCTTCATACATGCAGGATATATATGCTTCCTTTTTTTTTCACTACATAAATGCAGAATATCCAATGCCACTAACTTGTACTAACAGAAAGAGACATTGAAGAGTTTGACCAAAAATACATGTACTAGTCAAAAGCAAGCATAACCAAAATCCACATGTACTAATTAAACAAAAACATAGAACTAAAGTCATACGAAAGTAAATATAGCCACTGCTCTGACAGGGTAAAGTACATATAGGACCAAAATGCAAATAGTACGAAAACTCAAAATAGGGCTAACACTAAGCTAAAACCCCAACTGCTCAAAAAAACCAATCTCAGCTAACTCCCCACCTGCTCCAAAAATCAGTCTCGCACTAAGATGAATCCGCATTTGCTTCAATAAGTTCCAAAATCAAATTTACACAGTGTTCTTGAACATTTTTAACTTCATCCTTATGAAAGGGAGTTGAATCCGCAAACACGCCATAGCTTCCCCTTCAAGGACTGAGATATGAGCATATATCTTTGTCGAATGACCAACAACAAACACGCCTTCTGCATTCCTAAAGCAACAACTAGTCGTCGAAATTCCTACGGAGCTATGGAACACAACATCAACATTGCAATTCAGCCAACCATTAGCAGGCTTTTCCAATCGAATCTACGCTGGCAAGAGGGGATCTACATTACGACCCGAATTGCTCGCCTCTTGGGCAAGTTTCCATTGCTGCCAATTGCTCAAAGCCAACCTCTCAATTCCCAACGGTGTGTCACGACTAGAGTTCCAAACAACATCATTCCTTACTGCCCATAACTGCCATAGCAGAACCGCAACACAGCCACCCATATCAGCACTCTCCTTGCAACAAATATCGAAAATAAGCTTCGGAAGGGACTGAAATAGGCTAACCCTCGGTAGCAGCACAGCAGAAAACCAACTCTCTCTAGCCACTTCACAACCATCAAAAGCATGCCAATCTGTTTCCTCCTCACAACGACACCACATACAGCTATTGGTGCACGACACATGACGCTGGATCAATTTAGCATGAGTTGGGATACAACCCCTGCATATCCGCCACAACAGGTTTCACGCTTTGTGAGGAGCACGGACTTTCCAAAGGGCACTCTATTCTCCCTGAACATGGTAATGGGTCGATGGCACAACTTCCCGAGCAGCAATACGATACCCCGATCTTACTGAATACAACCCATTACTCTCCTCTTGCCGCACAACTCTTTCCTCTTGCACTGATGGAAACATCGGTGTCTGAATAACAGCATGTGCCCCTTCAGAAGAAAACAATTCAGTAACCTTATCAACATCCCATTCCTTTGCTCCATCAATCAGTAAATCAGACAAGAATAAATCATACACACCTTGGTTTTGAGGAGCTGGGAGCCAATTACCAACCTCACTACGCAGCCAAGGATCTCCCATAACTCGGATGTGTGATCCATCACCTATGCTCCATCTACATCCACGTAAAAGAACTTGTCGCGACATCCATATACTCCGTCAAGCATAGCTTGGATTAAAACCAAGCTTAGCATCAAGAAAAGATGTTCTAGGAAAATACCTTGCTTTGAATATTTGAGAGACCAATGATGTCGTGTTCGTTAAGAAATTCCATCCTTGCTTTGCGACCATAGCCAAATTAAAAGCTTGAAAATTGCAAAAACCCATACCACCAAGAGCTTTAGGACACGTTAACCTCTCCCATGCCATCCATTTGATACCACCGGTACCTCTGCCACCACCCCACCAGAAATAATTCAGCATCCTCTCGATGTCATTAATAACCGTTCTTGGAAGCACGTAAGTACTCATAATGTAGGAGGGAATGGATTGTAACACATGCTTACTCATTACTTCCTTACCCGCTTTCGACAATGTGCACCCTCTCCAAGAGTTGATTTTCTGCCAAATTCGATCCTTTACGCAAAGGTAGTTGTTTTACTCCTACCAATCATCGACGGCAGCCCCAAATATTTGCCAGTTCCCATCACTAACCGGACCCCCAAGATGCGCGCCAGATCCTCTTTGGCCGCAAGGCTCATATTACGGCTGGAATACACCTCTGATTTAGCTAAATTAATTTCTTGACCTGACGCCTTCGCATACATATGCAAAATCTAAATCAACTTATTAACCTCAGTCACATTTGCCATGCAGAACAAGAAACTATCATCTGCAAAGAGAAGATGGGAAACCACCGGAGCCCCGCGGCAAACACGGATACCATGGAGGTCTCCTCTCCGAACTGCCTGATGGATAAGAGTAGATAAACCTTCCGCTACCAGAATAAATAAATACGGTGATAAAGGATCTCCTTGCCGAAGACCCCGGCCAGGATGAATAGGACCAACCCTGTCAAAATTCAACAACACTGAATAGGTCATTGAGCTCACACACATCATCGTCCAACGAATCCATTTATCATCAAATCCCATCCGTATTAGAACACCCTTAAGGAAGGCCCAGTCAACACGAGCATACTAGGCTTTAGTGATATCTATCTTAAGAGCGAGCTCACCCCTCCAACCCTTCGTCTTCCTTTTCATAGCATGAATAATTTCCGTAGCAATAAGAGCGTTATCCACTATCAATCGTCCTTCAATGAAAGTGGATTGTTCCAAAGAGACACATTTATCCAGACACCCCTTCAATCTATTCGCAAGCAACTTTGACACCATTTTATAGAGCACTCACACATACACATATTTAAAACTTCGATCTATAAAACGATTTGGTAGTAGCGGTATACTATAATATTAGCTAACTCGATTCAAATTTATTGTTTGCAACTTGTAAAAGCTATTAATTTAAGGCAATGGTTTTTATTTCTTCCGAAAAAGACAATGGGTTGAAGCACATATCAAATTAATAATACTTTGCGTTTTTTTAAGCAATTACGTTATTATTTTTGTATATAATAATAGTTTCATTTGTTTATGTATTACTTGTTATTATATCTCCCATTTACATATCTAATTAATACATCGGTTTTTATTTTAAAAGTTGTATATATTTGACATTTAACAATCAAACAATCGAAGCTCAGGCAGTTAATGAGTTCCACAAAAAAATGAACTGTATAGGAAAAGAATCTGAGTTTGATTATGGATAGAACAATTCTTCATAACTAGTATAAGACCGGTGTTTTTGCACGAGTCACATAATATTGTGGTAATTATATAAATAATAATTAAATTATTAATATTGTTAAATGTTTAAAAATATTAAATAAAAATTATAAGTATTAATATAATGTTTTTATTGAATATTTTCTCTTATAAGAAAGTCAATAGGATAAAATTTTGAAAACTGAAGGCTATTTTCAAAATATCAAAATTAATGTATTGTTTCTGTTAAATAACATTTTATTTTATATGCAAAACATCGTTCAATGTTTGCACCGCTCCCGTTGCAGATTTTATGTGTTTTTATCTGCATAAATGAATTTTATATACATATATGAGAAAGTCGATATGATAGAATATTGAAAACTCATGATTATTTTTAAAATACAAACATTAATGTAGTATTTCTATTAAATAAATTTTTATTTTATATTTAAAACTAGGGGTGTTCAAATCCGAACCAATCCAATAGAAAAACCGCAAACCGAACCAACCCAAACCGAAACCGCAAAAAACCGCATTTGGTTTGGATGTATTCGAATCATTTTTCTACCCAACCGCATGGTTTGGTTTGGTTTGCGGTTTTTATTTTACCAACCGAACCAAACCAAACTAAACCGCAACTTAACAAAAAACACATGTCACCTAGACCAATACTTATAGAAAGTCAATGGAAACTTTTATAAAATGATATATTTTTTCTCTTGATAAGTTTCTTCTTTGCATTTTATTTCAAGTGTATTCAAATGCTACTTGAACTTTCAATAAATGTTAAAATCTTAGTCCTTTGTATTTCTTATAAAATATGATTAGTTTTTGTTCACGTTTTAAATTTGGTCTATGTAGTTGGAAATTTTTTAATTGAAAATGAAATTGTAATGTTTGATGAAATCTAAAACATTATTGAAAATATATTTTTAACTTGATTTTAATGTTGGAAAAAATTTGTATTGTCTCGAAAAAACTGCATCAACCGATCCAAACCAAACCACATTAGTTTGGTTTGGTTTGGTTCGGATTTTATTTTAAAAGTCAACCAAACCAAACCAAACCGCATGCTTTTTTATCTTGCGGTTCGGATGACTTTTAGCCTCAAAACCGAACCAAACCGCACCGCGAACACCCCTATTTAAAACACCGTTAAATATTTGCGCTGCACTCGTTGATGATTTTATATGCTTATATATGCAGAAGAAAATTTTATGCACGGATAGACGATAGTCAATATGATAAAATTTTGCACTGGTTGTGGATTTGATGTATTTATATTTACGAAAGTAAATTTTAATGTATCGATATGATAAAATTTTGAAAACTCATGGTTATTTTCGAAATATTGACATCATTGTATTGTTTCTAACATATTTATATATTTCATTCATAAAAAAATCTTTATGTTTATGAACCTATTTCTGACTTTGCATTTTATAGTATGAACCCGTTGTGGCTGATTCAATTATTCTTACTATTTTTTTATTAATGCTAATATTAGTTACTTATAGGTTTTTTTGTTTATTCCCAATATAATTTTAGTTAATTAATGTGATCTTTTGGTTGCAAAGTATTATTGGAAATAAAAAAAGAAACTTTGATTGAAGAAAAAATGTATTTGAGCACATAAAGTTTTAATTATTTAGAATTAAGATAATGATTAGTGATATGAAATTACTATTGACTCCTCAAATATAGTGATTTTATGAGATTTAGTAAGGGTAATTGAGGTATTACTGAGGTAATCAATTTTCTTATTATGTTAGTAGATATTTTACTTACGACAAACTTCAGATTACTAACATCCTTTCTTCTATAAAAAAAAAAAAAAAAGAAAAGTTCAACCGAAATTTACTCACAGTTATTAACATTTTCAATTAAAGCATTCCCATTGGAACTGAATGCCTGATTGCTCCCAACTAAACCCCCTCTCATAAATGCAATACTGTATATTTATCTTACAGTTTTTTTTTTACGAATTTGTTGACTATAAATAAAGGTTTAATGCAAGCCTTGTTCTGTGAGTGTTGAACAAAATCTGAAACATCACAAAGTTGAGAATTTTAGTGGCGATTAAGAAAAGTTAAATATTAAAGAGTTATGGCAGTGAGCCAAGTGAAAAAATGTTTTGCGATGATGTTGGTGATTATGCTAGTTGTAACTCAAGCTCGTGCTTTTACGCCATTTATTAATTGTCGTTTCGAATGTTTAACGAGAACATGTTTTAGAGACATTTTCAATTATCGTTCATGCGTCAAGGGATGTTTTAAACATTGCAGACATTTAAGTCGTGAATGGTAAGAACAGTGGATAATTGATGATTGATATCTGCTCAGTAGCTGATAAGCTAATTGAAGTGTTTGATAAAATTAGTCATTCATAAATGTAAAATGGAATAAAATGACATTGTCAATTTGTTATTTAGAAGTTATTAATTTAGTATATCTTGAGAATTCGAAACCAAGGTTGAGAATTGAGGCACAGTTTGCAGAATATGAAATTCGGTAGTGAATAAAACCCAATGGTGATTTTTACTTTACTTTCATCAACAATAAAAAGAAAAGCCTTTTTAGGTCAGAGGAAAAATGGGTAGTTACGAACATGTCTGCAAAATTCAATCAAAGGTTGAAAAACATTGCAATTCAAAGAAGGATTGTTTTTAATTCTCTCTACAGTCAAAGGCAGCAATTTTTATGAGATACCATTATTTAAATTAATTTTATGATTGGATGGAGTTTTTCATTAAATGAATGGAGACGAACGAAGAGCAAACACAACATCGATGAACTCGAAAAATTAATTGGATAGAACTCTCAATTCTTCTGAAGAAGAATATGAGTGGGCGTGAATAAAAGAAAAATTAAACATAAGGAAAACACGTGCAATTTTCTTAAGAAGCATTAAACTGCATAAGTAAAGGTAATCAGGTAGTCACACGCCACATTAAGTGAAATATCATCTCCACCGTTCCATTTAATCCTATGGTCCTAATTTAGTGTTCTCATCTCTGATTATAAAATGTCTCACTTGATTGATCCTATATATGTGTGTGTGTGTGTAGATAGCAATACATAGAAGAGAGAAATTTAACCTTTTTTTATGTGTTACTTGTTATATGTTCCATTTACATATTTAATTAATACATCAGTTTTTATTTTAAAAGTTGTATCCTATTCAACATTTAACTTACGAATAAGAGAGAAATTTCACACAAAAAAAAAAAAAAAGATCAACCGAAATTTCCTCACCGTTATTAAAATTTTCAATTAAAACATTCTTATTGGAACTGAATGCCTGATTGCTCCCCCTCAACCTCCTCCTAAATGCGATACTATATATGTAATAGAAATATTTTCACATATTTATCTTACAATTTTTTGTGTGAGTGTTGAATAAAATCTGAAACATCACCAAGAAAAGTTAAAGAATATTAAAAAGAGTTAATGGCAGTGAAAATATGTGTTGTGATGATGTTGATGATTATGCTAATTGTAACTCAAGCTCATGCTTTTCTATCTTTTTGTAATATCAACTGTTTTAGCTCGAACTGTAATTCAAGATACTGGGGGTGGCCTTATGCTGAATGCATCGGGCGATGTTTTGAATATTGCAAATATAGATAAATGGTATTCATACTTTAACAATTTCTTTTTATATATGCAATCCATTTTATAAATCTAAATATTTATATTCTATTTTTTTAGGGGCTCGTGGAGTGCATACATATTCACTGGTTCAAGCCCAAAGACATGCAACAGTGATTAATAATTAATATGTATGTTATATGAGACTCTGTTTAATAATATAATCTCACACTTTATCAAATTATATATATATATATATATATATTATATTATATGTTTTACTGCTTATCTTTGTTTCTGTTTTATGGTTTGTGATGTTACAGGTTTGGTTTAATTGTGTACAGAAAAAAAAAATTGAGCAATACAAGAAATCAAATCAAAGACAAAAGCCATAAAGTGCAAATAAATCATCCACATAAGAAACTAAGAAATAATGTGATAATTAATAATTATATACAAGAGGTGATTCCAAACCCTCCTTTCTTATAATGGAATAAGCACTAGCTATTTTTCAACAAACCAAATACATCACAAACTCCATTGTTACTAATCATTTAAATCTATCTAGCAATTGTCTGATTTTGACTAACCATCTTCGCAATTTAGACTTGTTTTGATGTGTCTCAATGTACATGATACAAGAGAGTTGACAGAGTCCACAGACTCCATTGTTAATTTGGCTGTAGGAGAAGCATTTGTAAGGATTTGGAATGCTATTGTAAACAAAGATCCTCCTTCTGTATTTTTCTCTTCCCGCCTCGAAGTAATTACCATTTGCCTTGACTCCAAACCATCAGAAACAATTGAAAATCCTGAGGGCAGTATGGCAAGATTGCTCGAATCGCATCCAGTCATCACAGATTGAATACCAGTAATATCCACAGGTGCATATACCACCATTGACTCATACGAATTTGTGCAGCTATCTTGCAGTATCCACATATTGTTTTCTTTTGATTTAATTGTCTATAAAGGGAGAAGAAAAAAACCTCTTATTTTTCTTAGAATTTAGAAAATGTTTTAAATGTAACTTGCATTTTGTTCAATATGTTCAGTTTTGAATATTGAGTAACTTACTTGGATGGTTACTGCATTGCCTCTGTCTTGTCCTTTGGCTAAATTTGCTATGGATTGCACTGTCCCACCACTAGACATTATATCCCACTGTCATAATGATAATTGTCAACACAATAACACCCCACTAAATTCATATACAAAAAAAAGTTTAATGACTATGTTATTTGTTATATCACTTCCTAAAATACCTCAGATAAATATCTATATGGTAAAATATGATTGAATCACTATATTAAACTCGGTACCTCAGTTCGACGAGTTTCGTCCCTCAAAAAATCAAACAAAACAAGAGGAGGTATAGGCAACCATATAGAAGAAACTGCACAAACTATCAATCCAAGAGGTTCACTAGGATCATTCAAGTTCTTTCTAGAACTAATCCTTATGTCTTCTCCAGTTTTACTAGTAACCTTAGTCCATGTATGGAAGCTTGAAGCACTAATTGCTTGGCAGAAACTCCATGTCATTCTTTGTGCCAACTTCAAAATGCTTTTTCTTCCAGCCAATGTGGCAACACCTAACAATTGGTTTTCATCACTAAGCATTTTAGTGTACAATATTTACTACTTGGTAAAATACAATTTTACAAAATAACATTTTTCTTATGATAATTCTTTACTCACCAGTTGAATCCTTCATGGGAACGTTTGTTGCCATGAAGAAAACTAGACGTTCGCATTGAAGTTGAAGGGTCGCAATCCAATGCCTTGCCCCAAAAGCTAGGCCACTGTTGACAATGGTGCGATACATTGAATGAACTACACTCTTTTGGCACTCAAAATGCTCCACCCATACTACCTATTTAAAGCCAAAAGAAAAATCAATATTCAAAATCATTTTGCATAAACACCTACATATATAAACCTTCATAAAAATAATATGAAAAGAATTTTACATTGAGTTAAAAAAAAAATACCTTCTCACATAAATTGACTAAAGAAAACAAAATCATATGGGTCCAAATTATGCTCCATACATTATGTAACAAAAATGGAAAGAATTAGAACTAGAATTGGTGCTAGACATACTTTGCAATGTCCATTTGACTTATCCTCAATAATGCAACCAGATGGGCGTTTTCTGCATTTCACTAGGGACTTGTCAATGTTGTCTTCTACTTTGTCTATGGACACATCAACAATAGCCCATTTTTCACCACTCAACTGTTTGCAGTATCTGACAAAATACACTTCTCTAGTGGGAACCATTGGTGTTAACATTTGTAACTCAGCAAACATCTGTACGTACCAAATACAAAGTTAAGGTTAGTTTTATGATTTCATCTCCAAGTTAAGTAGTATATGCTCTGTGTCTCTACAGTATTTATCATTGGAAAACTGTGCAATATGTCCACATCTTAGAATTTCCTCTACCTTTGTTTCTATTTCCATCTTCAAGTGTTGTACATAAAATAAATGTTACTGCCTTGTTTTATATGTATAGTTGTTTAAAAATTATGTATTTAATCCAAAGTACTTTTATTCAATCCTAGAATTTTAATTTAAATTGCATTATGGAATTTCATGCCTTTTTCCCAACTACATTACACATTTTTACAACATTAGCTATTTTCAAACAAAAGTGAAAAACTAGAACATCTTTATATCCTTAGGTATAGATATATGCTACAAAAGCATATGGTTTTAGATTTTGGATTGGACCTAAATCAACTTTATAAAACTGACTTGTAAAGTGATTAGATACACACCACTTATAATCAGTATTCATGTCATATTATAATTTTTTTTTTTGTGATCTTGTCATATTATCATCTAATGAGACTTTTAATAGATGGGAAGATAAAACACATCTTTGTATATATGTTTTTTTTGGGTTGACACATAGTCATAGGGTAACATGTCATGGAGGGACCACAAACAAATCACACAATCACACACCGATGACCATTAGATCAAGATTGAACAGTTAAGATTTAAGTTTTGTATTTTAAAAATTATATAATAAAGATTAAATCTGCTTTTTCTAGACCGTCTAATTAAGATCGGACGACCACTGAAGTCACGACTATGTGAAGGTGTGAAAAAAGTGACCGCATGGAATCATAATTTGTCATGGAGAGCGAGAGATTCCAACTGAGATGAATTAGACAGGATATGGAGGAGAGGAAAGTTCCAAGTGTTACTAAAGTCTAAATGACATTGAACTTTTTATATTTTATGTGTCTTTATCTATATTTCTGTGAAATAGATAAATTAAAGGAGCTGAAAAGTTGACAAGAACCTTCACTTCTAAAAAGAAAGATAACCATACAATAATCAAAAACATATAATTCTACCACAATCAACTTAATCTTTTTTTTATCTACTAAAACATTTACAACATTAGAATAGAATTTTCAAATATAGGAAATATCATTTAAAATTACAATGTACCATCATTTTCTTTTGCTTGTCATGTTTGGACCACTTAATAAAATAAAATTTCCATATCAATAAATCCATGTATGAACTGTTCCTTTCAGATTTACAGCAAGAAATAAATTTTATTTCAGACATTTGAAGTTAAAATCAGTGAATGAAAACGACTGAAGTTATAAGAAACTTTTTTCTCAGTTTACCATTCCTGCATAAGGTTTTATGTAATCTTTCATTAACTAATTAATAGCTGGTGTGTGAATATTGTAAACTTCATAATGTCTTTTTTGATAGGTACTCATAAAAAATGAGCTACTTTTAAAAATTACACCCGTTCGGATTTACCTATTCAGACGGGCTGTTTTTTCTCGTGTCTGGATGAGTGAATCTGAGAAAACGGTGTTTTTTCGTGTCCCGATAGTCAAATCCGGTCTAGAGTAGTTTTTAAGAATTGTGGGAAAAAGAAGCCCCTAAAAGAAATTCATTAATTCAGTAGACCCATCTAATTCAATATCAAAAATACCTAGCTACCACAGTGGTAACCATTTACCCCTTACCAGTTGCACTGCACCATTCTTGTTAGAACCTTCTCCTTTGCATATAGTGTCAACTGTTGCTGCCTTAGATATTAAACATGGGAACATTTCCTTCCATTGATTCTGCAAAAATAGCACAATAAGTAAATATTGTTAAACTTCTACAAAGCAAAAGGATATAGTGTTTTTTTTTTATGTGCATGCGAATATTTCAACAGTCAATTAATCAATCACAATTTTGTGAGTTATGTGATTAAAGTGAACTTTTTTTAGTAATACTTATACGACGATTATAATTTATATAATGATATCATTCATATGGTTCAAGGATATGATAATTCAATGTATCAGCATTAGTTTATGTCTTACAGCATCAAGAAAACATTGGACAATCCGAGGAAGATCTGCAAAAACAACTCCTGTATCTCTTGAAGCTTCAATGGATCTCTTTGGTCTTCCATGGTCTGAATTTTCAACTGCAAACTCCTTCATATATTCATCATAGTTAAGTATTTCTCGACCGGTCTCTAAGCTACGTAACCACATTGGTTCACCCATTGTAGCCATCTTTATAAGCTCCTCCATTGCATGGTTTACTACATCCATTATCCTTGACTCATCAAGACCAAAAATTCCAGTATAAAAATCCAAAGAGCTTTTAATATTCTCTTGGTCATGGCTAGTGGAACATGAAGGTGACATTGTCCCTGATGCATATTTCCCTAAAGCTGCTCTGAGCCTCTCTACCTACACATGTGTTAATTTAGAGTGTCATTTTTCAATCTATAAAAAATTTTATTGTAAAAAAAATTAATAGACATGATAACCTAGTAGCTAATTACAGATAATCAAAATGATTTAATTGACATGCATTGATAATATAATTTTTTTTTAAGAAAAAATAGAATATATTAATCAACAGAGCTCCACGCCCATACAAGAAGTGCTAGGCTAGGAATCAAATAAAGTTATATGAGTTACAATCAACCAACAAGGGGCCAAAACCGCTACTAGCTTAATACAAAAGAATTACCTAGGAATCATAGTGAAACACTGAATGAGATTGGCCCATCAGTGATAATATAACTTTGTTTTAAATTGTCGATTGATCATAGCTATTGGATTATTTTTAAACATCATACACATTATAGCCTCTAATTGGTTGACATTGTAAAAAAAATTACACCGGTGCAACAAAATTAGATATGCATTGTCGGTGTATAATAGTTTTAAAGGATATGCATTGTCGGTGTAGAATAGTTTTACGACATCCAATGAAAATCCATTATTTTCCCATATTACCTCATTTTTTAAAGATATTTTGAAATTGATAATATGACATGGCAAAATTGTGGTCTCTCATCGAATGCGATTGTAAAATTGTTTTACATCGACAATGCATATATTGTTTCTCTCCACAATTTGTTTAACTAGTATAATTTTTTTCCAATAGTGTAATAAAAAAATGATGATGTGTATTGAGTTAATTCTAATCATAACCTCAGCTTTGAGTTTGGCATTTTCAATACGCAGTTGTTGTTCTTCAGTTGCCATGGCACCATCTCTGTTTGTGGTGGGGACCCCACAATTGGGGCAACAAGCCTTATTTATGGTCTCTCGTAGGGTCTTATTTTTCTCCCTTAGCTTCTCTATTTCTGATTTCAACAATGAATTTTCATGTCGCTCTTGTATTGCCTGAAAAATGTAACATATGTAGTGCTTAATATTATTGTTATATTCACTTGATAATTAAAATGCAAAAAATAGCACAATTTTTTTGAGTTGATCCAAATAATACCTTGATTTGGGTACGACGATTTTGGAACCAAAATTTGACTTGCCTTGGAGCAAGGCCTAATTGCTTGCTAAGTTGTTGCCTCTGCTTTTCATCAGGATGTGGTGACTCTTTGAAAAGCCTATAATATTACATTCACCATTCATGTAAGTTTTTTTTTTTGTTATTCAATTTAATTTATTTTTCACAACATGCTTCAATTCTTATATGTAGAGTGGTCCAACAAATGGTGTTTAATAATGCAAACGCCAAGTACACCTCTTCAATAAATATACCACAATCTTATCAAGAGGCATTGTAAAAAACAAAAAACTTATCAAGAGGTAAGCGGGGAAAAATATTTTACAAAGCATAACCATACCAATAATAATACATGGTCACTGACTTTTCTAAACCCTAGTTGATTAAACTGTTAATTTAATTCACGGTCAAAAATGTGGTAAGCATAAATTAAGTTAACTTCTATTCAACCGAATTAACCATATTTTTATACGTGATGAACTGTGAAAAAATAGATGCGACCTATAAGATATCAAATAAACAAATAAAGCAGAAGTTGTTCAATATATTATAAACTATGCAAGTCACATGGACAATATACTACTATATAACTTTGAAGAAAAAGAAATATCATTGGTAACCTCAAATTAGTGACCTATGCACTTAAAAAATTTACATAAATAAGAACAGATAATCATCACACAAGTCATTCTTTTATTCAAACAAATATAACTATATTAATCAAAGGTATCTCTTAAGGAACCAAGACAGACAATATGGTAATCATAGAGTCCTGTGCAGGTTAAGATAGTAGGAACTAAAAAAAGAAAAAATATAAGAAACTCACAATACTGATTAATTTCTCAATAGTCACAGTCACGGATGATTCAATGATATTTGCCTTTTAAATTAGTAATATAATACACACTTGTTAAAAAATTATTAATTATCAGTATACTTTTTTTGACAACACATTTCTACTATAAAAAATAATGGGTTAAATAAGTAAATGGTCCCCCTAAACATACCAACATTTGATTTTAGTCCCCCTAAAATATTCCTTAGGCTTTTGGTCCCTCCAAAATTTTCTATTCATGAAATTAGTCCCCTTTTTTTGGTCAACTCATGTCTAACCTTCATATTTTTTAATGAAATTTTTCAGAAATGGGTAAAATATTATGATAATCTCTCCCAAAAAAAATTGGAATTTTTTAACAAAACATAAATTAAATATGAATTTTTATGCTTTTGGTGCTAAAAAATTCATATTAAATTTATGTTTTGTTAAAAAATTCTAATTTTTTTTTGGAAAATATTGTCATAATTTTCTACACATTTCTGGAAAATTTTATTAAAAAGTATGAAGGTTAGACATGAGTTGACTAAAAAGTAGGGATTAATTTCATGGATGGAAAAGTTTGAAGGGACCAAAAACCTAAGAAATATTTTAGAGGGACTAAAATCAAATGTTGGTATATTTAGGGGGACCATTTACTTATTTAACCCAAAAATAATTAATAGTATTTATTTGTTATTTAAACTGATAAATAGAATGAGACAAATTAAAATTCTTTAAAGTGATATGTAGTACTATTATGAAGGAGAGTATTAATTGTCATCCAAACAAAATAGGCACACGAATAGAGGGAAAAAAAAAAAGCACAGAGGATTATACTATACGCACGCTTCCATGACTCTGATCTGTTCAGAAGTGTGCCTGTGATATTTCTTCCTTTTCTTCTTCTTGTTCTTATTATCACCATCACCATCACCTTCATCATCTTCACCTTCATCATCTTCATCTCCTTCAAATTCATCCATTGATTTAGATTTAGTTGGACCCGAGTACTCACTGCTAATTTCCTCCACACGCTCACCTCCTACTGTACTCCCTTCCTCCACCTCCATATTACTACTACTCCCACCTTCACCCTCAGCCGCCGCACCACCATGGCGAAAAATCCCCGCCTGATTAGAGCAAAGAAAAAAATATGTTAGAACTTAAGTCCAACTCAAAAAATTAGTTCATTAGATGGAAAGTCTCAAAACTTTTAAAAGAAAATCAGGAAAAAAATTATTATTAATAACGGTGGACATAAATAAAAGAGACCCTAATGACTTAAGCGTCACTTGAAACAATTTTATCTATCCGATGTGAGACTCATAGTCAAAGAACCATGTAAAGCAAATGAAACATAAAATATGAAAGAAGTACTGTCTCAAGTAGATAGCTCGGTTGGAACAATAGGAAAAACAAAAATATTAACTAGAGGTTCAAAAGTTAAACATAAAAACTAATGTAACTACAAACTTATTAACGTTTATATATGTGAAATAAGAAAATATTGAAGAAATGTGAGGAAGAAATAAAGAAGAGAGTTAGTTATAGTTATTAGGACTTACAAGGCTAAGAGAGAGAGCTGGAGAGGGAAAGAAGTCTTTGGCTTTAGAAGTGGAAGGTGGATTATTATTAGACATGTCTGCACACATTGACAACGTTGGTGAAGAAAGAAGTGTGTTGTGTTTTTTAAGGAGCAAAAATAATGGTTGTGTCATTTGAGGTTTTGTTGTCTATGGAGAGTGTTTTGGGAGTGGCTACAAGCTAGGTAAATGAAGAAACGATGATAGAGACGTAGGTGAGGGGACTGCACAATTTAAGAACATAAAAACAAAAGTGAAGGGCTTTTTTATTTTATTTTATTCCCATTAATAATCATTTTCATTAATATAGTATTTTGTTGCTCCTTGTGTAAAATGTGAAGAGGCAATTGGTGGTACTGGTAGGATTGAATGTTAGATAAAATGAAAGGATAGTCAACACTCAACTAACATTGGTAAGTTGAATTTATGGTTTCAACGGTTGTGTTTTGTCACTATGGGCTGCCTTCACCTTATCAACTCAAGTCTCTTGGATTTAGATCTTCCACCTTTTACATGGAATAAATAGAATAACTTTAGTTAAATCTTAGATAAATTAGAAGAGATGATAATGTTTAAAATAAAATAAAAATGGTCTTATTAACAAGTGTTCCAAAGACATTATTTAAAGAACCCACAAAAAGAAATTTTGTCTTGAAAATACAAGTCAAATAGTACATGTTAAAGTCATAACTACACAATTTTAAATGCAAAAGTAGCTACTTTTGG
This sequence comes from Medicago ruthenica, assembly GCA_018208015.1. Classification (NCBI taxonomy): domain Eukaryota; kingdom Viridiplantae; phylum Streptophyta; class Magnoliopsida; order Fabales; family Fabaceae; genus Medicago; species Medicago ruthenica. The sequence goes on along the minus strand of CM031372.1, from coordinate 102,137,645 downwards.
ACACTTAAACAATGTCCTAAGAACACTTGTTACCATTTTCCAAAGAAAAAAAAATGTAAGAGAAAATAAATCAAGAGAGAAATGTAGACAAATGAATGTTAGAGAGGCTTGTCCAAGTCTCAACTACATTTTCCTTTTTTTTCCTTGGGTTATCATAATATTGGTACCAAGTTTTTATTTTCATTTGCATGAATCGGAAATCGAAACTCTAATCACATGTTTAAAGAGTCCAAGTTCCTTACCACTTGAACAAATTTATTGTTGGTTGCTTTTTATCCCTTTAATAACTTCATTATTTTAAAATTTCTCTTTGCTTTCTTAACTTTGTTTGCTTCTATTTTAGTCCCTAAGTTTTAAAGTTGCACAATTAAATCTTTTTTGTGAACCATTTTTGAGTTCATCAAATGTTACGTGACATAAATTTACTAGCAATCAATTTGGGATCAGTTGCTTGTTTTGTTTTGAACAGTGGTTCATATGTGAAATATCAATGCATAAAACCCTAAAGCCCTAAAATCTAACTTGGAGAAGAAAGAAAAAATGAAGTAAAATCCCTCTATCTATAATTTGGGGAGAGAAAAAAATATTGGTTGTAAGGAAACAAATATACCAAGTCACTTGTTAAATCACCTTAAGCATGTATAACATTTGACAATTGACATGTTTAACGAACTCAAATAGGTTAAATCACCTTAAACATGTATAACATTTGACATGTTTAACGAACTCAAACAGAACACCAACATAAATAGCCAAAATGTATAACATTTATCATTTAATGAACCGAAATAAAATTGAAGAATCTTAAATGACCAAAGTAAAATCTAAACATAATTTTGAGGGGCAAATCTAAAAATAATTGAAGGGTTCAAAAATATTACTTAGCCTTAATTACAATAATAAAATAGACAAATACATTTTCTTTGCTAATATCAATACATTTTACAATATACACTTTTTGTAATACGGTGACTATTAAGGACAATAACATGCATTAGTTGAAGTTCGAACACCAGATTATTCACTTCTTACACTTTGTGTAAACTCAATCACTACAAAAGAAATATTTGATAGAAGTCAAATATTCTTGGCATTATTATTGTAGTTATTTGTAATTATTCTCATTTATGTTTGTCATTATTTCCATAGGTTTGACTTACACATTATTATTGTATATATACCCTTTACTATGATGAATGAAATCAACACATTACATTCCTATATTCTTATATGGTATCACGAGTTATGTTTCTACCGAGACCTACTTTTTTTTTCCTTACCTGCAACTGCCGCCTGCCCCCTATCTCCACCCAAGGTCGCCGCTGCCTCCTCCCTTGCGCCGCCCACTACCGTGTAAGCGTCTTACCCAGCCGCACCATCCATTGCGCCTTGCCACTCTCTCTTGCGCAGATCTTGATCGCGCCGCACAACACCGCATATCAACTCCCATTTCTTCTGCTTTTATTCCAGCACGTCCATTCCTGTCGTGCCAACATGTCCTCCTCCTCTGACATGTCCTCGTCTGTTGTCGTGTCCTCACCCGCTACCACCTCTGTTTCTTCGACGAAACCAGATTTTCACCCGGCTCTTGCCGTCACCAACATCAAAAATAACATTCCCTTTGTGCTAGAGATGGAGAAGGATAACTACACCATGTGGGCTGAATTGTTTGAGGTTCATGCTCGTGCTCACAAGTTCTCGATCACATCATTCCTCAACCCGGCAAAGAGAATCATGCTTCCACTGATGCTAGTTTTGAAATGTGGACCACTCTTCATTCAACGGTCCTGCAATGGATTTATTCCACCATTTCTCTTGATCTCCTTACCACAGTTATGGAAAAAGGATCCACTGTCATGGCTGCCTGGAAACGTTTAGCTGACCTTTTTGAGGACAATCAAAACTCCCGTGATGTTGCCCTTGAACAAGATTTTTCATCCACTCGCATGGAAGATTTTCCTAACGTTTCTGCCTATTGCCAACGTCTCAAGCAACTCTCTAATCAGTTGAAGAACGTTGGAGCACCCGTCAGCAGTCATCGTTTGGTCCTTCAACTTGTGTCCAGACTGTCCGAGCCATACCGTGGGGTTGCCACCTTGATTCATCAGAGCAACCCTTTACCTTCATTTTTCAGGCCCGCTCCATGCTCACCTTGGAGGAATCCGGTTTGGCCAAAATGCATAACACTAGCTCCCCCCTGCCTTGCATACTACCCCGGGACTCAGATGACTCCTCCCAGCAGCGCTCCAACCGGCGTCAGAACAACCGCTCTGGTTCAAGCCGCAACCGCAACAATCAAACTCACACTGGAGGGCGTGCACAACGTGGTGGTTCCAAGTTTGATGGTCCATCTTGGCCCTCTCATCCATGGCAGCAGCCCCAATACCCTTCATGGTCTCCATGGGGTTGGACTCCACCTCCTTGGGGCGTGCCTCCTTGCATGTATCCTACATCTCAATGGACACGACCCACCGGTCCTCCGAGGCAACCAAGCATTCTAGGTCCGCATCCTCAGGCTCACACTGCCACGCCTTCTACCACCCCCACTGACATTGCAGCTGCCATGCACACCATGTCTCTTACTCCTCCGGACAGCACGTGGTACATGGACACTGGAGCCTCCTCCCACACAACGGCATCTCAAGGTAATCTCACGTCTTATTCTAAGTTGAGTCATTTAAATCAGAAACTGATTGTTGGAAGTGGGCAAGGTATTCCAATTCAGGGGTCTGGTCACACAACCATACCTATATCCCACAAACATAAACCATTAAACCTTACCCATGTTTTACACACACCATATATTATTAAAAAATTAATTTATGTGCGACAACTCACTACCGACAATAACGTTTCTGTTTCCTTTGATCCGTTTGGTTTTTCTGTCACTAATTTTCAGACAGGGATTCCTCTCATGAGATGTGATAGCATTGGCGATCTCTATCCAGTAACCTCGCCCTCTAATTTCGCTGGTCTCACTTCCAGTCTATGGCACAGTCGTCTCGGTCATCCTAGTTTTTCTATTTTGCAGTCTCTTCATAAAAATAAGTTTCTTAGTTGTGAACATTTGAATTCTAAAAATATTTGTGATTCTTGTGTGCTTGGCAAACATGTTAAGTTGCCCTTTGATTTATCCAAAAATGTTACTTTAATGCCCTTTGATATTTTACACAGTGATTTATGGACATCACCAGTTTTAAGTTCCTCTGGTCGTCGGTATTATGTTTTATTTCTGGATGATTATTCTGTTTCTTGTGGACATTTCCTATAAGTAATAAATCTCAAGTTTTTGAAAAGTTCACTTATTTGTTTAATCAAATTCACACACAATTTTCTCAAACTATTAAATGTTTCCAATGTGACAATGGGTGTGAATATGACAATACATTGTTTCATAAATATTGTGTTGATAATGGTCTTATTTTCCGTTTCTCGTGTCCTCACACTTCATCTCAAAATGGCAAAGCTGAACGTAAAATATGCACTATCAATAACATGATTCGCACTCTTCTAGCTCATTCGTCCGTTCCTCCCTCTTTTTGGCATCATGCGCTTCAGATGCCTACATATCTGCTTAATATCCTTCCCCGAAAGAATCTGTCAAATCACTCTCCTACTCAACTTCTGTATCATCGTGATCCCTCCTACACACACCTTCGCGTCTTTGGTTGTCTTTGTCATCCCTTGTTTCCATCAACTACCATTAACAAATTACAACCCCGCTCGACTCCGTGTGTTTTCCTAGGGTATCCCCTTAATCACAGAGGTTATAAATGTTTTGATTTGTCGCACAGAAAGATTGTTATTTTGCGCCATGTAATTTTTTTACGAGACCCAATTCCCCTTTTCCCGCCTATCTTCCCCACCTCTCCCTGACTATAACTGTTTCACCGATGACTTACACCCATATATTGTCCACCAGTGAACTAATCCCACCTTACAACCTCTTCCTGATGACCTTCCTAGTCCGCCACATGAGCCTCCGTCTCCCTCCCTGGCCAGACCTTCTAATACTTCTCCTACCCCCACCATGACATCCTCTTCCACCTCTTTGGATTCACCCGATACTTCTCCATCACCTACACCATCGGCCCCTCCCACACCTCCTACTCGAACCATGGCCACCCGTAGCATGCGACGTATCTACAAACCCAGAAAACTCTTTAACCTTTCTGTCACCATTGATGATCCGACCATCTCACCACTTCCCAAAAACCCCAAACTAGCCTTATCTGACCATAATTGGAAATCCGCAATGCAGTCTGAATTTAATGCTCTTATTAAAAATAATACGTGGGATTTGGTTCCATGACCTTGTGATGTTAACATTATTCGTTGTATGTGGATTTTCCGTCACAAAAAGAAATCTAATGGCTGTTTTGAGCATTGCAATGCTCGTCTTGTAGGTGACGGCAGGTCTCAAATTGCAGGTGTTGATTGTGATGAGACATTTAGTCATGTGGTGAAACCGGCGACAATTTGCACTGTCCTCACCATTGCTCTCTCCAAATCCTGGTCCATACATCAGTTGGATGTCCATAATGCATTTCTACATGGTGACCTTCATGAGACAGTCTACATGCATCAGCCACTGGGTTTTTGTGACCCTCATCGCCCAGATTATGTTTGTCGCTTGCGAAAATCCCTCTATGGTCTGAAACAAGCGCTTCGTGCCTGGTACCAGCGCTTTGCTGATTTTGTCTCCACCATTGGATTTCAGCATAGCACTTCAGATCACTCACTTGGCTCTGACATGGCTTACATCTTGCTTTATGTTGATGACATTATCCTCGTCACCCTTCTCCCATGACCTTCGCAAATCTATCATGACACTCCTTGCCTCTAAGTTCGCTATGAAGGATTTGGGTTCACTGAGTTACTTCATGGGCATTGTAGTGACGAGACATGTTGGTGGACTCTTTCTTAGTCAGAGTACTTATGCCAGTGAGATTATTGCTCGAGCCGGCATGACTTCGTGCAAACCTTCTGCTACTCCAGTGACACTAAGCAGAAGCTCAGCACCTCCGCCGACACTCCATATGACGATCCCACCTTATATCGGAGTCTTGCAGTATCTTACTTTCACCCGCCCCGACATCTCCTATGTTGTCCAACAGGTCTACCTTCACATGCACGTTCCTTGCACCGACCACATGCTAGCCCTCAAACACATCCTCCGTTATGTTCAGGGCACCCTACATTATGGCCTGCATCTCTATCCATCCCCTATTGAGAAACATGTCTCTTATACTGATGATGACTGAGGTGGATGTCCTGACACTCGCCGTTCTACATCTGGTTATTGTGTGTTTCTTGGTGACAATCTAATCTCCTGGTCTTCCAAGAAACAACCCACACTCTCTCGTTCCAGTGCAGAGGCTGAATACAGAGGTGTTGCTAATGTGGTTTCTGAATCTTGTTGGCTTCGCAACCTACTATTAGAGCTTCACTTCCCACTCTCTCAAGCTACTTTGGTGTACTGTGACAATGTTAGTGTTATCTACCTCTCTAGTAATCATGTACAACATCAACGTACTAAGCATATTGAGATGGACATTCACTTTGTACGCGAGAAGGTAGCCTGTGGCCAAGCACACGTCCTTCATGTTCCTTCTCGTCATCAGATAGTTGATATCTTCACCAAAGGGCTACCTCGAGTTCTATTTGATGATTTTCGGACCAGTCTAAGCGTCCGTGAACCTCCCGCTTCGACTGCGGGGGTGTGATAGAAGTCAAATATTCTTGTCATTATTATTGTAGTTATTTGTAATTATTCTCATTTATGTTTGTCATTATTTCCATAGGTTTGACTTACACATTATTATTGTATATATATCATTTACTATGATGAATGAAATCAACACATTACATTCCTATATTCTTATAATATTAATTATTCTTTTATTCTTGTTTATTGTGTGCTCACATGTTTATAAACAATTGAATGAGGACACAATTACTGTGAGATCCAATTTGTTTGAGAAAAATGAGCCGTCTTCAATTTTATTTTGTTTTCCATGTTGCACTCCTTAGTTTTCTTGATCTGCAAGATACAAATATTTATTACACGAGTTAATGTTGATATTTATTATAGGCCTATTGATGATTTGTTATTAATTTATTAATATACAAATTCCATCACACTTTAAAAGTTTTGGTGTTATGTGGGTTATGATTGAGTTTATATCTGCAATTCAAACCAAGATATAGGCAGAGTGCCTTCCTTTTTTTCCTGCAATTTTTGTTCATTTCATAGTCTTGGTGGTTGGGAATGGTAGATAACTTGAAGCAATCACATTCACATGATCTCGAGCACAAACCTAATAGAGAATAGCATTAATTGATTTGAAGTTACTTTCACACCTCTCTCTACTTTATCTCTTCATTTTTAAATTTTAAATTGCATGCACCCTTTTCATCCACCACTAAAGAAAGCAAATAAAATTAAACACCAAAAATCTCACAGAAAAGGGATATCTTGCTTTCTTTGTTCTGAAGCCTTTGTCACTTTCTTGCAAATTAAGTTTGGGGTCACAAAAGAATAAAAAGATACTCTATAAAATAAACAAAATGTGTCAAAAAAATAATATAAACAAAATGAACAGAACAGATGAAAGAAAAACAAGAAACTACTAGTTATACTTGTGGCTTATAGTTCATAGAACTTTTAAGTAATAAAATGAAAAGCAAGGTTATAATGACTCTCAAAATACAACTTCTATATATGTTCATGCACTCTTAATTATACGTATTAATTTGATAGATTAACTAAAAATTTGTTTTCATATTCTATTGCAGCATTAACTCAACTAAATAGGTTTAAAACGTTAACCTAAGAGACAACAACAAAATCCCTCACACATTGGAAAAAAAATGTATGTATCACACCTAAATTGGTACATCAAACAAATAACAGCCTACTCAAATTAAATACAATGTGTATTATCACACACCTTAATCGGCATTGCCTATGACTATAGCTAGCAACACACTGTTTAGTTAGAAGTATATCTAACAATAAAGCTTATTATAAATCTGTAACATCCAACACGACACGTAATTCAAGGAAATTGACAAGCTACATATAAGACAACATAATCCATAATAGGATGATACAGATCCACGTTGATGTTTTGCATTCTGTCAAATAAATTAGGATGTATGATTCTGTTTAGTTATTACAAAAATTCAAATCACTTTCATCCAACTTTGAGAGACAGATAGCTTTGAAGAGTAGATGAAATAAATGGAGCCTCATACCTCAAGGAAACTAAAATAAATGCTTAGCTAACACCAAATTGTTGGGTATAGCTCATCGTAGTTTAGCAGATCGCTTACGCTTCAGGGTACATCTAAAAAGGCCTACCGGCGCAGCTTATTGCTGCCCGCTTGCCTTCTATTCATTTGTAAGTAATTCTTGATATATATATATATATATATATATATATATATATATATATATATATAAATAATTATCTTGAATACAAGTTGTAATTTGTAACTCTAAGCTGGAATAGTAGAAAATCATTGTAGCCACTACATGGTCAGAGACGAATACACAATTGACAGAACTCCGTGGTCAAATCTAACATGTTCTCGATTTACATTTTTGTATCTGTTTTGTTTTGAATCTGTTCTAGCACATGTAATACTGCCATGCACATATGAACATTATACAAAATTAAATCATGGTGATTGCAACTTACTTTCCATCTAGAAAAAAGACTCCCAAAATTTTACCCTTGTAACATTTCGAGTAATTTTTATATGTTTTTAGGCTTAAACCAGAAAATGGTCATCTTGAAATTTTATTAAAATGCTCATAAAGTTAAAAGTTAGAGACTAACTTGACACTTTACAATTTTAAGAGTATTTTTATCAAGTTGAAAAAACAAGAAACCGTTTTTATCAATGCTTACAATTTCAAAAATCAATTTGCATATTCAATCACAATTATCTATTCAAGGAACATATTCCTAACATTTTTTTTTCCAATACGTGCTTATAAAAGGTAACTATTGTGTGAATTTATTTGTGAAACTCAAAAGTTCTTCGAGACTAGATGTGACATTTTGGTAGATTCCTTCGCGGAATACTATGTTGAGGTTTAATGTTTTAGACCGAGCTATGTCCCTAGTTAAAATGAAAACAACACCATCTAGTTACATTTTCAAAATAGTGCAAGGACATGTTTGATACATAGTCACAGAATTCGTCACCCCTACTGGAGAACCACGAATTGGTTCGCGCGAACCGGTTCGCAGTTCTTATTCGAACCCGGTTCTTCAAAATTCGTGTAGAATTCGTAGAAGGCAACGTACCGGTTGAATAGGAACAGTGAAAAATGTCGTGATTTCCCCCTTTTCCAGTTTCGAATTTCAAAATCATGACTCCAGAAAGATATAGAAGAAACAATTTCAGGTTGCATGAAAGATTTAGGGAAGAAGAAGAAAGGAGTGTAAGGAGTGTCTGTTTACGAAAGGATAGAGAAAGACTTTGTATTTTGAAAGAAGGAGTGACTAGTTAATTTGGTAAAATGAATCTAATATTATTATTTTTTTAGAGCTTTCTCTTTCAGCACCATAGAGCTTTCTCTTTTTCTTCTTCTTTCTTGGTAAAAACAATAGGAGAATGAGTTTAGTGTATTAAAGATATTAATTAATTATTGTACTGCCCAAAGAGTCTATACCATTGTATCTAAATCTGAATGCTAATTAATTACTCTCTTTGATTCCTTCAAAAAAATTAATTACTCTCTTTGATAAAACGATGCATGAGTAAGTGAAACAATTGAAAAAGCTGTTAATAATAAATCTGACACATGTAGCTTGACAAAATAAATCTGACAAATAGCTTGACAAAAAATAAAAAAAATATTTGTAGTAATTATATAAGGCTCAAATTTTGAATGAATATAATGATATTAATATTTTTACACATGTAGTATTTTAACTAAATATTTTTTTTTGTACAAACTACATAACTTATTTTATTAACAATGAACCGAATAATATATTAGAGCGTACCGCAAACCTAATTAACGTACCGATTAATACATTAGCACGTACCGCGAACCGAAATAGCGTACCGACTATGTATACCCCCCACGTACCCAATTTTTTGAAGGTTGCGTACCGCGTACCCGAACCCGTACCACGTACCGAAGCGAACTACGAATTATGTGACTTTGGTTTGATACACAAAACACACTACTACTATGTCGTGTTCCTGAATTAACGAATATCTTCGAAACCAAATGTCTTTCTATTCCATTAAGAAAACACAACAAACCTCAACAACACTTTCATTCATTTTCAACCTCTTCCCTGTTTCTCAATCTTTCTACCACTCATTAGCCACTCATCAAACCCCTTCTGTTGATTCCTTTCCTCCACAACCAACCACCTACTGTTACCCTTCACTGCTCCAATCTTGCATCGATTCGAAGGCGTTAAACCCCGGTAAACAGCTCCATGCTCAATTCTACCATCTGGGTATTGCTTACAATCAAGACTTGGCTACTAAACTTGTCCATCTTTACGCAGTTTCGAATTCTCTTCATAATGCACGTACCCTGTTTGATAAAATTCCTAAACAGAATTTGTTTCTGTGGAACGTTTTAATTCGCGGTTATGCCTGGAATGGGCCGCACGATGATGCCATTATGCTATATCACAAGATGCTTGACTATGGGCTCAGACCCGATAATTTTACTTTACCGTTTGTTCTTAAGGCGTGTTCGGCACTTTCTGCTATTGGAGAGGGAAAGAGCATTCATGAGTATGTGATAAAAAATGGGTGGGAGAGGGATGTGTTTGTAGGTGCAGCTCTTATTGATATGTATGCTAAATGTGGTTGTGTGATGGATGCCGGTCGCGTGTTTAATAAAATTGTTTTGAGAGATGTTGTGTTGTGGAACTCTATGCTTGCAGCTTATGCTCAAAATGGTCACCCTGATGAATCAATTTCTCTATGTCGGGAGATGGCTGCAAATGGTGTTAGACCGACCGAGGCAACTCTTGTGACTGTGATTTCATCTTCGGCTGATGTTGCATGTCTCCCTTACGGGAGGGAAATCCATGGATTTGGTTGGAGACATGGATTTCAATCGAATGATAAGGTTAAAACTGCTTTGATTGATATGTATGCAAAATGTGGTTCTGTGAAAGTTGCACGTGCTTTGTTTGAGCGGCTTCGGGAGAAAAGAGTTGTTTCGTGGAATGCAATTATTACTGGTTATGCAACGCATGGTCTTGCTGTTGAAGCTTTGGACTTGTTTGAGAAAATGCGGAAGGAGGCTCGGCCAGATCATATAACCTTTGTTGGTGTTCTTGCGGCTTGCAGCCGAGGGCGTTTGTTGGATGAAGGACGAGCGGTGTATAACTTGATGGTGAGGGATTATGGTATCAGTCCTACAGTTCAACATTACACTTGCATGATTGATCTCCTTGGTCACTGTGGTCAACTGGATGAGGCATATGATCTTATAAGAAATATGAGCGTAAAGCCAGATTCTGGTGTATGGGGTGCTTTGCTGAATTCATGTAAAATCCATGGGAATGTGGAGTTGGCTGAGTTAGCTTTAGAGAAACTAATTGAGCTTGAGCCTGGTGATTCTGGAAATTATGTGATTTTGGCTAACATGTATGCTCAATCAGGCAAGTGGGAAGGAGTGGAAAAGTTGAGACAGGTAATGATAGACAAAGGAATAAAGAAAAACATTGCTTGTAGCTGGATTGAAGTAAAGAACAAAGTGTATGCATTTCTTGCCGGAGATGTTTCACATTCAAATTCTGATGCAATATATGCAGAGTTGAAGAGGTTAGAAGGACTAATGCATGAAGCTGGATATGCCCCAGATACAGGATCTGTTTTCCATGATGTGGAGGAAGATGAGAAAACAAGTATGGTGTGCAGTCACAGTGAAAGACTAGCTATTGGATTTGGACTCATAAGTACATCGCCAGGAACCCGGCTTTTAATAACAAAGAATCTCCGAATTTGTGAGGACTGCCATGTTGCTATTAAGTTCATCTCAAAGATTACGGAGAGGGAAATTACTGTGAGAGACGTTAATCGCTATCATAGTTTCAAACATGGTATGTGTTCATGTGGTGATCATTGGTGATGAGGATGGAGTCCAGTTGGGAAAACTGGCCAACACAATTACACAACAATCTTACATCAGAGTTTTGTCCAAAATAATTGAGTTCATTCACCCATAGAGCTTAGTCCATATCTATATCTATATCTATATAAGCTAATGGTGCAAAATTGTCAATTGAGTATGGATATCTAGCACTAGCATTTAAATGTGGCATTGTATCATTGAAATCAATAACCATGTAATGCTAAATGGTGCAAAATTTTGAGAATGGATATGCTAGCATTTACATGTGGCTTTCTTACATTGAAATCAACAATGGTGTATTGTTTTTCAACCTTTGTTCTTATTTGAAAACCGATAGCCCCATATACTTTCATGCATTTCGTGCATGTAGTTATCAATTTTTTTTTGGTGATAGTACAATACAATTTAATAGAGCATTTCATACAAACATTCTAGACCTGTAATTTTTTTCAAATAGAGTTCATTGCTTAGGTTTATTTTCAAATTTAGTTCATTGCTTCGATTGTATTATCAATCATACATTCCAGACCAGTAATTTAATCTCACGTATTCATATATTTGTATCCTGTGTTCAATCTTAGTGCTACTAGTTGCTCAAATTAAAACAATGTCTTGAGTTGGTCTACCCATTGCAATGCTCAAATTTATGAGTGAATTGCCAATCCTTTGAATATTTAAATATAAAGGTAAACTAGTGTATTTACCCGGCGTTGTCTGAGTTAAACATATAATTAAGAATGACCAAAATTTTATATACATTGTATCCGAAAAATAAATTCACCACGGACCGGTACGGAATGAATTTCTTAATGAGTACACACGAATAGAATAAAATATACAATGTTTTAAGTACTCGTAAATTAATGGATGCACGGACAGATGAATTTAACAGGATTTAGTAAAATTATTAACACATATAGAATAAAATAAACATTTTTAAGTACCCGGAGATTAAAAAAAACGTACCTGGACACGCCTTTCAAAAAAAAGTACCAGGACTCGCAGAAACAAGTACTCGTTATTAAATTAGTAAAATTATACAATTGTCGTATTACTTAAATAAAAATATTCTCGTCATGAAATAAAATATAAATGGATTTCCTAATTAATGATTTTAGTTTGATTAGTAATTTGTTGTCAAAGTAAAAGTGTGTGGTATAATATTTTTGTTTTATCAAAATAGAAGGATAAGTCTAAAGAGGTGTCGTCTCAACGGTAAGAGTTTGACTTTGTAACTTCAAGAGACATTGTCTAAATTTTACATGGAACATTTGTAAAATGATCGTTAATACCACAATTATTAATAATAAAATTTAAGGAATAAATTCTACATAATTTCAATTATTTTACAACAATGCATATTTTTGTAAAAAAAAATCATTTTCACGTTGATATTTGTCAATATTTGTAAATACCTTAATATCCAATAATACTTGTCTAGCGGATATTCATACGAATGTGAGAAACAAAAAGTGTTGATAGAGTCCAAAGAATAATACAAACCTTACGATAATTGATTTAAAATTGATAAATGTTTATTTGACATTTAAAATAGCTGCAATGAATCCTTCCAAAAAAATAGCTGCAATAAATTTTTGTTAATAAATTTTTGTTACGATAGCTGCAATAAATCCTTACGATAATTTTTGTTAATAAATTTTTCTATTGTTGCTTGACAAATGAAAATGTTCGACATCATATTTTTGTTTTCTTATATGCCACAAAGCATAGTAAAATAAAATCAAAACATAGTAAAAAATAAATGAGTACCTTTCACTCTTTATTCACAAGAGAAGAAAGAAATACCCATACAAAAAATAAAGAATAATGAGATGAAAAAAATAACATATACATAAGAAAAATTATAATGAGAGGGGAATAGTCAAAGATAAATATTACAAAGTAGGGAAAAAAACCTAATAAATAAAATGGTTGAAGAGTGTTGAGGAAAACAATGGCAAAGATAAAAGAATAATATTTTTTATGGAATAAATAATAAAATATATTACAGTGTGATTAAAACATGTAAAAAAGTGTGAGAATAATATAAGTGGTTAGCTTTCATGGGAAAAAAAATTAAGTGGTTAGGTATGCATAGAGAAAATATAGAAAGCCGTTTCATGAAAATATAGGAATTTAACGAAATAAATTATGTTAAAATAAAGTTGAAAGTAATAAAAACAAACATATAAAATATTTGGACGATAAAACCAAAGTAGATATAAATTATTTGTTGAGACGTTTATGCTAGATAGGAAAATGAGTTTTGTAAAAATAAAACATAAATATTAATATGGGAGTGAACATGTGCATAAACAATTGTCATTTTTCATTGAATTACCTAAAAAGTAATAACTCATAGGAAGGTAGTTTTATTGCATCATACAGACCCAGTGTGAGATAAAAGTACATGGGCACCATAAAATTATATTTAGTAAATGTAAATTAAATATATGGCTCTTTTTCTATAGATTAAAAAAATGATTTTGACATTCAATAATTTAAAGATTACTTTGTAGAGACTTTATGAAAAAGCATAATCAATATTGATACTTATTAAAAATGATTTTGTGTTTATTTATCGTAATAACAATTATTTCTTTGAAAAAATAACTTAATTTGTTTGGATACAACTATATAAAATGAATTTTTTGTTACAAAATTACCTTAATCTTTTGATACTTATTTTCTCCTGCTCTAAAAAAAAATTATTTTTTGAAAACTACTCTTAATATCTTTAAATTTGAAACTATTTTTAGTTTTTTTTTTAGATCCTGGTTTTATAATAAAAAAATCTATAACAAACAGATACAATGCTCTTTAAAGTGATTTTTTTAAAAATTATAACAAACGACCCCAAAGAGCCCGTTTGTTACGGATTAGAATAAATAAAAAATTGGTAAATAGAGATAACTTTCATTATCCAAAACAATTATTACAAACTACGTGGCAACAAGAAGCCAAGAAACAAAGAAGCAAGAGTTATTCTCACACAAAAACAACAAAAGCCAAAGGCCTCATAAGCTTAACATGAGACTCTTCATCTTTTTAGATTTCAACTCACTAATGTAAACAATCTTTTTGATTTGATTAAGGAGTTCCTGAACCGATTGATGACTGTGCTGAAATCTTCTGGCGTTCCTTTCCTTCCAAATCATATACTGCATAATACTCAAGACCATTATGCTCATTTGATGAGTACATTTGTTCATGTTACACTGACTTTGACTATATTGCATCACAATCTACCAATTGCTAGCATTAATGTTCATGTTACTCCATTGCATTGCACCTAACCATACAGCCTATGAATACTCACAAGTAAAGAATAGGTGAGAATGGGTTTCATTCTTTTTTTTTACACATGTTGCACCTTTGGTCACAATGAACTCCAACTTTACTCAATCTACCATGAATAAAATGATTTCGACATTCAATAATTTAGAGATTTTTGTTTGACATTTTTATAAAAAAAATTAGAATCTATTTTGTGATTGTTTATCGTAATAAGATCTTTAAAAAAATAGTTTATTTAATACAGTTGTATAATAGGAATTTTTTGTTACAAAAACACATTAATCTTTGGACAGTTTTTATCTCTCTCCTCTAGATAGGATATTTTGTTACAAAAGACATAAAATGGTAAAAATATGTTAAGGTGTCATATGATTAGGATGAGACAAAATTGTGTTGTCATTAACTTTCATAAATAGAGCTTATTCACCTTTAAAAAAAATAGAGCTTATACAAAAAAAAAACTTTCATAAATAGAGAATAAAGATAGACTATTGATTGATATTATTGAAGATTTTTTTTTGAAAGAATGATATTATTGAATATTAGAAAACTTTAAAATATAATGAGTAGTTTGTTGATATATTTATGTTACATAAATATTAAAAATAAATTAAAACTTAAAAAAATATTTAGTTGATAAGATCAAAGTAATAAATGAAGTTTGTTGACATATTTATGCCAAATAAATTATTAGTTTTAGAAAATAGTAAAAATAATAAAAATATTGAGAATAAACGTGGAAACGACATGTGGCATAAAAAACTTGTATCTATACTTCTACTTCTATACTATACTAGATTGATGACCCGTGCGCCGCACGGGTCTTATGAGTTTGAATACAATCGATAAAAATCGAATGCAATGGTTTTTTTTAAGTACAACACGGGAAGATAATATTGTATGAAATACTAAAATGGCACGGATAGTAAGTGTGGTTTGATCATCATTTACATGATATGTTTTGCATTAAACATTACGAAATACTTCCTCATAGACGACGTTAGAGGTAAAATCAGTATCTTCACCATCTTCGTCTGTGATTAATATCTTCAACCCTTCTCTTGAAGTCACCCTCGATACAGCAACATACAATTGCCCATGTGAAAATACAGGCGTTGGAAGGTATATGCCCACATTTTTAAGTGTCTGGTCTTGACTCTTGTTAATAGTCATTGCAAATGATACAGCCAAAGGAAACTGTCTTCTTTGAAACTGGCCTAGACTTTCGACCCATGCGACGTACGGGTCCTATCGACTGTTATAATGATCAATAAATTATCTTTGACATGTGTCATGTATGTGTCTATCGATAAACACAAACGTGGTTAGTATATGATTTTTCTATCATGTGTAAATTTACACATATTAAGAAGTTTAAAATAGTAAGTTTGTATTTAAACTTGTACATTTTATATTAAATATATAATTTTTCAATAAAAAAATATTTTTTTTAATATTTTTTTGTTACTTTTAGTTGTTTTAACATGTGCAATGTTGCACATGTTAGACAAACCCTTATTAGATATACAATATCGCGATAAAATGTGTCTTAATATGTCCTTCAACGACATATGAATCGTACCAAATTTGTCACGTATTTGAAAACATAATTTATTAAAATGATTTGCTTGCATTTGATAAAAAAAAAAAAGAAAAAATAAGTAGAACTATTACCTAATTTAGAGTAAACCTAATTTATAGCAATATAAATCATGAAAATAGTAAATGTGGACAAATTGCATCACAATTATTAAAGTTCGAACTAAAAAATGTTGTCAAATTGCAGCTTAAAAAACTGAATAAAAACTAATTATATAGAGTACAAAGTTAATAATACATATCTAAATGTGTCTAGCTTACAATCTTAATATGAATGGTTGATTTATAACATTTTTTTCTTTTACAAATGCTACATAACATCAATTTGAACAAATGACAGCAAATATGACAAATATTGGCTTTACAAAATCAGGTCATGTTATCAAACATATCTCTTTTGGATGATACTCTACGTGATAGGTACACCATTTAAGCCTCAAGAGATGAATATAAGCTGGATCTGTTGGTTCATATTCTCATAAAGCCACACCTGTAAAAGCCAAAATCATAAGAAAAACATCAGATACAGATAGCAAAACCTCAACTCATGAAAACGAAAATACAGATAAAGATAGCATCGTTTGAGGAAAAAAAACCTTTTTGGCAGTGAATAGAGAATTTTGAGACATTTATGGCAGATTGGCTGTCCATCATGGCTACCTCTTATGTGAAGGGTGATATCTTTGCTGTTAGGACAAAACAATTCTCAGTGTGTGTATGTATATAATACTTGAAATAAGTCAATTGTCCATTAAGCTCATTCCTTTCGTGTTCCTCATAGGCATTCATCACTAATAATGATAATGTGCACGTCTATTTCCAATGTTAATTAATTATTTTGTTATGTAACTTCCAAAAACGGTTTGAATGCCATTAGTACACATAGGAAAATACAAAGGTTATGTAACTTCTAAAGGTTAACATTACATGGTTGACTAAATAAATAACAATAAATGTGCAACAAAATTCAAATTTGAAATTAGAGTGGAGAGAAGATTTTTAGGGTTGCAATCTTTAGCATTTAATGCATTACAATTAGAGGGAAAAAATTAGGTTTAGGTGTTGCTAGACCTAATAACTTTTAAAAATAAAGGATATAAAGAAAATAGCACATTTCAAGTCTTTTGGGCTGAATTTTTCTCTTTAAAAAATTACCTTCAACTTTCAATACAAATAGCACATATAACAAATAGATAAGAGTAATTCAAATATTAAAACAAAATGTAACAAACTATATATGTCCGATTTTTTTCCTTATCATTTAAAAAAAAATAATGGATGAGAGTGAATTCAAATATTAAAAAAGGTGTAACAAACACAATATTTATTTTTTGGTTACCGCACAAAATATATCGTATAACAAACATGATAGGATTATATGTCCAATTTTTTTTTCCTTTATCCTTAAAAAAAAGTGTAACAAACTATATCAAGTATATCTATACCAAATACTATATCTATACTATATATAAAAAAATAGAAGATTTTGGGCTTACTTTTTCATTATCACAATTATACCCTTAAACAACTTTTCCTATAATAATAATTGTTTTTTTAAGGACTATAATAATAATTGTTGTTGGTGTCATTAAAAAGATAAGAATTTATATTATATTTTTTTGTTATATTGTCGGTGTCATTCAAATAGATAAACATGATTAGTTTGGTTTGTTATAATTTGAAAGTAACAAGCATTTATATTTATACTTTTAATCAAAATTAAAATTTCATAAAAAACACCGTTCATAATTTTCAAACGTTAGCGCAATAAAAAGAAAAGAAAGACGAACACGTGAGTGCCCGTTTTTTCGCTCGTATATACACTATTGATTGATTGTAACGTAAAACATATTTCTAAATCACATCTTTAAATAAAACAAAAATCTTATAAATATTATAAATCCTAATTATATATTTTTTACAATAATTCTAATTATATCTTTAATAATATCTTATTTTAAATTTATAATCTTAAAAAAAATGTTTAGACGTTTTATTCTCAACAATATGTAATATCTTCTTTGTAAGAGCAACTTTAGCGATAGTTTAAGTTGGTTATACTTTAATGGCATTGGAGAGAGATGGTCTGGCATGGTGGTGTACTAACAATTAGTTCACGTGAACGTACTCTAACTCTTGTTTGAACTAGCAATTGTTCTTTTTTATCATTAAAATATTGAAGTCATGACAATTGAAGAGGACAACGGTAATTAACCAACAGTGTAGGTACTACCTTATTTTAAAAAAAAAAACCAACGGTAATAATTCTACAAAAACAAATGGTAATAATTCCCCTAATGTTTATCTTCCTATAAATTAGTGTAGTTACTACCTTATATTTTTTTACACACAATTTCACCTTCTACATTCTGTTCTCTTGTTATCTTTTAATCTCCAATCATATTTGAACTTTTCTTTTGTCAAACGGAACCTTTATCTTAATAATATAAAAGGAAGATAGTTCTGCATACAAACCCTAGCAAAGCCCTAGGTTTGCCCTGTGTTTTTTTACTAAATTGCCCCTGCTGGGCGCCAAACAGCAAGCCAGGATGCTGATCTTGGCCATTGATGATATCAAGCTATAAACGCATGCCATGTGTGCCCTATCATTTCTACCCTTGAGCGCCAAAATGCAGCCCAATTTTCAAAAGAGGCCTGGTTAACTGTTTGCCCAATCTGCCACACTCAATTGATTTTTGCAGAGCTATAGGGCGGGTTGGTTCCTGCTTATTAACCATGTGCAGAGTGCTCAAGTACTACCACCGTCCACCACATAACTGGCCAATTGGATTTTTAACCAAAAAAACACGTTTCCTTTGTAGTTCTTCTCACGTTTCCTCTGTATGTAACCAACAAAACACGTTTCCTGTATACCTTCTTCTTTTCTTCCTTGATCTCTCTACAAAATCCTCTTCTGACCATCGCCTCCTCCAAATCCTCTGGTTTACCCTCCACCACTTCACCCCTCTCTATTACAAATTACCGGTCGTGCCACCAACAACTTCGGCGAATCGCTAACCTGAACTTGAGCAACGTTCCTAAAACTTTAATGATTCACAAAACTTCCTTTATCATTAACGATTTCAAATTCTCACGAAACCTTCTGATTATCCTCCATCACTGAGTCCAAAATGTTTCAATTTAAAAAATCTTTCGATTCAGAAACGTAATTTGTTTCAATTACTGATTCAAAAAAGGTATGATTTCAACTTCATCTAAATCTCACTGTTTTCATCTAAATTTAACATGTTCTGTACATGGTTTAAAGATCAATCGACCAATCTTGGAATAAATTCACATGTTCAGAAAACTTGAAGCTTAGTTTAAATTCAGAATCTGAAGAAGTCAGACTCTAAAGGCAAGCTTGAAGCTGGAGACTCAGACTCTGGAAGCCAGACTCAGAATCTGAAGGCAACTGCAGAACCTAAAGACCCAGAAACTGATAGTCAGACTCTAGAAGCCAGACTCAGAAGACTCAGAATCTGAAGGCAACTCCAGAAGCTGAAGACTCAGAATCTGATAGTCAGACTCTGCAAATGTTACATATAATGTAGTTTACAAAAAAATGTTTCAGAATGTTTGTTAGTTAATATTATTACTCATGTGATGTTCGAATGAAGTTTCAATTATAATATATTCCACGTGTTTTAATTTATTCTCTTTCAAGTGATGTTGTAGTCATGAATTCCTAAATATGTGTGAATGCCTATTATTTTGATGATAAAATGCTTAAATTTTGAATAAGAGCATATAGAAGCTGATATGGTGTGGTTTAATTTTTTGTCCAGTAGATGTTTGATTAAAACTAGAAATTAGTGTTATATATAATGAGTGGGTAAAATTAGAAATTAGTGAATTTAATCACTGTCTTAAAGCCAATAACTAACTATGTCAGTTTTGCCTTTTTAACTGGATGCATTAATTACGTATCTTATAGACCATTTTGCCTAGCCTTGGTAATTAAGGAGAACTTAATTATCAAAGACATGTATTAAGGTGGGATTAAGCCCAAATCCTAAAAATAGTGGTAATA
The DNA here is from genome assembly GCA_018208015.1 of Medicago ruthenica. Classification (NCBI taxonomy): domain Eukaryota; kingdom Viridiplantae; phylum Streptophyta; class Magnoliopsida; order Fabales; family Fabaceae; genus Medicago; species Medicago ruthenica. Next base: position 102,117,585 of record CM031372.1, on the reverse strand, counting down.
ATAATTATAATAATAAATGGGGTGATAAGATTGTTTAGCTTAAGATCCAACATCATGAAACTTAACAAAAATAAAATAGATTAGTCTACAAGTAAACAAGTACTTCAGACTCCCAGTTTTCAGACACTGTTCATCAGACACTGATATTCAGACTCTGATCTTCAGACGCTGATCTTCAGACTCTGATGTTCAGAGTCTGAAGGTCAGCTTCTGAAGGCAGCGTCTGAAGGTCAGCTCCTGAACTACTTTTTTCTGCTGCTGCTGTATTTGGTTCACAGAAACTGTGTTTTGCTGCTCCTGCATATTTTTCTGCATTTTTACTCTTCATTTTGGTCATTTTAACTCATTTTTGCACCAAAAAAATCATACAAAAACCCAAAAAAAATCACAAAGTTTATAACAGTCACTGAAACAAAAATGTTTTATGCCTTCCTACTGTTTTTTAACGTTTTACTCCAGAGGTTCTGAAGTGAGCTTCAGAAATGAGCTTCTGAAGTGTGCTTCTGAAGTCAGCTTCTGAAAATGAGCTTCTGAAGTGAGCTTCTGAAATGAGCTTCTGAAGTCAGAGTCTGAACAGTGTTTCTGAAGGTTGCTTCTGAACAGTGCTTCTGAAGGTTGCTTTTGAACAATGCTTCTGAAGGTTGCTTCTGAACAGTGCTTCTGAAGTGAGCTTCTGAGGTCTGAGTCTGAACAGTTGCTTCTGAAGGTCAGCTTCTGAAGGTAGCTTCTGAAGTTCAGCTTCTGAAGGTCTGGATTTTTATACTTTTTCTTGCTTTTTTCCTTTTAATGCATGATGATGATTTTTTTCAATGGGAGTATGTTATATTAAGTTGCCGCAATTCATCAATCTTCCCCTTTACTATTTCTTCAGTTGCCGCAATTTTGAAAATCTTTAACTACTCCTATATCAGTATGTTTTAAAACTGATTTCTTACTAAAGTCATTACTATGTAAAGAGAGTGTGTTTACAATGGTCAATTTAAATTTTGGGCCCCAACCCAGATATGGTTTGGGCGCCAATTTTAAACATACATGTATGTCTGTCTAATAAGGATAAATAAAAATAATAAATAAGTCAGACTCAGAATCTGATAGTCAGACTCTCCAAAATGATTAATCTTTTGTCTTAAATTTCCTTGAAAATCAGCTTATATAAACCCATGTTTTCCATTTCAAGACAGTGTATCACGACTGTCATATGTAAATTGTGAAACATGTAGAAGAGGCACCAAGGCAAAAATGCATATCATGACTGTCATATTTATAGGATATAGTGTTGCAATGAGACCATGATATTAACACCATCGTGCTCATCCTGACAACTTCTATTGTTTTTTAACCTTTTACTCCAGAGGTTCTGAAGTCTGCTTCTGAAGGTCAGCTTTTGAAGGTCTGCTTCTGAAGGTCAGCTTTTGAAAGTGAGCTTCTGAAGTGAGCTTCTGAAATGAGTTTCTGAAGTCAGAGTCTGAACAGTGCTTCTGAAGGTTGCTTCTGAACAGTGCTTCTGAACAGTTCTTCTGAAGGTTGCTTCTGAACAGTGCTTCTGAAGGCAGCTTCTGAACAGTGCTTCTGACGTTCAGCTTCTGAACAGTGTTTCTGACGTTCAGCTTCTGAACAGTGCTTCTGAAGTGAGCTTCTGAGGTCTGAGTCTGAAGATTCAGAGTCTGAAGGTCAGCTTCTGAAGGTCTGGATTTTTATAGTTTTTCTTGCTTTTTTCCTTTTAATGCATGATGATGATTTTTTTTTTCAATGGGAGTATGTTATATTAAGTTGCCGCAATTCATCAATCTTCCCCTTTACTATTTCTTCAGTTGCCGCAATTTTGAAAACCCTTAACTACTCCTATATCAATATGTTTTAAAGACTCAGAACCTAAAGACTCAGAAACTGATAGTCAGACTCTGGAACCCAGCCTCAAAAGCTGAAGACTCAGAATCTGAAGGTAACTCCAGAAGCTGAAGACTCAGAGTCTGATAGTCAGACTCTGCAAATGTTACATATAATGTAGTTTACAAAAAAATGTTTCACAATGTTCGTTAGTTAATATTATTACTCATGTGATGTTCGAATGAAGTTTCAATTATAATATATTCCACGTGTTTTAATTTATTCTCTTTCAAGTGATGTTGTAGTCATGAATTCCTAATATGTTATGCTCATCATTGACCCGTGCGATAGCACGGGACGGCGTCTAGTTATAATTATATGCAAACTCCGACTGGTGATGGTGCTTAAAATTTTCAATCTTTTATGTATCCACGACCACCAGTCCTTAATAGTGACGGTTCTCAATATCCCCGATCTTTTATGTTTCAATCACCACTATTACTTACCGGCGACGGTTCTAAAAATCCATGACCTAATATGTTTCAATCACCACTATTTCCTACCGGTGACAGTTCTCAAAATCCACGACCTTTTATTTTTCAACTAGCCCAGAACTGGAATCACCAATTGGATCCACTACGGATTCTCAAGTGCCAGTGTACTAGACTCAGATTGGTCTAGAAAATGTTACTTTCACGGAAGAAGGAGAGCGTTTTAGCCAGAAAAAACAGTGTTTCAGGTTCTCAGATGAAGAAGATAAATTGCTTATTCAGACATGGCTCATCATTTCCAAAGATCCAGTCGTGGGAGTTGACCAAAAATCAAATAACTTTTGGGGTAGAATCAAAGATGGCTATGACAACTATCGCTGGGGACTTATAGCGAGGGAGTAGTCTACACTCAAATCTCGATGGCATTTGTTGAATAGACATTGTCATTGGTTTTGCGGCAGTTACAAACTAGCTGTTACTAACAAGAAAAGTGGGCAGTCTTAGTCCGACATCATGGATGATGCACATATGCTTTTTGTACAGGTATGTAAAACACGTTTCACAATGGAGCACGCGTGGTGTACATGAGAAGGCCAAACAATGAAGACATTGCACGTCTATTACAAATTGGTGAGGCACGCAACTTTCCAGGTATGTTGGGTTCAATAGATTGTATGCATTGGGAATGGAAAAATTGTCATGTCGCTTGGAAAGGTCAATTTTCCAGAGGTGATCATGGTAAACCGACAATCATGCTTGAAGTCGTGGCATCTCAAGACTTGTGGATTTGGCATGCATTTTTTGGCACATCGGGTTCTAACAACGACATTAATGTGTTAAACATGTCTAATGTGTTTAACGATGTTTTGAATGGTCAAGCTCCTAGAGTGCAATACACGGTGAATCGAACTACTTATCATATGGGGTACCGTTGAAAACAAAATCCTCGTTTGATGTTTTAAAGATAACAAACATATTTGCAATTATTATCTTGTTATCTACTAATGAATTTTGTGAGATTGTTTCAATAAGATGATCTTGAGAACGTTCTTACTTCACAAAATGATAATAAAGCATCTTCATCAAAATAAACAAAACAAAACAATGAACAAAGGTGAACTTTTGCACAATTTCAAGATCTATATCATAGATCAGTAATAAATTTTATTCTCCTTGTCTCGCCAAAAGAGGGAGTAAATGATCATAAGAATCAAGTCACATTTAAAGCTTTTTAAGGCAAAAACAAATCAAAGCAAATCAAGACATTATTTGCACATGGGCCACAAAGTCTACAAAAGGAATGAAATCTACAAAAGACCCCTTATAATATTCAACCCATTAAGGAATGAATGTAAAAAGGTCCATTAAAGAATATGTCTCTAAGTTACTTCTTCAAAAGGCATATGACATCACCAAAAGACATCATCTTATGACATCATGCAATGACATCAAGATTACATCAACACAAGTGGCCAACAAGTTTCTACAATCAAGAGAACACCTCATGACATCTTGCAAAAATGTGTTGCTTTGTGCCCAAGTTATGGCTGGAACAGTAAGAACGTTCTTAGTGAATAGTTTTCACACTGACCCTCCAAGCATCAAGTGGAGCGCATTTTCTCATTGTGAATTGAGTTTCAACATCTTATTTTTTAGCTTGGTCTCCAAGGTTTACATCTCTTATAATTAGATGAAGGCTATGAAGGTTTATGACAAGAGTTTGAAACACAAAAACATCCATCTCTCAAGTGATATCATCATTACTCTCTCAAGCTCTTCACAAAATAAACAAGCTTCAACTCTCTCACTATATTTGGATCATAATCTTATGAGTTTGTTTAGTTAAAATCTCAAACATGTATCGAGTAAACACGATCCAACAAAAACCATTGTCATACAAAAGTGTTATTTAGTTCTCAAGTCTATTTGGTTTAAATAGTTTGAAAAAGAATTTGTTCAACCCTTTCTTGTGCGAAAGAAAATAATTGTATAAGCTTGCTGAGGTTGATAATACAGTTTATAACGGACTGATCTGGTGTGATCAATAACTTATAGTGCTATTTAGAAGTTTGTGATAGCAGGATACTATAGTGGATAATCTCACACAAGGTGTGGGGACTGGAAGTAGCCGATTTTGGTGAACCAGGATAAATCTTTTGTGTTATTCTTCTCTCTCTCTCCCTCTCTCTCTTTTACCATTCATATTTTTATATTGCACACATACACTATCACAAACATTTTTATTCATTCTCCAGAACATTCTCTTGAACGTTCTGGTCATATTTTAATTGTTTAAAATATATCCAGAGTTCTCTGGTCCAAAACTAATCATTGATTTTATTTCATAAATCACTTTATAAATACTCTCCAGAATATTCTTGTCCCTCGAAATAACTTTGCTTAAATTCACAGTGTATTAAGTTTTATAAATCTTAAAAGAAAACTTAATGATTTACTTAAACATTCTCTAGAACAATCTAGTACAAACATATTACTTTAATTTATTGCGAACTAACTACTACCAAGAATTTTCTTGAGTACTTAGATCTTGTTTAAAAGTTTCAGGACAAAATTAAAAAGGGTCACAGTTCAAACCCCCCTTTCTTTCGACGTTTATTGCTACTTCAGGTACTACCTGACATATGACATTTATCCAGAGTGGGAAACATTTGTTAAGACCATCCCTATGCCGCAAGGAGAAAAGAGAAAGTTATTTGCCCAACGACAAGAATCAACAAGAAAAGATGTTGAACAGGCATTCGGGGTGCTCTAAGCCCGATTCGTAATTGTACGTGGCCAAGCGCGCGCTTGGCACATGAATACAATGAAACACATAATGTTAGCATGCATCATATTGCATAACACGATTGTCGAAGATGAGAGAGACACATAGGCCGGTAATTTTGACTACGACTACATTGATAATGATTTATCCACAACTGAAATATCTACTGGTCCTAATCCCAATTTGACAACATTGTTTGAAAGGATAACACATGTTCATCAAAGGCAAAACCATCGCCAACTTCAAGCAGATTTGGTGGAGCATATTTGGGAGCGATTTGGTCATGAGGATAATGAAAATTAATTTGTCTTATTTTATATTTCGGTTAAAATGTAATTCGTTGCTTGTTGTTATGTATTATTTTGAATTTCAATAAAAACATAGTTTGTATGTATTATTGTTGTGTAATTTGTATCATTTTTAATTTTATAATATTATATATTTATGATTACTTACAGCTTGTTTTGGTAAAATTTATTGAAATAATTTTTCTGCAACTTCAACAATTAATATTTTTTTGAATTTTAATTAAAATATTTAAATTAATATTAATTCGGAATCAAAACTAATTACAAATAAAAAAATATAAACATGTGGGGTCAAGTTTGAGTTCTTTATAAACAATCACCATTAAAGTAAAAACTACTTAGATCAACTATAAATTCCTTAAGTCCTACTTGACAGTTTGACCCCACACAAAATAACTTAGTTCACCCACTTTAGTTCACCCCAATAAAGATGCTCAAAAAAGTTTGGAGTACTTATTTGTAGACGAAATGACAAACACCATTATAAACTTACACGTACAAAACGAAGAGTTCGAGACACCATAAAAGATATTCAACTTAACATTATTGATATTACCAATTATGTTAAACTTTAGAAATGGTTTAGAGTACATTTTTTTAATATTCATCAGAGAACCTAAGTTGAGTTCTCCCCTCCCATCCAAATTTTTTCTATACTCATGATTCATAAATCGAATTCTTAACCACATATTAAGTGTCGAAGTCCTTCATTACTTAAACCAATCCATTATTGATAAAGATAATTTTGCTTGCTAGTGCTTTCACCAAAATAATATTTAAAAAAAGAAAAGAATTTAACGAAAAAAGAAAAAGGAACCAAAACGACAACGTTCCACTCATTGCGAAAGTGTGAGAAAGAAAGAATTAGAATAGCGTTGGAGAAAGAAAAGATCCATCATCTACATTTTTGCAGAGCTCATCAAATCCAACCTCCATTCCCGCTTTCTCACTTTTTCTCTCATAAACCGCACACGTAACCCTAAATCATCATCATCATCATCATATAATTATCTTATTTAACACGATTTTAATTAATTTCACTGACAATCTTCTTATTTTTTTGTCCATTTTCATTGATTCATTTCATAAATTAAGCTGAAGCTTAACCATTTCAATAACCATGATCTAAATTCCTGACTGAATCATACGCATTCATTAAGGTAAGGTTCTTCACTATAGATCTTAATCCTTTTCCTAATTCGATTCATATCCATTTCCTCTGCATTGATCCAGTTTCAGATTTTATGTTGTTTGATTTTTTGTGGTTTGTGAATTGAATTTGATTGTATTTTGATGAATTTTGTGGGATCTGATAAATTTGAGGTGTTTTTGAATAGGTAGTGTGTATTTGTGGATTATATTTTTGAGTTTTGAATTTTGGTGTGTAGGTTTTGAGATGGCATGGTTTAATGCAAAAAATGCGTGGGGGAACTTCCCTGATTTGGCGGGAGCTGTGAATAAGCTTCAAGAGAGTGTCAAGAGTATTGAGAAGAATTTTGATACTGCTCTTGGTTTTGAAGAGAAAGATGGTGAATCCAGTAATACTGAGCAAGGTAATTTCTATTTCAGATTGTGTTATTGTTTATATAACACTTCTGATCGAAGGCGTGTCAGGTGTCAGACATGTGTCGTGTCAGTGTATGACAACACATGTGATTACATTCAACTGTGTCATTTTTAAAAATTATTTCTGATATCCACGTGTCTATTGGTCCTTCATAGTGTATGTTTTGGTTTCACTTCTAGGCGTCAACTTGATTCTGACATGCTTGAATGCTTTCGAGTAGAATTGATTTTGCCTCCATAATTGATTATACTTGAAGCTAGGATTTGTAGCTTTTGATTCTAGAATTGATTTTTTCACACAAATTTATGGTTCAGCTCATTTTTACATGAATGTATCCAAACACAAATAACTTTACCTTCAACTCACTTTAGTCGAAATTAATTTTACAGAATCAATTCACTAAAATCAATTCTTGCCACCGCTGGACCAAACATATAATTGCTTTTTTTTTTTTGTCTTCTGAATGGATTGAGTTATTGAGTGAGAAATATGATTGAGTTAGCTGCAAAGTGTGTTAAGTTTTGTAGATAGGAGTTTTGAATCGTTGGGTTTCATGACTGTTCTTTAAGTGGGGAGTTATTAGTTTCTATGCTGATTGGCCCTTTGTTTTTTTTTTTTTTTCCGTTTTGCAGCTTCGGGATCATGGCCTATACCTACTGACGGGAAGGCACTATTTAACCCTGTTTTGGCCTTTATGGGGAACAAAGGTGAGGAAGATAGTGAAGAAACATCTGAAAACGTTGAATCCTCTAAGCAAGAATCTGAACCTGAGATGTCAGTGGAAAAACCTGAGTCTTTGGATCATGTTCCTGTGGCTGGGGGAAAAGAAGCCGTTGAAACTGATAAAAGAGACGATGTGGAAGCTGAAGAAACTACCATTCGAGAGGAAAACAAAGTGCATGAGGCAGAAGAAGATAGTGAGAATGTAGAGTCAGCGGATGGAACAACTGTACAGGATTTGGACCACGGAAAGGATGAACAGCAGCAGTTACCGGAGATGCCTGTTGAATTGCCCGAATCTCCCATTCAGAAGTCCGAGAATTCGGATTCCATTAGCAATTCTGAAGAGAAAGAGATTGCTGAAGTGGGAACCTTGGAAAGTCCAGTTATGACGCAGCAGCCCATGGTTTCTAATCTTGGAGATGATGTAGTTGAGGGTAGTACTAGTGAGCTTGGTGAGTCTCGTGGCACTAGTGATGTGCATGGTACTATTGAAGTTGAGACAGAAGAGGAGAGTAAAGAAGAAGAGAGGGTACAAGCAGAGGAAAATGTAGAGAGAATTTCTTCTGTTCAACCCGAGACATCAGACAATACCGAGAAAAGAGCTGATATAGACACTTCTGTTCTACATTCCGTAGCTTCTGAAGAATCCAATAGCACCGATCAACCATATAATGAACACCAGTCCATTACTACTACAAATGAATCATCTGAGGTGGTATCTGATTTGGTTTCACATGACAATGAAACAATTGTTGAAGAAAATGAAAGGGACCATCTTGCCAATAATATTGAAACAGACATAAAAGAGCAGCATTTGAGTTCAACAAAAAATATGCATGACTCGGATTCCAAACTTGAGCTGGAGAGGGTGAAGAGGGAGATGAAAATGATGGAGGCAGCATTGCAAGGTGCTGCGAGACAAGCTCAGGTATTTCATAAACTCTACATAATCTTTAAAGAAATAAAAGCTTGAGTGCACATTCATTTTTGTTGCAAGTGTCCAGATGGAAAGAATATTGTTCTAAGTGGCTAGATTGGAAAAAAATGTAGGGCTCTGATCTTGTTATTTTTTGAGCATGAAAATGTTCACATGGTCTCTAGGTAGCTATTATTAAAGTGAAGAAGTCTTGCTCTGCTGTTGAACTTTTCTTCTTTGTTAAGGTTTCTAATTCACTGTCATAGATATGCTTTCTTGCTTCGTTGTGGACTGATTGAGAAGTATACTTCATAAATTTTTCCTTTTTGGTATTAGCAATGAAAGCTTTTGTGATGCATATTTAAGTTCCCAGACAAGTCAATTTAGGGTTCGTATCTTGTTACATTTTGAGCATGAAAACTACAATGAGTGGTCATATGGTCTCTTGGCACTTGGCAGGATTTGTTATGATTAAGAAGTTTCTTCTTGGCCTAATTGTCCTTTTCTTATTGGTTATGGCCTAAGGGATATTTTGCTAGGCTTCTTGTACATTAAACTAAGATCATGAAGATTGCCTTGTGGTGTTAAATAGTTAAGTTTTTAATTTACTTTATTTTAATTAGTTTTCTTGCTCCATTTTACCCCTTTTCTTCATCTATAACCAAGTTATATCTTCTGATTTTTTTTATTAAATAAAGCGACACTAATGACCATTTTACAACTGTCCTTAAGGGGATTTGAACTCAGTCCCTTAAGATTACAAATTCAAGCTTTTACTACTAAGCTGACACGTCATGGACTAGATAAGTTAAAGGCTCGTGCTATCAATCATTATTGGCGAACAATCATTTGATGTGATTTTTTTAATTAATGTATCTATATGTTCAAAAAGCTAACATGTCTTGTCTAATTATGCTCCCAGGCTCCCAACCTTTGTCTCCAATGTACAATTTTTGCAGCCATGAGAGTGTTGTATGTATTATCGCAATTTTTTACTCTTGGTTCTCTTGGCAGGCTAAAGCTGATGAGATAGCAAAATTGATGAATGAGAATGAACAATTCAAAGCTTTAATTGAAGATTTGAAGGTATATTTATTTTTTCAATACACGGTAGTTATGATCATGTTATGCTTTAATAGTAGTTTTTTCATACACTATGCTTCATTGGAATTTTTTTTCCTTTTACACTATGTATTCGTTTTCCTTTGTATATCTCTATTTGATAATCCTTTGGTGTTTTTGGTGTTGGATGTGCGGTAAGACCAGATGGGATAAGATTAGAAATGACCATATTAGAGAGAGTTGGGGTAGCACCTATAGTAGAAAAGGTGGTAGAAAACAGGCTTAGGTGGTTTGGACATGTAGAGAGAAGACCTATAGATCAGATGGAGGATAGTCAGATCACTAGAGTAGATCAGATGTAGTACGGAGAGTAGATTAGATGGAGGATAGTCAGATCACTAGAGGCAGAGGAAGACCTAGAAAAACTATCAGAGAAACTATTAGGAAAGATTTGGAAACTAATGAGTTGGACCGAAATATGGTGTATGATAGAACACTATGTTGTAATTTGATCCTTGTGGCCGACCCCACTTGGTGGGAAAAGGCTCGGTTGTTATTTTTGTAAACTAATCAATTAGCATGTTTTATTTCTCTTTTTTGTCATGTGTCCTGTGCCCCACGTTCTTAAAAAATATTTCTATTTAATTATCAATAATTGTGGAGCAGAGAAAGTCCAATGAAGCTGAAGTTGAGTCTTTGCGAGAGGAATACCATCAAAGGGTTTCAACTCTAGAGAGAAAGGTATCATTTGTCATAAATCTCATGTTTCCTGTTCTTATTCAACAAAATTTTTAATATTGTAACTCAAAATGATTTGTTCAAAAGTTGTGTATAGCATTTTCAATCTGTACATCAAAGTTATAATTGAAATTTTTGCCATAGAAAACAATATACTGTGTCACAAATGACAGAAGTCTTGTTAGCCAAGAAAAAGAGTTACGGGGACGATAACATGTATTATAATTTCAATTCTAGAGATCATGAGCATGTTAAGCATTGTAGGCTGCTATTAGAAATTCATCATGGATTTTGAAAATTGTGATTTATCAAAGAGGATTATTGGATATTACATATATGTTTTAAGTGTATACTTTCAACTAAAATTGTTATAAGATTCCATGCATTTTGTATTTAATTGCAGGTTTATGCTCTCACCAAGGAACGGGATACACTTCGTCGAGAGCAGACTAAAAAAAGTGATGCAGCTGCTCTATTGAAGGAAAAGGATGAAATAATTACTCAAGTTATGGCAGAAGGTAACACAATCTGAAACCAAACCTAAATCTGTATTATCCTGACTTCAGTGGGTACAAAACTTTTTTTTTTATGTGTCTTGTTAGGGTTGATTATATGGATGTTTCTTTTAGATATATGTCAACAAAGTCTGAAATGACAAAAACAAACCGTAACTCTAAATTGTTCTGTTGGATACTTCTTTAGACAAATACTATAGCAATAACACTATCTTTGGATGCCAAGAGAAATAGAAAAGAAGGAAATATGAAGAGAGAAATAGCGAAGTGGAGTTGAAATTTTATATTGTTTGGATAAACAGAAATAGAGAAGAGAGAAATATAAAAACTTCTTTGCACCAGTTAGGATGAATAGAAATGAGTAGAGAAATCGATAAAAATAGTAAAAGATAAATTTAACCTTGTAATTTAAGTTTAAATATAATGCATTTATTTTTTATTGTGATTTTAGACACAAACTATTCTTATTTTAGTTGTACTTTTTTATAAATAGAAAAAAATACGAGAGATGCAAATGGAACCAGGGATATATATAAAATAAAGCAACAAGTGTGAAAACAATATGTAAAATAAAAAACATGAAATGGTGTTCGAAAATAATAATTATCAAAACGTACAGTTCTACCATTAATATTAGTATTAATATTAATAGGAATAGGGAATCTGAATTTATTGTCTGGTTGAAATATTTTGTTCACAATTATAGCATACTGCAGCGGAAAGCAGGTATATTTATGGAAGATTAAAAAAAGAAAAATAATGACTTTATTATAGTTTCGGTCCCCCTATTTATGGAAAAAACTGGCACTCTTCTCTCATTCAACACACATTCTCACCTCTTTGGGAGTGAGTGAGGTTTTCTGCTCGGGTACCACCAACCCATAAAACATCTCTCCTTATTTCACCCCTCTTCCAAACTAGAGAAATACCCTATTTCTCTCCTCTCTCTCTCTTGTAAATCTATCAAAACAAACAATGTGCAAAAAATGAATATTGTAGTCACCAAAGTGATAAATGCTTCATCAAAACCTTCATTTAGACTATCATCTACTTTTTAAATCATCATGTTTCGTCATCCATTTTGTAAAATTTCTATCAGTCATTTTGCTTGGCCCTAGGAATGATTTGATTTGAGGCCCTCTCAATGTAATTGCAATTTGTGTGTTGATGGTAATTGATGGGGGTATGAGCTCTATTCAATGCCATGGATTTATATATTATCCCCAAAATCCAAACATATAATCAATCGACAATTCTTTTAATCTAGATTGTAGGACATGTCTGAATGTGCGGCTTCTGGTTTTTGGGGGCATTCAGATGTGGATATTGCTTGGGTTTTGACAGATTCCATTGAGGTGGTTCCATCAATGCCTAGTTTGACATAAACTTGGTTCTTCAATAGCTTTGGTTATTATTATCTTACGGTACATGCAAGTCGTAAGTTGATTTTAAACAAAACTGAATCCAATCGATACCGACCACTGTGTGCATCAAATCCAATCGATCACAGCTTGCCCCTAAACTTTGAAGCCACACACTTTTATCTTGTCAACTTTGTGTGGCTAGCCTTTTTTTTTATGTCATCTTTTATTTGAATCTTGAATTATTTTGAGGTTCATATGCACTAGCTTATTTTTTTGTCATGTCATTTGTTTTTACTTAAACTTGTCATATTTTTATTAATAACATATCTTACGATTCAAAACAAGATTCGATTCATGATTTAAAAAATAGGTCTTCCTTCTGATAACCATGTTTCATAGCACAAACAAACTAGATGCATCATGCGTACTAATGTTTTCCTTTCAAGTTTTTATAGGTAAGAATTTTAACTTTAAAAGTGTTTAATCAATTCAATTTTAGTGGCTGCTACTTTGGTGTTTTGATAGTTGGAATTGGAAAGTGAAACCTAGCTTGATGGACACTACAACTTGGGATCTAAGGTTATAGATGAAAAAGTTGACCAAACATATTTTCAAATGAATTCTTTTAGAGGTTCGCTTGGTGGAAAGGATTGAATAATGTCAACAAAAGAGAAAAGACAAAGGCTGTCAAAATTGAGAGTTTAAGCAAACTCGTATTGTCTATGTGAAATCGACTTGTACAAGTTTTACCTCATGTTAAAATAATATTAAAAATAATATATAGATGACATGCATTTATACAATACAATAAATGCATCCATAATTCAAAATGTCATCTCAATTATAAAGCAAAATGTTTATATGAACAAAATCAAACTAACAAAAAGGAAAAGGAACCAAATGTGAAAAATGAGATAGAAAAAAGATAAAAAAAACTCTGTTAAAAATTCCCTGTGATTATACCGAGTTCGCTGCAAGTCCAGCCGAGTAAACTTGGTTTCATTTCCAAGTTTGCTAAAATTTGTATTTACAGCAGAGTCTGTTAGAAGCTTGATTCCATGAAAACGGTTAGGAAATGATGAAGAAGAAGAGAGAGAAGAGAGAAAGTAAGAGAGAGAAAACAGATCTGAAACTGAATCTGTTATTGTGTTATTATTGCTGAATGAGAGGGAAATACATGTATTTATAGTCCTTTGGACTTAGGGACAGGTGGCATATTACAGCTGTACAATTCTAACAATATATCCAAAGACTAACAGCATAACTAACAGCTTATATTCTAACAGTCCCCCTTCAAACTGAGGGTGTCACAAACTCTCAGTTTGTTTCTAAGATAAAGAAATCTGTCAGTGGACAGAGGCTTAGTCAAGACATCTGCCCACTGATCCTGAGCAGGCACATGAGAAACAACCAGCTCCTTTCTGATGACTTTTTCTCTGACAAAGAAGATGTCCAGCTCCATATGCTTGGTTCTTGAGTGGAGAACTGGGTTGTGAGCAAGAGAGACAGCACTGAGGTTATCACAGAAAATATGAGGAACTTTACTTTTAATTTGCAATTCCTTGAGAAGTGACTGAATCCAGATGATTTCAGCAGAAGCTTGGGCAAGACTCCTGTATTCAGCCTCAGCACTGGACCTAGCTACTAAAGTCTGCTTCTTTGCCCACCAAGAGATCAGATTGGGACCTAGGAAGATGCAGGCTCCAGATGTACTTCTTCTATCATCAGGATCTGAAGCCCAGTCAGCATCACAAAACCCAGTGATTGCTATAGGATCAGTAGCACTAGCAGGTGTAATCAGCAGCCCATGATGTAAGGTACCCTGCAGATATCTGAGTATTCTCTTGACTGCCTTCCAGTGATCTTCAAGAGGGGCTGACAGGAACTGACAAACTTTATTCACAGAATAGGATATTTCAGGTCTTGTTATGGTGGCATATTGTAAGGCCCCTACAATAGACCTGAAAAATGTAGGATCAGCTACAGCACTGGAACCAACTTTAGATAGCTTGGTACTAGATGCCATAGGAGAGGCCATGCTATTAGCATTAATCATATTAGCCTTTTGTAAGAGGTCCTTGATGTACTTTGTTTGAGAGAGAAGTAATGACCCAGATGATAGGTGATGCACCTCTATCCCAAGGAAGTAGTCCAGTTTGCCCAAATCCTTGAGAGAAAACTCAGAGTTAAGCTGGTGGACTAACTTGTCAATGGCCAGTTTTGAGCTTCCAGTGATGATAATATCATCAACATAAACCAGTATGAAGATGCAGTAGGTGGGAGTGTGAAGAGTAAACAGAGAAGGGTCACACCTACTTGATTTGAACCCAAAGCTTAGCAAGGCTGATTTCAACCTGTCAAACCATGCCCTAGGAGCTTGTTTTAGTCCATAAAGAGCCTTGTGCAGCCTGCAGACAAGGTTCTTATCAGAGGATTCAAATCCTGGAGGCTGTACCATATAGACTTCTTCAGTGAGTAAGCCATTTAAGAATGCATTGTTGACATCCAATTGCTGAAGAGGCCAGTGATAGGTAGCAGCAAGTGTCAGAACAGTTCTTACTGTAACAGGTTTGACTACAGGAGAGAAGGTCTCATTGTAGTCAAAACCAGCCTGCTGATGAAACCCTTTAGCCACCAGACGTGCCTTGTACCTGTTTACACTGCCATCTGGATTTTCCTTAACCCTGAACACCCATTTACAACCAATGGCTTGTCTGTTTGGAGGAAGAGAGACAAGAGACCAGGTCTGATTCTGAAGCAAGGCATCATATTCTGCTTGCATTGCTGAATGCCACTTGGGATCTTGAATAGCAGTTTTATAAGATGTAGGCTCAACATGAGTTAAAAGCAATGTGGGATTAAGTCTGGGTTGCACAATACCATGTTTACCCCTTGTTTTCATGGTGTGAGTGTTTAGGGGATGAATTTTATGTGGGACAGGAGGTGGAGACTCAGAGGCTGCAGACTGAGGAGTAGCAGTGCTGGCTGCAGACTCAGGGGAAGAGGTAGGAGAGGGAGAGGGAGGTAAGATGGTTATTGGAGAGGGATTTAGGATAGCAGTGTTTCTGGGAGGAGACTCAGAGGGGTGAGAATTGACAGAGGGAGTATGAGGGCTGTGTGCAGTGGGAGAGAAAGAGTCAGACCCAAGGGAAGAGACATGAGGAGGAGATGAACTCAGAGTAGGAGACACAGCAGATGTTGTAGACACAGAAGTGGGAAGGAAAGTGGACAGGGTAGGGCCATCTGGTATAACAGAACACACTTTTTGAGATGGGAACAGGTCAGAATAAGGGAATCTGACTTCATTAAACACAACATCTTTGGATATAAAAATCCTACCTGAGGCATCTAAACATTTATAACCTTTATGACTGTTGGAATATCCCAAGAAGACACACTCTTTTGAATGAAAATCTAGTTTATGTGAGTTATAAGGTTTGAGGAAAGGAAAGCAAGCACAACCAAAGCTTTTGAGAAACTTATAATCTGGGAATTGAAGGTGAAGTAAGAAGAAAGGTGATTTGTTGGCTAAAACAGGTGTAGGCAGTCTATTGATAAGGTAAGTAGCAGTGAGGAAGGCATGGTCCCAAAATTTTAGGGGTAGTTGTGCATGAGATAAAAGAGTGAGGCCAGTTTCAACAATATGTCTATGTTTCCTCTCAACTGAGCCATTTTGGTGGTGAGTGTGTGGGCAAGTGAACCTGTGAGTAATACCAAGGGCATTGAGATATTTTGTGAAAGGTAAAAACTCACCCCCTCCATCAGTTTGAACAGAAATGATTTTATGATTTAACTGTAATTCAATCATAGTTTTAAAATTCTGAAAAGTGGAGAGTGTGTGGGATTTGAGTTTTAAAGGATAAATCCAAGTGTATCTAGAATAGGCATCCACACAAGTAAGAAAGTAAGTATAACCACATGAGGATTCAACAGGTGCAGGTCCCCAAAGATCACAGAAAATTAATTCAAGAGGTTTAGTATAGGTCATTTGAGAGGCAAATGAAGGAAGCCTATGAACTTTACCAAGACAGCAAGCATTACAAAAATCTGACAAGGCTTTAGTTGGTAATTTTATATTACAAAGTTTAACAATGTTTTGGAGCACCTCATGATTAGGGTGTCCAAGTCTGCTATGCCAGATGCTATACATGGAAGGAAAAGACTTAACAGGACTATATGCTGAACTACTAGGTAAATGTTCAACATTATTACATTGAAAATGACTGGGACTTAAACTAGCAGCCTGACTGGGACTTAAACTAGCAGCCTGTGCTGGGACTTCATTCCAAACAGTATTGACATTGGAAGATGGAGAAACTGGAGTGGTGGACTTGACAGAGTTGGTGTGCTCAAACTGGTAGAGACCATCACGTCCAAGGATACCCCTGAGGAGCACCTTAGAAGAATCCTGGGATTTGACAAAGCAATGATTAGGATGAAACTCAAAGTAAACATCATTATCCCTAGCAAACTGACTCACACTAACAAGGTTTTTGGTTATAGAGGGAACAAGAAGAAGATTATTAAGTTTTAAGGTTGTGTGTGGATGAAAAGGGGAGGGAAAATGCAAAGAACCAACAGAGGTAATAGCCAAACCTTGTCCATTACCAATATGGACCTGATCAGAACCTGAGAGGGACATGGAGTCCATGAGATTGGATGCATCAGGAGTGACATGGTGAGTTGCTCCTGAGTCAGGGTACCACACATTGTTGAAGGCTTGTGAGTCTGAACCAGTTAGAAAGGCTTGTGCAGGAGAACCTCTTGGAGTACTGGCCTGAGATTGTGCAGAGGGCCTAAGGAACTGTCCAGTATGCTGAGGACGAGCAAGGTGCTGCATCCACACATTTGGAGGGGCTCCATATCCTCCTGATGAACCATAGGGATAGGGACTATAGTAATCAGATTGTGGAGTAGAGAACCTGAAGTGGCAATAGCTTGCATCATGACCAGACTTGGAGCATATTTGGCACTGCACAAAACGTCCACCACCAAAACGTCCACCACGTCCTCTGAATCTACCACCAGAACGGCCACCACGTCCTCTGAACTGGCCATTTCTTCCTCCAAAATTAGGAAACTGATTGTTCACTGTACCATCAGTATAGGCTTGATTCTGAGCACCAGAACCCTGAGGTTGAGATTCAGCATTACCAGTTTCAGTGAGATTAACTGAAACTGGTTCAGTTACAGCAGCTTTCTTGAATTTTTCATTACGAGATTCTTGAGTAAGAAGTTGTGATTCAAGCTCATCTAGAGAAATAACCTCAGATTTGGCATTGGCGCTAGCAACGATAGGGTTGAATTCTTCAGGAAGTGCTTCAAGAACAACCTCAATTAGGTCCCTGTGAGGAACAGGATCTCCAATTGAAGCAAGAGACTCAGAAATGGCGCGAATACGAGCAATAAACTCAGCAACAGTGCGCGCGCCTTTCGTAATGGATCTCAGTTCAGAACGGAGTTGGCGCGAGCGCGTTTTCATCTGTGTGAAGCAGTAACTGTGGATTTCATCCCAAACTTGCCACGAGTGACGGAGAAGAACGAAACGCGAGAGAAGCGAAGGCGAAATCGTTGACAGAATCCAAGTACAGAGCAAGGAATCTTGCTCTTCCCATTCAGTGTAAGCAGGATTCTCTGTTCCTGCTTCGCGCGCTGCATCTGTGAGGTAAACCGGTGGAATCTGAGGTGAAACCACATATTTCACCATCTTCGTTCCACGAAGAACACCTTCAACTTGCTGCTTCCATTGAAGGTAGTTCGTATCATCAAGCTTGACTGAAACGGTTTGTTTGAAGGTTTTGGATGCAGCAGCAGTTACGCGCTGCGCATCAGAGAGAGAGGGAGAAGACGTAGCTGGAGCCATGGATCTGGATCAAAAAGCTCTAGATACCATGTTAGAAGCTTGATTCCATGAAAACGGTTAGGAAATGATGAAGAAGAAGAGAGAGAAGAGAGAAAGTAAGAGAGAGAAAACAGATCTGAAACTGAATCTGTTATTGTGTTATTATTGCTGAATGAGAGGGAAATACATGTATTTATAGTCCTTTGGACTTAGGGACAGGTGGCATATTACAGCTGTACAATTCTAACAATATATCCAAAGACTAACAGCATAACTAACAGCTTATATTCTAACAGAGTCAACTCGAAATTGATACCTATACTCGTGAAATCATTTACACAAGTTAACTCGCAATTTTAACAACCTTAGAAAAAAGGGCTAAATAAAGGAAGAATGATGTCTAGTTTGTAAAGTTTGTATTTGCACTGTGAGTCTGTTACTGTTCTTCGCTCTGCTTGGAAAATGGATAATTTCATCTGAAGGGCTTTGCTGTTAAATCAAAAACTTTCTCTATTGAAGCATATGCCAACAGGTTACTTGCTAGCGATTATAGAGGCCCTTTTTCAGATTAAATTTTCTCTCATATCAGGTGAAGAGCTTTCCAAAAAACAGGCTGCTCAAGAATCTACAATAAGGAAACTTAGGGCTCAGGTATGCAGAATACTTATTTTATCTTCCTACAACAGTCTTAAATCCTTTTCTATCCGTAAATAATGAATCTTATATTTACCTTTTTTCATGAAAGCTAGATTAGAGATCTTGAGGAGGAGAAAAAAGGTTTGACTACTAAACTTCAGGTAACTGAATACCGAGAGCATTATTGAAAGTTATTATTTGCTTGCTACTTTTTAGAAAGTTACTACTCTGTTGAAAAAGATTTTCTTCGTGATATAGTTTGGCTGTAAAAATCCCATTTCACTGATTGTAATTATATAAATGTCATATTACATTTAGGTCTCGAGTGTAATTTATGATTTATTCTTGTGTGCTACTGCTGCTGTGGTTCCTCTATGTCATTGGAAAGCATTAAATTCCTTTTTAAAGCAGTGTTGACACTCCTAATGTTATTTGGATTTCTAATTTAAGCTGCTGTTTGGTTGATGTCATGCAATCCAGGTGGAGGAGAATAAAGTAGAGAGCATCAAGAGGGACAAGACTGCTACAGAGAAGTTGTTGCAAGAAACAATAGAAAAACATCAAAATGAACTCGCAGTGCAGAAAGAGTATTACACTAATGCTTTGGCTGCTGCTAAGGAGTCTGAAGCATTAGCAGAGGCTCGAGCAAACAATGAAGCAAGAACTGAGCTAGAGAGTCGTCTAAGAGAAGCCGAGGAACGTGAATCTATGTTAGTCCAGGCACTTGAAGAGCTGAGACAAACATTAAGTAGAAAGGAACAGCAGGTTTTTGTTGTGTTTTCTGCCTTTTTTTTTCGTTTTACTAAATTGACTTTCTCAGGATTAAATTCAACCGTTTCCTTCATCCATATCCAGGCTGTCTTCAAAGAAGACATGCTCTGCAGAGACATCGAGGATCTTCAAAAACGTTACCAGGTCTGCTCCCCTGCTCTCTGCTTGTCTGTCAGTTATTTAACTTTTTGAGGATGCTGCTTTTCCTTGTTTTATTGAAGTTTTAGCAGTGGTGTTTGCGCTTTTGGTAGTTTTCTAATTTGACTTGCATTTGCTAGGCAAGTGAAAGACGTTGTGAGGAACTGATTACACAAGTTCCAGAATCTACAAGGCCACTTTTAAGGCAAATTGAAGCCATGCAGGTAATAAACATATGATCTAGAATTGCTTTTCCTTCTGTTTTTTGTTCTGCTGCGTGGGATCTGTACTAGACTAGAATTCACCTGATAACAGGATTCAAATGCCAGAAGAGCTGAAGCTTGGGCTGCTGTTGAAAGAACTCTTAATTCTCGACTACAGGTCTCTAGAATAATTTACTTCTAATTTTAGAATCTTTCCTACTAGTTATTATTGTATTTCTTTATCTTTTTCAATGAAATCTACAGGAAGCCGAGGCTAAAGCTGCAACTGCTGAAGAAAGAGAGAGATCTGTGAATGATCGCTTGTCTCAAACCCTGTCTCGAATTAATGTTCTTGAGGCTCAGGTTCTGCAATTTCTTGAGTGAAATCATGTATTAAATGGCGGTTTTTGTGTATGTGTGACTAACTTAAATGAATTTCAGATTTCATGTCTTAGGGCAGAACAAACTCAATTAAGTAGGACCCTTGAAAAGGAGAGACAAAGGGCAGCTGAAAGTAGGCAGGAATATCTTGCTGCAAAGGAGGAAGCTGACACTCAAGAAGGTCGTGCTAGACAGTTTGAGGAAGAGATTAGAGACATAAGACAGAAACACAAGCAAGAGTTGCAGGAGGCATTGATACACAGGGAGCTTCTTCAGCAGGTAGAGTTTCTGCTTAGGGTTTCAAACTTGCATCGTTAAGTGATATCCATGTTATATGAAGCTCTTGGTTTCTTCTTGCATTAAATTTATCTTATCTTTCAATTCTTCCATTACTTTGGTCATTGAATGTACCAGCCAAAGACATTTATTTGGTTTCTTGATGATGAATTTTTCTGAAAAATGTAACAAAAGAAAGCCAACTTGCTTTTTTTTTTTTTTTTTTTTTCCGGCATTTCAAAACATATGTGGATGCTTGGGATATAACAAATATTTAGCGACATGATGTAGAACATTTGAGAAAATTATGGAGCTGAAACCATATATGAGAATAAAAACAAAAAATTGATGGAATATGGTATTGTTGGTAACAATGTTGAATTCCATCCATCTTATTAGAACCTTTGTGATTTTTATTTGTCATTTTTGCCAGGAAATAGAAAAAGAAAAGGCTGCTCGATCAGATCTGGAAAGGACTGTTCGCGCTCATTCTGCGCCATCATCAGATCAAACTTCCACAACAAAGCATAATTCTGCTTTTGAGAATGGTGTGATGCTCTGCTTCTCTTTACATTACTCGGTTCAGCTGTCTTGTCTGTCATATTTTCTATAATATACTTTATGATGTAGGGAATCTGGCCCGAAAACTCTCTAGTGCAAGCTCTCTTGGAAGCATGGAAGAAAGCTATTTTCTTCAAGCATCACTGGATTCATCTGACAGTTTTTCTGAACGGAGAAATCCGGGAGAGCTAAGCATGAGTCCTTACTATATGAAGAGCATGACACCCAGTTCTTTTGAGGCTGCCCTTCGTCAGAAGGAGGGTGAACTTGCTTCGTATATGTCACGCCTGGTATGATTCGTTTCCTTCATTCTCTAGTTTAATATTTGGCATCATGCTGATAGAAACTGGTACCAATAGTCTAAGTTACTGAATAGCTACTGTTAATTATTGAATAATCTCTAGAGAAAGGTTCTCAATCAGACATAGAACTTACACTTGCGCACAAACATAATTGAAATGTTGCGCAGAACACACATATGAAGATACAATTCCTATCCTACCAAGGATTCGAGAAACTTGGACCTCTCCCTTTCCAAATAGCCACTAATATTTCCTGGATAACCAACAATGACAGGCTGTTTCCTTTTTATTCACACACCACACATAGCTAACTTAATAACTGCTAATTATAAAATAATTAACTTTCTACTGCACGCATTAATTTCTTCCTCTCCTCTGATAAACATTCTTTGTTAGAGGCGGCCTAACACATTCCATCCCGTTCATAGCTCTATTGTTTCTTGTCCTTGAGAACTTCTCATAATGTATAAGTGATGGAATTTATATTAAGCTATTAGATCATATGATGTTGATGTTAATTTCATTTTTATTTTTAGAATACAATGATGACATTTTTTTAATTATAAAAATTCCAGGCATCACTGGAATCTATTCGTGATTCTCTTGCTGAAGAGTTGGTCAAATTGACAGCACAGGTAAGTTCAGCATCCTGTATATTACCGTTGAAAGAGAGAGAGGAGAGACAAGAATACTAAAACGGGATAGACTACAATGTGTAGTGACCCTCATATTTATATTACTAGTTCCTAGGTTAAGAGAGTAATAGAAAAGAAAGACATGTGGATCATGCCCATATACTCAAGATTGAATCCTAGTAACTTATTTTAATAACTGTTAACAATTATCCTCTGGTCCATTTCCTTGTTGACCACGATTTGCATATCCACTCTGCAGTGTGAAAAGCTTCGTGGAGAGGTTGCTGTGCTGCCTGGCTTAAAATCAGAGCTAGAAGCACTGAGGAGGAGGCACTCTGCTGCTTTGGAGTTGATGGGTGAACGTGATGAAGAGGTAATTTTTATACCTAATTTTGCTTTCTAAAAGCAATATTTTAGGGGGTGTTTGTTTGTGTTCGGTAAGTGTTTGATATTTCTAGGATTTTTTTTTTTAAATTTATTTAGTTTGAAATTTAAAATATTAAAAATAGAACAAATAGAGGGAAGTGAATAGTTATTGTTAGTTGTGGTTTATTTCCATAGGAATAAAATAATACCTGTGAATGATTTTATAAACTAGTATCAAACATAAAAATGTTTTATTCCCAATTCACTTTTCCAAAATATTTATGGTAACCAGACCTTGAAACAAACTCCCCTGAAGGATAATTTGGTGTTCGTTATCAGATACAAGTCTGGATAGTTCCTGTCGTTCCTGCAAATTCTTTTTAAGGAAAGTCGTTGCGCTCCTATAAATTTGCGAATGAACTCACACTCTTGTTCACCTTATAAATTTTCTCGTGTTTGAAATATTAAAGAGCCCAGACATCACACAGCTGGATTCCTCTCCTCTTTTCCTTCCATACAATCTGATAAATCAAAATAAAATAAAAGCACTAGACACACTAGGATAAATCAAAATAAAATAAAAGCACTAGACACAGTAGGCACCAAATACAGAGAGGGACAAAGGACAAAAGATAATTTTTTGGGTTAAATTAATTAGTTATGCAAGCCTCTGACTCTAAAATAGTCACTATTCTATCCGATTTCCTTTTACATAATTATGAATAGAAAAGTCATCTACTTTCTATCTAAACAAAGTTGAATGTCTTTAGCTGGAAGAACTTCGTGCGGATATTGTCGATTTAAAGGAAATGTACAGAGAACAAGTCAACTTACTTGTGAATAAGGTACTTTAATCAATATCTTTTGCTACTTAGAAGCCTAGTTATCTTTTTATGTTATTTTTCTTTTATCTAACCATGCTTATATATGTTTTTACAGATTCAGATAATGAGTTCATCAACCTAATTTAGCCGAAGAAGGGGCTTGAGGAACGGAAAGGCTAGTAGTGTCTAGCAACCATTTTGGGTGGCCGTGTCTCTGAGCTGTGTATGATGTCAATTGGCACAGTAACAGTACATTGGAGATTAGTGCCTTTAGTCTCTGAAGAATGACTCCTTTCAGCTCTTCAAGAAGGATTTATACTTTGTCTGAGCAACATATATTGATATTGACGATCTCCCTTGCTTTGTATTATGACTTGAGGAATGTTGTATAGTCTGTAAGAATCTTCTTAGATATAGGGATTCTTTCGAGTGTGTGATGATACAAATAAACAAAATATATATTCCTTTGAACCTGTGACCATGTTACTGTTTTTTTCCTCTACTCTGGGTCCCCCTTTCAATGCAAATCAGTTGGTGTATTATAAGTCTCAATTAGTATGCCTTGGCAACTTTCAGTGTAACTTATTTTGATTTGAATACAGTACCTTATTACGATTTTATGACTTTACAAAATAAAATAAGTTTTAAAATAAATCTTTTTTTAGGGATAAAATAAATCTTTTTACTGGCTTTAGATTTGTATCTGAATCTTATCAAAGATGTTTGAGTAAATTTACACTTTTCTCTCCTAACAAATGTTTAAATTATATCACCCTCCTATCTTATGTCAAAATATATATTATCCTTCCTTTTATGCAAAATATATTACATAAAATTACACTCTCATTTCCTGAGAAATTTGAATGAAGATAAACAATGAAGACAAAACTAAGGTTGTAGCACAAGTCTTTTTAGCAAACAAATATTCATGAAAAGGACAACACTGCGATGACTACGACATCAAGCAAGGGCATACATGTTGCAACAGCCCAATCTTACTTGCCTATATAAGTCGCTCCCCAACTCTCAGCAAAGTACAACAATTGACCCATTTACTAGCTAGCGCAAGAGAAAAAGCTACACTTGAAATACTGAGCAACATTTAAATATGTTTTAGAGAGAAACAACACTTACTAAGTGAGAAAGAAAGAAAGTCAGAAGTGTTATTCATTTCATACATTTTCCATCAAAAGATTATACACTTGTATTGAGCTAGAAACGATATCATTCTCTCAGTGAGAGTAAACTATGCACTACATCAAACACTTATATCTTATCACTGTTGTAACTCTTCAAAGTGCTAAGTTGTAGACAGACTTTGGGAACGCAAAGAGACTAGAGTTATTTCGGATCTTTGTAATGAGAAATATAAGGTATTGTCATGTGGATAAAGATATATCTTAGTGCTACTGTATGTAGTTGTCAAGGTTGGAGTGAACCAGAATAAACTCATTGTCAACAATTTCTTCAGTTGCCTCAACATCAAGTGATGAGGATCAACAACAACTTCTTTGGTCCTTTCAATCTAAATAATTCTAATTCTGGTTGGTTTGTCCCTAATTATCATTATGGATATGGATCTTTAGTTTCTCCTGTTAGAAACCCTGAGACCTCTAAAGACTTTAAGGTATTTCAATGTTTTTCACTTTAATATTTTATAGCATTGTCATGTTTATATATATAAAAATTCTTGAAAATATATATGAGAGCCATGTGTAATCAACAACAGTAAACCTAAAGCTTTATATTCAATTTATTGTCCCGTACACATTAACCCAACGTGTGTGTGTGTCTATATATTGGGTTGCCACATGCATTGATCACCGTACCATCAAGAAACAAGCATGTCATTCTGGAATTTTTGAACTTGATTTGTCTCTTAGGCTATGAAGTTTGTTGTTTATATTTTATCTATAAATGTACGCTAGTTTTCTTTTTAATAAGAATTTACTGTAGTTGTTAGAACTATAAGTTCATATATAAGGTATTGATTTAGTTTTTTTTTCTTCTTCAAATTATTATATATATTGTGAAAAATATTACCTAGTTGAAATCTTGTTTGCTTCTATCGCTTATTTCTTTTTCCATTATAGATCCTATATTCATTTGTTAACAATAGCCAAGTAGGAGAGTACTTCTTGGTCCTGGACCAGGAAAAATGTCGAACTACTACAAATGATTAAGGTTCTAAACTATATTGTGCTGTTATGCCTGTCGGTGTATATACGCACACGTTACATATAGTGCATATGCTTTGATTCTTTACAATATTAATTAATTCAAACATCGGAACACAAAAGAAAATACTCCTTTGTTTGTTAAAAGTAAAATAACAAAGCTTGCTGCTCAATGTACAGACACTTAAGTCAACAAATTTTGAATTTAGTAAGGGCATCGATGATTTTGTTAAATTCTCTTCTATGTTTGGTATCACGACGTCGACGAGGTTGCCGAATTTACGCTGAGATGTCGTGATTTTAGATAAGTTACAAAGTGAGCTTTTGTAAAATTTAGTTGGTACACTATAAATTTAATAAAATCCACCGTAATACCAAATATACACTTAGACTTTATTTATGAGTTACTATTGTAGAAATAAAAGAGAGGACTTTAGAGATAATGAGAGGAATGGAAGACGAGGAAATCCCTCACTTTTTTGAAGAACATTTTTAAAGGGAAACAAATCAAAATATTTGTGGTTAATATTTGTGATTCCCTCCTATTGTATTTTCTTTTCTTTAGGCTTAATTGCATGTTTAGTCCCTTACGTTTATTTTAGGTTTCAAGCTGGTCCCTTATATTCTAAATGTTTCAAGTTGGTCCAAAACGTTTATTTTAGGTTTCATGTTGGTCCCTTTTGTTTTAAATGTTTTCAAGTTGGTCCCTTTTGTTTGCAACGTTAGCATAAGTTGGTCCCTTTCAAGTTGACTTTTTACACCTGAAAGTAGGAGTTTCTATTAAAATTTGAGCTCCAATTATGTTCACATTCATTTTCAAATTGAAATTGCATGGAAAACGACGAGAATACCTCCTAGACACACTGCTTGGACCAACTTGAAACGTTTAAAACAAAAGGGACAAACTTGAAACCTAAAATAAATATAAGGGACCAAACATGCAATTAAATCTTTTCTTTACTAGCCGATAGAGTTGTTATATGAACATAATAGAAAGATTATTATACTAACTGTGTTGTAACATTGCATTTAGATTTTAAATATAACCAATACTAAACACTTTCTGACTCGCTAACAAAACAAATATTGGTTGTCTAACTATATTCATCATTGATTCATATCGTGCTAAATAACTTGGTGCAAGATTCACCAAAAACATTTCAACTACAAAGTTTTTTCTCTACTTCAAAAAATGAACGACATGATTAAAGGACCCGATCATGAAAAGCATTTAAGTCTAGCAAATGTCAAATGGTATGTGTGACCTCGAGCTTCATCGGAAGGTCTAGCCATGACATAAGACCATCTTAAATGGAGGGGTCTTAATCTTTTAAGACTCGATACCTATTAGGTATCTCCATTGAGAAGAAAAACTTTTGAGGTCCTATAGGACTCAGGGTCTTATTTAAGACCTCATTCTTAAGTGAGACTCACACTTTTTAATATTAAAAAATTAATATGTAATAATATAAAATTATTGATAGTTGAATGGATCCCATTTAAGAAATTTGTGTGAGATGTTGGGTTGGAGGGATTGAGTGCTTATTAAGTACTACTATTAAAAAATTATAAATGAGTGATGTGTACACATGAGACCCATTTAAGTATCCAAAAATGGGGGTATCCATTGTGGATGTTCTAAAAAGTAGGAATGTCGAGATCATATTTTCAGAATATCTATATACTATACATTTGAGGCACATTCCATAGGTTTTTCCTCAAATGTATTCTTAGCTTGACAGGTGGCACCTTTAATTAAAGAATTAATGTAATTAATGAAATGAACTTCTATTATATTTTTATTTTCATAATAATAATAATTAATGAAATGAGTTTCTATTGTATTTTTGTTTTCATAATAATAGTAATAATAATAATAATAATAATAATAATAATAATAATAATAATAATAATAATAATAATAATAATAATAATAATAATAATAATCATAACAATAATGTGACACAATTTTAATATCATATATAAATATGTTAGTTCATAAAATTTGGAAAAATAAATTAAAAAAAGAGGAATTCTTAAATCATGTAAAGCCAAAAAAATAAAGAAAAATGATTAATTTCTCTAAATATAAATAAAAAACTGTTATTTCTCTAAAAATAAGAAAAAATAAAAAAAGAGGAAGTTTTAATATTTCCACTAAAAATAAAGAAAACCGTTACAAGTAAAGCCAAAAAAAAGAAGAGAACATGTAGAGACAAAGCAAAAAAAAAAAGTATCACAAGAGGTTTTAAATCATTTGGTTAAAGATATTTGTTTCAAATTAACATTAAACCAATTAAATGCAATATGATCTCATTTCCTTAACCAAATGCAATATGAACATTAATATTTAATTCATATTTTAATATTTTTAGGGTGAGCGATCATAATTTCCTTGATTTCCTTTTTCATGCGCCCATAATTTCCTTGATTTCCTTTTTCATGCGTCCATATTTTAATTCTCCAGGATCACCAAAGATATTTGTTTGAAATTGTCATAATTTTCTTCCCTTTTCATGCGTCTCTCAATATTTACCATTTAATTATGCTTATTTTACCAAATTACCCTGTGAACAATACTATAAATTAGACCTTTGCCTTCACAATTTTTTCACATCACAGTCTCATTGTCTTTCTCTCTGTTTAGTTTTTTTTTCTATTGTTGTTCTCAACATAATTTGTTTATGGGGTTGAATGTAAAATTAGAGTTGGACACTTGCTATTAGTATTGATTTATTTTCTACAATAATTGATGTATCTTATATATGAGTTTTGTTCTTCCTATTATCTTCATCCTTTCTACAATAACGATGCTTTTTTCGTTTTGTTCTTCCTATTATCTTCATCTTTTCTACAATAACGATGCTTTTTTCTTTGCATAAATGAATATATGTAGTTTGATGAGATATTAACAGACTTGATTATTCAATAGTCATAGACATCCGTTTTTAGCACGTTTTTATTTAGTTGGCATATTCAATATTAACAAACTTAATGAAAATTGTGTAATGCTATAAAAAAAATCTTTAAGTGTAAAGAAATTAGTTGTTAATAGTTTTAAATTAGTTTTTAATTTTGTTGTGAATATAAAATTATTAACAACTAATATATTCAAAGAAAACCTTATAAACATGTAAAGAAAACCCCATAATAAAATAAACAAATTTTAAAGGAATAGTTTTATTTTTTTGGCATATTAAAAAAATAAAATATGACTCCTTTTTTGGCTAATTAAAAAAAACCCCATAAACATGTAAAGAAAATCTCATAATCAATCGTAATAGTTTTTTTTTGGCATATAAAATATGACTCCTCTTTTGGCTAATTAAAAAAAACTCATAAACATGTAAAGAAAACCCCATAATCAATCGTACAACTTTAACTCTCAATTTTAATTTATGATTTCAATTTAAAATAAATATGTAGATAAAAAGTTATTTAATTTATTTAAATATGAGAGTTATATTTAAAACATGTAAAGCGAAAAAAAAGGAAGAAAACATGTAGAGACAAAGCAAAAAAAAAGTATCACAAGAGCTCTTAAATCATTTGGTCAAAGATATTTGTTTCAAATTAGCATTAAACCATTTAAATTCAATATAATCTTAATATAAATGATATTAATGTGATACAAACATTCTAAACAAGTCATCAAATTTTAATATTTTGACTAACCATTATTTAATGAGAATATTCTCCTTACTGAATAATTAAGTCTTCGCAATATACAACACCATCTCATTATTTCTTTTGTTAAGATTGCGACAAAAACAAGTTTTAAACTTTTTTTATTTTTTTTACAAAAAGGTAACAAGATCTGGTCCAACCAGTTAAATTGGTTGAACTGTCGAATTCATCATATACCTCTCTTAGGCCTAATGTATGATTTTAGAATAGGCCTAATGTTATGGATAAAAAATAATTTTATTCGCACGATATATCAATACTCAACATCATTTCATTATAGCAGGATCCAGTCCAACCAGTTAAATTAGTTGAACTGACGAATTTATCATATACCTCCCTTAGGTTTAACACATGATTTTAGAATAGGCCTAATGTTATAGATAAAAATAATTTTTAAATAAAAAATAATTAATTATCGAGATAATACATTAGTACTATATATTCCAGTTTTCATTAGAAATTGAGTCTATAAATTATTCGAATTTGTATAACAGTACTCATATATTAAAGTTTTTTTATGATTAATATATTAAAGTTTTGAAATATTTGGATCTTTAAAAACATATAGAAATTTACCATAATTGACTTTGTTGACATTGAAACAAATAAGGAAAATTAATGTGCATTAAAAAAGAGAATATGAAAGTAAATTAAAAGTGCATTTAAAATGCACTAAAAGTTTGTGCTTATTTTGATGAGATAGTTATCCAACCATCATGTTAAAAATAACTGGATTTGTACCATATATAGTTTCGATTTTTTTTTGTGTATCGTTGAGATAATTATTATCATTTTTCATATTTTTAGAAACGGTAATGTTACCAAATTACCTTGCAAAATATATGTTGATGTTATTCTTCAATTGTATTAAATTCCACAAGTTTATGATTTGATAAATTTGAAAATATAAATTAAAATAATTATTTATTTCATTTTTTAAAATATAATGGATATCAAATTTCAAATGATTCACTAATTTTTTTTTCATTTGAACTAAATGATTCACTAATCCTTAAAACCCATCCTTAATAATAAGTTAGAAAAAATAAGTACTTAAAATTTATTATTAATTAAATGCACTATTTTATTACAATAATAATTTTTTTGATTCTTTACAATTTTTCTTTCTTTTGAAGTTTGAACTTGGAAATCTCAAATTTAATGGTCCTTTAATTTACTAAATGTTTTTACATTCTCATAAATGAGAATTTAAACTATGAATGTATCCGTTTTTTTGTTACAATGTTATTTGTATGATGTTTTCATCGCTGCTTAATAGCGACTAATCTCTGTCGCTAAATTAGTGTGACACACAAAGATGATTTATCCTCTCCTAGCTAAATTTTATCCATACGAACCCCTAACCATTTGCAACATATGAGTCTTTTAAATAAATTTTTGTTACTATGTTATTGTAATATAATTTTTTTAATAAATTTTATTTTATAAGAGTTTAAAATTCATCTATCATAAGTGTGAAGTTTTTTACATTGTAAGTTCATGACAACCAATCATATACATATATATGCGTGAGTGTGTGATATTAAAAATGAATATAATAAAAGGTAAATAGTTATAATAATCTAACAATTGTGGTTGAATGATAGTTTAAAGTCTCTTAACATGTATAATGCATGTGAATTAGATTATTTTTACAATTGCATTTATCTAACGATTTGTTCTTAGACTTACTCTACCATCAGGGCCGGCCCTTAGGGGGTGCAAACAGCTCTACTGAGCTGGGCCTCCAAAATTTGGGGCCCAAATATTATTTTATATATATACTGCATGTAAATATTTTATATATATATATATAAATAGCGTGACATAAATATCAAACATATTGACATGACCTAGTGGTAGTACTGCAAGTTGTAATGCCTAGGTCCTGGGTTCAACACACAGAACTCATGTCTTTCTTCAATTTTTTTTTCCTTTTTCTGTTTTTCTTTTAATTTTTTTTTCCTTTTTTCTTCTTTAATTATTTTTTTAGTATGAGAGAGCTTTTTAATCTGGACATAATTTATTATGGATTTGAGGCTCCTCAATCTTCTCTCCAATTCAACCAAATTCTCCTTAATATATTGGATTATATATTTACAAATAAAAGCACAATATTTTTTTCCTTCTTATTTTTGTTAGAACACTTTTTATAATTTTTTGCCCATACTTATCGTATAAAATAGTAAAGAACTAACAACAAACATTATAATTTTTAACTTGAAAGAACAAATATTATAATTATTCTAAAAAAAAACATTATAAACCTTTTATTTTTGCCTTTGTACAAATTAAGGAAAATAACAACATAGAAGATTGATAAAGATATTCGTTTGAAATTGTATTTTTATATTATTAATTAGAATATTGATTTTTTCTGTGTTAGTTACAATAATGACTTTTTTTTTATCTTTACGGATCTTATATTCAATTTAAATCGATAATTTCTCTTTTAAGAAAAATTATATTTTTATTTTATTAAGGGCCTATTTTTTACATGAGAGCCGAGCCTCCAATTACGTAGGAACGACCCTGTCTACCATAATTATGTTTTTCTGATGTTCCACAATTAGGTTGTGTACTTCTCTTATGTGTCTTTTTTATTGTCAACAAGTTTTATTTTATGATTTTTTTGGCCAATGATTTTGTACATTTCAAATTGTTTATTTATTATTTTCTTATTAAATATTATCAAGTCACTACTTTTCGTGTAATATCACATTATTTTCGGTAACCTAATTATGTTTTTTATAAGCTACAAATAGTAAAAAAAAAATAACCGAAGTCTATGTAATATCCCGCTCAGGCATGACTTTTAACAGTAATAGAGGAAGGAAACGTATGAAATGGCAAACTTGTAATTATGGAAGGAAGGTTTTTATATAGGGGAGAAACAAGATATTTTCCTCACTTTCTCCTTCCACTCTCTCTCTACAAATCAGGTTTTTACTCCTCCCTCTCTCTAAGTCTCACGCCATCCTCATCATCCCATCATCTATCAATTTCTTTCCAAAACCCTTGGAGCATAAGCAAGCTCTTTTGGGAAAACTTGGAATAAGAGGAAGCTAAGGAGGAAACAAGGAAGGATCAAAGGAACAAGCTAGGGTTTGGAATTCAGAACTTAGCAAGCACCAATCAAGTTTAAGGTGAGCTCCCTAGGGGTTTTAGAACCCACTTTGAGAGATTTATTGCGTATTTCATCATAAGCAAAGTTTTATAGTTTTTACCCTAATCCCTTTGCTTGCTAATTCCTTGCTCATATATGTTTAAAACTATCATTTTGTAATAGAAAATCATTCCTAACATGATTGGGAAGCTTGGGTAACTTTGATTGAGCAAAAATGGTGGAAAAACACGTTTTTGGACAAGTTCTGTACTGTCATGGTCGCTACAGCGACCAGCCGTCGCTATAGCGACCAGACAGCAATTTTGTTCTGGTCACCATCGCTTGTAGCGACCAGCCTGTCGCTTGTAGCGACCAAACCAGAACAGCTCATGACAGTTGAGCTGTTTTGGGTGTTCTGGTGCGCGTAGGCATGGCTTTTTGCAACCGTTTTCTCCTGAAACATTTTAGAAACATTAACCACCATTTTAACTCATCCAAAAGGCTTCCAATGGTTGAGATATTATAGGAGCAAGGAATACGCAAGGCGTGGGAAATGCAAGAACAATGGTTAAATGAATAGATAAGCCCTAAGAACGGCATATGATAACGATATGTCGAATCCTTTGATAGGAAAACAAGAATTAAGAGTATGAGAGTAAGGATTAGATGGATAAATCCATTACATGTGAGTTGATAAACTTTTAAGGAAGGCATACGACTTTGATAAGTCAAGAACCTACATTAGGTAAACAAGATTATAGATGTATTCAGTTTAGAATACAAGGGTAATAGGAATGTTTCGACAATCATAGTTTCAGATAAGCTTATAGTGTTGGTTCTCCAACAATTATTAGGTGGCTTATGAGCACGATAGGCCAAGAACCTTATGTTATAGGTTAAGTGTTACAGGATTGTTATTATATGATTAATACATCAAATATGTATATGTAAAAGTTAAAGAATTATATGTTATAGTTAAAGGCGTGTTCAGCAGACTCCCGGATTCGCCGGATGGGACTTCTCCGAGAGGGTTGTCCACACATTTCACAGTCATAGGCATGTTCAGCAGACTCCGGGATACGCCGGATGGGACTACACCGAGAGGGTTGTCCACATGCAAATTAAAAGAGGAGTCCGGTGTTAGCCTGATATGATAGGAATTTCACCGGGTCATAGGGAGATGTACTTCGGGGTTACTCCACCCGGACTGCACTCCGTAAAATGAACTCAGATAATAATGTTTGTTCAACGCTAACATCTAACATAATATGTGTTTATATGAATTATGAATTACAGTTACAGTTATAGTTATAGGCAGGTTACAGTTACAGTTATAGGCAGTTTACAGTTATAGTCACAGGTAGGTTACAATTATAGTTACAGGCAGTTTAAAGATATAGTTACAGGCAGACTTATAGTCATAGGCAGATTTATATCCCTTGTGGATAAAGATAAGACTTGGCGATCATAGGAAATCCCCAAGATTGCCAAGGTAGGCATGGCGACCCTAGGTTCCCTGTGGTTGCCAACAGTTGGTTGGGTAGAGCTCACTGAGACATTATGTCTCATCCCACTCCTTCTGGTGCAGGTTTACAGGTAAGTCAGAGGTTCGTGATGGAGTTCTTCAGAGAGATACTGGATGGAGTACAGTTTGCTCGTCGTGTACCAGCTCAGGAGCTTATTGGACATTTGTATAAGTATTGTAATGGTATTTGGATTACTTGTACAAACGAGTAAACTTGTATTCATTCAGATGTGATGTAATATTATTATTGAAAATTTTAAATGTATCCAGTATCAGTTTAACGCACATGCTAATATTCTAGATTAAATTAGTATGGGTGTTACAATTGGTATCAGAGCAGGTTGATTCAGACCGTGCCTTGGGTCATTAAAAATTCAATAAAACCAGTGGAATCATTGGGTTCCGGATATTGCTCTAAAGGTCACATCTAGTTGAGCCTGATCAACTCAATCTAGTATATGACAGTTAGGACAAATGTCCGAGAGCTGAATGTGACCAAGGAGGAAAGAAGTGTACGAAGGGTGAAGGTTAAGGCGTCAGATTTTAAGACGGAAATTGGCAAAGTATATAATGCCAAAGGATGGCTCTCTAACAGTGAAGTAACTGAGCCTGTTAATTGCAAAGTCTCAGGAATATAAGAGGTATTTAAGAGTATCTAAGAGTAAGGTCAAGTACCTTAACTAGTTGGACGCATCATTGAGCGATGCCTTCTCCGAGGAGATGTGTAGAGTAAAGAATTATGGAATACTCTAAGGAATGATTTGGAATCTTAAAGGGAACCATAACTTGAAGAGTTAAAGTGAATTGTAGGATAGAGTTTTAATTCCGGGTACAGAGGTAAAGAATTACGGTACCAAACCCAGCGACTTGGAATAAGGAATGATCAGTTAATTATTGGAAGCTCTGGACTTCCAGTAAGGATATAGTGTGTAAGGATGGAAGGACTTGCACACTTGGACCGGATGAGAATTTAATATCCGACAGGTAAGAGGCTCATTTATGGATTAAGCGAAATATTGGACAGATGAAACAAATTACCTTCCTTTATTATGGGTAACCAAGATGCTTTGTATGAGGAACGCAAGCTTAGCGATAAGAGAAGGAAACCTCTGGTAAGGGTATGAAGTAAAGATTGAATCTTATGTTGTCGGATTATAGCAGACCGGTTTCGAGGATTAAGCAGGAATTAGCCAAGGACTATTGTGAGGCACTAGCAGCAGGAAGATCGTCACTAACATACAAGTTACCGTTAAAGCTATGGCTAATGTTAAGGAGTTCTATGTTTTCTTTCGATGGGTTCCTTATACAAGTATTCGGGTAAGCCAACAAAGATCACCTTATGTTGGTAGGTGTTAAAGATGGTGGAAATCCAGACCTTGGATTGCTCGAAACCACATGAAGAGGACCATGGATGAAAAGACCTATGGAGGATTACTCAGATAATAAGATTAGATGTGAATTGTCGGTACAGTAATAAGTTACTGGAAGGATTGTTAAAGCACAAAAGTAAGTATAAGTTTTATATCGTTCCACAGGGATTATTGCGATATCATAAACCGTTCAACGTCGATTATCGTCTTAAGTTAGGGTTTAATCTTTTTCATTACTAACACTACTCGACATTAAAAGCATTATAAATAAACGTAGACTAATAGGACATAAAAGGTGTTAGGATTAAAGTTCATCAATCAAACGTCGTTTGTATTCGATTGATCATAAATATGGATTCTAGCTTTTCCTTATATACGACATTATCACGTATTACTCGACAACGTCATTCGTGTCCAAATGACGTCGTGAGATCGATCGTATCGTTTAATCGACGATTTCTCAATCTATTAAACGATTCGAAAGCTTTACGATCCAATACTTAATGTAATTATCAAAACCAAATCCCATTTCTAGAATTTCTTATCTTGATAGAATCTTATTCTAAACCTAGATTCAAAAGTATTTTTCAACATCATTTAAATCAAATATAAGAGTGAAAAACAAGAACAAATTCAATGGTATATAAAAATGCTAGAATCATATATTTAAAATATCAAAAGTTTACAACTAATAGTGATTGATTACCTATTAATCCCAACAAAGGAGATTAGTTGATCATTCTCATGATAACTATGCAAAAGTAGAAAGGAAGATGGAGAATATTCTAAGGCTTGATTTCTCAAAGCTTCTTAGTGTAATCTTCACTTGAATTCCTTTTGCTCTATGAAGTTTTCCTCCTTTTATGCCTATTCTCTCTCTTAGAAATTGAATATTTCAAGCTCTGGAAATTGTAAAAACTAGTATTCAACTGAATATATGAAAAAAATGAGCTTAAAATGCTTTTATATTTCTGAGATTTTGCACGCTCGCTACAAGCGACCAGCCTGTCGCTGTAGCGAGGAAACTTCTTGGCCAATGGGAGAGCTCCACGTCATCACTCAGCATTAAACCGCCCTTTGGTCGCTGTAGCGACGAGATCTGTCGCTACTAGCGATGAAACCTTCAAATTCCCTGCCTAGGCTCGCTTCTAGCGTCCAGTCCATCGCTTGAAGCGATGAACTCTCAATTTTCCCTGCCTAAGCTCGCTTCTAGCGAGGCTTCTGGCGCTTGTAGCGATGAAGTCATGAAATTCCCTGCCTATCCTCGCTTCTAGCGTGGCTCCTGGCGCTTGTAGCGATGGCTTTAGCAAAACTTCATTTTCTTTGCTCCAATCAGGTCCATGTATGAATTTCCTGCATAATTACATGTGGTAAGACTTAGGATCACAAATGTTGCATTTTAACCACAAATACGAGCTTATCCTAAGATAACTTGTAAAACAAGTAACATAAGTGCCTTAAAATATATCAAAATATATCTACTTTTAGGCACTTATCAAACTCTCCCCAACTTAGCATTTTGGTTTGTCCTCAAACCAAAGAATCAAAAGGAAATTTTCACTGCTTTTAACCAAAGTATTGAGCAATTAGCAAAAGAATCAAAAGTTTGAAGAAATAAGTATCAGATGAGTGATTCAACCGTGACTGCGCAACCTAGATTTAAGTTTCTCATTAAACGAGATACATACTATGAATGTGAACTAGTTCTAAACACAAAGCTTCAAATCACAGAATTCTTAACAAACAACATGTTTAAAATTGAACCAAACCTAACACACTTCTATATAAAGTATATGAACACATTGAAATCTATTGTGAGGGTATGAACACTCATCCAGCAAACATGATAACATTCCAATCAAATTATGTGTCCATCTAATTATCATTTCTAAAAGCATAAAAGGCATTGATCATAAGGTCTTTAAGGGTTGTAATTGGGCTAGGTTACAAAAGAATTGTCATATGTGGGATATTGAATTCAAATGGCCAAGCAAGAGGAACATTCAATCTATTTACAAACTTCCTCCTTATTCCAATACAACTCTTGGTGAATTTACAAATTTTTCTTTTCTTGATTGATCTTGACAACTTTTTCTTTGATTTATTGCAAACCTTTCTATTTTTCTCTTTTCTTTTTCTTGGTTTGCTTTTCTTTCTTTTTTCTTTTCTTTTTCTTTTTCTTTCTCTTTTTCTTGTTGTCAAGATCAATTATCATCATTCACCACTACTTGACATAAATACAACCTCCCTTTATCCCCAACTTAGTTCAATGACACCCTAATCGAATGTTCCTTTATCATTTTGGCAAAGGTCAATAAACACGATGGATAAGGGTTCAAAAGAAAGCAAATATCAGAATTTAATAAAGAGTTAACTATGAACTGAATTTTTTTACAAACTCCGGCAATTTCAATAAGCAATTGAGCTTATGAAAGTTGACAGTTCACAGTTAACAATTCTGATTCAATAGGCTCAGAGGGGTTAACAGATTCTCACTTCTCACAGGGTAGGCTATATGGTCAAGTGTTTCACTCATATTCAAAAAAAATGCCTTGATCATTTCAATGCTTTTATACAATTTAAAACAACAATAGATTTAACATAAAATAACTGAGTTAAACATGAAATGCTGGTCTCCTGCATATATATACAATGGTTGAAGATTCCTCACATTTCGGCTAGTTCTAATTGGTTCAAAACTAAACATGTGCTTGCGTAAAACTGAATAAATTAAATTTGTGTGTAAAGAACTTATTCACATTCAAGAATATACCTAGAAAAACAAGAAAACGAGTACCTTAGCTGCGCGCTTTTATCACTCATTCTATCATTACCACTCAACTGATTCTAAGCTCAATGCTTTACTTTCAAACAAGCACTTAGCTTTTGAATCTTTGTCATCTTTCTTTCCAATGTTGGGTGAATTCCAAAAAAATTTTAAAAATAAATAACAAAAACCTTTAAATAAAGCATAATATACTAAACATATAATAACCAAAATATTCTAACATATAACCAAAGTAAATTATCCATGGTACATAAACATAAACATAAACAAAGTACAAAGCATAATAAAAGTGTTCAAAAATAAATAAAACGAAAGAAAGGTAGAACAAAATTCTGCAGCTTGCAAAAAGATCTCAATCTGAATCCATGTCTGAGTCCATCAAGTATGCAGCCTGGTGGTCAATGTTCCGAGTAGCCTCTGAGGAGTCATCGCCATGGTCATCATTATCATCAGCAGCATCATCACCTCCAGCATCTGCACCTGCCCCTCCAGAATAGAATGGCCTGTCCCCAGGCCAAGCAATATGCTCCTGGAAATAAGCTGGAGTCCATGTGGAGTAGCCTGCCTCGTGCATATGACTCTGAATCGTCGTCAGGGCGCGATGGTTAGACTCATTCAGAGCCATGATGTGTGAGTACGCAGTCATATGATAGGGGTCCCAACTAGAAAAGTCCAAAGGTGGATAGGTTGGGGCCTGAGGGTGGCTAGGGTCCTGTGGTGCAGTGGGTGGTACTGTAGAAGGTCCAGCAGAACTAGAAGGTCCAGCAGCAGAAGAAGGTGGAGCAGTAGGAGAGGGGGTAGAGCAGTACCTATTGATGTATCTATCATCAATTGGGTTTTTAATCTCTTCATCCACTTGGTGGGCATGTGGATCCTGGCTTTTCTACATAATCCCATAATCAAGCCAGGAAAAGGTAGTGGGCACTTAGGTTTACCCGGCGGCAGGACACCACTTTCTGCCACAACCCTCATCTCATTAGCTATAATCCTCGCAACGTCAACCTGACGGTTGCTGAGGATATAGTGAAGCAAGGGTGTGACATCCAGGGTAGTAGATGAAGTGTGAGACTTAGGCCTAATGTTATAAAGGATAAGGGTAAGTATAACCTGAGCTGGTGTGGTCATGTCATCCCTGAAAGCTCTAAAAAGCTTACCCGAAGCCTTGCTCACGTCGTAATTCTTCCCCTCTTGGAAGATCTCCTGTGCGATTAAATCGTGATCCCAGTTTCCCCTCCTCTGGTGTTCGTGGAAGGCACACAGCGCCTCCGGCTCTAATGGGTTATCAGTGATACCAGAATCACAAAGTACCAGTGGTTTACCCAAGTAAGAGTTGATGGACATCCTATCAAAAGCGATGGTGCGCCCTCGCACAAATGTCGTCCATGTAAATGGGTCTGAAGGGTCAGCTGGAATTGCGTTTGCATAGAACTCTCGCACAATATCATAATTAATCTTCGTCGGAGGATTGCACAAGATTCCCCATTTCCTCTCGTTAAGCATATGTGCAATACCTCCATAGCTTCCTTCCTCTGAAATCTTGAACTGTTTCTCTGACCATATTCTCCTGGTTTTAAGCTCATCGTAACGCTCTTGGTTACGTAAGCTTAGAAACCGGGTTGAATCATGTGGTTGAGGATTAGGTTGTGGTCTATGTAGTACCCCAATTTTGTCCTAAGCCTTTTAAAACCAAAAACCAAAAAAAACAAAGAGAGGGAAAAAGTCAAAGTCAACAAAAGTCAACAAAAAAGTCAACATTTCAAAAATGATGACTTCGCACTGCGAAGGTCACTTCGCACTGCGAAGTCTGCGATTTTTCTGCAGATTTTTGGTTTCTTTGATTTAATTCCAGATTTTGTTGCACATCATTTGCATAATTATTTTAATCAGCATTCATGGCTAATTGGGCCAAGCAAAACCAGAATTGAGAGACTTGCCATTAATGCCAAGGTTGGAAGCTTTTTCTTCCAACCTAGCATGTGACAAGCAAGTGGGCTTGCCCTTGGGCAGCTCTTGTCCCCCCCAAGTGACCTGTTAACCACCCCAAGGTTGCCAGCCACCTGCTTGAAGACTTTCTTCCTGCTTGCTCCCCCAAAACCAGTCAAACCCAGCTGGTTTTGTACTTGAAAAAGTCATGATTGCCTACCCTGTTTTGCAACAGCTTTTCATCCCTCTCACACCAGCCATATGTAGCCTTTTGCATCCCCAAGTCTCTGCACATCACAGTGCACGTTTTTATTGATCAACCATTGAGATTGCAAGGATTGATCCCCAAGCTTGGCCAATTGCAATCCAGCCATGTTCATCATCATTTCTATCCAAAAGACCATTGATTTGTGGCTGAAATCAGTCAAACCTTTAACCCTTGGCACAAGGCAAGGTTGCCTCTATCCATTAGCATTAAATGCAAAGCCAAATAGCCTGAATTTAGCCCACAAATCAGCTAGGTCCTATGGATTTTCATCATTACATGATATTGCATTTTGGCCTATAAATAGAGATGCAAGACAAGAGGAAATGCAGCATGAATTAAGCAGTCAAAGAGCAAATACACACAAAGAAACACTACTCAAACAACCAGAGAAAACCAGCCAAAGCACTAGCAAAAAACCAATCAAGCACAAAGCTTTACAAAGTTCAAAGTTCATCACCAATACCCAAAACCTTGCAAGAACCTTCAACCAATTCAAATCCACTGCAGCTGGAGCTTTGCTAAGGATCTCTGTAAGTTTCAAAGCCTTTGTCTTGCATTTTCAATTGTGCTTGCATAACAATTTTGGTCCAAAACCCTTTGGTTCTAAAAAACCCCTTTTGAATTTCAAAGAAATCCCAAGGTTTTCAAAACATCAAAACTGGTTTGTCCAGCCCTTTTCATTGCAAAAACTCAAAGCTTTTCACTCTCCTAAAAGGTCCTGAGTGTGTTCAGAAGTTGTTTCTGAACAACAGTTCAGAAACAGCTTCTGAACTCAAAAATTCGCATTGTTCGCAGTGCGAAGTCATGGTCGCAGAGCGACCATGACAGAACTCAGAATCTGAGTTTAGGTGCCCAAATGGCCAATTTTTGAGGTTCTAGCCCAAGAGCTCAGAACCTAGGAGTTTTAAAACTCATGTTTTTCAAACCAGTTCAAGGATTTTGCATAATATTGGAAAATTCGCAAGTTCGGGTAACCTTTTGTGGATAACTTGCAAAACAAGTTATGTTCCCAATCTTTCAAAACAACTAGAACAAACCAGCTATGTTCATCATTTTCAAATCCAAACTTGAACAATAAACATTGTTCATGATTTTCAAAACTCAAACGTGAACATACGCCAAATTTGTTAGCTTTTCAAAACCGTTCGCAAAATGAGCCGAACTTGTGCGTTTTCTAACAAAATTGCTAAAATCTCTTCACTTTGGGTTTCAAACCAAATGTTTTGATATACTTTGGGATTTTTAAAGAAATTCAACCAAAAACTTGAATGAAAAAGGGATGGTGTGACGTATGTCTCTCCATTGCCCCGATTGTACGAATGCGTGACGTATGTCTCGTCGTTCGGACAATCGCCATTCCTTTTTCAACATATCCGACCATAACCAAACCAAATCTTGGCCCCTTGTGGTCAATCCGAACCTTTTGGTCCCCCGTGGCCACTAGATTCAATCCCTCGACTCGTTTGAGTCACTCGGTCAATGTTCGACTCGTCCGAGTCCATTGTACCCGTTCTTGATCCCATTGGATCAATCGAACAATCCCCCGACTCGTTGGAGTCCCCTCGGTCAATGATTGATTCGTTTGAGTCCATTGCACCCATTTTGGTCCCATAGCGACCAACTCGAACCATTTTTACCCAATGGACATGCCTTTTAACATTCTAACGCGATTCGTAAACAAACGCTTAATAAGTCTCCCAAGCGTGAGCATACAAGCTATACGCTTAATAAGTCTCCCGAGCGCGAGCATACAAGCTACGTTTAATCGCAAGGATTCGGTTAAAACATCGTCCATTTAAAATTAACCAACACATGTACGTTTTTTCTACAAAGAACTACGTACGCTTTGAATTCTCCGACTACCGGGAGATACGTAGGAGCAGGATCGACATCTTGTCAAGCGCAATAATAAAAAACCTTTTTTTTCCTTTTTCGTTTGTTTTCATCTCTTTCTTTCCCCCTTTTTATTTATATTTTCATTTGACATAGACAAGCATGCGCGCAAAACATTTAAAAACAATTTAAGCTTTAGCCAAATAGAAGGTTCCCGTTGAGTACAACGGACGTGAGGGGTGCTAATACCTTCCCCTTGCGTAACCGACTCCCGAACCCGACAATGGTTGCGATGACCAGTCCTTTTCCTCATCGTCAAGGGTTTTATTATCGTTTCCCTTCAAACAAAAAACTTAAGGGTTTATCAACGTTCCCTTTACACAAAAACTTTGGTGGCGACTTCACAAGGCCCTCCGAGCGTTCGCGGACGTCCTCGGAGGATTTGCGCGTTTTTTTAAAAACGAGGTGCGCACAGCTGGCGACTTCACTGGGGACACTTTTCCCACTAGCGAGTCAAGCCTAACCTATTTGGCTTTTAAGCCAATTGTTTTTATTTTTATTTGCGCGCCATGCTTTTATTTTTATTCATTTATGTCATATCTATGCTTTATGTTTATATTTGCTTTATTTTGCTTTATATTCATATCATATATATATCAAATGCGGGGGTTACTTGAGTGATGTTACTCCACATTGTTCAGGTTAATGCCGGACGTGTGAGGCTCTCTACCCGAGCTTGAGAAAAAAACTAAGTTAGAAGGAGGTTGTGAGCGGAAGCCCGCGTTGACGTATGTCCGTGAGGTAGGATGCCCAACCCCGCTTAGAGGAGATTTTCACATGGAATTAATTGAAGTCATGTCGACGTATGTCCATAGACAACCCTAATTCCATGCGAGATCTATGACTCTAGGGACCTCTTCTTAGGGATTTCACCATTTAGAGCCTACATGTGAGGATGGGGGGAAGTTTCGAACCTTCATAAACCATACCCTTGCATATCATTTACATTCATGAAAGTAATTTTCGCATCATTTTGCTTTATAGGAATTTAAAAAGAGCAACCAAATATTAGCAAAAAGAAATATGGATTACGGGAACAAAAATACGCTCGCCTTCAGGATTAAAGCTCCTAGGGTGGAAAGTTTATTAGCTCTAAGTAAAAGGCTCTCTTCGGTCAACAAGAGTATTTTCGAGGCAAGCTATGGGCTAATCCTTGATCTCCTACCCGTGAGAATAGATTCAACGGCCTTAACCACTTTGGCGCAATTTTTTGACCCACCTCTATGGTGCTTCACATTTCAAGACTTCCAACTAGCGCCGACTTTGGAAGAATTTGAGAGGATTTTGGGTTGTAGCATGAAGGATCATGAACTCTATCTCGGTCCGGGAAAGGACCCCACATTAGAGGCCATCGCCGAATCCTTATACCTTGACACCCAAGAAGTAGCATCTAACTTGGAAGTTAGAGGAAACCTTAAGGGATTTTCAAGAAAGTTCTTGGAAGCCAAAGCTCGGGCGATGTTAGCCAACAAAGAGGGAGGAGCATTCAACGCCATCCTAGCCCTCTTAGTCTACGGAATTGTCTTATTCCCCAACATGGATGATTTCATAGACTTTCCGGCTTTAGAGGTATTTATGACTAAAAATCCAGTTCCCACAATCTTGGCGGATTTTTATCATACCCTCTACTCTAGGCATGAACAAGCAAGGGGACGCAAAATTTCTTGTTGTACTCCCGTGGTGCAAGTTTGGATGATGTCCCACATGCCAAGAAACCGAGACTTTGTGGAAAACCGGGCCAAGCTCAAATGGTCGCAACGGATGACAACCCTCGCCGAGAAGGACATCCATTGGTTTTCTCCAAATTTAGAGGACCCGGAAATCATCCTCAGTTGCGGGGACTTCCCTAATGTACCCTTCATTGGTACTAAGGGATGTATTAACTACAATCCGGTCCTCTCTCTCCGACAACTAGGTTTTTCAATGGAAGATAAACCCAATGACCTTTTGTTGGAAGCTTTCTTCTTAAGGGAAGGCGATCAAGACCCGGCATTGCTAGAGAGAATCCGGGGAGCATGGAGCCAAGTGCACAAAGGAAGGGTCGGCAAGAGAAACTGTGTCGCCAAACCCCTTTATACTCAATGGGTGAAGGAGAGGGTCAAAGTAATCAAGTTACCCTTTGTGGTCATAAGCCCTCCAAAACCTCCTACACCTAAACCTATTGCAACCATTCCCAACAAAGAAGTGGAGGAACTCAAAGCTAAAATTCAAGAGCTCCAAAACAAAAACGGAGACTTAGAATTGAAGCACCTCCAAGCTTTAGGAGAAATCACTAGGACGAAGAGAGATCGAGATGAAGTGACAAATTCTCTCCTAGTGTGCCAAAAGCGGCTAAGAATCTCCGAACGAAAGAGAGATTGGATAGGAGGCGGCTTGGTTAGTGCAGATGCCAACCTTGTGGCCAAGGACGAAGAGTTGGAAAGAATCTTGCATTCCAACCAAGAGCTCAAGAAATTCGGCGAACTAGCCATCGAAGCTCAACGGAAATGGAGGTTGAAATTTCAAGAGAAAGATCAACAGCTCCAAGAAGTAGTTAAAGACTACAAAGAGCAGCTTCAAGCCGAACGCGTCCAACGGCAAAGACATGAGAGCCTTTCTCATCAAGGGAGGCTAAAATGCAATCGTCTCGAAGAAGACATCAAGAAATTCGAAGAGTACTTCGACAAGATTGCAAGAGCTCACGGGGACCATATTGCACAACTACATGATGAAATTAGAAGTGCAAGAATCAAGCTAGACCAGCGCAAGGAAGTGATTGAGTGTGTATGGCAAGACGCCACCCGATTAAGTGAG
Organism: Medicago ruthenica; assembly: GCA_018208015.1. Classification (NCBI taxonomy): domain Eukaryota; kingdom Viridiplantae; phylum Streptophyta; class Magnoliopsida; order Fabales; family Fabaceae; genus Medicago; species Medicago ruthenica. The sequence goes on along the minus strand of CM031372.1, from coordinate 102,072,824 downwards.
GATTTCACTAAATTGGTTGCATTCTCGAACTTGGTAATCACCCAACTTCCAAAGAGGCTAGCGGAGGCCGAGATGGTCATGCCCTACTTTGTCATCCCTATGGAGATCCAGAAGTTTATGAAGTTCTGGAAGGACACCATAGATTTCTATAGGGAGGAGATGAGCAAAGCCGAGAAGCGAGCCGCCATTTGATTTGTAATAGCATTAGTTACACTTTGTAAACAAATGTTATTTAATCAAATATATTTTGAAGCATAATCAATTTCCCGGTCTTTAATATTTCAAATTGCTAATATTAATTGTGCACCTTTAAATTCCTCCATAAAGCAAAAAAAAACGCATATTTTGCATACTCATCGCATACATACATCCACATGCATCTTCATGCATTATTTTCAAAAAAAAAAACTCATTCATTTCCCTAAAAACAGTTCAAAGCAATCATAGCCCGAAAACCCCGAAAGCCCTCGGTCCAAGAACCAGATCTCCAACACTCGTACGGAACACGAGCTAACAAACAAAGGATCATGGACAATTTGGAACAAACTCAAGCGGCTTTGAGAGATGAGGTTGATGGAATGAAGGGGAAGATGGATCAGATGCTAGAGCTAATGCAAGCTCTATCGGCACGAGAGAGTAATCCTCGCCCAGCAACGGATGCATCCAATGTGCAATGGCCTCTTTATGGTTTACCTCCAGGATATACCCCACCATTTGAAAATGAGGGCCATGGACCCCCTCCACCACCGCTCACAATCCCCGTAAGGAACGAAGAGCGTCGTCCTCAAGGAATTTCCACTACTCAGCATGAGGTGATTTCCCATGATGTGGAAAATAATCAGCCAAGACAGTCTGCTCCCGACACCACCCACCAAGACAATGATACCACCCAAATGTATCGAGTTTTGGAAGAAAGGTTGAAAGCTGTCGAAGGGTTCAGTTCATACGGCGCCCACAACGCTTTGGACATGTGCCTAGTGCCCGACGTGGTAATCCCTCCGAAGTTCAAAGCACCGGATTTCGAAAAGTACAAGGGAATACAATGCCCTCGGAACCATCTACGGATGTTCTGTAGGAAGATGGCAGCTTACGCAACCAACGAGAAACTCATGGTGCATGTGTTTCAAGATAGTTTAAGCGGGGCATCATTGGATTGGTACATGCAGCTTGAGCGTACCCACGTCCAAACTTGGAAGGATCTAGCCGATGCTTTCCTAAAGCAATACAAATATAATTTGGACATGGCTCCAAATAGGATGCAACTGCAAAACCTCCTGCAAAGAAGCAATGAGTCCTTCAAGGAGTACGCTCAACGGTGGAGAGAACTAGCTTCTCGTGTACAACCACCATTATTGGAAAGGGAGCTTGTCGACACCTTTATGGGCACACTTCAAGGCCCATATTACGACAAAATGATTGGAAGCACATCTTCCGGCTTTTCCGATCTAGTCATGGTTGGTGAAAGAATAGAGGACGGAGTAAAGAGGGGAAAGATCCAAGGCCCTCTAGAAGCTCAAAGTGGAGCTAGGAGACCCCCCAGCAACTTTCACAAAAAAAGGGGGAGACAAATGCTGTTCTAGCGGGACTATCTTGCCCACCACCAAATCAAATGCCTCACTACCACTATCCTTATGTGGCAGCAGCAACGGCTCAAGGGCGTTACTCACCTCAAGTAATTCCCACAACTCCACCTCGACAACCAGTAGTGTTGCCTCAACAAAATCAACAGCAGCAACAACAAGGCGGGTACCCATCAAGGAACCACGCGGGCCTGAGGAACAATTATAACAATAGGCAGTTTGATATTGTACCTATGCCTTACGGTCAAATCTTGCCATATCTAATCCAAAAGGGGATGGTCGAGCCGAGACTACTACCACCAATGTTGCCACCATATCCACATTGGTACGACACAAATGCAAAATGTGATTACCACGCAGGAACCGTGGGACACAATGTCGAGAATTGTAGAGTTTTCAAGCACAAGGTTCAGGACCTTATTGACAAGAAGCTGTTATCCTTCAAAGAGGAAAACCCCAATGTAAAAAATAACCCATTGCCGGGGCATGCGGGTCCCTCTGTAAATGCGGTGGAGGAACAAGAGGACTTTGGTCCAATCAAGAGGGTAGCCAATGTTAAGACTCCCCTGTCAACCATAAGGGAGCATTTAACCGTTTTTGGTTTGTTCGAGGAGATGCACGCCAATTGTGAAGCCTGCAAAATCAACCCGGACAAGTGCGTAGAGTTGAAGATTTGTCTTCAAGAACTAATGGACCAAGGATGGATCCAAATGGGCTATATAAAGGACAGCACAGACATTGCTACCTTGGAGTCTCACGACCCAAAACCTCTCGAAATCCCATACCAAAGGAGAAAGGTACCAATGCCTATACTGCCCATAATATTCCACGTACCTGCACCCTTCTCTTTTGAAAGCACGAAGAGGGTACCATGGAATTACCAACCTGTGGCCTATGTAGAAGGAAAACCACTAGCAAAAATTGAGCCCAGCATCACTAACATTACCGGTGTTGGAGGAATAACCAGAAGTGGTAGAGTCTTCGCTCCGAAGGAACTCGGGAAGACGCCTGCCGTACTACCAAGAGAGCCGCTCAAAGAAAAGAGCGTGGAGGAAGAAGAGAACCAAGCGGGGCCTTCTCAAAAGACAACCCCACAAAAAGAGGCCGAGGAGTTTTGAGGATAATCCAAAAAAGCGAGTATAAAATCATTGACCAGTTAGGTCAAACTCCCTCCAAAATCTCCATGCTATCCCTACTACTAAGCTCGGAAGCACACCGAGAAGCACTGCTGCGGATCCTCAGTGAGGCACATGTCACCAAGGACATTCCTGTGGACCAATTCGACGGGATAGTCGGAAATATTACCTCAAGTAGGTACTTGGGTTTCAATGGCGATGAGCTACCCGACGAGGGGCATATTCATAACCGCGCCTTACATATCTCCGTGAAATGCATGGACCATATCCTCTCTCGAGTGCTAGTGGACACGGGGTCATCATTGAATGTCATGCCCAAGACTACCCTCCTAAAGCTATCTTGTGAAGGGACAGTAATGAAGCCCAGCGCCTTGGTCGTAAAAGCTTTCGATGGGTCAAGAAGAGCCGTCGTAGGGGAGATCGACTTACCAGTCCAAATCGGGCCTAAGGTTTTCACCATAACCTTCCAAGTCATGGATATTAATCCAACATACAGTTGTCTTCTCGGACGACCATGGATTCATGCGGCCGGAGCCATCACCTCTACCCTACACCAGAAACTTAAGTTCATCATTGATAACCAAATGATTGTAGTTTCCGGGCAAGAGGACATGATGGTAAGCCATCTCTCGTCGTTTCGTTATATAGAAACAGACGAAGAAGCTGTGGATGTTCCCTTCCAGTCCTTGGAAGTGGCGAATGTCGTGACTTTAAGCTCAAAGCCTAAGGAAGAGGCTAGGACAGCCATGTCATCATGGAGGGCAATAAGAGAGGCTTTAGAAGAAAGCCGACCCACCGGATGGGGCAAATTAGTGGACATACCGGAGAAGAAAAATCGCTTCGGGTTGGGGTATCATCCATTAGCCGAAACTTCCTCAAAGCCTCCAAAGCAAGGGATCCTCCCCATTTCGAAAACATTCATCAGTGCGGGATTTATCAATGAAGGTCAAGTGGCTCTACTTGAAGACGTAGATGAAGACGTGCCTGATTTGGTGTACCGTTGCGCTTCTGATGAAGCTTTGAACAATTGGAGGGCTATCCCAATTCCCGAGATCATTACCAAGATCAAGTAATAAACCATGTTTTTTTTGCTTTTAAAAAAAAAATCATCATTTAGCTCTGCCCAAGGCAAATGATTAGTCGTGTGGGGCCCCCATGTTTTAAAGTTATTTTCAATCATGAATAAAATCACTCTTTTATGTTCATTTGAGTCTTTTTCTTTTTGCATTTGTTTTTAAAAAATTTTTTCTACAAAAAGCCTTAAAAAAAATCATACTCATGCAGATCTACAAATCCACCCTCCAAAAACAACACTGCCTTAATCCCTTATGACTTCGATTTCCCAATTAATCAAACGGAAGATGATGAAGAGGACGATTATGAACCGCCTGAAGAATTGTCCAAACTTGCAAATCAAGGGGATAGGGTAATACAACCTCACCAAGAATCAGTTGAAAAGGTCAACTTGGGGACCGAAGAGGATAAGAAAGAGGTCAAGATAGGAGCCTCCCTGCATGAAGATGTGAAAGGAAAGTTGATTAAGCTTCTGCAAGAGTACGTGGACGTATTCGCTTGGTCGTATCAAGACATGCCGGGTTTAGACCCTAACATCGTTGTACACAAGCTGCCACTCAAGCCGGAATGCCCGCCAGTGAAGCAGAAATTGAGAAGAACTCGACCCGATATGGCTCTCAAGATCAGAGAGGAGGTCAAAAAGCAATTCGATGCCGGCTTCTTAGCTGTAACCAAGTATCCGACATGGGTTGCCAACATTGTGCCAGTTCCAAAGAAGGATGGCAAAGTTAGAATGTGTGTGGATTATCGGGACTTGAATAGAGCAAGCCCAAAGGACGATTTCCCGCTACCACATATCGACATATTGGTGGACACCGCCCAATTCTCAGTTTTATCCTTTATGGATGGCTTCTCGGGATATAACCAAATCAAGATGGCTCCAGAGGACATGGAGAAAACCACATTTATCACCCCATGGGGAACTTTCTGCTATAAGGTAATGCCTTTCGGATTAACAAATGCCGGGGCAACATACCAAAGAGCAATGGTGACTCTTTTCCATGACATGATCCATAAAGAGATTGAGGTCTACGTCGACGACATGATTGCCAAATCCAAAACGGAGGAGGATCACCTAGTCCATCTACAAAAGCTTTTCGAACGCCTAAGAAAATTCAAGCTGCGCTTAAATCCTAACAAGTGCACATTTGGTGTTAGATCCGGGAAGTTATTGGGCTTCATCGTTAGCCAAAGGGGTATCGAAGTGGATCCCGACAAGGTAAGGGCTATCCAAGAAATGCCAGAGCCAAATACCGAGAAAGAAGTCCGAGGTTTCTTAGGAAGATTGAACTACATCGCTAGGTTCATCTCACACATGACAGCTACCTACGAACCAATCTTCAAACTGCTAAGGAAAAACCAAGCCGTTCATTGGAATGAGGATTGCCAAGAGGCGTTTGACAAAATCAAACAATACCTGCAAGAACCACCAATTTTAATACCTCCGGTTTCGGGTAAACCCCTCATCTTATACCTAACTGTACTTGAAGGATCAATGGGTTGTGTGTTAGGACAACAAGATGAAACGGGAAGAAAAGAGCACGCAATCTACTACCTAAGCAAGAAGTTTACCGACTGTGAAACAAGGTATACTTCACTTGAAAAGACTTGCTGCGCTTTAGCATGGGCTGCTCGGCGCTTAAGGCAATACATGCTGATCCATACAACTTGGTTGATATCGAAGATGGATCCCATCAAGTACATCTTCGAAAAGCCTGCCCTCACAGGAAAGATAGCTCGTTGGCAAATGCTGCTGTCTGAGTACGACATCCAATACGTTGCTCAAAAAGCCATCAAAGGGAGTGTTTTATCCGAGCACCTTGCTCACCAACCATTGGAGGATTATCAACCCATACAATTCGACTTCCCGGATGAAGATGTCATAGCTTTGAATGACGAAAAGGTCACGAGCGATGATGAAGGGCCAGAACCGAAAGCTCGATGGAAGCTCGCTTTCGACGGCGCCTCAAATGCCATGGGGCACGGGATCGGGGCAGTTTTAATCTCCCCAAGAAATGGATACCAACCCTTCACAGCAAGGTTATGCTTTGACTGCACCAATAACATGGCAGAATATGAAGCATGTATCCTAGGCCTCGAAGCCGCAATTGGTCTAAGGATCAAAACCCTTGAAGTATACGGTGACTCAGCCTTAGTCATCTATCAAGTCAAAGGAGAATGGGAAACAAAACATCCCAATTTAATTCCTTACCGAGCCCGGATTGTAGAGTTGATTGAGCATTTTGATGAAATCAACTTCCATCACATACCTCGAGAAGAAAACCAGGTGGCAGATGCTTTGGCTGCATTATCATCAATGTACCAAGTAAATTTCCACAATGAAGCGCCAATCATAAAGATGGATCGTAGAGACAAACCGGTTGTATGTGCAGCAGTCGAAGAAGGACTTGACAACAAACCTTGGTACTACGACATCAAGCGGTACCTTGAAGAACAAGAGTATCCAGAAAATGCCTCGCACACCAACAAGAGAACCCTCAGGAGATTGGCATCCCAGTTCTTCCTCAGTGGAAATACCCTCTACAAAAGAAACTATGACATGGTCCTGCTCAGATGTGTGGATAAACATGAAGCGGACATGCTCATCAAAGAAATCCACGAGGGATCTTTTGGAACCCATGCCAATGGGCATGCAATGGCAAAGAAAATCCTAAGGGCGGGCTATTATTGGCTAACCATGGAAGCTGACTGTTTCCACTATGCCAAGACTTGTCACAAGTGCCAAATTTACGCCGACAAGGTGCATGTACCACCAACTCCCCTGAACGTCATGACTTCACCTTGACCATTCTCTATGTGGGGCATAGACATGATTGGAATGATCGAGCCCAAAGCGTCAAATGGACATCGCTTCATCCTCGTTGCCATCGACTACTTCACCAAATGGGTAGAAGCAGCTTCGTATGCAAACGTAACCAAACAAGTGGTAGCCCGATTCATCAAGAAGGAAATCATTTGCCGTTACGGCACCCCCCACAAAATCATCACCGATAATGGGGCAAACCTGAACAACAAGACAATGAAGGAGTTGTGCAAAGATTTCAAGATTGAGCACCATAATTCCTCCCCTTACCGACCAATGATGAACGGTGCGGTAGAAGCAGCCAATAAGAACATAAAGAAGATCATCCAAAAGATGGTAACAACATATAAGGATTGGCACGAGATGCTTCCCTTTGCGCTACATGGCTACAGAACAGCCATTCGCACTTCAACTGGGGCAACCCCTTTCTCCTTAGTATACGGTATGGAAGCGGTGCTTCCCGTAGAGGTTGAAATCCCTTCGTTAAGGGTCTTGATGGAAACCAAGCTAGAAGAGGCTGAATGGGCCCAAACAAGGTTCGACCAACTGAATCTCATAGAGGAAAAGCGTCTGACGACAATATGTCACAGACAAGTCTATCAAAGGAGACTCAAGAGAGCATTCGACAAGAAGGTCCGTCCACGAGAATTCAAAGAAGGAGACCTAGTGCTCAAAAAGATATTACCTATCCACAAAGATCCCCGAGGGAAATGGACTCCCAGCTATGATGGACCGTACGTGGTAAAAAAAGCCTTCTCTGGCGGAGCCTTGATCATCACCACTATGGACGGAGAAGAGTTCCCACTCTCAATAAACTCCGATGCAGTCAAGAAGTATTATGCCTAAAAAAAAAAAAAGAGCTCGCTAAATCGAAAACCTGAAAGGGCGGTTTAGGCAACAGAGAGCGTCCTGCTAGATCAAAAACCTGAAAAGGCGGTCTAGGCAAAAATAAAGGACATCAAAAAAGGAAATACACCCCGGTGGACTGAAAACTCAAAAGAGCGGTCCAGGCAAAAATTAGGGGTTAACAAAAGAAAAAGGCAATGACTGCAACATCCAAGCTCCGGACAAGATTCAAGAGGAGAAGAATCGGTCTCGTCAGCATCTCCAAAAAAAATCTCGAAGTCATAAGGAAAATAGCATGTGTTGTGCCAAAACCAACAAATTTCTGTTTGCTTTTTCTTGTCTTTCTCTATCTTTTTCCTCAGAGAAGTAATCACTTCTCACTTCATGTATTTTTTACCTATTCAAGAAGTCAAATCTGCATTGAATAAAATTCCTTTTATTATTTTGTGTTCTCATTAGCACATAAAATTTTGTTTTATTCATGATAAAAATACATCGAGACATGGGAAATAAACAAGGGAAACATCTTTCAAAAAAATAATAAACAAACAAACGTTGTTTTATTTGAATTTTCGTAAATTTCGAAAGAATTGCGGTAATTCCCCCAAAATATTGCACCAAGGGATTTATGCTATTCAGCAAAGGTAAGTGCGTAGCTCACGGCACGTGGAGCGTGAAGACCCCGAGGGTCAGAGGAACAAAATTCCCCAGTAAACACCCCAAACATCCAAACATCAACCAAGGCTGGATATCGATCATGCTTCCAAAATGATCCTTATATCCCCATGAGCCCAAACCTTTTTGACATTCCCCAGGGAGTCTCAACCCAAAACAAAAAGTCCAATCATCATTGGCAGACAAATACAAATCCCCAGGAAAAGCCCGACCTTGCTTGGCATCCAAACATAACTCCCAGCATTCAACATGCATCCCACATATCATGCATAACATAATTCATGCATCATGTCAATTTCATTCATGCATGCATATCCAAATCAATCATACACATGCATTTCATAATCATATCATGCATCCTCAACAAGGACTCTCTAGTGAATATTACATATTCACCAGCGTCCATCAACAGTTAAGCAAGTGTTCCCCAGTGAACCTCCTTCACAAACTGTCCCCAATTCCCCAGCTGAGTTTCCCCAGCGGAAATTCTTGATTGAGTTTATCTCATATCATTTTGCATTGCATATCATACTGCATAAAGTAACATGAAGCATAACATGCATCATACAATCATGTTTTCCGGCTCAAAACCGGGCACCTATTCAGGGTAAGACCATTCCAGTTCACCGTTAGGAATCGACCTTCAGTGTTAGCGGCTGAATAAGATCACATATCTTAGGTATCGACCTCTAGTGTAAGCGGCTAGATAAGATCACCTTTCCTCAGTGTTTTGACCTTCAGTGTTAGCGGCTGAATAAGATTACCTATCTTAGGTATCGACCTCTAGTGTAAGCGGCTAGATAAGATCACCTTTCCTCAGTGTTTCGACCTTCAGTGTTAGCGGCTGAATAAGATCACTCCCCCCGTTAGGAATCGACCTTCAGTGTTAGCGGCTGAATAAGATCACCTATCTTAGGTATCGACCTCTAGTGTAAGCGGCTAGATAAGATCACCTTTCCTCAGTGTTTCGACCTTCAGTGTTAGCGGCTGAATAAGATCACTCCCCCCGTTAGGAATCGACCTTCAGTGTAAGCGGCTGAATAAGATCACCTATCTTAGGTATCGACCTCTAGTGTAAGCGGCTAGATAAGATCACCTTTCCTCAGTGTTTCGACCTTCAGTGTTAGCGGCTGAATAAGATCACTCCCCCTGTTAGGAATCGACCTTCAGTGTTAGCGGCTGAATAAGATTACCTATCTTAGGTATCGACCTCTAGTGTAAGCGGCTAGATAAGATCACCTTTCCTCAGTGTTTCGACCTTTAGTGTTAGCGGCTGAATAAGATCACTCCCCCCGTTAGGAATCGACCTTCAGTGTAAGCGGCTGAATAAGATTACCTATCTTAGGTATCGACCTCTAGTGTAAGCGGCTAGATAAGATCACCTTTCCTCAATGTTTCGACCTTCAGTGTTAGCGGCTGAATAAGATCACTCCCCTTAGGTATCGACCTCTAGTGTAAGCGGCTAGATAAGATCACCTTTGCCTTTAGGAATCTACCTTCAGTGTAAGCGGCTGGATACGATTACCTTCATCCCCAGTGGATCTACCTCCAGTGTTAGCGGCTGGATACGATCAACCTTTTCAAATCATTGCATTTGCATATTTTACTTTTACTACAAATTTTTTCATACCGCGAAGGACAAAATTCGGGTCCTTCTTTTACCTAATTGATCTTCGCAAAGAGTTCATGAGATGCCCTCGGCACTCACACACTCTATGCAAAGACACAATTAAGTAGAGGCAGCTGTAGTACCCTAATTTTGTCCTAAGCCTTTTAAAACCAAAAACCAAAAAAAACAAAGAGAGGGAAAAAGTCAAAGTCAACAAAAGTCAACAAAAAAGTCAACATTTCAAAAATGATGACTTCGCACTGCGAAGGTCACTTCGCACTGCGAAGGTCACTTCGCACTGCGAAGTCTGCGATTTTTCTGCAGATTTTTGGTTTCTTTGATTTAATTCAAGATTTTGTTGCACATCATTTGCATAATTATTTTAATCAGCATTCATGGCTAATTGGGCCAAGCAAAACCAGAATTGAGAGACTTGCCATTAATGCCAAAGTTGGAAGCTTTTTCTTCCAACCTAGCATGTGACAAGCAAGTGGGCTTGCCCTTGGGCAGCTCTTGTCCCCCCCAAGTGACCTGTTAACCACCCCAAGGTTGCCAGCCACCTGCTTGAAGACTTTCTTCCTGCTTGCTCCCCCAAAACCAGTCAAACCCAGCTGGTTTTGTACTTGAAAAATTCATGATTGCCTACCCTGTTTTGCAACAGCTTTTCATCCCTCTCACACCAGCCATATGTAGCCTTTTGCATCCCCAAGTCTCTGCACATCACAGTGCATGTTTTTATTGATCAACCATTGAGATTGCAAGGATTGATCCCCAAGCTTGGCCAATTGCAATCCAGCCATGTTCATCATCATTTCTATCCCAAAGACCATTGATTTGTGGCTGAAATCAGTCAAACCTTTAACCCTTGGCACAAGGCAAGGTTGCCTCTATCCATTAGCATTAAATGCAAAGCCAAATAGCCTGAATTTAGCCCACAAATCAGCTAGGTCCTATGGATTTTCATCATTACATGAGATTGCATTTTGGCCTATAAATAGAGATGCAAGACAAGAGGAAATGCAGCATGAATTAAGCAGTCAAAGAGCAAATACACACAAAGAAACACTACTCAAACAACCAGAGAAAACCAGCCAAAGCACTAGCAAAAAACCAATCAAGCACAAAGCTTTACAAAGTTCAAAGTTCATCACCAATACCCAAAACCTTGCAAGAACCTTCAACCAATTCAAATCCACTGCAGCTGGAGCTTTGCTAAGGATCTCTGTAAGTTTCAAAGCCTTTGTCTTGCATTTTCAATTGTGCTTGCATAACAATTTTGGTCCAAAACCCTTTGGTTCTAAAAAACCCCTTTTGAATTTCAAAGAAATCCCAAGGTTTTCAAAACATCAAAACTGGTTTGTCCAGCCCTTTTCATTGCAAAAACTCAAAGCTTTTCACTCTCCTAAAAGGTCCTGAGTGTGTTCAGAAGTTGTTTCTGAACAACAGTTCAGAAACAGCTTCTGAACTCAAAAATTCGCATTGTTCGCAGTGCGAAGTCATGGTCGCAGAGCGACCATGACAGAACTCAGAATCTGAGTTTAGGTGCCCAAATGGCCAATTTTTGAGGTTCTAGCCCAAGAGCTCAGAACCTAGGAGTTTTAAAACTCATGTTTTTCAAACCAGTTCAAGGATTTTGCATAATATTGGAAAATTCGCAAGTTCGGGTAACCTTTTGTGGATAACTTGCAAAACAAGTTATGTTCCCAATCTTTCAAAACAACTAGAACAAACCAGCTATGTTCATCATTTTCAAATCCAAACTTGAACAATAAACATTGTTCATGATTTTCAAAACTCAAACGTGAACATACGCCAAATTTGTTAGCTTTTCAAAACCGTTCGCAAAATGAGCCGAACTTGTGCGTTTTCTAACAAAATTGCTAAAATCTCTTCACTTTGGGTTTCAAACCAAATGTTTTGATATACTTTGGGATTTTTAAAGAAATTCAACCAAAAACTTGAATGAAAAAGGGATGGTGTGACGTATGTCTCTCCATTGCCCCGATTGTACGAATGCGTGACGTATGTCTCGTCGTTCGGACAATCGCCATTCCTTTTTCAACATATCCGACCATAACCAAACCAAATCTTGGCCCCTTGTGGTCAATCCGAACCTTTTGGTCCCCCGTGGCCACTAGATTCAATCCCTCGACTCGTTTGAGTCACTCGGTCAATGTTCGACTCGTCCGAGTCCATTGTACCCGTTCTTGATCCCATTGGATCAATCGAACAATCCCCCGACTCGTTGGAGTCCCCTCGGTCAATGATTGACTCGTTTGAGTCCATTGCACCCATTTTGGTCCCATAGCGACCAACTCGAACCATTTTTACCCAATGGACATGCCTTTTAACATTCTAACGCGATTCGTAAACAAACGCTTAATAAGTCTCCCAAGCGCGAGCATACAAGCTATACGCTTAATAAGTCTCCCGAGCGCGAGCATACAAGCTACGTTTAATCGCAAGGATTCGGTTAAAACATCGTCCATTTAAAATTAACCAACACATGTACGTTTTTTCTACAAAGAACTACGTACGCTTTGAATTCTCCGACTACCGGGAGATACGTAGGAGCAGGATCGACATCTTGTCAAGCGCAATAATAAAAAACCTTTTTTATCCTTTTTCGTTTGTTTTCATCTCTTTCTTTCCCCCTTTTTATTTATATTTTCATTTGACATAGACAAGCATGCGCGCAAAACATTTAAAAACAATTTAAGATTTAGCCAAATAGAAGGTTCCCGTTGAGTACAACGGACGTGAGGGGTGCTAATACCTTCCCCTTGCGTAACCGACTCCCGAACCCGACAATGGTTGCGATGACCAGTCCTTTTCCTCATCGTCAAGGGTTTTATTATCGTTTCCCTTCAAACAAAAAACTTAAGGGTTTATCAACGTTCCCTTTACACAAAAACTTTGGTGGCGACTTCACAAGGCCCTCCGAGCGTTCGCGGACGTCCTCGGAGGATTTGCGCGTTTTTTTAAAAACGAGGTGCGCACAGTCTAGATGATGATCCCTCAACATTCAGTTGCCTCTTTGATGATGATTTAGGTGCCATGCCTACACAATAACAATAAACATGCAAAACAGGTAGGATTCAAGTTAGCATTAGAATAACAGAAAAATAAAACTAAGTCTGGGCTTCGTCGCTACAGCGACAGGATGGTCGCTTGTAGCGAGCGAGCCCAGAAATTGCTGGTTCCCTGCGCTACAAGCGCTGACTAGCGAAGAACAACCCATTTTCAAAAATCAAATTTTTCTGGTATCTAAACTACTTGTGGCATGCGAAAATAACCCTAAAGCTAAAACAAATGAATCAAAATCACTAAAACTTCCTAATCATCAAAAACCTAAATTTATTTTGAATTTTTACAAAAAGGTTTTTCAAAAATACGAGATTCTTGCAAAAGATGATGATAGGACAGTTTATGGAATGATTCTAGTTCATTTTTAATAGCTTGAACTACAGATTAACATGGGTAATCAAAAGAGTGAAACCCTAAGATTAAAAAAATTTGAAAACCCAAAACCCTAAATTCACAAAGCATGCTGGCACAATCATACAAGTGTAAATCATAACAAACATTGACAGACAGTTACGAAAAACATACCTGATTGGAGATTGAGTGTAGATTGAACAGATATTGCAGGAATTTAGCAGGAAAAATGCAGAAATTAAAATGTAAAAGTTGCAGAAGGAAAGTAGAATGGAATGGAATGTGTTACTGATGTAGTGGGATGCGAAAATAAGTAAGAAAAATGGCTAAAGCATTAAAATGGGTGGTTGGGAGGAAGGTGAAGAGATATAGTGGCATTGGAAACTGCACTGTCAGTTATCCTTCTGTCGCTACAAGCGCGCGACTCGTCGCTACAGCGACAGGTTTTTAAGCCCATCGCTACAAGCGTTAATGTGGCGCTACAGCGGCAAGTCAGAAAGTTATCGCTACAAGCGACCGTACGTCGCTACAGCGACGGAGAGTGAAGTTCATCGCTACAGCGATGGGATCTGTCGCTGTAGCGACCATGACAGAAAACAGAAAAATAAAATTTTGAGCTTTTGCCACTATCCCTACATGCATAAATAACTGTACAGAACTAAAATAAAACTAAAAATGCAACATACTTACAAAATTGGGGTGCCTCCCAACAAGCTCTTGTTTAACGTCATTAGATCGACGCCTGATTCGCTTTTGCTTACGAATTGATGAGTGAAATCGTCGTCGTGTGCCGAACAACTTCACCGCCAAAATACGGTTTCAGCCTTTGTCCATTCACTGTCCATGTTGATTTAGTGATAGGATCTTCTAGTTCCACATCTCCATAAGGTTTAACCTCCTTGATCATGAATGGACCGGACCATTTAGACTTCAATTTACCCGGAAATAGCCTTAGCCTTGCATTGAACAACAACACCATTTGACCGGGCCTGAATTCCCTCTTAATGATCTTCTTGTCATGATACCATTTGACCTTTTCCTTATAGAGCTTGCTTGACTGATAAGCTTGGTCACGCATTTCTTCGAGTTCATTCATCTGAAGCTTTCTCTTCTCCCCCGCTTGCTCTTGATCAAAGTTCAAAAACTTTAGCGCCCAAAACGCTTTATGCTCCAACTCGACCGGCAAGTGGCATGCTTTCCCATACACCAACTGGAATGGTGTGAAACCCGTAGGAGCTTTGTATGCGGTCCTATAGGCCCACAATGCTTCGTCAAGTTTCATCGACCAATCCTTTCTTGATGATGACACGGTCTTCTCAAGTATCCTTTTGATTTCACGGTTGGATACCTCGGCTTGACCGTTGGTCTGCGGATGGTATGGTGAAGCTACTTTGTGTTTGACTCCGTAATGCTCAAGTGCTTTTGCCAATTGTTGATTGCAGAAGTGAGAACCTCCATCACTTATAAGCACTCGCGGAGTTCCAAAACGGGAAAAGATGTTCCTTTTCAGAAACTTGACCACCGTCTTACTATCGGCTTTTGGGGATGCTATTGCTTCTACCCACTTTGACACATAATCTACGGCCACCAAAATGTATTCGTTGGACATGGAGGATGGAAACGGCCCCACAAAGTCTATCCCCCAACAGTCAAAGACTTCGACTTCAAGGATACTTTGCAGAGGCATCTCATTCCTTTTTGAAATACCTCCAGTTTTCTGGCAACTCTCGCATTCCTTCACATGCTCGTATGCGTCTTTGAACAAAGTGGGCCAATAGAAGCCTGCTTGAAGAACCTTTGCACCAGTTCTTTCACCGCTGTAATGCCCACCATATGGCGAATTGTGACAATGCCACATGATGTCCTTGGCTTCTTCTCTTGCAACACATCTCCTTAACAGGTGGTCTGCTCCAATCTTGAAGAGGTATGGGTCATCCCAAATGAATTGAGTTGCGTCTCTCATCAACCTCTTCTTCATTTGCCATGTATAGTCTTCCGGTATGAACCCCGTTCCTTTGTAATTGGCCATGTCAGCAAACCATGGTCTTTCTTGCACCATAAGCAACTTTTCATCCGGAAACTCTTCAAGAATATCCCTCTCATTCTTCGTTACCTCATCGTTCACCAATCTTGACAGATGATCAGCCACAAGGTTCTCAGTCCCCTTTTTGTCCTTAATCTCCAATTCAAACTCTTGGAGTAGCAACATCCAACAGATGAGTCTCGGCTTTGAGTCGGGTTTGGTGATTAAGTACTTGATGGCTGCATGGTCAGTCCAGATAACAATCTTTGAACCTATGAGATACGAACGAAATTTTTCTAATGCGAACACAATAGCAAGTAATTCTTTTTCAGTGGTAGCATAATTGATTTGTGCATCATTTAAAACTTTACTTGCATAGTGTATAGCATGAAAAATTTTGTTTTTGCGTTGACCTAACACCGCTCCTACCGCATAATCACTTGCATCGCACATTAGTTCAAAATCATAGTTCCAATTTGGTGCGATGATTATGGGTGCGGATGTCAAACTATCCTTCAAACTTTCAAAAGCAGTTAAACAATCAATATCAAAATCAAAAGACTTATCTTTGTTGAGCAAATTGCTCAATGGCTTTGCAATCTTTGAGAAGTCTTTGATGAATCTCCGATAGATCCCGGCATGGCCTAGGAAACTTCGGATGCCTTTGACATTGACTGGTGGTGGAAGCTTTCCTATCACATCGATCTTAGCTTTATCAACTTCAATACCCTTGGAGGAAATCTTGTGACCAAGGACTATACCCTCGGTTACCATGAAATGACACTTCTCCCAATTGAGCACCAAGTTGGTTTCCTTGCACCGTTTCAGTACCGTGTCCAGATTCTTCAAGCATAAATCAAATGATGACCCGAAAACTGAGAAGTCGTCCATAAACACTTCAATGCTCTTCTCTATCAAATCAGCAAAGATGGCTTGCATGCATCGTTTAAATGTTGCTGGAGCGTTACATAATCCGAACGGCATGCGTCGATATGCAAAAACTCCAAATGGACAAGTAAAGGCTGTCTTCTCGTGATCGTCTGGATTCACCGAAATCTGATTATAACCCGAATATCCGTCAAGGAAACAATAAAAAGCTTGTCCTGACAGTCTCTCTAGCATTTGATCCATGAATGGTAGAGGAAAATGATCCTTCCTTGTAGCTTTGTTAAGCCTCCGGTAATCTATACACATCCTCCAACCGGTGACGGTTCTTGTCGGTATGAGCTCATTCTTCTCATTTGTGATTACCGTCATACCTCCCTTCTTAGGGACAACTTGAACCGGACTAACCCAAGTGCTATCCGAGATCGGATATATCATGCCGGTTTCAAGTAGTTTAACCACTTCTTTCCGGACTACTTCCTTCATGTTTGGGTTTAGCCTTCGTTGAGGTTGTGCTACCGGCTTATAATCTTCCTCCATCATGATCTTATGCATGCAATAGGATGGACTTATCCCTTTTAAATCGGATAGTGTCCAGCCTATTGCTTCCTTGTTGGACTTCAAAACTTCTACCAATTTGGTTTCTTCATTGTTTGACAAAGAGCTACTAATAATGACCGGTTTGTTACCCTCTTGATCAAGAAATACATACTTCAAATGTGAGGGTAAGATCTTCATATCCGGCTTCATTTCTTCAATTTTTGCTTCATTCGTCAATTCCTCAATTTTAGCTTTGTGAGGAGGAATTTCCTTCAACGAATCCAGCTCCTTCAAACACTCTTCTATCTCTTTCTCATCTTCTTCTCCTATGATACCAAGTGCATTTGTCAAGACTCTTTCAAGATGTGTCAAGTGATGCAGCTGGTTCCTCGTATCAACAATCAATTCTTCCGTTGCATCCATCTTGAAACAGGCACCTTTATCACTAGGATACTTCATTACTTCATTGATGTTGAAATTGACTTCTTCATCGTCCACACGGACTTTCATTAAGCCTCCGTCAAGATCAATCATCATCCTTGCCGTTTGCATGAACGTTCTTCCAAGAATTAGCGGCACATCATCATCTTCAGGTATGTTCATCACTACAAAGTCGATGGGAAATAAGAACTTGTCGACTTTCACCAACACGTCTTCAGCTATCCCCAACGGACGTGTGAAGGATTTGTCGGCCAATTGCAAGGTCAAATTAGTTCGTTTCACAACCAAATCACCAATCCTTTTGACAACGGATAGTGGGATTAGATTGATACTTGAACCTAAATCAATGAGTGCTTTGCCGACATTAACATTGCCAATAGACACCGGTAGTGTAACTTTACCCGGATCTCTCTCCTTCTTCGGCAATGTTCTCTGGATGATTGCACTACAATTAGCATCTAGCTGAATTGTTTCTTCTTCATTATACCTCCTCTTCTTGGAAAGAATCTCTTTCATGAACTTGGCATAAATTGGCATTTGCTCTAAGGCTTCCGAGAATGGAATGTTGATTTGCAAACGTTTGAATATGTCAAGGAACCTAGCAAACTGCCTTTCTTTCTCCTTTCTGGCTGGAGTAGTTGGATACGGTAGATGTGGTGGTGGCGCATTCTTCACTACTTCATGATTCTTGCCCTTCTCCTTCACCACATCTTTCTTCCACACTATGTTTTCATTTTCAACTACTTCCTTATTTTTTTCGACTTCATCCTCTCTATTTACTCCTCCTGTTTCCTCCTCATTTCCTTCATCATCATCTTCCTCCTCATTCTCAACAACTCTCCTCTCAACCTCAAGGTTGTCCCCTATACCTCTTCCAATTACCTTCCCACTCCGAGTAGCAATCGCCTTGCAATTATCATTGTCTCTTGATGCAAGGACTTCTTCATCAAAATGACTTAATTGTCATTTTGATGATGATGCATGGTCTTTGGGGTTGGTTTGTGTGTTGGCGGTAAAGGTTCCGCCTTGCTGGGTTGCTTGAGCAAGCTGTTGTGCCAACTGGCCCACTTGTGTTTCCAGGTTTTTGATGGAGGCATCAGTATTCTTTTGGTTCGCCATTGACATTTGCATGAATTGGTTAAGAGTTTCGTCGGTGTTTTGTTGTCGGTTTTGTTGCGGAGGTTGGTATTGATTGTAGTTTTGGTAAGGTTGTCGGTTTTGTGGTCCAGCTTCATGCCTCCAACCTTGGCCATAGTTTGGATTGTTCCCTCTTGGGAAGTTGTTTGTATGACCTTGGTATTGGTTTTGAAATTGTTGTGGCTTTTGTTGATTTCCAACATAACTTACCTCTTCGGTGGGTGGCGGACAAAATCCGGTGGGGTGATCGCCCGAACAAAGTTCGCATGATGCGACTTGGTGTTGTCTCCTTTGTTCGTTTTGAATATCCTTCATTTGTTGAGGAAGGTTGGCCATCTTTCTAGTCAATTCTTCCACTTGTTGCGTTAGCAATTTGTTTTGAGCAAGGATTGCGTCATTAGTCCCCAAATCCAATATTCCCGCTTTCCTTTGGCCTTGGCTTCTATTATGGTGAGCCTGGTGGTCATTTAATGCCATTCTTTCAATGATAGCAACAGCATCTTCGACACTCTTGGCCATTAAAGATCCACCAGCAGCAGCATCAAGCAATAGCTTTGACTGTTGTTGCATCCCATTCTGGAAAAGATGAATTTGTGTTAAATCATCGAATCCATGGTTAGGGCATCTTCTAAGCATCGACTTGAAACGCTCCCATGCTTCACATAACGTCTCACTTGAACCTTGTGAGGATACAGCAATAGTTGTCTTAGCCTCCATGAAACGATTTTGAGGAAAGAATCTCTCAAGGAATTTCTCCTCAAGAGTGTTCCAATTTGTCATCACTGTTGGTGGCTGATCCAAATACCACTCCTTGGCCTTCCCAATCAAAGAATGAGGAAACATCCTCATGAATATTGCCTCCTCATTGTTCTCCGTCTCTCCTAGTGTACCGACGATCTCATAAAATTTTGTGAGATGTTGGAACGGATCCTCATGGTCCAACCCCGAGAAAGGATTAGCATAAAGTATTTGAAGGATCCCGGTCTTCATCTCTGTTTGCTTTGTGGTCCGTGGCGTCTTTCCCAACTGTGCCAAGCGGCGTGGGCTATTGTGACAAGGCATCCCACCCCCGCCTGAACCTCCAGATCCGTCTCCTGCTGCAGCCATTGGTATCTCTTGACTTGGAATTGATGAAGGACTTGAAACAGAAGTTTCCTCTTGTTGCTTTTTCTTTGCCTGCTGCCTCTTCTTCCGATTCTTGCTGTTATTTCTTCGAGCAGTCCTCTCTATTTCAGAATCAAAAAGCAGTTGGTCGTCTGATATCTGACCTCGCATATACGGTTTCAACAATCTGACCAAAAAGAATTAGCAAACAAGATGGATAAGGAATAATAGTTATATACATAAAAGAATTTTGTGCAAAATTTGCTTAAGATAATAATTAACGCTGCAATGATTATAATATCAAAACGTTAATCCCCGGCAACGGCGCCATTTTGTTAAAGCACAAAAGTAAGTATAAGTTTTATATCGTTCCACAGGGATTATTGCGATATCATAAACCGTTCAACGTCGATTATCGTCTTAAGTTAGGGTTTAATCTTTTTCATTACTAACACTACTCGTCATTAAAAGCATTATAAATAAACGTAGAGTAATAGGACATAAAAGGTGTTAGGATTAAAGTTCATCAATCAAACGTCGTTTGTATTCGATTGATCATAAATAAGGATTCTAGCTTTTCCTTATATACGACATTATCACGTATTACTCGACAACGTCATTCGTGTCCAAATGACGTCGTGAGATCGATCGTATCGTTTAATCGACGATTTCTCAATCTATTAAACGATTCGAAAGCTTTACGATCCAATACTTAATGTAATTATCAAAACCAAATCCCATTTCTAGAATTTCTTATCTTGATAGAATCTTATTCTAAACCTAGATTCAAAAGTATTTTTCAACATCATTTAAATCAAATATAAGAGTGAAAAACAGAACAAATTCAATGGTATATAAAAATGCTAGAATCATATATTTAAAATATCAAAAGTTTACAACTAATAGTGATTGATTACCTATTAATCCCAACAAAGGAGATTAGTTGATCATTCTCATGATAACTATGCAAAAGTAGAAAGGAAGATGGAGAATATTCTAAGGCTTGATTTCTCAAAGCTTCTTAGTGTAATCTTCACTTGAATTCCTTTTGCTCTATGAAGTTTTCCTCCTTTTATGCCTATTCTCTCTCTTAGAAATTGAATATTTCAAGCTCTGGAAATTGTAAAAACTAGTATTCAACTGAATATATGAAAAAAATGAGCTTAAAATGCTTTTATATTTCTGAGATTTTGCACGCTCGCTACAAGCGACCAGCCTGTCGCTGTAGCGAGGAAACTTCTTGGCCAATGGGAGAGCTCCATGTCATCACTCAGCATTAAACCGCCCTTTGGTCGCTGTAGCGACGAGATCTGTCGCTACTAGCGATGAAACCTTCAAATTCCCTGCCTAGGCTCGCTTCTAGCGTCCAGTCCATCGCTTGAAGCGATGAACTCTCAATTTTCCCTGCCTAAGCTCGCTTCTAGCGAGGCTTCTGGCGCTTGTAGCGATGAAGTCATGAAATTCCCTGCCTATCCTCGCTTCTAGCGTGGCTTCTGGCGCTTGTAGCGATGGCTTTAGCAAAACTTCATTTTCTTTGCTCCAATCAGGTCCAAGTATGAATTTCCTGCATAATTACATGGGGTAAGACTTAGGATCACAAATGTTGCATTTTAACCACCAATACGAGCTTATCCTAAGATAACTTGTAAAACAAGTAACATAAGTGCCTTAAAATATATCAAAATATAACTACTTTTAGGCACTTATCAAGGATCCAATAGGAAATGATAAGTGATGAAGTTTAAGATCAATTAATCGGGTATTCGAAGAGGCGTAACATGTGTTTGGGCTTACATGAGAGCCGGTAAAAGTTGAGTCTTATCCAGACGGATTATTTCCGGAGAAACCCGAGGAGTAACCAAGAAATATGATAGAGTTATGTAGACCTAAGTTGTCATGGAAAAAGGTTGTGGATGTGAAATCCTTACGGATAATTATAGAACGGAACTCGATTCAGTATATGAAAGATGAGAATTTCCAGAAGTCATAAAATGCTTCTAGAAGTTACCACAAGTAAATAATGTATGAACTTAAGTTGTTTTGACAGGAGCATTGTTGGGCTCGTAATTATTGCTAAAGACTGTTTACAGGTTTCGGCGTATTTTCGTGAAAGTAAGTATATGGTTTATGTCCGAAAGGAAACACAAAGTCAGGTGTCGATCAATCAGTAAGTTAAACAGGTGGATTAAACCACAAGAGAAATTATAATGTAAGATGGTCATGTATGGTAACTACAAAGTTATAAAGTCAAAGATTGGCCAAGGAGATTTTATATGGTAATAGTGGTGTATTACTTCTATCCCAAGGTGAATTGTTTAAATCAGAGTTGCGCAGCGGAGAAGTAATCTAAGGATGAGTTAACAGACAATTCAAAGCTGAAGTTTAGAGAAAAATGATGTTTGTAAAGTCCTTGCCAGGTGAATTACAGGAAAGGTATTCAGTGATTAGTTCTCAAGCTATATAATATTAGTAAATAGTGATAACTTGAACTTATCATCAGTTCTAATAGGAAATTTTAAGAGATAAGTCGAGGAATGCTTCAGACCTCGAAACTCATGAGAAAAGAGAATCGAAGCAGTTTGATAAATTTAAAGGATGTGTCTCTAGCACAATAAGTACATAGCGAAGGAAGCCACATCTAATACGGCAATCCAGCTATTTTAGCTCAGTAACTTCAAGTTGACTTGAATAGTAAGTTTAACCAAAGAGTATTAGTTATGAGGTTATTCCACATCGTACCCACGTTATGCTAGCATGTCGCATGTAACAGGTTATGATTAGTATTATGAATACTGATCAGTCAGAGTTTATGCTACTTAGATAGTAGTATAACATTTTTCTTTACAGTCATGTGACATGTATCAGTAACCGTGGTACGCAGTCAGTAATGTTTAACAGGAAAGTCTTAAGTAGAACAGGTTTGTTGTTGCCGAACAAATCTTAGTTGAGGAATTCAGAGATTCTTGAACTTAATTTTCACAGTTGGAGGAAGGAAATGTTTTACACAGACCAGAAGATTACTCATAGTTTACAGTAAAGGGCTACGTGAATTCAAGTTATGAAATAAAGGATTCAGAGTTTAAGAGTGCTATTTTGATAGCGATCAGAATAGAGTTTCTTTTCGAAACAAAGAATGTCCTTGAACAAAATAAGTTTATAACGCCAATGGAATGTACCATAATTTACGTTATGGGATTGTGGATGCTCAAAGAATACAAGCAGGAGTTAAGAGTAAGAGGAGTGACCTTAGTTGGCGTGACATTGTCTCAAGTATATTTTGACTAAGTATGACGTCCCATTAGTTGGACAAGGATGATGCGGCGTACTGTGTACCCGATAATAGTGTACACGTACTCGATCATGTATGGAAGCTATGTGCTATGGATTGTATTATATGATGATATGTGAGACGGCTTATGCCACACGTCACTTATACTAAACTTTCATGAGTTTGAATTTATTGGTAAAGAAAATATTAATCCCATGAGTAAGGAACATCTTGAATGATGCAAGATTGTCAGAGTCCTGGAAGGAATAAAGCTCCTAAGACTTTTGGCTACGCGTTATCGTTGATTAATTAAATCAGAGCACGAGTGGCTCATATTATATCTCTAGCCCTTAAGGATTCCCGCAGTGGGAATGTGAGCAATGCTCATGGTTGTGATAATAGTTACACCAGGATGTCAGAGAGAAGGGAACTTGTACCATAAGTTCAGCCACCACTTTGTATTTAAATCGTGGAGGTAGTTGCAATGGACTTTACTTCCGTTTGAGAATACTCAATATCAGATGTTTTTTAGTATAAGAATGTTACGAATGTAACGGTAATATGTTGTCTTACGATGTGAAAGTCAAAGATAAGAATTCTTTCGAATTAAAAGTAATGTAATAGATTCCTCGAAATGTTGGAATAAATGAGGGAAATGAGATCGACCCAATGTCGACAGAATAAGGTTACACGGACTATGAAGAAACTTATAAAAATTCAGTATGAGTGTCAAAGACTGGATAACTTTAGATTGGAATTACAAGAAGTGTATGAATAAGAGGTTTAGCCAAGTGAGTTGGATACGATGGTTCAGATAACCTCACATCCTACTATGTAAGAGTTATGCAATGCATCACAAGCATTTCAGTTAAAGAAAAGATTGTCGAGTATATTCGACTTATAGAGTTGGAAATCCAAGGGATTCCGATAAGCAAGACGAATTGGAAATTTGGCTAGTAGAGAAGGAAGTATGAGATATTCATTCATATATGATAATGAGTGGATTCTAAATTTCGAGGACGAAATTTCTTTTAAGGGGGTAGAGTGTAATATCCCGCTCAGGCATGACTTTTAACAGTAATAGAGGAAGGAAACGTATGAAATGGCAAACTTGTAATTATGGAAGGAAGATTTTATATAGGGGAGAAACAAGATATTTTCCTCACTTTCTCCTTCCACTCTCTCTCTACAAATCAGGTTTTTGCTCCTCCCTCTCTCTAAGTCTCACGCCATCCTCATCATCCCATCATCTATCAATTTCTTTCCAAAACCCTTGGAGCATAAGCAAGCTCTTTTGGGAAAACTTGGAATAAGAGGAAGCTAAGGAGGAAACAAGGAAGGATCAAAGGAACAAGTTAGGGTTTGGAATTCAGAACTTAGCAAGCACCAATCAAGTTTAAGGTGAGCTCCCTAGGGGTTTTAGAACCCACTTTGAGAGATTTATTGCGTATTTCATCATAAGCAAAGTTTTATAGTTTTTACCCTAATCCCTTTGCTTGCTAATTCCTTGCTCATATATGTTTAAAACTATCATTTTGTAATAGAAAATCATTCCTAACATGATTGGGAAGCTTGGGTAACTTTGATTGAGCAAAAATGGTGGAAAACACGTTTTTGGACAAGTTCTGTACTGTCATGGTCGCTACAGCGACCAGCCGTCGCTATAGCGACCAGACAGCAATTTTGTTCTGGTCACCATCGCTTGTAGCGACCAGCCTGTCGCTTGTAGCGACCAAACCAGAACAGCTCATGACAGTTGAGCTGTTTTGGGTGTTCTGGTGCGCGTATGCATGGCTTTTTGCAACCGTTTTCTCCTGAAACATTTTAGAAACATTAACCACCATTTTAACTCATCCAAAAGGCTTCCAATGGTTGAGATATTATAGGAGCAAGGAATACGCAAGGCATGGGAAATGCAAGAACAATGGTTAAATGAATAGATAAGCCCTAAGAACGGCATATGATAACGATATGTCGAATCCTTTGATAGGAAAACAAGAATTAAGAGTATGAGAGTAAGGATTAGATGGATAAATCCATTATACATGTGAGTTGATAAACTCTTAAGGAAGGCATACGACTTTGATAAGTCAAGAACCTACATTAGGTAAACAAGATTATAGATGTATTCAGTTTAGAATACAAGGGTAATAGGAATGTTTCGACAATCATAGTTTCAGATAAGCTTATAGTGTTGGTTCTACAACAATTATTAGGTGGCTTATGAGAACGATAGGCCAAGAACCTTATGTTATAGGTTAAGTGTTACAGGATTGTTATTATATGATTAATACATCAAATATGTATATGTAAAAGTTAAAGAATTATATGTTATAGTTAAAGGCGTGTTTACCAGACTCCGGGATTCGCCGGATGGGACTTCTCCGAGAGGGTTGTCCACACGTTTCACAGTCATAGGCATGTTCAGCAGACTCCGGGATACGCCGGATGGGACTTCACCGAGAGGGTTGTCCACATGCAAATTAAAAGAGGAGTCCGGTGTTAGCCTGATATGATAGGAATTTCACCGGGTCATAGGGAGATGTACTTCGGGGTTACTCCACCCGGACTGCACTCCGTAAAATGAACTCAGATAATAATGTTTGTTCAACGCTAACATCTAACATAATATGTGTTTATATGAATTATGAATTACAGTTACAGTTATAGTTATAGGCAGGTTACAGTTACAGTTATAGGCGGTTTACAGTTATAGTCACAGGTAGGTTACAATTATAGTTACAGGCAGTTTAAAGATATAGTTACAGGCAGACTTATAGTCATAGGCAGATTTATATCCCTTGTGGATAAAGATAAGACTTGGCGATCATAGGAAATCCCCAAGATTGCCAAGGTAGGCATGGCGACCCTAGGTTCCCTGTGGTTGCCAACAGTTAGTTGGGTAGAGCTCACTGAGACATTATGTCTCATCCCACTCCTTCTGGTGCAGGTTTACAGGTAAGTCAGAGGTTCGTGATGGAGTTCTTCAGAGAGATACTGGATGGAGTACAGTTTGCTCGTCGTGTACCAGCTCAGGAGCTTATTGGACATTTGTATAAGTATTGTAATGGTATTTGGATTACTTGTACAAACGAGTAAACTTGTATTCATTCAGATGTGATGTAATATTATTATTGAAAATTTTAAATGTATCCAGTATCAGTTTAACGCACATGCTAATATTCTAGATTAAATTAGTATGGGTGTTACAGTCTATGTGCACGTAAATCTAGCAAAAAAAAAAGATAGAAAAACAAAATTAAATTAAAGAGTCATGAAATAAAAATCAATTATAAAGCAAATATTCTCATTCATCACACACTCATCCATTCTAAAACACAATCAAATTAACTTCATTTCTTTCTTTTCTTATTTTACAAACAAAAAGAACTTCTTAAACAAAAAAACTTAAATTTTTCATTAATCTGTCGAAAATATTTATTCAAAGTCATGTTTCTCATTGTTTCTTTCAATAACACCTAACATCCGCTATTATAATAATATTTTTTTTCTCTTGAAGGTAAATGAAATTAATGTAAATAGTTACCATCCCAGCACAAGATGTGCATGTAGTCGAAACCAAGAAAAGTCACACACATGTACCACAAAGCCAAATTGACTAAACAAGTGAAAAATCGCTCAGTGATCATTCCAAGACAAACTAATGGAATTACCCATCAAACATGCAAATCAACTGATAAATTACAAAACGTAGTTTTAATCTATTATACTAATGTTAAGAAGCATCTTAGAACCAATCATGATTTTGTCACAATTTTGATTTTCAGTGATTAATCTATGACCGTTTTTAGAGGAATAAACAGTCAATTTAGTCCCTAAACCATCACTCTCTCACGAATTTGATCTGTAAATTATTAAAATGAACTAAATAATCCTTAAAATCATAGTTTAAAAAATTTATGGTGTTGATAAGGGACTTAATATAGACCCCACCTTAAAATCCACCTCTAACTATGCATTGAATTTTTTAGTCATTTTCTTTCTGGACTTAGGGACAACTTCAGAAAAACATTGATTATTTAAACCATTTGTTTTGGAGAAAAATAACAAATGCTTTTTTTTTTTCAGAATGCGAAGTGACAAGTACCACTAAAACTCACACGCAACTGTGTGGTTCCAGTTCAAACCCAAGTGAAAGCATCCGACCTAACAATATATCAGCATTGTCATTTGACTTAGGGCTTACAAACATAACATATATATATATATATATATATATATTTATTTATTTATTTATAAAGGGCTTATTGTTTTCTAAGAAATAAGTAGACGTTCTCAGTTTCTTTTTCAATAAATTTAAACCATTTGTTAAATTTTATGATGTTTTTTATATGGTCCACCAATGAGGGAATTAATAAAAGCATCATCTTGAAAGTATGCATTGAATTTATTGTCATTTTAATTTATGGACTTAGAGACAACTTCAATAAAACATTGAATACTTAAACTAATTATTTTGAAGAGGAAAAAAAAGCCCGTAACACATGTATGTTTATTTCGTCGGTGGACGAAGTGTCAAGTACCTAATTACTCACACACATATATGGGTAGCTTCAGTTTAAACCAGGATGAAAATGTCTAACCTAACAATATATCGTCGTTATCACTTGAGCTAGGTCTTACCAACATAACACATATATTTTTTTTATAAAGGCTTAATTGTTTTTTAACCATTTTGTCCCAAAAACATATAGAAAATAAATATTTTAACATGAAACATTTTATTATGAATGTGATAATATATATTCCAAATCTTATTCAACATAAAACATGTTATTTTTAGAGGTGTTGGCTTGAAGATATTATATGCTTACTATGACTCAAGAATAAATATATTTCAAAATTTTGAGATATTTTTTAATAAAATGGTATAAAAAATAGTTAAAACATATGATTTAAACGAGACAAATATTTTTTTCGAATCACAATATGTATGCGCGAAAAGAAGTGCACACATTTTTCTGATTAATAATTAATATGTATCAATGACCATCAAATGAACTAAAATACAAATAAACGTATGTAGCGCGAAGCCAAAGCCCTTTCGAGCCAAAGAGTCTGAAACCAATATGAAGGAAGGAACTCTACAATTGCAGCAATGAACTGAACAACAAAACCACCACAACAACATGAACTAAATCGTCCAGATCGTGAAGCTTACAATCTTAGCAAACGAAGACAATTGAAGATGGGTTATGAAGCAATCTGCACCGACCAAAACCCAGTTTCTGAAAACAAATGATAGTCATAACTGAAAAGGGGTAAATCGAATAAGTTGAACTAACAAAAGTGTGGCAAGCAACACCTATAACGACGAAGAATAATAATGAACTCATATGCAAGAAACACCACACGTATCAATGTCAAAACCAACCCAAACGCGAGATACACCACGCCTAGAAACCTGAACAAATTGAAGGACTCTGACACAATATGTGCTCACACAAAAATACAGCGTGAACCAGCCAATGAACAAATATGTGTTTAGAGAGCCATTGGGAGCAAAAAATTATGTTGTCACTGATGAAGCACTTTCGTAACATCATGCGGCATTGAGCGACCCCATTTAGGGTTTGATGATAACACGTTACACAAGCTTGAGAGCTGATCACACCACCACGAAGTTGTGGTTACATTAATAACAACTGGTTTGGATTTTGGATTGAGAGGGTGGTAGTGGGTGGCGGTGAAGTGTGATTGAATAAATTAACTTTCAATTTAATTCAAATTAGTATTTTTTTATTAAATTTGTATAAATACATTAACTTCCCGTGCTTGGCACGGGCATCACACACTAGTTGATATATAAATTCAGTGTCACAATTTCAAAACAAAACAATGCGTAATGTTAACATTGGTCTCTCTTTACCGATGTATCAAACACACTCAAGCTAGAAAAATGTATAACTCGACATAATGCGATAATGTCATATTGCCTTAATCTAAACCAGATCAACGAAAAATAATAAATGGTCTTAATCTAAATCAAAACTCTCTTCATGAAGATATAATCTGATGTAGTTTACAAATAAAGATAGGCCATCCAAAAAACTTCCAACTTAATAGCCATTGGTAGACATCAAAAACATCATCCATAGTAGACATCTCTTCATAGTAGACTCATGCACACCCTTCTCAATGAACGCATAACATAAATGCAGCAGAGAAACCCAAAAATCCAAAACTAGAACAGAAGTTTAGTTTTGATCATCTCAATGGACAAATTCTTGAGATGTTATCTTTAAAAAAAAGATATATACTAATCAAAGCTGAAAATATGAATCAAAATACATAAGTACACAACAATAACAACATAGATACAAGTAAATTTATCTTTCTCTAATCTTTGGATCTCATCAAGGTCCTTTTCTGAAAATAAGTGAAGAACCTTTCCTTTAATCAATCTTGCGTGCAAACAAGGGCTTCCACCATTTAGGGTGTTAGGCAAGTACGATAATCACTAAACAACCCTTCAACCACTGCTAAATGACGAATCTAAATCTACTGTAGAGGTAGGAATAGCTAACATCATGCTATGCTTGCCAGGATAGGATATCTAGTTAAGTTGGCTTTCCACCAACCTAAGATGTCAAAATCAACTCCTTTATTGTAAGGTATTCTAGCTTCTTTTAGATATTCTTCGATTTCAGTTTTAGCAGATATATTTTCAGTTTCTTGAATGTAGCGACAAAAAATATCATCACCATCCTTCTCATTTGATGGTGTTTTTAGTTGGCTGGATTGGGAGTCATCAATACCAACCATATTGAACATAAAGTTTTCTCAGAGATGACATCAATTTGGACTTTAGATCATATGCCTTTCTAGTGATTAGTCAACATAAAACTTTGCAAAATGCAATATGACCCTTGGATCAAGAACAAAAGCAACCAATAGCAAGATATTTATGGTGTCAGGATCTCCCCAATATTTGTCGAACTTAATTTTAAAAACCAAAATGAAACCTCAATATTTGTCAAACTTTGTAATATTATTAGTTAAAAAACCAAAATGAAACATAAAAAATAGTTAAGATCAAAAGAGAAATTAATTTAGCTTAACATTAAAGTGAATGCTAACTTGTGCCCTTAAGCCATAAGTTAACGACTCAAATATAGTAATATTTTGTTGGAATCCGTTCATTGAATTTAATTTTAAATTTGTAATGCATTGAATGTTCAAAACTCAAGAGAATATTTTGACTTTTGGGTTGTTTAACGTAGGACACATGTTAGCATGACCATAATATTAATTATGAGGTATGACTAGTTGCTATTAAACACTAACTAATTGATGAATATGTATTGGCTTTTGTTTTTGAATGGATTGCGATGAGTTAGATCATTCTCTTATGCCTAATGAAATTTTTTATCCTCGTCTTTTATGTTAGTTAATCATACTCAATTAGACAGTTATTTAACCTAAAAACCTTGAAGACCACGATGATAGTTCATCTTTCATTGCTTACGAATTTTAATTCCCTCATTATCTATAAATTCTTAAAATTCTAAAGGTACACAATTCTTTATCTATCATTTACACGAATATGTTATTTGTATATGTAGGGACTATTCTTATACGAATATGTTTTGTAAGCACATATCAGTTGATAGTTGTATGGACAATAATATGTAGGGGTCGGGGTTCGAATTCCGGATTCTCCATTTCTCTATGATAAATGTGTGAGATTCAGTCATGAGGCTAGTTGACCAAAAAATACGGTATTTGTATCTAAATCATTCAGTTATTATTACTTCCTGTATTTAAACCATTCAGCAAATTTGCAGGTTCGGTCCAATGTCTTATAAAATGCATAAATTAATAAACAAGTCACTTAGTCATACCTTTGATGAGGTTGTTATGATAAAGAGTAATGTCTTGACTAAAAAAGAGTAATGATATTCAGTAAACAAAGCTTACAACTATGCAACTCAACATTCGAATAACTTAAAAGGTCCGTTGACCTTCAATTTCAATGGAAATATAGCCACATAAACTAGTATTCGCATTCACATTATGGCTTTGACCTTTATAGTTAGAGGTATTCTGCTGACCCTTGAAAGAGGGGAAATAATGCTTGATCTCTATAGTCTATACTGTTTTTTTTTTTTTTTAAAAAAAACTTGATCTCTTTGTATGTATGTATTTTTTTTTTTTGCGTAAATCATTCGATTCTTATAGAAAGAAGACCCTAATAATTTGATGTTCGACCATAAGATAAGTGTAATATGAATAAGAATTGTTTCATCTAAAAATCGAACTCGAGTTCAACTTGATCTCTATACTCCATTCAAAGGAAACTTAAACGTCCTTTTAATATTGGGAGGCGAATTATGTCATTGAACACCACCGGTAATGGTTACCTTGTGGGAAGGTCAAATTATGTTTTTGATATTTTAAGTTTCATTTTTGCCCCTTAAGTATTTTTCGTTCTTTTTTTTTTCCCTTAACTTTCATTTTAAGTTTTTTTTACGTTTTACCAAGGTCTTTTAAGTTACAAACATAAAACACTTCAATCTCTTAAATTGTAAACATTAGACATTTTAGTCCATTAAATTAGAAACATTAGATACGTTGGTCATCTTTCGGTTTTAACATTTCTAACCTAAGAGTTCAAAGTATCTAAAATTAATAATGTAAGGGATCAAAACATCTAAAATTTATAAAAGAGACCAAAATGGGAAGAAAAATATACTGAACCAAGTGTCGTTTGTTGCTTAAAACGAAGAAATGTTAAGGAATCAAAGTAAAACCTAAAAATAATTTAAGAATCAAAAGTATAACGACAACCTTTAATGAGGTGATTGTTTGTGACCACATGTTAGATTTTACTATCTTTGAATCATTATTTTATTTTATTTTCGTTGAAGTGTGTGAATCATTTTTTTAGGCTAAAGTGTAGGAGTCGAATAATTTAGTGACTCAAATTAGTTCTAAATTAAAAGTTCTTCATAAGTTCACGTGATATTAACTCAGTTTGTAGAAACACTGCATAATATAAACATAATTAGAGTTTGAATCATAAACATTTTATTTATTCATCTTAAAAGATAAATCTTTATCCACTAGACTGTTTGATCAATTTTTATTTTTCCGATCATATTAGCTAGTTTTTTCATAACAATTTCAAAAACTAAAGTGACCCTCCAAAGGTACGTATTTTGGAAATATCAAACCATATTTTCTAACTCCTACAATTTGAGCACTAAAATCAAATAGTACTAAAATGACAGGATACATGGCCTAATTTAGGTGTCAACAACTTCGGCTATTAGCCGTGTTAAATTTCCATGTCTTGTTTGTATCCAAACTGTATCCACGACATTAATTCATTGTTTTAATTCTAGTTGTCCACCTTCATGCATGTCACAGGATAAGACTGCTTAATTGAGATTAACTAAAATTTAATATTCTTTTGACTTTATTTTAAATTATATTATTCTTTTTTATCAATAGGATGAGGAAGGGTACATGAAGCTACTTGTCATTGACTTGTATAATTATAAGTCTAAACTTTATTAAAAAAAATTAAAAGTTTATTTATTTTGTTGATTTCTAAATTATTTGAGAATTTTTAAATATGTTCCTTAATTTAAAAAAAAAACTTTGTAACTCAATCATCGAGTTTGTCTAAAATATTTAATTTGATTTTTGAACTTATTTTTTTTATTAGAATCCCTGATATTTTGAATAATTTATAATGAGGTCCCTCTTAAACAATTAAATAATTTTTATTAGGTCTGTGAAATTTTAAATATTTGTATCTGGGTTCCTAAATTTAGGAACCTAATTGTAAACTATTTAAAGTTCAGCGACCAGTTAAAAGCTTTTTAGTTTAAAAATTAATTACAAATTATTAAGATCTAGTTATAACTTTTTTTTAGTTCAGGAATAATCTATTTAAAATTAAACTCGGATAGACCTATACATTTATTGAACCAAAATTAAATGGTCCAATGACTTTTCAAATTCCAACATGGAATGGATAATATTATAAGCAAACATTAGAGTTTCAGGGGGCATATCAAGTGAAAATAAGACTTTTATGTGAGAATGATAAGAACAGATATCAACCTTTGGATTAAAATAGATGGATGTGATTAAAAGCCTTATTTTAAACATCACATGTACCTCACCATACACGATTGGTTCTCATGAACCCATTCATCTTCTCCAACCTTACCATCATCTACAATTGCTACTGTGAATCTGTTACACACTTCAATCAAGTCCAACAAAGCAAAACGGTAATGTTCATTGTCTCTCTCGATCTCACATCACTCTCTCCCAAGCTGTCTCTTTCACTCTCGCGCCTCTCTTCAAACTCGAGTTGTGCGACGATAATGGCGAATCCGGCGGAACTACAACATGGACGGTTGAGGTGATGTTTTTTTATCTCGGCCAGGCGACGAGAGGCGGCAAGACCAGATCTGGTTTTCACATTCTTCTTCGTCTTTGATTGGTTCCTTTATTTCATTTTTTTTTCTTTTGTTTTGTTACATAATATTTATTTTAGATCTTTCTGAATCAAAAGAAAAACAAGTCAATGGAGAGAAATGCAAATTGCAGACGTTGGCCTTCCATCTAAATTGCAGATGATGGAGAGCGAAGCAAAGAAAATGAACAAAAAAATGGGTTAATAAAAAAAAATACTATACATGTGTTGTCTAAATTGGAGTTTCTAATCCCAACCATCTAAATTAATCCAATGGTCGACAAATATTCCTATCATTCTCACATAACATATCCATTCTCACTTGATATGACCCCTAGAGTTTCATATATATATATATATATATATATATATATATATAGACACAAACATGATCATTAACTTACTTGAACAACAAACTCATTCTGCTCTTTGTTTAGTTTTTGTGTTCTATCATTGTTAGAACAATTTCTAAAAAAAGAAAAGGGAGATGCAGACCACTGAGGAGCAGAAGACTCAACAGCAGGAACCTGCTGCTGGCTCAAGGTATGAATCTAATACAATTCAGCAAGTAGGGAGTCCATGGAGTACTGGACTATTTGACTGTCATGAGAACCAAACAAATGGTAATATCTACTCAACTTTAATTCCATTGAACTAGTTTGTTTATATAGCTTGTTTATTTATCTGTTTCAACCTTTGTTAAAAATATTAAAGAAAAAACTTGATGAAATTTGGTAATATCTAATCTTGTTGAAGTTCTTAAGTAATTCTTGAGCACATGGACCGTCACAAATACATGTAACCCCGACACTTCAGATTGAAAGTGTATCCCGCACATGTCATCTGTGTCTGACACCAACACGACATCAACACATATAAATACATTCAATTATTTCATTTTCTCAAATTATTATCGGCGTCGACGTGTCAATATCATGGTGTTCATGTCATGTCTGTATCGGCACTTCATAGCACATGACTTCTTTGTTTTTATCCCTACTATGAACTATGAATTGTTTGAATTCTTTAGACTTGAAAGAAGCAAATTTTTGCTTGCCAAACACATTTTTATTTCACTGTTAAACGTGTAATATGCAGGAATAGTTTATCTGATTATATAGACTTCTTTGTTTTTTGGCTTGCAGCTACTATGACAGCATTTTTGCCTTGTGTAACATTTGGACAGATAGCAGAAGTATTGGATGGTGGAGAACTTAGTAAGTACCTCTAACCCCCAACTCACCATGTATTTGATTAAATAAGATGAAAATGCTCTAATTAATTGTAATAATGTAAGGTTGCCATCTTGGAAGCTTCATTTACCTGCTAATGATGCCTGCTTTGTGTACTCAATGGATTATGGGGTCAAAGTACAGAACAAAGTTAAGGAAGAAGTATGATTTGGTGGAAGCTCCACATACTGATGTGATTTCTCACATCTTTTGTCCTTGTTGTTCCCTATGTCAAGAGTTCAGAGAGCTCAAAATTAGAGGACTTGACCCTGCTCTTGGTATTTAATTCACCTCCACTTTATATTTATTTACCTTTATCACTTTTACATTCTCTTCTTACAAATAAAGATGTTCATTTATAAAGTGACTCAAAGTTGACAACTATAACAAAAAATTTGAGTGC
Source organism: Medicago ruthenica (assembly GCA_018208015.1). Classification (NCBI taxonomy): domain Eukaryota; kingdom Viridiplantae; phylum Streptophyta; class Magnoliopsida; order Fabales; family Fabaceae; genus Medicago; species Medicago ruthenica. The sequence goes on along the minus strand of CM031372.1, from coordinate 102,038,153 downwards.
AGGGTGGAATGGTATTCTTGCACTACAGCACTCAAAACAGCAAAGTGATCCAACATTGAACAAACCTCCCTCAACCCAATTAATGTCTAAGTGACCACAGCTATTTCATCAGTTCTTTCAAAATAAGTGAAAATTCTATTTCTTTAGATTGGTTTTTGTGTTTGTGTTTGATGCTTGTAACTGAATTATAAGAAAATAAAGCTATAAGTTGGCAATGTCACAGTTTCCTGTCTCAAATATATAACTTATAATAAGTAGAGACTAGTAACTTCACTTTCCTTCACAAATTGCACATGGAAAAGAAATTATGCCATACCAGTTTCATTTTACTCTCCATAATTAATTTAAAACTTAAATTGCAAGATGCAACCATAGTGCTCAAATATTTTTTTATTCATGGATGGAACTGTTATACCTTGAATGGCAGAACCAAAAAAAGTAAAAAAAAAAAAAAAAATACAAGTACCAACCAAATTGAGTTCTTCTCTCATTTTGGTAGCAAACAGTTTTAAATTTAATTAATTACATTGTGACCAGACCAGCATGACATGACTATTATTAAGTGAACAATTGTTGAGGATTGGATTCTGCACCTAAGAGGCCTCTTTTTCATGATGAACGCAATTCGCTCTTATAGTTAACCGTTCCTCCTTCTCTGATGCAGATTCAACATCACTTGGTCCATAAGTCCAACTACAAATCAAATAGTACATTATATTAAGAATACTCATTATGGTAAGAAGCCAATAATACTTATCATAACGACCCTTGTTAACATTATCCGAGACCCAACTCTCTTTTCCCCCTCTTGAAGTAATGTCATCAACAATGCTGACTATAAGTGAAGCAAGTAAGTTTCCAAAAGCAGATCCTAAGCTGAACAGCGATGCTGCAATGCTCGACATGCTGCTTGGAAACTGAGAGTAATAGAATTCTGATTGGCCTATTGCATTAAATGCTTCTGACATTCCACACAGAATATTATGTGGAATGAGCCACATTGCAGACATGTTTAAAACTGCTTTTGGATTATCAATATATCCTTCTTGAATTGCTTTTTTTCTCCTTATAGTTTCCACAATTGCTGAAACTACCAAGTCTAGAATGGAGAAAAAAATTCCAATTCCTATTCTTTTTTTGGCACTGATAGTAACTTGTTTTCCTCTTATCTTCGACGCGAGAGGAAGGAAGATACGGTCGTAAACGCCTGCAGTTATGAACACTGCCAACATTATGAAAACACCGAACGATCCTGCTGGAATTTCGAAGTTTGAAGTGATGTGTCTGTCCATGGTTTGGGCTTGTAGCAAATGATATGAGGATTGGCTACTGCTAACTGACACCATGATACTTGAAGACCAAATGGGAATGATTTTGATGATGGCTTTTAGCTCTTCAACTTGATCTATTGTACATAGATTCCATCTTTTTGAGGCTGATCCATCAGAGGCTATATCTTTTTCTTTGTCTTTGATGATGCAGGCTTTATTCAGAAACCTAAAACTCAAAAGTATCACCTCAAGTTAATTATTATTGTTTCTATCATACTTAATTAAGATCAAGTGAATAGCCAAAATCGTCCTGAAATTATAGGGCATGTCAACCAAGTGTCAACATAGTCCATGAAATTATTGATACTCCTAAACAGTCGTCCGTGAAATTGAAAATCTTTAATCACATTAGCTCTTCTAAATCGGTCAAATTAATCCTTAAAATTATCCGACAAGACTAATGTGATCGAGTATTTTCAATTTCAGGAATCGTTTTAAAATCAATTGGAAGCCTGCAATTTTAGGAACTAAATTGGCGATTCAGTCAATTAAAAATATTAGGTAAAAAATATTGCATTCAAGTTCAACCTTAATTTATCAGTAGGAGTAACAAGGGTTGAGTCCTTGTTTTGGTGATACATTCCAACTGAATCCTTAGGCGGAAGTGAGAGATTTCTGTTCTTATAGGAAACAACTATTACTTGAGCAAAGCCACTGAGCATGCTGCTATGTGGTTTGTGCTTGACATAACACGACGAAACAAGGAAGAACAACAAAGTTGACAAGAACATAAAGGCAGCTGGAACACCAAAACCTAGTTTCCAACCAAGATGATCTTGGATATAGATTATTGCTGTCAAGGAAAAAACTACAGCAATAGCTTGAGAAGCTATGTACCAACTTATGAAGCTTTCTAAGACCCTTTGATTGTTAGGGTCAGTTTTTTTGTTGAGTTGATCAGCACCAAATGATAAGGAACATGAGATCCCACCTCCTCCAATGGATATGAGAGCAAAACAAGAGAATAGTATAGCTATTTGAGATGATGTTGCAGATTGGCAGTTTTCTGTTGAGTGATGGTTGCAAGAAGGTGGCCTTGCCTGTGGAATCATGGCTGTTAACCACATCACTGCCATTCCCTGTAACAAAAGTTAATCTCATTTTCTACGCGTATTCTTATTTATCAAATCGAGATTCAAGTCATGAATGCAAAGACTTATTTTTTGAATTGTGAATCAAATCTTTTTATAGATCATAGAAAATTTACATTTTAAATCACAATGACAAAGTAAAAATAGCTAGGCAAAGTTGCACAATTCATATGAACACCATAGTAGCAAATAAATTGCTTCCAAGGTCGTTGATCAACCTCTTGAGCATAAAATCAAATTAATTATCTATAATTTTGGTTTCTTTTATTAACTTATATTCAGTCACGTTTTCTAATAATTTCATACTATATGTTGCCCTAAAAAATAAATCATACTATGTTATTAAGTTTAATCCTTTATTTATTTATCTTTGGTACATAATAAGTTTAATCCTATAAAGTGTTTTATATAAAACATTTTTTTTTCCGAATAAATTATCTTAAGCAAACGTACTCGATCTTACCTTACAAAAACACTTGAGAATTCATCACGAATTCACAAGAGAGAGTTCATGTTTCAAGAAAATATGATTAGTTAATAAGCTAGTAGTATAGTTCAAAGTAGTTACAAAATAAAGTTTTTTTTAATTATTCTCGTGCACTAGAGAATTTTGACAGATACAAATATGAAAATCACATCTCTTTTTATCTTAAAAGTGTTTTTATTTTTATTTATAGAGGAACTCATAACCTACGAAGCACGGACACACACAAATACTGAACACGACACAGCCACGTTAATATCGATAAAATTTTAAGAAAATGACATAATTCAATGTAATCACAAGTATCGGTTTTGTGTCAGTGTCAGATACAACACGTGTCAAACATCGAGATACTCTTCAATCAGAAATGTATGTGCAAAGGAGCTCATATCCCTTATGAAGGGAAACAACACTTTGGAAACATTTCAACATATTTTAATCAGAACATTATATACATGCCCCCGTTTGTAATGAAACACACGTGATGGTTCTACTCCAACCGATGCCATTTTCCGTTTTGAATTTTTCTGTTCAAATAACAAATAAAAATTCCAAAACGGCACAACCCAGACTTGAACTCATGGTAACACATCCATTAAACACATTTTTTTTAGGGAACATCCATTAAACACATTTGTTATTGAATGTGATCATTACATCTTTTTTTTTTGAGGGGACCATTACATATATTTTACCAAATGTAATTTTCCAAATTTATGTTTTGGAAGTATTCCAACATATTATTATACACATCACTCTCAAGTGTGCTAGTTTTCAATACAAAATAATAACAAGTGGAGTTTCAAAAAAAAAAGTGGAGTAAAAATATTAATCAATATATTTGAAAGAAAAATCTAAGTTCCACGTTGAAAATATAGGTAAGATATAGGTAAATAAGTCTTTTGATAAGGGCGAATTAGACCCGATGTAAAAATCTAAGACAATGTAAGATTTTGTTCAAATTTAAATAAATAGGAATTCATCAAAATAAATAAATAAGAGTATAATGGAAGAAAAGTAATTATCAATTTTTTTATATTCTAAATTAAAAAAATAATTTGAGACGATTGGATTCTTTAAGAAATATTTTGTATTCGGATTGGAAGGGAGGCTCCACAAAAACTAATCAAGATTAATGATCGGTAAAGACATTTAATTTACGATGGCTAAAAAGATAGAGAAAAAAAAAATGGTACTATATATGGAATTTTGTTGAATAATGGTATTCTCTGTGTACAATTAATTGAAATTTATTTTAAAATAATTAAAGATAAAAAACGACATGACATCAAATAATCGAATGATAACACTATGCATTCAACAAAACTTATTTCACAAGAATGGAACAAGACTCATTAATTAGAAATTAAGGAGAAAGGATGGTACCAGAAAACTGAGAATTGAACCTAAACCAATAGCAAGAAAGCGACCCATATAAGAATCAGCCACAAAAGCAGCCACAGAAGGACTGAAGTTAGTAGCTGCTAACCATAAGAACATAATTTTTGTTGCTTTCACTACTCTTATCCTGTAATCCTCAGTCAAATACAATATCATGTTTGGTATAAGCCCAACGCTAGCCAGCTTAGCTAGTGCCTCATTTGCTGCAATAATAATCATTCATTTAAACACCATAATATAGAAAGCTAGTTAGGAAAATAAGCTAGCTTCTTTCTACTCAAAACACATACTTATTTATTTTTGCTTGTTTGTTGAGAACAAATTAAATACCTACCATACCAGCCATATTTGTTGGCGGAGGTTAGTCATCAACAAAATCGGTTGATATTTTGTACTAAGTTATAAAAAATATTTGGTGAATACTTCGTACATATAATATGATCGTTATGAAAATTGTGTACCTATGATGAAAGGCATGGTAATGAAGCCACCCTTGCGTCTTTGTTGGTCATGAATCAGATCATCATGAACTGGATCTGCTCCTTCCAATAACTCCTTCTCCATGCTTTGACCTCAGCTTAATTAGCAGAAAGAAAACCTATAGATAAGGATTTGAATATCAGAGGAAGTAGTGTAGTTCAAAATTTTCATGCACGTGTCAGCCGTCCTAATCTTCTGGAGAGAGAAGATTGTCCTTAGTACTGCAAGATTGTCCCAATATATTGTAACATCATTGGACTATGTCAAATTAACTATTTCTAAAAGTGGAATCTCAAAGATTTAAATTAGTTAAAATATAAAAGAAAGTACACACTATCTTGAATGATGTGATATGCTTTGTTCAACTGCAATTTGGCATGAGTGTTGTACGAATTAAGCAATATCACCCAATAGTTGGGATGGAACTATGATTCATCTACATTATTTTATTAGTGATTGAAAAAAAAGTATATCCAAATATGTACTATGAAAAAGATGAATCATGTGCGATGGTTGCGGATCCGTGATTGAAAGCCCTAAACATGCTAAGGACCACGTGATAAATCAAATCGCTGAAGCCTTGGGGCTTTTTCATGCTATCACGTGGATTCATGATTTACAACCGGCAAATATGGACTTCGAGGTGGATTCGAAGAGAGTTGCTTATTATTTAAGGGAGATAGTGGTGGTATCATCGAGTTCGGAGCCATTATGACCAATACCATCTAGTTTTGTAATTTACTTCTAACAAACTCTCATGTCGAATTTATTATGAGACAAATAAATGAGGTTGTCCATCCGCTAGCAAGGGTAGCCATATCATTATCTAACTTTCGTATCTTTAGTGATGTACCATCATGTATTACCACATTGATTGCTAATGAACAGAAAAAGGGACACAACACACATGCACAACTTTTTTTAATCATCACCGCCTTGACGCCTCCAGTCGACTTGCCTCCATCAACTTAAAGATATATATTGTTAATTGAAGATGAAGATGAAGTAATTTCGAACTATAGAAACACTTCATCTTCCATTTCAATTAATAAAGTTTGTCTTCAAGATTTCGTTAGAATTGAACGACTTGCTAGTCAGAATGGAAATGTTTACAAAAAGTCACCATAACCTTTTCTATTTTTGAAGAAACCAGATGAATCTTGTTGAAAATTGCGGAATGATACACAAATAGTTCTTTACGTAAGAATTACACTCATGTTAAACAAATATTTAATTTTCATTATTTTTACATGTCGTCTAATATAATTTTATGATATAAATTTTTTTAGGCATAATATAAGCATCATGAATACGTATTTTTTTTTAAAATAATATTATGATATCAAATAGTATACCATTACATTGGTTTGAGTGAATTATACTCGCATCGCTTTAGGAAACTTGAGTTTACTCTCTGTAGCTAAAAGACCTAGTTGAGAGGAGAGACTAGAGTCATCGTCGAATTTAGTGAATATTTTATATTGAACATATGATTAAAAAATAGTTTGTTTTAAAATCGGAACTCAAAATCACACAAATAAACTTAGATGTATGAAGCAAGTATTAATGACAACTAATAATCAAAACCATCGTAATCACCAATGAAAGGTCTACATCTAACCTAGCAATCACGTGTAAGCAAAATCAGAATCGAACCAAAAAACAACTAGATAAAGAGAGTAGAGAATAGAGAACAACACACCAATAATTTGTTAACACAGTTTGGCCCAACAATGACCAACATCTGGAGGAGAGAGATCTATTCACTTCACTATTAAAGCGTTCTTTACAAAGAAATACAAAAAAGTTACAAGAAATTGGCTAAGAGACTCAATGATTTCAATATTCAATGTTTTTCGATTGTTTCCCAACTCTAGAATTTAACCCCAAAAGAAACCAACCTTTAGACTTTGGTTTCCCAAGATTCACTCAAGTTGCTCACAAAGACTCTCCTCTCTTATGTTTATGAACCTCATGAATCTCTCTCCAAAAGACATCAACCCTTTTTTAAGAGTCTCCTTTTTTGGTTCTCCAAGCTTCACATCTTGACCCTTGGAATCTCACCCTAAAGACACTCAATTTTTAGCCTCTAAATATGACATTAAATGAGTCTAAATCTTTTTTATTCATCCCAAATTATACTAATGAAGAGAATAAATGGAGATGGAAAATGGAAAAGATCCGGTAACATGTCTTAGATATTGACCTTGGAAAAAGTAACACATAAATAATTTATTATTTTGAAGACATGGTTTATTTACTACTCCCCCGTTTTATTTTTTAAAGATTGTGCACAATTCTTAAGGAAATGATTAGGTGTGTTGATTTTAATGGTAAAATTAATATCATTTACTAAAAGTTTATATTAGTGGAAAAAACATAATAAATGTTTGGGTTAAATATGTTTTGGTCCCTATAAAATCCGGAAGCTTTAAGTTTAGTCTTTACTTAATTTTAATAATTTTTTTAGTCCCTACAAAATAAATATACTTATAATTATAGTCCCTGCTAAAACAAACTTTGTATAATTATCCTCAAACTCTTAAATTTTTTGACGATTTTTATGAGACAATTTAGTACACTATGAAATGTTCATTTACTAAAATTTAGAAATTTTTATGCTTAATTGCATGTTTGGTCTGTAACAGCCCGATTTTTAGGATTTATTTATTTAATTATTTTATGTGTGCTTAATTGTTTATTTTGGTTATTTATTGAATTTTGAGATTTGAGGGTATTTTAGTCATTTCAAGGGTAGTGGCGAACTTGTAATATTTGGGAAGTTAGAAATTAAATATTTGAAGTTGTGGTGTAAAAGTAATTTAAAGGGGGTGTGAGCTTAGTAAAAGTGTAGTGTTATTTCTAGTGTCATGAGAATTGACTAAGCTCATTAATGTGAGTTAACCTAACCCGTTAATATTTAAGAGAATAGTGTAGTGTTATTTCATTAGGTTTTCTCATTTGTCACAAAACAAGAGAGAGGTAGAGAGAGAAAACAAGAGAGAAACTTGGAGAAGAGGAAGAAGATGAATCTAGAAGAACTAAAGGAGTAGATTGTTGATTTCAAGTGGGTTAGCAAGAGAAGTGAAGAATCAAGGTAAAGGGGAAAATTATCTTCATTAATTAGTTTTAATAAGCTTGGAGTATGTTTGGGAGTTGTAGCTTATGATTAATTATTGCTGAATTGTTGTGATTTTCGTGCTCAATTTTATTGATTAAATTAAGCATGTCAAAACTTGATAATTTCATGCTTTCTTCATCTTAAACTTCATTTTTCATTATGATTAATTGATACTTTGATGAATTTTGATGTTTGTGATGATTAATATGATGATTAAGTGTTGTTTGGTGATTATGTAATTGATTATGAGTATGGGTATGTAATATGTTTGAGAAATTATGAAGTTATGTGGAATAAGTTGTGAATTAAGTGATTTTGGTAAAAGTGCTTATTTGACTGAATCTGCTTAATTTGCTGCTGTTACTATGTGTTAATGTTAAAGTTATGATTGTGAGCAAGAAACTATGTTTATTATGAGGTTTGTTGTGAAATAAGTTGTTGTTGTTGGTGTTCTAGTGAAAATAACTTAATTAAGTGAAAATGATTAAGTTGTTGTTGTTGAAATAACTAAGTTGTTGATGAAATGATATTAAGATGTGTTCTATATTCTTGCTATGATATTGGGTATGAGAATGTCCTGTTTGTATGAGATTTGAAGTGATAAATTCATGGTTAAGTTGTGATTATGTGTTGTTGTTGAAGTTTTGAAAAAGTGGATAGAAATCATGATTTTGAGTGTGTAATTGGTGTTATGAAGTGGTGAAAGTGTTAATTATAAGTGTTTTGATCATGGGTAATGATTTACAATGATTTGGGTGTGTTGGGATTGAATTAAGTGATTTAAAAGTGATTTTTGGTGAAAAACGTGTTTTAGAAACTGATTTTTGGTGGCTGACTGTCAGCCAAACGATTTGGACAATCGTGTCCCGATTTTGAGTCCAGAATTTGGTGTTCTAGCTCTGTGAAAACCGTGTCACGATGTGAAGAAATCGTGTCACGATTTTGGTCAGGACAAAAACCCAAATTCCGCTTTCAATTGGTTTTTCCACTATTTTCTGTTCTGAATTGGGTTTTGGTGTAAACATGAAAGTTGTAGATATGAATGTTAGATTTCATTTGCCGTTGGTTTGACTTCATTTAGATTTCTAGAACTTGATTTATGATTAAAATACTACACATATGTCATGTACATTTTTTATGAAACTTCAACGTAACTTTTCCAATGAACCATGAAACATCCGTATAGTTAATAATGAGTCGAAGGGAGCCTTTAGAGCTAATAAATGAGTATGTATTGATGGAGTTGCAATTCATAAGGATGTGCTATGAGTGATTAATGATGAGAATGTGATGAGTAAATTAGTGATGAGTTAGTGTGACTTTGTTTGAGTAAAATTTGTGATGTGAATATGTGAATGATGATATTGACGATGTTATTGATGATATGTGATTAAATGATAATGCTATATGCTAAGTGATGAAGTGATGATGATGTTTGATTAAATAATGATGATACATGTTATGTATTAAGTGACGATGTTTGATCATATGAAAGTTTATATGATAAGTGACGATGTTAATAAGTGATGATGTAAATCATATGAGAATATATGATGGTGATGATGATGTTGTTGTGGAGTCTTATGTGTACTTGATGTTGAGTCGAACATATGATCATGCATTCATTCATGAGTCAACTCCAGTGACGATGGTACATTTAGTGTACAAAGTGACGATGGTATATTTAGTATACAAAGTGACGATGGGATTACTCGGTAAGTTCCGATATCCAAAAAGCGACGATGTTTGGTACCACATGCATTTAGAGTCGTCTAGGAACATTGCATAAGTATGAGTCTTATGTATTAATGTGTTGATAAGAATTTGTGCATCTAATTGGTAAATGTGCATTGAAGATGTGATGTGATGAATTGTCATAATTGACTCGATAATTGTTTATCGATGAGGGTATGAATTGAATGATTGTAAATGATGAGTTGATATGATGGATTGGTTAGATTTGTATGAGAATATGATCAGGAGTTACATGTTCTGGAATTTCGGATAACTAAATTTGTTATGTTTGAATATTGTAATGATATGAATGTTGTCTGAACTACACTTGTTTATTGATCCTGATTAATGAATGTATATCTTACCCTCCAGTGACTGTTGTTGCCTCATCCCTTGTGGATGTAGATTTGCAGGATTGAGTACTTTGTTATCGGTGAGTCGTGATGGGTTGTGGCTTGACGCTTAGCTCATGTTTTTCTGCTTTGCTTGAAGATGTCTAGAGTTAGGAGCTCTGATTAGGATATCTTTTGGGGATTTTATTTTCGTACTCTGTTGGATTTATTTTGAGTGATATTTATGATCCAGATACTTATGTATTTATTTTGAGATGTTTTGAGATGACCCGAGATGATTATATGTATGTTGAGATATTCCGCTGTGAACTGTTTATTTTTATTGATGAGATTTTCATATTATATGCTTAATATGAGTTTTATGAAGAAATGTAAGGTTTCGATTGCATGTTAGATGTTTATTTATCGTTGATTAGTAGTCTCGGGGATCGGGTCCTTATATGGTCCCTTATGTTTATTTTAGGTTTCAAGTTGGTCCAAGCAGTGTGTCTAGGATGTATTCTCATCGTTTTCCATGCAATCCCAATTTGAATATGAATGTGAACATAATTGGAGCTCAAATTTTAATAGAAACTCCTACTTTCAGGTGTAAAAAGTCAACTTGAAAGGGACCAACTTATGCTAACGTTGCAAACAAAAGAGACCAACTTGAAAACATTTAAAACAAAAGGGACCAACATGAAACCTAAAATAAACGTTTTGGACCAACTTGAAACGTTTAGAACATAAGGGACCAACTTGAAACCTAAAATAAACGTAAGGGACTAAACATGCAATTAAGCCAAATTTTTAACATGAAATGAATTTAATATGAATTTTTTTAAACGAAAAAAGTTCAAGATAAAATTGACAAAAATATGGACGTAGAAATCAAGTTTTGAGATAATTTTTTACGGATGAACTTTTAGTAATGTTCTTAACACGTCTACAAAAAATTGTTCAAAAGCACAAGAGTTTAAACATAATTAAACAATTTGGATTTAGTAGGGACTAAAATTGAGTGCATAATTTTTTTATAGGGATTAAAAAAAACTATTAAAATTAAGTAAGGACTAAACTTTGAAGGTCCCAATTTTATAGGAACCAAAAACATATTTAACCCTGATTGTTTCGTTATATTCTAAAGTGATAATTATTTTGAGACAAAAAAGATTTTAAAGTGACAATTAAAATAAGAGGAAATGAGTATATACTTTTAGTTAATAAATAATAACATGATGGTAAAAAAACATTAATAAATAACACATCAATTATAACCTGTCAATGGTAATAATGTTAATATTTTATGTAATTTTTATTCTCTCCATCCCACAATATAAGTCGAGCTAATTTTTTTTTGCCATATATGTCGTTTTATAAACCAATGAGGTATTGATTTTGTTTTACCTATTATACTCACACTATTTCTTTCTTTCTTTGTCCAATTATTGTAATTTATTTTCTCATACTGATGATAACAAAGGTTAAATTCAAAAATATTTGTATCTAGTCTTGAGTTCAATGTGCTAATGTTAGTCAATGGTCATTAGGTTGAACTGGCTTTTTCACCAAATTCAATGTACACAATTTAGCACTAAATCATTTGTTTTATAAAATTTATTATGAATTATAAATAAGTATACATCTGAGTAATTTGAATTATGCTTAATGCATTTAGTTACATATTCTATAAAATGGTACAAACTTTCAATGTCATAAAAAGAATCTATACCAAACCATTGCCATTTAGGAACGAAGAGTATATACTATATACAATAAAGTTCATTGCATTTTACATTTTGAGATTTTAACTGGTTTTGTAGGACTCTTGGATAAAACAGGTTTTATAGGATAGAAGGTGACAAGCCTACTTTGGTGTCTTGTTATTATAAAGAGAAATGTTATTTGGACAAGATGGCCAACAACGTATTTATATACCATATAAATACGATTTTGTCTTTTTATTATTTTTTCTCTCTTCAAGTCAAAGTAGTTATAATTATAAATGATGTATTTTTATTCGATTATCAAATAAGTTGTCAAGTTTTGGTTGTCTAAATAATATTTTCTCTATCAAAAAGGTATACATAAACAAATTTTAATACTCATTAAAACAAACAGGATAATGGAATATATATGGCTATCCAATTTGAGTGTGAATTATGATCATTTCCTATTAAGGACTTTTGCTCTATAATCTAACAAGCTGACTAGAGTTCAACATATATACTAACCATACATTTATGTGACTTCAACATCTCTATCTGAATCAACCTCATTACTCCTTGGTTAACTCTTCCTCCTTTGATCCATTTTCTTCACTAATCTTGAATACTTTCTCAACCTGACCACCATTGTTGAATTCAGTTAACTCTTTCCCATTTGAACTAATTTCATCACTAACCTTATCATTAAAGAGTGGATTCACATTCTTGAATTCAGTTGAATCTTCCTCCTTGGAATCATTTTCTTCACTCACCTTAGATACTTGATCAACTGTCGGTCCATAAGCCCAACTGCAAACTAAAAAATACAGCAAATTAAGAGCACTAACTCCAGCTATAACCAAATAGTACTTGTCGTAACGACCCTTGTTAATATTATCAGAAATCCACCCTTCTTTTCCTCCTCTCGAAGTAACGTTTTCTATAGTGTTGAATACAAAAGAAGATACCAAGTTTCCTGCAGCCATTCCCAATCCACCAAGGGAAGCAGAAATACTAGACATAGTCCTCGGAAACTCTTTGTAATAGAATTCATTTTGGCCAATAGCATTGAATGCTTCGCTTATACCACCCAAACAAAGTTGAGGTGCAAGCCACAATGCAGACATTTTCAACACTCCATGAGTATCATTTAAATATCCTTCCTGAATTGCTTTTTTTCTCCTTATACTCTCAAAAGCTGCTGCAGTTACCAAGTGGAGAAAATTTAAAAACAACCCAATTCCCATTCTTATCTTTGGACTGATCCTAACTGGTTTCCCTCTTAGCTTTGATGCTAGAGGAATAAGAACGCGGTCGTAGAGTACTATCCATATAAATATTGCACCTACCATGATAACACTAAAAGATCCTGCTGGTACTTCAAAGTGTGAGGTGATATGTCTGTCTAAGGATTTAGCTTGCAGCAGTCCAAATGATCCACCAATGTTAAGAGACATCATGATCCCTGTAGACCATAATGGAATAACTCTAACAAGGGCTTTTAGTTCTTCTACTTGATCTACTGTGCAGAGTCTCCAAGGATTTATTGCTGAACCATCAGAGGCTATATCTTGTTCATGATCCTTAATAATACAAGCTTTGTTCAGAAACCTGAAAATGAAAAGAATAAGCTGATGAAATCAAATGTCTAATCTGAGAAATGATTTTCGTACAACCAAATTTAGACTGCTTTCTTAACAACTTTGTATATGTTTAATGCGGTTCAAATTAGTCGTCAATTACGCTCAGTAGTTGTTTAATGGATATACCAAGTTCAGAACTCATGAACCACCAATAACATCATTAACCACAAACTTGGACGTATCAGGTCTTAAAAGTACATGTAAATTTGAACCTCTAAAAACTTTGGTAAATCACGCCCAAATTTGTGTTTAATGAAGTCACTTTAATGGTTAATGAGTATTGGCATCATCTACTTAATGTAATTATCCACCTATTATAAACTGCAATAACCACTTAGATTATTGTCATAAAAATTGTCAAAGTGTATTTGTTCAAATAACAAAACTGATTTAATCCACATATACAGAATATACAAAAGCTAAAATGATGGTAATTTAATTCTATATACCTTAGTTTATCAGTTGGAATAACAAGATCAAGATCTGAGTCCTTTTTGTGATGGTAAAATTGAGGTGAGTTCTTAGGTGGTAATTGAAGTTTTCTGTTCTTATAAGCAGCAATAGTTACTTGAGCAAAACCAGTAATCAAGCTGGTTCTTTTTGTGATCTTGACATAAAGAGGAGAAGCAAGAAAGAAAAAGATAGTAGATAAAAGCATAAGTGCTGCTGGAACACCAAAACCAATTTTCCAACCAAAATGATCTTGGATATATACAATTACAGTGAGAGCTATTATGACAGAAATAGTTGTGAAAGCATAATACCAACTGAAGAATATTTCCAAAACCCTATGGTTATTGGGATTATCTTTTCTATTCACTTGGTCTGCACCAAATGCTAAAGAACATGAAAGACCACCATTTCCTATAGACATGAGACCAAAGGCAGAGAGTAACATTGCCATTTGACCTGATGTTGCTGATTTACAGCCTTCAGTTGGATGGTTGCATGGAGGCGGCCGTGCCGCTGGGATCATGGCTGTTAACCACAACATTCCCATTCCCTACAAAAAACAAAAAGGCATTGTTACCAACTTTCTCATTACAGCATTAATTTGGCTCAGAATATTGATTGAAATTGAATATGCCTACCAAATTTTATGGAACTTTTCCCTTTTTATGATTCTACCTTTTTCATACAAGGGAATCTATCACTATATCAACATCTTGATTTTGAATCATAACAAGGAATCAGATGAGACTTGAACAGAATCACATACTTTATCAGATGAACTTTTCTATTTTATTGTAGTTAATCATATCAAAAACAAAATAAAGAGAGGCATTGTTACCCACTTTTCTCATTACAGAAGTAATTCCAGAACATTGATTGAATATACCTACCAAGATTTGATGGAATTTTTTCCCTTTTTGTAATTCTTTCTTTTTCATACAAGGGAATATATCACCATCTCAACATCCAATTTTGAATCATAAAAAAAAGGTATACTATTAGACTATTAACAGAATCTCATACATGCATTAATAATTATCAACTTTTCTATTGTATTGTTGTAATCATATCAGAAACAAAAGTATCAACTTTTTCTTCTCTTTCAGAAAATCTCAACCTCACCCACCTAAAAATAATAATTTACTCAAAAAGCTACAATCTATCATTGTTGAACAAAAGTACCTAGGAACCAATTGAACTGATTCATATGCATATTCATTAAAGTCAAAAGATAAGAAAAACACAATGGAGTGAGGGAAAAAAAAAAAGTAAAGTAAAGGAAAAATGAATATCTAGACATACCAGGAAACTGACAAATGAACCTAATCCAACACCTAGAAACCGACCCAGATAAGAATCTGCAATAAAAGCACCAACCACAGGTGTGAAATTGCTGGCTGCAGAGGATAAGAGAAGAATCTGAGTAGCTTTGGCAAGATGAAGCCTGTAACTTCCCATGAAATACAATATCATGTTTGGCAATAGTCCCAAACTTGCCATCCTAGCAAGTGCCTCATTTGCTGCAACAACAAAAAGAATCACATCAACAACAAAACCATATCATACAACAGTTCAATCTTAACAAAAATCCAAATATTCTCTTTAATGTGAATGGCCAAGTATAAGTATAACTAGTAAAGATCTCGTGCAAGATTACACTAGTAACACTTAAGTCATCGTCCATCTCTGTTGAGTCAGAGAGATAGAGGATGACTCGGTAGTTTAATAGTGTGATACATAATAGATATATTTATAGATAGATAGATAGATAGATAGATAGATAGATAGATAGATAGATAGATAGATAACGGACCAATGATGAAAGGCATGGTGATAAGACCACCCTTGCGTCTTTGAGGTTGTTGAGAGATATTTTGTTGAGAAACCATTTCATCATCATCAACAGAACAAAGTTGAAGTTCCTTGTCCATGTTTTTCTATTGTTATGTCACTACCAAGATCTTCCTATCCTATCCTATATATGTAAAAGGAAGATGAAAGGACAAGGAGAGTGAAGTGTTTATTTAAAGTAGCAATGTCCATGCAAATTGGATTTTGATTGAAGTTGGGTGTGAAATGATGTCAATGCTTGCGAATTGCAAACGTTTTTGCGTGTTCATATGGTGTGAATGCTTTTGCTTGATTGATTGCTAAAAATGCATATCTGTAATGCACTGTCCCTATGTGTGTCCTATTATCATCACAAAGGTTCTTTATTAATAAAATTTGTATAGAAGTTACAAACTCATTAAAATACCATACAATATCATTCAATCATTGATCCATTGTACTCAAATATCTTGACCCACTCACATGTTCACATGATGCATGTAGGTGTTTACTTTTGACTTATTTTGTAACCATAGTCTTTGCAAGTGGAAATAGGTTAAAATTTCTTATACTTTGTCATGTAAAAGTTTTTACATTTAATTTTTTAATTTAATTTTGATACACGGTAAACAAATTACAATCGTCTGTATTTAAGTAGTTATGATTAGAGTTAAACTGTTTTAATTATAAATGGTTATGATTGATCATAGTCACATTCTCTTAACATGTTACGAACCTCAAATTGGTACTTGCACACCAGTTTGTGGTACTTTTGCGAATTGATTCGCACAAATTCTCTTGTAATTCATGAAAACTGACGAACCGGACAAACCGAGACAAACAGGTGAAGATCAAAGAAAGATGAAGAAGAGATTGAGTAGGAGATAAAAGAGAAAGAAAAATCTCCATTGTAGTAGATAATTTTTGCTGAAAACCTATTTAAAGCTTGGAGAAAGAGAACATCTCTTGCAAAATGACACCAGAAAAAAGAAAAAAGTGAATATAAAAAAATATTTTGGAAAGTGGACACTAGTTTGATGCAGCGGGCTACTATAATTTTTCTACTTTTTTGCAATATTAAAATAGCTTATTATATTTAATCAAGATAATACTAGTACTATGAACCGATACATACCGAATTCTTCTCATGTCGCGTAATAGGAAGCGTACCGCATACTAACACGAATTGTGAATTATGTGACTATGTGATTGATTGTTAGAATATTTTGATTGATAATATATGTAGATTAAACTTTTTTTTTGTATGTAGATAAAGTGATAAAAAACAATGAAATTACATATACCGTAAAGTTTTGGGTTCAAATCCGGGTAAAAACATCCATCTTTACAACTTCGGCATTGTCATTTGAGTTATGTTTTACCGACAATTATTTCTTTGATAAATGTCTAAAATATTACAGTAATATAAAATCATGTAAATTTTGACTTGATGAGTAAGTGGACAGACCATCACTACCGTCCCGCCTACAAATTGTTGTTTGCCAAATTATCAAATCTCTCATCTTGGTTTCACACCGTACATTCATGGAATGATGTTGATTTGCATCTGCACCTTTTCCTTGTCATAAATTATTTGTTTTTTATAGGTTATTGCTAACTGTTGTTTGAAACAAGTTATTGTTAACTTGTGTTTTCAGAACTTATAAGTTATTGTTCACTGTTGTTTGAAACAAAGTTATCGTTGACTTGTGTTTTCAGAACACATAATAAAAATAATCTAAAATTATAAATGTTTATTGAAAAAAACAATTTTTCTAACTTTTAAAACATGAAATGGATGATTTAGAATTTTTAGACACAAAATGTAGATCGTCTAAGATGAGTTTTTTTTCCTATTTCTTAAAGAAATGTAGAACTTAGTTTATGAAAGAGATAAACACAATTGAAATATTGTAGGACATATTTTTTAAATATTGTTAAAAGTGAATCTCATCAATATCTCACGTGTGTTTATCTCGCTCTTATAAATTGGGTTATCAATCTCTTTGAGAAATGAAAAGGATTTTGACCTGAATCCTAATTAAACTTGATATTTAATATCTATCTTGATCGGATGATATGAAAATTTTGGAAAAATATTTGGTGTGAGTTGCATTATACTTGTTTTGTGTCTTGATTTTAGAGCCTAAGTGCCAATTCTGAGTTTAAATACGTACATCGAGTCTTCTCTTTGAATAAAATATTTGCATCAAAATTTAGTGAAGTTGAAACGGTAAATAAAAGTTGTAATTTAGTGGCACCAAACATATCAACAGAACCGAAGCAAATCGAATTAAACTAGTTAGTTTGGTTTGATTTCATTTTTAAAAAACAATGAAAATTGAATCAAATTGAACATGGGATCGACATTTTTTGATTGAAAATCAATCCAAATCAAATCGTTACACCCCTAAAAATAAAGCTTCCTGAAAATATTAAAAGCATGTTTAAGATCATTTTGGTCTAATAAAAAAATCATTTTGATATAGGATCTTTCAAGATAATGCTTTAGTGGAAAACCGGTGGTTATTACTTACTCTATCATGTTCAACAAGAAAACAATGGCTAATATCAAGCTATCATTCTACCAACCCGACTTCGATATCATGTTAAATGAGTTTGGGTCTCATCTCAAAAGTATATTTAAAGGATGAGGGTATCCAGCCACATTTATACACCCAACAATTTGAGAATCTAAATAATGTGAAACTTCAAACAACTTCAATACAAACTACCAACATCTACATAAGTGAAGGCGTCGTTGTCAAAGTTTTAAAATGGAACACTACTTATCAAATTGATGAAGGTTATGATCGTTCAGCACACATGCGCACTCACACTCTCATGTACATATAGGATCAATTGTCACAATGTGCCAAATTTGACTTTGAATTCTATCCCTTTATTTTTATTAATCTAAAGGCTAAGAAATATTTACTTTTAAGAATCATGTGTCCTCTTTTAAAACTCTCGCCATATGTCCTCTTTTATTAGCTTTCACTCTCTCCCTAAAAGTGAAAAACAGATTATGAGCAATAAAACTATGTAATCCCTTCCTTTATTTAAGGGGAAAAAAAACTGTAATCCCCCCGTTGATTCTCATATCCACTCTTGAACTATATGCTTTTGAAGGAAGCTTTAAACCGATAAACAGTCGCATATATCGCTCTCTCATTCTAAATTGTCATATATAATGAAATTACTCATCAAAGTGAATGATACAGTTTAAGTCATGATCGTTCAATAGTGATCGAATTACTAGTATAATTAACATATCCCATGTTTATATGGTTTTAATATGAAAACAAATTTGATATGGAGACAATATTGACCACAAATCTCCGCGACATTTGACATTATTGACCATGAGTGCTAGCAGTGAAACCAAGGGGGACAGCACATTTCAAACACAAATGCCGCTGCACTTGGTCTTCGGGTAATAGCCTCCAGCTATCGCAGTGCCCCATTATCGCTGAATCTAAGTTGGGAAGGGGGAGTAAACAAAAGCATGTGCCGTAAGAAAATACAAGACAACAGATGAAGCTCTGGTTATTTGACGCAGAAAAAAAAATGTTCATTAATTAATGATAGAATACAACTCAAGTCTCAAAAATGTTACAACACTTCAAATAAAGAAAAGACAGCAAAAACCCTGCCAGTATTTTCTAATCTACTTTAGGCATGGTGATAATGATGCAACTTATACAGTAACACTTTGCCTGAAGCGTTTCCTACGGCCATAAAACCACCACCTGGACTAAAATCAATACAACGGGGATAATGCAGGCTCGCATTTGAACGCGGCCAGTTAGAGAAAACAGTGTAGGATGGTATATGTATTAATTTCAAACTATTATTCTTTGCCCTTGAACAGATTGCTAATATTTGAGAGTCATGATTAAATTTCATGAAATCCACTTCAGTATTCAGGTTATCAATGGTCTTGATAGGTTTTCTCTTTCCCCCAAGAAATTCCTCACTATTATAAATATTCACAACTCCACTAGCCGAACCAGCTGCAAAATGTGTCCCTACTGGAGAAGTACAAAGGGCTGTGCCGTTTAAACAGCCTTCATCTACACCTTTGTGTATACAAGTCCTTGTTCTCAGATCCCAATGGTAAACATGGCCATCACCACCAGTGCTCAACAACCTTTGTCCATCTTCAGTAAAAGCTAACGCACGGGCTGTTCCGTTCATCTTCAAAGTACCAACTAATTGCTTTGATTTTGTTGAAACCAGTAAAATATAACCTTCATTACCCACAAAGGCTATCATTTTAGAATCAGGAGAGATCTCAAAAACTTCAATACTCTTCTCTTCCCTATCCAACAGCGGACCAATTTTATCAACTCTAGCCTTAACTAAATCAAGACTATAAAAGAACTTTCTTCTTCCAGATATTATCACCTGAGACCCATCGGGCAAGAAAGATGCTTTTCGAATGGGGCAATCTTCAAGGAAGATGCTTTGAATTTTGGTGTTCCGTTTTCCATCGATTTGAAAGAATCTAAGCTTCCGGTCTAATCCAGCAGCAAGAAGCAGCTGACCATTTCGATGGAACTGAACCGAATTAATGGGACCATTAGAAGGATCCTGAATGTTTGCATCTACAAGTTTCGAGTATTCAATATGACCTGGCAACAATTTTGAGCTGCTCTTCACAACCAAGTCTTCATTTGTTCTGAGAATATCATCTAGATCCTCATAACCTTGGCTCACAACAACTTTACTTTCATCATCTGTCAATTCATCATCAGAAGATCCATCCATTTTTGACCCTGAATCCAGCTGCGCCCAGTCAGTTCCTCGGTTGAGCTTCACATGTTGAGCCCTCAATCTTGACACATACTCTGAACCAGATATCACATTCTCATCCTCTTCCTTTCTTAACTTCCTTAATCTGTTGACTTTGGCTATGTTTACAGTGACTTTTTCTTCTTCCTCATCCACCCACACTGGCTTTCTTCGGAAAGCATCATCATCATCACAACTTCCATCCGAGAAGTCAGCATCTTCTTGGTAAACAGTGAGACCACTATCAGCAGAACGGTCAGTGAAGAACAAATTAGAAGCCTTTGCAGCAGTCATGGCTTCCCCTTCATCGCCATCCCCCTCCCCAAATTCAAGAGGGGAGTAGAGAGACCCAAACAAAAAGCTCTCAAGTTTTTTCATCTCTTTAACTTGTTCCTTTGCCAAATGTTCTTCCTTTCCATCTCGCTTCCTCTTTTTCACTTCTACGGTATCAACATCACAATCTTGACCATCTTCAACCTCTTTTTCTTTAACGTCCTCCTCTCTTTTGGTCTCATTTCTAGAGCGAGCATTTTGAGATATTAAACTCATCTTTTACAAACAAACCTGAAAAATAAACATAAGTACAACTAAGATGAAACCTACCATCTAATCCAATATGACAGTTGGAAACTGAAATAAAAATATGGAAGAACAAGCAATGGACTCACTATGACAGTATAACTTAAGGCCCTGTTTGGATAAACAGTTTAGTGTGTGTGTGGTTCTACGGTGACAAATTGATTTTGAATGAACTAATTTTGTAAAATTGATTCTGACTAAAAGTGAGTCGAGTGTAAAGAGATTTATGTTTGGATATATTTGTGTAAAAAGTGAATTGAACAATAAATTCAATGCTAAAATCAATTGTAAAAGCCAAAAGCTACAAATTCTAGCTTCAAGTAGAATCAATTCTACTAATCAATATCCAAACAAGTCAAAATCAATTCTACACATCAAGAATCAATTTTTTTTAAGTAATCTAGAATCAATTTTAACACCTCCAAAAGTGAAACCAAACATACACTTAATTTGCCGCTTATATCATAAGTATTTATCATGATATGTATAAGCTATTTGTATAATAAAGATAAAATAAATTTTAATTATTTTCGTATCAGTTGTTTGTTTTCATGAACTATCCTCGTGAGCTTATGAAAATAAGCTGAAAACACCTTATGAACATGTGGTAAGCTGTTTTCATAAGTTCTGACACAAGTATTCATGTCATGCCGCTAGATAAGCTCAAATAAGTCAATCCACACACACATACATACGAGCCGTAAGACAACAACAAATCTAACTGACAGAACCCCAAATGATTTTATTTGATACAAAATGATGAATAATTTAAGCATTTGTGTAGGATTCATCAGCTACATAAAAGACATGATTAAGCTAAAGTATGGAAAATTAAATCAAATATAAATACCTTAATAATTATTGGGAATGAAACAATTCACGAAAGGTAGAGAGTGACGATGGTGGCTGTTGAATCGAAAGGGTTTTGGTGAGAGTGAGCGAATAGCCGAAAAGGGTTTCGCAATTAGATGACTGGATTTTGCTCTTTTATTATATGACAAGGGTATTTAAGTAAAAATACTAGTTATTTTTTTTTTACTGAATTTGAAAGGCGACTTTTATTTTAACTATACTCTCTCCGTTTTTTATATTTTGATATTTTAGCTCTAGACACAAGTCTTAAGAAGTAATTAAAATATATAAATATTTGTATGTTTTGGACTAAAATGTCCTTAATTATAATTAAATTCACATGTGATAATGCAAATGTCACAACTCCTTTAATATGTTTATGGTGTGTTTTTCAACAAGGATAAACTTGAGAAAAAAAATATTAAATACACTAAAACATCAAATATTTTGAAATATAGTTGAAGTTCTAAAACATCAAAAGAAAAAAATGGAGGGAGTAATATTTAAGTAATGCATTTTATTTGTAAAAAAAAAAGTAATGTATTTAATTTATTAAGAAATGTGGATGTTTGCGAGTACGAGAGTATCATTAAATCCACATTTGTATTCGTTAAATAATGTGTAGTTGAAATATTTGTTTCTTTTACATGTGGATATCCGTTAAGGTACATGTCCGTCGTGGATTTTATCCATGGAGACCTTATTAGGTACGATTTGTTTTGCCATCTGACGTACAAAAAACAATATGTTGTGTTGTGATATGAAAGAGGTGGTCTATATCAAAAGTACCGGTAGAAAGTGAAGGGGTAACAGACAACACCGTGAAATGTGAGTGTTCATTTAGATTGAGGGTTATTTTTTTAGTAGTTGTTTATGGAGTCTTACTATTGTGCATAAAGAACACAATCATAAGATGACTCGGTTATTTGAAGGTCATAAATATGCAGAACATCTAAAACAAAAGAGAATAAGCTTGTTCATGAGATTACTTAAAAAAAAAAAAAAAAACTTGTTCATGAGATGAGAGATGTTTCGGACTGGGTCGTGGCACAATCCTCGAACCCAAATTCCATCAACAAGGTCCAACAAGGAGCCTAAAGGCATATACAAGGCATCAATACCAACGAAGATTCCCGAAACACCAAATAAGGCTCTAAAAGCCAATATGATCCCTCTAAGGAATCTAGTCGTTACCCGACCTTTGTGTCATAAGGGTACAACCATTTAAACACCCACATTTGTGTCACCAACTAAATGATAAACAAAGGAACCCACCACAAAATCAAGTACATTTTCTCATTACGAGATAATCCTCAAAACACATCTAGGTCTCACTAAATTGAATGTTGGAGTGTCTTTGCATGTATATATTACCACCCCGCTCTGGTGAGGAACAACAACCAACAACCACAATCAACAACATCGTAGCACCCACTCCGACCCTCTCTTTTGATTTTGTAAAGATTAGTGGCACTGTATGTGGCAATCTTGTTCTCATAGCATCTTCCACTCGAATTATGATCACTCTATAATCGCTAAAACAAAGGCTATAAAATGTTACCAAAACAGCAGGTACCAAGACAATGTTGGCGAACATCCTTGTTCACCCAAAAGGTTCAGATCACCAAAAGGTCTCCTCTTTCCCCTCTGCCTCACAAAACACTAGGCGAGCATGGAGACAGACACTCAAGGGTTGAGGAAGTCCCTTAGCGGCCTCATGCCTCTAGCAAAGAAGAATGTTTGGAAGATCTACGCATGAGGATTCAACAATAAACTAAGGTGATCGACAAACAGAATAATCGACTAGCCAGGGTCGAGAACGGGTGAGAACAAATCCCTGTCATCATCATGTGTTCCTTAATTTACGAAAATGTATGTGCGTAACACACATAACCTTTTGCACATCACGCATCTACTAGTGGAAAAGCACTTTTGATTTCAGCGCACAACTTTTAGCATGAATCACACATGTACCAATGACTAGGCATTTTTTATTTCTCTTAAGTTGCGCGTCGCGTAGCTCATAGCACGCATCATGCATGTACCAATAGTCAATTCCTCTATTTTTCTTCATTCCTTTATTCATTTCTCCTCACCAAAGCGTCTGTAGTATAGCATGACAAAATAGTTGTCTGTTTTGGGTGATTTGTCACGGTTCTAAGGTTTTGTGTGCACCATTACCTCTTCCATGATCTTTCCTTTGATTTGTTACAAAAACCAGCTAAAACATATTGAAACTTGCTAAAATAATTGTAAAGTGACTCCTAATAATTGCTAAAAACATAATATGACAAACTGACATCACTCCTCTCCATCTTCATTTGACAATGGTTCGTCGTATAATTCGCTACTTTAACGTAACCTCTCACTGTGGTCTATTCTTTCCCACTTGGATAACTCTTAAGCTGAGTGTTTACTTGATGCTGATCGGGAAGAGTAATCTGACATTCAATGATTTGTCACCGGTTTATGCATGTTTCTTGGCTCTTCTTTGATCTCATTGACAAGTAAAAAGCAAGTAAGAGACTCTAAATCTTCTACTGAATATGAGTAACGTGCCATGTTTGCTTCTTGTTCATAAACAATTTGGCTTCAAGGTCTTTTGGTTGAACTCGGATTTCCTCAAACATGGTCAATATCTCTTTAAGTCGACAACACAAGTGTTCATCCAAGTTGTTGAAAGTCTTGTCTTTCATGAACGCACCAAGCATATCAAACTCGTTTGTTATTCAACGTGACACCTACGATGAGTACTTATTAGCAAGGTGGTTTCGCACCCACGATATCAATTTCTTGTTAGCAAATTGATGTTTATTGACCAACTATCAATTTGAGGATGTTAATTAAGAATTGATTTCATCCCTTGATGTAAATAATTTACTTTCCTAAAATATGTTAGATAAATTAGACAATAAAATATTCGTTATTATGCTTTCTAATTAGGTGTAACCACCGACAGTATAATATATAGTATCAAATGCTATAGAGAAAGATATCAAATCAAATTTATTGACAATACTTACTAATCTAAATAAATGCTCACATCCATGTGTGATAATCTTAAGGTCCATAAGAAAATCTTAGAAACCTAAGAATTCAAAATAACTACCAATATACCAAAATAATAAACAAAATATTCCTAAAAAAAAACTAATAATTCATGAGTGGGAAGTGTTATGGACACCATTCTTCTAACACTCTCTAACACCACTTATTATTGGATAAAACACATGTTGATCCCACATTTTAGAAATGAATCTCACATAAAGTGGCAAGACCCACATGAATTTCATCTAATAAAAGATAAGGGGTTAAGAGTGTTAAAAAAGAGTGTTCATAGATTTTCTCCAAATGAATTGGACCAACTATAAGCCTTCTATCATAAATCTTCCTCCTTCAAGTCATTTTCTTCACTAATCTTGAATACTTTCTCAGCCTGGCCCCCATTCTTGAATTCAGTTAACTCTTTCTCCTTTGAACTAGTTTCATCACTAACCTTGTCATCAAAGTGTGTATCCGTATGCTTGAATTCTGTTGATTCTACCTCTTTGGAACCATTTTCTTCACTCACATTGGATCCTTCATCAACTGTAGGTCCATAAGCCCAACTGCATACTAAATAATACAGTAGATTAAGAGCATTAATTCCAACTATAACCCAATAATACTTGTCAAAATGACCCTTGTTAATATTATCAGAAATCCACCCTTCTTTTCCTCCACTTGAAGTGGTGTTTTCTATAGTGCTCAATACTAAAGAAGATAACAAGTTTCCTACACCCATTCCCAATCCAGAAAGGGAAGCAGCAACACTAGCCATAGTCTTTGGAAACTCTTTGTAATAAAACTCATTTTGGCCAATAACATTGAATGCTTCAGCTATACCACCCAAACAAAGTTGAGGTGCAAGCCACATTGCAGACATTTTCAAAACTCCATGAGTATCATTCAAATATCCTTCTTTGATTGCTTCCTTTCTCCTTACAGTCTCAAAAATTGCTGCAGTTATCAAGTGAAGAAAATTAAAAAACAACCCAATTCCCATTCTTTTCTTTGGACCGATACTTACGGGCTTCCCTCTTATCTTTGATGCTAGAGGAATAAGAACACGATCATAGATAATTATCCATATTAATATTGCAACTATCAAGATAACAGAATAAGATCCTGCTGGTACTTCAAAGTGTGAAGTGATATGTCTGTCTAAGGATTTAGCTTGCAACAATCCAAATGAGCCTCCAATGTTAATAGACATTGTGATTCCAGTTGACCACAATGGAATAACTTTAATAATGGCTTTTAGTTCTTCAACTTGATCTACTGTGCAGACACTCCAACGATTTATTGCTGAACCATCTGAGGCTATATCTTGTTCATGATCCTTAATAACACAAGCTTTATTTAGAAACCTGAAAATGCAATCAAATGTTTAATATGGGGAAATGATTTTTGTAAAACCAAGTTTAGACAATTTTCGCAACAAAATCGTAAATGGTTAACATGGTTCAAATTAGTGGTCAATTATGCTCAATTTATAGACGGTGAATGAATGAACCAGGTGTCGAAACTCATTAACTAGCAACGTAACTTCATTCAACACGAGTTTGCAGGTCTTCAACTATATGTAAATTTGAACCTTTGAAAATTGTGCTTAATCACATTAAAATTTGTGGTTAATGAAGTTATTTTGATGATTAATAAATTTCGACACCTGATATATACTATTCGAGTCTCTATTATAAGAGAAAATTCACTTTTTAGATTCATTCAATAAATGATTTATATAGTCTATATTAGAAACTACATACATCGTTTATGGAATGAACTTTAAAAGTGAATTTTCTCTTATAATAGAGATTGGAGGAAGTATTCATTATTAGTCTATTGAACATAATTAACCATGAACCACAAAAGCTAAAAAGAAGTTTTAGTAATTTGATTCTATATACCTTAGTTTATCAGTTGGAACAAGAAGGTCTGAGTCTTTTTTGTGATGGTAAAATTCAGGAGAGGTTTTAGGAGGCAATGGAAGTTTTCTGTTCTTATAGGCAGCAACAGATACTTGTGCAAAACCAGTGAACAAGCTGGTTCTTTGTGTAATTTTCACATAAAGAGGAGAAGCAAGAAAGAATAAGAGAGTGGATAAAAGCATGAGTACTGCTGGAACACCAAAACCAATTTTCCAACCAAGATGATCTTGGATATATACTATTCCAGTGAGAGCTATTATGACAGCTATAGTTGTGAAAGCATAATACCAACTGAAGAATATTTCCAAAACTCTATGGTTATTGGGATTATCTTTTCTATTCACTTGGTCTGCACCAAATGCTAAAGAACATGAAATTCCACCATTTCCAATTGCTATCAGAATTAAGGCAGAGAATAACATTGCCAATTGACCAGGTGTTGCTGATTCACAGCCTTCAGATGGATGGTTGCAAGCAGGAGGCCGTGCCGCCGGGATCATGGCTGTTAACCACAGCAGTGACATTCCCTATAACAACAAACACAAAAAAGAGGCATCATTACATACTTTTCTCATTATACCAATAATTTATGAATATTAATTGAATATACCAAGTTTGATGGAACATTTTTCCTTTGTATGCTTCTTTATCATACAAGGGAATATATCTGACGAATATTTTTTTTAGGGACTTATGAATATTTTATTTAATTACTATAATAATTAATTAAATATTTAATTAATTGATATGAATTTAATATGAGTAGGCTATGATCTTCAATATATCGGACACCCCGCATATTGTCTTGCCTAAGTCAAACGAGTCCTTGTTGAGGAAGAATCACAAATGAAGGGGTAGTCGTTACCTGTCTCTCTTTATGTTTCAAATCAGTGTTGCCAAGAGACTTTAGTCATGGATTCATGTATTCTTAATATTTTTTTTGATAAATCAATATATCCAGGGCCGACCTAAGGGAGGTGCAAACAGCTCAACCGAGCTGGGCCTCCCAAAGACATGGGCCTCAAAAAAAAAATTTATACCCCAGCCCAATATATCCCCCCACTAAAAAAAACTTTTATTCCTATTTCCTTCTTTTCATTTGTACGAGCGTTCCTTTTTCTTTCTTCCTTTCCTTCCTTCACGGCTTCACCTCCCACTTCCCAGCCCAGGCTTCCACTTCCACCGTACCCACGCATACCCTCTCCCTCTCGCCTCTCAAACTTGCGGCTTCAACCGTTTCCATCACCTCCGACCGCCGATTTCGACCATCGACCACTGCCGTCTCACACTGTTTCCACACATAGGCTCAGTGTTGCTCACACACTGTTTCAACCACTCACCATCGTCTCTCAACCGTTTTTCGAACGACACCGTTAGGTAAATTTTACCTCTCTTTCGTTAATTTTTTTCCTTCCTTCCATTAAAAAAATTTAAGTGTATTGCTGAGTTAATTGAATCCCAAACAGGAGCTTTTGATAAATTTATTGTAAAAGAACCGCAAATTCATATTGATGATAATGCTATTCCTATTGATAATAATGCTGATGTTGAAAATGTGGTTATTACTGAAAATGTAAAGGATAATGCTCATGTTGTTGCTACCGAAAATGATAATTTAGATGATATTGTTGTTGAAAGAACTTACAATAATGATTATTTTTTATGTTTACGGATTTCATTTTCAATTTAAATAAAAGATTACTCTTTTAAAAAAAATCATTTTTATTTTATTACGGGCCTCTTTTTACTTTTAGAGTCGAGCCTCCAGATTCATAGGAACGGCCCTGAATATATAGTAGATCATTATTTATATACATGCTTTTCTTTTTATTTTCCTTTTGCACTAAACATCTATACCTATACCCACGGCTTGTTTGGTGTGTGTATGTATATAACATCTACACCTACGAATTTTACGGTCGTCGCTAAAAGCGTTTGTTGGTATATGACAAGTATCTTGTAGTGAAAGTATGATTATAGTTTAAGGGTCGTGATTAAACTTAATAATAGGCATATTCAAGTCAAAAGATAAGAAAAACACAATGGAATAAAAAAAAGAAGTAAATCATACCAGGAAGCTGATAGAAGAACCTATTCCAACACCTAGGAAACGACCCAGATAAGAATCTGCAATAAAAGCACCAACCACAGGTGTGAAATTGCTGGCTGCAGAGGATAAGAGAAGTATCTGAGTAGATATGCCAAGGTGAAGCCTGTATGATCCCATTAAATACAATATCATGTTGGGTAATAGTCCCAAACTTGCCATCCTAGCAAGTGCCTCATTCCCTGAAATCAAAATAAACACAACAAAACCATATTATACGTAAAAATTCAAGCTCATTCAAAGTAAAAATAAAATGAGATAAAAATGAATGCAAGTTATAGATAAGATACCAATGATAAAAGGCATGGTGACAAGACCACCCTTGCGTGTTGGTTGTTGTGAGATTTCTTGTTGAGAAACCATTTCATTTTCATCAGCATCAACAGAACAAAGTTGACGTTCCTTGTCCATTTTTTGATTGGTACTAATAGTGTTCCTAATGCAAAAGACAGATACAAAGACAAGTAGAGTGAAGTGATGATTTAAAGGACGTAGGAGTGTTGATGCAAATTTATATTATATTATTGAAAGAAGAGTTGTGAAATGAAAAGATGTCAATTTGGTTTTTTGCACAGTCCAGTCAATTGCGTGTGCGCGTGTATGCACTTATTTCTTATTTTTATTTTTTATAAAAATAAATGATTTTTTTAGACCAAAAAAAAAGACTAAATTACACCGGATTCTTTCAAGTTATTTAATTGTAATAAATTATTTTTTAAGTTTTTTCGTACCACTTAGGTCTTTTACGTAAATTAATTGTAACAAGTTAGTCTTCAAGTACTTTTCGTAACACCTATGTCATTTAAGTTATTTAATTAAAACTCTTAAGCCTCAAACAACTTACATTTTTAAAATCTAAAATCCCCCAAATTGTTACAGTTAAATAATTTAAAAAGACCTAATTGGTATCGGTATCGAAAAAACTTAAAGGGCCAACTACTTACAATTAATTAACTTAAAGGATCGAAGTAGTACGAAAAAAACTTAAAGACCAATTTGTTACAATTAAATAACTTAAAGTACTTATGGTGTAATTTAGCCAAAATAAATGAATGATATTCATTATCCCTCAAAAAAACTGATATTCATTCGTTAAATTGATATAGTATATTAATACAATGCAAACTCAAAGTCGCTAAACACAAAAAGGATGAATTTGCGTACAAACTCACAACATCCATGTTAATAACATAAAACGACAAAGTACACATATGCCTACAAATATGATTATATTCAAATTTTTGGAATACTCATGTATGAATCTGCAACGTTGACGTTGTCAAAGTCATATTAGATCTACACTTGATTAAAATTAATGTTTCAATCCGAATCTAATAAACACTGTATTGAGATGGTAAATAAGAAACACACCGCTCAAAGATCATAAATCAAAACAAACAGAGTCGTGTTAAAAAGACGAAATCACAAAACAAACGAAAGAAGACTGAAAATATGTAGATATCACTTATTTAACTAAAAGAGAAAGAAAACAATGTAGAGAAGTGATTTTAAAAAAAAAAAAACTGACCTTAAATCACTCATCTTCCGTAGATAAAGAAAAAGAAAAGTGGTGACCGCTAGGGTTTGAGAACGAGAAGAGAGAGAAAAAAATGTTAAAACACATGTACAATTATATGTTTTAAGAGAATAATAACATTAACATTTAATCAGTTGGCATGCTTAAACATTCTGCTCATAATTTGAAGAAAATAGCTCGTCTTCCTGATAAGGATAGAAGTCAAGTGCTTAAGGTGCTGAAGAAGAAAGCTCTTAAGCGTAAAGGAGGAAACAAATCTTTTAACAAGTTAGAGGTTGTTAGCAAAGACGCATAGACATCTGATTCTTCTTCTTCTTCTGTTAATAATGATTGGAAAAATTGGGTTGTGCTGCTTGGTAATAACAAGGTAGTTACGGACGACGTTTGTGGTTTTGGAAAGGCTATAGGGGGTAACTTTTGAAGGGGATCAATCGAATATGTTCAACGTCTTGTCGCGAGCCAGAATAGGGAAGAAGGACACAGCAAAGGGGGTGGTGAGGGGGCGGAACTGATGGAGGTGAGGTGTGGTGGGGGCGTGTGGGGTGGAAGAGGTGGTTATGAAGAGCCTTTCGTGGAATATTCGGGGGTTGGGAGGTTTTGAGAAAAGGCCCGAAGTCAGGAAATTAATTCGCGAGAAGACTCCGTCTATTGTGTGTCTTCAGGAAACAAAACTGTCTGTTATTACTGATGCTTTGTGTGCGGCCCTTTGGGGAGACCTGATGTATTCTTATTCTTTTCGTCCCTCCTTAGGGGCGTCGAGTGGTTTGTTAATTATGTGGGATCCTACTGTGGTGGAGGTTTGGTCGTCGTTTAGTATGGAGCATGTTTTGGTCATACAAGGTCGTTTTCTTCCAACTAATGAAGAATTTTCTCTTTTTAATGTCTATGCTCCCTGTGATCTTGGGGCCAAGCAGTTATTATGGAATTCTTTATCCGGCCAGCTTCAACGATTGGTGGGGAAAATTTTTTGTTTGTGTGGTGATTTTAATGTGGTCCGTAGTTCCGAGGAAAGAAGATCGCAGGGGAGTGCAGTTCGTTCGCAGGATTGTGATCCCTTCAATGCTTTTATTGACGATAATGTTCTTGTCGATCTTCCCCTTCATGGCCGCAGCTTCACGTGGTATAAAGGGGATGGGAGTTCTATGAGCCGACTTGATCGCTTTTTGTTATCGGAAGAATGGAGTTCTAGGTGGCCTAATTGTTTACAGGTTGCGAATCTGCGTGGGTTGTCTGATCATTGTCCGATTTCATTGTCGGTTGACGAGGAGAATTGGGGTCCGAGGCCGGTTCGTATGTTGAAATGTTGGTCTGATATTCCTAGATACTTCCAATTTGTGCGCAATAAATGGCAATCCCTTCAGGTGGATGGTTGGGGTGGCTTCGTTCTAAAGGAAAAATTGAAGTTGGTAAAATCGACTCTTAAAGATTGGCACTTAACTCATACCCACAATTTACCAGGCAGAATTAATTCTTTAAAGGATAATATCGCGGATTTGGAGTCTAAGGGAGAGATGACTGTCTTATCTGAGGAGGAGATGGCCGAGTTGCATGTTATGTCTACCGACCTTCACTCTCTTTCCAGGGCCAATGCTAGTATCACGTGGTAGCAGTCCAGGATGTCTTGGCTCAGAGAAGGTGATGCAAACACTAAGTATTTTCATGCTGTATTGACGGGTAGACGGCGCAGAAATGCTATATCTTCTATTCTAGTTGAAGGTACTCTTGTGGAGGGTGTCTCTAATGTCCGGGAGGCGGTTTTTAGTCACTTTCAACATCATTTTCAGGCGCTCCCTATTAACAGACCAGGTGTGGAGAATTGCAATCCGCAGGTTGGCTTCCTCTGAGGCCGCCCTTTTGACTTTACCTTTTTCTGTTGATGAAGTTAAGGCTGCGGTGTGGGATTGTGACAGTTATAAAAGTCCTGGACCGGATGGCTTTCATATGGGTTTCTTCAAGGATTTTTGGCCGGAGCTGAAGCATGATATCATGTGTTTCATCTCGGAGTTCCATCCTCATGGTCGTCTTACCAAAGGAATAAATAGTACCTTCATTGCTCTTATCCCTAAGCTTGACAATCCGCAGGGCCTCAACGATTTTCGTCCCATAGCTTTGGTGGGGAGTTTGTATAAAATTTTGGCAAAATTGTTGGCTAATCGCTTAAGGAAAGTTTTGCACTCTGTTATTTCCGACACCCAGTCAACTTTTGTGAAGGATAGACAAATTCTTGATGGTATCCTAATTGCCAACGAGGCTGTTGATGAGGCTCGTAAGTTCAAAAAAGAGCTTTTGTTGTTTAAAGTTGATTTCGAGAAAGCTTATTATTCCGTAGACTGGGGCTATCTGGATGCGGTCATGGGTAGGATGGCTTTTCCATCATTGTGGCGAAAGTGGATGAAGGCCTGTGTCAATTCGGCAACTGCTTCTGTTCTGGTAAATGGGAGTCCTACAGATGAGTTCCAATTGAAGCGATGGTTGCGTCAAGGTGACCCGCTTTCCCCTTTTATGTTCCTTATCGCAGCAGAGGGCTTGAATGTTATGATGACTGCGGCCGTGAAGTCGAGTCTATTTACTGGCTACTCAATTGGGGCACATAACCCTACTGTCCTTTCTCACTTGCAATTTGCGGATGATACGCTGTTGTTGGGTGTTAAAAGTTGGGAAAATGTAAGGGCACTGCGGGCAGTGCTTCTCCTTTTTGAAGCCATGTCTGGGTTGAAAGTGAATTATCATAAGAGTTTGTTGGTTGGTATTAATGTCGATGACTCCTGGTTGCGGGAGGCGGCCTCTGTTTTGTCCTGTAAGATTGGGAGGATTCCTTTTCTTTAATTCGGCCTCAGTATTGGCGGTGATCCTAGACACCTGGCATTTTGGGAACCTGTTATTGATCGCATCAAATCTAAACTGTTTGTTTGGAGGAGTCGAAATCTATCGTTTGGTGGCCGCTTGGTTCTCCTTAAGTTCGTCCTGTCTTCTCTGCCTGTCTACGCCCTTTCCTTCTTCAGAGCTCCCTCAGGTATCATCTCCTCTATTGAATCCATTTTACTTCTTTTTTTTTTGGGGTGGGTGTGAGAACAATAGGAAAATTGCCTGGGTTGATTGGAACACTGTGTGTTCATCAAAGGAGTGGGGCGGTTTGGGGGTGCGGAGGTTGAAGGAGTTTAATATCGCTCTGTTAGGTAAATGGTGTTGGAGGTGTCTGGTGGATAGGGAGGGTTTGTGGTTTCGGGTTTTGTCTTCTCGTTATGGTGAGAAGAGGAGGCGTCTTTTGGAGGGGGGCGAACGGGTTCGGTGTGGTGGAGGGAGATTGTGTCTATTCGTGAGGGGTTTGGGGCGGAGGACGGGAGTTGGTTTGAACAGAGCATCAAGAAGAACATTGGTAACGGCTTCAATACCTTTTTTTGGTCGGATGTTTGGGTGGGGTCGGTTTCATTAAGGGAGAAGTTCTGGAGGCTATTTGATTTATCTGTTCATTAGGATTTGTCGGTAGGTGAGATGTATTCCTTAGGTTGGGGTGTTGGAGGGGGGTGTGGAGGTGGCGTCGTCATTTGTTTGCGTGGGAGGAGGAGTTACTGGGGGAATGTAGGTCTCTGCTTTCTAACGTTATCTTGCAGGAATTAAATCCAGATGTTTGGTAGTGGAGCTCTAATGTGGGCGATGGCTATACTGTTCGTGGCGTGTATCAAATGCTCATGAGGCAGGAGGAGCACCGTTACGATGCAGTTTCGGAGGCAGTTTGGCATAAAGGTGTCCCTTTGAAGGTTTCTATTTGTGCGTGGCGTCTCTTCCGCAACAGATGGCCAACAAAAGATAACTTACTGCGGCGCGGCATTATTCCTACTACCTCCCAATTATGTGTATATGGATGTGGCTATAATGAAACAACAGATCATCTTCTAATTCATTGTCTCATCTTTGGCTCTCTTTGGCACACGTTAAGACTTGGATTGGTGTCTATTCAGTGGATCCTCAATATATATTGGATCATTTTACACAGTTTGTCTTCTCTTCAGGTGGGTACAAACCTCGGCTTTCATTTTTACATCTTATTTGGTTATGCACGGCTTGGACTTTATGGAATGAACAGAACCATAGGCTCTTCGATAATCATGCTAAATCACTTACGCAGCTTCTGGAAAAAGTTAAAATTACTTCATTAGGGTGGCTAAAAGCCAAAATGTTTGCTTTCCTTTAGGTTACCATTTGTGGTGGCAGCGATCCCTTCATTGTTTGGGAATTGGCTGAGTGTGTTTTCTTTTTCGGTTACATATCGAATATTTTGTTGTAATTTTGTTCTGCTCCTTTGGCATAGCTTGTGCTAGGGAGTAGAATCTATGGTAATATATCTCATTTTGGTTTGTTCAAAAAAAAATAACATTAACATTTAAATATATTATTTGTTTCATGGTTTTTGTTAAAATTTATACATAAATAAAAGATAAGTAGACAACAAACTACATGGTTGATTAATACTATATTTTATTTTATCCTTTTTAAAACAAAAATGCGTTGCTAAAACAACTCCTTTTACTTTTTGAACCACAAATGACAAATGACATCTACGTTGACTTTTTATTTTTTATTTTTGACGAAATTTAGTCCGACTTATGTTGTAACTATAGGTGAACGAACCGACAAGTATATAGGTAAGTTTGTACCATGTTATGGATTTCAGAAATAACAAGCACTCCTTAAGTTTTATAAATTAATTTTCAATTTCAGCACGCAACTACGGAGAGTCTGAGACTAATAATGTTGCATGCAGGCTGAATTCTAACTCAAAACCTTAATTAAGTTAGAATTATGAGTGTGCCCACATATCAAATAAAATTATGAGTGTGTTCATATATCAAATAATTAAATGATATTCATTTTTATGTGCGCCCAAATAGAATTATGAGTGTGCCCACTCATTAATACTCATTATTTAACCAAGACCTTGGTTGGATAGAGAATACTCCATTCGGTCCTTATTATAAGACCTCGATCCCCGAGACTATTAATTAAATAATAAATCACACAATTCTTAAACAAATAATTTTTATTTTTGGTAAAGGCACACATTAATGTTTCTCTATAATTATTTGTGGAAAATAGATTGAAGTTTAGTATTGTTTGTGTTGCGTCCACTCCGTAAGTTTTAAAATGAATGTCATTTTAAAATGAATGTCGTTTTTACTTTTATAAATATATGAATTTTAATAGTTAATAATCCTTTCTCCAAATTTTGGCCCCTATACATTTTCTAGTACTAATTTTTGTTATTTTTTTTCTATTTTACATAAAGTTTATGTTGCATGTTTCATGCAACTTTTTTTTTTTATATAATATATCATTGTTAAGACCTTAAAATATTATGAACTTGATAAAAAAAATTGTCATAAAAAATGAACTTAATAATTTAACAATTTAATCTTTAATTTAATATGATAGAAAAATTAAGAAAGATTAAATAGTTAAATTATTAAAATAATATTATTTTAATGTCTTGTCAATGACATTTTCTTTTGAACATATGTCTTATCAACGACATGTTAAATAAAAAAAGTCACTTGTGAATTTTTGTAATTTTTTTTGGAATGTCAAAATTTGATTTTTGTAATTTTTTTGGAATTTCAAAATTTTATTAACAAGAAGAAAAGTACATGAATTTTTGTAATTAAGCATAGAATAGAATTTGTAACAAAAAATTTAGATAAATCAATTTTCTAAGTAAATAAAAATTTAGAGGAACAAAAAAGAAAAGTTTAAGTTTAAACGCGTTTGTTTTGAAACGAAGGAAATAAAAAGGGGAAATTCTTGTTTACCCATCAATAAAAGGTGGGTAATACTACCCATGTTGAGTTGGTCCAATCAAAACAATGTATTTATATAACATTAAAAATAATAGAAAACAAACAAATAACGTTGATTGGTGCCAACTCAGCATGAGTTGTGTTACCCACCTTTTATTGATGGGTACCCAAGTTGTCACCAATAAAAAGTGGACATTGAGTTAGTTGGTATAATATAATAAGGTTTTTGGGACCACGAAGAAGGGGGGGAAACTACGAAGAAGGTTACTGTTATTAGCGTGTTAGTTTTTTCAACGTTTTTTTTATTTATTTTATAGAAAGTTTTTTCAACGTTCCTACCAAGAAGTCTAACTGAAAAATATTAATATTAAAAATTTATAAGTTATCGCTTTTCCCACCCTATGCGTTTCTCACACGTCCTATTTTTTCTTTAAAATACCTCTCAGATTTTAAAATCCGAACACATCCAAACTAAGTTCAGATTTTATAATCCGAAATATGATCGTGTATAATCAGCAATCAGAATATCTCATATTTCAACAGTTTTAAATTTTGCTTTTAAAAACAACAAAAAAACAAAGTAAAAAATGATAAAAAAAACCTATCAAATAAAATCATAAACGATGAAAAATGAAAAATTTTAAAAAAACGAAAAATGGGTCTAAACGATGAAATTTTGGATTTTGAAGGGTGGAGTCCCGTAAGAAGTTCCTTCTACGAGAGTCTTGATCGTTGATTTTTTTTTATTTTCTGAGGAAGTTTCAGATCAATCTGATCAAGTAGCCCGAAAACCGGATTTTTGACTAAGAACAGTTAACAATGACCTAAAACAGAAGGATGAACGTTATGAAGATTAATATTGTCCTTAAACTGGTTATCCATGTTATAAACAGACTCAGAATTTGTGCTGATACAGTTTGAATTATATAATCAGAACTGTTTTTCCCCTGAAAAATGGTGTTTATGGGGTGTTCGGATTATATAATCCGAAAAAAAGCAAGGAACTCATCCTATTTTTTGATGTTTTCGGATTATAAAATTCAAATTGATGAAAAACTCATTTTGTTCACCCCATAACAAAGGAAAAACTCAGTTCGGATTCTAAAATCCGAAAATTTTATGTGCATTTTTCGTAAAAAAACAAAGGGTGCGCGAGAAGGTGATAGATGGGAAAAGTAAATCCCAAATTTATATCATTGTTTATTTTGACAAAAAAAAAAATCAATATCATTGTTAGTCACTATACTAAGCTGAGAAAATCAAAAGAAGCCCACATAAAAAATAAAATAATTTTTTTTAGGGAAAAAGAAATAATTTAGCACACCGAAAAATTGTTACTAAATTCTCAATCTTTCATCTTGGTTTTAATGTTGAGCTGCACTTGCACCAATACTTGTCAAAATCGATTTTTTTATTATTTTTTAATAATCATGATATAGTCCAAATTATTCATTATCGTTTAGAACCAGTTGGACACAAAATGCAAGTGAATATATTTTTTGATTACAATGAGGACAGAGGCCTAAGGTAAGTGCATATTTTAAACTCGTTTTTTTTTTTTTTTAAGAAAAGACTTAATTGCAGTTTTAATCTCCTAGTTTTTTAATTATGCAATTTCAACCTCTCTAATTTTAAATGTGTGATTTTGACCCTATGTTTTGTTCCATTTTTGATTTTATAGTTTCCCAATCAAATTTTGATCAGATGTTGACGATAAGCTGCTTGCGTGGCATTTTTATTTGAAGTGTCTTATCCTATGAAGTCTGGATACTTCAAAATAGAGACGTACTCGTATCAGATACGTATCGGATACCGATACTCCATAGATACTCTCGGATACGTACCCACGGAGTATCGGAATTAATTATGTTAATTTAAAATATATATTTTATCGGATATTTATAAGATACTCGACAGATACACACAGATACTTATTAGATACTCCACAGATACGTATCCTGAAAAAAATGAAGGGTAAAAAAGTGAGACTGTGTTGTGAAAATTCAATGGAGATGTATATGATTCAATTTAAGATATGAATCACTATAATTGTTTTTTGATTAACCAATTAAAAATTATGTTTTTGGTGGATGAAAGTAACGAGAGAGATGAAATTCAATCAATCAACATTAAACAAACTTTGTTTTGAGTTCTTTTATTGATGCATTTGTTGATATTCTAACATATGAATGAAAATAGAATATGATTTATACGAAAAATGTTTCATTTTTTATTTTGATCACATGTATTATTTTTTGTAAATTGTGACTTTTATGATTATATATTATTGAAGAGTAATCAATGCTTATTTTTTTTCAAGGATTTTACATGCATATAAATTTTAATATAAATATTTTGTTAATGTATCTTAGCCGTATCGTATCCTAAATTTTAAAATTTCATGTATCCACGTACCCGTATCGTATCATACACGCACCCGTACTACGTATACAGGCTTCATAGGTCTTGTCTCTATTGGAAAATTGAACAAGTTGGTTTATATGGTTAATTTTTTTAAATATAAAGTATTAAAACATAAGAATTAGTCACGTGCTAAACATAAAGACAAAAGTATCATAACGTTAAATACTTAAAAAAAGAAACAACTATTCCGGTCCCTGAGTGTGTATCATAATGGTCCATGACTAAGGAAAAAAAATACAAAATAGTCTCTGACTCCAACTTTCGTTAGTCACTTTAGTCTTTGACGTTAAATTTGACCATCAAAAGCTGAGTTGACAATTTTTTTGGCCGACAAAGATGTATGACGTGGCATAGGGATTAAAGTGACAAAAAGCATTTCAAAATTATCACATTAGTACTTTTGCTGACAAAGATGTATGATGTGGCATAAGGATTAAAGTGATGTGGCATTGGGATTGAAGGCGAAGAATCATAATTTTGCTTTTGATTATCATGTTTGGTGGTTTAATCCCTTATTGTGCACAAGATAATGTATGTAGCTTTTTTCTTTTCTTTTCTCTTTTCTTTCGACTTCTTTTTTGATTTTGTCCTTCTAATTAACTTTTACGGTTCTATTTCGGCACATCTTGTGCAGGGTAGAACACTTGGTTCATTTTAATATATATCATTTTAGCTTGTTCAAAAAATAAAATAAAGAGAAATGATATTTGTATAACTATTTTGGATAACTTTTGGGATTACACTCTCTTATATTCTCGTAGCATTTTTACTCTCTCTTTTCTTTTTCTCTCTATTGTTTTTGACCAATGAGAAGAGAAAAAAATGAAAATTGTGCTAAAAGTTATCACAAAATGATTGTACAAATATAATTGCTCAATAATAAAGTAGTAACTCAATTGTTTAAAAAAAAAAACTCTTGGTCACAAGGTTTAGAAAAAAAGATTTTAGCACACTCATAAAAATCAGTTGCATCATCCCATTATATCTGTTAAAATTGACTCAAAATTGAGGGATGAAGAAGTGCCAAAATCGTGGCCCGATTTGGCAAAATCGTGGCACGATTCTGGACCAGTTTTGGCACTTCTGTTTCGACAAAAATCGTGGCACGATTTTGCGCTGAAGGAGAAAAAACAGAAACGTATTTTCAGCGTATTTTGGTTCCTAATTTTGAGGGTTATATTTCTCTATAAATTCAGATCTTGTATCTGATGAAAAGAGAGTAGAAAAACAAGGATTGCAAGCCAACAATAAAACTAGGGTTTGTAGAGAATTCTCTTGGCAACAAACACTAAAGTTGGGATTGAATCACCATTGATTCACCTTGAACAAACACTATTAGGATTGAGTCTCTTGGTCACGTGAAGAGATTCGGGACTGAGTAAAATTAGGTTTGAAGACTGATTCTTGTAACCCTTTTGGAATCCTTTGTAAAGTAACTCATGAATTATAGTGGAACAGAGAGTTGCTCTCTCCTCCGGAGTAAGTCAGTATTGGACCGAACTGGGTAAACAATTTTCTTGTGTTTTTCTCTCCTCTCTCGATGTTTTTAAACTTTTGCTTGTGTTTATAATTGTCATCTACGTTGATATTGGTTGCTTGGTTAATTTGCTCCACACATCAAGTTTTTATTGGTGCGACTTTTTTGACGAATTCACAACAATTGACGCCCACCGTGGGGCAAAGATCAAATCGATAATCAGGTACCATGGGTTCAAAGTGGGATATTTAGAAGTTCACCGGAAGTAACGATTTTGGGTTATGGATGGTAAAGATGCAAGCAGTGTTAATACAACAAAAAGGTGAAGGTGCGTTGCCGATCACCATGTCACAAGCGGAGAAGACCGAGATGGTGGACAAGGTTGGGAGTGCCATTGTCTTTGTGCCTCACGGATAAAGTTTTGAGAGATGTCGCGAAGGAACCAATCGCGACATCGATGTGGTCAAAGTTGGAGTCATTGTATATGACCAAATCTTTGGCTCATAGGCGATTCCTAAAGCAACAACTCTACTCATTTAAGATGGTGGAATCAAAAACTGTCACGGAGCAACTAACGAAGTTCAACAAAATCCTTGATAATTTGGAGAACATTGAGGTGCATCTTGAGGATGAAGACAAGGCTATACTCTTATTGTGTGCTCTACCGAGATCATTTGAATCCTTCAAGGATATCATGCTATATGGCAAAGAAGGCACTGTCACCTTGGAGGAAGTTCAAGCGGCTTTGAGAACCAAGGAGTTGACTAAGTCCAAGGACTTGAGAGCTGATGAACATAGTGAAGGCCTAAGTGTTTCTAGAGGGAATGGTGGAGGTAGAGGTAACCAGGGAAGCTCAAAAAGCGTTATCAAGTGAAAGTATAAGTGCTTTACGTGTCACAAGATGGGTCACTTCAAGAAGGATTGTCCGGAGAACAATGACAACTCCGTGCAAATTGTCTCCAAGTATTATGAGGACGCAGGTGCTTTGATGGTGTGTTGTTGAGGTGATGAAGAAGGTGATGTTTCTCACCTTGGGAGTGATGCCTTGTAGAGCAGTGTTTGTCTGGAGAGACATTAAACATTCAACATCAGCCTGGAGAGGCGGTGGGAAGAATACTCATGATCAACCTTTGAGGTGGAGTTTGCAAGGTGAAAGACATAGTGGATGTACGCATATGAAAGTTAAGGTAGAGAAAGATCAACTTGAGGTGGAGTTGGTGACAACGGAATGATACAACTATGGAGACCTTGGGTGCTATGCTCTAGTTGTGAGCAAGGGAATTCTTCAAGAGGATGGAAGACATTTTAGGTTTTGAAGAATGTATGGCATGACTTGTGTAATTACCTAAGAGACCAAGGGTGATTGGATGCAATGAGATCTTCAAAGAAGCGGGAGACGTTCCACGGTTAAAGAGGGTTTGGTACTTGTGGAACTACCTAAAAATCCTAGTGTAGTTGGATGCAAGGATCTTCAAGAGGGTGGAAGGCATTCCGAGGGTTGAAGAGGAAAAGGGTGGAAGCTTGTGGAGCTACATGGTAGTTGGAAGCAAGGGAAAATGAAGCATGGAGAGAGCAGCAAAGTGATTGATGGTTAAATTGGCATCATCACTAATTTAGAGTCAAGGTGGAGAGATGTTGAAATTGAATCAAAATTGATTGATGAAGAAGTGCCAAAATCGTGGCATGGTTTTGGGCCAGTTTTGGCACTTCTGTTTCGACAAAAATCGTGGCTCGATTTGTTAAAATTGTGGCACGATTTTACGCTGAAGGAGAAAACACAAAAACGTATTTTCAGTGTATTTTGGTTCCTAATTTTGAGGGTTATATTTCTCTATAAATTCAGATCCTGTATCAGATGAAAAGAGAGTAGAAAAACAAGGATTAGAAGTCAACAATAAAACTAGGGTTTGTAGAGAATTCTCTTGGCAACAAACATTAGGGTTGGGATTGAATCACCATTGATTCACCTTGAACAAACACTGTTAGGATTGAGTCTCTTGGTCACGAAAAGAGATTCGAAACTTTGGGTAGAATTAGGTTTGAAGACTGATTCTTGTAACCCTTTTGGAATCCTTTGTAAAGTTACTCATCAATTATAGTGGAATGGAGAGCTGCTCTCTCCCCTAGAGTATCTCAGTATTGGACCGAACTGGGTAAACAATTTTCTTGTGTTTTTCTCTCCTCTCTCGATGTTTTTAAACTTTTGCTTGTGTTTATAATTGTCATCTGCGTTGATATTGGTTGCTTGGTTAATTTGCTCTACATATCAAGTTTTTATTGGTGTGACTTTTTTGACGAATTCACAACAATATCATTTATATCAAGTTAACTGTTATATTAATCTATTTAAATGCCATTTTATCTTTTCATATC
Organism: Medicago ruthenica; assembly: GCA_018208015.1. Lineage (NCBI taxonomy): Eukaryota > Viridiplantae > Streptophyta > Magnoliopsida > Fabales > Fabaceae > Medicago > Medicago ruthenica. The sequence goes on along the minus strand of CM031372.1, from coordinate 101,995,639 downwards.
TGGATTATAACTATAAAATGCAGTACATACTGATATTTTTTAGCCATTTCAAGAGAAGAAATGATATATCAATAAAAAAAAATCCAGTATGCAAGTAAACGATTTCTCTCACCGGCCAACAATCTTTGTATTTTGGCTCGAAATGATGGTCAATTAACTACTGCTTTTTGTCTGTATGGTAAGAATTTTGTATCTCTAATTTGAGGCTACCAGTAGTAACTACTGCTTTTTGTCACATATATTTGTAGTATTGTGATTTATGAGTTTTTAGGAAACTTGGTAGGATATTTATTTGGATTTGACTTCCATTTGTCTCTCCTTCTTGCAATTCTCTTGCTATTTAGTCTCACCATATAGTTTCTGGTACTTTTGCTATTTATAAATGCTTCTATAATGTATAAATAGATGTCAATTTTGAAGTTGTAATACAAATATCAACATCTTTTGGACCCAATGATCAACAGAAGAAGAAAAACAATACAAATATATAGACACCATGAGTACTACTGTTATAGCAGCAGTCTTGAAACATGGTAAACTTTTTTTTTGAAGGAAGAAACATGGTAAACTTAAACGGTCATTTTGTCAAAATTTTATCTGCATGATTGAGAGAGATAGTGGAAATTGTTCATTGCATACCAATTACTACATCCGTTCATTTTTAATTGTCACTTTTTGACATTTTACATAAACCAAGACAATCAATAAATGTTACTACTTTTGATACAATAATTTATCATTTTCCAATAATAGCCTCATTTATTTAATATCTTGTTTCAAATATTTCTCTCTCTGTAATAAATAACTAAGAATAATATTGGTAAAACAATATTTAATATTTGTCATACCCCATTTTTGACCCAATTTTGATTCGTTTTACTCGTCTTTTGAAGCCGAGATTTTTCGTCGTTTCAGACGAAATTTCGGCAGAGAGGTATTTTAAAATACCTCATTTTTGTTCCGAAGGCGACATTTTTATTTTTTGTTTTTATTTGTTTTATTTATATTAATCTTTTTTTATTATTATTTATTTATTGCATTTTTAGTTTTATTATTATTTGTTTTTATATTTTTACCTTTATTTTTTATTTTTATTTATTTTATTTTCGTTTTTTTATGGTTATTTTTTATTTAATTGTATTTTTATTATTTTACTGTTAAAGTCATTTTTTTGTCCATCCATTTTGAGCCAGATGCCCAGGGGCATTTTTGTCCGAAATTTGTCCAAAACCCTAATTCAGGGCCTTATAAATAGTGCATTTATTGCACTGTTCACTGTCAGAAATCAGGTCAGAACAATCAACAGAAACAACCGAAATTCGGCCACATCACAAACCCTAAAATTTGTCAAGAACCATGAACACAAACCAACAACAAAACGGCGGCCACCACTCAACCACCATAGCACACAACCACCGTAGCCACCTCCCTCCCATACCAACAACAACACACAGACCCAACCCTACCCCATCCAGCAACACGTACCAACACAAACTCTCCCAAACTCTCCCAAACCACATAAACCTCAAAAATCGAACCAAACCCTCACCCAAATAGCAAATCCAAACCGGTCACATAACCCAAACCCCTCCCAAAACCGAAATCCAACACCAAAACATCATAGAAAGCCAGAACCGAATCAAAAATTAACAACAAATGTAGTTTTTCTAAAAAGGTTTCAAACCTAGATCTAGTAGAATTGATGAAGATTTTGGAAATTCTAGTTTAAGATTTGAAAAGAGGACACAAAGAGCTTTAAGAAACCTAATCTTTTTTTGAAAGAAACAAATTTTTTTTTATTCCGGCACGGTGGCGCCGCCATATAGGCCGGCGGCCACCGCGTCGGAAACCTTTTCAGGTCAGAAAAATCTAGAGAGAAGGGAGAAGAACACTTAGTGAGAGAAGGTGAAGAGATAATGAGAAGAGGAAGGAAATGAAATTTTCTGAAAAAAAAAAACACTTAAATAGCCAGACCCAGGTACACAGACCCGCTGCCCAACTCCTTCAGCTCCTTTTCTTCTTTTCAGTTTACTTCTTCACGCCCCCTTTTTCTGCTCATACACCCCTGTTTCTTTTATTTTATTATTATTTTCATTTTTTTTTTATCATTTTTTGCATTTTTTTTTCATTTATTTATTCTTATGCACTTTCATTATTTACTTGCTTTTATCATTTTATTGCATTTTTATTTTATTTTATTTATTTTTTGCTTTTTTTCTTTATTATTTTTGTCATTATTTTTTTCTTTATAGTAATTAGTTTACTTTAATGCATTTTTCTTTCTTTTTTTTTTGGTTTAGTTTATGTAATATCCCGCGTAGGCATAACTTTTATCAGTATCAGAGGAATTACGAGCGAGTAGGGGCAAAATTGTAATTAAGAGATGGAAGGGCTTTATATAGGGGAAGATTGAAAATTATTTCATTTCCTCATTTTCCTTCTCTATCTAGAACTCAAAAACCTCTCCCTCTCTCTCTCTCTAGAAATCGGCCAACCACCATCAACCTTTAATCCATCAATTTTTCTTCCCTAATTCCTTGTATTGCAAGCAAGCAAGCTTTTGGGAAAGATTGGAGCAAGGAAGCTTAAGGAAAACCAAGACAAGAGGAGGAATTCAAAGCTAGGGTTTTGGTAGATAGGAGCTTGGCAAGATCAGCAAGTATTAAGTGAGTTCCTTAGAGTAGCAATATCCTTTTGGGTTATATTGTGTGAGAATTGCAACTCAATTCTAAGATTTTAGAGAAAAATGATAGATTTTCCCCTTTTTGATACATATGCTTGATTCCTGTTTAATCCTTGATTCCAGTATGTTTTTATAGTTTAAAATGAGTCCCTAGCATGTTTCGAAGATCACTAGGCAGTTGGATACCAAGATTTTGAGGTTTAAACACGATTTTAGAACTCTGAGTTCTGCTACGGTTGCAGAGCGACCAGGACTTCGCCCTGCGAAGTAGTGGAATGCAGCTACTGACTTACTTCGCCCAGCCATCGCCCAGAGTTTGCTCTGCGAAGTTCATACCCAGAATCTGGGCAGATGCTTCGCAAAGTGAAGTTCTTGGACGCTCTGCGATGCTACTCAGGAGGTCGCAGAGCGATGTTGAAGGTCGCAGAGCGAAGTGGTCTAGAATGGCTTTTTATTAACAAACAGCTGTACCATGCCAATGATCTTTGATATGCTTTGGGATAGAGATACTCATGAACTTTCAAGGATTAATCTAGGATAAACATATGTATCATACAGAGTGATGGGTAATTTATCCACAGGATTTCAGGTTAGTTAAGGGTTAGTTTCAGGATACCCTTAACCAGGCAGGTTATAGTGTATCGTAGGCAGAGGTACCATGATTTCCCCAGTTTCAGGTACATTTATATGTACATCAGGACGTGCCTCAGTTGTTCACGTCAGAGTGACACTGAGGGTACACGTATCAGTTCAATATCAGGAATATCAGGATAATGTAAAATATCAGGAATACTTAATTAATTACCAGGATAAACTTAGTGTCTTCTGTGTTCTCGCAGTTAGAGAGCACATGGGGTTCTAGTTACAGCTGGAATGGGAGGAACTTTCCGCGAGGATAACCACACATAAGTTTTAATTAAAAGATAATCGTGTGTCTTTTGTGCTCTCGTCAGGTAGAGACCACAGGGGGTTCCGGATACAGCTGGGACGGGCAGGAATCTTCCGCGAGGATAACCACACACACAGGCAGGAGGAGTCCGGTGATTAGCCTCATATAGGAATTTTCACCGGTTATCAGGGGAATGTACTCCGGGGTTACTCCACTCGGGGGCATTCCGTAAAATCAACTCAGATAATAATGTTTGTTACACGCTAACATCTAACAGTTAAATATCAGGAAACCATTTAATGTTATCAGGCAGGAATTAGTATCAGGCAGGAATTAGTTATCAGGTAGGTATCAGGTATCAGGTAGCAGTTACCAGGCGGTGATCCTAGGTTTCCCCTCGATCACCAAGTTATCAGTTTGTAGTCTAGTTTTCATGACTATACAGTTTAGTAGGCTCAAGCAGGTTTAAACCCTATATGGGCAAAGTTAAGGCTTGGCGATCATAGGATTCCCCGAGATTGCCAACAGTAGTGCATGGCGACCCTAGGTTCCCCGAAGTTGCCAACAGTAGGTTGGGTGGAGCTCACTGAGACATTATGTCTCATCCCATTCCTTCTGATGCAGGTTCGCAGGTAGCACGCATCAAGGGTAAGGAGAAGGACTTTGGACTGATCGTGCTGGTTTCAAGTTGTTCTAGTTATCATGTATTCATATGTTGTATTATGATGTATATTATCATAGATGTTTTGTATTAACAATTAGATGTATTGATACTTATGTTATGTATCATAATCAGTTAAACTTTCTGTATTGTAAATTAATGCATACAGTACGAAATTCTAATACTTGTATAAGATCCTAGACAATCTTTATATGAGTGTTACAATTTATTTTCATTATTTATTTTTGCACTTTTATTTAATGTCCAGCATACCATGCATTTTTATTTCTTTTTTTATTTTATGCAACATATTTATTTAATGTCTTGCATATCATGCATTTTTATTTTTATTTTATGCAACATATTTATTTAATGTCTAACATTTGATGCATTTTTATTCTTTCTTTTTATTTTATGCAACATATTTATTTAATGCAAAAATCATCTCATGCATTTTTTATTTTATTTATTTTTGTTTTTTTGCATATTTTTTTTATTTTTATGCATTTGTAATTTTATTTCATTTATTGCTTTATTATTTCTATGTTATTGTTGGTACTTATAATGTATTTAGGGACAATGTAAATATAAATGAGAATTGCACCGACACACACATTTATTTATTCCGTTTTATGTAAAAAAATGATAAAACGATAAAACGCAAAAATGGAAACGATCCGAAGAAAAATACTCTCACTTTGATCCAACGTCATTTTGAGGGATCCGGTGCGCTTTAGATTATCTCAGCACACTTAGTTTTATTGGACTTTAGGAAGTAATCAAAAATTTCAAAAACATTCAAATAATCAAAAACCAAAAACATTTCAAATAACAAAAGCCAAAAATAATCTTTTCTCAATTAAATTTCATTTATAAGTCAATTAGTTCCTACATTTTCTTCAAAAAACAATTTCAATCAATTTTAAATTATTTTAAACTTTTTCATCAATTAAAATCAACCAAACTCACATTTTTATTCTTCTATGCTTTTTCGGCCTCTTATCTTCTCACAAATATTTTCAAAACTTTAAAATCAATCATAACAAACTACCCGACTTTTTACCCCAAACTACGTGATTTTGATCCCGCTCGGGTACGTAGGCAAAAGACTTTGTCTTTCTAAATCAACAAAATACCAAAAACATTTTTCTTCTCTTTTATTAATCACTTTAATTTTTTTTTTTTTACATTCAGACATTTATTTACAATTTAGCATAAAGATAATTAAAAACAAGAGGTTCCTATAGAGTACTATAGACGTTTAGGGTGCTAATACCTTTTCTTTGCGTAACCAACCCCGGACCTTGATCTCTAAAAACAAAAAGGTTTTTTTTTTCGAACTCTCCCCCTTTCCTCGGAAAAAAAATAAAAGATCGGTGGTGAACTTAAAATTGCGAGTCAACGTTAATTAATAACTTGATATCCAAAAATCACCGCGACAATATTGCATTGAACTTTGAAAGTGACACTTAAATAAAAACAAAACTTTTTTAAGAAAGAGACACTTAAAAAGAACAGAAGGAGTATCTTTTATTCAGGTTATGCTCTTTGTATGTGTTGGAATTAGAGTGCGCAATGCAAAATATACAGGAGCCTTAAAATATTACTTTCTTGTGGAATTTGAACAATCTAATTTACCGCACAACCAACAACAACAATGCAACAATAAAAGGAGTAAAAGCCGTAAATTAGAACACCAGTATTTTTAACATGGAAAACTCCTCTCAGTATGAGAGAATAAAAACCACGAGACCTACCGGCCAAAAACTTATGGTTACAATCAATGTCTTCCTAAATCTCTAGGAACCGACAATCATCAAATAATCACCAACTATGTTGATTCTAACAATGTTTTATTATTATTAATAATAATAATAATAATAATAATAATAATATTTGTCTTCTTATTTTATATCTGGTGTCGCAAGAGAACACGAATGCACATAATATTTTCATTTTTTTATATAATGTTTTTATATATTTATTCCAATTTGATTTTGTTTTTTCTTAAATATTATATTATAAATGTAATAATATTAATATATGTATACTAGCAAGTACCCTTCTATTTGTACCCAAAAAAAAAGTACCCTTGAAAAAACGTATATTAACAAGGAGGCATTGTACAAAAAGTTATATTTTATAGGATTAAATACCTATTTGTTCCTTTAACTATTTAAAAAAGTTTGTTTTTTATATAATAAATAAAAAGTATTTTAATTTTCTTCTCCATGAGGTTATCTCAGTTGGTAATGGACATTGTATAATATATTGTAAGGGCTGATGTTCAAACCCCGGACACCCCACTTGTTTATCTTAAGGTGAATTTATAGGGAGTAGACTATATGCCAAAAAAAATTATTTTAACTTTAAATATGATCATTTTGATCTAATAAATTATGTAATGTAAGGGACTAAATAGAACATTTTTAAAGTTAAGGGATCAAGTTGTGTTAAGTTACATAAGTTAACGAACTAAATTGATCATTTTAGAGTTAAAGTAACAAAATGAACTTTTTAAAATAAGTTAAGAGACAAAAGAGATATTTATGCATATTATTTGTGTATAATTTAAGTCAAATTTTGACATTTTTTTTTTTACTTTTATTAATATAACTCACATTTATAAAAAATTGTTTATATCATTTAAGATATTTAACAAAAATTTTATGTTCAAGTTTGATTTCTAAATGAAATAATTTTTTATCTGACTTTATTTACTAGAGGCCTTCTACCATAACTATTCCTCCTTCAAGCCATTTTCTTCACTAATCTTGAATACTTCCTCAACCTGACCCCCATTCTTGAATTCAGTTAACTCTTTCTCCTTTGAACTAGTTTCATCACTACCCTTGTCATTAAATTGAGGATTCACTTGCTTGAATTCAGTTGAATCTTCCTCCTTGAAACCATTTTCTTCAGTCACCTTGGATATTTGATCAATTGTAGGTCCATAAGCCCAACTGCATACTAAATAATACAGTAGATTAAGAGCATTAATTCCAGCTAGAACCAAATAATACTTGTCGAAACGACCCTTGTTAATATTATCAGAAACCCATCCTTCTTTGCCTCGACCTGAAGTAGCGTTTTTTATAACGCTGAATACAAAAGAAGATACCAAGTTTCCGGCAGCCATTGCCAATCCAGAAAGTACAGAAGAAACACTTGCCATAGTCTTAGGAAACTCTCTGTAATAAAACTCATTTTGGCCAATAACATTGAATGCTTCAGCTATACCAGCCAAACAAAGTTGAGGTGCAAGCCACATTGCAGACATTTTCAACACTCCATGAGTATCATTCAAATATCCTTTTTTGATTGCTTCCTTTCTCCTTATAGTCTCAAAAATTGCTGCAACTACCAAGTGAAGAAAATTAAAAAACAACCCAATTCCCATTCTTCTCTTTGGACCGATACTCACTGGTTTCCCTCTTATCTTTGATGCTAAAGGAATAAGAACACGATCATAGATAATTATCCATATTAATACTGAAACTATCAAGATAACAGAAAAAGATGCTGCTGGTATTTCAAAGTTTGAAGTGATATGTCGGTCTAAAGATTTAGCTTGCAACAATCCAAATGAGCCTCCAATGTTAATAGACATTGTGATCCCTGTTGACCACAACTGGAATAACTTTAATAATGGCTTTTAGTTCTTCAACTTGATCTACTGTGCAAAGACTCCAACGATTTATTGCTGAACCATCTGAGGCTATATCTTGTTCACGATCCTTAATAACAGAAGCTTTATTTAGAAACCTGAAAATATAATCAAATGTTTAATATGGGGAATGATTTTTGTACTACCTGAATTTTTGTTCAGATAACACAACTGATTTAATCGTATGTACAAAATAAGCAAAAGCTAAAAAGATGGTATAGTAATTTGATTCTATATACCTTAGTCTATCAGTTGGAACAACAAGATCTGAGTCTTTTTTGTGATGGTAGAATTCAGGTGAGGTTTTTGGTGGCAATGGAAGTTTTCTGTTCTTATAGGCAGCAACAGAAACATGTGCAAAACCAGTGAACAAGCTGGTTTTTTGTGTAATTTTCACATAAAGAGGAGAAGCAAGAAAGAATAAGAGAGTGGATAAAAGCATGAGTGCTGCTGGAACACCAAAACCAATTTTCCAACCAAGATTATCTTGGATATATACTATTCCAGTGAAAGCTACTATGACAGCTATAGTTGTGAAAGCGTAATACCAACTGAAGAATATTTCCAAAGCTCTATGGTTATTGGAATTATCTTTTCTTTTCACTTGGTCTGCACCAAATGCTAAAGAACATGAAATACCACCATTTCCAATTGCTATCAGAATTAAGGCAGAGAATAACATTGCCATTTGACCTGGTGTTGCTGATGTACAGTCTTCATGTGGATTGTTGCATGCAGGAGGCCGCTGCTGCCGCGATCATGGCTGTTAACCACATCAGTGACATTCCCTGTAACAACAATCAAACAAAAAAGAGGCATCATTAACAACTTTTCTCATTATACCAATAATTTCAGAATATTAATTGAATATACCAAGTTTGGTGGAACTTTTTTCCGTTGTATGATTCATTTTCATACAAGTGAACATATCACTTTTGAATCATAAAAAGGAACCTGAGGATAATTTATCAGAATCTCATAGTTGAATATTATATTTAACTAGTATAATAATTGATTGTCTTGCCTAAGACATAGAGTCCTAATTGAGGAAGAATCACAAATCAAGGGGTATTCATTATCCGTCTCTCTGTATGTTTCAAATCACTGTCACCCAGAGACTTAGCCATGGATTCAAGTATTCCTAATAAATCTATAATAAATCAATATGTTGTAGATTCACTTTATATACATGCTTATCTTTTTATCTTTTTATTTTCTTTCTGCACTAAGGTATGGTTATAGTTTAATATTTATATTGACCATGTCTTTTATGTATATGATTAATTCAAATCTATACAATGTACTCCCATATTGGACTTAATAATAGGCATACTAAAGTATGCATGGCAATGGGACGGGGCGGGTTTAAGCATTATCGGCCCCGCCCCCGGCCCCGCTTTCATGTACCTGCATCCGCCCCAACCCTTTTGGAGGTAACAATTGAACACTCACCCCACCTCCATTGGGGCGGGTTTCCCCTCCCCGCCCCACCCGCAGACATTGTATCTTTTGAAAAAAAATTTAAAACTGCATTTTTTTTTTCATTTTTTTATATCAACAAAAAAACAATACTCCCTCCGTCCCTTTTTATAGAAGTAGTTTACAAAAATTACGTGTATTAAGAAAAGTTGTTGGAGCAATAAAGTTGTCACAAATATGTGTGACTATTATTAGATTACCCTTAATTAAATATATACTCCCTCCGTCCCTATTTATAGGAGTAGTTTACAAAAGAGTTTTGTCCCTAAATATAATATCATATACAAATTCCTAGATGCATTAATTACTTTTTTTCTTCCAAATATACCCTTTATTAATACTATCAATTTGTCTTGGTATATGAAAAGTTAACATTTAATATATATTTAATTAAGGGTAATTTAGTAATAGTCACACACATTTGAGACAACTTTATTACTCTAACAACTTTTCTTAATACACTGTGATTTTTGTAAATTACTCCTATAAAAAGGGACGGGGGAGTATTTAATGTTAACTTTTCATATACCAAGACAGATTGGTAGTATTAATAAGGGGTATATTTGAAAAAAAGAGTAATTAATGCATCTAGGAATTTGTACATGATCTTATATTTAGGGACAATTTTTTTTTTGTAAACTACTACTATAAAAAGGGACAGAAGAAGTAATTAAATTAATAATAAAAGATCAAATAAACCTCCTTCAAAAACGTAAGATAACTCTAATAAACATGTTTCAATAGAGTAACTATATTAAAAGAGTTTGGTACCTATTTGTAAGTTAATGGGTATAATATTATTAAACATAAAGGGTAAATTAATAATGGGGACGGGGCGGGTGTGGGTGCGGGGCGGGTATAAGCATCCCCCGCCCTAGGCCCGTACTAAAAAATCGGGTTTTTCCCACACCCACACACCCAGTTAAATCGCCTTTTCCTGTTAAATTTGGGGCGGGGCGGCCGAGTCTGAACGGAGGCAAGTTTTGATGCCATGTCTATATTCAAGTCAAAATATAAGAAAAACGCAAGGGAATAAAAAAGGGAAGTAAACCAAAATGAATATCTAATAATATTACCAGGAAACTGATAAAAGAACCTATTCCAACACCTAGGAATCGACCCACATAAGAATCTGCAATATAAGCACCAATCAAAGGTGTGAAATTGCCAGCTGCAGAGGATATGAGAAGTATCTGGGTAGCTGTCGCAAGATGAAGGTTGTATGATCCCATGAAATACAATGTCATGTTGGGCATTAGTCCCAAACTTGCCATCCTAGCAAGTGCTTCATTTCCTGCAATCAAAACAATCACAACAGCAACAACAAAACCATATTAATATTATACATCAAAATTCAAGCTCATTCAAAGTAAAAATAAAATAAAATAAAAATGCATGCAAGTCATAGATAAGATACCAATGATAAAAGGCATGGTGACAAGACCACCCTTGCGTCTTTGTGGTTTTTGTTGAGAAACCATTTCTTCTTCATCAGCAGCATCAACAGAACAAAGTTGAATTTCCATCTCCATTTTTTGATTGGTAATAATGTTTCCTAATGCAAAAGAAAGATACAAAGAGAAGTAGAGTGAAGTGTTAATTTAAAGTAGCTAGGAATGTTGATGCAAATTTTATTTTATTTGAAGAAAGCGTGTTTTGATGCAAATTATATTTTAAGTTGAGAAAACAAAAAATCAGAAGACTTAAAAACTTATGTGGAAATATTAACAAATGTGCAAAGATATCTATTAAGGAATTATAAAAGTTGAAAAAATATTACTTTAAATATTTATTAAAGAATTATAAAAGTTGAAATAATGTTACTTTAAAAATGATATATTTTACTTTTTAAAAATTGAAAAGATATTTTTTTAATGTAAAATATATTTTTTTTCCTTTTATTTTGAATTACTTAATTAGTACATATGGGTAATCGGTATAATCCAAAACTTATCTACTAATAATTTATACAATATATAAAGAAAATCGACTTAAAATACATGAGTTTGGGCTTACTTTTTAATTACATATTTTACCCTTCATTTAAACTTTTATTTACTATTTTATCCTTTAATAATATTATTTTAAATTTTAATTAAAAAACTAAATCCCATTAAAATAGGAAATATCCCACTACAATAGGAACAATATTATATATGAAGAGGATAGATATTTTGGGCTGAATTTGTATAATTCCAATTATACCCTTAAACAAATTTTCCTATATTAATGTTATATTGTCGGTGGCATTATTAAAAAAGATAAGAATTTACATTATATTTGTTAAATTACTGTTGTTATTGAAAAAGATAAACATGGTTTTTTGCGTTTATTACAATTTAAAAGTCACAAATATTTGTACTTATAATTTTAATCAAAATCAAAATTTTCATATAAAACACCGTTCATAATTATTTTTTGAACACGCTAAAATGAGATATATTACCAGAAAGAAAAGAGTCTACCCCTTAGCACAAGGTGTGCAAAGAGTAGTAGACACTAAAGTATTACAAAGAGACCAAAATAAAAGACAGTCAACTAATCCTCAAACAAACAAGGGGTGCTGCCACCACATATGAGAACCAAAAGGAAAATAAATATTTTTAGCTTTTAGCCACCCTAAAGAAGAAAGTTTAACTTTGTCCAGCAGCTGTAGAATTCAGTCTAGACCACCCACACGCTGCAAAGCCAGATTAGTTGCATAAACGAACGTCGGGGTTTAAAGCTTCCTGACGAAAAAACAAATTGCATAAAGTGATCTGAAATCTGACGGGGATCCACTGAATGCACACCAATCCAAGTCTTGACATGCTGCCAAAGTTCTCCAAAAAAAGGGAAATGAAGAAAAAGATGATCCGCGGACTCATGATGACCACAACCAGAGACACAAAACTGAGGCTCACTGGGTATAATCCGATGACACACTAGGTTATCCTTGGTCGATAATCTGTTGCGCAAGAGGCGCCAAGCACATATTGAAACCTTGACAGGAACATTTTTATGCCACACATCAGCTGATTCTGCAACATCAGTATGCATCTCCTGCATTGATGACATTTTGTCATTACTCTTTTAGTAGGCATTTTTCATGTAATTTTAGAGTTATTCATTGTAATTCATGGAGCTGCAAGCCACAAAAAATACATAAATTTGAGTTTTGAAGATTTAGAATTCGGCCACCGAATGCCCAGCATCGGCCACCGAATTTGCTGCTAAATCTTCACTGTTGCTACGACAAAAATTGGCCACCGAACTCATACAATCGGCCACCGAGTCTTCATGCTGAGCCACGCGTTTTAATGCAATTCGGCCACCGAATTGAGGGACTCGGCCACCGATTTTCACAGGCCTATTTAAGAAACATGCGTTTTCTGAATTAGGGGTTCACGATTTTGGAGACCTAGAGGCATATTTTGGAGCTGAAGCTTTGGAAATTCATAGCCAATTATCAATACATGTATGAATCCTTTAATTCTTGTTAGTTATCTTGTACTTTAGCTATGAGTAACTAATCTCTTTGTGGTTGAGACTTAGATGAATCTGATGTAATCCTATGGGAACCCTAATTTGTTGAACTCCTTTGAATATCAATGAAAGTCTAGTTTTTATTCATATTACTTTGTGCTTAATGCTTTTTGTATGTTCATCATAGACTACTAGCCCTAGCTTTATGAATATGCAAATTGATCGTAGAGATTGAATGACCACTAACCCTGGCTTTTTACTCGAATCTAGGTAATAAGTTTAACCTAAGTAATTAAGCTAGAGATAGACAATTATTAGGTTATGACATAGGGATTAACGGACTTTTAAAACCTCCAACGGTTTCGAACTCGCTTAAGAGATTAAGGTGTTGTCACTTGCGGGGAGAATTCTAGGTCAAGAGATTGGGTAAAATTAATATGTTAATCTGTCGTTGAACTAGATAGACATTGATTGAATTAGGAGTGCAAATTACCATAAGAGAACTTCAGAGGAGTCGAAAGTCTTAGCCATTTTTCTCTCTAAATTCTTAAAACCTATCGTTATTACTTTTTAATCAATTTATTTTACAAATCTAATTCAACTGCCTAGGGCAACCCTGAATTTTTAAAACATCCTTAATAATAACGACATTGCGGAGTAGAAGTTGAAACAGTCCCTGTGGAGACGAACTTATAAATTTTATTACTTCGATGCATTTTTAGTACACTTGCTAAAAGTCTATCAAGTTTTTGGCGCCGTTGCCGGGGACTGTTGAATCATTTCAACTGTGAAATTTGGTTATTATTTAGGATTTCTGTCATTTACGTTTTAGTTTGTATAGTGAAAAAAAAATTATAAAAAAATTATGATTTATGCTCTTCATATCTCTTTCTTGTGCTTTACTACTGAAAGGTATTTCTGAGTTTTGTAGCAATGTGGGATAGTCGGTCGCTGATTGAATCAGAAGAGATCGATATCCTTTGTTATGAAAAATGGATGATCTCTCTACATATAAAGGATTTGGAAACAAGATTGAGTATGTGCTGCGATTTTTGTGGAGGCTATCATAGTAGTTACTATTGTGAGACGCAATTCATAGAAAAAGAAGAAGAGTAAGAGGTGATCAACATTGATTACAATACTCAACTACAAAATATTTTAGATGAATTCTTGAGGTTAAATCGAGATTCATTTGAGAAATTTGACGTTCAGTGTGGTGATCTTGTTGAAAGAGCATATGAGTCTCAGAAGAATTTGGTTGAGATGGAGACTGAGTGTCAGGCTATTGTGGTTGAAGAAAATCCACAAGTGTGGAATGCTGGTCTCTACCTGAAGTCTCAACAAATGGGGTTTAAAGAAACCACTCATGTGCAAATGGATACATGTCCTTCTCCAAGGTGGGAGAGCTCAAATACAGTGGGTGCATGGGAGTATCTGACTCTTTGTGCCAAATTCATGGAATTCCTACCAAACAAGAGGAAGAAGAAGGATGATATATTTTTTCTGTCATTTCTGCCACCCTAACAGTGGTTGAAGCGTCAAGCTCAATGACATAAAACAAAAGCGCTTGATGGGAGGCAACCCATCCTTTTATTTTTCTCTAATTTTTTTTTATGTTGTTTGTTTCCATTGTTGAGTCAAATAATTGTCAGCATGTTGGAAGAATTTCGAGTATGCCCCTATTTTGTAATGAATTTTCACTTGTTTATTATTGATGAATTTGTTTGTTTAATTGACTTTTTCCAGTTTCGTAACAATTGTTTGATCAAGTGGTAATCAAAAGTTCATAAGGGGGTAGAGGCTTGGAACTCAAAGGCGAAGTGTACGGCATTGTGCGGATAGGTAGTCACAACTCCCAGAAATCATAACTTGTAAGGTCATTGCTAAAATTTTATTTTTCAATTTACTTTAAAGAGTGTTCCATGCAACTACATTTCTAGAACTTGTGATTTTTCTCTATTGTTGATTGGTCTTGTCATACACACACTAAGGCAAAGTGCTTGGTACCATGACCCTTTTTTTTGAAGCCTACCTGGAGTATTTTTGTTTGAATCTTATACTTTAAGTGTTATGACCCAAATATTGGTTTGGAGTTAGGTTGTAGGATGTGCTAAAACATAAGTTTGGGGTTGCTTTTGGAATTTGCAACCAACTAAGTTTGGGGTAGGGGTACTAGAGAACTAAAGAGAGTCAAATACCTCTCAGAGTTTGAAAATCGAAAAAAATGCACAAAAGGTGCAAGAAAAAAAAATAGAAGAGACAAGATAAATGTATTAATGAAAATATTATTGTCTCAAAGATGAAAGAGTTATCTAGACTTGTGTTCATTTTGTGGGGAGAATGAGGTTAATGTTCAAATTTTCCAATATAGTAGGAAAGCTTAACTCCAATATTTGTTTAACCTACTTTTCCAAAAATTATCTCACCTTCACCTAAGCCCCGTTATAACCCTTAAAGACCTTTACGGTGTGTGTTGACATGGACTTTGATTGAAGTTTAGAAATTTTTCAAGCTTATGGTAATATGTAGACCTGCATGTCGACTGTGGGAAAACCCTTATAAAACTGTTGCTTGGAGTTGTGAATTGTGGATGTAGTCAAGCCAGCTGGCCCATCAAATGGCTAGCAAGGAGATGAACTTTTGGTACTATCACTTGGTTAGGTAAATTGTTATTTTACTGTCATATGTCAATTCTACAAGTAAATTCCTTGAGGACAAGGAATGATTCAAGTTTGGGGTTGTGACGACATTCTGTCATTACTCTTTTAGTAGGCATTTTTCATGAAATTTTAGAGTTATTCATTGTAATTCATGGAGCTGCAAGCCACAAAAAAGACATAAATTTGAGTTTTGAAGATTTAGAATTCGGCCACCGAATGCCCTGCATCGGCCACCGAATTTGCTGCTAAATCTTCACTGTTGCTACGACAAAAATCGGCCACCGAACTCATACAATCGGCCACCGAGTCTTCACGCTGAGCCACGCGTTTTAATGCAATTCGGCCACCGAATTGAGGGACTCGGCCACCGATTTTCACAGGCCTATTTAAGAAACATGCGTTTTCTGAATTAGGGGTTCACGATTTTGGAGACCTAGAGGCATATTTTGGAGCTGAAGCTTTGGAAACTCATAGCCAATTATCAATACATGCATGAATCCTTTAATTCTTGTTAGTTATCTTGTACTTTAGCTATGAGTAACTAATCTCTTTGTGGTTGAGACTTAGATGAATCTGATGTAATCCTATGGGAACCCTAATTTGTTGAACTCCTTTGAATATCAATGAAAGTCTAGTTTTTATTCATATTACTTTGTGCTTAATGCTTTTTGTATGTTCATCATAGACTACTAGCCCTAGCTTTATGAATATGCAAATTGATCGTAGAGATTGAATGACCACTAACCCTGGCTTTTGACTCGAATCTAGGTAATAAGTTTAACCTAAGTAATTAAGCTAGAGATAGACAATTATTAGGTTATGACATAGGGATTAACGGACTTTTAAAACCTCCAACGGTTTCGAACTCGCTTAAGAGATTAAGGTGTTGTCACTTGCGGGGAGAATTCTAGGTCAAGAGATTGGGTAGAATTAATATGTTAATCTGTCGTTGAACTAGATAGACATTGATTGAATTAGGAGTGCAAATTACCATAAGAGAACTTCAGAGGAGTCGAAAGTCTTAGCCATTTTTCTCTCTAAATTCTTAAAACCTATCGTTATTACTTTTTAATCAATTTATTTTACAAATCCAATTCAACTGCCTAGGGCAACCCTGAATTTTTAAAACATCCTTAATAATAACGACATTGCAGGAGTAGAAGTTGAAACAGTCCCTGTGGAGACGAACTTATAAATTTTATTACTTCGATGCATTTTTAGTACACTTGCTAAAAGTCTATCATGCATCATGAGCATTTGATATACACCACAGACAGTATAACCTTCAACCACATTAGGTCGCCACTGCCAGATATCACTAATTGTGTCCTGCAAAGAAACATTAGAAAGCAAAGACCGACACTCCCCCTCTTACTCTTCCTCCCAGGCTAACAAATGCCGACGCCACACTCAAGCTTCCCCTCACTCACCCCACCCTAAAGAAAACATCTCCGCCACCGTCAAATCTCTATGAACAGATAAATCATAAAGCTGCCCAAACCTCTCCTGAGGGGCACCGTACCCACCCAACAGTCTGTCCAGAAAAATGTATTCTGACCATTCCCCACCTTCTTCTAGATGCTTTCCACAAACCAACTACTTCCCTCCACCCCCTCACAGATGCTCACAATGTCCTTTCACCAGGCCAAACCACTCCTCCCCCATCTTTGATGTGCCCCCTCTGCTCGCCGTAGCGAGAGGACAACACCTTATACCAATAACCCTCCTGATTCACCAGACACCTCCAACACCACTTCCCTAAAAGAGCTATGTTAAATTCCTTCAACCTCCTGCACCCCCAAACCACCAACCTCCTTACTCGTGCAAATAGACAACCAGTCAACCCACACAATTTTCCTATGGTCCTCACTCCCACCCCAAAAAAAATTAATTAATATAGAATCAATAGAGGAGATTATACCTGAGGGAGATTTGAAAAAAGAAAGGGCGTAGACAGGTAGAGAAGACAGGACAAATTTAAGAAGAATTAAGCGGCCTCCAAAAGACAAGTTTCTACTCTTCCATTCAGACAGTCTAGCTTTTATTCGGGCAAGAATAGGTTCCCAAAAAATTAAGCGTCTAGGATCTCCGCCAATAGGAAGGCCTAGGTAAACAAAAGGTATCCGCCCAATTTTACAAGACAAAACCGAAACCGCTTCTTGCAACCAACAGTCATCAATATTAATACCAACCAACATGCTCTTGTGGAAATTCACTTTCAACCCCGACATAGCTTCAAATATTACAAGGACAACACGTAAGACCCTGACATTCGCCCAACTCTTAACCCCAAGGAGTAACGTATCATCCGCAAATTGTAGGTGAGATACCACCGTAGGCGTTTTCGCACCAACCGAGTAACTAGTAAATAAATTTGCCTCCACCACCGCAGACATCAAAACATTTAAACCTTTGGCTACTAGAAGGAAGAGGAAAGGAGAAAGGGGATCGCCTTGCCTCAACTCCCTCATGAATTGGAATTCATCAGTCGGACTTCTGTTAACCAAAACCGAAGCAGTCGTCGTTCCAACACACTCCTTCATCCATATCCTCCACAAAGTTGGGAAACCCATCTTACCCATGACATCATCCAAATAACCCCAATCTACGGAGTCGTAAGCCTTTTCAAAATCAGCCTTGAACAATACAAATCTTTTTTCAACTTGCGGGCCTCATCAACAACCTCATTGGCTATAAGAATACCATCAAGGATCTGCCTATCCTTCACAAAAGCTGACCGAGTTGCTGAAATCACGGTACCCGTAACCCTTCGCAGTCTATTTGCCAAAATTTCAGCCAAAATTTTATACAAAGCAATTGGTCGAAAATCATTCAATCTCCGAGGGTTATCAATTTTTCGGAATCAGAGCAATAAAAGTGTTGTTAATACCTTTCGACAGACGACCATTCCGGTGAAACTCAGTTATGAACCGCATAATATCCTCCTTTAAATCAGTCCAAAAATCCCGGATAAACCCCAAATGAATGCCATTTGGACTAGGACTTTTGTAACTCTCACAATCCCACACTGCGCCTTAACTTCATCCAGGCTAAACGACACAGTTAGACTAACGCCCTCAGCAAAGGACAGACCACGGAAATGTAAGTTCTCCACACTCGGTCTAGAAATATCAATAGCCTTAAAATGATTTTGAAAATGGTGAAATACCACTATCACGGACCTGAGCCACACCCTCCACAGGGGCGCCATCCACCAGAATAGTAGAAATAGTGTTGCTGACGCCGTCTACTCGACATAATAGCATATAAGTATTTTGAATTTGCATCACCTTCGCGAAGCAAAAGCAACCTCGTTTGCTGCCACGAAATACTAGCATTTAACCTGGATAAAGAATGAAGTTCGATAGCACAACCGTGAAGGCCGTCCACTTCTTCCTCGGAGTAGCAACTCCACCTCACCCTTAGCCTCCAAGAGCGAAATACGCTCCTTTAAACAATTAATTTTGCCCGGTAAATTCGAAGAATGAGACAAATGTCATTCCTTCAGAGCCAACTTAATCAGCTTCAACTTTTCCTTTAACACAAAACCGCCCCACCCTGCCACTTGAAAAGACTCCCATTTTTCGCGCACAAACTTATGGTACCCTGGAATATCATACCAGTATTTTAGCATCCTGGTTGGTCTGTGGCCCCAATTCTCCTCATCAACAGATAAAATCACCGGACAATGGTCAGACAGACCTCGTAATGCCACAGTCTGTGCACAATTTGCCCACCGTAAACACCAGTCTTCGGAAAACAAAAACCGATCCAGACGACTCATAGAATTCTCATCTCCTTTAAACCAAGTAAAGTTGCAGGCCATGGATGGGAAGGTCAATAAGATCATTATTATCAATAAAATCATTAAAAGGTTCGCTATCCATAGAAGGAACAGGAACCCCCCTCGATCTTCGTTCCTCAAAACTACGCACCGCATTAAAATCACCACAAAACCAGACAGATTTCCCCATCAACCTCTGGAGTTGAAGAGATAAGGATTGCCACAACACCAACTTATCCCCGTTGTCACAAGGAGCATAAATATTAAACAACCAAAACTCATCATTTGATAGAATGAAGCAACCATGAATAATTAACACATGCTCCTGACTCCACGAAGACCACACCTCCACTGAAGCGGAATCCCACATAACCAACAAGCCTCCAGATGCCCCTAAAGAAGGACGAAAAGAGTAAAACCGCGTTAAATTACCCCATAACGCTGCACAAGTAAGATCATCCACATCTGATAGCTTCGTCTCCTGAAGGCAAACAATAGACGGGCTGTTTTCAACAATTAATTTTCAGACCTTTTGTCGTTTCTCCAAACCACCCAACCCCCACACATTCCAAGAGCTTATCTTCATCTACACCACTACCTCCCCTACACTCAACCACCCCTCCCTCACTAATGCTTCCCCTTACGACGTGACTCCCTCCCCGCGAATGCTATTACCTCTCCTTGCTCTTGACAACACGCCAAACCTATTCGACTTATCACCCTCAAACTTAACACCTATAGCCTTCCCAAAACCACCAATATCCTCCTTAACTACCTCATCATTACCATGTGAGTGTCCGTCATACTCCATCAAATTTTCATAATTGCCCTTTTTAAAACTCACGATCTTCTTACTTTTACGTGTCTAAAGGTCATTTTTCCAAATATAAAATCTACTAACAATATATATACATATATATATATATATATATATATATATATATATATATATATATATATATATATATTGTTCTTCAGCAAATTTCCGTAATTGTCCTTTTTAAAACGCATGGACTTCTTAATTTTATGTGTCTAATAGTCATTTTGTAAAATATAATTTGTTCTTCATCTTAAAAGTGAATTTCTAGTCACCTGACTACTTGACCTAAAAAAATTATTTTAACTTTAAATATGATCATTTTGTTCTCATAATTTATGTAATGTAAGGGACCAAATAGAACATTTTTAAAGTTAAGGGATCAAGTTGTGTTAACTTACATAAGTTAAAAGACTAAATTGATTATTTTTAGAGTTAAAGTACCAAACTGAACTTTTAGAATAAATTAAGGGACAAAAGAGATATTTATGCATATTGTTTACGTATAATTTATGTCAATTTGACAATCTTGTTATGTTCAAACAAAATATATCTGTGTGAACTAAATGATTGTACTTAAGTGGTCAGACTTTATTTATCTTCCAACCAAACTCCGAAATACTAAGATTCCCTTTTCCTAAAAGCCGAAATTAACATCTATATATATATATATAGACACGTGCATGACACGGGTCTCAAACTAGTGTTTCTACACATTTATTTATTTATTTCATCTTTGTGCAGTACTTTTTAATGAAATGCTTTAGAAGAAAGTCTTTGATATAAATTGAGTCATCAAGGATACTGAACAAGTGAAAAGTGATACTAAAATATAGTTAGTAACATTGTTGGTATATTAAGTTACATTTATTTATTTTTTCATTCAGGGGACCAAAAATAAAAGATTTAATTTAAATATATGTAAAAAAAAAAATTATCTCCGCACGATCGGGTATTTCAAGTTAATGTGAACAATGTGTTGTCTTTTTTTTTTGGTACATAAGAGGGCCAAAGGCCAAACATAAAACTAAACAATTAATTGAACATGTCTAAGAAAACAAGTCTCCGAAATATCATAAAAAAGAAACCTATGAAGCTCACTAGGTGCATACTCCAATCTAGCAGCAACAAAAGAGTCTAAAGAAAGCTAAAGGTCGTCAGCCAATCAGCACAACCACTATCCTCCCTCCAAGTATGACGAAACTGGACATGTCAATCCAAAGCCAAAAGGTTATGAATACGCCGCACCAACGTGGAAATGGCTCCACTAAACTTACAACTACCAGTAACCATATCAATAAGAGTTTTAGAGTCGCTTTCCACAATGAGCTGTGTAATATGTTCTCGCCAAGCCATATCCAAACCAAGATACATGTCCCACAATTCAGCATGAAGTGCGTCATACACTCCAATCCTTCTAATGTAGCCTTTTAACCATCTTCCATCACAATTGCGAAAAAGGTCACCACAACCTAAATTCTCTCCACCACCTTTGCAAGCATCGTCACTGTTGAGTTTTATCCAACCTTCAAGGGGTTTATCCCAACCTACGTAGATCGTCTCTTTTATTTGAAGACTGTGATGAGGCGGAAGGGTTGAGCAAAGGTCTATCTCTCTAGTAAAGTTTTGGATCACCATGTCAAGGTTGTTTGGCTGGTGAAAATCATTTTCAAAGATAGATTTGTTTCTCCACGTCCATAAGAACCAACAAGATGTCATGAAAATAGTCTTCTAGTACTTAGTAGTAGCACATATGCCAAGCTTGCCGAGGTTGTTGAAAATCCAGTCCCTACAATCAAAAGTAAAGAAACCAGTTATGAAATCAGATGGAACTAGGTGGAGCCATACTTGAGTTGCATAGACACAATCCCAGAGCACATGAATGGTAGTTTCATATTCTCTCCCACATCTAGAACAAAGTGGAGATATGCCCACTCCCCACTTGCTTCTACGAAAGTTGGTAAGGATGCGCTCTTGGGCCGCAAGCCAGATGAAAGTTTGAATACGATGAGGTCTTTTCCAGTCCCACGAAGAATTCCAATCTCCATGTTGCAACCTATAAGCACTTTGAATGGTAAACTGATGAGTATTAGTGTCGTCCCATCCCATAACACCATGCCCATCTGCATCAATTGGGGTTGGTAAAGCAACCACTTGATTCACAATATTAGTTGGCAAATTTTCACGCAAAAATTTAGGTTCCAATCTCCCTCTGCATTGAAAACATCTCGCACATAAATGGCAGTATCAATGAAATTTTGGGAAGCTGATGGGAGGAGCTTCTGTTATGGACCCACATATCAAGCCAAATTTTTTTTATGTCTTCCATCCTCTATTTGCCAAAAAACATGGCGTTGAAAATCATTCCAAACTCCAACCAAAGCTTTTTAGAGGGGGGATTATAAGGCTGAGAGTTGCATGAAACCATAAGATCGTTATTTCCATCATACTTGCTGATAAGAACTTTGCACCATAGCTCATCTGGTTCATTTATGAGGTTTCACATCATCTTCATGAAGAAAGCCTCATTCATACGATACAATGCGTTGCATTTTATTCCTTAAAAAAAGTAAAATATGTGTTGCCTTTTAAGATGCCTTAATATTTATTTTTCACCTGTAGACTTCTTTTATAAAAGGATATTTGTAAAACTAAATGTTTGAAATTGTACTATTGTTCATGTTGTGTCTTCTACAATGTTGTTGGCAAAATCTATGTGACTTTCGTTGTGTTTTGTTACCATTTCATTATTATCTTTTTATACTATACACGTAATGGTTTTGGTTATGCATATTAGTTGGTATTATCCCAGGTATTAAGTAAATGTTATTAATACACAAATGTCATGTTAATAATACCCAAATGTTATTAATACCTGTAGACTCCTTAATTAGTGCCCCAGAGGTACTAGTTACTCCCTCCGTCCCTTTTTATAAGAGTAATTTACAAAAATCACGTGTATTAAGAAAAGTTGTTAGAGTAATAAAGTTGTCTCAAATGTGTGTGACTATTACTAAATTACCCTTAATTAAATATATATTTAATGTTAAATTTTCATATACCAAGACAAATTGATAGTATTAATAAATGGTATATTTGAAAAAAAAGTAATTAATGCATCTAGGAATTTGTATATGATCTTATATTTAAGGACAAAACTTTTTTATAAACTACTCCTATAAATAGGGTCGGAGGGAGTAACATTTTCTATACAACTATTACTAGTATGCTTATACGTCCGCGTGTCATGACACCCTAATAGCGGGCCTACACGAGTATCATACTAATTTATTGACAATACTTAACTAATCTAGCATCCATGTGTCATAATCTTAAGGTCCAAAAGAAAATCTTAGAAACATAAGAAATTAAAATAACAACTAATATACCAAAATAATAAATAAAATATTTTAACTAATATTTTTTTTAAAAAAAACTAATAATTCATGAATGAGGAGTGCTATGGACACTCACATTCTAACACTCTTTCTAACATTCACTCGTGAAACACACGTGACATGTTGGTCCCATAATATGGAAAAGTGAGGGTTAGAAAGAGTGTTGTTAACATTTGTATGAATGTATTAGACCAACTATAAGCCTTCTATCAACTATTCCTCCTTCAAGCCATTTTCTTCACTAATATTCTTGAATACTTTCTCAACCCGACCTCCATTCTTGAATTCAGTTAACTCTTTCTCCTTTGAACTAGTTTCATCACTAACCTTGTCATCAATTTGTGGATTCACATTCTTGAATTCAGTTGAATTTTCCTCCTTGGAACCATTTTCTTCACTCACCTTGGATACTTGATCATTGTATGGTCCATAAGCCCAACTGCATACTAAATAATACAGTAGATTAAGAACATTAATTCCAGCTATAACCCAATAATAATTGTCGAAATGACCCTTGTTAATATTATCAGAAATCCACCCTTCTTTTCCTCCACTTGAAGTAGTGTTTTCTATAGTGCTGAATACAAAAGAAGATACCAAGTTTCCGGCAGCCATTGCCAATCCAGAAAGTGCAGAAGAAACACTAGCCATGGTCTTTGGAAACTCTCTGTAATAAAACTCATTTTGGCCAATAACATTGAATGCTTCAGCTATCCCGGCCAAACAAAGTTGAGGTGCAAGCCACATTGCAGACATTTTCAACACTCCATGAGTATTATTCAAATATCCTGCCTGAATTGCTTTCTTTCTCCGTATACTCTCAAAAATTGCTGCAACTACAATGTGAAGAAAATTAAAAAACAACCCAAGTCCCATTCTTATCTTTGGATTGATACTCACTGGTTTCCCTCTTATCTTTGATGCTAGAGGAATAAGAACACGATCATAGATAATTATCCATATAAGTATTACACCTATCAGGATTATTGTAAAAGATCCTGCTGGTACTTCAAAGTTTGAAGTGATATGTCTGTCTAAAGATTTAGCTTGCAGCAATCCAAATGAGCCTCCAATGTTAATAGACATTGTGATTCCAGTTGACCACAATGGAATAACTTTAATAATGGCTTTTAGTTCTTCAACTTGATCTACTGTGCAGACACTCCAACGATTTATTGCTGAACCATCTGAGGCTATATCTTGTTCATGATCCTTAATAACACAAGCTTTATTTAGAAACCTGAAAATGAAATCAAATGTTCAATATGGGAAATGATTTTTGTACAACCTGAATTTTTGTTCAAATAACACAACTGATTTAATCCGTGTGTACAGAATATGCAAAAGCTAAAGAGATGGTATAGTAGTTTGATTCTATATACCTTAGTTTATCAGTTGGAACAACAAGATCTGAGTCTTTTTTGTGATGGTAAAATTCAGGTGAGGTTTTCGGTGGCAATGAAAGTTTTCTGTTTTTATAGGCAGCAACAGATACTTGTGCAAAACCAGTGAACAAGCTGGTTCTTTGTGTAATTTTCACATAAAGAGGAGAAGCAAGAAAAAATAAGACAGTGGATAAAAGCATGAGTGCTGCTGGAACACCAAAACCAATTTTCCAACCAAGATGATCTTGGATATATACTATTCCAAATAGAGCTGCTATGACAGCTATAGTTGTGGAAGCATAATACCAAGTGAAGAATATTTCCAAAGCTCTATTGTTATTGGAATTATCTTTTCTTCTCACTTGGTCTGCACCAAATGCTAAAGAACATGAAATACCACCATTTCCAATTCCTATCAGAATTAACGCAGAGAGTAACATTGCCATTTGACCTGGTTTTGCTGATATACAGCCTTCAGGTGGATTGCTGCAAGCAGGAGGCTGCGCCGCTGGGATCATGGCTGTTAACCACAGCAGTGACATTCCCTGTAACAACAATCAAACAAAAAAGAGGGATCGTTACCAACTTTTTTCATTATACCAATAATTTCAGAATATTAATTGAATCATACCAAGTTTGATGGAACCTTTTTCCTTTATATGATTCTTTTTCATACAAGTGAATATATCACTTTTGAATTGTAAAAAGGAATCTGACGAGAATTTATCAGAATATCATAGTTGAATATTTTATTTAACTACTATAATATTTAATTGATATGGGCTCAATATATGTAGACTATGATCTTCAATATATCGGACACACCGCATATTGTTTTGCCTAAGCCATATGGAGTCCTAGTTGAGAAAGAATCACAAATCAAGGGGTATTCGTTATGACATTATCCGTCTATCTTTATGTTTCAGATCAGTGTCGCCCACAGACTTTAGCCATAGATTCAAGTGTTCCTGATATATCTTTAATAAATCAATATGTGTTATTGTTGCTTAAAAAAAAAAACAATATGTTGCAGATCCAGGTTATACATATGCTTATCTTTTTATTTTCCTTCTGCATTAAAGTATGATTAATTAAAGTGTAATATTTATATTGAGCATGTCTTCTATGTATGTGATTAATTCAAATATATACAATTTACTCCCATAATTGGACTTAATAATAGGCATATATATTCAAGTAAAAAGATAAGAAAAACATTATGGAATGAAAAAAGGAAGTAAACCAAAAATGAATATATAATATTACCAGGAAACTGATAAAAGAACCTATTCCAACACCAAGGAATCGACCCAAATAAGAATCTGCAATAAAAGCAGCAACAACAGGTGTGAAATTGCCAGCTGCAGAGGATATGAGAAGTATCTGAGTAGCTGTGGCAAGATGAATGTTGTAAGATCCCATCAAATACAATATCATGTTAGGTCCTAGTCCTGTACTTGCCATCCTAGCAAGTGCCTCATTAGCTGCAACAACAAAACCATATTAATATTATACATCAAAATTCAAGCTCATTCAAAGTAAAAATAAAATAAAATAAAAATGCATGCAAGTCATAGATAAGATACCAATGATAAAAGGCATGGTGACAAGACCACCCTTGCGTCTTTGTGGTTTTTGTTGAGAAACCATTTCTTCTTCATCAGCAGCATCAACAGAACAAAGTTGAATTTCCTTCTCCATTATTGGTAACTAATAATGTTCCTGATGCAAAATATAGATATATAGAAAGATAAGTAGAGTGAAGTGTTAATTTAAAGTAGCTAGCAATGTGGATGCAAATTATTATATTTTATTTGAAGAAACCTTTTTTTTTTGTTCTCTTTCTTTTGGTACAGAAAGCGAGTGGTTTTCCTAAAAAATAAAATATAAGTAAATACCTGTCTGTTCCCATAAGTATGCAAACATACTGTCAATATGTTTTTTTTGATACTATATGCATTTGATAATTTTGGCTTTCTAATATTAAAAGTTGTTGATTTTTTTATAAAAGATTTAAACAATAATTATGCATAATAATATTGTGTCTCCAATGTCTATAAGTTTTTTTAAGAGGGTTGATTTTAACATCAAAAAATGATTAACACCGCAACTTATTCGTTCATTTACCATTTTGTTTCTGCATAAATTATTTTTAGAATAAAATAAAATCTACTATTAAATTTGAAGAATTGTAAAATGAAATGATTGTCAATTTGGTTTCTTGGACAATCAAGTCACTTGCGTATGCGTGTCAGCGTGTGTATGCACTTAAGGTCTCAAAGGTCCCCAAAAATCAATTAAACATTGACGGATATATTTTGAACTACACATGATATTTCTCTGACACTTATATTTTTTGCGACGTCTACTCTGACTTATGGTGTAACTATAAGTGAACTAATTGACATATATAACACTAAGTTTGCATTACCTGCCAAAGTTAAACGTTATAATGCTTAAATGTATGTTATTTGAACAACAAAGTTTAAGATCACTTATAAGACAATTAAATATATATAAAGAAATATAGGTATTAGCACGGAGTAGAGAAACCAAAAATCAATATCATTGTAGTGGATTGTGGATAGACCCTCAGCCACTAAGCCTAGAAAACCAAAAATCAAAAGCCTCTAGAAAAGACTTAAAAACTTATGGAAAATATTAACAAATGTTCAAGGACATCTATTAAGGAATTATAAAAGTTGAAAAAATACTACTTAATTATATATTTTACATTTTTGAAGTTAAAAAAATATTTTTTTAATGTAAAATTTATTATTGTTTTATTTTTAATTACTTAACTAGTGCATCTTAGTATTAGTCTGTAGGGGTATTCAAAACCGAACCAATCTAATAGAAAAACTGCAAACCGAACCAGTCCAAACCGAAACCGCAAAAAATCGCGTTTGGTTCGAATGTATTCGGATCGTTTTCTTACTCAACCGCATGGTTTGGTTCGGTTTGCGATTTTTGTTTTATCAACCAAACCAAACCAAACATGCAACATACGAAAAACACTAATTAAACATGTCACCTAGACCAATATTCATAGAAACTCAATGAAAACTTTTATAAAATGACATATTTTTCCTCTAGTTAAGTTTCTTCTTAATTTTTTATTTCAAAAATATGTTTATGTGTTACTTGAACTTTTAGATAATGATAAAATCTTAGTAGTTGTATTTCTTACGTAATAAGATTATTTTTTGTACACGTTTTTAATTTGGTTTATGTTGTTGGGAATATTGCTAAAAATTTGTTGTGTTTTAGCTATTTAACTTGATTTTAATGTTGAAAACAAAAAATTGTATTGGCTCGATAAAAACCGCACAAACTGATCCAACCCAAACCGCATTGGTTTGGTTTGGTTCAGATTTTATTTTAGAAGTCAACCGAACCAAACCAAATCGCATGTTTTTTTATCTTGTGGTTCAGATAACTTTTAGTCTTAAAACCGAATAAAACCGTACCGCGAACACCTCTATTAGTCGGTATGATCCAAAACTTATTACAATCAATAAAACAAAAAAACTAAAAAGGAGCATGCCAAATTTGTTAGTGGACCCTCACCATTGTCGACGCCTACAATTATTGTTACTAAATTCTCAAATCTTTCATCTTGGTTTCACACCATTTAAAAAAGAAAAATATCTTGGTTTCACACCATACCTCTGCCGTCTAGTAGAAGAGTTTGACTTTCCCCCATA
Source organism: Medicago ruthenica (assembly GCA_018208015.1). Classification (NCBI taxonomy): domain Eukaryota; kingdom Viridiplantae; phylum Streptophyta; class Magnoliopsida; order Fabales; family Fabaceae; genus Medicago; species Medicago ruthenica. The sequence continues at coordinate 101,967,044 of CM031372.1, read as the reverse complement.
ACGTTGACAAATACTTTTAGAACACTAATAAGATGTTTAAAGTGAAAATTTTACTTTAAGATTTGTGTAACACGTTGGAACAGAAAAAAAAAAATTTTTACATAAGAATTAACAATTATTTTTATTTTTAAATCCTTAACAAGAACACTTGTTAGTAAGATTCTTACTCTTTTTTTTATTTATTGTCTATTTATAAAGGAGATAGGTAAACCTAGTAGATTTTGTAAAAAAAAAAACCTAGTAGATCATTAATGGATTCCACATGAGAAACACAAATAATGAGAAAATGAATAATAAATAATAAATAATAAATGAATTAAAGCCAAACTCCACGTGGGGGTGGCATTTAGTTGATAACGTTAAAAACTTTCTTACTGCAGCTCATTTATCCGAATTAAGATACTCTTTATCTTTTATTCTCTCCATTTGTTTCATTGCCAAAGTTTTGATATATAAGTATTTTATAAATGTCTTGAATTTTAAAAATACATGCATTTCTATCATTTATTTAATTCAAAACTATAGTAATAGACATTTCTATTTTTTTATAAATAGAGAGGATCCCAACCTCATTTATCCACCATTAATGTATTGATTATTTTATTTAATTGTTGATCGAAATTTAGGAGGAATGCCTGCAATTTGAGACCCCACAATAACACTATTTTAATGAAAAATGCAAGATGTTTGATTTCAACAAAACAAAACACATTTACCGGTTATCAGTCCCACACTCACCATTTGTCGCTTGAGGAATGCTAATAATAGCACGTTTTAACACACATTTTTTTATTGATTAAAACTCACATGTGTCCTACCAAATCATGCGGGACCCATATAAATTTGGTGGGACCCATGTGAATTTTAACCAATCAAAGAGATTGTATTAAAAAGTGTGTGTTAAAATATGTGTTACTAGCATTTCTCTACGTTATCCTTGATAAAATTACCTTATTTTTCTTTGTTCTCTCATTTTTTAATTTTAAGAAAAATAAATCTAAAAAAAAGATGCAAGGATGCATTCCAAAGTTCACAATAATCACTTGTGATTTTATCTCTTTTTAATTCATCATCAACCAAACAACCACCACATCACACTTTTTTTCATTTTAAACTTCAAATTTTAATCACAACAATAAAAAACCATCCTAGATCAAATTTCTTCCCTTTTTTATTTCCTATTTTTGTTTGAAGGCACTAAAAAATAAAACAAGGGTAAACTATTTCAAAAATTTTGTCAATCGACAAATGGTTCTCTGGTTTTCTCTCAATCTAAACAACAGTTAAAACTTCTTGCCAAATACACATGTTTATTTGGGTTAAATATGTTTTTAATCTATATAATTATTCAAATTTTTCATTTTAGTTCTCTTAAATTTTTCTTCGATTTTTAGTCTTCAAAAGTTTTTAATCATCACTTTTTGTCTTTATTTTTATTCAAAATTTTGTTTTTTTCTATTTAGAGGTATGTTTATAATATTATAAAAATCTTTTGCAAAAAAATAGAAATTTTTAACAAAACATAAATTAAAAAAGTAACAAAAAAACATGAATTTGTATGTTTTTGACGTTTAAAAATTAAGATTTTTTTAAAAAATTCTAATTATTTGAGAAAGATTCTTATAATATTCTAAACATTATTGCAAGAATTCATTCAAAAATTTGATTAATACATCTAAGCTGATTTAAAAGAAGAGATAAAAAATGATGATCAAATGCTTTTAAAAGACAAAAAGTTGGAAGAAATTTTTTAAGAGAATTAAAACAAAAATTTAAAATATTTAACCGTTGCAACCCACACGTGTCGATAAAAAGTTACTTTCCCAATATAAAAAAGTCTTATACTTTCTCACGTTAGCCACCTCCACATGGTTTGATGTTGAGTTGCACTTGCACCTATGCTTGTCAATTTTTATTTTATTTAGTTATAATGATCATGATATAATACCAATTACTCATTATCGTTTAGACCTACCACCAGCGCATACATACCAAAGTATGTTTGGAAAATAACCCGTTCATACTCATATTTCCTTGAATATTATAACCCACATTCATTTAATGAAAAAACACCATACCACTTTTTTTTTTTTTTTTTAGGGAACACTAAACCGACTTGGCCACATAAAAGAATTTAGGAATAATCAACCAATCTTATAATTATTTGTATCTCTCCTTGGAGCACTATAGTTTGTAGACGTCACCTTCTTGACCGGTAATGATAATAAAGTAGTAGCTCAACTCAAGTTGCCTCGAGGTTCACGTGGAGAACGCTAGCTAGCTAGAATTTTTGGAGAAACTTTTATGTTTGTCTTCAAATCATATGTCTAAATCCTAAAAAAATATCATATGTCTGAAATCTTATGGTAGTTTATGGATCTAATATATTAGAAAGTCCGATTGATAAATGGAATATGCCACACTTTATAGAGGGGGCCACTACCATGGTCCAAATTTTATAATCTTGAATACACCCAAATCTACATGTAAATCGTTGCCATCTTTTCCATTGATATCATAACACTTTTTTTAGAATTTACCACAAAAAAACAACAGCCTATCTAACACAAGAATTACTAGAACAGGTGCGAATTTACAATGAGTCCAATAACAAAACAGAAAGGAAAAAAAAAAGGAAAGGGCATAAAAGATCTACAAGGCTAATCTTATACACGGCAAAAAATTAAGCCATCAGTTGTGATAATTAAAAGCAAAAGTAACTTTTCTTACTTTTAACCACACAAAGGATATTAACTTAATTTTGTTTATCAAATTTGCATTTGATCAACCATATTGTTAAAGATTATGTTGTTCCTTTCTTTCCAAATAACTTAAACAGCCGCAAACCAAATGAGTTGTAAATAAGACCGTAAAACTCTTGAAGAACCACTTATTTGAACAACAATAACATCAATCCACTTATGTAAGAGAGACCAAATAATATCAAACTGGTTGCAATGCAAAAACAGATGATCTGCAGTTTCCGCCAAACCACAATCACCTACACAAAGATTATAAGCAGGTAGAAGAATTCTACGTCTGACTAAATTATCCCTTGTGGGAAGTCGATTGCGGAGAAGACACCAAACAAATAACGAAACCTTCAATGACACCTCTTTATGCCAAATATCCGCTACACAATCCACATCAGCGTGCCCTTCAGAAGCATTTAAATAATGATAAACGCTCGTAACTGTGTACCCTTTGATAGGATCGAGCAGGGCCGGTCCAACACTAGATGAGGCCTAAAGCGAACTTCAAAGTGAGTCTTTTTTAGTTAAAAAATATTAATAATATTTTATTTTTATTTGAATTTTATTTTTTTAAAAATTTTGAGATACAAAATCATTTATTAAATTATCATAATTAATTTCATTTAACATTTATTTTTCAATAGGAAATAAAGACAATTCATTTAATCTTTGTTGAAACATTGTAAATGTGATATTGGGAAAACAAAAGCTTAAAAAAATTGAAGCAAACAAAGGGATGAATAATGAAGGAGTTGTTGATGTGTTACTCCGGTTTTAAAGAGAAAGTCAAAATCTAAAATACACACACACACACACACACACAAAGATTTTTTTTTCTTGAAAGAAAACAAATTAGTATCACAATTCTTTTGACACAATGGGATGGAAGACACATTTATTTTTTTGCTCGGAGTCATTGTGTCTTTCTCCGAGGCCTTTAATTTTCCAGAGATTATCTCACTATGGTCATTGGACCTATCACTAATTGGAGACCTTTTTTCCTTAGTAAGAAAATATTATTTTTTTTGGCCTAAAGCCCTTGCTTGGGGCGCCTACCCCTTGGGTCGACCCTGGGATCGAGAAGCCAAAGCCAAGTATCATCAGCATGACCCTGCAAAATAACATTGTGAAGCAAAGTACAACACTCCCCCACCATTTCTTTCTCCCAAGCATGCAACATTCGCTTCCACTTTCAAGCATCCCCTCCCCCCAGCCTAACTGACTCATCTCTGCAACTAGTCGACACTCGTGTCTCAGACAACTCATACACCCAATTTTTATTATTCAACGACGAGATAATAAAATATTCATGAGTGCGTTTGAGAGTTGAGTTTTAAAAAGAAAGAAAGAAGTACTTTCTTTTCTTTTCTTTTTGAGAGGACTTATTTCTTTATTTAAAAAAATAATTATGGTGGTTATTAAATGTTTTTAAAAATAAATTAAATGTGTTTGACATATTACCTATGGTTATTACAATGTTATATTTTCTGCAAAGGTAATCCTTCTAACCTCAAAGCGTTCAATCATTTTTGTTAGGCAATATAGTGAGGTTTTTAGTTGTTAATCAACTTAAGTCTACGATTTATGATGGTGTGATTGATAAAATAAGAAAGGATTTTTTTTTTTTAGATTCTTGGATTCTCTTCTGGTACTATTCCTTTTATCTATCTTGGTATTCCTATCTTTAAAGGTAAAGAAAAAATTGTGCACCATATGCCTTTTATAGACATAATCAAAGAGAAATTAGAAGCTTGGAAGGGCTTATTTACTTTCTATGGTTGGAAGAGTTAAACTTGTTAAAAGTGTGATTCGAACTATGCTTATTTATAGCTTTCTTATTTATTGTTTGCATATATCTCTTATCAACATCATTGACAGATGGATTAGAAACTTTGTGTGGTTTGATAAAAATTAATCAAAAAAAGATGGTTGCACTAACTTGGCATAAGGTGTGCACTCCTATCAATCAAGGAGGGCGGCCCTGGGTTGAAATCTATAAGAGACATCAATGTGGCTGCCACCCTCGAGCTTTGTTTGGAGAGCTTTGTTGAGAGTTGGTAACTCCAAATGACCAATAGGTCATTCTTCTAAAGATTGGAGTTTTGAGATCTAAAGGACATATATCTCTAAATGACCAATGGTTGCTTGTGTTTTCCAGCAGTTATGTTTCGTGTTGCTAAAAAATATGTCCTTTAGATCTCAAAACTCCAATCTTTAGAAGAATGACCTATTGGTCATTTGGAGTTACCAACTCTTAACAAAGCTCTCAACAAGTTGCATGTTGTTGGGTTTGATTGTCAAGTTTTTTAAATAAAGAAGAAGGTTAAAAATATTAGCTATTGGAGAAGTCCTACATCGCTTAGTGTGGTGAAGCAAGGGGAAGACCAATGCTATATATTGGACCTAGGTTCTTTGTTTTTAGATGCACCAGTCAGTAACACTTTAAGCTTATATCTGACTTAGTTTAAATATTTGCTTTGTGAGAGTGTGGTTGTACTGGGGCATTGTGGTGAGAGTAGAGAAGTCTGTGTTGTAAAAAATTTCACATAGTAATAATTCTCTGGTTGTCGGTTTAGACAACGGTCGTGATTTTTTCTCCGGTTTTAGAGTTTCCGCGTTATATTCTTGTGTTGTGATTGTGCTTATTTTTCTTCTTCAGCTCTGTTATTTCCTAACAGTGGTTTCTTCAACTCTGTTTTTCTTCTGGTACAATTCTTAGTATGCTTTGTGGTTGCAGCATTGTCTGATCTTCAACATCAGAAAAAAGAAGTGTGATATTGTGAAGGTGCTGAAGAAGTGTGGAATGTTTGAGCATTTAAAGAGAAATTGTCCAGGTGGAGCAGTATCTAAAAAAGACTCTGAGGCAAGTGCTAGCAACGTCTCCCTTGTTTTGGGAGATGATGGTGATCTTATCTAGAAGATAAAGTGTGTCCTTATGGTATTTTCGTTACACCATGCAAAATGACAAGTTATTGCTAGCAGATTCAGAACAACACACATGCATTGGTTGACATTGATGCAAGGTGTGTGGTGAGATGTGTCGAAGGTTGAAGAACTTCCTGGAAGCCAGCATAGGAGTTGCACCATAACCTTTCAGCAAGGTTTCGACGTGAAGAAATTCTTGGAATAGTTCAGTTTCAAGGAAGTATACTCTTTATGGTGGAGTATGATTGTCGGTATAGACAATGGAAGCGGAAGATGAAACTCTTACAATCAAGGTGGAGATTGTTGGGTTTAATTAGTCTAGTTTCTTAAATAAAGAAGAAGGTTAAAAATATTAGCTATAAGAGAAGTCCCACATAGCTTAGTGTGGTGAAGCAAGGGGAAGACCAAGGCTATATATTGGACCTAGGTTCTTTTTTTAGATGCACCAATCAGTAGCACTTTAAGCTTATATCTGACTTAGTTTAAATATTTGCATTGTGAGAGTGGTTGTACTGGGGCATTGGGGTGAAAGTAGAGAAGTCTATGTGTTGTAAAAAATTTCACATAGTAATAATTCTTTGGTTGTCGGTTTAGACAACAGTCGTGGTTTTTTCTCTGGTTTTGGAGTTTCCACGTTATGTTCTTGTGTTGTGATTGTGCTTATTTTTCTTCTTCGACTATGTTATTTCTTAACAGTGATTGTTGGAAATCAAGTGTGAGTGATTATGTCCCACATCGACTATAAGTGGAAGAAATGTTGGATATATAAGAGAGGGGACCCATATACCTAATACCTTAAGGTTTTAGGTGGAGATGTAGTGTCTAAGTCTCTTAGGGGTCCTGAACGTTTAGCTCATTGCCGCTCCTGGCGCTCCCCGGACTCCCCAACAAGTGGTATCAGAGCCCTGGTTAGGCTCGATGAGGGAGTAGGTGCGGGATCCTAGTGTGGATCAGGCTAGTGATGTGGGTGACTCACACTTGAGGGGGAGATTGTTGGAAATGAAGTGTGAGTGATTATGTCTCACATCGACTAGAAATTGAGGAAATGTTGGATATATAAGAGAGGGGACTCATATACCTAATGACTTAAGGTTTTGGATTGAAATGTGATGTCTAAGTCTCTTAGGGGTCCTGGACTGTTTAATCCATTGCCGCTCCTGGCGCTCCATGGACTCCCCAACCCATATGACACTGGGACAAATCACAACCTTCTACTCCTCTGGTCATTTGCCTTGTTCCCCTCTACATTCTGATAATTATTTTTTAAAAAGTATTAACCAATTAATTGATATCGTTGCAAATTATTATTTATTAAAGTGAAATTAATAATAACTTTACAACTTATAAAAAAGGAAATTTAAACTTCTTCTCATGAGTTCACAAGATTAATATCGTACCATTATGTAGCTATCAGCTTAGACACAATTGACGCCATTATTATTTGATTTTGGTTAATACTTCATCCATTTTAAAATGAGTGTCACACTGACGAAAAAATAAATTATTTTAAAATAAATGTCTTTTTCAATTTTAACTCTATATCATCACCTTTTAATATTTTAATATTAAAGATTGTCGGTCCAATGAAGGGAAAGATTTTAGTAAAACTCCTCTTCTCTAAAAACACAATATTTTTTTCCTTTCAATTTCTCCGTGATAGTAGTACCTAATAGATACCTTATGGTTTGAGATCCCAACATTGCGGATTTTTTTTTTTTTGACAATAACAAAGTTGTATTATTTCATTCATCAAAATGTGAGAAATGCAAGATGAAATATAATCAAATACATGACGACTAACATAAAATTTTGACGCCAATATCAAATGATGAGCAACAAAATTAGTTTGTCTCATAACTAAACTTATCTTAAAGTTTGAAAAATTGGAAAGAAGTATTTTACAATCATGAATAATTTTGACAAACTCATATTGGTTTTTAGATCTGTCTCCTATGCTGTTAGTGATTAGTTTGCAATCTAGTTCAATCGACACACTTGACATCACCAAGCCAAATAATAGTTTCCTAAAGTCTCCATGCTTCCGCTTATATAAGTTCTATTGGAGTAGGTAAACCATCATACCAAGATATCCTTGCTTTAATAAAATGACCTCTAGAATCACGAGAGCAGCACATTTCAACACCAAAACGATGATTTTCTTTGAACAAGACGGCACCAACATTGCATTTTACCTCTCCGTCTCTAGGTGGCTGCCATATATTGTTGCTGATAGTTATGCTGTTTGTGTTAGTCTCCCTTCGCCGGACCTCCATCCATTGCAAACTGAACCGAGACGCGCACGTCCTTCTCTACATCCTCCCATACTTTTTCATTTCTTCTCTGCCGAATGCACCACAACATTATGGCAAAATCAAGGACTTGGTGCTAGCTGCTGCAATTTTACAATAATGTCAAAAATTGTACAAACTTTAACTGCATGCTCTAAATAGCTTAGCTTCCTGCAGAGTATAATTAAATAAATAAGAATAATAAAGAAACATCAGCTCAACTTGTTCATGTAGAAACCTAATGCATCCAATGGCTCCTAACAATACAGAAGCTGTGTCATTCTGCAAAAGTGAAGCACCAAAGACTCATCTTTCTTTCTTTCTTTCTTTTAATTTTTGAAGTGAAAAGTGAAATTCTAATCAATGACAAAAGAGCTATTGCAGGGATGAAGATGGATGAACCCTAGCCTTCTTATTAACTCCAATACTAGAGCTATTGCACTAGAGAAAAAGAACAAAGAGATAGATAATATTAATAGAAGTTGAGAAACACCAAATAATAATTAACAAAAACCTATATATATTATTATAACTGATTTCCTAAAGATATATACAAAAGATATTTGCAATGCTAATAATTATGACCAGTCTTTTAGCTTAGATATATACTTGATCAACTATAGGTCCATAAGCCCAACTGCATACTAGATAATACAGTAAATTAAGAGCACTAACTCCAGCTATAACCCAATTGTACTTGTCAAAGCGACCCTTATCAATATTATCAGCAAGACTAGACATAGTCCTCGGAAACTCTAATAAAATTCATTTTGTGCCAATATCATTGAGGCATTGAATGCTTCAGCTATACCAGCCAAACAAAGTTGAGGTGCAAGCCACATTGCAGACATTTTCAACACTCCATGAGTATCATTCATGTATCCTTCTTTGATTACTTTCTTTCTCCTTGTACTCTCAAAAGTTGCTGCAGTTGTCAACTCCAATTCTTCTCTTTGCACCGATCCTCATTGGTTTCCCTCTAATCCTTTGATGCTAGAGGAATAAGAACGGTCATAGAGTACTATCCACATAAATATTGCAGCTATCATGATAACACTAAAAGATCCTGCCGGTGCTTCAAAGTGTAAGGTGAAATGTCTGTCTAAGGATTTAGCTTGTAGCAATCCAAATGAGCCTCCAATGTTAAGGGGCATCTGTTAGCAGCCAACACTCAGTGGATTTAGTCCCACATCGGATAGATAGGATTCTTGAGAAGAGTTTATAAAGAGGAGGCACTTCTCACCCATCAAGCTGATTTTGTAAGGATGAGTTATGCCTCATCATCAGAGGCTATAACTTGTTCATGTTCATTAATAACACGAGCTCTATTCAGAAACCTGAAAATGAAAAAAAGCATGAGCATCAAATATTTGAGTTTATTCTGTTCTTTTTGTAATTTTGCCAACCAAGATGATCTTGGATATATACTATTCTAGTGAGAGCTATTATGACAGCTATAGCTGTGAAAGCATAATACCAACTGAAGAATATTTCCAAGACCCTATGGTTATTGGGATTATCTTTCTTTTCTATTCACTTGGTCTGCACCAAATACTAAAGAACATGAAATACCACCATTTCCAATTGTTATAAGACCAAATGCAGAGAGTAACATTGTCATTTGACCTGCTGTTGCTGACTTACAGCATACAGTTGGATGGTTGCAAGCCGGAGGCAGTGCCACCGTGATCATTGCTGTTAACCACAGCAGTGTCATTCCCTAGAACAGAAAAAGAAGCATTGTTACCAACTTCAGAACATTAATTGAATATCTATCAAGTTTGATGGAACTTTTGTCCTTTGTATGATTCTTTCTTTTTCATACAAGGGAATCTATTAATACCTCAACATCTAATTTTGAAGCATAAAAAGTAATATGAGGAGACTTGAACATAATCTCATGCATAAATCCACTAATAACTACTTTATCAGATGAATTTTCTATTTTTTCTATGTCTGGATAAACAACTTAATTTGCAGCTTATAGCATTAAGGGCTTATGTATAAGCTATTCCGATAACAAAAGATAAGGGCTTATGTTCATAAACAGCTAATGGCATTGTGATAAGACCACCCTTGCGTCTTTGTTGTGAAACCATTTCATTTTATCATTGGAGGAACAAAGTTGAAGTTCCTTGTCCATTCTTTGAATGGTACTTTCCTAATGCAAAAGGAATGAATATAGAAGGACAAGGAGAGTGAAGTGTTGTTTTAAGAGTATTTTAGTATCTCAACCACTAACTGCTCCACTAACAACTGTTTTTTTTTTTTACTAAACTAACAAATGTGTTAATAAGACTATTTTACTAAATTGAGTTCATTTTTATCATAGAGATTTCTCATTGCTCCATCCTTCCACTTTTATAAGCACCAATTATTTTTTTCACATGTATTAAGAAAAAGGTATTGCTTGTTGGAGATGCCCAAGATCCAATCAATTATGTAACCAATTTTAGACTTAATAAATATTCACTATCTTGTTTACTGTTTAGTGAAATAGTTAATTTGATAATGTCTTTGATTAAAACTATAGACTTGTTATCATGATAGAGATTATGACAATGAGAAACAAGTCTTTTATTATTTTTGATCTAAATTGTTCTTGATCGTATGATTATTGTGAGTAGAACATCAATAATTCGGATAGATCAATATATATGTGATAGTCTTTATTGGATAAAGATTAATAAGTCTCATTTATTAAATTACATATATAGATGATGCATATAGTGATATAATCATTGAACTGACTCAACTGATAATTTTTAATGGTTGATATTACCTTAAAATGTCAACAGAAAAATTCTCAAGAAAGAATATAATGATTTTCTTTGACCTGAGATTGTCATGGTAATTAACATGTTATTTATTGTATTTTGATTCTGAACACCTAATACCTTAGGTTGCTAGTTGAAAGGATATTGAATACGATTAAATACTTGTATAATTAATGACTAATCAAGATGGGATCCGTCAACTCTTGGTAATGAGTTTGAACTCTACGATAAAATTAAAACCCTGGCCAGGGAAATTGAATGAAAGAAGAAATAAGTTTTCTAAGTCATATATGTTAACTTATTAGAGTTTGACAATTGTATCATGCTCTAGAGTTAACAAGAGTTGTAACGACGGAAGAAAAATATTATATTATTCTAATTGGTTCTTGAAAGTAAAGTAATACTTCATACTACCTGAACGTCAAGGAGTGTTACTACACGCCTATCTTGATTAATATATTAATTTGATTAATCTATTACCGGTTTAGTATTGAACCTACAGGGTCACACACAAACGAGTGTTCTAGTTCTTGCTAAAGAATTATTTTATTATTGGATGATTAAATTGAAATATAAATTTTCAAAGTGGAATGTTATTTATTGTATTTTGAAGAATTTAATTAATCAAAATATAAATTTTCTAAGTGGAATGTTATTGTATTTTTTTTGCTAGTACAAAGAATACAAATAATATATATAAATAAATTGAGCAAATTATAAAAAAGGGAGTTGCACTCCTATTTTATAATGATTGACTATATGAAATAAAAGACCATTAAGATGAGTCAACACCTCCTATTTGATTGTAGTGTGTGTAACTTATAAATAGACCTTAAGTGATTTGATCACAACACACAACAACAACAACAACAAAAATACAAAATAGAAAGATGATCTAGTTTTCTGGTTCCACTACTCAAAGGTTGAAGGTAAGAATTGTTCTCGGTGTGGATACACGTAGAGTCTTCCCATCTTTGAAGAATTTTTCATACTTCAAGAATTGATACAAAGGTACACTTTTAGTATCTAAATATATCTTTTATAATTTAAGCGCAAAATTGATCAAAACTTTATTTTGTTGCATGTGTTATGAACACTATTTAAACTTCATTGCTAACTGGTGCCTCAATGACATTGGTTAAGAAATCCATAAGGCATCAATTTTGTCGGTCAATCTTCTTAAAATGTTTTCTTTATATATTAATGTGCTTAATTTTAATTTTTTATCTTTCGAAATAAATTAATAGTATTAATAAAAGGTGAGTTAAAAACAGAAATGCACATAGTAATTTGTATTTCTATAGGGTGACAAGATATATATATATATATATATATATATATATATGGCCAATTTCTGTTACTTGCGGTACAAGCAATGCACTCTAAAAAACTATTACAAGTTAGTTAGCTCTACTGGTTGTTAGTTACAACTTACAATCAGTTAGTTATAGTTAGTAGTTAGTTAGAGATTGACTTAACACTTCTATAACTATAAATAAATACACAAGGCCACATTATCAATTAGATGTGAAATCAAAAAATTATTCTCTTATTTCATTTTCTTTCTCCGAATCGAGCTCTTCAATTTCTTTGTTATGGTATCAGAGAATATGTGGGTTATGGGCTAGGTACAGTAATCATTGACATAGAAATTGGAAAATTGCTTTTCCCTCAGCCAATATTGCTCACTCTCAAAGAAAAAGGCGAAACTACCCCTGCGTGAGTTAACTCACACTCGGTAGCATCTGCGTGACTTAAGTCACGCTGATCCAGCGTGAGTTAACTCACGCTCGCTACAAACCAGCGTGACTTAAGTCACGCTGAGTTCTGTTATAAAAACAACACAAACCAGAACACAGAACCAGCGTGACTTAAGTTTACAAATTGAATTGTCTCCCTCTTTTTGCAATTTCAACCATTTTTGTGTCAATCAACATCAACTTCTACCCCAAAATCAAGTAAGTGTTTATTATCCTATTGCATTGGCTTTTTATGGTTTAAATTTTGGTTTTTTGAAGAAATTTCACAATTTTAGGATTTTTAAGGTTTGAGTTTTTAGGATTGTTAATGATGAATTAAGTTAAGAATTGTAGTTTAGATGTTGTTTAGAGTAAGTTTCACTCCAATGTGGTAGTTTAGGGTTTAGAAATTGTTAGATTTTATGTTGATTGAATGTTGCACTCTAGGTGTTTGATAAAATGTTTTAATGAAAATTTGTTTGATTCTTGCATTGTTAATGATGAAATTAGTTAGAAATTGGATTGTTAATGTTGATTATATTGAGTTTGAGTGAAATTTGGTAGTTTAGGGTTTAGTTAGAAATTAGATTGTTAATGTTGATTAATGTTGATTATAGTGAGATTGAATTGTTATTTTTGCATTGATTTTTGTTTTTAAAATGTTGTGTAGATATGTCTCAGAGACCAGACATGACTAGAGGTGACAGGGAGACCATGACTAGTAGTGCACGTGTCGAGAAGGTGGCTGCGCGCCGTCCTACTCGACGGAGACAGGGCGTTAGGAGAGAGCTGGACGTGGGATCGTCGTCCCAGACAGTTGAGTCCCAGATGGTGGATCTGAGTCAACATCAGCCTCAGTACGAGGAGGCGGCTCACCAGCAGGAGGGTGAGGCCTAGCATCAAGCTGAGGAGGAGGGTCAGGATGAGGAGGAGGAGGCGCCGCAGAGTTTTCCCGGGGGTCCCACTAACTTGTCACTCCTACCGGGTTTCGGTAGACACGTGACATGTCAGCTTTGGAGCGATGTTCAAGTAAGTATAATTGTTTAATTTTATTTAATTACGCCTCAATTACAATTTATTTTATTTAGTGGCATGTCTTTACAATTTATTTATTATGTTAAAATATGTTAATGAACGTGCGTAATTTAATTGACGCGCGTAATTTAATTGGCACGTGTAATTAAATTAATGCGCTTAACTAAATTGACGCGCGTAATTTAAATGGCGCGCGTAATTAAATTGTAGCGTGTAATTTAATTAACGCACTTAATTTAATTGGTGTGCGTAATAAAATTAACGCGCTTAATTTAGTTGGCACGCCTAGTTTAATTGGCGCACGTAATTAAATTGGCGCGCGTAATTTAATTAACGCACTTAATTTAATTGGCGCGCGTAATTAAATTAACACGCTTAATTTAATTGGCGCGCGTAATTTAATTGACGCGCGTAATTTAATTGGCGCGCGTTTTTTTACGATTAAATTGTTATGTCTTTTTTAGTTATTGAAATGTTTATATTTTTAACGGTTTATTGTTCGTTTAATTTTTTGTATTTCAGTTGCATAGGACGCGTAAATGCAACGTTGTTTCTCACGGAAGAAAGTTAGGAAGATCCCACTCCCGACTAACTATCAGGCCTGGTTCTGGAACCGGGTAAATGCATCCGGATTTTTCCCCCTCCTTCTCACTCGATACGAGAACATCAGTCATGCTCTCATCACTGCCTTCTCAGAGAGATGGCATGAGGAGACCAGCAGCTTCCATCTGCCTATTGGGGGAGATGACCGTCACACTCGATGATGTGGCATGTCTTCTACACATCCCCATCGTTGGGAGGCTCCTGGAGTTGAGTCATGCCGATGTAGGATAGGATAGAGGTGTGGAGCTGTTGGAGGTCGGTTTGGGTATGACACATGAGGATGCTGATGAGGAGACAAAGGCACGGTGGGGTGCTTACTTCAGTATCACTAGCTTGAGGATGCATTACGATACACTCTTGCATAGGTGCAATGAGTTGGAGCATCTTCCTGCTGATGATGAGGAGGTTGAGGAGCAGGTGACAGTGAGGGCGCAGTGCACCAGGGCGTTTCTGTTGTACTTGGTTGGCATCACCATTTTTGCCAACAGGAACAGCAGAAGCGTTCATCTGTTGTGGATGGAGATGTTCATGGATTTGGACACGTTGGGCCAGTGGTCCTGGGGCGGAATGACACTTGCTTACCTCTACCACGAGCTTTCTCATGTTATGGTCCCGAGGATGAAAGCCATTGACGGTTACTCGACTCTACTTATGGTAGCATTTCTTTTCTTTTTACTATAATATTTTTTAAATGACTTACGATATTATTGTGTATGTTTATGAGTTTGTGATGATGAAATATTTGTTTGTAGGGATGGATTTTGGCCCATTTTAGGAACATGTATACGAGGTGTCCGAGTCCGGGGTATCAGGTTGGCACTCCCCTTGCAGCTAGCTGGAGACCGCCCAGGGGTCATGTTGATCATGCACACGATCGGGGCCTCATTGATCTGATGGTCAATGTTGATGTCACCTGGATGTCGTACGAGGACCGGCGGGAGATCATCGTTTTCTAGGACATTTTCTGGTACTCCGGTTGGATCATGGCCGGCAGTCAGATTATGCACCTTCACTTGCCAGAGCGGGTTCTCCTGCAGTACAATCACGTGTAGACGGTCCCCAGATCTCCTACCGATCATCAGGCTCTTCAGGCTGCGGGGGTTGTTGTGGCCTTTCATGACTTTCTGCTCCATGTACTTCCACAGGCACTTCGGGGTCGGCAGACACCAGAGGCTCAACGGTGGAGGCTCATCATATACGAAGGAATTCGATGTGAGAACCTATATAGTTTATTCGGCAGAATACATGTTGTAGTATCCCGTGTAGGCGCAACTTTTATCAGTAACAGAGGAATTATGAGTGAGTAGGGACAAAATGGTAATTTTGAGAGGAAGGGGTATTAATAGGGATAAGATTGAATATTTCTTCATTATTCCCATTTCCTTCTCTTACTAAGTTCAGATTTTCTCTCCCTCTCTCTCTAGAATTCGGTTTGCACCAACAGCAGCTTTGATCCACCAGCTTTCTTCCCTGATTTCTTGAATTGAAAGCAAGCAAGTTTTGGGAAAGTTTGAAGTAAGTGGAAGCTTAAGGAAAGAGTAAGACCAAGCTAGGGTTTTGGTAAAGGAAGCTTGGCAAGACCAGCAATGATTCAGGAGGATTCCTTAGAGTAGCAATTTTTCCCTTTTGGGTTATTATTGTGTGAGTTTCACAACAAATTGCTAAGGTTTAGGAAAAGGATAGTTTTTCCCCTTTTTGATGCATATGCCTAATCCATGTTTAATCCTTGATCCCTATATGTTTTATAGCTTAAATGAAATCTCTGGCATGTTTTTAAAGATCACTGGGCAGTTGGGTACCAAGATTATTTAAAGATGAAACTTGTTTTCAAATTCTGAGTTCTGATACGGTCGCAGAGCGACCAGGAGTTTGCTCTGCGAAGTAGCAGAGTTTTACTACGGCCTATCTTCGTCTAGCCATCGCTTAGACTTCGCTTTGCAAAGTTATCAGAAGCTGAGTTCGCAGAGCAAAGTCCTTGGACGCTCTGCGAAGCTTCAGACTCAGGTATATCAAGTTCTGAAGGTCCAGACTCTGAATGTTCAGAGTCTGAAGGATCAGACGCAGGTTCGCAGAGCGAAGTTAAGGGTCGCAAAGCGAAGTGATCCAGAATGGCTTTTTCTAAACAAATAAATGTACCATGCCAATGATCCTTGTTATGCTTTGGGATAGAGATACTCATGAACTTTCAAGGATTAATCTAGGATAAAGATATGTATCATACAGAGTGATGGGTATTTTATCCACAGAATTTCAGATAAGAAGAACAAAAATTGTTATAGATGGGTTTATAAGCCCTAAGCATGACATATGATAACGATATGTCTAGATCCTTTGATAGGAGAGCAAGAGTTAAGAGTACACAATTAAGTGTACGAAAGTACAAGGAATGTTTCAACATTCAAAGCTTCAGATAAGCTTAAGGGTTGGTTTTCCAACGACCAAGTAAGTGACTTATGAGAACGATAAGCTTAGAACCTTATATTATAGGTTAAGCATCACATATTTATTAACGTGATGAATGCATTAGATATGCATATGTTAAGAAGGATGTATCAGATATACATGAGTTATAAACGTGTCCATCAGGCTCCGGATTCTGCCGGATGGGATTTGTCCGAAAGGGCTATCCACACGTAAGTTTGTAAGATTATGTTATCGTGTCTAGCAGGCTCCGGATTATGCCGGATGGGACTTCTCCGAGAGGGTTGTCCACACGTATGTTAAAAGATTAAAAATGTCCAGCAGGCTCTGGATTATGTCGGATGGGACTTCTCCGAGAGGGTTGTCCACATGTAAGATTAAGCATGTTCAGCAGACTCCGGATTATGCCGGATGGGACTTCGCCGAGAGGGTTGTCCACATGCAAGTTAAGTTGTGTTCAACAGACTCCAAATTATGCCGGATGGAACTTCTTCGAGAGAGTTGTCCACACAACGATAAGAGGAGTCCGGTGTTAGCCTGATATGATAGGAATTTCACCGGTATGATGGGAGATGTACTTCGGGGTTACTCCACCCGGATGCACTCCATAAAATGAACCAAGATAAGTAATTGTATGTTCAACGCTAACTTTCTAACTTTATGTTAAGCAAGATGTATATGTATTTATTACATGAGATTATGACAAAGTAGTCATCAGATAATAGTTATCAGAAAGTGATCATAGGATGTCCCCAGATCACTAAGTCTGAGATTATGAATATGTTATGAATATGAAAGAGATATGAAGTGATCCTAGATTTCCCCTTGATCACTAAGTTAACAGGAAGTAGTCTAGTTTTTACGACTACACAGGATACCAGGAGCAGGCAAATTTAATCCCTTATGGGAATAGTTTAAGGTTTGGCGATCATAGGTATCCCCAAGATTGCCAACAGGGTAGGCATGGCGACCCTAGGTTCCCCGTGGTTGCCAACAGTAGGTTGGGGTGGAGCTCACTGAGACATTATGTCTCATCTCAATCCTTCTGGTGCAGGTTTACAGGTAAGCAAGAGGTTCGTGAAGAAGTTTTTCAGGAAGACGTTGGATGGAGTGCAATTGCTCGTCATGTACCAGCTCAAGAGTTTATCAGACTTTGTATAAGTATTTTAGTGGTACTTGATTATTGTATAAACGAGCAAATCTGTATTCATTCGGTTGTTGTATATTATTATTATTGAAAATTTTTTATGTATCCAGTATCAGTTAACGCACATGCTAATATTCTAGAATAAGTTAGTATGGGTGTTACACATGTTGTGTTCTCTTCATTCTTTTGAGTTTCCAAAGAGACTTGCAAACTTTTACGCTAAGTATAAGACACTTCAATGCCAACATCTTCAGCAAACTAACAAAAATTAAACTAAAATCCAACAAAATAATGACACAACATAATAATACTACCTAAACATCTTCATCCGGCCGAATCAAACTCTTGAGAATATCTTCAGGTGACCTCAACAACGTAGCATGCATCTCGATGGGGATCATGTTGTGCTGAGCAAATATCGAGAACATGCTCCTCATGTCGTCGTCGTTCGTTAACTCCGGCCGAGTGAGCGACAAATTCCCCTCTAAGTCGAACGATGGACTATGGTACCAAACGTATTTCACCCTCCTTGTGTCTCCGTGGTTGAGTCGTTGGTTGATTTCATGAAGTTGATCCATCAATTCTTTTAACGTGACATCGTCGTGAACCTTGAAAAAATGAGGGTTTCCACCGTTGAAGGATACTTGAGCAATTGTTTCAGATCTACACCATAAGAAATTAAAAACAATCAATGAAAAACTCATTCAAACATTTCATCAAACATTTGGAGTGCAAATTATACATAAACCCTAAAACTAAAAACTACAACAAAAATATGCAAACATCTAAACATTTAAGCAACACAAGTCATTAACATGTAAACATTCTATCATTTCTTGCAAAAGAAAATCAAAATTTAAACAAACCCTAAAACTTAAAAATTTCTAATTTAAGAGGAAAAATGTAACATATAAACATAAAATGACAATGATACTTGATTAAGAAAACTTACTTGTTGTTGGAGTGGTGAGTAATTTGAAGTTGAAGAAATTTGAGGTTGAATGATTTGAGAGATTTTTTAGAGATTTGAGAAGTGAAATGGAGAAGTGAGGTTCTGCTTGGGTTATAAAAAAACGCAACGTGACTTAAGTCATGCTGACATCTATCGAGCGTGACTTAAATCACGTTGGAGATATTTTCGTCAGTTTGTATGGGAGTAAGCAATTTTAGTTAGAAGAAGAGCAATTTTCTAAAAATTGTGGCAAAATGGGTTGTGATATATATTTGGCAAAAGGTAAACAATTGGTGTTGCAACGTGGAAACTCGTACATGATCAGCACGAGAAAATTGTGATTTAGCTTCCATGCAAAAGCAGCAAGATAAGAGTAAATAAGACTAAGCAATACAAGGGATAATAGAGTAGTTTTTTTTTTTAAAAGATGGTAGGACTCACTATATTTTTTTTTTGTCTATTTTTTTCTGAATCGAGCACTCGATTTTTTTTTTTTGAGAAATGCGGAGGATCTCCAACCCACACATTTAAATTTTTTTAATTTAAATAACCCACTTTTGAAAAATATACACCTAACTATCCTACATTGAAAATTATATACCAAAATGCCTTACTTTTTTCTAGGGATTTTCTTATGAAACAATCCGCAAGAAACTGAATTTTTTATTTTTGCCCCGAAATTTATATCTTGCGGAATATATTCAAATTAGTCATTGCTAGTAAGTTCTTAAGGACTAAATTGATAAATTTTTGTATAATTAAATTGATAAATTTTACATAATTTATGGACTAAATTGAAGAGAAAATAATAGTTTAAAAACTAAATTAATTGTTTATTCTCAGTAGAAAAGTTTAAAATATTAAATTTAAAAATATTAAAATCTGCAGGAAACATATTTCAATGCAATATGCCAAAAACTAAATTTATAGTTTCTTGTGGATGTATTTGCAGGAAAATCCCATTGACAATAGTCTGACAGCATGCACTCAAGCGTTCCAATGAAATGAAACCGTATGCTCCTACCGAGTCCCCAAAAATAAGGCATTTTGGCTTATATTTTTTTAGCTGCTAAATTATATCAGGAGTCATTTAAGTTTGAGGTTTGTAATAAATTGGTCCTTTAAGTTATTTTTGTCACACATAAGTCCTTTAAATTTGAGGTTTGTAACATATTGCTCCTTTAAGTTATTTTGGTCACACATAAGTCCTTTAAATTTGTAAACATTTTCAATTTAGTTCTTCCGTTATCCAAACGTTACAAAAACAATGATGTGGCAGTTAAGTGTATGATTTGACAGTTAAGTCTGTAAACGATGGACATTAGGATGTAAATTCTCATCAAAGGAAGAGTTCAAGAAAACTGTTATCAATTATTTTGTGTATAATGGCTTCGATTTGAGATTCATAAAAGATGACAATGAGAGGGTTAGAGTTGGTTGCAAGGATGGATGTTTTTGGATTGTTTTATATTCTAAGATGTTTGATGAGGATGTATGTCACATCATACACTTAACTGTCACATCATCATTTTTGTAACGTTTGGTTAACAGAATGACTAAATTGAAAACGTTTACAAGCTTAAAGGACTTATGTGTGACCAAAATAACTTAAAGAACCAACCTGTTACAAATCTCAAACTTAAAGAACTTATGTGTAACAAAAATAACTTAAAGGACCTATCTGTTGCTAACGTCTAACTTAAAAGACCTCTAGTATAATTTAGTCTATTTTTTAATATAGGTATTTTGTCATATATTTTTTAAAATGGGTTATTTAAGTGAAAAATTTACAAATTTATTCATCTTCCCAAAACACGAATAAACCGTGATCTATTGTGTGTTTTTTGTGGACAATATAATAAGACAATTTCACATCTTTTTATAGAGTGTCATGGGTCAAAGAAGATATGATTTGCTTCCTCTTTAGGTGTGGTGTTTATTTCACATGATTCCGGATACCATTTTTGGGAGTGGTTAAAAATAAATATTATTGATGCAAATGAGTGTATTGTAGTCCATGTGTTGACCTTGTGTTATAAAATATGGTGCACTAGAAATAAAAATGTTTTGAGAGGACTAATGTTGATGTGGCTGCCACTGTTCTAAAGACACAAAAATTTATTGTTAATTTTAATAGTGCTAGTACGGTGTTGTTGGAGACGCTGAGTGGAGGTCCAAATTTACTCATATCTGATGTTCACTGGACAACCTCTATTAGTAGTTGCTATAAGTTAAATGTTGATGTAGCAAGTTCGACAGACTGGGGTAAATAGGGTATTGGTGTTGTGCTGATATATATATATATATATAATTAAGGTGTTATCGTTGCTGCTAGTTGATGTTAAGTCTTTCATTATTAGATTCAGATGTATCAGAAGTTTTAGCTATGCGGAAGGGGTTGGAATTTGCAAAAGTCATGCCTTTTCTAAACCTTATAGCGAAATCAGATGCTTCTAATATGGTTTAGGCGATGAACGCTTATCAACAATATTCCAACTATGTCGGATTTATTATTGGAGATTGTATAAATTTTAATGTCTTTTTTCATAGTTTAAGTTTCTTGCATGTTAAGCGTGAGGCTAACCAAACTGCCCATTATTTAGCTCCGTACTCTCTTCATAATCCGAACTATATATGGATTGAAAAGACTTCACCTAATATTTCTGCAATCTTGACTTTTGATTTATCGTCATACTTTCGTTAATGAAATTATTTTTAACGTAAAAAAATATAAATGGATTACTATTATTTTTTAGTATAATCAACAAAAATATCAATTTTATGAATATTTGAATGTAACTATTTAAAATTTATTAATTGATTACTAAATTAATAACTAAATTAACTTAGTTAATTAATTAATTATTATATTAATACCTAAATTACATTCAATTAAAAAATAATTCCATTTTTAGCATAGGGATGGTTTTACATGTTTAAATGTTAAACACACACTTCTCTCTTCTATTTTTTTTCTTTTTCTTGAACCAAACAATACACACAATTTCAGATTGGTAAGCCGCCATATAGAACCCGTTCCAGGGGTGAGTTATCTTAGATTGCAGTCTTTAGGGTTCGTTGTGGTATGCCTAGCTACCGGTTTCCTTAGGCTGTTGTTTTTCTTGCTTCCGTTTTTCTTTTTCTTCTTGGAGGGTTTTGGTCTAGTCCCCCCTCTTGTATTTACTTTTCTCTTTTTTAATAAATTTTTTGAGCTTGGCGGCATAGGATGGGGATTCATCGGGGTTTCAACCTAGTTGGGATGTCGTTGCTTCTCCTTGATGCCTGCCCTTGCTCCTGGCTTACCAAAAAAAAAATTTACTTTATTTCTCATCTCTTTTTCTATTCTCACACTCTTTCTCATATTTCTCTCTTGTCAATTTATTCTCGAAACCAACCATATATGTATGACAGCGAGGGGAGGGAAGAGTTTTTTTTTTCAATTACATATATGATTGGTTAAAAACATGAGATGTGAAGGGAGATGAAAGATTTCAATTACATATATATATATATTTGGTTTACAAGGCCTTGGGATGATTATAAAACTAATTTACTTAATTTTTGTCCTTATTATCTTACAAACACCAATCAAAATATCTATTGACAACAATTTTATGATCTCGATGATCCATCTTTCAATAAGTATGGGAGACGAAGTCATAATAAAATAAATAAAAACAACGATGTAGTAAGAGAAGAATACGAAGAATAGAGTAAGCTATACACCAAAAAAAAAAAAGAATAGAGTAAGCTATATAGGAAATGTTATTAAAAAAACAAAATTACACAATTGGTCTCTTAACTTAATTTCATGTAAAATTTTCGTAGTACTTTTTTTTTCCTTTTTGTTAACTTATTTTCTTTAATCTTTTTTGTTATAAAATATCAACATCGTTAAGAATCAATATGGTTTAGATAAGTTCAAGACGCTTGTGACACGATTTCAAGTCATTATCATAGAATGATTCAAGTCTTTCAATACTGAATCCGAAATGTTATACGGTACGCGAGAAACACGGAAGATGAAAAAAAAAACTCTTATATTTTGTATTGAGTTTTGGTGCAACCTCTCTTTAGTTTGAAAGAATGGTCCAATATAACATGGCTTAGGCTACGGTAGGAGACATGTATAGGTTTCTTACCGTGAGAGACTTGCTTTTTTTTTTCCTTTTTCAAAACGCACGGTTTAGTACAAAAAATGCACGGTACTGACAGAAAAATGCACGGTCTGATGTCAGACTTACAAAAAATACACGGTCTAGTAAAAAAACGCACGAACCGTGCAAAATTTACAGACAGGAAAAATGCACGGTCTGATGTCAGACCGTGCACTTTTCAGTTTTTTTAGTTGAAAAAGTGCACGGTCTGATGTCAGACCGTGCACTTTTCACTTTTCAGTTTTTTTTTAAAAAAAAAATCATAGTCTCTTACGGTAGGAGACCTAATGCAGTCTCCCACCGTAAACGGCGCCATATAACATGGGTCTTTAGTATGGGATTCATGTCAGAATGTGGTAGAGTGTGTTGTTTCCTTCCGTTCTGCCCTTCAATCTCTCAAAAATCTCTATAAATCATTTGAGTGTGTTTTTTTAGGGATCATTTGAGTATGTTTGTTTAAGATTGTATATGACGAGAAAATACTTTATTCAAACAGAAAATATCAGTGTTGGAGAAAGTGTTATATGATCACAACTATTTAGTCACATTATTGAGGCAAACTAACATATTTGATAAAAGGTGGAAAGTTTTATTTTATTCTTTGTTAACTTTTTGGTTCATGGAAGAAAACTATAGTAGTTTGGAGTTCAGCTAAGAGAAAGTAAATCATGGCCAAATAATTGTTTGACCTATGAATCGAACTCAGGTTCTATCGAACGATTAATTCTTTGATGAACTTCATTAACCACTTAATACACTACAAGAAATCTGGAAATTTGCAAGGGACAGATTCCTTGAGAAACGCGCGCAAAGCCCTGGGAAAATGCAATTTGTGTGAGGGGCTGAATCCCTCGCAAAACAGTTCATCGCAAATGGGAAAACCAGGGGTTAAACTCCTGGCAAATTTGCAAGGGGCAGTCCCTGTCAAACACCCTCGTGTAGCTCATGGCTTAGACCCTGTCAACCTTTCTGACTAATCTGACGCACTGTCACAAGTCACATCAGTGGCGCAGTCTGACCCAAAACCTTGCTAGGAGTTTTGCGAGGGGTTTGCCCCTGTGAAAATGTATAATAAAAATTTTAAAAAAAAATTGTAATTGTTTTTTTTAATTTAATTGTTTTAAAATTAAAAATAATTTAAATTAATTATTAAAATAATTTTAAATAACGTTTTTAAAGTGTTTTTTATTTCATTGTTTTAAAATTATTTTAAATATAAAAATCATTTAAAATAATTTAAAAAAATAATTTTTTAAATTTAATTGTTTTAAAAATAAAAATCATTTAAAATAATATTAAAAAATGTTTTTAAATTGTTTTAAAATTATTTTAAAAATTAAATAATTTAAATTAATTATTAAATTAATTTTAAAAATGTTTTTAAATTGTTTTTTATTTAATTGTTTTTAAAAAAAGTAGTTAAAAATACAAATTAAAGTAATAGCACACATAAAATATTAAGTCTAGCAGCAATGAAATTAAAATTGTACGGAATAATATTACAGACCAGAAGTAACAAATATGTAGAAATTGTACCGGGAATCATAAGAAACTTCCCCAAATATTACAAACCAGGAAATAGATAAAGGTACAAGAAAATAGATAAAGGCACACATCAACGGGGGTCCATCTTCAATCTTCTTCGTCGCTCTCCACCTCCTCCTCTTCACCATAAATCGGATAAGGGTCATCATTGTCGTTCAGAATCGGCGATCTTGTGTGGGCGGGCTTTTCAACTTACACATGCTCACTTGACCTCACAGCATGTGCTTGCCTAAATTGGGCCAATTGCTCCTCATATAATCGTTGTTTGCTAAGTAATTCTTGCACAATGGCCTCTTGACTCGCCATTTGTTGCGTGAGCTGCTCTTGTGTCAATTTTTGAATCAGCTCGTGCATTTCAGGGGTCCGCTCAGGTTGGTGTGAGGATCACTCACCATGATTCAGGGTGAGCCTGTGGGTTGCTGCAATTCCCTTCCGGTAGTTGGCGGCTAAGTTATCGACTCCATATAACTTCCCTTTAGTTTTATCGCCGGCAACTTTAGTCCAAGTTCGAAAAACCATGATCAACTGATGACCCTTGGGGAAGAGCCTCAACAAGCTTTCTGCCATACTCCTCCTGTATAAATAATAACAAAATAGTTAAATACAAATAACAATTAGTTTTTAAAACATAATAAAACAATTGAGAATAATTACAGTATACTTATCAAAGATTACCTGAACTTTCCTAGCACGCTCTTTGCAATATTGGCCGGAACTATGTGTGTATGTTTCTTTATGAAGCTCATTTATAAACGGCTCTCTGCCAAGCCTCCTGGCCTATTTTACACAAGAAATAATATTATTAATTAATTAAACATTAAATTTTATGGTAAGATGCATAAATTTATTAGTATTGATTTAAAATGATCAAATTTAAATATGATATATATGGAAAAATAATAAAAGTTTATTATTTTTACCAAATGTTCAGCATGCTCTCCATTGCTAATGCGACCTCCGGTGTGAATGCAACCCCCCTTTTCAGACTTTGATTCTTCTTGGCTTTCTCAGACTTCGTCTTGATTTCCTCAGATGCCCAATACTCAACCAACTGGGCCATCAACTCCTTCCCAATCCAATGAGGCCGTTTTGTTCTCCTCATAACGAACCCGGGCATTTTGGAGCATATCTGAAAGACGTGCATCATGATGACATGTTGTCATTACATGTTTTTATCAGTTGTTTTGATGTTTTTATTGAGTCTGTAGCATTATTAGACAGCCTGGAGGTGCAAAAAGCAAGAAAACATCAAGAACCTGAACTAAGTGCATCGTGACACGATTTGGGCATCGTGTCACGATTTTTCTGACCAGATTGGAAGTAGAGTTCTGTCTATAAAATCGTGTCACGATTGCATAATCGTGTCACGATTGGGAAACTGATTATCGTGAATCTTGGGGACTTTAATGCAGAATCGTGTCGCGATTTCATCAAATCGTGTCACGATTTGAGGAGCAGTTGTTGCCTATTTAAGCTAAACTGTTTTCAGAAACAAGGGTGGAGAAATTTGGAGATTGGAGGCACGATTTGGAGAGCACAAAACTGAAGAGGTGGCATTCCATCCAACTCATAGTCAGTTTATGTATGTTTTTATGCTTCAATTGATTATGTTATTTGTAATTCATATTATGAGTAGCTAAATCTCTTAGAGATTAGGTCTGGAGATGAATCTGATGTATTCTGTTTGAAACATGTGGCTGCGAAACTCTATGGCTTATGAATATTAATCTAGTTTTATTCAATTCAATTGTTCTTAATGCTTTCTATATAATGACAATATATAACAATGATTTGGTGAGAATGAATGACTACTGACCCTAGCTTTCAACTTAGAACTAATTGAATTGTTCAAATAAACAGGGTTAGTCTAGGAATGGATAATTGTTTATTTGTGATAATAGGTTAACGTTCGTAAAACCTTCAAGGAATATTAGATCACCTAAGGGATTAGGGGCTGTAATCCGAGAAGAGGGTTCTAACTCAAGGGATTGATTAGGACTATTTTTGTTAATCATCGAAAAACTAGAGGAGGATTCATAGAAATAGGTGCAGTTTACCAAACAGAATTAATCAGAGGATTCGAAAGACTTGATCTCATCTCTCCTTATATATTCAAAACCACTTTTATCAGCTTTTTACTTTTTATGCAATCAAACCAACTGCCTAGGGCAACCCCCATTTAATACATCCTTAATAATAACGACATTGCGGAGTAGAATTTGAAACAGTCCACGTGGATACGAACTTATAAATTTTATTACTTCGATAGTTTTAGTACACTTGCTAAAAGTCTATCACATCATCTCTTATATGAAAATTAAGCTGCATTCTTTCATTGTACCTAGTGTCCCACGTACACTTTCCCTGCATTTTGTTAACATATTTAAGAAAATTAGTATACTATAATAAATGTGCATATAATATAAAATACAAATTATGATATCTATTTTACATAACCTGAAAGAGGATAAACCAACACTCTTTCTCATCATCATCCACATCACCATAAGTCTTCC
The DNA here is from genome assembly GCA_018208015.1 of Medicago ruthenica. Taxonomy (NCBI): domain Eukaryota; kingdom Viridiplantae; phylum Streptophyta; class Magnoliopsida; order Fabales; family Fabaceae; genus Medicago; species Medicago ruthenica. The sequence continues at coordinate 101,940,186 of CM031372.1, read as the reverse complement.
ACAATCTATTATAGAAATTGTGAATGATATCCCTGATAGCTTCCGCTGCGGGTTTGCAAGGCAAGAAGCTGAAACAATAAAAACTCATAATTAAACATTACATAAACTTAAACATATGAAAAATTTAGTGAAATTGAACTATATAGCAATTATGATAATACTTATGAGTTGCCACTAGGCGTTAAGACGAAGCGATTCCGAGAATCCATGGGATAAACCGGCGGGACATCATCGGCCTGCACTATCCTCTTCGACCACATTTTCTTGCTGGGGTTGTAGTGGGTTTTGTAGTGTTGGGTTTGGGGTTGGGGTTGTGGTGGGATTGGATATTCTGACAACCCATACGGGAAAGGTGGGGAAGATCCAAATGGATAGCCCGTAGGGAAGGAAAGGAGCTGACGAGAAAGGTGGTGGTGAGAAGGGTGGAGCTATAGTAGGAGCAGATGCACTAGGATGGGAGGACCCAGTTGATCCCTGGCTAGAAGATGCAGTATGTGTGAGAGGCATTGGGGCTAATATGGCCTGTGTGGCTCGGTTCACAACTTGAGTAACATACCGCCTCTTGTGGCCTTTGCTCTTGCTCTTATCCTCAATCCTCGGAGGCATTGCTGACTATTTATCAATAACAAGAAAGCCATATTAAAACAATAAATCATCATAACACAAATAAACAAAGTATTCTTCCATATTGAAATTAAAATCATTACAATTAGAACAATATACAACAGTACACCAATTATAACTACAACAATGCATCAATTATAATCCAAAAACACTTTCATCGACATCATCATGATCCCCTTCAATATTGTTCTCTTCGGAACCAACATCATCCTCATCATTTTCATCTTAATTAGGAGTCAACAAAACAGCAGGATCAACATGATCCCCTTCAACTTATGCATCACGCCAACCTGTAACTTGCTCAACTTCAATTATCTCATTAACATGTGAAATTTCATCAATTTTCTCAACTTCATCAATTGGTTCTTCAGTCTCAATGCGACCCCTTGATTTTGTTTTGATTGCAACCTACCACCCTCATTTGCGTGGTTGCGTTGGGGGGTAAGGAACATAATACACCTGTCTAACATTATGTGTCATGATAAATGGGTCATACACTCAATATTTTTTGTCCACTCGAATGTCAACATTGTTGCTTATTTTGTTCATTTTTGTCCATCTAGGTGACAGATCAAACCAGTCACAATAAAATAACACCACTTTATCATGATTGTAAAACAACTCATGAATGTGTTTAATACGCCATAGAAGTCATCTTCACCTCGTTCTGTAACTCCTTTTACATATACACTATTGTTATATGTCTTCTTCCCCTCACTCCATGATTGAGTATGAAATTTATATCCATTCACGAAGTATGTATGATATTCAGTGGCACATTGTAAAGGACCTTGAGATAAACCTCTTAAACGACTGATTTATTTGGTTGGTTCGACATTGTATACTTGTTGTTTAAACCAACCGGGAAAATATTCATGTATATAACCAAGCGAATCATCACAAAATTCTTCATAAAAGGTCTTAAATTCCCTATACCAATATTCAAGTCAAATTTAGACGTGTTTTAATTTAACTTACTCAATGTACTAGTAAAAAGTAATAGTTTTGTTTTACTTACTCAAGGTACGGTTTAACCTCCGCGCAATTAATCAACACATGAACATGAGCTGACCACAACTCTTTCTGATCTACCATCCAATGTTCACTCGCCTTGCCAGAGTGACGACCAGGTAGATTGAAAACTGATAAGGTCAACGGATCTCTTTCATTTTCAACATCAACTTCATTTCTTCTAGTGGTTGGAATAAGCACACGGTCGATGAAGTAATGATTGAGAAAGTATGAGGTTATGAATGTAAACAGTACATATTGATCCTTCAACTTTAGCCTTATTTTTAACTACTCGTTTTGAATCACCATGAATCTTTCAAAAAGGCACATCGACCTATATTGAACAGGCCCGCTAAGCTTAGCCTCATATGCCAGATGCACTGAATGATGTTCCATAGAGTCAAAAAAAAACTGGGGGAAAAATTTGCTCTAGCTGACAGAGTATGATTGGAATTATCTTGTCCAATTTATCAAGTTCATCAACTCTCAAAGTTGAAGCGCACATATATTTAAAAAATTGACTAATCTCAGTGAGTGGATTTAACACATGGGTGAGCAATGAACTAAATGCAATTGGGGTTAAGTTCTCAATGAAAACATGACAATCATGACTTTTCATCCCATGCAACCTTTCAGTTTTAACATTGGCACAACTAGCCAAGTTAGAAGAATACCCGTCAGGCACTCTCAAATCTTTCAACCACTAACAAACTGATTTTGCTTCTTCGGAAGTTAGAGTGTAGATTGCCTGGGTTTCAACAACTTTCCATTCGGTTGAGGTTTTAACTCCAAGTCCCTTCTTTTACAATACAGTTCTAAGTCTTTTATGGCTTTCTCATTATCTTTTGTTTTGCCTTTGACATCCATCACTATGTTAAATATGTTGTCAAAACAATTCTTCTCAATGTGCATTACATCAAGATTATGTCTAGCAAGTTATCTTTCCAATAGGGAAGGTCCCAAAATATACTCTTTTTAGTCCAGTTGTGGTCAACTTAGTATCCTGGTATTGAGACAGTTTGGCCAAAATTAGTGACTTTTGGATAATCACAAACTCTTTTCCACACTTCTTCTGATGTAATCTTAGGGGGCGGGTCATCTACTACTCTCTCATCCTTCAAGAAGCCATTCCTACTTCTTCTAAACGGGTGATTATGAGGCAAGAACCTACGATGAGAGTCAAACCACGAACTCTTCCCTCCATTTTTCAAAGTAAATGCCTTTGTATGTTCCATACAATGTGGACAAGCAAATCTCCCATGACTACTCCAACCAGACAACATGTCATATGCTGGAAAATCGTTAATTGTCCACATCAAAGATACTTTCATTAGAAGAAAAAAAATTGGTTGAAATATCGTATGTCCATTCTCCAATCCACGACCTCTTCAACTCATCAATTAAAGGTTGTAGAAACACATCTATGCCTGCTTTAGAGTTATCTGATCTTTGTCATGCACATCTCAGGAGGGAGATTGTAGGAGGTTACAACGACCGGCCAACAAAAGTAGGGTTTTTTGTGTCTCCCAAAACACTATGAGTATTTTAAGATGGAAAGACTAAGTGCAAGTATACACTGTCCAAGTTATAGTATAAAAAGATATCGATCCCACAGGGACTGTGGAGAGCTTCGCGACCTTTTCTGCAGAAAACTTGTTTGAAGAAAAATAAAATAAAACATTTGTCACAACAATAAAAGTAAAAGGTTAAGTTTGGGAAAGCAGTTATAATCTTTAGAAAATCTCAAGATGGAAAGTGTGGTTTAGAACTAGGTTCAGCTATGATAAAACATTACTGCGATTTATAGAGCTATAGCTTAGGTATAGCTGCCTGTGTCGCTCAAAGTTATAGCCGGTTCAAAGCATCTTTAGTCTCTGAGATACACAACACTATATCCTTATATAGCTACTATGTCTCACAGGGCTGCAGCCGTTTATTAGTTTCTCACAACTCTGTGACCCATAGAGCTATATCTCTCAATAACCGGCTTCCTGGCGAACCAATTGGTCTTGGGGAGTGTTACATCTAATCATGTTAAGCTTCAGGATGACATCTCAATTAAGGGCACGATCACGAGACTTAACACGCAACAGTTGCTAGGTTCAGGTGCCGGCCTTTTCGCACTAAGGTATTAAGCTATCGGGTCCTATGTGCATATGACAAGAGTCTTACCAAGACCGTAGCGCTTAGTTATAGCGTGGTATAGCTCTGGTGATTCTCAACGCTATGGCCTTTTATTAACCTCTTAAGCTAACTGAGATTCACAGAGTTATAGCTTCCTATAGCTTCAAGGCTCTTCTACTTTCAAGATGTTCAATTCAAGCAGTCTCTCTTGACCCTTTCACTTGTGTGGTGCTTAAGGGCAAAATCATATCTAACAAACATTTTCCACTTCCATACCCGGTCTGGATCAAGGAGCTATATCATTAGAAATAAAAGTTGTTAGGATTTATTTCTAAAGATTTTGAGTTAAAACAGTTCGTTAGAGTTAAGCACGGCGCTACAACTTTATATATCGAAAGTAAATAAATAAATCATAACCTCACCATGTCTAAGCCACTAGAAAGGGTTTAGCTCATGGTGAGCTGAACCATGGAAATGGATATGAAGATGGAAATAAATGAAAACATGGAAAACTAAATTGATAGCTTAAATAGAGTTGTCACAAGATTACAATCCTTGAAGGAATAAGGTGAGCCAAAGCATCACCAAGTAATCTACTCTAAGAACTCTAGAATCTAGCTACCATGCTCATCTATGGTAGAAGATGAGATGGAATGAGATCTCTCAAGCTGCTAACCCTAGCCGTAACCCGGCCTCTCCAATTCTAAGGTGAATTTTTGGACCCTTGGCACTAACACATGAGTGTCCTTTTATAGTACAAGGTCACCTACTACAAGTTGTACCCTTTGGTCATTTTAAATGGTTGTCCTTATCCATTCGTCCTTATCCAATCCTACCTACCCACTGTCATATTCTTTTATTCTTCCTAGGATTTCAATCATTGGGGACAGCTCATATTCTTCCTCATTAAGCAATGGACAAACTGGACCCACGCATTTGTACTATGTACGTCCCGACTAGAGTCTCGTGATGTTGCAGCTCTCCACATCTTCAGCGATACATCTTCAATCCACGCTGCAGCTTCCCACATCTTTAGAGCCATTCCTTAACCTACATCATCAAACAACATAAACAAGCATCACTAGTTCCAAAGTGCTAAAAACACTTAAAGCTATAAAATCCTAAAATATGCACTGATTAGATGTTTGAGTGGGGGCTAAGTGCAACGTGATAACCAACTTATTTTCCGGTTGTCATACCCCATTTTTTACCCGGTTTCGATTTGTTTTTCTCGTCTTTTAAAGCCGAGATTTTTCGTCGTTTCAGACGAAATTTCGGCAGGAAGGTATTTTAAAATACCTCATTTTTGTTCCGAAAGCGACCGTTTTTATTTTTATTTTATTATTAATATTTTTATATTTTTATTTATTTCCTTTTAAATTTTTTTTAATATGTTTTTTTTACTTTAATTATCTTTATTTTCGTTTTTTTTACTGTTTTTTCTTTAAGTCTGTTTAATCCAATTTTTCTGTCCAAGAGGGGCATTTTTGTTCATTTTATCCAAAACCTAATTTTCACTATAAATAGTACAATTGTACTGTTCACGGATCCCGAAGTTCAAGATCAGTCAGTCAGAATAGTTAGTACCAACCATAAGCCACCACAAAAACAACCACAAACCACCAACAAATCCAAAATCCAGCCACCGCCATAATCAATCCCAAAGAACCCTAATTCTTTCCCTCACATAAAAAAACCGAATCGAATCCACAAACCACCACAAAAATCAGAAACTGAATTCAACACAAATCATAACCAAATCATCATCACAAACCGAATTCAACACAAATCATAATCAAATCATCACCCCAAATCAGAACCAAAACGTAACCGAATCATCACCACGAATCAGAACCAATACATAACCAAATCATCACCCCAAATCATCAACCATCGAACCAAAATAACACAAAATTCAGATCCGAACCAAAGAGAAGAGGAAGAGGTAGTTCTCAATTTTTTTTTCAAACTTAGATCTTGGATTTTTAAGAAGGATTTTGAAAAAAACTAAGTAGATTTTCGGCAAGAAGACGAAAAAGGATGTCTAAAAACGTAAAAAAATTGAATCGACGGAGTTTCGAACTCCGACGCGGTGGCGCCGCCACCTTGGCCGGCCGGCCACCGCACCGGAATTCTATTCCGGCCACCCGAAAAGTAGAGAGAAGGGAGAGAGTAGAGAGAGAGGGCGGTGAGGAATAGAAGAAGAGAGAGAAAGGATTTGTGAAAAATGGACTTTTTTGGCAAGAAGGATATTTATACCATGCTCCCCTGATCGAATCTGGAGCGTTGATCCATCAACGGTCCAGATTAAATCTGGCAAGCCCATGACCCTTCCCTTTAGGCCCGTTTTTCTTCTTCTGTTTGCTATCTACCCCTCCTCTTCTACTCCTACACCCTTTCTTCTTTTATTTCTTTCTTTTTTCTTTGTTTTTTCTTTTATTTCATTTCTTGCATTTTTTTTAGTCTTTATTTATTTTAATGCATTTTATTTTACTGCCTTTATTTTTCAGCACTTCATGCATTTTTATTTTCTTTATTTATTTTATGCAACATATTTATTTAATGTCTTTCACATCATGCATTTTTATTTTCTTTTTTTATTTTATGCAACATATTTATTTAACGTCTTGCATATCATGCATTTTTATTTTCTTTTTTTATTTTATGCAACATATTTATTTAATGTCTTGCATATCATGCATTGTTATTTTCTTTTTTATTTTATGCAACATATTTATTTAAAGTCTTGCATATCATGCATTTTTATTTTCTTTTTATTTTATGCAACATATTTATTTAATGTCTAGCATCTCATGCATTTTAGCTATTTTTGTTTTCTTGGCATATTTATTTATTTCAATGCATTTGTAATTTTATTTTTATTTATTATTTTGTCATTTTACTATATTAGAATGTATTTAGGGACGATGTAAATATAAATGAGAATATTGCACCGACACTCACATTTATTTATTCCGATTTATGTCGAAAACGATAAAAATGCAAAAATAATGACCGTATCAGAGGAAAAGGACGCTCACTTGATCCAACGTCATTTTGAGGGATCCGGCGCGCTTTAGATTATCTCAGCATACTTTAGTTTTCGGACCTTAGGATTTAATCAAAATTTTCACAAAAAAATCAAATAGTCAAAAATTCAAAAATATTTAATATAATAAAAAATCCCAAAAAAATCAACCTTGGATTTCAAACCAAGTGACTTTTCTTTTTTAATCAATCTTTAATTATCTAAACTTTTTCTTCAATTAAAATCAATCAAACTCACAATTTTTACTCTTCTATGCCTTTTCGGCCTCTTATCTTTCTCAAACTTTTTTTCAAAACTTTAAAATCAATCAAAACAAATCACTCGGCTTTTTACCCCGAACTACGTGATTTTGATCCCGCTCGGGTACGTAGGCAAAAGACTTTGTCTTTCCAAATCAACAAAATAACAAAAATATTTTTCTCTCTTTTCACTCATTACTTTAGTGTTTTTCACACTTAGGCATTTATTTTACAAATAATCAATTTAGCATAAAGATAATTAAAAACAAGAGTTTCCTATAGAGTACTATAGACCTTTAGGGTGCTAATACCTTCCCTTTGCGTAATCAACCCCCGAACCTTTGATCTCTAAAAAATAGGGTTTTTCGAACTTTCCCCCTTTTCCTCGGAAAAAATAAAAGATCGGTGGTGAACTTAAAAATTGCTAGTCAACGCTAACTAATAGCTTGATATCAAAAAATCACCGCGACACCTGTTATCAGTTTTGTTGATACTTGGATATATGGAGTGAAACCATCATAGCACAATCCAAGTCTTACATTTCGCGGATCTGCTGCAAAATCAGGATATACTTGATCAAAGTGTTTCCATGCTTCACTATCAGAAGGATGTCGCAAGACTCCGGGAATTTTATTTGAATGATGCCACTTCATTTGACTAGAAGTTTTCATCGATGAAAACATTCTTTGTAATCTTTGTATTATTGGCAAGTAAAACATTGACTTATTCGAAATTCTCCCTTGCCTGCCGACACGATACTGTGGACTTTCACAAAATTTGCATTCCTACAATGCTCCGCCATTTATCCCAAATTCATTGTCATAAAACAACATGCAGCCGTTTATGCAACTGTAATATCCCGCTTAGACATAACTTCTATTGGTATTAAGAGTATTTCGTATAAGCAAGGGCGTAAGAGTATTTTCACACTCAAGGCTTTATATAAGTATGGCAAGGCTAGAATATTTCATTTTACACACTTCATTTCTCTCTCTAGAAGCTGAAAACTCCTTCCTCCCTCCCTCTAGCTCACGCCAAACCCATCCTTAGCACCAATCATCACTATTCTTCCAAAACTTTTGGGTTATAAGCAAGTTCCATCTTTGGGAAAACTTGGAGCAAGGAAATAAGCAAAGGGAATCAAGTAAAGAATAATATCAAAGCTAGAGTTTTGAAGTTATAAGTTTGGCAAAGCATCAAGCAAGGAATTAGGTGAGCTCCTTAGGGTTTTTAGAACCCACCTAGAGTGAGTTGTGTGAGTAATTCATTTTTTTTATGCTAAGATATAGTTTTGTGCCCTAATCCTAATTGTTATCAATTCCTTGCTAATCCTTGTTTTTAATCAGTTAATTTGTAATAGAAAATCAGTCCTAACATGGTTGGGAAGCTTGGGTAACTTGGGTTGATCTAAAATGGTGAAAAATGCAATTTCTGAACATTTTCTGAACTGTCATGGTCGCTACAGCGACCAGTTCGTCGCTGCAGCGACCAGACTTATTTTGTTACGGCAGCCCGTCGCTATAGCGACCAGCTCGTCACTATAGCAAGCTCACCAGAAACAGCTTGGTCAGCTGAGCTGTTTCGGGTGATCCTGCGCGTGTAGGCAAGGTTTTTCGCAACTGTTTTCTCCAAAAACTTTAAAGAATCAAATAACACCATTTTAACTCATCCTAAGGGCCTTTAATGGGCAAAAATCATAAAGGAGCAAGGAATAGGTAACGTATGGAAAGTACAAAACAAAGGTCCGAGAAATCGGTAATTAATGCAATTGAGTTAGTAACTCTTAAGGATGACATATGATAACGATATGTCAAGAACCTATGTTAGGTAGGCAGGAATAAAGGTGTATTCGGTTTAGAATACAAGGTTAATAGGAATGTGTTATTACATTCAAGGTTCAGGTTAAGTTTGTATCAGGCATGTTATAGGTTGCTTTTCAGGAAACCCTTAACCAGGCAGTTCATAGCGTACCCTAGTTAGTGGTACAAGGCTATTATCAGGATTTATACCTAGTGTATATATATATATATATATATATATATATGTTGACAAGTCATGGCACAGGTACGCTTCAGATTTATTCTGAATAGGTCAGCCCGTTAGGGAACCTACATGATGACTCTCATATATATGTTCAGGAAGATATCAGGATATGTATATATTTATATATACCAGGAATAATAATTAATTAACAGGTTAAACTTTGTGTCTTCTATGTTCTCGACCAGTTAGAGAGCACAGGGGGTTTCAGCATTAATTGCTGGAACGGGACAGGAACTTTCCGTGAGGATAACCACACATAGTTTATAGTGTGTCTTCTGTGTTCTCGACCAGTTAGAGAGCACATGGGGTTCTAGATACAGCTGGAACGGGCAGGAATCTTCCGCGAGGATAACCACACACTCAGGCAAGAGGAGTCCGGTGATTAGCCTCAGATAGGAATTTTCACCGGTTATCAGGCGAATGTGCTTCGGGGTTACTCCACCCAGGGGCATTCCGTAAAATAAACTCAGATAATAATGTTTGTTCAACGCTAACATCTAACATAATAATATGTATCAATTTATACTTAATTATGTTATCAGACAGGAAATAGTTATCAGGCAGGTATCAGGTATCAGGCTCAGGCAGTGATCCTAGGTTTCCCCTCGATCACTAGTTTAGCAGGATGTAGTTTAGTTGTATGACTACATAGGATAACAGGCACAGGCATGTATACCCTATATGGGAAAGGTTAGAGCTTGGCGATCATAGGATCCCCGAGATTGCCAAAGTAGGCATGGCGACCCTAGGTTTCCCTGAGGTTGCCAACAGTAGGTTGGGCTGGAGCTCACTGAGACATTATGTCTCATCCCATTCCTTCTGGTGCAGGTTCGCAGGTAGCACGACGCAAAGGTAAGGAGAAGGCTACAGATTGATCGTGCTGGTTTATGTATTACACTAGATGATGTGTACTCGGTCTTGTATATTGATGTAACATGATGTACAGTATCAGAGATATTTTGTATAAACTTTTGGATGTATTGATACTTATGAGTTGTATCATTATGGAAATGTTATTCTGTATTGTAATTTAATGTATCCAGCACGAAATTTTAATACTCGTATAAGATCCTAGGCAATCTTTATATGGGTGTTACATCAACAATCAATCTTTTCAACTTTTAATCCCAACTTCATCACCAACTTCTCAGCATCATAATAACTTGCTGGCATATTATCTTTATATGGAGTCGCATCCAACAACATCTTCGTAACATCATCCACACCTTTATCAGCAACATTATAACTCGACTTATGAGCTAAAAGTCTCACACACATAGATAACTTTGAGTGTGAAGACCTTCAAACAATGGGGCATTACATTCACTCAACAATTGGTAAAATCTATGTGCTTTCTCATTTAGGAGTTGTTCGCCTTTGTTCATCTTCAAACATCATCATCGTATTGTTCATCGTTGAATTGTTCATTGTATTCCTTATTTGTTCCACTGCTCGAAGCTTGTGCATTGACTTCCTACCCCAAAATTTTGAAAATTTTCACCGTTATAAACCCAAACCCAATAATTAGGCATAAATCCAACTCTATCCAAGTGTTCCTTCACATCTCTGGGGTCACTAATTATATATCTACATGTACATTTAATACACAGACATCTTATCCCTCCCTCATCTCTACAAACTTGTTGTGCCCATGCCCATGAAATAAATCCTTGAACTTCTTCCACAAAATGGAGTTTTGATCCTCTTCTTCCTGGAAACGTTCTGTCATACATCCAACTACGATAATGCTAATAATACTTCATCTTTTGCACGTTCAACTACAACGTTCACGTATTTCATGATTAGTAATTTTTTGCTTAGTAGAGCTACTAGCGCAAACAAATATTAAATTCAATCGACAAGTCTAAATAGTCGATTACGTAACGATTAAAAAAATCAACTTTACTGACGAACCTATAATTATTATATTGTGTATACTGTTTTTTTTAACGTGCAAAGTTTCTTTACGTGCGGAATTTTTTACTAACTAAACTATATTATGCAACAATTAATAAAGAAATTTCTTTACGCGCTACTAAATTGTGTATACTTTTTTTAAATTAAAAATTTAATTATTCTAAAACAATTTTAATTTACAAAATAGTCTTAAACTTAAAAAAAAATTAAGATCAGTTTTTTTAATTATTCTAAAACAATTAATAAATTTTTTTAATTAATCTTATTCTAAAACACATTTTTCCTAATTAAAAAAAATAGTCTTTAACGGTTTTATAATTATTCATTTAAATTAATTTTTTTATTCTAATTAATTAAAAAATAGTTTTCTTGTTAAAAAAAACAATTTCATATCAAGAACATTTTATAATTTGTTTTAGATAAAAAAAAACAGTTTTAATCTGTTTTAATAATTAAGAAAAAAATTATTATTTCGAAAGTTTTATATCTAGAACAACTTTATTATAATTTATTGAGGTTATTTTAAAAAAAATATTTGAAAATATTTATTACTTTAGAAAATAAACAGTTTAATTTTTTTTGAAAGGATAGTTTAAAATTTTAAAAAATATAAAAAAATAGTTTTAATATTTGGAAAAAATTATTATACCATTAAAATTAAAATTTGAATAAATAAACAATTTGCTCTAATTAAACTTAAAACAAAAATACAGTTTTAAATTATAAAAAAAAATAGTGTACACTATTTAGTGAAACCTAATTTTATTATTAAAAGAAAACTAATATAAGACTATATTTATTTTTTCAATCTAATATATTTAACAGATCTAAAAATACTTATATTTAACAAATATAGTACAACTTGTCAAAAAAATAACAAATATAGACAAACAAAAACATATATTCAAGAGATCTAGACAAAAAAAAAAACATATATTCAAGCATGCATTTCTTCAACAAAAAAACATGCATATTCATTATTAAACACAACAACATACATACTTCACATATATTCTACATATAAATAATAATAGTCCATAAACATCATATATTATTCAACAACAAACATAATCATCATCACAAAAAATCAAAGACATAAGAGAAATACACATACCCTAAAAAAAAATCAAAAATTATACATATTCTAAAAAAATCGAAAAATTCAGCCATTAATTAACATCATCTTTCTAAAAAAACCTATTTTACAACATGTATACACAACAACATATATAACATGTATAACATCAACAATTCTAGAGTAGAGAAACTACTAACTTGTTGAAGCTTGAGAAAGAACAGATCTGAGAACCAAGCTAAGCAAAGAACCACAAGAGGCAGATTAACTTTGACACTGATGCAAATGACATAAAAAATATATATAAGTAAAAAAGTAATAAAAACTAGAAACATAAAAATATAAGTGAAGAGAGTTTTACCAAATTAAAGTAGTTTAGTGTTGCTGGAGAAGAGAGTGGATTATATGGTGGAAATGAAGTAAAAAAATTTCTAAGTGTCTGAGTGAGATGAGAGAGCAGCGCATGCATATATAGGGAAAGCAAAGCCAGGGCAAAAACGAGAGGTTAGCCCCTCGCATAAACAGTCAAGTTCTAGGCATAGGTAGCATGCAGAATATCATGCAGAACGGTCAATTAATAAGAAAATAACCCAGGTCTTTTGTGCAATTTGCCAGGGGTATGCCCCTCGGCCAACACCTTTTCAGCTTTATGGCAGAGATCTATCTTGTCATTTGATTCCATGCAGAGATTCCCCAAAAGCCAGGGGCAGCCCAATGCATAACCCCTCGGAAATTGTCGGACACGCCTGCACCGTGTCCCCTATTTGAAATTTGATTTTCCCGCCTGTCAATTTGCCACAAGGTCCTGCAATTTGCGAGGGGCATACCTCTGGTTTTCGTCAATCTATTCTCGCCTTTTCCCAAGACATTTTCCCAGGGCCTTCCCTGGTTGTACCCCTCACAAATTTGCTAGGGGTTCGTGGTCCTGTGATAGATCCCTGGCAAATAACGCTATTTTTTGTAGTGATACAATCACTTGGTCAAAAAAGAAAATAATTTAATAATATGTACTTTTGTGTGAGTGCCTAAATAATGTGTCTAAACACTTGTCACCATACAAGGATTTTCCCTGGTGTTGGATGTTTTAGTTATGTTTGCGTAACTTTTTTTTCTCTTTCTAAAATCATTTAAGTCAAAATGATTTTTATGCTTAAAATGAAAATCTATTTTGTATAGCTTTTAAAGAAAATCATGATAGAGGAGGGAGAGATACAAAATCCCTTTATAGAATTTTAAAAAAATAAATAAAATAGCTTATACTTTTGCAAGAAATATAAAAAAGTCATATTAAAACCAATTTTATCTGCGATCAATATAATGCTTCTAATGATATACAATCAAATTTCATCAACCATTACACAGATACAGTACCACTAAATCCTGCATTGGAGTCATTTTACAGAAAATATATATAAAAAATGTTTAGGACAATGAAATGAAGAACCGCGCTAGGTATTGGGCCCAATAATCTAATATTCATTATTTATTCTATAATAAATAAATGGTCATTGGCTCTACCCATTTATTTAATCTAATATTCATTATTTAATCTAATTTATTCATTATTTATTGTTGGTGGATAAAAGGTAACCACTGCCACTACCCATTTGGCTCTACATTCAAAAGTGATAAATTAATTAATTAAGGCAACATATATATTATAAAAAATTGTCAAAGAAATTCTTTACTTAACTAATTATTAAAGATCGAATATACTAGGAGAATTATGTGATTGTATGTATGATATATATGTCTTCTGATGATGCAATATGCAGCGTCACAATGATGAAAGCATCATCTATCTGAAAATTGGAGGGAGCCTCTAAGAAATGGTGCATAGTTACATTACATATGAAGCACTTGATGAGTAATAATATAATCTCAAAAGTGGTCCAAAATGGGTCCATATTTTACATTAGGGTCAGCCACGCCACATCCATCCACATGAATGTCTGCCCATAAACCCTTCTGACAACATTTTCTTTCTTTATTCAATTATATAAATATATTTTGTGTCATTTCCAGTTACAAATGACTAACAAACAAATATAAATCCATAGTAGCTAAAATGATAGTCCTACGCCTGCCATAGAATAGAAAACTTCTCTATGCAAAACAACAAGTACAACAACAAAATGTGAGTGTTTGTGTTCATGTTCATGTTCCTTATTCATACCCCGAATTTGAAATATCGAGGAAGAGATATTCAACCGACAAATCGGAAAACTAGTGAAAGAAAAGGAATAAGATTAAATTATTGACATTGATCGATGTGTTATATTGTACTGTACTGGTGTTGGGGTGATTATCATATAATGCAAGATTTGATTTATTTTCACGTGCAAATGAGCACATTACTATTACATGTCTTCAGGAGGTTAAAAAAAAGTATAATAGATGTTACTATATAAAGTTGAGTGTTGCATATATGTGTGCAAACACTAACCAACTATATCTCATATCTAACGCGAAACTCTTAATAAATTCATTTAGGCTCATGATTGAATATCTTAAACATGATATGAGTGGTCTAATGTCGGTGATATAATATTAAAATATGAGTTACACTAAATCAATCATATAAAACTGACTTTAAGGTGAAGATTTTTCTCACTTATTAACACATGTTCAAACAATATCCTATATAATATGAGAATATCATATGAGCACAATTTTGTCTTCATCAAGAATATTATTTTCAAAAGTATTTCAGTCGACGTCTTGTAAGTTTGACCCTTGTTCAGTGTGTACCTTAATTCCAATTTTTGAAACAAGGGTCAAACTCATCATTAACAATTAAGTTTTTTCAAATTTAAATTCACACCGTAAGTCAAAGGAACTCAAAAGTTAACTAAAAAATATTTAGTTGAACTTTTTATGTACAAATTTATCTTTAACAACACATTTTTTTTTAAATTCGATTTTTAAAACATACGATATGAATATTAAAACAAACTTAGATAAGTTTAGATAATATAGATATTATAAAAATAAAACAAATGAAATAAATTTTCGAACAAATATTATACAATAAATTTTAGGCAAAATTACACATGATGTCCTTTAAGTTTGACCCTTGTTTTAAATTGGCCCTTTAAGTTTTTTTTCCTACCGAATTAATTCTTAATTTTACATCTCATTTGCACCTTTAGCCTTTACGTTATGCTCATTTTACATTGTTGTCTTTTATGTTATATTTTGTAACTATCTGAACCACAAATTTTATTTTACAACTAGAAATAAACGACATACAAGTTTCAATCCGTCACGGCTAACACTAGATATGAATTACTTACCATTTGGGTTCCTGAATTTGAACCATTCAAGAACGAAGTCATTGCTGCAAAAAATTAGGTATTTTAATTATAATGTTTTTGGATTTGGAAATTTAGATTTAAACTAGAAGAAGTGAAGGGATAAAGGGTCTAACATGATTATGTGAATTATCTCACTATTAAAATGTCACACATATTTTTTTTAATAGAACTTGTTAAAAAAAGTTAATCGTTCAAATATGATTTAACATGTAGAACTGATTCGAAAAGAAGAAAAAAAACATAAAGATACGGATAGTTAATCTATGAAAATGCTCACACTTAAAGGATCACTGACGTAATTTTGCTTAAAATATACTACTCCGTCCCAAAATATAAGCAAAATGAGTCAACATAAGTTGATGTATTTGGTACAAATTTTGAACCAAATACATTAACTTTTGTTGACCAATTTTTGCTTATATTTTGGGACGGAGTGAGTATGTAAGTGAAGATATGGATAGAAAAGTCATTGTACACGTACATCGAATCTTTTAGGTTATATTAATTTCTTTTTGGATCAAGTTAGATTTTGTTTATTCTATATGGTGGTGGATTTAGTAGCACTTGTACTTTTATCCTTCCTATTTGAATAAATTGATTTAGTTTTGTTGATAGAAACATGTGGTAGTTTTTTTTTTTTGGTAGTTAATGTAATCTTAAAATTAGAAAACTATATAAGAACAATTGTTCCCCCCTTCTAAAACCTGCAAATCCTTCACAAAAAAAAAAAAAAACATGCAATTGAAAAGGAATGCATCATGCATGCATATGACACTAATAATAATAATAATAATAATAATAATAATAATAATAATAATAATAATAATAATAATAATATATTTAAACAAAAGAAGGGTAGTTTCAACTCAGCACAAAACATATTTAGAAGAACCAAACTTACATATCAATTGAAGTTTTGAACCAAACTTAAGAAGATCAACTCAATAGATCATCTAATTTAATTAGATTAGAGGATTTAAACATTCCAGTTATTCATGATCAACCATAATTAATGGCATGCATATATATAGCATCGTGAGCAATCAGTCTTTTCATTACCACAGAATGACTGCTCATGATGTTATATCATCATCCACAAATTTCCTTGCTTCATATGTTAATTAAAATTCACTTCCAAATGCTGGTGCCCAGTAATCAGCTCCATTTTCACTTCCAACATGTTGTGTGCATGACACTGGAACCAAGCACAACCCTCTACTCCTCAAGTCCTTTGCCTTATTACCTTCTGCAGTCTGTTTATTATTTTTCAAAATCAATTAATTCATATCATTATAAACCATTATTTATTAAAGTGACATTACATTAGGCATTTGAACACATGTAGTAGGATTAAACTCTTGCTAATGAGCTAACAACTCACAGACAATTCATATCATTATTATTTTTAGTTAATTAATTAAACAATAAGAATCATATGCAAAGTCTGACAGTTTCATTGCCCAATTTATGCACTTGATGATACTAATGGTTATAATGATAATATAGTACAGTATTATTTATTTTTAATAATATATAGTAGAGTGATTATAATCTTATATATAAATAGAAAAATGATAATAAGTGCCCTAAAGACACTCTTTAAAGACTTTATATAGTAATTTTTTATGAAAACTTATATATTTAATGCATCGAAAATCATGTATTATGTGCGCTCTCGTGTGTGTATATATAACAAGGAGGAGTCAAATGAAGAAGAATACTAAAATCATGATTACATGAGGCAGCTTTTGTAGAAAAAGAAAGAAATGAATACCTGGTTTGGAATTGGAGCGCCCTTTCTTTTTAGGCCAGTGTCATCCAACAGCTAGATGGGAATAAAAAGAAGAAAGTATATATTATTTACTAAATTTCACTTCTCTATGAAATTTGACTTCAAATGAATCAATTCAGCCTCATCATGCTTTTTCTAAAAGATGTTACTATATAAAAAGCTGAGAAACCTTGTTGTTTCAAATTTCAATGGCTTCTTTCTTGAGGATATTAATTAATTAAATAGTGTAGTAATAATTGTAAAGAGATGTTAATTTCCCTTAATTTGATTCTAATGAATTCTAATTATTTGATGGATCCAATAAAGCATACCTGACCGGGGTCTTCAGGAAATACAGAATTTCTTTCAACATGCACCTGTTAATAGTTTTTTATAAAATAAAATTAAAAAAGGAAGGAACAAACATTCCCTTCAATAATAATACTATATTCTATAGTTCTAACAAATACATTAAGTATACTCCATTTTTGTCCTATTCAATTTCAGAGAAAGTGAAACATTGGGAAATGTGAACTTACAGAATGTTGATTCCTCATCATGTTTTTTGATGCTGCAGTGTCCAAGTAAGGGGAGCTGAGTGCCTGCAACAAAAGAGAGGAATAAAATTTTATAACTCCCATAACTAAAGAAAGAATGTTTTTAGAGAGAAAAAAAAAAACATCAAAATTGAACAAACTTTAACTGCATGTTCTGAAATAACTTGCTGCAGAGTATAATTAATAAATAAATAAGAATAATATACAAACATCACCTCAATTTGACCCTGTAGAAACCTGATGTATCCAATGGCTTCTAATAATACAGAAGCTGTGTCAGTCTGCAAAAGTGAAGCACCAAAGACTCATCTTTCTTTCTTTCTTCTTTTAATGTTAAAAGTGAAATTTCAATCAATGACAAAAGATAGGTATACAGAAATTGGATCATGAAAGTCTACTTTGAATTGAAAACAACTATTTCATGTGTGGACTTTTTATAAAACCAAATTAACACAAACAATGGTTTATGATAATTATAATTATGGAGTGATTAATTAGTTTGTTACCTTTCCAAATGGAGAAACTAGCTGGTGAAGTGCTGTTATTCTATCACCTAGCTTCTCCTTCCTCACCTGATTCAGATTCACATATAATCAGTATCATTTTTACGCTATACTTAAGGATAATTAAGAATTTCATATGCTTAAATAATTTATCTCGTTCAACAAGTATATACGAATATCATCAGCCAAAAGAATATTACAGTGTTGGAGAGAAAGACAATCAAGAAAAACAATAACAAAAACATACACATATATACAAGCTCACATATTACCAAGTAATTAAGAGAGAAATTATAGAAAACAAAGAGGTAAAAGAGTTAATTTGTGAGTAATTAACCTTTAGAGGTGGTTGGCTTGAAGATGGCTGAACCCTAGCCTTCTTATTAACTCCAGTAGTTGAGCTATTACACTAGAGCATATGAAAGAGATAGATGAAATTAATTTGAATATCATATATACATGACTTATATTAATAAATAATAATATTATAAGTTGAGAAAAATAATAATTAACAAGAACCTCTATATATATATATATATGACCTATATTTTACCTCAGATATTTGATCTGGTAGTTGATTCTTGCTATGATCTACCTTGTTGTAAGTGAAATCCAATATATTATTACTACTTAAGCTAGTGATATGAGAGCTTGGGGAAGAAACTGGCACCATATGTGACCAAGATGAACCAAGTGATCCAGAGTTAGCATGAAACTCCTCATGATGCCCTTGTTGGCCATAAAAATTCTCACTTTGACAAACTTCATGCTTTATTACATCCATAAAAGGAACTCTTGAAGATGGATTCATAATTTGCGCATCCCAGTTTTCTGAGTTTTTAGGTTGAAAATGATTAAAACCAAGTCTCTCTTCTTCTCCGGGTAGTCCAGTACTGCAAAACATACAAAACCCTCAAAATTTTCACACCGTGTAATTATAATGAAAAAAAAAACATGGATAAGGTCAAAGATGTTGTAACTTCAAGCCACGGTTTTAAATTGCGGTCTACAACTACATTATAGAAGATTTTGAGGTCACTGTAGCTTAACTGCAACTGTGATTTAAAATTGTGCTGATGGACACAAATTAAGAAGCTAGAGAGAGAGAGAGAGAGAGTATGGTTTTACTAACAAAAGTAGTTGACTCCATGATTGAGGAGGTACTTCAGCATTATTTTCTGTCAAGGAATTGAAAGGGATTGAAGAAGATCCAAGCATATATTGAGGAGGGATATTCAAAGATGATGGATGCATGCTCCACCAGTTAGGGTTCCCAGCCATCATTTGCTACAATGGATCATGAGTCTCATGATATATGTGTAAGGAGGAATTATTTATTTTTCAACTTCAAAAAAAAATAAGCTCCCTAAGAAATGTAATTTTTGTAAACTACTTTTTTCTCTTACTTTTCTAACTTTCACCTTTGTGATGATATTTCCTTGTATGTGCAACCAAACAAGACTTTGGATAAAGGTTTGAAGAGTTGTGTTTTGCTTTCTTACTAGCTATGTGTGTTGAAGAAACGTAAAGTCTTGGGGTCTCAAAGTATTTTATAAAGAGATGAGGTTAACAAACTTTGCATACTTTTGTTCTTTCCTTTCAATTTATTCAGTTTTTTCCTTTCTTATTCTTGCTTTTACTTTATTATAAAGTAGAACAGAAAAAAAAAAGTGGTGGCCAGTGTTTTGAGGCTATTAGTCACTCAGGGCTAATTAATTCCTTAATTTGGGGTTACACCTTGGGATTGTTTTTTTTTAGCCTAGCTAGGGTTGGGGGTGAATGTAGGAAGGGCATCATAATATAATAGTATTTGAGATCAACGTTTGAGATGCTTTCTTTATTCTTTGTGGCAATAATTCACTTTAATAGACTAAGCTACAAAATCTATAGTGGCTGATTTAATATAGAACAAAACAGAAAATGATAGAAAAATTGCCCATCATCGAATAAGTGCTTTCTCTCAACTCTCAAGTACTGTACACATACAAACATAAATGATATATTTATCAAAAACACATGACATGGAAGTGAGATTTTGATTAACTAACTAACATCAATTAATATAGAAAGTACTAACATATATGATTAATTAAAATCGGCTTGGTGAGTTTATTTCTTTTAACATATATCCCCATATGTAATTCAGTGAACCATATTCTATCAGAAAAGACAAGCGATGCACATTGAAGTATACTAGTATGCTAGAGGCTGCTTTATATTGTATTTTGTGGGTCTCATTTGAGCCACATCACTTTGAAGCGACTCATACATTTTTTTGTTTCAACGGTGTAACTCTAAAGAACTCATGTTTTCTTACACAACTTTTATATAATAATATTTTATTCATATTTAATTTTATTGTAACTTAAACTATTAATTTCAATAGTTTGTATTAATATTAATATGAAAAAAGAAATAAAACCTAAGTTTCTATAACGAAAATTGAAATTAACGTTAAATACATGACCAGGGCCGGCCTAAGGGAGGTGCAAACAGCTCAACAGAGCTGGGCCTCCCAAAGGCATGGGCCTCAAAAAAATTTTAAAGCCCAGTACTCATATGTTTTCCTTCCTTCGGTTCCAGCTTTCCTCCCGTTCCTTCGTTTTCCTTCCTTCGTTCCTTTCCTCCCGTTCCTTCCTTTCCTTCGTTTTCCTGCCTGCCTGGCCACCGACCGGCCACCACCGACCTGCCTGGCCACCGACCGTTTTCCTCTCTGCCTCTCGGCTCTCTCCATCTCTCTCGCTCAAAAGAGCTCCATCATTTCAGGTTTTTTGATTTATCAGTATCACTTATTTATCATATATGCTATTGCTATCAATTGAGATTTATGAGTAGTACTAGTAAGATTATCAAGACAAATATCATTATAATGTATTGGGATTGCATTGAACCTTTTGAACCTAAATAATCGTACAGCATATTGTTCCTCATAAGAGGTTTTTGTGGAAATGGTATTTTGCTTTTAATCAAAGTCACTCTTGATTTGTTTTGGTACTTATTTGATGAAATTACTAATTATGCAATTACTAATTAGGCAATTTTCTATGTTTTGTTTTCGTACAGCATATTGATTTCATTTTTCAATTACTAATTATGCAATTAGGCAATTACTAATTATGTCTTAATTTTATTTTGATGAAATTTATCACTTCTGTTGCCAATTAGGCAATTACTAATTATGGCTTAATTTTATTTTATGGTTCAACCCTCAACATTGTATGTCTATGTGGTTCAACTTCAATATTGCGAAATTGCTCAAGAACAGTCAAGAATATCAGGTTCTGCATTTTTTCAATCTTTTAATATGCCTCCTAAATTGCCTCCTAAATTGCCGCCTAAGATTAGAAAGTTTGAGTCTGGCGCTGAGAAGCGTAGGAAAAAGAAAAAAATTGCTGAGTTACGGGCCTCTTTTTATTTTATTACGGGCCTCTTTTTACTTTTAGAGCCGGGCCTCCAGATTCATAGGAACGGCCCTGTACATGACATATAATTAAAAACGATAAAAATATATAACATTGAATAATTAGTAAAATTTAAATTTCGCCATGCTAATGTCCAAGGTGTTCTCAAATTTACTGCACTAAAAATATTGTTTGAAGTTGTTGATGAACTCTTTTTTCACGGAGACTTGCTCTCCTTTGTAGTCTTGTTGCAAGATTCGTACGAGGACCATTAAATGTTTCAGTTGTTGAGATTATTATCCATGTTATCATAAGAGTTCCCCATTGGAGGTGCTTGTGACATGAAAACCCTCAAACATTTGAGGATTTTCAAGTTGCAAGCAAGTGTTGGGCCACATATAATAACGACTACTTTGACTAATGATTAATTTGAATAATGGTTACTTTGAATAACGACTAGTTTTAATAACGGCTAATTTTAAAATTATTTTACAGTTTTTTATTAAAAAAATATATGAAAATAAATTTATTATGAATAAAGCAGTAATAATGAACACTTTACACATGAGTTAATACATAATAAGTATTCCACACACACGTTTGAGAAATTTTGTGGATTTTAGTTAAGATGAAATGTTGTAGTATTATTAACTAAAATCCATAATTTTCTTAATAATACTACAACATTTCATCTTAACTAAAATCCATAATTTTATTTGACCTTATTACAATAGTTTTCATAAACTTAACGTTGACTTTCATTCATCTTGAACGTGTTTGACATGATGACCTGCATTGTCTTAAACTCCATCTTTTACTTCTTTAATATGTTTTGTTCCTCTTTAAGTTGTTCCAGTTTTTCCATGTATGCCACTCTTTTAACCCATTGTATCATGTATGACCTTAAAAGACGTTTCAATTGCATTTGCCTAACCTTTCCTTTTTGCCACCTTTTGTCCTATTGGACGGTCAACTAGAGATGTTGAGTTATATTCATAACTTGAAGATGTCTCTGGGCAGGCAATGATGAGTATGCCTCATTAGCAGAAGTATTTCTTCATTTTGAAGAAGTTTCAGACAATGCTCCCACCATTTAAGTACATCTTTTAACAAATCCCACACATACTCAAGATTGAATGTGCACCTTTATCATGAGAAAAACCAATAAATAAATGTACTTCGGCAAAGATGTCTTTCTTTGAGGTCCCATTTTCTTTCCATGAACAACTAGTTTGTAACACCTAGCAAATTTTTGAACAAGACAATTTATTAAATGTCATCAAGATTTTTATTGACCATGTTGCTTCTATCTTAACTGTCCACGATACTGGTTATAGTTGGCAACGATTCTTAACCAGACACTGTTTGTTCTTTTTGAAACAATGAGTCATGATTGAATAAGCAATGTATCTTCATCCCTTGTGAATGGCTCTCGAGTTTTTTTTTAATCGAACTTGTTTCTCCATCATCAAGCATAATATTTCCAAGACCAACTTGAGTTGAAAATTATGGAACTTGACATTCTTACACAGTGACGGATCCAGGATTTTTGAATAGTGGGGGCACCGTATATAAAAATTTGTAGCATTAATAATTGTCCTCTACAATTTTTCATATTATAGAAACTTTGAATGATTTTCTCATTTTCAATATCAATAAAAATATATTTCTCTATATAAATAATTAAACAATCATTTAACTGATCATCTCTCATTTGATTTTGCATCCGATTCTTGATAATATTCATATTATCAAGAAAGAATTTGAGATATATGATGATATGTGTGGGCCAAGAGAGAAATGATTTGTGAGAAGTGTGGGTCATGTGGTCAAAATGTCAATTATTGATACATTATACTACTAAAAAAAGGTTTCAAAATTTATTGTGTAGGCACATCCAACAACATACACCCGTCCCTGCTCTTACATAGACCCAATCAATGTTTCATGTTCATAGCGAGTAAACTCTATACTTGGGTATTCATTTGATTTGAGATCTATAAAACATGTTGGAGTTGGTTGATGGACATAAACACGTTGGGGTTTGTAGGTGGTGAGAGACATTGAGAATTTTGAGAATCATGATGTTGATGATTTTGCATGAAATGCAACATAGGTTATCAAAATATTGAGAAATTGAGAAAAATATGCTATGTGCAAAAAACAACCAAGGATGGAAACAACGAAGTTTGATATTGGTAAATCCAATGGGTCCATGTTTCTTTTGTTTTGCACAAGTTTTAGTAAAATTAATACATTCTTCATGCAATTCATCAAATGCATTTTGTAATTCCTCATATGAAGGTTGAATTAATTCAGAATCACTTACCTCTTGTTCATCATCGAAGTGGTGTGACGCCATTAAAGTTAAATTTGCACATTCATCATCCTCTGATTCTGAAGATGAACTTATATCGTTGTCATCCCATGCAATGTAGGCCCTTCTTGGCTTGAATTCTTTCTTTCCTTTCTTCTTTGCAAGGGTTGGACATTCTGCCTTCATGTGACCCTCCTTTCCACATTCGAAACATGTGAAATTCTGTTTTGATGTAGAAGCATCATTCTTCTTGTGAAATTTTCTAAATTTAAAATTCTTATTTTTCACAAGAAGAGTAATGTCCTCATCTTCATCAGAACTTTCATCTTGTTGAACACCATTGGACTATGCCTTCAAGGAGATATTCTTATGTTTCTTTACTCCTTCTTCATGTAGTTCTAGTCTTGCAAGTTCAATTTCATGCTCTTGTAATTTCCCGAAAAGTGCTGCCAACGACATGTTTGAAAGACTTTTCTTTTCAGATATGGCTGTTACTTTTGGTTGCCATTCCCTTGTGAGTGACCATGAGAATCTTCAAGTTTATTTCATTGTTGGACAAGGTTTTTTCAAGGGCTGCAAGATGATTGATAAGATGTGAAAATCTCTTCTGCATGTCTAGAATCTTTTCTCCTGGTTGCATTCTAAACATCTCGTACTCTTGAGAGAGGGTATTCAATCTGGAACGTTTTACTTCTTCCGTTCCTTCATGTGTTGTTTCCAAAGTGTACCAAATTTCTTTGGCCGTTTTGCAGTTAGAAATTCTAAAAAACTCATCCATCCCAAGAGAGGATGCAAGAATGTTCTTTGCCTTTTTGTCAAATAACACCTTTTTGCGATCATCATCATCCCATGATGTTCGTGATTTGACACCAGTCACACCATTCACAATTGTAGTGGGAACATAAGGACCATTTTTTATAGCCTCCCAAATTTATTCACCTTGTGCCTCAAGAAACATTTCCATTCTAATTATCCAGAAATCATAATGATCTCCGGTGAAACATGGTGGTCGGTTTGAGTTAGGACCTTCTCCTAAAAACGCTTTAGCGGAAGCCATTTTCTGGATCAAAGAAGCAAGTTATCTTTACTCTTGCTCTGATACCAATTGTAAGTTTTAGATTGAAACCTAAGAGGGGGTGAATTAGGTTTTTGACTTTTTAGGATAGTTTTTCAGAGTTTTGCGTTCTTATTATTTTTCCGGAAAATAGTGTTGAAGATATGAACAAAAGCGGAAAAATAAAGAGTATAGGGAAGAGAAAAACACAAGAGAAATTATAGTGGTTCCCCTAATGGTACATCCACTCCCTTCACACCCCGCGAAGGAATTCACTATGTTAGAATCTTTGTTACAAGCAATCTCGCCCCAAGACCCCCTAACAATCTTTCTAACATAAACACAAGAAAGAAACCATCTCTCTTGATTACAACACAAACACCAAACACTTTTGGTGGACTTTGAATCTCTCTGAATCAAAGAA
This sequence comes from Medicago ruthenica, assembly GCA_018208015.1. Taxonomy (NCBI): domain Eukaryota; kingdom Viridiplantae; phylum Streptophyta; class Magnoliopsida; order Fabales; family Fabaceae; genus Medicago; species Medicago ruthenica. The sequence continues at coordinate 101,914,760 of CM031372.1, read as the reverse complement.
CCTTTACAACAATCACAAGATAGCACCCCACTATCTTTAACAATAATTCCCACCAACAATTGACGAGAATGTTACAAATGAATGATGAAGAACAATTGTATGAATGTATATCTTTATCAATATCACTGTAACAATATGGACTTTGTGCTCAGAATTTTTTTTAATAAATGTTAAAGTGTGTGCAAAGTTTTCCAAACAATTTGAATGAAAGTTTGAAAGCAAGTGATATTGAAAATTCACAATTGAGAGTTTGAAAGTTATTTTTTTTTTCATTTGATTTGATTCTCAATTGAATTTATAGAGGTTAAAAAGATGTTTATGAAACAATGCTACTTTTCAAATAAAATAGTTGTTGCCAATTCTTTTTCTCAAAAGGGCCGTTTTGAATTTTAAAGTAAATATCCGTTGAGAATTAATTAAAATATATTGATTGCATGATACATATTGGTTCAAAACACGTAATTTGAATTGCCATATCGAATCATGCTACACATTTATATAATTGATTATTTTATCCATAATCAATTATATTTTTCTAGCGAAACAGTATTTTCTTGCAAAATCACTTTTAAATAAAAATCATTGTGGGTGTGTGTGATTTATTTGCAAGAAACTTTTAGCATTGCTTCATATGAGGACTTAGAAAAAATGATTGTAATTATTTTCTGAGCATTCTAAGTTATTTCATAAGTTAAGAATGATAAATCAAAAAATAATTGCCATACTTACAAATAGTATAGCCAAGAAGCCTATGCGCTAATCTTCATTCTTAATCTTCATCTTGTGTCTCCATAGTTTTTCTTCTTTTGTGATGTGAGTTTGTTATCATCAAAGCCCAGCCAAAGTCAGAAGGAAATCTTCTTCACAATATACATATATATATATATATATATTAGAGTTTATAATTTTAAAAATAATAATTGATAAAGTTAAAAATTCTTCATCTCCTGACCCAGGGTCCTAGATACGCCACTGCCTATGATTCTTGTTATTGAAAATGATTAACACAACAGTTGCACTAGCGTCTAGTAAGTTTCTCCTTCTATATGTAGTAGGTTGCTTAGTGAGCAATCCAGTGCAATCCTTAAATTCCACTAGATGGCAAGAAAGATAGTTAAGGATGATCAAATTACCAAGGAAAAGTGAAGAGAGAGAGGGTGATTTCATGGTCAGCCTTATCTACAAACACAATATTTATTTGCTCCACAATGGGGATGTCTATTTATCATGGTGCTAAATAGGTGAATCACCCACCATTATGGATGGTCTAATAACCTTAATCTGCAATAAATAGTTAAGGATTTAAAGACAATACAATAATTAATGTTTCATTAAAATTTAACAACCACGATTAAATAGGAACAATATCCTTTTAAAAAAAACAGGAACAAATCTTTATACTCCCTCCGGTCCTTATTATAAGAAGAAAAACCAAAAAACATCAAAATCAATACAATTAATAATTAATATAACTTTTTTAATATTTTAACAACTATACCCTCATAAAAAATTGTGAAGTATTAAATACATTCACAAATATTAAAAAGACAAACATTAAATTAGGGGTTGAAAAGTCTTTTAAACAATAACTACACCTTAAAAGTTGTAACATTTTCTTATAAATATGACCAAAAAGTTTTTTGAAAATTTTCTTATATATAGGACCGGAGGGAGTAATATACAATCCCTCCCCCATTTTTTGACCTCCAATCCTAGGTGTCAATCATTCACACCATCTTTGCCACGTCAGATTAAAATACTATTTTTTTTACCATTTTAAGCATTCACTCAATCACAAACATTAAAATATCATATCTTTCATTTTCCCTCTTCAATTCAAAATTCAAAATTCAAATCTTTTTTTCCCTCTTTTTCTCATATCCTAATCAACACCACTTTCTATTTTCTTTCTCTCTGATTAATTTCAAACCTCTTTTCTATTTTTTCCTCACTTTCTCTCTCATGCACAAACTTTCCACCACATCCAATCTTCCCCTCTCTCACGTAGCAACACAAGTCCTTTTCTTCTTCTTCAAAAACACAATCAAACCCATCTTCTTCTAACTTCATTTCCGATCATTTTTTGGCCTTCTCTCACTAAAGTAAAAGCATCACCGTCATCCTCTCTTCATCCTATACGAAACTCACTCACTTTCCACCACGCCAGAGTTGCACCACCACCGTTGACCACCGCGTCGGATTCGCTTTTCGCCGGAGTTGTTGGTAGCTTCTGTAAAGCCTCAATCCCCGAGAACATAATTATAAAGATAAATCACGCATTTATCATACATTAGAGCCTTACTACTTCAACATACATCTCATATCAAATACTCATTATAAAAATTTCATCAACATATTCATATCGCAAGCGGAATAAAATCATAATCAACATCATACAAATGTCATGTCTCGGTTCATAACATACAACTCAACGGAATGTATCATCAACAGTTTGGTTGTAAGACATAGCATAGAAAATCCAACAAAGATAATCCCGACATCCTAGATCAAAACACCTAGATCTAAACTCCTCGATAAAAGCAGATAAATACGAGTAGGCCTCAAGCCATCCTCGTTAACTCACAAGCAAAGATGCTACTCCTCAACTTGCATGACGTCTACACCACAAGGGTGAAGTGACAAAAGTCACTGGGGGTAAGATATACATTCATCATAAGAGATTAATAAACTCATGTATGTCCAGGCAACAATAACATCAATATCATTACATCCATAAGCATCATCAAAAGCCAGGTTACATTAGTATATAATCATAACATCTTCGTATATAATCATCATCCGAGTTACCCCATAGTTATATACATAACAAGTACTCACATCAAATCATGTTCAAATATAATCATCCACTCAAGTTAATTCAATCCAATCTCAACACAATTACCAAGTATCCAATTATCAATTAGATGCACAACTTCACACCAAAACATTGTCACATACGACGCTTGTGAATGTAATGCACCTAACACGACACTATATGCATGTGGTATCGTTCACCGATGAACTTCCTCGAGATCTAAAACCCCGCAATGAATTCACCATACAATCACCGATGAAATCCTCGAGATCTAAAACCCCGCAATGAAATCACCATACAATCACAGATGGAATCCTCGAGATCTAAAACTCCGCAATGAAATCACTATACAACACCGGACTGACTTATGAATGCATGGACCCACATAAAGACTCGACAATGGACACCAAACATACTCATCATTTGTTATACGATTCACACCGTCGTATAACGTATCATCACCAATTCATCACCAAACGCATCATCAAATCACTAAGGTCACACATCAAGTCAAGTAATCGAGCTTAGCATCATACACAATCATTCAGTCATGAATAATACCGAAAACGTCTCCATTTCACTTTGTAGTACCCTAATTTTGTCCTACGCATTTTAAAACAAAAAATCAAAAAAAAATCAAAGAGGGGAAAAAGTCAAAAGTCAACAAAAATCAACAGAAAAGTCAACATTTCAAAAATGAGGACTTCGCACTGCGAAGGTCACTTCGCACTGCGAAGTCTGCGATTTTTCTGCAGATTTTTGGTTTCTTTGATTTAATTCCAGAATTTGTTGCATATCATTTCCATATATTTATTTTAAGTAGCATTCATGGCTAATTGGGCCAAGCAAAACCAGAATTGAAGGACTTGCCATTAATGCCAAGGTTGGAATCTTTTTCTTCCAACCTAGCATGTGACAAGCAAGTGGGCTTGCCCTTGGGCAGCTCTAGTCCCTCCCAGGTGACCTGCTAACCACCACAAGGTTGCCAGCCACCTGCTTGAGGACTTTCCTCCTGCTTGCTGCCCCAAAAACCAGTCAAACCAGCTGGATTTCTCACTTGAAAAGCCATGAGTGCCTACTCTGTTTTGCAGCAGCTTTTCACCCTCTCACACCAGCCAATTATAGCCTTTTTCATCCCTCAATCTCTGCACATTACAGTGCACGTTTTCATTGACCAACCATTGAGATTGCAAGGATTGATCCCCAAGCATTAGCCAATTGCAAATCAGCTTTGTTCTTCATCATTACCTTCTAGAATTAGTTGAATTTGTGGCTGAAATCAGGCTGGATCTTGCCCCTTGGTACAAGGCAAGGTTGCCTCTATCCATTAGCATTTAATGCAAAGGGATTCAGCTTGATCTTAGCCACAAATCAGCTGAATTTTGGGATTGTGTAATGATGAAAAAGATTTGGTTTTGGCCTATAAATAGAAGGCAATGCCCAAGGATTCAAACACAGTTAACAACAGCATTTCAAGAGCAGAAACTCTACTCATTTTAGCCTACAAACCTCCACAAAATAACCAGAAACAAACAATCCAACACAAAGCTTTACAAAGTTCCAAAACCATCACCAATATTCAAACCTCTTGTGAAAGCCTTCAACCAAATCAAATCAAGTGCAGCTGGAGCTTTGCTAAGGAGTTCTGTAAGTTTCTAAGCACTTATCTTGCATTTATAATTGTGTTTGCATAGCTATTTTGGTTCAAAACCTCTTTGTCCTAAAAAAACCCCTTTTGAATTCCAAAGAAATCCCAAGGTTTTCAAAACATCAAAACTGGTTTGTCCAGCCTTTTTCACCCCAAAAACTCAAAGTTTTTCACCCACCTATAAGGTCTTGAGTGTGTTCAGAAGTTGTTTCTGAACAAAAGTTCAGAAACAGCTTCTGAACCCAAAATTTCGCATGCTTCGCAGTGCGAAGTCATGGTCGCAGTGCGACCATGACAGAACTCAGAACCTGAGTTTTTGTGTCAAAACAACCAATTTTTGAGGTTCTAGCCCCAGAGCTCAGAACCTAAGAGTTTTTAAACCCATGTTCTTCAAACCATAACAAGGTTTTTGCATAATTTTGGCAAAATCACAAGTTCGTATGACTATTTTGTGGATAACTTGCAAAGCAAGTTATGTTCCCAAACTTTCAAAACCACATGAACAAACAAGCTATGTTCATCATTTCAATCTAAACTTGAACAATAAATATTGTTCATGATATTCAAAACTCAAAGATGAACATACACCGTTTACGTTCGCATTTTCGCAAAATGAGACGAACTTGCGCGTTTTTTAGCAAATTTGCTAAACCTTCCCATTTTGGGTTTTCAAACCAAATGTTTTGACATACCTTGGGATTTCTAAAGGATTCAATCCAAAAACATGAATGAAAAAGGGATGGTGTGACGTATGTCTCTCCATCGCCCCGATTGTACGAATGCGTGACGTATGTCTCGTCGCTCGGACAATCGTCATTCCTTTTTTCAATATGTACAACCCTAACCAAACCAAATCTTGGCCCCTTGTGGTCAATCCAAACCTTTTGGTCCCCCGTTGGCCATTAGACTCAACCCCTCGACTCGTTTGAGTCACTCGGTCAATGTTCGACTCGTCCGAGTCCATTGTACCCGTTCTTGATCTCAGTGGATCAATCGAACAATCGCCCGACTCTTCGGAGTCCACTCGGTCAATTCTCAGTGGATCAATCGAACAATCGCCCGACTCTTCGGAGTCCACTCGGTCAATGATTGACTTGTATGAGTCCATTGTACCTCTCTTGGTCCCATGGCGACCAATTTCAACCCTCTACCCTAACGGACGTACCTTTTAACAATTCTAATGTGATTCACGAACAAACGCTTAATAAGTCTCCAAGTGCGAGCATACAAGCTACGTTTAAATCGCAAGAATTCGGTTAAAACATCGTCCATTTAAAATCAACCAACACATGTACGTTTTTCTATCAAAGAACTACGTACGCTTTGAATTCTCCGACTACCGGGAGATACGTAGGAGCAAGATCGACATCTTGTCAAGCGCAATAATAAAAACTTTTTTTTCTTTCGTTTTTTTTTTTTATCTCTTTCCCCCCCCCCCCTTTATTATGTTTTTAACATGAATGAACATGCACGCAAAGTATTTAAAAAAACAATTCAAGCTTTAACCAAATAGAAGGTTCCCGTTGAGTACAACGGACGTGAGGGGTGCTAATACCTTCCCCTTGCGTAATCGACTCCCGAACCCGACAATGGTTGCGATGACCTAATCCTTATCCTCATCGTCTAAAGGGTTTTATTATCGTTTCCCTTTACAACAAAAAAAAACTTAAGGGTTTATCAACGTTCCCTTTACACAAAAACTTTGGTGGCGGCTTCACAAAGGCCCTCCGAGCGTTCGAGGACGTCCTCGGAGGATTTGCGCGTCTTTTTCCCGAGGAAAAAAACGAGGTGCGCACAGCTGGCGACTTCACTGGGGACCCTGTTCCCACTAGCGAGTCAAGCCTAACCTGTTTGGGTTAAAGCCAATTGTTTTATTTTCTTTGCGTGCCATGTTTATTTATTTTATTCATACATGCTATATTTATGCTTTATGTTTATATTTGCTTTATCTGCTTTATATTCATATTATATATATCAAATGCGGGGGTTACTTGAGTGATGTTACTCCACATTGTTCGGGTTAATGCCGGACGTGTGAGGCTCTCTACCCGAGCTTGAGAAAAAAACTAAGTTAGAAGGAGGTTGTGTGCGGAAGCCCGCGTTGACGTATGTCCGTGAGGTAGGATGTCCAACCCCGCTTAGATGAGATTTTCACGTGGAATTAATTGAAGTCATGTCGACGTATGTCCATAGACAACCCTAATTCCATGTGAGGTCTATGACTCTAAGGACCTCTTCTTAGGAGATTTCCCAATTTAGAGCCTACATGTGAGGATGGGGGGAAGTTCCGAACCTTCATAAACCATACCCTTGCATAACATTTGCATTCATGAAAGTAATTTTCGCATCGTTTTGCTTTATAGGAGTTTAAAAAGAACGAACAAATATTAGCAAAAAAAAGAAATATGGATTCCGGGAACAAGAATACGCTCGCCTTCAAAATTAAAGCTCCTAGGGTGGAAAGTTTATTAGCTCTAAGCAAGAGGCTCTCTTCGGTCCACAAGAACATCTTCGAGGCAAGCTATGGGCTAATCCTTGATCTTTTACCCGTGAGAATAGATTCAACCGCCTTAACCACTTTGGCGCAATTCTTCGACCCACCTCTACGGTGCTTCACATTTCAAGACTTCCAACTAGCGCCAACTTTGGAAGAGTTTGAGAATATTTTGGGTTGTAGCATGAAAGGTCATGAACTCTATCTCGGTCCGGGAAAGGATCCCACATTTGAAGCCATCGCCGAATCCTTATACCTCGACACCCAAGAAGTGGCATCTAACTTGGAAGTTAGAGGAAACCTTAAGGGATTTTCAAGGAAGTTTTTGGAAGCCAAAGCTCGGGATTTACTAGCCAACAAAGAGGTAATGGCCTTCAACGCCATCTTAGCCCTCTTAGTCTACGGGATTGTCTTATTCCCCAACATGGATGATTTCGTAGACTTTCCGGCTCTAGAGGTGTTTATGACTAAAAATCCAGTTCCTACAATCTTAGCGGATTTTTATCATACCCTCTACTCTAGGCATGAACAAGCAAGGGGACGCAAAATTACTTGTTGCACTCCCGTAGTGCAAATTTGGATGATGTCCCACATGCCAAGAAACCGAGACTTTGTGGAAAACCGGGCGAAGCTCAAATGGTCGCAACGGATGACAACCCTCGCCGAGAAGGACATCCATTGGTTTTCACCAAACTTAGAGGACCCGGAAATTATCCTCAGCTGCGGGGACTTCCCTAACGTACCCCTCATTGGTACTAAGGGATGTATTAATTACAATCCGGTCCTCTCTCTCCGACAACTAGGTTTTTCAATGGAAGATAAACCTAACGACCTTTTGTTGGAAGCTTTCTACTTAAGGGAAGGCGATCAAGACCCGGCATTGCTAGAGAGAATCCGGGGAGCATGGAGCCAAGTACGCAAGGGAAGGGTCGGCAAGAGAAACTGTGTCGCCAAACCCCTTTATACTCAATGGGTGAAGGAGAGGGTCAAAGCAATCAAGTTACCCTTCGTGGTCATAAACCCTCCAAAACCTCCTACACCTAAACCTATTGCAATCATTCCCAACAAAGAAGTGGAGGACCTCAAGGCTAAAATTCAAGAACTCCAAAACAAAAACGGAGACTTAGAATTGAAGCACCTCCAAGCTTTAGGAGAAATTACTAGGACGAAGAGAGATCGTGATGAAGTATCACATTCTCTCCTAGTATGCCAAAAACGGCTAAGAACCTCCGAAGGGAAAAGGGATTGGATAGGAGGCGGCTTGGTTAGTGCGGATGCCAACCTTGTGGCCAAGGACGAAGAGTTGGAAAGAATCTTACATTCCAACCAAGAGCTCAAGAAGTTTGGCGAATTAGCCATCGAAGCTCAACGGAAATGGAGGTTGAAATTTCAAGAGAAAAATCAACAGCTCCAAGAAGTAGTGAAAGACTACAAAGAGCAGCTTCAAGCCGAACGCGTCCAGCGGCAAAGACATGAGAGTCTCTCTCATCAAGGGAGGCTAAAGTGCAATCATCTCGAAGAAGACATCAAGAAATTCGAAGAGTACTTCGACAAGATTGCAAGAGCTCATGGGGACCACATTGCACAACTACACGATGAAATTAGAAGTGCAAGAGTCAAGCTAGACCAGCGCAAGGAAGTGATTGAGTATGTATGGCAAGACGCCACCCGATTAAGTGAGGATTTCACTAAATTGGTTGCATTCTCAAATTTGGTAATCACCCAACTTCCAAAAAAGCTAGTGGAGGCCGAGATGGTCATGCCCTACTTTGTCATCCCTATGGAGATCCGGAAGTTTATGAAGTTCTGCAAAGACACCATAGATTTCTATAGGGAGGAGATGAGCAAAGCCGAGAAGCGAGCGGCTATTTGATTTGTAATAGCATTAGTTACACTTTGTAAACAAATGTTATTTAATCAAATATATTTTGAAGTATAATCAATTTCCCGGTTTAATATTTCGAATTGTTAATATTAATCGTGCACCTTTAAACTCCATAAAGCAAAATAAAAAAAACAAACGCATATTTTGCATACTCATAGCATACATACATCCACATGCATCTTCATGCATTTTTCAAAAAAAAAAACTCATTCATTTCCCTAAAAACAGTTCTTTCAAAGCAATCATAGCCCGAAAACCCCGAAAGCCCTCGGTCCAAGAACCAGAAATTCAACACTCGTACGGAACACGAGCTAACAAACAAAGGATCATGGACAATTTGGAACAAACTCAAGCGGCTTTGAGAGAAGAGGTTGATGGAATAAAGGGAAAGATGGATCAGATGCTAGAGTTAATGCAAGCTCTATCGGCACGAGAAAGTAACCCTCGCCCAACGACGGATGCATCCAATGTGCAATGGCCTCCTTATGGTTTACCTGTGAATTATACCCCTCCATTTGAAAATGAGGGTCAAGGACCACCTCCACCACCGCTCACAATCCCCGTAAGGAATGAAGAGCGTCGTCCTCAAGGAACTTCCACTACTCAGCATGAAGTAATTCCCCATGATGTGGAAAATAGCCAGCTAAGGCAATCTGCTCCCGACACCACCCACCAAGACAATGATACCACCCAAATGTATCGAGTTTTGGAAGAAAGGTTGAAAGCTGTCGAAGGATTCAGCTCATACGGTGCCCACAACGCCTTGGATATGTGCCTAGTGCCCGACGTGGTAATTCCTCCGAAGTTCAAAGCACCGGACTTCGAGAAATACAAAGGAATTCAATGCCCTCGGAACCATCTAAGGATGTTCTGTAGGAAGATGGCAGCCTACGCAATGAACGAGAAACTCATGGTGCATGTGTTTCAAGATAGTTTAAGCGGAGCATCCTTGGATTGGTACATGCAGCTCGAGCGTACCCATGTCCAAACTTGGAAGGATTTAGCCGATGCCTTCCTAAAGCAATACAAATATAATTTGGACATGGCTCCAAATAGGATGCAACTACAAAACCTCCTACAAAGAAGCAATGAGTCCTTCAAGGAGTACGCTCAGCGGTGGAGAGAACTAGCTTCTCGTGTACAACCACCACTATTGGAGAGAGAACTTGTCGACACCTTTATGGGCACACTTCAAGGCCCATATTACGACAAGATGATTGGAAGCACGTCTGCCGGTTTCTCCGATCTAGTCATGGTCGGTGAAAGAATAGAAGACGGGGTGAAGAGAGGAAAAATCCAAGGCTCTTCAGAAGCTCAAAGTGGAGCTAGAAAGCCCCCCAGCAACTTTCACAAAAAGAAAGAGGGGGAGACAAATGCCGTTCTAATGGGACCATCCTACCCACCACCGAATCAAATGCCTCACTACCACTATCCTTATGTGGCAGCAGCAACAGCTCAAGGGCGTTACTCACCTCAAGTAATTCCCGCAGCTCCACCTCGACAACCAGTAGTGTTGCCGCAGCAAAATCAACAGCAGCAACAACAAGGCGGGTACCCACCAAGGAATCAAGCGAGCTCAAGAAACAGTTATTTTAATAGGCAGTTTGATCCTGCACCTATGTCTTATGGTCAAATCCTGCCATACCTAATCCAAAAGGGTATGGTCGAGACAAGACTACTACCACCAATGTCGCCACCATATCCACAGTGGTACGACGCAAATGCCAAATGTGATTTCCACGCAGGATCCGTGGGGCACAATGTCGAAAACTGTAGAGTTTTCAAACACAAGGTACAGGATCTTATTGACAAGAAGCTGTTATCCTTCAAAGAGGAAAGCCCCAATGTGAAGAACAACCCATTGCCGGGACATGCGGGTCCCTCTGTAAATGCGGTGGAGGAACAAGAGGACTTTGGTCCAGTCAAAAGGGTATCCAATGTTAAGACTCCCCTGTCAACCATAAGGGAGCGTTTAACCAGCTTTGGACTGTTCGAGGAAATGCACGCCAACTGTGAAGCCTGCAAGGTCAACCCGAATGAGTGCGAAGAGTTGAAGAGTTGTCTTCAAGAGTTAATGGACCAAGGTTGGATCCAAATTGGTTATATAAAGGATGGCACGGACATTGCTACCTTAGAGTCTAACGGCCCAAAACCTCTCGAGATCCCATATCAAAGGAGAGAGGTACCAATGCCAATACAACCCATAACATTCCACGTACCTGCACCCTTCTCTTTTGAAAGCACGAAGAGGGTACCATGGAATTACCAACCTGTGGCCTATGTGGAAGGAAAACCACTAGCCAAAATTGAGCCCAGCATCACTAACATTACCGGTGTTGGAGGAATGACTAGAAGTGGTAGAGTCTTCGCTCCGAAAGAACTCGGGAAGACGCCAGCCGTACTACCAAAGGAGCCGCTCAAAGAAAAGAGCGTGGAGGAAAAAGAGAACCAAGCGGGGCCTTCTCAAAAGACAATCCCGCAAAAAGAGGCCGAAGAGTTCCTAAGGATAATCCAAAAGAGCGAGTACAAGATCATTGACCAGCTAGGTCAAACTCCCTCCAAGATCTCCATGCTATCCTTACTACTCAGCTCGGAAGCACACCGAGAAGCACTACTGCGGATCCTCAGTGAGGCACATGTCACCAAGGACATTCCGGTGGACCAATTCGACGGGATAGTCGGAAATATTACCTCAAGTAGGTACTTGGGTTTCAATGGCGATGAGCTACCCGACGAGGGGCACATTCATAACCGCGCCTTACATATTTCCGTGAAATGCATGGACCACATCCTCTCAAGAGTGCTAGTGGACACGGGGTCATCATTGAATGTCATGCCCAAGACTACCCTCCTCAAACTATCATGTGAAGGGACCGTAATGAAGCCCAGCGCCTTGGTCGTAAAAGCTTTCGATGGGTCAAGAAGAGCCGTTATAGGGGAGATCGACTTACCAGTCCAAATCGGACCTAAGGTTTTCACCATAACCTTCCAAGTCATGGATATTAATCCAACATACAGTTGTCTTCTCGGACGACCATGGATTCATGCGGCCGGAGCCATTACCTCTACCCTGCACCAGAAGCTGAAGTTCATCATTGATAACCAAATGATTGTAGTTTCCGGGCAAGAGGACATGATGGTAAGCCATCTCTCATCTTTCCGTTATGTAGAAACGGATGAAGAAGCTGTGGACGTCCCATTCCAATCTTTGGAAGTGGCGAATGTCGTAACATTGAGCTCGAAGCCCAAGGAAGAGGCTAGGACAGCCATGTCATCATGGAGGGCGATAAGAGAGGCCCTAGAAGAAAGCCGACCCACAGGATGGGGCAAGTTAGTGGACATACCGGAGAAGAAAAATCGCTTCGGGTTGGGGTATCATCCATCAGCCGAAACTTTCTCAAAGCCTTCGAAGCAAGGGATCCTCCCCATTTCGGAAACATTCATCAGTGCGGGGTTTATCCATGAAGATCAAGTGGCTCTACTCGAAGATGTAGACGAAGACGTGCCTGATTTGGTGTACCGTTGCGCTTCGGATGAAGCTTTGAACAATTGGAGGGCTATCGCAATTCCCGAGATCATTACCAGGATCAAGTAATAAACTATGTTTGTTTGTTTTACTTTTAAAAAAAAAAAATCATTTAGCTCTGCCCAAGGCAAATGATTAGTCGTGTGGGGCCACCATGTTTTAAAAGTTATTTATAATCATGAATAAAAGCACTCTTTTATGTTCATTTGAGTCTTTTTCTTTTTGCATTTGTTTTAAAAAAAAAATTTCTACAAAAAGCCTAAAAAAAAATCATACTCATGCAGATCTACAAATCCACCCTCCAAAAACAACACTACCTTAAACCCTTATGACTTCGATTGCCCGATTAATCAAACGGAAGATGATGAAGAGGACGATTATGAACCGCCTGAAGAATTGTCCAGACTTGCAAATCAAGGGGATAGGGTAATACAACCTCACCAAGAATCAGTTGAAAAGGTCAACTTGGGGACCGAAGAGGATAAGAAAGAGGTCAAGATAGGAGCCTCCCTGCACGAGAATGTGAAAGGAAAGTTGATCAAGCTTCTGCAAGAGTACGTGGACGTATTCGCTTGGTCGTATCAAGACATGCCGGGTTTAGACCCTAACATCGTTGTACACAAGCTGCCACTCAAGCCGGAATGCCCGCCAGTGAAGCAGAAATTGAGAAGAACTCGACCCGATATGGCTCTCAAGATCAGAGAGGAGGTCAAAAAGCAATTCGATGCCGGCTTCTTAGCTGTAACCAAGTATCCGACATGGGTTGCAAACATTGTGCCAGTTCCGAAGAAGGATGGCAAGGTGAGAATGTGTGTGGATTATCGGGACTTGAATAAAGCAAGCCCAAAGGATGATTTCCCGCTACCACACATCGACATATTGGTGGACAACACAGCCCAATTCTCAGTCTTTTCCTTTATGGATGGTTTCTCGGGATATAACCAAATCAAGATGGCTCCAGAGGACATGGAGAAAACTACATTCATCACCCCATGGGGAACATTCTGCTATAAGGTAATGCCTTTCGGATTGACAAATGCCGGGGCAACATACCAAAGAGCAATGGTGACTCTTTTCCACGACATGATCCATAAGGAAATTGAGGTCTACGTCGACGATATGATTGCCAAATCCCAAACGGAGGAGGATCATCTAGTCCATCTACAAAAGCTTTTCGAACGCCTAAGAAAGTTCAAGCTGCGCTTAAATCCTAACAAGTGCACATTTGGCGTTAGATCCGGGAAGTTATTGGGCTTCATCGTCAGCCAAAGAGGTATTGAAGTGGATCCTGATAAAGTGAAGGCCATTCAAGAAATGCCAGCGCCAAATACCGAGAAAGAAGTCCGGGGTTTCTTAGGAAGATTGAACTACATCGCCAGGTTCATTTCACACATGACAGCTACCTGCGAACCAATCTTCAAGCTACTAAGGAAAAACCAAGCCGTTCATTGGAATGAGGATTGCCAAGAGGCGTTTGACAAGATCAAACAATACCTGCAAGAACCACCAATTTTAATACCTCCGGTTCCGGGTAAACCCCTCATCTTATACCTAACCGTACTTGAAGGATCAATGGGTTGTGTGTTAGGACAACAAGATGAAACGGGAAGAAAAGAGCACGCAATCTACTACCTAAGCAAGAAGTTTACTGATTGTGAAACAAGGTATACTTCACTTGAAAAGACTTGCTGCGCTTTAGCATGGGCTGCTCGACGTCTAAGGCAATACATGTTGACCCATACAACTTGGTTGATATCGAAGATGGATCCCATCAAGTACATCTTCGAAAAGCCTGCCCTCACAGGGAAGATAGCCCGTTGGCAAATGTTGCTGTCTGAGTACGACATCCAATATGTTGCTCAAAAAGCCATCAAAGGGAGTGTTTTATCCGAGCACCTTGCTCACCAACCATTGGAGGATTATCAGCCCATACAATTCGACTTCCCAGACGAAGATGTCGTAGCTTTGAATGACGAAGAAGTCACAAGCGATGATGAAGGGCCAGAACCAGGAGCTCAATGGAAGCTCGCTTTCGACGGCGCCTCAAATGCCATGGGGCACGGTATCGGAGCAGTTTTAACCTCCCCAAGAAATGGATACCAACCCTTCATAGCAAGGTTGTGCTTTGACTGCACCAATAACATGGCAGAATATGAAGCATGTATCCTAGGCCTCGAAGCAGCAATTGATCTAAGGATCAAAAATCTTGAAGTATACGGTGACTCAGCCTTAGTCATTTATCAAGTCAAAGGAGAATGGGAAACGAGACATCCCAATTTAATTCCCTACCAAGCCCGGGTTGTAGAATTGATCAAGCATTTTGAGGAAATCAACTTCCACCACATCCCTCGAGAAGAAAATCAGGTAGCAGATGCTTTGGCTACATTATCATCAATGTACCAAGTAAATTTCTACAACGAGGCACCAATCATAAGGATGGACCGTAGAGACAAACCAGTTGTATGCGCATCAGTCGAAGAAGGACTTGACAACAAACCTTGGTTCTACGACATCAAGCGATACCTCGAAGAGCAAGAGTATCCAGAAAATGTCTCGCACACCGACAAGAGGACCCTCAGAAGATTGGCATCCCAATTCTTCCTCAGTGGAAATACCCTCTACAAAAGAAATTATGACATGGTCCTGCTCAGATGTGTGGATAAACATGAAGCGGACATGCTCATCAAAGAAATCCATGAGGGATCTTTTGGAACCCATGCTAATGGGCACGCAATGGCAAAGAAAATCTTAAGGGCGGGCTATTATTGGTTAACCATGGAAGCTGATTGTTTCCACTATGCCAAGACTTGTCACAAGTGCCAGATTTACGCCGACAAGGTGCATGTGCCACCAACTCCACTGAACGTCATGACTTCACCTTGGCCTTTCTCTATGTGGGGCATAGACATGATTGGAATGATCGAGCCCAAAGCGTCAAATGGACATCGCTTCATCCTCGTTGCCATCGACTACTTCACCAAATGGGTAGAAGCAGCTTCGTATGCAAACGTAACCAAACAAGTGGTAGCCCGATTCATCAAGAAGGAAATTATTTGCCGTTATGGTACTCCCCACAAAATCATCACCGATAATGGGGCAAACCTGAACAACAAGACAATGAAGGAGTTGTGCAAAGATTTCAAGATTGAGCACCATAATTCCTCCCCTTACCGACCAAAGATGAACGGTGCGGTAGAAGCAGCCAACAAAAACATAAAGAAGATCATCCAAAAGATGGTGACAACATATAAGGATTGGCATGAGATGCTTCCCTTTGCGCTACATGGCTACAGAACAGCCATTCGCACTTCAACTGGGGCAACCCCCTTCTCCTTAGTATACGGTATGGAAGCTGTTCTCCCCGTAGAGGTGGAAATTCCTTCGCTAAGGGTCTTGATGGAAACCAAGCTAGAAGAAGCTGAATGGGTCCAAACAAGGTTCGACCAACTGAATCTCATAGAGGAGAAGCGTCTGACGGCAATATGTCATGGCCAACTCTATCAAAGGAGGCTCAAGAGAGCATTCGACAAGAAGGTCCGTCCTCGAGAGTTCAAAGAAGGAGACCTAGTGCTCAAGAAGATATTACCTATCCACAAAGATCCCCGAGGAAAGTGGACTCCCAGCTATGATGGGCCGTACGTGGTAAAGAAAGCTTTCTCAGGCGGAGCCCTGGTCATCACCACTATGGACGGAGAAGAGTTCCCACTCTCAATAAACTCCGATGCAGTCAAGAGGTATTATGCCTAAAAGGAAAAAGAAGAGAAAAAAAAGAGAGCTCGCTAAATCGAAAACCTGAAAGGGCGGTTTAGGCAATAGAGAGCGTCCTGCTAGATTGAAAACCTGAAAAGGAGGTCTAGGCAAAAATTAAGGACATCAAAAAAGGAAATACACCCCGGTGGATTGAAAACTCGAAAGAGCAGTCCAGGCAAAAGTTAGGGGTTAACAAAAAAAAAGAAAGGCAATGACTGCAGCATCCAAGCTCCGGACAAGATTCAAGAGGAGAAGAATCGGTCTCGTCAACATCTTCCAACAAACAAAAATCTCGAAGTCATAAGGAAATAGCATGTGTTGTGCCAAAACCAACATTTTCTTTTTTCTTGTCTTTCTCTATCTCACTTCTCACTTTGTGTATTTTTTACCCATTCAAGAGGTCAAATCTGCATTGAATAAATTTCCTTTTTTGTTATTTTATGTTCTCGGTAGCGCATAAAATTTTGTTTTATTCATGATGAAAATGCTTTAAAACATGGGAAATAAACAAAAGAATTTTCTTCCAAAAAAGAGAAAAAACAAACAAACTTTGCTTTATTTTGAATCTTCGTGAATTCTGAAAGAATTGCGGTAATTCCCACCAAAATATTGCACCAAAGGACTTATGCTCCTTAGCAAAGGCAAGTGTGTAGCTCGCGGCACGCGGAGCGTAACAACCCCCAAGGGTCAAGCGGAACAAAATTCCCCAGTAAACACCCTAAAACATCCAAACACCAACCAAGGCTGGATATCGATCATGCTTCCAAAATGATCCTTATCCCCATAAACCAAACCTCATTGATACTCCCCAAGGAGTCTCAACCCCAAACAAAAGTCCAATCATTATTGGCAAACCCACACAAATCTTCGGGCTTAGGCTCGAACTACACCGGTTTTGATCCCATTCGGGTATGTAGGCAAAGGACCTTGTCCTTCCAAACCGACCAACCAAAAAACCAACAAAAAAGAGAAAGCCCAACTGTCAGTAACACAACCACAAATTTATTCATGCATGCATATTTAAACCATTCATACACATGCATTTCATTTCATAAAACATGCATCCTCAACAAGGATCCTCCAGTGAGTATCACATATTCACCAACATCCATCAACATTCAACCAGGGGCACCTATTTAGGGTAAGACCGCAGCTCGTTAGGAATCGATATTCAGAAGCAGTGCCTGAATAAGATCACCTAGTTTAGGTATCGACCTCTAGAAGCAGTACCTAGAGTAGATCACCTCCCCCAGTGTATTGACCTTCAGTGTTAGCGGCTGAATAAGATCACAGCTCGTTAGGAATCGATATTCAGAAGCAGTACCTGAATAAGATCACCTAGCTTATGTTCCACCTCTAGAAGCAGTACCTAGAGTAAACTTCCGTCTTAGGTATCGACCTCTAGTGACATCCTAGAGTAGATCACCTCCATCAACGTTCCACCTCTAGTGACAGTGCCTAGAGTAAATCACCTTCCTCAGGAATCGACCTCTAGAAGCAGTGCCTAGATAAGATTACCTTCATCCCCCAGTGGATCTACCTCCAGTGTTAGCGGCTGGATACGATCAACCTTTACCAACCATTGCATTTGCATTTCGCGAAGGACAAAATTTGGGTCCTTCTTTTTACTTAATTGATCTTCGCAAAGAGTTCATGAGATGCCTTCGGCACTCACGCACTCTATGCGAAGACACAATTAAGTAGGGGCAGCTGTAGTACCCTAATTTTGTCCTACGCATTTTAAAACAAAAAATCAAAAAAAATCAAAGAGGGGAAAAAGTCAAAAGTCAACAAAAATCAACAGAAAAGTCAACATTTCAAAAATGAGGACTTCGCACTGCGAAGGTCACTTCGCACTGCGAAGTCTGCGATTTTTCTGCAGATTTTTGGTTTCTTTGATTTAATTCCAGAATTTGTTGCATATCATTTCCATATTTATTTTAAGTAGCATTCATGGCTAATTGGGCCAAGCAAAACCAGAATTGAAGGACTTGCCATTAATGCCAAGGTTGGAAGCTTTTTCTTCCAACCTAGCATGTGACAAGCAAGTGGGCTTGCCCTTGGGCAGCTCTAGTCCCTCCCAGGTGACCTGCTAACCACCACAAGGTTGCCAGCCACCTGCTTGAGGACTTTCCTCCTGCTTGCTGCCCCAAAAACCAGTCAAACCAGCTGGATTTCTCACTTGAAAAGCCATGAGTGCCTACTCTGTTTTGCAGCAGCTTTTCACCCTCTCACACCAGCCAATTATAGCCTTTTTCATCCCTCAATCTCTGCACATTACAGTGCACGTTTTCATTGACCAAC
This sequence comes from Medicago ruthenica, assembly GCA_018208015.1. Lineage (NCBI taxonomy): Eukaryota > Viridiplantae > Streptophyta > Magnoliopsida > Fabales > Fabaceae > Medicago > Medicago ruthenica. The sequence goes on along the minus strand of CM031372.1, from coordinate 101,896,338 downwards.
CATTGAGATTGCAAGGATTGATCCCCAAGCATTAGCCAATTGCAAATCAGCTTTGTTCTTCATCATTACCTTCTAGAATTAGTTGAATTTGTGGCTGAAATCAGGCTGGATCTTGCCCCTTGGTACAAGGCAAGGTTGCCTCTATCCATTAGCATTTAATGCAAAGGGATTCAGCTTGATCTTAGCCACAAATCAGCTGAATTTTGGGATTGTGTAATGATGAAAAAGATTTGGTTTTGGCCTATAAATAGAAGGCAATGCCCAAGGATTCAAACACAGTTAACAACAGCATTTCAAGAGCAGAAACTCTACTCATTTTAGCCTACAAACCTCCACAAAATAACCAGAAACAAACAATCCAACACAAAGCTTTACAAAGTTCCAAAACCATCACCAATATTCAAACCTCTTGTGAAAGCCTTCAACCAAATCAAATCAAGTGCAGCTGGAGCTTTGCTAAGGAGTTCTGTAAGTTTCTAAGCACTTATCTTGCATTTATAATTGTGTTTGCATAGCTATTTTGGTTCAAAACCTCTTTGTCCTAAAAAAACCCCTTTTGAATTTCAAAGAAATCCCAAGGTTTTCAAAACATCAAAACTGGTTTGTCCAGCCTTTTTCACCCCAAAAACTCAAAGTTTTTCACCCACCTATAAGGTCTTGAGTGTGTTCAGAAGTTGTTTCTGAACAAAAGTTCAGAAACAGCTTCTGAACCCAAAATTTCGCATGCTTCGCAGTGCGAAGTCATGGTCGCAGTGCGACCATGACAGAACTCAGAACCTGAGTTTTTGTGTCAAAACAACCAATTTTTGAGGTTCTAGCCCCAGAGCTCAGAACCTAAGAGTTTTTAAACCCATGTTCTTCAAACCATAACAAGGTTTTTGCATAATTTTGGCAAAATCACAAGTTCGTATGACTATTTTGTGGATAACTTGCAAAGCAAGTTATGTTCCCAAACTTTCAAAACCACATGAACAAACAAGCTATGTTCATCATTTCAATCTAAACTTGAACAATAAATATTGTTCATGATATTCAAAACTCAAAGATGAACATACACCGTTTACGTTCGCATTTTCGCAAAATGAGACGAACTTGCGCGTTTTTTAGCAAATTTGCTAAACCTTCCCATTTTGGGTTTTCAAACCAAATGTTTTGACATACCTTGGGATTTCTAAAGGATTCAATCCAAAAACATGAATGAAAAAGGGATGGTGTGACGTATGTCTCTCCATCGCCCCGATTGTACGAATGCGTGACGTATGTCTCGTCGCTCGGACAATCGTCATTCCTTTTTTCAATATGTACAACCCTAACCAAACCAAATCTTGGCCCCTTGTGGTCAATCCAAACCTTTTGGTCCCCCGTTGGCCATTAGACTCAACCCCTCGACTCGTTTGAGTCCACTCGGTCAATGTTCGACTCGTCCGAGTCCATTGTACCCGTTCTTGATCTCAGTGGATCAATCGAACAATCGCCCGACTCTTCGGAGTCCACTCGGTCAATGATTGACTTGTATGAGTCCATTGTACCTCTCTTGGTCCCATGGCGACCAATTTCAACCCTCTACCCTAACGGACGTACCTTTTAACAATTCTAATGTGATTCACGAACAAACGCTTAATAAGTCTCCAAGTGCGAGCATACAAGCTACGTTTAAATCGCAAGAATTCGGTTAAAACATCGTCCATTTAAAATCAACCAACACATGTACGTTTTTCTATCAAAGAACTACGTACGCTTTGAATTCTCCGACTACCGGGAGATACGTAGGAGCAAGATCGACATCTTGTCAAGCGCAATAATAAAAACTTTTTTTTCTTTCGTTTTTTTTTTATCTCTTTCCCCCCCCCCCCCCCCCCCCTTTATTATGTTTTTAACATGAATGAACATGCACGCAAAGTATTTAAAAAAACAATTCAAGCTTTAACCAAATAGAAGGTTCCCGTTGAGTACAACGGACGTGAGGGGTGCTAATACCTTCCCCTTGCGTAATCGACTCCCGAACCCGACAATGGTTGCGATGACCTAATCCTTATCCTCATCGTCTAAAGGGTTTTATTATCGTTTCCCTTTACAACAAAAAAAAACTTAAGGGTTTATCAACGTTCCCTTTACACAAAAACTTTGGTGGCGGCTTCACAAAGGCCCTCCGAGCGTTCGAGGACGTCCTCGGAGGATTTGCGCGTCTTTTTCCCGAGGAAAAAAACGAGGTGCGCACACACTTCATTTGTAAAGTTTGTTTCTAATTAATCACCTTATAAGTCCCACTAAACTTATGTACACGTTAATCAATCATAAACATCTTCGTTACACTCTTACTAATCAAGTTTAAAGGTTTGGGAACCACTTAGGGTCATTTGATACCTCAAAAAGTCATAAAAATAGGGTTTCAGAACTCAAGAAGTTTAGCACGGTCGTGCCTAACCTGGCAGCAAGATCACGCACGACCGTGCCATGTACGTGCACGGTCGTGCACCCTATGCAGGTCAGGGACAACTGATTTTTTGTTCCGTTTTCCACGAAAATACCGTTTTTCAATATCGTTTTCGATCCAATTCGCACCAAATTTGTCCCGACACCTTAAACAAGACACACCCTATCACCTACCACTTAACATGGCTTAAAACAACTTAATCTTAAGCACTTAAACTTAACTTAATCGGAGTAAATCAAAGTTCATCTCAAAAACCTGTTTTCTCCCAAAACAACTTAAAATCTCAACTAGAACTTTACAGCAACAATTCCAACTTTCTAATCATGTCAACATGTTCATAATCGCTGAATTAACAACATGAATCAACTTAAAACTTATTATATCAACAATTCACCCAAATTCACCAACTTAAGCAATTTTCACATAAACAACAACAACCACAATTCCAACTTAACCCAAACAACATAACTTCATGATTTCATAATCCAAACACATAATCATACTCATAATCAACTCAATTAAGCATAATCAACACCAATTATCATGTTTCTCATCAATTTTACCAAATTTCACAAAGTGGCTTAAAACAACATAATCAAACATGAGTTTTCATGATATAACAACCTCAATTCAGCAACTTAACATATGTTCATTTCATCAATTAAAAGGAACACGAAAATTAACACAATTAATCATAAGTTTATAATTTAATCATAAGCTAAAAACAACCCAACCAACCCACTTGCTTCTTAATACCCAAATGATGAGAATAATCTTCCCCCTTACCTTAATTTTTCACTTCTCTTGCTACTTCTAGTTGAATTCTCCTCTTTCCCTTAAGCTCTTCAAGTTTCCTCCTCTTCAAGCTTCTCCTCTCTCTATTCTCTCTCTTGCCACTCAAAACTTTTGTGTTATAATGTTAACCTAATTCACCACCACTCACTACTAGTGTATTTATAATAAAGGTTAGGGTCACTCCCACTAATGAGCTTAGTCATAATTGTCTCACAATTATTTTCTCTACACTTTTACTTCACTTAAACCCACCCATATTACTTATACACCACTATTCTCAAAAATTCAAATTTCAAACTTCTAACATATTACAAAAATGTCATTGACCCTCAAATGACCAAAATACCCTTAATCACCCAAAATTCACTAATCCACCAAAATAAATAATTAACAAATATAATAATCAAAAAATTGATAACAAACAATTCTAATGTTAAAAGTCGGGTTGTGTAATACCCATATTAAGATTGCCTAGGATCTTATACGAGTATTAAAATTTCGTACTGGATACATTAATTTACAATACAAAAGTTCATCCAAAATATTACATCACATTGTAATATTACAATCCAAAGTTATACAAATTCTTTTTGATACAAGTACATCAAAGTACAACCACTTAATACAAACCAACTATATCACATATAACATATAACATCAGCATGGTCAGTCCAAAGCTTTTTCCTTACCCTTGTTGCGTGATGTCTGAGATCCTGCCTGCGAACCTGCACCAGAAGGAATGGGATGAGACATAATGTCTCAGTGAGCTCTACCCAACCTACTGTTGGCAACCACAGGGAACCTAGGGTCGCCATGCCTACCTTGGCAATTTGGGGAAAATCTATAATCGCCAAGTCTTGTAATTCTGCCTATAACTTTAACTATAATCTATATGAACTATAAAACTTCCTGTAACTATGACTTTAACTATAACTGTATAACATAAAGCATATAAAGTGTTTTATGTTAGCTGTTAGCGTTGAACAAACAATTAATCTGAGTTCATTTTACGGAGTGCGGCCCGGGTGGAGTAACCCCGAGGACATCTCCCTATGAACCGGTGAAATTCCTATCATATCAGGCTAACACCGGACTCCCTATGAAATTGCATGTGGACAACCCTCTCGGAGAAGTCCCATCCGGCGAATCCCGGAGTCTGCTGAACATGCCTTTGACTTTGAATTATTATTATTCTTTGACTTTGATAAATGAGTGTATAAATACATATACATATCTATTACTTTGATCATATAAGCAATTCCTGTAACTCTTAACCTATAACACATGGTACTTGGCTTATCGTTCTCATAAGCCACCTGTAATTGTTGGAGAACCAACACTATATACTTAAGTGAAACTATGATTGATAAACCATTCCTGTTACTTTGTATCCTAATGTGAATACAACTATAAACTTGATTCTCAAGCTATAACTCTTGTTTTCCTATCAAGGAATTCGGCATATCGTTGTCATATGCCGCTATAAGAATTTACCTATTCGATAAACCTCATTCCCTACATTTCCAAGCCTTGCATAATTCTTGCTCTTACACTTTTATAACCATGGGAAGCATTTAGAATGAGTTAAAATGGTGGGTTAAGTTTCCAAATTGTATTATAAGAAATCAGTTGCAAAAAGCCATGCCCGCGCGCACCAGGACCCCCAGAACAGCTCAACTAGGTTGTGCTGTCCTGGCTTGGTCGCTACAAGCGCCCCCTTGGTCGCTACAAGCGCCACTGGTCGCTACAAGCGCCAGTGTGGTCGCTACAAGCGCGGGTAGGCAGGGAAAAATCCTGCCTGGTCGCTACAAGCGACAGCTCGTCGCTACAGCGACCATGACAGCACAGTCATGTGTAAAAATGCGATTTTCCACCATTTTTGCCCATTCAAGGATACCCAAGCTTCCTAAACATGTTAAAAACGATTTTCCTTCATAAAACAACAATTAAAAACATATACAAGCAAGGATTTAGCAAGCAAGGAATTTAGGGTTAAACTCTAAAACTTTCTATAACTTTTCCTATGATGAATAACACACAAAACTCACCCTAGGAGGGTTCTAAAACCCAAGATGAGCTCACCTATTATTGGTATTAAGTTGGCCAAGCTCCAACTGTAAGCTTTCACTTGTGAAATCCTCTTTCCTTGGTTTTTGCCTAGCTTTCTTGTTCCAAGTTTCCCAAGACTTTGATTGCTTGAATCCCAAAGGTTTAAGGAAGAAATTGATGGATTAAGGGAGAAGATTGATGAGGGCGATTTTCTAGAGAGAGAGAGAGAGAGAGAGAGAGAGAGAGAGAGAGAGAGAAGAATTTCAGATTTTTTGGAGAGAAGAAAATAAGTGATAAATATGAAATTCTTCATATTTATCCTATTTTGAAACTTTCTCTCTATTTACAACTTTGCCACTCCAATACGATTAATTCCCGTAATACTGTTAAATGCTTCGCTTAAGTGGGTTATTACAAGTTGTTACAGCTCCTTTTAGTGGCAAAGGTTAATTGTTAATTTCTGCTTTTGTATTTCTCATTTCTAATACCGAATCATTCATTGTTATTCATTTTGATCTGAAATTCCTGGCAGGACTGATTCTGAACTATAAAACAGAGTATAAAACGCATAACAGAGTATATAGTTCAGAAGCAAAATAACAGACAGAAAGTAAAGAACACAGGTGATTTGTTAACCCAGTTCGGTGACAACCACACCTACATCTGGAGGCTACCAAGCCAGGAAGGAAATCCACTTAATAGTATCAATTCAAAGACCTATGACAACAACCCCTGTTTCACAGCCTTCTCACTTAATCACTACCCGTATAGATTTCAACCTAAGAACTCCTAGACCTGAGACCCCTCTCACTTCCCTCAGTCAATCACTGCCCCAGTGATTCTCAGACTCTAACAAATCAAACAAAGATGGAGACACTCTCCTAAAAACTCAATACATCACTTTTGCTTAAAAGCTTCAAGTGAATTACAACTCAATAAAAAACAACCAACTCTAAACACTTGAGTGGTGTACAAAAACAAAGCACAAAGCTTACAGACTCAACACCTGAAAACACTCTATTAAAACTGACTTCAGTTGAGTTGATTTTCTTCAATGACAGCGTCCTCTATTTATAGTTTCAGCAGCAACATAATTCTTGAACAAAATCCTTCAAAGATATATTCCCAGAATTCTTTAGAAGCAAATAGAAGCAATTTATTTTCCAGAAATATATTTTCCAAAGATTTCTTTGAAAATATATTCACAAATAATTGAATCCAATCTTTAGAAAATATCTTGCGAAATCCTTCTTTCTTCTAGAAACGCAGCTTGGATAAATCTTCAATTAAATCTTCAAAAGATAATGTGAGAAAATAAAACAGCTCCAAGATACAAGAAAGAACGCAACTTCTGAACACAGAAAACCAGCTTCTAAACGTGCTTCTGAAATGCAGCTTCTGAAGGTTCAGCTTCTGATGAACAGTGCTTCTGAAGTTCAGCTTCTGGAGTTCTGCTTCTGATGAACAGTGCTTCTGAAGTACTGTTTCCAGCTTCTGAAGACGCACAGCTGAGGACCAGCTTCTGAAGACGCACACATGCTTGTATATTTGATTTTAGCAAACATGAAGCCAACAACCAAATATCCAACATGATCTTTGTTTGGTTTTTTTGTTTATTCATTTCAGGATAGAATTGCAAGGGCTTCGAATTTCATCGCCAAACTCCAACTGACTGCTCTTTGTTTTGGTACCATTTACATGTTACCTTCAATATCAGGTATGATTCTCAAATTTCTTCAATCTATTTTATGTTTTTAATTTGATTTTCGTGTTGATTTTAATTTTGTATTCCTATTTAGTGATTTTTAAATGTTGATTTCAAGTTTTTGTTGATTTCAGATTTTAGGTTTTATTTGTTTTGCAGGATCCATTGTTTCCATGTGCATGTCCAGGCTGAAGTGAAATATGGGAGAGAATAATTGAGGTATCATTCTTCATTTTTTAGTTTATGTACTTTGATTCATATTTATATTTAATCTAATTCACCACTTTTCTGCCTATGAACTCTTATTTTAGAAATACATATTTTTCAATTTATAAGTGTGTGAACTCTTCTTTCAAAAATCAAAGAACTATGGTTGTTTTTCATTATGATATTCTGGCAGTGAATATAGATTTTTTATATGAAGGGTGTAAAGAATTAAAAAGGTTTCTATGAGATTGGAACTTAATGATTGACATTTTCTTTGTTGTTAAAAAAAATAGTGTAAAATATTATTTTGTAGGGTCATAGGTTCATTTTTTAGGGAAATGATTGGTAGTATTTCTCATGAAGATCAAAACCATCCTCATACTTTCAAGGTTAACATATTTTAGTTCATTCTTTTCACCAGTTCAATATTTTGGTTTTCTTGAATGGGTCGATTTATAGGTTATTTGACTTTTGGATGCATGAAGTTGGAGAAATCTTGGTTCTATTAATTTATCTTTGGTTTCTAATGATTATGTTTTGCGCATGTTGGGAAAACCTTCATCGATCCATTAAAATAACTTTTCAGAAGCTTATTCGGACGAGTACGAGGTATTATTGCTAGAAACTCATTTATGATTGTTCTCTTTCATATTCAAGGGTATAATGCTAACAGCTTAATTCAGGTGAAGATTATAGACAAAAACACAATCTTGATTCAATTAGATATGCATGGGTATAATCACTACTTGGAGGTGTATAGATTTACTAATAATGTTGCTTGAGAACCCTTTGCATAAGTTATATGTTTATGGCAGTTTTGTCGCTGAACTTACTAGATCACAGTTACAATATCAAGCAATTAGAGATTGCTCTTTATATCAATTTAATGTTAGGAAATCACTTAGCTCTTCAATTGAACTATTGTGAACCAGAAACAGGTGGAATATTTTCTGTTGTTTTTTGGGGTTTTCTACTATAGGTGAAATATTTGTTTGTTCTTAAAGCATAAACATGAGCATCAATTGGTTGTTATTATTTGTTGTAGTCATAAACATGTATATGTTTTTTGTGATACTGTTGAGTTTATTTGTTGTAGTCATATTCAATTCAATTATTTTGTTTGTAGGCTGTTGATTTTAATCTCTATCATTAACATAAGCATCAATTGGTTGTTATTATTTGTAAGTTCTTCCAAATTTATTATAGGTTCTTTCAATTGGTCTTCCCCATTTCATTGTCATTATTTGTAGTTTCTTTTAAATTGATAATGATACTCAGCTTATAAGATTTGACTAGACTTTTATGTTTTTGATGTTAATTAAATGGTTCTTTATAGTTTAAGCAATTTGAGTCTCTATCCATTTTTTTTTCTAAATATAATTTTTTTTAATTACACTTATTGATAAGTCTTCAAGGTTTGCTTTAAGTGTTTGGTTTTTGGGATTCTTGATTTATTTTCACGAGGTTTAAATTGAATCCTAAGTAAAAGAAGTGATAGTAATGGAGAGTAATATGAAAGATTCATAGCCCTGTTTGGATATACAAATTATGGCCCTCATTAGATGCTTTGGAAAATCTAAAAAAGTTAGATGTGTACAGTAGTCAACATTTAGCCACCTTAGTTTGATTCTACTTTACTTGATGTCTCTTAATGAAATAATTTGTAGTCACATTGTGTATGTGACCTGAATATTTCCTTATCCAATTTTATTTCCTGCTATGAGATCTCAAAAGATATTGTGTTTTCTTGCAATGACTTATTTGAGTTGTTTCTAGTGTATTTTGATTTTAATTTTAATAGAAACATAACCCTATTTTTTCATTTAGTTTTGAAAAAACATTGTCTCTTTTGGTTATTCATTTATCGATCTTTTCCTTGGCTATAGAGCAATTTGAAAGGGTTATGTTTTTCAACTGATCAATGTTTGAAAGACGTTTTCTTTTACTTTCGTGGTGTTCTCTCATGAATGAATTATGTTTCTAATTCATATATCTTGCTTTATAGCTACTCAATGGGCAAATGGAGGATGTTTTAACTACCAAGAACATGTAAGTACTAGCCTCATTTTCAAAGCTTTAAAGCTTTGGTTGCTGCAAGTCTGTATTTTTAAATGAAAATGAATGAGGGCTTTAATCTAAAAAGTGCATGAATATGAAACCAAACATAGATATGTTGTCGAAACTTTGAGGCATGATTCAATATGCTCACTAACTATAAGAATTGTGTAGACCTCATGGTGAACTACTGATCTGCCAAATCCTCATTTTAGGAACTACTTATCTGCCAAATCCTCATTTTAGGACCACATGCACTTTGGATAACCATTATTTTATTTTCTTACTTTGAAGCTTTAATATTTAATTATCTGAGAAAAGGGCAATTGATTTAAGAAGAAGAAAAAAAATCAGTGATGATTCATATTTCTTATGAAGCTTGAAGTAGTATTACTTTGCTAAAGGTGTTACTTTATATTGATCATTTCAAAAAAGAAAGTGAGTTCGAACCTTTATTTTTTCAGCTCTGTTCCTCTTTGACTATATCATTTGTCACCATCTCAAGTTTTTGATATAATCTTCTCTCATACTTATAATATATTTTCAAAATTGAAATGTCTAACATCTTTAATACTGATTTGCAGAAAACATCTCTCATTACATATCAAATAACATCTTTATTTTAAACTAAAGCTTAAAAAGAATTGCAAATGCTCGCTCTTATAGTTTTTTTGTGTGTATGTTATTTTGTTTTGAGTTAAAGAACTTTTGTTTTGAAGTGTTTAACAGGAATATGTTATTCTAGGAAGGCTTGGTATATTAATTAATGTACAAGTGGAGTTAGATGCATGGAGGAAGTTTATCTATGGAGGACCAAATTCAAAGTGCATTATTGCTTGAGAATCAATTTATGTTGTTATCTAAATTTAGATTTATATACACAATGTCTCTATATTCAACATGTAATTATGTAACCCTCTTGCATTGCTTATACCGTGTGATCTTTAAAAGTTTCTTTAAAATATACAAGGCTACATTGAGTTGTGTCATGTATCTTGAGATATTCAACGATGAATCAACTTGATTGATTGAGATGATTTTCCTTTTTAGGTGGAAAGAATTTCAAAAGTTGATAACAGTTATAAATTATTTTTGTGTAATTAGTGGTAGCAGACAATTTTTTACTTAAAAATATTAGATCATCTTCAAATGATTAAATATAACCTTTTATGCTTTCATTAGAGGAATACCATGCCTCTATTCCTTGAAGCCCCTATCAATAAGGACTATAAAATCTGGAAGATGTTACTTTCGTTCCTCTTCTTTTGCATAAATTATCATTTTTATGTACTTCATTATTTTAGACCATTTATGAATGTTATATGAACCTGTTGTACACAAACATGTTTCAGATCCAGAAGAGGAACGAAAGTTAAAACAAAAGAAAATAAAAGGGATAAATTGAAAAGCATGAGAAAAATCAACTACAAAACTTTAAAAATGTTGCTAAGTTTGGGGCATTATCAAGGTTCTTCTCTTAACTATTTTCAATTAGCCTTGAGTCTTTTGTAGCATGGAAAATTTTATTTGTTTTTTACCATCATTATGTACAACATAGGTTGGGTACTCCTTTAAAAGTCATGCAATTTGGTTTTAGATGAGCGAGGGAGAAAACTGGAAGCTAGGGAAATTATATGGCTTTCTTTCATCAATGCTAATATTATATGGTCACTATTAGTTACTTAATTCTTTACTTCTACAACTTACTAATTCCTCGACTAACATAAGTTTATTGTCATATCTTACGTTATTGTATACAGATAACTGACTAAATATTTTGCCACTTTTTACTGATCAATTCATACAACACGGGAGGCTATAAGTATTTGATTTATATTTATGTTAAAAGTCCAAAGTTTCAAATTCCTTAAAAACATCGGAGTTACAAGTCATTGAATTAAGTTTCTATTTAATTAAGTCTAAAGTTTCATATTCCTCAAAAAACATGGGAGGCTATAAGTATTTGATTTAAGTTTCTATTTCCTCAAAAAACATAGGAGGCTATAATATTAGATGGTCACTATTAGTTACTTAATTCCTGACTTCTACAACTTACTAATTCATCTACTAACATGAGTCTATTGTCATATCTTACGTTATTGTATACAGTTAACTGACTAAATATTTTGCCACTTTTTACTGATCAATTCGTACAATACGGGAGGCTGTAAGTATTTGATTTAAATTTCTATTAAAAGCCCAAAGTTTCATATTACTTAAAAACATCGGAGTTACAGGTATTTGAATTAAGTTTTTATTTAATTAAGTCTAAATTTTCATATTCCTCAAAAAACATGGGAGACTATAAATATTTGATTTAAGTTTCTATTTAATTAAGTCTAATTTTCATATTCCCCCAAAACATGGGGCCGTATTTGATTTTAAGTTTTTATTCAATTAAGTCCATTTTTTTAGTTTGTGATTGGCTCATATTATATGTAATGCAATTAATTTAGAGTACAAAGACTGTTACTGCGTTAACAACTTTGGTAAGGTAATTAATATTTCAATTTAATATCATATATCTACATTCATAATACTTTAAATTTAAATTAATTTGTGTGTTATTAAACAACAAATTTTATTAAAAGGAATATTGCAAATGTTTGTTTTTAAAGTTTTTCGTGCGTATGTTATTTTCTTAAGAGTTAAAGAACTTTTGTTTTGAAGTGCTAATAGGATCTACTAGAAGGCTCTACGTTGAATGTTGGGTAAGAAGACTTGGTATATTAGTTAATATACAAGTGGAGTTAGGTGCATGTAGGGAATTTATCTATGAAGGACCAAATTCAATGTGCGTTATTGTTTGAGAATCAATTTATGCTGTTATCTTAATTTAGATTTACATATGTAGTGTCTCTACATTGGGGATGTAAATGTAACCCTCTTGCACTTCCTTATACTACGTGTTCTTTAGAATTTTCTTTAGAATAGACAAGGTTGCATTGAGATTACACAATTGTCATGTATATTGAGATATTTAACAATGAATCAACTCAATTGATTGGGATGAGATTTCCCTTTTTAAATGGAAAAAATATCCAAAACACGGGGGCTATAAATATTTAATTTAAGTTTCTATTTAGTAAAGTCTAAACTTTCATAATCTTAAAAAACATATATTCTTAATACTTTAAATTAATGTGTGTCACTAAAAAAATATTTTATTATAGAGTTTAAAGGCAGCACGTGCATTGCACGAGTACTAATACTAGTCTTTATACATACATCTAAAAATGAATGGATTAATATATAACCATTTTTTAGTTATTCCATTTAATAAATTAAAGTTTTTGTTTGATAGTTGGATATGATAATATTGAAATTTAATTGCTTTTTATTTACGTGCTCCTATTAAGCAGATTAACATGTCAATAGCCCTCTCAGAAAAAAAAAATTTCAATAGCCACTTCTAAAGTAATTAATTTGATCCTCAAAACCAATGACGTTGCGTCCAGCAGAAAGAGTTGGACTTTCGCAATATGTAATACGGTGGACTAATGTTTGAGTCCCAATTAAAAGAGATATTCATATTTACTGTCTTTAGATATAGTTGTGACATATGAGGAAAATACAATTGATCCTCACAAAAACATTTTATTATGTTATTATTTAGCAGTTCACACACCAAACGCTACCTTGAAAACAAAACAAAAAGGTTATAAATTGAACAACGTGTATGAGAAGACGAGATAAGCTTACTCTTTTTTGACCATTGGTCTTCCACTCAAGAATATTGAGCAAAAATCAGAAAGTTTATAATGTCTCACCAACACTCTTGAAGCTAAGTGATATCCACATTGATCACTTTTTATCAGTACTTGAACTTTGTGTTTAATCATTAAGTGCAAAAAGAAAACAGGATTTAGACTGAATTTTGACAAATTGTTGACTTTGTTTTTTGTTTTACTCCTTCTATAGTTCTATTTACATTACATGTGTGATATTGAAATAAATCTGAAAGGTGAGGCCACTTATGAATATAATTTGACTGACGTATTGAAAAATATCTTTACTTTAGAGGAAAGATACAATCTAATCAAGCTTAACATTTCTGAGACATTTAGTCAAAAAAATACATTGCTATGACATGTTGTAGAAGATACAAATTAATGAAAATATTAAGCTCATTACGTGGACAAGACTAATTAAAAAGAAAATCAAAATATGCAAGTATATTTATTGATGTAAAAGTGGTAATAAAAGTTAAATAAAAAAATTCGTCGACAGCAGGATTCGAACCTGCGCAGGCAAAGCCCAACAGATTTCGAGTCTGTCTCCTTAACCACTCGGACATATCGACGTTGCTTAATTCTTCATGAATTGTTTCATATATAAATATGCAAATCATTAAATGGGAAAGTATCCAAGGCCCATAACCTGCAAGTCCATTCGTAATATACTGGGCTGGGCTAGGCTTGACTTGTTCTTATTACACTGAAGTGATTATTTTACCAAAAAAAGTGAGAATGAAGTATACTTTTTTGGTGAATAATTTTTCTTTGAAGTATTCATTCCTTGGTAAGGAGATGAGTAATCTCCTTCAGGCTGACCCTTTGGTCTATGCTATTTGTTTCCTTATATAGCAATTACTTTTCTTTCTTTTGTACTAAAGAGAAACAATTTAAGCTACAAAGACTTCATAAGCTTGACACTATGAGATCCTTTCTTAGCTCATACAAAAAAAAAAAACATGTAATGCTTGTTACACCCTATTTAATGCTTGTTACACTTTAAAATGACAAAATTATCCTTAAGTAAAATTTAATTTTCAAATTCACCCAAAAATCTTTGCATCGTTCTTCCTATTCCAAAACTCAGTTTAAGTAGGTCATGTTAACTCAGTTTAAGTAGGTCATGTAAACTGAATTTGAGTGTACATAATTAAACTGAAATTTGTGTTAACCTCCTCAGCCTTGTTTAATGATTCTACGTAATCTCATTTTAAGTAGGTACATGTAAACTTGGTTTATGTGTACCTACTTAAACTGAATTTAAGTTAACTTCAACCTTTAAATAAATGTTTACTTAAATTTAATTAACATTAACGTGTGGTGCATCATCAAATACCAATCGCTTGTAGAGTGCATAGCATATCATCACGTTCAACAACAAGAAAAAAAAATAGAAACTCAACATCATTGAAAAAAAGACGAAATTCACTTACCTATATGTTTTAAACTATGGATGGAAGACGTTTTGATTCACTATTTAATCTTTCATTGAGATTGATTGAATATACATGATTGTTTGTAGGTGAAAGAGGGTAAAAATTTAAAGTAACAATGTATCAAGATTTTGAGAAAATTTATATGAAAGAGTAATTTTGGCATTATTTTAAAATTTAAGTAAATTTAAGTGTAACAAAAAAATACATGGGGTGTGACTAAAAAAACTCTACATATTACTAACTATGAAACTTTATAACGGTAATATGTATTTTTTTTATAATTAAAATGATAGAAATCCGACGAATCTACGTATTGAGCTTACATGTCGAATTCACCTAAGCAAAACGAATTTATTTAACAACTCGAGTATAATAGTTTGATTAAGATAAATACTTTTACTAGTACAAAACGGAAATTTAAAGAAGTACTCACATGGTAAATCTATTTGCCGTTTAATGAACTACTTTATTTACCAATATTGTATGTATTCCTCCAAATTCAGAAATAACTCTTTAAAGAATACCCCACTTCATTTGCCAAAAATAAAAATAATACACATCAATTTCTTTGGTGTATCTATATCTATATTTATATACTATACATTTGAGGTTTTTTTTTTCAAATATATATATATATATATATATATATATATATATATGAAAATGAAAACGTCATCTTATTCTAATGACATGTGGCATCCTAAAATCAACCAAGTTTATTCATGCTTTGACATTTAATACTATTTTAAAATAATTATGTAACCAGTTTATATTTGTACTTATCATTTAATGCAATTTTTTTTAGGGGTACAATATTTATTTTTTTAAAAGCATTGAATCTTCCTCTTAATTTGGTCATATTGATTCGAATAATTTTTCTTAACTAAAGATGCTCAAGAAACCGTATAATTTTTATAAACAAGGAAACAACTAATTTTATTTTTTTCTTAAAAAAAATATTATTTTTTATAATACTAGCATTAGCCCACTATACGTATATATAAAAAAATGTATCCGTGATAGTAAAAAAATTTCCAAAAAATATATTTGAGTTTAAATTTGCATTAAAAATACTTTTATAAAAAAAACTTCAATTGGCACGTAATGTTCTTACCATGATGTTCTGTAAATGTGAGCATGTGAAAAAAATAAGTTTGAAAAATTCTTGGTCTAAGAGGAATAAAAAAAAATTAGATCAAGATGAATAAAAAAAGGAAGATTTTTTTTTTTTCTAATTTCTTTTTTGAAGGGAAATGGCTTATAGCTTTTCATTAAAAATCAAAGACGAAATACAAAGAGGTACATCACTAAAAATATGGGGACAAGCTAAGGATGTGGCCTCTCGCGCAAGAGTATGAGCGACCTCGCTCGCTTGTCTCCGACTAAACTCTACCTTAGAGTTTGCAAAATAGAAATTACGGCTTTTCCGGCACTCCTCCACTATTGCACCAAACTCGGAAACATCATTACTTCCTTTATTAAAATAATCCACAACCTTCTTGGCATCCAACTCAAAATCAACATTTGAAAGTTGTAGCTCATGCACCCAACGAATAGCGTGTGTAACACCCATAATAAGATTGCCTAGGATCTTATACGAGTATTAAAATTTCGTACTGGATACATTAATTTACAATATAAAAAGTTCATCAAATATTACATCACATTGTAATATTACAAACCATAGTTATACAATTCCTCCGATACATGTACATCAAGTACAACAACATATAAAACAGTCAAACTATAACATATAATATCAGCACGATCAGTCTGTAGCCTTCTCCTTACCCTTGTTGCGTGCTGCCTGAGATCCTGCCTGCGAACCTGCACCAGAAGGAATGGGATGAGACATAATGTCTCAGTGAGCTCTACCCAACCTACTGTTGGCAACCACAGGGAACCTAGGGTCGCCATGCCTACCTTGGCAATTTAGGGGAAATCTAGAATCGCCAAGTCTTTAATTCTATCCCCAAAGGATATAACCTCCCATGACTATAATTGTAATCCACCCGTATCTGTAAGCTTCCTGTGACTATAACTTTAACTATAACCGTAAAACATAATACAAATAAAGTGTTTTATGTTAGCTGTTAGCGTTGAACAAACAATAAATCTGAGTTCATTTTACGGAGTGCGGCCCGGGTGGAGTAACCCCGAGGTACATCTCCCTATAAACCGGTGAAATTCCTATCATATCAGGCTAACACCGGACTCCCTATAAAACGTGTGGACAATCCTCTCGGAGAAGTCCCATCCGGCGAATCCCGGAGTCTGATGAACACGCCCTGTAACTGTAAAACGTGCAAGCACGCCATTATCTTTGATATTTAATTCTTTAACTATAACATATAAGCATATGATCAGTCACTTTAATTCTATAACAATCCTGTGACCTATACTTCTTGGCTTATCGTTCTCATAAGCCACCTATAATTGTTGGAGAACCAACACTATAACTTATCTGTAGCTTTAATTGCCGAAGCAATCCCATTGCCTATGTATTCCAAAGGAATACTTCTATAACTTTATTTACCTAATATAGGTTCTCAACTTAACGAGCTATAAGCTCTCCCTAGTAATTCATACATTCCCTAAGGAATAAGTCATCTAATACCTAGAAGTGATACCTAGCCATTGCACGATGCTTGAGGGGTTTAAAGTAGCGTTGATCGGCCAGAATGGTGCAAGAGCTGTTGAAAAACAAAGTGTCCCCTGTAAGCTGTCAAATTGTGACACGATTTGGAAATCGTGTCACGATTTTCTACCCAGAAATCGTGTGATTCACTGCCTGTAAAATCGTGACACGGTTGCAGAATCGTGACACGATTTTACCTGCAGTTAGACAGCATAGGGCATTTCCAAAACATGATTTTCACCATTTTGGCACAACCAAACATGCTCAACCATCATACAGCTTAAGGCATCATTTTAAGGCACATAAACAGCTTATAAACATGTAAGATCAAGGACTCACTAACAAAAGAGCTTATGGCACTATAACCTCAAAATTTGATCAAAAACTATAAACAATCAAAACTTGATCAAGGTGGGTTCTAAAACCCCTAGGAGCTCACCTTAGACTTCAATTAACACTTGCCAAGTTCAGGGATCCAAACCCTAACTTCAACCACAAAGCCTCTACTCAAGAAAGTTCCTATCCTTGGCTTTCTATAACTTCTTCTTACTCCAAAATTCCAAAACAAGCTTGCTTGGGAGACAAGAATTTAGGAAGGAGCTTGATTCTATAAGGAGGATGATTTGATGTTGATGATGAAGAGAAGATGGAGGGCGAAAGTGTGAGGGAGAGAGGGAAGAAAAATCAGTTTTTCCTTTACTAGAAAAATGAGGATTAACTTGGAAAATTCATATTTATCCAAATAGTTACTTTCCCTCTATTTACAACTATGCCACTCCTCTAATTACAACCTTGCCATTGCTTGCACATGAAGTTTCTAGCGCTTAATACTGATACTTCTAAGCGGGATATTACAGCGTGTGATAAACCCAACACCTCTCCAACATCTGAAGCACAGACAGGATTGGACCACATTGTTATTGCTTTGATAAAGTTTCCAAGCTCATCCCTAATGCAAAAACCAAATCCTACGCAATTTAAGGCTTCGGAAAATGATGCGTCGACATTGCACTTTAATCTACCATGGGCTGGTTTTTGCGAGCAGCTCTGCATTGCCCGCGTGCTGCTGGACGCAGCTGCTACTTGTTGCGCTGCTATGTTCGTAACAGAAGACACAGCAGTCCCTCCTCCCTGTTGCCTCTTGCTGTTTGCTATTCTCCAATTAGCCAAAAGTTGTTTTGCATGTTCGACAATGGCTTGCGAGGTTTCTGTTACATTCTGCCGTAGCCTCAAATTACGGCTTTTCCATAAAATTCATAGCACCAATACAAATAGCTTGATTGGCCGTGGGACAGCTCTTGTAACAACGCGAAAATGAGATCAGTCGTTGTGTTAGTACGCAAGCATTACCGAATTCACTTTGCTAAGAAGCAAGCTCTCCTGCCATACCTTCCTCGCTTGCGGACAATCAACCAACATGTGAATCGCATCCTCATAATTCTCTTCACACAACACACACAACGATGAACAATTAACTCCTTTATCTAAAAGTTGTGCTCGTGTCGGTAAACAACCCCTGCAGACCCTCCACTCTTCTCAATTTTCCAAATTAACATGTCTTCTTCCACTTGACTGATAAGGGGAGTATATAGAATTTCCTGGGCAGTAGCTTGATCAAAATAAGAATTAATAACAGGAAATTCCAAGTGTGATTATTATGATCAATGAGAGAGTTAACTCTTGCTTGCTGGATTACCTCATTAGATTGGCCTAAACCAGAAATACAACCTCCATTTCTCAACCAAGGAGCATCGAAAATTGGAATATTCAAACCATTACCAATCTTCCACCTAGCACCTTCGCGAACCACCCTTCTTGCGCTAAAAATACTTTGCCATACAAAGCTTGGATTATGGCCAATTTTCGCGTTAAGGTAGTCACTACGGGGGAAATAACGAGCTTTAAACAACTTTGTAACTAAACACTCAGGCTGGGTTTGAAACTTCCAACCTTGCTTCCCCAACATTGCTAAATTGAAAGTCGTCAAGTCTCTAAAACCCATACCACCTTTCGACTTATGAACTGTGAGCTTATCCCATGACATCCAATGAATACCTCTATCACGATTACCTCTGTTTCCCCACCAGAAACCATTCATCATTTTTTCAATAGAATCAACAAGTGTAGAAGGCAACAAAAAAATATTCATTACATAAGACGGTATAGCTTGCAAAATAGACTTAATCATTAGCTCTCTGCCAGCTTTCGATAAGCACTTACTACTCCATGAACTTATCCTTTGCCAAACTCTGTCTTTAATGAAAATGAACGTTGCTTGCTTATTCCTTCCTACCATAGACGGTAACCCCAAATACTTACCGGTCCCGACGACCGCCTGGACTCCAAGGGTAGAAGTAATCAAACTTTGGATATTATCATCCACATTTCTGCTGTAACAAATTTCAAACTTGGGCAAACTGATAGCCTGACCTAATATAGCTCCATACGTGTTAAGAATATTCTTCATCTTAAGTGCCTCCTCTGTTGTAGCCCTAAAAAAAAAAAGAAACAGTCATCGGAAAATAAGAGATGAGTAATAATAGGTGCATTCCGGTAAATTTTCGCCCCATGCAATTCGCCTCTAACTTCGGCCTGATGGATAAGTGTCGAGAGACCTTCAACAAACAAAATAAATAAATATGGCGACAACAGGAACTCCTTAGCAAAGTCCCCTGTCAGGTATAATAGGTCCAACTAACTTTTGATTCACAATCACCAAATAGTCCACAGATTCCACACACATCATAATCCAATCCACCCATTGCTGACAAAAACCCATCTTTAGCATCACCTCTTTCAGGTATAACCAGTCAATGCGGTCATATGCCTTGCTAATGTCAAGCTTCAAAGCCACATTCCCTTTCTTTCCTTTGGTTTTCAACTTCATGTAATGAACAACTTCAATGGTTGCCATCACATTATCTATGATCAACCTCTCTGGAACAAACGCAGACTGGTTATCTGCAATACACTTATGGAGTACAACCTTCAAACGATTAGCTAACACCTTTGATACAACTTTATATAACACATTACAAAGGGTTATAGGACGCCTAGTCTCGCATAGTTTTATGTTCATTTCCTTTTTGAATAAGAGCAATATTAGTAGCATTTAAGAAACCGGTAGCTTCCTATTTGTTAACCAAGAGACACAGTCCCTAAAAATATTCGGACTACATAGCTTCCAAAAATGCTGGTAGAAGAAACCCGGATTATATCCATCCGGCCCCGCACACTTATCTGACTGCATAGAGAACATCGCTTCTTTAAATTCCTCCATTTGAAAAGGTGTTGTAAGCTGAACATTATCCTCGTTAGTAAACACCTGTGTAATTGCACTCAACATCGGTGTTCATACACTCTCTTTAGCTTGAAATAACTCATGAAAATATTCGTTTGCTACATTTGCCATCCCAGTCCTCATCTGCCACCCTCGTTCCATCATCTGTTTCTAAGAATACAATTTTATTTACCTTTTTTCTAGCCGTGGCTAAAGCGTGAAAAAATCTTGTGTTAAGATCACCATCCTTATACCAGTGAGTTTTCGCTCTTTGTTTCCAATACATATCCTCCTGAACTAGCAAGTGAGTCATCCTTCTCTGCAGCCCTTCATAATACCCCGCTTCATTCGTTCCTCTAAATCTGAGAAGCTCTCTTCGACACTCCTCTATATCATTCTTCAGCTTATTACAATGAGTCTTATTCCAATGCTGAAGGTCTTCCGCACACCCTTCCAATTTGATTAGAATATCAACATCAACAGGATTTTGCCATCGAGCCTGCACCACATCTTCTAAACTCGGTTCCACCCTCCAAGCATTCTCAAATCTGAAGTTCTTTCAGACTCTTCTTGGTCGCACTATAGGAACCCGGGTAAGCAAGATCGGAGTAATGATCAGATACTGGTGCAACCAAATTATCCAAGCGACACACTTGGAAAAAGATGAAACTATGCTTCATTAGCTAAAGCACAGTCAAGTCTCTCCTCCACCACTCTTTCTGTTCATAAGCTCGTTATTCATCAAGACTAATATCAATCAAACCTGCATCATGAATCGCTTTCCTGAAACCATTTATCAACCAGGATGGGCGGGTTGTTCTCCCTTTCTTCTCATGTGCATTAAGAATATCATTAAAATAACAAAAAATGCACCATGGTAAAGTGGTATTATTCGCCAACTGACGGATAAAATTCCATGAATCTCTTCTACGCCTGCCTTCAAGAAAACCATAGTGACCTGTTAACTGTCATTTGCCACGCAGGCCTTCATCTACCTCAACATTAATATGATTTGGGAATAATTTAAAATACTGCACTTAAAAGAATTATGCCAAAACAAGGCTAAGCCACCACCACGACCTTGTCTATCTACAACAAAACAATTATCAAAGCCAAGAATATAACGAAATTCCTCAATTTTATTACTGAAGACTAGTGTCTCACTTAGAAAGAGGGTGTCCGGTTTATAATACCGAACTAGGAATTTTAAATTAGGAATTGCACTCAGGCTCCCTAGACCTCGACAATTCCAGCTAATTAGACTCATTTTTTTCGGGCAGTCCTGGACATCCCAAGGAACCGCCGTTACATATTGATTATCATACAAAGGATTATCCATAGTGCTAGAACCAACAAGTTGACCATCTGAATTATCTTCCTATATAATCCCAAAGCACCATTCTCCTTTATTGTTGTAGTAAAAATCGTGGGACTCATGGAGATTCACCTGCTGCGTATCTTTCTCAAGAATCTCCTTACTTCTCTTACGCTTTTTGAGTTCAACACCTTCCTCCAGCACTTCAGCCTGCTCCTTATCCAATAACATGAATGTCGCCCCCTTACTTGTTGTGCCAACATCTTGAGCAAGGTTAGAAATGTTGTTGGATATGTTCTCGGTCCTAACCTTAGTCACCCCTACTGTGAGAGCAAGAGATTGTAAGCCTTGTGAGCTTCCTGGAACCACATCATTCCCTTCTTTGGCCGCATTTTCATTTTCCTTCATAGACTTGCTATTACGTGCTTCCTTCATCATATCTTTTATGTCTATGGACCATTTATTATCCTGGTTAATGTTACCTCCCTTATAATCTGCCTTCAGCACTTCTGACCATAACCTTACCCCATCATCAGCCTCCTCATCAAATAATTTAGGACAATTTTTATCCAAATGCCCTAAAGTACCACATTTGTAGCAAAATGTTCACAATCTCTCATATTTGAAGATAACAGTACAATCCCCCTTCTTTGTTTTCAGCTTCATATCTTTATTCAGAGGTTGATTGATGTTTATGCCTACACGAATTCACAAATACTTGCTATGCAAATTATTCTTTTCATCATATTCACGAAAATCACCAACAAAAGCACAACATCCTTTACCAACCTTCTCCTGAGTGTAACCAAATGGTAAACCATGGACCTGAACCCACATGTCCAGCGTATCCAGGGTCACATCTTTCGCTACCTCTCCTGGCATAATTCTTTGCATGACAATATTGGCATTATCATACGTCCACGGACCCTTCCTAAGCACCTTATCAACATCGACTTTATGACCAAACTGGAATAGAAACCTGTTAGTTACCACTAGAATAACTGCCAACCCCTTCCCAGGTCGCTAGAGCCGACTCATCCTCTCCTGGAGGTATCGAGCTTTGATGAATTTGTCAGTCAGAATACGACCAATCAAACAATTGTCAAGAACTTGGGCGGTTGGGTTATTTGTATCCAGGTCAACATTTAGACCTTCTTCATCAATGGTAAGACCTTCAACTGACAAATCCATGTTAGATTTAGTACTGGACAGCAAAAGAACAAGGAAAACGAGACAGGAAAAGTGATCAGAATGTTGTAGGATGTGCAGATCGCACATTAGGGTTAGGATTTGGGAAAACAGTTTACATTTTTCTGAGGCTCTGTAAAATACTGAGATAAGACTTGCCGTATATAGGTAGGAGACATACGCTTAAACCAGAAACCCTAGCCAGGCAAAGACAAAACTACACAAAAAAACAAAGTGTAGTTTTTTAAAAAATTGATGTATATTTTTTTACATTCATTTTATCCATAAATCAAGGGAGTAACTATTGCTCTCTCTCTCTCAACAAAAAAAAGGGAGTAACTATTGTGATTACTTGATGTTTTTTTCTATAAATATTGCTTATGATACTCACAATTCTCACATCACTTTCAACATACAATAATCATTTTATCCATAAATCAAGTGAGTAACTATTGCTCTCTCTCAACAAAAAAAGGGAGTAACTATTGTGATTACTTGATGTTTTTTCCTATAAATATTGCTTATGATACTCACAATATTCACATCACTTTCAACATACAATCCAAATTATTGAAAGTTTCTCTAAACCCCTATTTTCTTTGTTTGTTGCATTTTTCTTTGTTTTCTTATGTTCATCTTATTTTCCATGACTCCTATTCTAAAAACCAATTCAACTTTCATTGTTCATGTTGTTGGATTTTTGTTTGTACATGATTGAAAATTGATAATCTCTCATTAACATATATATTGTTGTTTTCATTTTTATTTTCTTTTATTAGATTACATAAAGCTTTTTATTTTCCTTCAAAAAAAATAAAGCTTTTAATTTTTTATATCTTTTATTGTTTTTTATTTCAGATGGGGAGACAAAGTGATTAGAAATGGTGACTCATAGAAAGCCGCTTATGAGAAAGAAGATTCATATTCTGGAGCACTAGACTTTCCACCCGTGCTGTCGCACGGGTCATATAGATTGTAAATGTAGTAGACAAAAGCAAAGTTTAATATCAAAATTACAACTTATAATTTTAGTGTCATCATTTTGAGTACAAATATAATCGAAGTTTTTTCATGCCTACAAATTACGGAATATTTCTTTAAACACTACATTCGAAGTATGTCATACCCCAATTTTTGACCTAAAATTCTTTTTTTTACTCGTCTTTTTAGTTCGGAATTTTTCGTCGTCTCAGACGAAATTTCGACAGAGAGGTATTTTAAAATACCTCATTTTTTTTTTTATTTCATTCGAGTCCGTCTTTCGGTTTTTGTTTTTTATTTATTATTACTTCTATCTTTATTTTTTACTCTTTTAAATATTTTTATTGTTATTTTATTTAGCATTTTTATTTATTTTTTCTTCCTTTTTTATTTACTTACTCTTTTTAAACATCTGACCCTTTTGTAGAGGAGACTTTCTTAACATTTATTTTGTTTTAATTTGTCACTTAAGTGGTCATTCATTGTCCTTTATGGACAGTGATGACAATTTGATGTATATAGAGTCAGTCAGAATCAGTCAAAAGGGGGGGACCGAATTCAAAAACGCAAAAAAACTCAGAAACAGAAACAAACAATCAGAATAAAAAACCAAATCATCAGAACCACCAACAAACCACCTTAATCCACCACAGAACCACCACACTACGACCACACTCCCCATCGCAACCTAATACCAAGCCGCAACAACCACCATTCACCCTCATTACAACCGCACGGCGCGACCAACTCCACCCCACACACACACACACGCTTCCACAATACAACCACCATCACCCATAGCCACACATACGGCCCTCCTCCTTCAAACCACAGCCATCCTCCCCTCTCCCTAAACTACCATACAACCACATCCCCTATTCAAAACCACAAGAATCCGAACCAAATAGCCACACATACGGCCAGCCATTCCACAAACACACACACGCGCGCCACCACCTGAACCCACAGCCATAAATCACTCACGGCGCCCCTTCCATCTCCCTCAACACACACCACACGCGTACGGCCTCCCTCTCTCTCCACCACCACCACACACAAACAAGCCTCCCTCTCCCAAACACGGTACACCACATCAGAAACCCACACGGTATGGCCACCCAACCCCCTTTTTACTCGTTTCTTGCCATGCCAATTTCTCCTTCAGACAACCAAGCCAAATGGATGAGAGAAAGAGAAAAGAAAGAGAGAAGGTAGAGAGAGAAAGGTCTTAAAAAATGAAAAAACCATTTTTTTTAACTTATATGTAGAGCTTGAACCGAACCGGTCTGTTTGTTTCTCTCTCAGCCCAATGGGTTTAGCTAAGCCCAGCATCTTTCCTTCTCCCTCTTTCTCTGACTGCTGTTTGCGCACCCTCCCATCTGCTTCTGCACCCCCCTTGTTTCTCTACTTTATTTTCTTTTATTTGCTTTCCTTTTATTTCTTTCCTTTCATTTTATTTTTAGCTATATTGGTATTCTCATGCATTTTATTGCCTTTAATTGTTTAGCACATCATGCATTTTTATTTTTATTTTTATTTTTATTTTCCTTTTATTTCATGCATTTTATTTCTTTGTTTATATTTAGCACATTTTATTTTTATTTATCATCCCATTAGAATGTATTTAGGAACAATGTAAATATTAATGAGAATTTGCACTGACACTCACTTTATTTATTCTGCTTTATCCCTTTTATTTTTTTTTTCTTCTATTATTTTCGCTTTACAAAAGAAAAATACAAAAATATTAGGTTAGTTTAATTTCAAAGGGGTTTCGCGGTGATCCAACGTCATCACGAAAATTCCTCGCTTTTAGCCTTTATTACGTTTTAGTCTTAGGTAATTAAAAACAAAAACAACAAAAAAATGCAAATAATAATGAAAAACTCAAAAAAAAAATCTTTTCTTAATAAACCTTGATTTTCAATCAAGTGTCCGTTTTTTTCTTTTATTTTCTTTAAATAACCATTAATCTACTTTAATTACACTTTAAATCATTTTCAAAAATAAAAAACACAAACCAATTCTCCTTTTTGCCACTTGGCCTTTATTTTATCTTTAAAACCTTTTTTTAAAACCAATAAAAAACACAAAACAAATCAACCGTCATTTTTACCCCGAACTACGAGGTTTTGATCCCTCACGGGTACGTAGGCAAAGGACCTTGTCCTTCCAAATCATAAAAAATACAAAAAAAAAACATTTTTATTTTTTCTCACTATTCTAATTCATTCTTTTCTTTCTAAAAAAAATAAGCAAGTTATAGCCGAAATAAATAAATAAAATCAAGAGGTTCTCGTAGAGTACTACGAACGTTTAGGGTGCTAACACCTTCCCTAAACGTAACTAACCCCCGAACCCTAATTTTTAAAATTGTGGTAATTTAGAACTTTTTTCCACTTTTCTTTTGAAAAATTAAAAGTTCAGTCGTGAAATAAAATTAGTGAGTCAACGCTAATCAATAGCTTGATCTCCGAAAATCACCACGACAGAAATGGCGACTTCACTGGGGACTCCCTAAGAGGGTTGAGCCTAACTTGAATTTATTTAATTATTTTGTGCTATTAACTTGCTTAAAACAAAAAAATTGTAAATATGTGCATATGTGTTTTTTTTTTCCTTTTACGTGAGTGGTGAGATAAGTCCTGCACCCGGACTTGAGGGAAACATAAGATAGGATGGTGGTATAATCAAAGTGTCTTTCCGAGAGTGAGTTTCGGATGTGGCACATGTGATAACCCCACTCAATGGAGGAACCTTGGAAGTATCACTATGTTGACATGAGTAGTCGTGTTCGGCATTGTTATTTTCAAGTGACCTATGAAGTTGAGGACCTTTAGTTACCTTTAACCCATCTTGGCCTTTTAGGATGTAGTGCGGTGGCTAATCAAGAGTAGTCTTGAATTGGTTGATACGCGATACTACACTCAAACGAGACTTTCCTACGAACTTCGTTGGACCGGGAGTCAGTCCCGTAATCCGACAATATTCGGAAGTGGTCAATGACTTTGGGAACTTGGTAGAACTCGTGATACAGGTACATATGAAACCATGGTCCTTACCAAATGGCGTGTTTACCCTTGACTCCAACATTTTTGGACTTAACCTCACCATGTTTTCTCCGTTCTTAGCATAACCATGCATGCATGCACTCATTCATAAACATTTTTTTCATCCAATTATCAAAGGACTTAAACAAGTTTTTTTAAACATCATAGAGGAGCACTAGGAAGTACACCTTCAAGAGCCCTTATTTGTTGAATTTAAGGAAGCTAGGAGTCTTTAGATTTCTTTTAAAAATCTAGCTTCCACTAAAGGGTTTTTGAATTGGTCCCTAAAAAGAACTATTTTGTAAGGCCTTGATGCTCAAATGAAATGTTCAAACCATGATGTTTACAATAACTTCAATAAAGTCCTTCGATAACAAACCCTTCTTTTTTGCATAAGCATAATCATGCATCATATCGCATTCATAGTTTCCCAAACCGAGTCTCACATTTTGTCTTTCCAAAGGTCCATCTGCCTAGTCCAAGAAAGTGGTCCGACGCATACCTTACAAACCTACTCGCACCTACAACACTTGTGCAAACATAAGAGAGAAAATGGGTGTGGTCGTGCAAACACAAGGAAGGATTTGCCGCAATTGGGTCGCTGTTGACATTCCATCAGTTAGTCATGGGTCCAAGTAATGTGTTTTAGTTGTCTTATCTTTTCAAAAATCCTTTCGTTTCGCCCGATACGAAAGTGAAATCATGTAGGGCTCTACTTTTGTCTTCAAGTTACCACTATCAATGAAAAATTGTCGTTTCTTTCGCGACTTTTTATTTTTATTTTACTGCTTTTTCTTGAAAAATGGTAACACAAAAAACCCAAAAAATATTTTATTTTATTTTATTTTAAATCAATTTCAAAAGGTCTGCATTTTTCACTCATTTTTTAAAATCAATCATCAATCTTATGTAGACCGAACATCAATAAGCCCGTTGAACACTGTAACCCTATGCTCTCTCCCGACTTTGAGTTCCCTGTTCACGAAGCTGAAGAGGAGGAGGATGAACAGATTCCCGAAAAGATCT
This sequence comes from Medicago ruthenica, assembly GCA_018208015.1. Classification (NCBI taxonomy): domain Eukaryota; kingdom Viridiplantae; phylum Streptophyta; class Magnoliopsida; order Fabales; family Fabaceae; genus Medicago; species Medicago ruthenica. Next base: position 101,868,445 of record CM031372.1, on the reverse strand, counting down.
CTCTGTTACTAGAATATAAAAGAACATCATTCAGCCTCATGAAGAAGCACTCGAAATGATTAGCTTGGGTTCCGAAGAACTGCCATTACAGTATTCCTGGTCAAATCCCAGATGGATGGTGCCATCGAGGCTGCAAAAAAAAAAAAACAAACAAAAGCAAAAAAAACAAAGAAAGAAAATACATCAAAAAGATGGTGCAGAAGATGGTAACCACTTACAAGGACCTGCATGGGATGTCATCGTATGCTTTACATGGATATCGTACTTCAGTGTGTACCTCAACATGGGCAACCCCCTCTTCTTTAGTGTATGGCATAGAAGCAGTACTCCCTGTGGAGATTGAGATTACATCAATGAGAGTTTTAATGGAACCCAAGTTATCAGAGGCTGAATGATGTCAAAACAAATATGATCAGTTCAAACTTGATTGAAGAGAAACGCATGAATGCTTTGTGTCACGGGCAGTTCCCGTGTGTTCCAAGAAGGAGGTCTTGTGCTCAAAAAGATTTTATCATTTCAACCGGACTCCAGGGGCAAATGGACGCCTAATTATGAAGGCCCATATGTCGTCAAGAGAGCGTTCTCTGGTGGTGCAATGACTCTTACGACTATGGATGGTGATGAGCTTCCCCGTCCTGTGAACGCCGATGCAGTCAAGAAATACTTTGTCTAAAAAATAAAAGAACAGCTCGGTGAGTCGAAAACCCGAAAGGGCGGCTTAGACAAAAATGAGCGTCTCGGTGGACTGAAAACCCGAAAGGGCGGTCCAGGCAAAAATTAGAGACATGAAACAGAAAATAATCATCCTGATAGATCGAAAACCCGAAAGGGCGGTCTATGCAAAAATTAAGGATCAAAAGACAAAGTAACTGTATCAAGTTGGCCATGACTCACTTGGGGCACATTAGCGGTCAAAGAGACTCTGAATCTGAAGCATCTAAACGGTGGAATTCAAAGTTGTTAGGGAGAATAACGGTTATTGTGTTCAATGTATCTTCCCCTTATATTTACCATTTTCCAAACTTTTGAGAGATCCGTGGGGCAACGCCATTGGCGGGCCACCACTCTGTTAAAATGAATTTGAGCCTGTGCCTTTTATTTGGAATTCTCATTTATTCGGTTTATAAAATTTCTTCTATTTTTGATAGTAGTACTTGAAGCAAAACTTTTTTTTAAAATCATAAATCTTTTTATACTTTTGGAAAGCATAAACAACAAACACATTCTCCTTGAACTCATAAATAAGTGAAGTGTGCGTCGACACTTGTCCTGAGAACGGATAAACTTTGCAGGTTAAACATGGTCAATTGCTTAAAAAAAAAAAAAGAAAGAAGAAAAGGAAAGAGCTCGGTAAGTCGAAAACCCGAAAGGGCGGCTAGGCAAAAATGAGCGTCCCGGTGGATCGAAAACCTGAAAGGGCGGTCCAGGCAAAAATTAGGGGCATATAAAAAGAATATATTCCCGGTGGACTGAAAACCCGAAAGGGCGGTCCAGGCAAAAGTTAGGGATTCAAAAAGAAGAAAAAACAAAAGAAAAGCATGACCACAGAAGCACCAGGTCCTTCTGCCAGTTTTTTGGATTAGCACGATTCCCCTAGGAAGTGTTTACTCCCCACCAGTTACTGCATATGTCGGGCTTTACCCCATCATTGTTTTGATATGTCCCTAGTGGCATCATCCCCATTGAAGATTGCCGAGTGTTTGTGATGCGACGTCGGGTCACTTTTCATCTTATCCGTCCAATCTTGTATCATACAAGTCAGTCTTTCATACAATCATACAAGTCAGTCTTCCGTACAATCTTACCAGTCAATCCTTCATACAGTCACAAGTTAATCAGTCATGCCAGTCATACAAGTCACATCATCATTCATGCATTCATACATTCATCCATATACACATTCTTGCATACACAACATGCACATAACGTCATTCATACATGGTTGCATTAACCACCTTGAGTCTTGTTTTTCATACCAATCAGTCATGGACTTTTTTTTAACTCTCTTTATCCCCAAGTGTCATCCCCAGTGTGTCTGGTCCAAAGATGTCACCCTCTTTTCGCCAAGTGACAGTTCTTTAATGAACAGCTTGTGCATACCTTTTTATCCGGTTGTCAGTGGTAAGTTCGACAACATCCCGAACAGCTGACATTTACATTGTACCTTCTTTAAGCTACCCTCACAATGGTAGTAGGTAAAATATTTTGTCATCTGTCTGTTTTAAGCTATCCATACAACGATAGTAGACGGTGTCTCCTTTTATATTACCTCTTTTAAGCTATCAATACACGATAGTAGGTAATACATGTCATCTGTCTGTTTTAAGCTATCCATACAACGATAGTAGACGGTGTCTCCTTTTTATATTACCTCTTTTAAGCTATCAATACACGATAGTAGGTAATACATGTCATCTGTCTGTTTTAAGCTATCCATACAACGATAGTAGACGATGTCTCCTTTTATATTACCTCTTTTAAGCTATCAATACACGATAGTAGGTAATACATGTCATCTGTCTGTTTTAAGCTATCCATACAACGACGGTGTCTCCTTTTATATTACCTCTTTTAAGCTATCAATACACGATAGTAGGTAATACATGTCATCTGTCTGTTTTAAGCTATCCATACAACGATAGTAGACGGTGTCTCCTTTTTATATTACCTCTTTTAAGCTATCAATACACGATAGTAGGTAATACATGTCATCTGTCTGTTTTAAGCTATCCATACAACGATAGTAGACGGTGTCTCCTTTTATATTACCTCTTTTAAGCTATCAATACACGATAGTAGGTAATACATGTCATCTGTCTGTTTTAAGCTATCCATACAACGATAGTAGACGGTGTTTCCTTTTTATATTACCTCTTTTAAGCTATCAATACACGATAGTAGGTAATACATGTCATCTGTCTGTTTTAAGCTATCCATACAACGATAGTAGACGGTGTCTCCTTTTATATTACCTCTTTTAAGCTATCAATACACGATAGTAGGTAATACATGTCATCTGTCTGTTTTAAGCTATCCATACAACGATAGTAGACGGTGTCTCCTTTTTATATTACCTCTTTTAAGCTATCAATACACGATAGTAGGTAATACATGTCATCTGTCTGTTTTAAGCTATCCATACAACGATAGTAGACGGTGTCTCCTTTTATATTACCTCTTTTAAGCTATCAATACACGATAGTAGGTAATACATGTCATCTGTCTGTTTTAAGCTATCCATACAATGATAGTAGACGGTGTCTCCTTTTTATATTACCTCTTTTAAGCTATCAATACACGATAGTAGGTAATACATGTCATCTGTCTGTTTTAAGTTATCCATACAACGATAGTAGACGGTGTCTCCTTTTATATTACCTCTTTTAAGCTATCAATACACGATAGTAGGTAATACATGTCATCTGTCTGTTTTAAGCTATCCATACAACGATAGTAGACGGTGTCTCCTTTTATATTACCTCTTTTAAGCTATCAATACACGATAGTAGGTAATACATGTCATCTGTCTGTTTTAAGCTATCCATACAACGATAGTAGACGGTGTCTCCTTTTTATATTACCTCTTTTAAGCTATCAATACACGATAGTAGGTAATACATGTCATCTGTCTTTTTAAACTATCCGCACACCGATAGTAGGCAAGGTCTTCTCTTTTTATATTACCTTTTTTAAGCTATCAATATACGATAATAGGTAATACATATCATCTGTCTTCTTTAAGCTGTCATCTTTGTTGATAGTAGACAATTCCTTCCCCAGTGAAACTATGTTATCCCCCAGGGGAGTCGGATCCCTTGCTCTAACAAACTCGGGTATCCTTTGGTTTTGTTCTACCCCCAGTCGGGTCAGCTTCGCCGTCTTGCATTTGCATTTGCATCACGAGCATCTCACATTTTTTTCTTTTAGGTCCAAAATTGGCGTACTCTGTATTTAAGTCCCTTCGACCCGTCGAATCCAAGATTTCCTCTTCAGATCTCCGGACGAAGAGACTTAAATAGGGGCATCTGTCATACCCCAATTTCTGACCTAAAATTCTTTTTTTTACTCGTCTTTTTAGTTCGGAATTTGTCGTCGTCTCAGACGAAATTTCGACAGAGAGGTATTTTAAAATACCTCATTTTTTTTTATTTCATTCGAGTCCGTCTTTCGGTTTTTGTTTTTTATTTATTATTACTTCTATCTTTATTTTTTTACTCTTTTAAATATTTTTATTGTTATTTTATTTAGCATTTTTATTTATTTTTTCTTCCTTTTTTATTTACTTACTCTTTTTAAACATCTGACCCTTTTGTAGAGGAGACTTTCTTAACATTTATTTTGTTTTAATTTGTCACTTAAGTGGTCATTCATTGTCCTTTATGGACAGTGATGACAATTTGATGTATATAGAGTCAGTCAGAATCAGTCAAAAGGGGGGGACCGAATTCAAAAACGCAAAAAAACTCAGAAACAGAAACAAACAATCAGAATAAAAAACCAAATCATCAGAACCACCAACAAACCACCTTAATCCACCACAGAACCACCACACTACGACCACACTCCCCATCGCAACCTAATACCAAGCCGCAACAACCACCATTCACCCTCATTACAACCGCACGGCGCGACCAACTCCACCCCACACACACACACACGCTTCCACAATACAACCACCATCACCCATAGCCACACATACGGCCCTCCTCCTTCAAACCACAGCCATCCTCCCCTCTCCCTAAACTACCATACAACCACATCCCCTATTCAAAACCACAAGAATCCGAACCAAATAGCCACACATACGGCCAGCCATTCCACAAACACACACACGCGCGCCACCACCTGAACCCACAGCCATAAATCACTCACGGCGCCCCTTCCATCTCCCTCAACACACACCACACGCGTACGGCCTCCCTCTCTCTCCACCACCACCACACACAAACAAGCCTCCCTCTCCCAAACACGGTACACCACATCAGAAACCCACACGGTATGGCCACCCAACCCCCTTTTTACTCGTTTCTTGCCATGCCAATTTCTCCTTCAGACAACCAAGCCAAATGGATGAGAGAAAGAGAGGAGAAAGAGAGAAGGTAGAGAGAGAAAGGTCTTAAAAAATGAAAAAACCGTTTTTTTTAACTTATATGTAGAGCTTGAACCGAACCGGTCTGTTTGTTTCTCTCTCAGCCCAATGGGTTTAGCTAAGCCCATCATCTTTCCTTCTCCCTCTTTCTCTGACTGCTGTTTGCGCACCCTCCCATCTGCTTCTGCACCCCCCTTGTTTCTCTACTTTATTTTCTTTTATTTGCTTTCCTTTTATTTCTTTCCTTTCATTTTATTTTTAGCTTTATTGGTATTCTCATGCATTTTATTGCCTTTAATTGTTTAGCACATCATGCATTTTTATTTTTATTTTTATTTTTATTTTCCTTTTATTTCATGCATTTTATTTCTTTGTTTATATTTAGCACATTTTATTTTTATTTATCATCCCATTAGAATGTATTTAGGAACAATGTAAATATTAATGAGAATTTGCACTGACACTCACTTTATTTATTCTGCTTTATCCCTTTTATTTTTTTTTTCTTCTATTATTTTCGCTTTACAAAAGAAAAATACAAAAATATTAGGTTAGTTTAATTTCAAAGGGGTTTCGCGGTGATCCAACGTCATCACGAAAATTCCTCGCTTTTAGCCTTTATTACGTTTTAGTCTTAGGTAATTAAAAACAAAAACAACAAAAAAATGCAAATAATAATGAAAAACTCAAAAAAAAATCTTTTCTTAATAAACCTTGATTTTCAATCAAGTGTCCGTTTTTTTCTTTTATTTTCTTTAAATAACCATTAATCTACTTTAATTACACTTTAAATCATTTTCAAAAATAAAAAACACAAACCAATTCTCCTTTTTGCCACTTGGCCTTTATTTTATCTTTAAAACCTTTTTTTAAAACCAATAAAAAACACAAAACAAATCAACCGTCATTTTTACCCCGAACTACGAGGTTTTGATCCCTCACGGGTACGTAGGCAAAGGACCTTGTCCTTCCAAATCATAAAAAATACAAAAAAAAACATTTTTATTTTTTCTCACTATTCTAATTCATTCTTTTCTTTCTAAAAAAAATAAGCAAGTTATAGCCGAAATAAATAAATAAAATCAAGAGGTTCTCGTAGAGTACTACGAACGTTTAGGGTGCTAACACCTTCCCTAAACGTAACTAACCCCCGAACCCTAATTTTTAAAATTGTGGTAATTTAGAACTTTTTTCCACTTTTCTTTTGAAAAATTAAAAGTTCAGTCGTGAAATAAAATTAGTGAGTCAACGCTAATCAATAGCTTGATCTCCGAAAATCACCACGACAAAGTACTATCAATGCAAAGACCATTTTCATCTATTAGCAAAATTTTCAGACAATCCCTTGAAGTAACTCTTGATATTGCTACATAAAGTTGACAATGCGAGAAAACTGGTTGTGGAAGATATATGCCTACTTGTTTGAGTGACTGCCCTTGACTTTTGTTAATAGTCATTGCAAAACATATAGTTATAGGAAATTGTCTACGTTGAAACTTAAATGGAATTCTTGTATCATATGGTGTCAATGATAGTCGAGGTATATATAACTTATCCCCAATCTTGTTTCCTGTTATCATCTTTCCTTCAAGTTCATATCTACCCATTTTTGTGATTATCAACCTAGTTCCGTTAATATGCTTTAACAACTCATAGTTAATTTGTTATTAACATATTTTTGTGATTATCAACCTAATTCTTTAATATTCTTTAACAACTCATAGTTAATTTGTTATTAACATGTTAAGCTACTACATTTACCGTACATTATGTTTATAAGAAGATAATCAAATATAATGAAATGTAAGGCGTAATATTAGTGTATCATGCTAGTAGGAGGATGACCTTATTACTCTGGTGCACCAAAGATTATATATCTCATATCCACCTTATAACCCATATATTAGCACACCATTTATAAATGATATTCAATTGAAGCTGGGTGTAAATAAAGTAACCATTAGTGACATACTTACATAAAGAACAAATTACAAACGTATATCACGTTCAGCAGCACAAATGACCACATATTCCAATGTTAATCTCAGAGGCTTGCTAAAATTAAGCCATCAAATGTTAAGCAGCTCTGCACGTGTAAGGAACCCGTTCTCCACCCTCATCCACCAAGAAAAATTTGCAACAATTTTGAGGAAATGCCTCAATAGAAATCTACATGAAGTTGCTGCAACATTAAAGGAATATATATCAAAGAGCAAAAAAACTATGTCAATCCAAACTACAATGTGAATCCCACACTCAAGAATGAAGAAGCTCTAAGTTAACTGTAATTAATCTTTTATCAAATGAACACTTGAAATCACATTTTAGTTAGAACTCTTTGAAGCAATCCTAAAGGTTCAGATTTCCATCCAAAAAAAGAATCATAGGTTCAGGGACATGATATCTAAGTGTTCCTGCTAAGAGAACAATGGTACCAACCCCCTGAGCAGTCGATGAACTCAAGAGCTTGGTTCTAGGTTTTTCTGTATAATGAATGTCCTCCCCTCTGAGGGAAGTGGTTCCGGCCCCTTTTATACATCCCCTGACCTAAGGGAAGTGGGGCGATCTTTTCAGGATTCCCAAGCCACCTGGTGCTGTGACTTGGTCTTCGTCCCCGGGGATTTCGGCCCACGATGGGAACGTGGGGGGAGACTTAGCAAACGGGTCAAAATAGGACCGTTAGTTCGGGTTTCTACGTGGGCAGCCCGCCTCGGATGCGCTATCGGGGCCCTTCATCTATCCGAAATGTTACAGCGGGGCTTTGACCACGCTCACATGGCGAGCACGTGGGGAGCGGGATCCAGCTTGTCGGGGAAGGCTGCCGCGTGTCCTGAGAGGAATAAGATGATGGTACACAGCCCCCCAAGCACGAGGCTCAAAGAGGCGAAGTGATTGATGTAATGTCGCCAAGAAGTTGGCGGTACACAAAAGCATTCAACTTCGCTTACTTCTATTTCGCCTTTTATTCGACTTGAACTCTTAATCTTAGTCCAACATTGTTCCTTCTAATGATAACGCCTTTGAGTGAGCAATTCATGGGCTATTTAAGCCGAATGGCGATCTCAGTGAAATGCTTTTTACACATTTACTTTTATCGCGAAATTTAGCAGGCGAGAGCTTAGGTGAAGTGTCTTCACTCCGAGCACTGTTTCAATCCCGAACGCCCGATGGCGTGATTTTGCGCTACCTCGACAGGCCACTTTGGAAAACCTGTACCGTGTCTATGCCACCTAGGGCGCGATATTTGAACTTAATCAAGGAACTCAGTGGAATCTTAACCAAGCTATTTTTAAAGACCTAAAGTCATTTTACGGTGGTAGGGCATCGCCGTTTAGTGATAGGTCTTAGCGCCACCGAGGTCTTATCGCCTTAAGTTGTAGGTCTTAATTAGCGCCACAGGGGTCTATCGCCTTAAGTTGTAGGTCTTATCGCCACATGGGTCTTATCGCCTTAAGTTGTAGGTCTTAGCGTCACAGGGGTCTTATTGCCTTAAGTTGTAGGTCTTATCGCCACAGGGGTTTTATCGCCTTAAGTTGTAGGTCTTATCGCCACATGGGTCTTATCGCCTTAAGTTGTAGGTCTTATCGCCACATGGGTCTTATCGCCTTAAGTTGTAGGTCTTAGCGTCACAGGGGTCTTATTGCCTTAAGTTGTAGGTCTTATCGCCACAGGGGTCTTATCGCCTTAAGTTGTAGGTCTTATCGCCACAGGGGTCTTATCGCCTTAAGTTGTAGGTCTTAGCGCCACAGGGGTCTTATCGCCTTAAGTTGTACGTCTTATCGCCACAGGGGTCTTATCGCCTTAAGTTGTAGGTCTTATCGCCACAGGGGTCTTATCGCCTTAAGTTGTAGGTTTTATCGCCACAGGGGTCTTATCACCTTAAGTTGTAGGTCTTATCGCCACAAGGGTCTTATCGCCTTAAGTTGTAGGTCTTATCGCCACAGGGGTCTTATCGCCTTAAGAGCATGCAGTCAAAATAAGGTAAATATGCATATATTAGACCTGAGGCGCCTCGTTAAAAACCCCTTCTCTTGCAGAGGAAAAGAGTGCAGCTTCGAAACTTTATTGAAAATGAAACTGATGTCTTTACATAATAGTCAAGCGGGAAAAGACGCTCAAACTTTTAAACGTAAACAAAGTACATCAACTCTAATACTGTCGCAAATGAACGACGTTCCAATTATATCATGTGTAGAGGGTGTACCACAATAACATAGACACCAAGTAAATCTAACCGTTAAGATCCTGAAATAAACTTTAATAGTTAACATCATCCAATTTAATGTGAGAATTAATTTATAACGCAGATATAGAAAAGCTTAATTAACACCAAACATTCTACTAATAAATAAAATGATCGTGTGCTTAAAGCCCACATTATTGACCAAATCAACATCTCTTATGTACTGAGTGTGCTCCCCAATTTTAGCTTCACGCTACAACTTATCTTTAACTATTTATTGATGTTTATCAGTCAATTGGTGGCTCCTACATACTAGGGGCGAATAGTTTGTTTTTTTAGCAAACTGTTGGCAAGGTGGGTGGTTTTATCGTTATTAATAAAATGAGAAAGAATAGGGGAATACAATTCTCATTCAATAGCTTCTAACTGACACACATTTAATATGGGTCGTTTTTATTTTATATTTCATCTAATGACTTGGTCCTTTAGGCTCACTAGCATGATTTACCGTGTTGGTGTGTCCATAGAAACTACTCCTAAATAACAGGAGAACTTATAGAGGTGTGAGCTAACTCGTCCCAGTAGTTACCGAAACTATAGGTGTGGAGAGGAATTGACTCTTTATAAAATTTGACCACTTAATATACAAACATTTCCTATAAAAATAACACCGACACTTGAATGACTAATTTATTACATTTACCCTCAAATCATATATACTTGAATGGCTGATATTTGGTTTAATCCGTGCATTAATAATTCATTGTTGATGTATTGGTTAATATGCATATTGTAAAGATGACTAAATTAATGTTCCTCAAATCATGGCGTCGTGATAGAAACTTTCTCCACAATATCAATGTTCCTCAAATTATAACCATAAATTGATAAATAAATTACCCTGCAAATAGAAGCCACGTAACCCAAACTCCTATGTTCCTCTACTCCTAAATAATAGGATCACTAACAAAGCACTCGGTGCACAATCTCAAGTTGGTGATTTTAGTGGGATCATAGGCGGTGTTTACACTTACAAGAGGCATGAATATAACTAATAATTAAAGTTATATTATGGAGAAAAGTAATTCTTTGTCATTTAATGAATCTGTATCACTACCTCTACTATGTCTTTTATGATCCTTGCAAATACAACTTAAAATCATTTGTACTTCAATACAACATGTAAACAACAGTGTAATAATAACATTTACGAAAAATCAACAAAAACGTACTGAATAGTAGAGCAATATAACGAAAACACCTGAGATGACTCCGGAGGGAGAATTGTTTAAGAAGACCGAACGGTTGCCGTTGAGAAACCATGGCTGACATGCTTTCTGATGATCTTTCAGGCAAAATTTGGGATGAATCTTGAGGCCTGGGTCAGTTTTACCGGGCCCCACGGTGGGCGCCAACTGTTCCTGCTAAGAGAACAATGGTACCAACCCCCTGAGCAGTCGATGAACTCAAGAGTTTGGTTCTAGGTTTTTCTGTATAATGAATGTCCTCCCCCCTGAGGGAAGTGGTTCCGGCCCCTTTTATACATCCCCTGACCTAAGGGAAGTGGGTCGATCTTTTCAGGATTCCCAAGCCACCTGGTGCTGTGACTTGGTCTTCCTCCCCGGGGATTTCGGCCCACGATGGGAACGTGGGGGGAGACTTAGCAAACGGGTCAAAATAGGACCGTTAGTTCGGGTTTCTACGTGGGCAGCCCGCCCCGGATGCGCTATCGGGGCCCTTCATCTATCCGAAATGTTACAGCGGGGCTTTGACCACGCCCACGTGGCGAGCACGTGGGGAGCGGGATCTAGCTTGTCGGGGAAGGCTGCCGCGTGTCCTGAGAGGAATAAGATGACGGTACACTAAGAAATGACACATACTACTTATGATTGTGTCATTTTCAACCATTATGTAAACTTATGATGAAGAAAAAAAAGCTCATCCATAATTCAATTTAATACATCTGAAACAAAGCGGTTAACATGCATAAAAGTTCAAAGCAAAATGAATCATTATAAAATTCAACTAAAACACATGATAAAAATAAAACAATCTCGTGTAATAAAGCAAGAAGCAGAAAGCTTCAACTCAAGTTATCATTATCAAATGTTCATGAAATAAAGTTAAGAGAATTGAATTTCCATTTGCAACATGAAAATGAAATCAAACTTAAAAACTAACCTCAAAACATCCCAGCAGCTGTCGAGACATTGAATAGGAGCAGAAAATCCATCTTAAGCGAAGATGCTACGACACAATAACTATCTTCAGTGGCCGCCGCATTGAGTGGTGTGAGGAAGTTGAAACTCACTTATGGAGATGAAGATGATTCAGAGGACAAGAATTGATGCATTATTTCTTGACTCTATGATTCCCTTCTCTTGATCTAATTTGTTCTCTGCTTAGCAATGGAAAGATGAGATTTTAAGGTGGAGAAAGAATTGTCTCAAATTGAATCTACTCTGCTTGCCTCTAATTGGCTTTTTGTGCGGTGGTGATGGTTGAAAAGTGTGGCGGTGATTTTGGGCGGGACATGGTATTGTGTCAGGGACAAAAACGTCATTTACTTGGCTTGGGTTACAAAGGATCAGCTTTGGAAGTAGTTGATATGCATTGGAATTAGAATAGAGAAAACATGCTTAGTGGAATTGGAATGGAGAAGTGACATTGGGAATCAGAACCTACACTTGCTGCATTGGAAAAATAGGAGAATTTATTGTGTATGGAATTTGAAAAGGTTGCATTGATGCCATCAAATTAGTTAGTATTTAATGAGCTTGGTGACCTGGATTCCCTCCATTGGTATTAAACTTGTTGGAAACAGGCGAGTACTAATTAAAGAGGGTAAACCAAGAGTCATGGCAAAGGTCTTGGTTCATTGTGTACTCTAGTGAGGATATTTGAATTTCAAAATTTGCATTAAATGAGGTTATATTTGATTTTTCTAGCCAACAGCATTAGGGTTGTCACAAATAGGGTATGCATAATGAACCTTAGGATTATATATTAAGATTATAAAAGACTATGAGATAATAAAATGTTTGGATTATTGTGCATAAGAAATAACAATTAAACTATTTCGTCAACTTTTTTTATCATGTACAAGTATGACAAAAAATTGAGTGAATATCGTTTTATTCTATTGGAAATCTTAGTGTTGTGGATTGTGAATGCACCTTTTTTTTTTCTATGATGCAAAATTATTAATCTATTGTATATTACATGTACATGAAAAATTCGAATGTACTCCCTCCGGTTCTTATTATAAGAAGAAAAACCAAAAAACATCAAAACCAATACACTCATTAATTAGTGTAACTTTTTAAATATTTTTACAAATATACCCTCATAAAAAATTGTGAAGCATTAAATATACCCACTAATTTTAAAAAGACAAACATTAAATAAGGGGTATAAAAGTCTTTTAAATAATAACTACACCTTAAAAGTTGTGATATTTTCTTATAAATAGGACCAAGAATTTTTTTGAAAATTTTCTTATATATAGGACCGGAGGGAGTATATTATTATTATTATTTGAGACCGATTTGAAAAGTTCTCTCTTGACACGGAATTCTATAAACACATCTCTTCTCTCATATGTTTGCTCATAAATGACTTAATTACATTACAATTCAAACAATGCAAAATTTAACAATTTAATTTCCGATTAAAATTCATTAAATGTTATTCTTTTAAATATGAATTGAATTGATTTGAGGATCAATGATTAAAGACGGTACTACCTCAAAACATTATTTTGTTTCCCATCCTGCTTTCTACACCTCAATATTGTACTACTAGAATTCAATAATAATTCTATTGCATATATTTGTTCTAATCTTTTTTCCACGTCAAGTTAACTCTGAGTAATTAGCATTGATTAATGTTTTTTATTGACAACAATTAGCATTGATTAGTGTTTTTTATTTTAAATTGAAAGATGAAGTGAGTAAATTGTGACTCATAGTAAACCACTATTGAGAAAGAATAGCCACATTATCGAACATTACAAGGCTTTGAGATATTGAGACATTTAGAATTATTGTATGAGAAGTAGAACTCAAGCTTTTTAGTTAACCCATTCTTTGTTTTTGTGTTCTTTTTTATATATAAAACATTTAGATTTTATGGTCTTCGTTTTTATTTTCTCTTATTTCTCTTATAAGATCACTTAAAGTTTTGATTTTTTTTACTATATATTTTATGGTTTTTTATTTTAGATCTAGAGATGAAGTGAGAAAAATTTGTGACCCATAAAAAGCCCTTTATGAGAACGAATAACCAAATTATGGAGCATTACAAGAGTCTATGAGATATTGAGACATTTAGATTTAGTCTATAAGAAGTAGAACTAAGACTATTTTAATCATTATATTTGTTTTCTTTGCTTTTACATATAAGACATTTAGATTTTTTTATATTTTCTTTAAATTTCTCTTTTTGGATCATGTAAAGTTTTTATTTTTATACATTTTATTATTTTTTATTTCAAATCGAGGGACGAAGGGGGTAAAAATTGTGACACATGAAAACTAGTTATAAAAAAAAGCCACATTATAAAGCATAGCAAGTGTTTTGAGATATGCAGACAATTAGATTTAGTACATAAGTAGAACTCAAACTGTTTGGCTACCTTTATTTTGTTAACCCTCCAACTCTTAGGAGAAAAAAGTATTTGTAATCCAAAAATTCGATCGAGTTTAGCCAAGTCATCTTAAGAAGAAAGCCAATATCTAATATTTTAATCACCATAAAACTTTCTATTTTGGGTCTTCATTAGCTTTCTTCCATTCCCTATTATTTTAATCATTTTAATGAATTGCATTTAAAATGTAAATCAATTAGAATTCAAACAATTTAAAATGTTAATCAATAGTGACCAAAAATCATTCAATAACAAACAAAAAACAGTTACAATTATTAGTAATCAAAATATCGAATTAATAATGGCTAAAAATCAAAACATTTACATTTACATTTATTAAGACCGGAATATGAATAAAATTATTACAATATTTATGATTTATTAAATTATTAATGCTTATGTCCAGATTTAAACTCATCTTTTTCTTCCTAAAGCAATATGTTTTTTTAATAAGAATTCTTGAACGTATATCTATGTTCATTTCTTTCAAGAGAAGAGAGAAATAATTTAGAAGAAAAAAATGAATATGAAAAAGGAATTTGAACATGAGAGAAAATAAGGAAAAAAATGTATTGTGCGTTTCGTCCGTGATATTATAGGAAATAGTGTGAATTTTTGGTACCTTTATGGGTTTGTTGAAGAAATTGGAGATTTTTGAGTAATTATTTTACCAAAAAATTAGACTCAATTAAGAAAATGTCACATAATTTTAAATGTCTAAAAAGCATATATTTTGTCAACTCAACATAACACTTATGCAATTTTCCATTGTCACATGCCGCCAAAGATAAAAAAATGAAGGAATTTGAAATAATATAGGTTGAATGAAAAAAATTCACATGAAAGAGAATGACATCCAAAAACTAAATTTTATGATAAAAAATTAAACAAATGCCATCCAAAAACTAAAAGAATAGTTCATCATAATGTGGTGTCTTCGAGGGGATCATTCATTGAGCTTCATCATCACATAGACAAAGAGCAACCAGCATAAGTGAAATAGACATTGCATCTTCACCATAAACTTCAAGGCATTAGGTATATGAGTCATATTGCTCATATGTTGTTCAACATTTACTCTTGCCTCCAATGTTGAACTTTAAATCTCACTTGACACATTAACATCTCTCCCTCAAGTATGAGACTCTTTGCATCCGTGATCTACCACCAGAAACCACTTCCGCTTTCTCACTAAGACGAATCAGGCTATGATACCATCGTTGGACCCTCTTAGGGAGCCAACATTGGTGTAGGGTCAATCCATCGGACAAAGAGCAACCATACAAGTGAGAATGATTACACATCTTCATCCAATATTTTAAGGCATTAAGTGTATGAGCTTTATCACTTATATGTTGTTGAACCTCCACTCTTCTATTTAATGTTGGACTCTAACCGACACTTGATACATCACAACATTCTATCCCTCAATTATGACGAAATTTTAGCCCGTACTTGGCACGAGTAGTCATACTAGTTAAAACAATTTATGTCTATATATATACCAAATTTCTAACCTCACTCAATTGTGTTGAATTATTCTATCCTACTTTTTACCAATAAAGTAAATAAATAAGTTGACATAGAGATAAGTGTGAAAAAAGGTATATAGTGAACATTATTATTAATCTTTTTAACAACTTCTTATGAAGATATAAACAGTTTTTGTTTTTAAACAGCTTATAAATTCCAATATTATCTGGATTGACATTTGATTAGTTGTAGCATGTTGTTAATTCACGAACTCTAAATGCTCTAGTTCAACATCATTACAACTTTTGAAAGTCTTTTCAACTTGGAAAGATTCCAAACACATAACTTCCACTAAGAAAATGGATTGTCTGTTGTAAATATAGAATTCATCTATTTCCTTAATTACTTCTCATAAGGCTGCTTTCTTCATGGGGTTTTCTTGGTCGGAAAGTGTAGAAGTGCGTTTCTTTGGTGCTAGAAAATGACTCATGCGAAATTACTGAAATTTTCTCTAATAGATAGATGTCAAAAAGTGCTTATCAAGGTCTTCCACCAAACAAAATAATGGGTAGATCCTTTGCACCAAAATAAAAGAAAAAAGAAACTAGAATTATTTAAAAAGAAAGTAAAGAACATTAGTTAATAACGAAAATTTGCAAAATTAGCATTTCTACAAATGTGTTACTAATTTTTCTTGAGAAGGAAATAGTATACACCAAACACTTGTTTTGATTCTATCTAATTACTTGATACAATTGGAATTTTGAACATGTGAACAATTTGTTGGAGTGGTTGCTCTATCAGCATCGCATAGGGATTACGTTACGTATCATGATCTCAATGACATTCATTAATCTACGACGTCTGATATCACAACCATAATTTTGGACCTAATTGATAGTTGCATAAAGAACTCTGTCTGGAAACAAAGAATCAGTGTAATATTGAGAATTTGATTTAGTTTTAATACTAATGATGCAGCTACATGTTAGTTTTAAGGTGAGGGATTTATAAATTTTCGGTCTTCTCTTATGTCATATACTATTGGAAAAAACCTTAGTCTAACAAAGATAAAGTCTAAACTAAATTTATAAAGATTGACCCCTTCATTTTACAAGTGGATTTTGTATAGAAGATGTCACTATCCGAATAATAGTTAAAAAAACCACTAACAAAATATGAATTTTGTGAAGTTACGAGCCATGCAAATTGTTGTCCTGAAGATTAAGCAAAGTAGTGAGTTGAAGTTCATTCATGCTATTTGGTACGAAGAAATTTTACTAGAAAATAGAGGGAACGGTAAGGGTATAAATATTTTGTTAAAAAATAATAAATAAAAGTGGAGATATAAAATAGAAAGTCTCGTAAAATTGGTCTCTTATTTTATAATCTCTCAATTTTGGTTTATCATTTGGATTTTTAGACTAAAAAATAGTGATGTAGCATGTTTTGAATGACGCGACATATGATACAATGATGTGAAATAATCAATGCATTTGAAATTGCAAGAAATCCCTTAAGATATCATTTTCAACGACATGTAAAATAATCAATTCATCTAAATCATTCTACACAATCAGACTGTATGTCATGTAATTTAAAACATGTCATCCTTTATTAACTAGGAAGTATGAGAAAGAGACTAAAACCAGATGATTTTAAAATAAATGGATCAATTCCGCAAGCAGTAAAAATAAAAGGATTAAAATTGCAATTGAGACAAATAATGATAATGTATTAAAAATTAAAATAAAAATGATTCCCATTTTGACACATGAATAACCGTCCTTGAGATTTTGAATATCATGTGAAAGCTAAGATAGTGTAGTGTATATGAGTCACATGTTAAAAATATTGCTAACATTTTGTCATATATCCAAGCTTATGAGCTCAATAGTTTGTGAACTTAAAATTTTAAGCTTAGAATTTAGGAAGAGATTTAAAGCCCTTAAACTCTGAGATATAAATTTGTTAACCATATAATTTTTTTTTTAACTATATATAAGATATATTTTTGATGCCTTAAAAAACATGGAGTCATGTGGAATCGTACACTTTAATTAAAATGCCAAGGACGTCACTTTGTACACATGAATATATTTTGTGGATGAATTTTCTTTCAGGTTGGTCTAGTGCTAAAAGCTTACCTATGCACATGTTGCTTCCATTGCTACATGTAATTTAGTTTATGGTATGGTAGCCGTTGATCGTGAACCAAAATTCCCTATTCATTAACGGGAGTGAAGACTCAGTCAGCATGGCCAAGTTTTTCTTCCCATAAAAAAGGAGGTCGAATTGTCATGTTTCAAGTCTTAATTTCTATTTGGGTCGTTATCAACTTACAATTATTCTATCTATATTGTTTCCTTCATGAAATAGACCACAATTTAATTAGCAGACATAATAGAGGTTTCCACAATGCGGGCTATGACCAAAACTACGACCCCTTTCCATGAAAAATGACATTCATGAGCGTCAATAACTTTTGTAAAAAAAAAAATCACTTTTTTTAAGTGTCATAAATTTAAAGTTTGGAATTAATTATCGTCTTTGATAATACAAACATCACGCCCACTATTTATTTTAAGGTATTGCTAACGAGTGCTTAGGACATTATTTAATGATTCTAAAAAAAAACTACTCAAATGTATTTATTTAAAAAGTTAAACATTTTAACTTCCAATGCATTGAATGCACACATTTTCATAAAATCTTAGTATTTTAAATCTTAAGGAGTGTCTGAGGTCACTCGTTAGCATTTCTCTTTATTTTATATTGAGTTCCACTGTTTAAATGTATCAAACCCAAATCTTATAGTTTCAACACTCTTTTTTTTTAAGAATATAGTTTCAACACTCATGAATAACTTGATTATATATAGTTTATTATATATATTTTTTCACCCAAAAAATTACAACAAAAAATCCTATGTTTTGTTTAATTCTCTAAAAGAATGTTCTATACAAAAACACTATTGTATAGTTTTTTTATTCACATCCTTTGTAGTTTGTCAAAGAACATGGGGTTCCCTGATTTTACGGTCAGGATGGGATAGTGTATTCATACAATGATGATGAAGTGGTGAATTGTAAAAGAAAATGTTATGCTATTAGTTTCATCTCAAACTTAACACATGTTGACCCCAATGGTGTAAAGATTTAGAAAAATGAGTGTGAGATAGTTAAATATGACAATTATTATGGACAAAAAAAGAACATTAACATGCAATGATAATTTTATCAACAAAATAAAATTGAAGTGATTATACGATATTTACACTTAGAGTATTTATTTGCAAATTTTGATTTCCTTCACCTAAAGTGTGTGTATGCATTCTTGCTTCACTTAAATTTGTTGCTACCATTCTTTTGGGTTATCCTCCTATTTTCTCATTCCCCTTCTAAACCTCTTTTTTCCTTGGTACCACCACCCAACTCCATTGTGTTCTCTCTTTCCTCCACCAACAACCACCATGTTTCCTTACTCAAATCAATTCTTTTGTTGTCGATCCCAAACCCTACTAACCAACGGTTTGTATCTTTGCATTCATGAGAAAAGACGTCCATTGGAGCTAGAGCTATCAAATATGCCCAAACTCCTAAATCTCTTAATTATGACCCTCTATTCTATTGGGAGAAATTTTTTCGACCCTAGCTCATTATGTCATTTTTTTGTGAGTAAGAGGCTTCAAGGCCCCATTTCATTTCCCACCGATAATGTATTGAGGTAATTATGTATGTAAAAAATTGGAATTTCTTCTTTTGAGAAAAAAATTCGGGGATAATATTTTTTTCAAGAAAAAAAATCTTGTTGGGAAGAAATTTATTTTTTTTCAAAAATAATTAATTTGTTAGATTTATTTTTGGGTTAAAAAGTTGGGTATACATGCCAGGTTTAGTTTTGGGGACTCTTAAACAACGAGAGTTAATTGGCCCTTTAAACATACATGTTATTCAAGCGTTGTTGACTTGAATAAAGTTATGTTGGGAGGCATGTTATAGAAAGTTTATGTGTTTCTCTGACTCTCTTCATGCGGTGCAGTTGGTGATGAAGGACATCCCGAGGTTTCATCATTATGCAAATCTCTTGGAACTCATCCAGAACTATCTTGCTAAGGATTTGTTTATTTCTATTTAGCATATCCTACGAGAAGGAAACTTTTGCGTTGATATCCTTGCTAAGTTGGGAGCTAAATAGTTCAGACCATCTTATTGTATTTGATGAGTCTCTTCTATGTTTTTCACATGTTTTACTAGGCGATGCTTTAAGTGTGTCCTTTTCAAGGACTTAGTTTTCTTCTCTTTTTTTTTCCTTTCTTTTTTCTTTTTCTCATGTAACAAAAAAAAATACATGTTGTGGCTAGATTTGAGGGTGTACATAAATTGACAGCTATAACTATAACCGGAGCAACCACCGTAAAAAGAACAAAATTTGTAGATGTATTTGTTTATGCTTAGATCTTGTTCTTATGCAACCTCCACCAAAGTCACGCATGTAATAATTTTAATTAATTTTTGGTAGTTTTGTTATTAGTATTGTTGAGAGTTCTCTTTTGTATGTGTTCTATTCAAATTCAATTAATGAAAATTATGATTTACTGAAGAAGAAAAAAAGTTTGATTCATTGAATGAGTCCTTCTCTAGAGCCAACAACTATCACTACCTATATCCGTTCATGTAGAGGGTCCGACTTAGTTGTACAAACCGGATACGATGCACAATCCTAAGAACCTTTAACGACTCGTGGGGATCAACTGGGTCCATCCATGCATGCTAAAGTCATTAAACTGTTGTTATTGTCATTATCATAATTTATCCTTTAAAATTAATTAAATCATTGCATCATTCCAGCAAAAATTAAAGCTCATTAAAGATTTTTTTTTACGAAAGCTCATTAAAGATTTCTGAACTTATTTGATTGGAATCAAGCAAGCAAGTATGGGCTAAAATTATGAGAAGACAAACACTTTTTTCATATGTTCATTGTCATTTCTGAGGTTGATAATGATATATCACCTTTCAAATAAGAAAAAAAAAAACACAAACTGTGTTTGCTTGCAAAAAAATTGCTAGAATGGAATCTCTAACTTGATTATTTAATAGTTTTAGGTAACTTTAGTGCATTTAGGATAGAAATTGAGAATTAAAATAAATTATTTAGATGAGAGATAGAATTTGATTAGAAGATAAATAAACACAAAATCGTTGAAGATAGACAATTCAAGTGTAAACAATGATATCCCAAAAAATCATGTTTTTTGTTTTTAGAATTAATTAGGATGAGAAAAGGGTGACAAAATATTATTTGACACACCTTTAGCAATTATTCCATTTAGGATGAATATACTTTGATAACTTTTAAATATATGTATATCGTGGTGGAGCCAGAATTTTTTCTTGGATGAACTACCAAAGTAAACTATACTATACTATATATATATATATATATATATATATATATATATATATATATATATATATATACAAATTTATGTTGTAAAAAGCAATAAATATAAAGATGAACATCAAATAATTAAATTACATACTATAAAAATTCAAAATAACAATCTGTTTTTCGAGTGAATTGAAAATGTAATAGTAACAAGTACTGAGAAGGAGAATATGGTGGTCCACAATGTAATTTTATTTATGGCTATATATATTTTTTGTCTTTATAAATATATCAACTTTTTGCTTTAGTCCCCTCAAAATTTCTTCAATTTTGTCCACGTGAACATAACTCAATTGGCAGAGACATTGCTATTGTAATATGCAAGGTCCCAGACACCCCACTTATTTGCTTTAAAGGTGAATTCTAGCCACTAAACTACTTAACAAAAAAAATCTTCGACATTTAGTCTTCTAAAAGTTTTCAATCACCGCTTTTGGTCCATACATTTATGTAAACTTGTGTATAGCCTTCATATGTTTTAATGAAAAGTTTTCAATCACCACTTTTTTAATGAATTTTTAAGCACTAAAAATATATATTAAAAAAATCATATTAGCTAAAATAGCCTTTGGATTAATAATCATTTTAGTCTCTGAACGTATAACGAGTAGTCACAATAGTCTCTCAATATATCAAAATTGCAAAATACTCTCCGACACACTTCGTTAATTAATTAAAATAATCCATGACAAGAGTGGTGATATATGACACCCTTA
This sequence comes from Medicago ruthenica, assembly GCA_018208015.1. Taxonomy (NCBI): domain Eukaryota; kingdom Viridiplantae; phylum Streptophyta; class Magnoliopsida; order Fabales; family Fabaceae; genus Medicago; species Medicago ruthenica. The sequence goes on along the minus strand of CM031372.1, from coordinate 101,846,885 downwards.
GGTGGCATACCTCCCTTATACAACTTCACACAATGTCAAAACAAAATACTCCCTCCGTCCCTTTTTATATGAGTAGTTCACAAAAAAGTTTCGTCCCTAAATATAAGATCATATACAAATTCCTATATGCATTGATTACTCTTTTTTCAAATATACCCTTATTAATACTACCAATTTGTCTTGGTATATAAAAAAGTTAATTAAATATATATTTAATCAAGGGTAATCTAGTAATAGTCACACACATTTGAGACAACTTTATTATTCCAACAACTTTTCTTAATACACATGATTTTTGTAAAATACTCCTATAAAAAGGACGGAGGGAGTATAAAATACTACAAAAAATTGCCAGCCCAACAAAAAAAAAATCGACATTTCAGATCTCAGTTCCCTCTCATCATCTTTCATCTCTATGACTTATCTCTCTCTCTCTCTCTCTCTCTCTCTCTCTCTCATTCGCCCACCATCTTCTCTGCAACCACAATCAGATTGTCAACCACCGTACCAGACCGACGACCACAATCGACGACCGTCATTTTCTCTCTTCGGTCGTTATCCTCTCTCAAAACTCACATCAATTATCTTTCGTTTTCAATCTCCGATCATCGTCTAACGTTCTCCTCCTACCTCCATCCGTCGTTCTCCTCTCGATTTTTTAATCCACAGTTTCTGGGTTTAAAGTATTCTAGATCTATGTTGTTGTAATTTTGAGTTGTTGGGCTTCAAGATCTGGTGACGATGTGGTTGTGAGGGAGGCGTGGGGCGATGTAGCTAGTGTGTGAGATGAAGAGGAGGTGGGGCAGAGGGAAAGGATGAGATAATGGTGGTGGTGAGAGAGAAGGAGGATGGAGGGTGTGGTCGGTGATGGTGAAGGAGGTTATGGTGGTGAGAGACATAAGAGAGAGAAGGAGAGAGAGAGAGAGAGAGAGAGAGAGAGAGTGTGTGGTGGTGAGGTGAAATTCTGAAAATGTCCCTGTCACATGTGGTGTAAAATGGAAGTATATAAAAAAGGGTGTACGTGAAATATTACTCGACATTAAAATAGTCTATCAATGTTAAAATTAACTCTTTTTTTATAAGGACTTTTATGACAATAAGTAAGTACTTACAGAGATTGATATGACAGATAGTAAGTACATTGAGAGACTGATAAGACAGTATTAACAGAACATTTAACATGAATGACTATTTTTAGGGCTGGACATCGGTCGGTTTCGGTCGGAAATCGGTCCCAAAACCTCAATCCAACCAAACCCACAGTTGGAAACCATAGACCCATTTTTGCCCAAATTCGATGTCGGTTTACTTGGTTTCGGTTTGGTCGGATTACATGGTTATACGGGTGGGTTTAATTGGTTAATTCAACAAAAGGGCCAATTTAAAATCTCATTAATTTCTGTTAACAAAGAATAGTAATGACAGATAAAAAAGAGAAACATAACACATCAAGGTTATGTAGTAATGAAAAAGAAGAGGAAAAAAACACTAAGCTTTAGTTTAGACAAGAAGAAACAAGATCAACCAAGAAAAAAACAAAGAGAGGGAAGGATTGTTGTGGAGAGAGTGGAAGTTGAGAGATTAGCTTGTTAAGGTTTGAGTTCGGCGCCGTCGGGAGACAAGAACTTTGAAAGAATTGAGATTCAGAGTGAATGAGAATAACAACAAAACCTAGCTTTGTTTTAGGTTATTGGGCCACAAATATATAGGCTGGTTTCAATTCAATATGTTATTGGGCCTTAATCATACTATTAAGCCTGTTATTATTACTATATACATGTATCGGGCGGGTTTGGCTTCCGATGGGCTCAAACAACCCACCCAGAACCGACCGTGCCTATCCAATATAGATCGGTTTCCTTCAACCCGCGAGACCCGGAAACCCGTATTATCATAACCGAGTGCTATCGGTTGAACTGGGCCGGACTGGTTTGGGTCAGTTAAGATATTTTTGTCCAGCCCTAACTATTTTGATTAACATAGTGCACAATCAATGATTATTTTGAAATTTTGATACATTCAAGAACTATTGTGACTACTCATTACACATTTAAAAACCAAAATATTTATTGTTACCGCAATATCATATTTTTTATCAGATGGAAAACAAAAAACAAAAGGCTAAGCAACTCGGTGCCTAAAAACTCTAGAAGAGTCGATGAACAAGATAGAATCTAACTGCATAGGAGGAGAAGTTCGGCTTTGGCTACGGTGCACTGCCTGATTAGGTCTCCTACCGCAGGAGACTTGAATTATTTTTTTGTGTGTGCAAAATGAATGTGAACCATTAGATGTACTTGGAATCTTTTAAATAGATTTGATGTGCAGGTTATGTGACCCACTAGCTTGCTATTATTAATCATATGTTGGAGAAACTTGGATGGATAATAAATTGTTAAAATGTAAGTAGCAAATGTATGTAATAAACAAAACACGAAACTAAAATAATTTTGAAAAAAATAAAATAAATTTACTCAACTAAGTTATGTGATTTTTTTTTTTTATAGATGAGTAGTTTTTTTATAATTAAAAAATAAATGTGTAGTTTTAATAGAATTAAATCTGTAGAATTAAAAAATAAAATAGAATAAATTTTTTTATAGAATTAAAAAATAAATGTGTAGTTTTTTTTTAAAAAAATATATGTGATTTTTTTAGAGCATATATGTGTAGTTTTTATTGAAAGGGTATGTGTAGTTTGTTACTATGTTAGTATGATATACGCATAATAAACAAAAACACAAAATTAAATAATTTTTAAAAAAATTGTTAACTCAAATTGTTGTTTTTTTTGGGTCAAATATCTCAGTGGTTAAAAATTCATTCTTTTCAAGGTGAATAAGTGAGGGTGTTGGGGTTCGAGCTCCGACCCCTGATATATATTATGCATTGTCCATACCAACTGAGATAAGCTCACGGAGACTATTAACTTCAAATTATGTTAACTCTAAATTAGACAATAATTATTCCAACAAAAATATTAGAAATCATTTAAAAAATAAAATGATACATTTTGTGGATAAGAGCAAAGTAATATACGTTGTTTGTTGAAATATTTATGTAAAAAAATAAAATAAAAAATTATATTATGTTTGTTGAGTTACTTATGCCAAATACAAGAAGACTGAAATTGGAGGGAAGTTGGATTCATGAAAGAATGATACTTGGCACTTTTTGTAATAAAAATAACCTTACTTTAATATATATATATACACACACACACACACACACACACACACTATTGATGAATTCTCTATATTGACCGTGTAATATTCATACTACCAAAATGTACATGAAATTATTGGATCTTGTTAACCGGTGCCCTCGGGGCACTGATTAAGAAACTAAAAATAGAAAAAAATACATGATTTGCATTGAAAAAGTAATTTTTCAATTTTTAAAAAATAAAATACACAATTTTCAATAAAATATTTCCTTTTATAATTCCTTAACCAGTGCCCGGGGACACCGGTTAACATTTCCCTTATTTTATATACCTTTTTACCTCCTATACTAGGTAAGGAATATATATCACCTATAAAAAAATGGTCATTTAAACTGTCCAAAAAAAAAAAGATAAGGATCTCTCACGGTAGGAGACCTAACGTGGTCTCTCGCTCGAAGCGCTGAGAAGTTCATATCTTTAGTGTCAATGTTGCCCTATTTAATATTTTGTTGGTACATAAAATGATTTATAATATATATGAATTTTTTGTTTGTTTTTCAAAGCAACTTAAAACTAGAGATACATATATGAATAGGAGGATATGTAATAATGATGAAGTGGTTATAGTCCGTGAAACTGGAGTCTGTCCAACAATGGAACCCCGTTATGTCCCCTAACAACCACCTACGCCGTCCGATCTTACCTGTCAATTCTCATCCTTCACTTCACACTTGACAGACACACACTTCTTTCTTTCCACTTTTGGGGTCTTTTTTCATAAAAAGTAATTATTTCAATTGGATACGATACGATACGCGCGTGGATGAGTGAAATGAATATTCACCGTTATTACACTTAATTAATTATTCTCTTTCTCTCTCCTCTGTTTCTCTTTTACCTCACACACGCTTCACTTCACTTACTTACTTTACTTTACTGTAATTCCATTCCATTTTTAGTCTAGTCCATGTACTCCTACTGATGAAGAAAGAAACAGTACATAAAAGGTTGCCTTGCCGGGGAATGCTCACAAACTTGTCGGTGTAAATACTAGTATACTTCTACTACTACTATACCCCAACATAATGCAAACATACATTACTATTATACCAATAAAAGTAATAATAATATCAGTATGTTTTTTTTGAAAGAAATAATATCAGTATGTAACAATTATAGATCATGAGAATTAATTTTATACACAACTACTTCTAATGATATAATAAAAAAAATAACATTAATATTTCATTGGTATCGTAAAACAATTTATAATTTTAAATAAAAAAAATTGAAAGACATTTTAAATAAATTTTGTTCTAAAACGATTTATAATTTGAGACTGATATGATTTATTTACTTTTAAAAATTGTAAAATGCTAACAAATGTCTTTAGACATTTATTAAGAAGTTTAAATAAATAAATTGTGTAAAAAACAGTTTAAATAAAGACTTTTTTTTATCTTGCAAATGATGTATTCAACAAATTAAAACTTTAAAAAACAATGTTTTTTACATTAAACTCATTCAACTATTTCCTGTTTTAAATTTTTAACAAGTATATTTATGCCACTTGTTAAGATGAAAATTTACAAATTTCAATGTATGCAATTGTTTACTGGGTACTAACTAGACTACTAATACAATCATACCGGTATACACCACTCAGGAACATAATCATATCTTAGGTTGCTATACTATTGTTATTATTAGGGTCTTGTTTTGTTAGGGATTATTATGGTTTTGTTAATCGGTGTCTCCGGGACACTAGTTAACAAACTAAAAGTAAAAATAAAATTCAAATTTTGCATTAAAAAGAACACTTTTCAGCTTTCAAAAAGTAGAATATATAATTTTCAAAAGAATATTTTCTTTTATAATTTCATAACAAGTGCCTCTGGAGCACTTATTAACATTTCCCTTGTTATTATTATGGTTATGTTAACAAGTGCCCTAATGACACTTATTAAAGATTCAAAAATATAAATAATTGATAAACTTTATGTATAAAAAATTACTTTTTATTGTTTCAATGTTTTAAATGCATAATTTTTAAGATAAAATTTTCATTTTAAACTTCTAAACAAGTGTCCCTACTTGTTAATATTTTCTTTATTATTATACGTATAAACAAAATAAATAAATAAATAATTCTATGGAAGAAAAAAAAAAAAGAGTAAAAAGTTTGGTACAGAAAGTCCCAAGAAGGTTCTTATGAACATTAACAAAACCAGCCAACTCCTCTCCTATGCTACATATCAATAATATAACACCATAACTTCACATTCATATTCTCTTCATTCTAAGTCTTCTATAAGTATCATAAATAATAATTTAAACTTGTGTTCAATATTTGATATTTTTTCACCTAGCCATTTTCATGTCTACACCATTAGAACATGATTACATAGGTTTATCAAATAATCCTTCTATGGACAAAACATCTTCATCTCTCAACTTCAAGGAAACTGAGCTGAGACTAGGCTTACCAGGTTGTGAATCTCCTGATAGAAAATCAGTTGCTGCTGCTGCTGCTGCTGCTGGTGGAGTCTCTTTCTTTGCCAACAAGGATTTGAAGAACATTAATGTTTGTTCTCCTTTGAAGAATCTTGTAGCTAGTGTTGGAGCTAAAAGAGGTTTCTCTGATGCTATTGATGGGTCTTCTGGGAAATGGAGTTTCTCTATGAATGATGAATCTGATGGAACTACTTTGTTCTCTCCAAGAGGAGGGAATATTGGAAAACCTCTTGTTGGTTTAGAGACTCAAACTAATATTCAGAAGATTAATACAAATGCAACAAAAAACATCAAAGAGGTTCTTCATGAAAAGAATAAACAGGTTTCTGGAACAAATGAGCATGCTAATGCTCCTGCTGCAAAGTATGTTTCTTTGCATCATCCTGCTTATTGTTTTTAGATTTTACAGTTGCTTAGTTTCCTCCTGTTCTGTTTACTTTTTTGAGTAATCTTTTGCTTATTGTATAATCAACTAAATCAAGGAACATGTTGATAAACAAGTTTGATATAGATCATGTCATGTTTTGGTTGCTTAGATTAGACAAAGGTGTAAGATATTGTAACTCATAAAACTAGACATGTTAGTTTTTTTTTTTTAATGGTTTCCTGTTCTGTGATTCAACCCTTCAATAGACATGATTTTTTTCTCTTTGGGGCGAGTTTTAGTTAGATATATTTTCTTATGCAAAAATTGAATTCATATATAATTCAAAAATAGTGGCTAATGAATTTTTGGTTTGTTTTCAGAAAAGGTTTCATCTTCAAATTTGTTAAACTTATGTGTTCTTCATTGTATCAAACTTCTGTAATAGGGCACAGGTTGTGGGATGGCCACCAATTCGATCGTTTCGAAAGAACACGATGGCGTCAAATTTGACAAAGAACAATGATGAAGCTGAGGGAAAACCAGGATTTGACTGTCTCTATGTAAAAGTCAGTATGGATGGTGCTCCTTATCTCAGAAAGGTTGATCTCAAGACCTACAACAACTATATGGAACTTTCTTCAGCTCTTGAGAAGATGTTCACCTGCTTTACCATTGGTACTAACTTTACCTTCTTCAAATTACTCGCCTTAGCTCCTTATTTTGATTTTTTACACACCTTTTTTTACTTGCTGTAAAATTATTTACACGTGTTTTAGGAACAAGTTTCCTAGCTTGACTTTCTCATGTAAGTGTTAATTAAGTGTTTATCATATCTTATCTAGACCCTGTTTGGATACACAGTTAATTAAGTGTTTATCATATAGTTGTTTATCTATAACTATCTTGTGATCTAATATATTCCTATTCCTAAAATCAGGTCAATGCAATTCTCCTGGACTTCCTGGGAAAGATGGACTAAGTGAGAGCTCTTTGAGGGATCTTCTTCATGGATCTGAGTATGTTCTTACATATGAAGATAAAGATGGAGATTGGATGCTTGTAGGCGATGTTCCTTGGGGGTAAGTTATTTTTTTTATTCGCTGTTTAGATAAACAGCTTAATTAAGCACTTATCATATAATCGCTTATGTATAAGTTATATCTATATCAAAAGATAAAATAAGTCAAAAAAAATTATATACGCTATAAGTTGTTCTCATAAGCTATCATGAAAAGCTTATGAAAATAAGCTGAAAACAGCTTACAGACATGTTATAAGTTTTTTCTATAAGCTCTCCCAAAAACTTTCATATTGGAGCTTATGATAAATCATGATAGTCCAGTGGTTGAATCGGCTTACTGAAATTGTTGATTGATGCAGGATGTTCGCCGACTCGTGTAGGAGACTAAGGATCATGAAAGGCTCCGAGGCAATTGGGCTAGGTATGAAAGTATACACTCTAGGTTCTTGTAAGGAAGTTGTTAACAAATTATTGCATTAAACTCTCCATTAGGCACTTCCAATCATAGTTTCAAGATATATTACCATCATTCCAGCCCGAGTTTTGTTGTCTTTTTTAATTGTCATCTTAACATATGTCGAGGTTTTATCTGGCTAAGTATTATTCCTTCAAAAAAAATCTGGCCAAGTATTATGCTCGCGATACAATTATTCAATTGTATATATCTTGTAATCTTTGATATGGATTACTGGTTTTATATTGGAGAGAAAGATTGCTGATAAGTATGTTCTGAATTATCTTGTTTGCAGCTCCAAGAGCCATGGAAAAATCTAGGAGCCAAAACTAGTCCAGAAAAACTTGTTGGACCAAAGAGGAGAATTCACTGATATGCATATATAAAGGTTTACAAGGAAGTTTGAGTTTATGGTTATGTCCAAAATCAAAAATATATGTAACTCAGTTTCTCAGTTTTTGTGAATTAATAGTCTGACAAGTTTTTAGTTAGTAGAATGATCATCTGGAGACATGTCCAGTGAATATATACACATATTTTGTTTGCATATCTGTTTTGTGCACCTTTGGAGTCTTGTGGCTGTATAAAAGAATGGCTTGTTATGCTTTCAATATATGATTTTGAACAATTTATGCAGTTCGGATACACAGTAATATGAAAAAAAATTCACATTGAAGACGGGAAGCCGTCCCGGAACAAAATTAACATTCGACTCTTGTGTATATATTTGAAATAGATTCCATATCAAACAGATTTCCTACCTTGCGCCTCCTTATGTTGTTAATTATTTTAGTTGGACTAAATGGTGCAAAGCTCTTGAACATGTTAATCAACACAAATGAGACATGTCAATCTGTACTTCACTTCTGCTAGAGAAGTATCATATCACATAGCATGAGATTCTAAACTTAGACAAGTTTTCATATCAATTGGTAAATAAATATAGACAAAACCAACATTTTTAAGTAGCTTGTTTTGGCTGTGTACATAAGGATGTCACAAAGCATGGTATAGAAATGACATCTACACAATAAATATATTTTCATGACCAGAAAAAACAGAACCAATTCACAAGGAAAATCCTGCGCCACTCTTTTTTGTTCATGTTTTGAATAATCAAACTTGAAAGAAAATTCTATCTTCCTAGGGTTCATGAAGAAGAATTCAAATGACAATATGACATAGATAACATTATTGGTGTATATATGTAATTATATAGCACTTGGTAAACCAGGTATATTTATCTCTTTCCATGAAAGCAAACCTTCAATGCATCGTTTCTTCTCTTCTTCATTGTGGAAGCACATCACAGGCTGACACAAGAAGAGAAAGAGAAAGAGAAGAACTGTGACCTGTGGGAGGGTGCCCATGTTTTCGAAACAGAGCCCACATCGGCCGCAGTGTATATGAAAGCAAACTGCTATCTATTAAAAAAAATGAGCTTACTATGTTTTGAACCTACGGTACCATGTGATGAGCATAAAGTGAACTATTCTTTCACCTTTTACTAAAGAATACGTATGCTCTTCACTAATAGTGGTATATGCATATTTTTTAAAGAGTTTTCTCTAGAGAGCTCTGCATTTATAGTTATGGTTTTGAAAAAATATATATACATTTTCAATGAAATGGGAAATTTATCTTGGTTAATTTCAAATTAATGAGGTATTAAATCGCTTTGTTTATTTGTTGACTTTAAGTAAATTAATCATAAACTGTTTTAATTTTTTCTGTAAGATTTAAATCAATTTTTTATTGATAATATCGGTTGAAATGATGGATAATATAGTTGTTCATGGATCTAAAATGAAAATAGATAGATGTTTACATGTGGAACAAATTTATAGAAGAAACCAACATGTTTAAGAGTTGGTAACGCTACTCTTGAAAATTTTGAAGTTGTCTATTTTGGAAGGTAATTCAGCTTTGGTAATAAAAGAAAATTAGATCTCTCGTTGAAAACTCAATGATTAATCTCATAATAAGCCCAAAAGACTTAAACAATAGGGATATTTTGGAGCGTCTACTCAGGACAAAGATCATAATTTTGATGGATTAGTATACCAACTAATCTAACGTAATTAGGATATTTGATATGAGTAGACGCCCTAAAATTTCCTAGAAGGAAGTATAACTTTTAGGAGAGACTCCATTCAAATAAAATGAGAGCAAAGCAATTTAAGTGTTTCGAAAGAAGAATAAACAAACTATTTCATTAGGATTAAACTGTGCTCTAGATTATAGTTTCTTGCAACTTCCATTAAAATAGGCAATCAGCAGTCTAGCCACTAAAGAGTGAGCAGTATTATTTTTCTTCAAGAATCGAAAATGTTGAGTTTATTGCAGCAGATTATGTAAAACTATATTAGTACCCCCCTTTAAACTTGTGCACTTTTATAGAATATTATATTTAGACTGATAAGAAAAATAAAATGTTTAGATTGTTTAAAATATGATAGAATTAATGTATCTTCTTATTTTATCCTCTTGAAAACGATAGCCAGGGGATTGGCACTTGGTAGTTCCTCAGGTGGTTTGTTTGTGGCAGCATCCACATTTTAAGAAACCAGGCAGAAAACGGCTAATGAACTTCATAACTGCTTTAGTCTCATATGAGTGAACTTCTGAGATGAAAAATTAGTGATTCAAGTGTGACACACATAATATATAACAGCATATTAGCAATCAAGTTAGCCACTATACATTAAAACGTAACTAAATAAAAGTTAGACAGAACTGAACAATGAGTAAAGAATTTGAAAAAGGAAAAGAGCAAGAAAAATAAAAGAGCTATATCTTAAGCCAAATCAGGCTGAAGCAAATATTTGTAAATAATACAGGTACAAAACTTCCTTCAACTACAACATACCCTTGTCTAAGCAACTGTAAATTATTGTTCAGATATCTGTAAATAAACCATCTGAGTGTATCCATTAAATACAGAATTGTCAAGTTTACCCAAACCAAGCCGCTGGAACAAACCATATCGCCCATCTTCAACAATAGGATTGGGAGCACGAGCAGGATCATATCTGGTTTGATGAGTGAGGGAAGGCCCGGCAACCGGTGGGAGTTCCCAGTACACATCAAGAATAGATTCAACGTACCGGCTATTCTGGAAATGTTGTGCGTAAGATATTGCCTTATTACTGTGATTAAAGTTGTCACGCATGTACCCTCTAACTCCCCACCATGCTTCCCCTGGCCCACACAGTTCTTCGATATCAACTGCTTTCTCCCAGAATTTCTTCCTTCTTGACCTGATCCTAGCTTCATCACTGTCTTTAAAGCAACTGTGTCCCCCACCTTAGATCAACAAAAGAACAAAACAAAAGTCAAATTCCTATTCCAATGCTATTAGAATAATATTTTAAAATTTAAACTCCACCAATATGAAGATTATCAACACAACAGTATGGAACCCATACAAACATTTTCCAACAAATGGATGCGGGACTTCATGCCAACATTGCCTATATTTTTTGCGACCAAACCACAATTAAGAATTTTTTTCTAGTATTAGGTAAATCCCTGACATTGCATAGAGCAGAACCCATACGCACAATTCCACATTTTATTTGTTTATGCATAATTTCCCCACTGATATGCATAAATATAATCTGCAAAAATGTATGAAAATACAAAACCAGCAAATTAATGAAATGCACTACTACTATTTTGTAGTGGAAAAAACATAACCCCCTATAGCAACTTGAAAGCTCCAACCCCCAGGAAAGGCAGCAAAGACAAATTTAATCAACAGCCAACAACTGTTTACTAGTCTTTGTGACCCACTTACTTTTCTTATGCACTTGATTCCAAGTTTAGGCTCGAAAACACGGACAATTTGGGAGAAGCCCATGGATATAATAGCAAACATCGTTGCAGCAGTTTCAACCCACTATAGTGGTCGCTACGGTGGGCGTCGTAGTGGTGCGGTTCAATATAGCGGCCGCTATAGCGGGCTACTGTAGCGGAGCGGCCGCGGGTAATCTGCCATTGGATTTTAACAGGAAAATTCCAAGTTGACCCTAATTTTAAAACCATTTTGGGGATTTCGTATAAACCCCTAACATTTTCCCAACTCTTTCTCTCTTCTCCGCCGCAAAACACAGAAAGCAAGACCTGCAAACTGATTTGCAACCCTCACACGATCTGCAAACCGATTGCCATCGCCGTCGCAGCCGCCGATCTATGAAGTACGAACACCTCTAGGATTAGGCGTTCGCGGTGTCTGACACGCGTCGGTGTCTGACACTCTTATGACACCCATACGACACGTGTCGGACAAGTGTCCTAAATAAGTTGTTTTCTTCTTTACTTTGACACTCCTTGGACCGGTGTCCAACACCTATATAACACTTATATGAGGCGTGTCGGACAACTCAGATAAATATCTGGGTTTTTTCTCTGCTTACATGGTAGATTCAAGAGTCAAAGATGTGTGAGAAATGTTGATCAATGAGGGGTTATAAACATTAAAGTTGATTACAATGCATTTAAATTTTTCGATAGTTGATGGATAAAAAAAGGCCAAATAGTATTGTATCTAGTTATATAACTTTTTTTAATGAAGTAAACTGCTAAGTTAGATACATATGTTTGTATTTAGATCTTTTATAAATAAATTAATATATAGGTAGCGGTGTCGGTGCCTAGGTTTTTTTACATTAGCGGTGTCGACGTGTCCGTGTCGTAGTCCGTGCTTCATAGCCGCTGATTGTGTCACCACCATCGTCTTCCACTGTTCATGTTCCATCTATCTTCCTCTCGTTCTTTGTTCTCTTTTATGTTCCTCTGTTCTTTTTTCTTTTGGATTTAATGTTTTGATTAAGACTTGTGAAATTTTGTCAGAGACTTGAAAGCTTTCATAAGCTAACTTATTTCTTTGACATTTGTTGGTATTTGGATTTGAATGTAATATTTTGTGGATGTTTGAGTGTTTTGATTTATGAACGTTTCACCAGATTTGAGTGTCTAAGCCTCAAAAGTTTTGCCAATCATATAAATTGCAAGACTCCAATAAACGGTGGTTTCCTAGTAACCAAAATGTATTTTTGCAGTCATTTCTTGGGTTTGAACCTTTCAAGTTACTATATAGACTTATGTTTGTTTCCCTACAATCTAGTAGTAGTGTTTTTCATCAATTTTCTGGCTTTATATGTTGGATTTTCATTCATTTTTCGTCAATTATATTTATGCATATTATTTGTATGCATTTCTCACGGAAACAGAGAAAATTCAACAAAATAAGACAATTCAATTTCAATAGCAAAGTGAGAGTTTACACACCTCGTATGTAAAATTGATCACATATCTGCCTCAATGAATAGTGGTCACCAGTACCAGTGTCATAGTTATCCTCAAAAACAAGATGCCGGAACCCAGCTTTCAGAGCTTGTTCGATTCTGCACATTATGACACACACAAAATATCAATTATAATAACAGTAGCAATTTCATTCATAACTCATAAGTACTCAACTAATGAATCATGCATCTGGAAGATCTCGTAATTCACCTTTTCAATTCATTTTGATGGTCGTCAAAAAATATAAGAACTCGACTAAGGTCCTTAATCCCATGTTCCCTCATCACTTTTGACCAATCAACACTTCCAAAATCCACAAAGTCCTTTCCAGCATAATATGTACAATTACCATCAACATATGCAGGTCCCTTTTTTAGATACTTTTCTGGATGCCTAGGTGAAAGAGAAACAATCCGTGTGTCAGGCATAGCTTGCCGCAAAACCCAAGTCGAATGTCCTTTGAAAGCACCACTCTCAATCATCAGATCCGGTTTCAGCCACCGGGCAATAAACCAAAGTCCAAAGCTGTGGTCCAAACCCATCCCATACATATTGTTTTTGATTGGCCGTGTTTCATATATAGGAACAAACTCTTCCAGCCCCTTAAGCAGATCTTTCGATGTCCATTCTACAGTTTTACCATGTTTCGATCTGCCTTTACCAACAATAAAATTATAAGCATCCAACAACAACAAACAGTATCACTTGACGATTTCAAAATAATAATCCAATAGTTTGAAACAACAGAAAATCAAATTGTAAATCCACCACCACACACATTATCAAATCATTCTCACAAATTCTCCAGAGTCTAGAAATACAACTTCAAACTCCATTTAAAAGGAATGTTATTAAGAAGGAATAAAAAATGCCACTAAAATCAACGTTTTACTCTCAACTCAAGCCTGATCTAACAATAAATATACCCAAAAGTGTTAAATAAATACTAGTTTTGCCACAAAACACTGGATAAATTTCTGTTATGTTAACAATAATACACCAAATTTCCCTCTTTGATTAGTTGCTAAATTTAACTTTTTTTCGTTACCATGTTATAGGTATGAAGTTTCGACAGCTGTTACGCAGTAACTAATCTCAATTGGGGAACTTGTGACGCACACAAAGTGTGTTCTTCCCTCCCAACTGAATTTTTTCCATATGCAAGAGCTGGGGAACGGACCCATGCTACTTGCTTAAGGGGCCCAAATCCCTTATGACTTCAACTAATTCATTGTTTTTTATTTGGGTGTGTAGACGAGTGGTAAATTCCTTAAGAAACACACACAAATGGGAGGTCCCAGGTTTGAATCTGTGACACCATGGATATCCGGCCTACAATTTCGACATTTGCCAATTGAGCTAGGACTTATGGATTGGACCAATTCATTGTTTGTGTTACTAAATCTAACTTATTTAATATTTAACTTAACTTACACATTCCTAATGCTATTCATCAGCATCAAAATGAACAAGGAATAAAGCCAAACCCAGGATTCAAAATCAACCAATTACACAAAAAGAAATAAAATTTGATTCAATTCAGGATCAACATCCTGAAAATCAATAACAATAAATTGAGTATTTAAAGAAAAAAAAAATCATTTTTTGATTATTTAACATTCTAATCTAGAAGCATTTTATTTTGATCTTCCACGCACAAGAAATTACCAACTCCTAAGCTACAAAATTGCATTTTTCTCTTGATCCAAAAAAAAAAAAAAAATACCTAAAAATCACGATCTTCCAAAATACGAATTGAATCAGATCAGCACAAAGAGACTTACAGCAGGGCACACCAAGAGCTCCAAAATCCGAATCAAGTCCATCTAAACCAAAAAACGCGGCGCGTGAAGCGGGTTTGAAGAACGCGTTAGACGAGATACAAACGAAGCTACGAGATGTGAAGAAGAAGAAGAAGAAAGAGAAAGCGAAGAGAAGAAGAAATGCGATGGTGAGACACGGAACATAATGGCGAGTTTGAGAAAGATAGGTTGAAGCTCTGTTGGTGATTCGAAAGAGAATGTGTTGTTGTTTTTTGGTTTTGGATTCGTCGGCGTTGATTACGTCGTCGTCGGAGTCGGAGTCGCCGTGTGAGTTGCCGCGGCGGGAGGAGAGCGTCCGCTCTAACATGGCGGTGGTGGTTTGCTTGGGAGAGTGTGTGTGGCGTGTTGTTCCACTGAATGTGATAGATAGTTTTGGTGGTGATGATGCTGATGATGACATTCGATTTATTATTCTTCTTTTGATGTTTTTGTTAATTAATTAAAACATGTAATTTAATTTGTTTCTTACTTACTCCTCCTCCTCTTCTTCTTCTTCTTCCTAACTATAATTAGAGGAAATAATGTCATTCACTTAATAACCACTTAAAATGCCTCAAGTCACTTGTCAACAAAAAAAAAAAGCCTCAAGTAAGAAAAAAAAATATTACACAAATTTATTTAAAAGATAGAAGTATCCAACATTATTTACCAATCAACTAGATGAAACGGAAATAAACGATTTGAATCTCATAGAAAAGATATGTTCTTATTTAATTTTTTATGGTACATTAGATTAGATTACCTTATGTGTAAATACTCAAAGACAAACACTTTTTATTCTAAAGATATGAAAAATAATACCAATTTGGTTGTTAAGATTAAAAATTTCATTCTTCAAAAAAAAAAAAGATTAAGCATTTCAATTATGGGATAAATTGGTTAGTGATTAAGAATTTCATAATAAATAGTTTGAGATGCTAAGTTGACAAACTATTTATTACTTAGTTTTTAGGAATGTGGATAAAATCAATATATTTTGAGGATTCAAACTTTGAATCATCAAAATATGTTTGCTTCTATCGACATTCCTACTCTAAACAACATCAACAGCGACAACATTTAAATATGTGAACATAAACTAACCTAAAAATTAATTATTGAAACTACGTACCCTAAACACTAACATTTAACCAAAGTTAACAAAAAAGCATCCTATAAAACTAACAATGTGAATTCAAAGGATAAATAATACTTACTTGAGCATGATTTGATTCAATTTTTATAATGAATTGGTTGATTTGAGTTTGAGTCAGATTGGAGGGAGTTTGGATGAATTTTGGTTTCTAAAAATATAAGGTTAACTACGGTTGTTGTTCTAGATTAAGTTCAGATCGCAACGACAGTTAACTATCGCTGAATAGAGCGAACGACAGCTAACTACCGTTGCATTAACTGCAGTTGGGGTTATTTTGGTCATTTTCATGTGTGGGAGAGCATTCTTTAAGTGTAAAGAGCAATATTTTTAGTCTTTCCGGTAAGTTAATACCAAGCGCATGTTTTATTATTATTATTATTTAAATGTACTTTTGCTCTCCTATTTTAAAAAATATATATATAGTTTTGCTCCCTCTATTTTAAAATTCAGTTTTTTGGTATCTATTTAACTTTTTTCTTAATTTTGGTTCTTCTTATTTTTAGACATTTTTTGATGACGTGACAACATTTATTAGGACACACCGAATATCCATATCAGCAAAAATGCCTAATAATTGTTGACACATCATAAATAAATAGGTCATGTCATAAAAAATATCCAAAAATAACCAGGGTATTACAAAATGCCTTACCGGTTGAAAATAAAATTCTAGCTTGGCTAAGAAGTAAACCCTATTTCTTGGTGCGACCTATATATATTTCCATATCAAGAGCTGCCGTTTCACTCACACTTCACGCTCAAGTATTGATTGATAAGTCTGATGGCCATAATGTATGACTATATATAGTTACAGACTGATATATAATATATACAAAACTAACTCCAACTGTTATGGGGCAGATCCTACTATTAGTGGAGTGTATCCTAGTATCAATGCAGTGTACATTTGAAAGCTCCTGATATTGTGGAGTGACTAATACAACTAACTAGTCTATGATATGCAACTCATTTACATAGTAATAGGAATTGCAATTTAACCTTAAATATAGGTGCTAACTTATATTTATGCTTTGATCAAAACCTAAACGTTCTGCTTACTCTTTTGACTGATTTTTTCTTCTTCTTTCTTTCAGTTTCTTTTTGTTTAATTGAAAGATCATGACAAAAAGTGCTGTGGGAATAGACCTTGGAACAACGTAATCTTGTGTTGCTGTGTGGCTTGATGAACACAATAGAGTAGAGATTATCCACAATGACCAAGGAAACAGAACTACACCTTCTTTTGTTTCTTTCACTAAGGATCAAAGGTTGATTGGTGATGCTGCTAAGAGTCAAGCTACCTCCGACCCCGAAAACACTGTCTTTGGTAAATTTTTACTCTATGCATTTAATATTATCATCATGGTTTTAAACAGCAGTTGCAGTTGTGCCGCAGTTTTCAAAATTGTTGCAATCGTTGCAGTTTCAATATTGGATACATTGTGATTTAGACGGCATCAAAAGTATGATGTCATCGCGATCCATGTCCAGTTTGCAATCAGAAACCTTTATTTGAAACCGTGGTTATTATACAATTAGATGATTGCTATCTATTTAAATTAGCTGAACAAAATGTGTGATGGGAAATCATTATTTATGTTATTTTTTTCAGATGCTAAGAGGTTAATTGGTAGGAAGTTTAGTGATTCTGTTGTTCAAAATGATATCATGTTGTGGCCATTCAGGGTCATTGGGGTGGATGACAAACCAATGGTTATTGTAAAATACAAGGGTCAAGAGAAGCACTTTTGTCCCGAGGAAATATCGTCTATGATCCTCACAAAGATGCGAGAGGTTGCAGAGAAATTTTTATTGTCCCCCGTAAAGAATGCAGTTGTTACAGTGCCTGCTTACTTCAATGATTCTCAGCGAAAAGCCACCATAGATGCTGGTGCCATTGCTGGCCTTAATGTTTTACGAGTAGTCAATGAACCAACAGCTGCTGCTCTAGCATACGGCCTTGACAAGAGAATTAATTGTGTGGGAGAACGAAATATTTTCATCTTCAACCTGAGAATAAGGAGTTGACTTGTTCCCACTATTATATTTATTAGTTTGTTCCTAGAAATAAGGACACAAATCAGAAATTGATTTGTTCTCATTAATTGTTATTATCCATTGTAATTACATGTATAGTCTTGTAACCTCTATATATATAAAAAGGAATAGCAATGAGAAAGGCATCAAGCCATTATTCATGACATGGTATCAGCCTAGTTCCGATCAAAACAAAAATCATTCTTGGTTCTAGGTCTAGCCGCCACTTCCTTGTGGGTTATTTTTTCCGTCGATTCTCTCTTTTGAGTTGAGTTGTTTTGAGTTTATCTCATCTAGGTCAGGACACCTCTTGGTTGCAAATCGTAATTATGATTCTTGAGTCTCGGTTGTGTTTGGTTCCTGCAAATCGTAATTTCCTCACGTTTTTTCCTTGTTGTTTGCTACACCGTTTTCATGGCTTCCGAAAAAGAAAAACATAATTTTTGTGTCCGTTTTACCGGCAAAAATTATCCTGCTTGGGAATTTCAATTTAGGATGTATGTCAAAGGAAATAAATTATGGAGTCACCTCGACGATGTTTCTAAGGCACCGACAGAAAAAGCTGCTTTAGAAGAGTGGGAATACAAAGATGCTCAAATTATCACTTGGATTCTCAGTTCTATTGATCCTCAGATGATTAATAATTTACGTTCCTTTTCAACTGCTCAAGAGATGTGGAACTATTTGAAGCGTATTTACAATCAAGATAATGCAGCCAAGCGTTTTCAGTTAGAGTTGGAGATAGCCAATTACAAGCAAGGTAATTTGTCTATTCAAGAGTATTATTCTGGTTTTTTGAACTTGTGGACAGAACACTCTGCTATTATACATGCTGATGTTCCCAAGGCTTCTCTTGCGGTTGTCCAAGAGGTCTACAACACTAGTAGGCGTGATCAATTTCTCATGAAGCTTCGTCCGGATTTTGAGGTAGTTAGAGGTGCTTTGCTAAATAGGAATCCTGTTCCTTCTTTGGATACTTGTGTTGGTGAACTTCTTAGGGAGGAACAACGTCTCCTTACTCAAGGAACCATGTCTCATGATGCTTTCATATCTGAACCTGTGCCAATTGCATATGCTGCTCAGAGTAGAGCAAAGGGACGTGATATGCGACAAGTCCAATGTTTCACCTGCAAACAATTTGGACATGTTGCTCGCAACTGTAGCGTTAAGTTTTGCAACTACTGCAAACAACGAGGTCATTTTATCTCTGACTATCCCATCCGTCCTCCACGGCGAACACAAAGTCCGATGCAGGCTTTACATGCCGCTACAAGCTCTGCAGTTACTCCTTCAATTACTAGTGCATCTGATGGTGGTTCTCTACAGCCTGAAATGATTCAACAAATGGTACTTGCTGCTCTTTCAAACACGGGAATTCATGGTAAGTCTCCTAATGTTTCTTGTCCATGGTTTCTTGATTATGGTGCATCCAATCACATGATGAGTTCCTCTGAATACTTGCACAATTTACGTTCTTATCATGGTAATCAACAAATTCAAGTTGTTGATGGTAATAACCTCTCCATAACTGATGTTGGTGACATAAACTCCGATTTTCGTGACTTGCTTGTATCACCTGGACTTGCTTCTAATTTACTGTAGGTTGGTCAATTGGTGGATAACAATTGTAATGTTAATTTCTCTCGTGGTGGTTGTCTTGTGCAGGAACAGGTGTCGGGGAAGGTGATCGCGAAGGGGCCTAAAGTGGGAAGATTGTTTCCGCTTCAGTTTATTTCTAGTCATTTATCTCTTGCTTGTAATAATGTTTTGAATTCTTATGAGGATTGGCATAGAAAATTGGGTCATCCAAACTCTACTATTTTGTCTCATTTATTTAAAACTGGTTCTTTGGGAAATAAACAAGTCATTTGTACTGCTTCTGTTTCATGTCCTGATTGCAAATTGGCTAAAAGTAAAACACTTCCTTTTCCGTCAGGTGCTCATCGTGCATCCAATTGTTTTGAGATGATTCATAGTGATGTGTGGGGAATGCCTCCTATAGCTTCTCATGCTCACTATAAATATTTTGTCACATTTATTGATGATTATAGTCGTTTTACTTGGATATAATTTCTTCGCTCTAAGTCTGAAGTGTTTTCTATGTTTAAGAAATTTTTGACATATGTTGACACTCAATTTCATGCAAGTGTTAAAATTTTTCGCTCTGACTCTGGTGGTGAATATATGTCTCATGAGTTTCAGGAGTACCTTCAACAGAAGGGGATCTTTTCTCAACGATCTTGTCCCAATACCCCCCCCCCCCCCCAACAAAATGGTCTTGCAAAGCGAAAGAATCGTCATTTGCTTGATGTGACACGCTCTTTACTTCTTCAAGCTTCCGTGCCACCCCGTTTTTGGGTGGAGGCTCTTTCCACAGCTGTATTTTTGATTAATCGTCTTCCTTCTATAGTTATTTACTTTGATTCTCCTTTCTTTCGCCTTTTTAAAACTCAGCCTGATTATAGTGATTTACATACTTTTGGGTGTGTGTGTTTTGTTCACTTACCTCCGTTTGAAAGGCATAAGCTTGGAGCACAGTCTGTTCAGTGTGCATTTATGGGGTATAGTAACTCTCATAAGGGCTTTGTGTGTTATGATGTCTCTAATCGTCGCTTCCGAGTTTCGAGGAGTGTTACATTTTTTGATCATCAATTCATGTTTCATTCTATTTCTCCTGACATAAATGATATTGCTATTCTTTCCAAATTTTCTATTATGCCTCAATCTATAGAACGTTACAAGCCAGGATTTACATATGTCAGAAAAAGCATAAAACAGGTTCCCACTGCCCCTCCGGACACAGATCCGCCACCTGATCCTAAACCAGTCGAACCAAGACGTTATGGTCGAACATCTCGAGCACCTGATAGATTTTCACTAGACAGGTATGATTCCAAACATACTTCTTTGAGTGCCTCACTCTCTACCATATCCATTCCTACTTGTTACTCACAGGTTGTTAAAGATGTTCGCTGGATTAAAGCAATGAATGAGGAACTTCAGGCTCTTCAAGAGAATTTTACATGGGATATTGTCTCTTGTCCCCCTAATATCAAACCCATAGGCTGCAAATGGGTGTATTCTGTGAAACTGAATTCTGATGGATCTCTCAACCGTTACAAGGCTCGATTGGTTGCCTTAGGAAACAAGCAGGAATATGGAATTGATTATGATGAGACATTTGCCCCGGTTGCCAAAATGACAACTGTTCGCACGATACTTTCTATAGCTGCTTCTAATGGGTGGTCTCTTCATCAAATGGATGTCAAGAATGTTTTTCTTCATGGGGACCTAACTGAAGATATTTATATGACTCCTCCTCAAGGTCTATTCTCGTCATCTAAGGGTGTATGCAAGCTCAAACGCTCATTATACGGTTTGAAACAAGCGCCTCGAGCATGGTATGAAAAATTTCGTTCCACTCTACTTGGGTTCTCTTTTCATCAGAGTCAGTATGATTCATCTCTATTTATTCATAGCACGTCTACAGGAATTGTCCTGCTTCTTTTGTATGTTGATGATATGGTTATTACTGGTTCTGATAATGCTTCCATTCAGAGAATTAAAGAACAGTTACAGGCCTCTTTTCATATGAAAGATCTTGGTAACCTGCATTATTTTCTTGGTCTTGAGGTTCATTCTACATCGAAGGGCATCTTTCTCCATCAACACAAGTATAGCACATATTTGATTTCTATGGCTGGTCTCCAATCGGCTATTCCAGTGGATACTCCTCTTGAGGTTAATGTTAAATATCATCGCGATTGTCATACCCCATTTTTGACCCTTTTTTAATTCGCTTTTCTCGTCTCTTTAAGCCGGAAATCTCCGTCGTTTCAGACGAAATTTCGGCAGGGAGGTATTTTAAAATACCTCTTTTTTGTTCCGAAGGCAACCGTTTTTATTTTGTTTTTTTTATTATTATTATTATTTATTATTTTCTTTATTTCTTTTTCAAATTCTTTTTATTAAGGGTTTTCTTTTATTTTTTTCGTTTTTATTATTATCATTTTTTATTTTTTACTGTTTTTATTTTATCTTATTTTTAAGTCATTTTTTGGTCCAAACCCCAGAAGGGGTATTTTTGTCCATTTGATCCAGTCCTTTTTTACTATAAATAGTACACTGAGTATACTGTTCACGGGGGCCCAAGAGAATCAGTCAGTGAGTCAGTACAAACCACAACCCACACAACCACCACCAACCACCAACAGAGTCAGAAATCCGGCGGAAAACAATATTCCGGCCACCACAAATCCAATACTGCAAAATCACAGCCGTCCAAACTGCGTGCACACAGAACAGCATCACTTTCTTCAACACCTCAACACTCCATAATCCCACCCTATACTACACAGATCTAACACAAATCAGCAAAAACCTCAGCGAAAACACAAATCAAACTACACCATCCGAATCAAAACCAAGACCCACACAAAGCTTCAAAACCCGAGGCCAAACCCATATCAAAACCGGTTTCTTCCTTCAATAAAAGGTAGATCTAGGCTTCTCCGTAAACGATTTTGAATAACTAAGTGGATTTTCGAGTAGAAGAGAAAAAAGGAATTCAGAATACATATTTTTTTTTAAAAAAAAGAAAGTGAGGGTTTCGCTCCGGCACGGTGGCGCCGCCGGCGGCCGCCGCGCCGGAGAGGTTCCCGGCGGTCTGAGCAACAAGAGGAAGAGAGAGAGGTCAGAGAAAGGAGAAGAGGAAGAGAGAGTTTTTTTGTTAAAAATGAAAGAAAACCGGACTATTTGGTATATATAGACACCGAACCGGTTCGGTTCTCTCAAACCGAACCGGTCCGGTTTTCACATCCTCAGCCCATTGGGCTTTGACTCGGCCCATCTTCCTTCTCTGTTCTCTACTCTTTTCTTGCTCCCTGCAACCTTGTTTCTACTCTTACCACCCCCCACCCCCCCCCCCCTTTCTTCTCTATTCCTATTCTTTTATTTTTCCTTTTATTTCTTTTTTTTTTTGCATTTTATTTTATTTCTCTTATTTATTTATTTATCTCTCATGCATTTTATTTTATTGTCTTTTAATTTTCAGCCCATCATGCATTTTTTTATTTTGTTTATTTTATTTTATGCATCATATTTATTTTATTGTCTTGCATTTTTATTTTTTTTATTTTCATTTTATGCACCATATTTATTTTATGTCTTGCATTTTTATTTTCAGCATCATATTTATTTTATGTCTTGCATTTTTATTTTCAGCACCATATTTATTTTATGTCTTGCATTTTTATTTTCAGCACCATATTTATTTTATGTCTTGCATTTTTATTTTTTTTATTTTCAGCATCATGTTTATTTTATGTCTTGCATTTTTTTATTTTCTTTTTTTATTTTCAGCATCATATTTATTTTACGTCTTGCATTTTTATTTTCTTTATTTATTTTATGCACCATATTTATTTATTGTTTTGCATTTCATGCATTTTTATTTCTTTTTAGCATATTTACTTTAATGCATTTGCAATTTTATTTTATTATTTTTGTCATTTATTTTATTTCCATTAGAATGTATCTAGGTCCAATGTAAAAAAATATAAATGAGAATATGCACCGACACCACATTTATCTATTATGCTTTATGTCAAGGACGATAACGTAATAATGACCGTATCCGAGGAAAAGGACCCTCACTTGATCCAACGTCATTTTGAGGGATCCGACGCGTTTGGTTTATCTCAGCCTAACTTAGTCTCTGGACCTTAGGGCTTAATCAAAATTTTCACAAAAAAAGTCAAAATAGTCAAAATCCAAAAACATTTTATAATCAAAATTCCAAAAAAAAAGTCAAACTTTGAATTTTCTTTCTTAATCAAATTTTAATCAATCAAACTTTTTCTTCAATTAAAATCAATCAAACTCACATTTTATTCCTTCTATGTCTTTTCGGTCTCTTATCTCTCTCAAAACATTTTTCAAATTTTAAAATCAATCAAAACAAATCACTCGGCTTTTTACCCCGAACTACATGATTTTAATCTCATTCGGGTATGTAGGCAAAAGACTTTGTCTTTCCAAATCAACAAAATAACAAAAACATTTTCTTTCTTTTTTTTAAAAACTCATTTTAATCTTTTCACACTTAGGCATTTATTTTACAAGCAAATAATCAATTTAGCATAAAGATAAATAAAAACAAGAGGTTCCTATAGAGTACTATAGACGTTTAGGGTGCTAATACCTTCCCTTTGCGTAACCAACCCCCGGACCTTGATCTCTCAAAAAATAGGGTTTTTTCGAACTTTCTCCCTTTTCCTCGGAAAAATAAAAGATCGGTGGTGAATCTTAAAATTGCGAGTCAACGCTAATTAATAGCTTGATATCCAAAAATCACCGCGACAGTGATGATGGTGATCTCTTGCCTGATCCGTTATTGTATCGACAACTTGTGGGTAGTCTTAATTATTTGACTATTACTCGTCCTGACATATCTTTTGTTGTTCAGCAAGTAAGTCAATTCATGCATTCTCCTCGCCATCTTCACTTGGCAGCCGTTCGCTGTATCATTCGTTACTTGAAGGGAAGCGCTCATCGTGGCCTATTCTTTTCCATTGGAAATTCTCTTAAGTTGAGTGCTTATAGTGATGTTGATTGGGCAAGATGCCCTGATACTCGACGCTCTGTCACTGGTTGGTGCATGTTTCTTGGCTCTTCATTGATATCATGGAAAAGTAAGAAACAAGCGAGAGTCTCTAAATCTTCTACTGAATCTGAGTATCATGCCATGTCTGCTGCTTGTTCAGAAATAATTTGGCTTCGTGGTCTTTTGGCTGAACTTGGATTTCCTCAAACAGAGCCAACCTCACTTTATGCTGACAATACAAGTGCCATCCAAATTGTTGCAAACCCCGTTTTTCATGAACGCACCAAGCATATCGAAGTTGATTATCATTCTATCCGTGACGCCTACGATGACCAACTAATATCTCTTCCTCATGTCAGTACTCAGTTGCAAATTGCAGATATTCTTACCAAGGCTGTTCCGCGTCCTCATCATCAGTTTCTTGTTGGCAAATTGATGCTCATTGACCAGCCGCATCAATTTGAGGGGGGATGTGAATAAGGAGTTGACTTGTTCCCATTATTATATTTATTAGTTTGTTCCTAGAAATAAGGACACAAATCAGAAATTGATTTGTTCTCATTAATTGTTATTATTCACTGTAATTACATGTATAGTCTTGTAACCTCTATATATATAGAAAGGAATAGCAATGAGAAAGGCATCACCCCATTATTCATGACACAACCTTGGTGGTGGAACTTTTGATGTGTCTCTACTTACAATTAAGGACAAGGTCTTCCGTGTTAAAGCCACTGCTGGAAACACTCACCTTGGAGGAGAGGACTTTGATGATAGAATGGTGAACTACTTTGCAGAAGAGTTTAAGAAGAAGAACGATGTGGATATTATTGGAAACTCAAGAGCCCTAAGAAGGTTGAGAACGGCATGCTAGAGAGCAAAAAGGACACTATCTTTTGCTTCGTTCAGCACCACTGAGGTAGATTCTTTATTCCATGGTATTGACTACTTTTCATCTATTACTCGTGCCAAATTTGATGAATAAATATGGATCTTTTCAACGAGTGTTTGAAAACTGTTAAGAGTTGTCTTATTGATGCCAAATTGGACAAGAGTGCTATCCACGATGTTGTCCTTGTTGGCGGCTCCTCTAGAATTCCAAAAGTAAAACAGCTGTTGCAGGAGTTTTTCAAGGGGAAGGAATTATGCCAGAGCATAAACCCTGATGAGGCTGTTGCTTATTGATGTTCCAAAATTGGTGCTGCGAGATGTTACCCCTTTGTCACTTGGTATCTTAAATAAGGGAGGTATCATGAGTGTGGTGATTCCTAGGAATACTTCTGTACCTGTCAAGAAGACAAGCGTGTATGTAACAGATGAATACAACCAATCCACAGTCCTAATTGAGGTTTATGAGGGTGAGAGAGCAAGAGTAAGTGACAACAATTTGCTTGGTTCTTTTCGTCTTTCTGGCCTATCAGTTGCTCCTCGTAGTCACCCTTTTGATGTATGCTTTGCCATCGATGTAAATGGCATCTTAACTGTTTCTGCTAAAGAAAAATCCACTGGTAATAGGAATGAGATTACAATTACTAAGGACAAAGGAAGATTGTCATCTCAAGAAATTAAAAAAATGATTAGAGAAGCTGAAATTTACCGCGTTGAAGATGAAAAATTCCTTAAGAACGTCAATGTAACGTATGCATTAGATGACTGCGTTTACAAGTTGAGGAATGCTCTAAAGATTAGCCAGCAAGAAAATGACAAGATCAATAACAGTAACCAGCAGAGTAAAACGGATGTTCTCGAGAATCAGCTTAAGGAGC
This sequence comes from Medicago ruthenica, assembly GCA_018208015.1. NCBI lineage: Eukaryota > Viridiplantae > Streptophyta > Magnoliopsida > Fabales > Fabaceae > Medicago > Medicago ruthenica. Next base: position 101,820,688 of record CM031372.1, on the reverse strand, counting down.
TTGAGAGTATATTCCAACGCATTAAAGGAAAATCCGTCTAGTTTTTTGTTATCTCATTTGGTTTTTTAAATTCTTGTCATTGAAACCATGACTTAGATGCTTCTTTTTTCATTTCATTTGTTTTAGTAGTTTTTTTCATTATTATTTATGAAGCCATTCTCTCCTGAAAGGCTTCCCCTCGAGTCTTCTTCAAGATTATCTCCACCTTTTTGATAAAATCCTTCTAGTATCTTTATATATTTATCTGCTGGCTTCATAAATTGATTTGAGTAATACATTTTTAAAAGTTGATCTAAATTTTTGAATTGAACTTATAATACTATATTCAGCAATTCTGTAATAGGTGTGTAAATATTGTAATCTCCATAATATTAGCATTGATATGCATATAAGTATTTGATTGCTGGTTTAAACTGCAAGGCATAGAGATAGGCGATATTGTAGGAAACTGTTGTTGCTAGCCATGTATTTAACCAATGATCTCAAACACTGACATTAGGACTTTGACAAATTTAAATAAATTGTTGCATTGATTGATAGGATAATAATGTTTATTGGAAACATATACTTAACTGAATTGAAGTTTATAAAGTTGGTTTGTAGGGATACTAAAGTATGGGAAATTATTCTTATTTCATAATTGGCATTGTAAGATGGTGCCTTTTAATCAATGAAGTCATTCTAAAGCCACTCTATGTATCATTCTATATTTGCAAAAAATTATCTGGTGTATACATGTTGATTGTCTATTACAGTTGTTGTGTCTGCTTCAAGTTGTCAACGACTCAACTCAAGCCAAAGTCTTAGTAAATAATCAATTTGGTCACTCAAATTAGGCACTCATATCAACTTAGTTGTTATTATTGTTAGAGGCGAGAGTTGAACTCATGACCTCCGATCTCTATGTTCCTCCCCCAAATCACTTTATGTGGTGCTGACTATAGAATAGGTTGTGTCTACATCGACTACGACTTGTATGTCACCACTTAATGTGACACATCACACTTAAATGATAAAATTAATGGAGGAACTAACTTGATCAATATTTTGATAACTTGTACCGCGATGGAAGATCTTTTTCCTCTTGTTTTATCCTTTCTCTATATACCTAATTTTTAGAGGTAGGTTCCAAAACTTTAGCTTTCGATACTATATATTACATTTTTTGGAATTTTAGTCTGCCTTATATGTCTCTAAATGCATTCTTCCACCTGTAGAGGCATGATTCTTATCAGTTATCACCTGCATGCTTGCTGATACATCCTAATAAGAAAGTTCTGCACTATAACTCTTCACCTTTTAAAACAGGTTTTCAAAAAAGTTTAAGCATTGTCAAAAGGGAATAGTAAATTTATGCAATTGCTTCATACTTTAAGTAAAAGTGGAGTAATAAATGTTCATGTTAATTAATATATCTGAATGGAAATGTTCATCATTTAGAAGCATTCACTTGTATATGAAATTTGAAAAATTAGCTGTAAGGTGTAAGGCTGCTGAGCTGTGGAAGATATTAAGGGATTTTGTTTTCTTGGTTTGATTTATTTACCTTTGATGCGTACCACAATCCATTTAAGAAATAGTCTCAATAAAGGTTGTATATGAAATTGATACTCTTACTACATTTTATTGTAGAATAATTAAAGCATGACCTTTATCTACATTTTTTTAAATGTAGGAGTATAACTAGTAAAAGAAAAATTCTTTTTTTTTGTTTGACAAAAATTCATATATTTTTTTTAATGTAAGAAAGGCACACTATTGTTTGCTTCTTGGTATCTCTAGAAAAAGGAAAAGAAAAAAGCATCTTCATAAAAAAAAATTTAGTGGTTTACAAAAGACACATTGCTTCTAATAGAAGCCTACGTATTGAATACATGTTCTTTTTGTTGTTGTTGTTATGCACTATTCAAGAGTACGATGACACATTTATTTGACTTTTTTCATGTAATATATCTTATAAATTTGTATATTTTATTTAAATGGACAATATTGGAAAGGTTCTAGTCTGCCTTAAAAGGCATATTTATAGAGCTGTAAGTTATTCCTTATTTGACAAACAAGGAACAAGAACAATCCTAATCGAAGGCAAGAATACACTAAGGAAGAGCATATATATTTTTAATGAAATAATGTTTGAACATCAAAATGAGACATTAAATATGATGTCACTTATTTTTGTGGTGTATTTTATTTTTTTTATTAATTCCTATACATGTGTATTATAAAATGAAAAGTATGTGAGAAACATATATAAAACTAGTCTAGCTCTAAATCATGCTTATTGCTTACCCTCCTCCTCCCATGGTGTGTCTAGGGGCTCTGTTTGGATGCAAACGTTCCAATTCCATTGTAGGCTATCTTCTATCAGCTTTGATCACTATAGCAATTCTTTGCGTTTTGCGTTTGCTTTGTTATGGCTTTTATCGGTTACTAAAGAGGAGACATTCTTGTATTGGTGAACAACAAAATGGAAGCTTACAAGTGCAATCAGAAAATACAAGGCAATAGATTCTTCTACGTATCTTGCTCCATCATAATCATAATCTTCTAATTGTAATAATTTGTTGAATATGAGCTTCTCTAGCTCTGATTTTTTTTTTAATGTATAATTTGCTTGATTTTTACACAATATAAAAGTTAGTTATAGTAGTTAGTTAGTTATTATCTATCTATCTATTTTATTTATTAAATCAGACCCTCAAATTAGTTTATTGTCACATCAGTGTTTTGATTGTCACGTCAAATAAAATCTGAGTTGTAACATATTAGAACTCATAGTGCGTTCTATTCCTTATTTTATACTTTTCATTTCAATTGACTACAATATCAAATTCCTTATTTTTCTCTTTGTCGATGTCCGTTACAATTGAATAAAAACCATCTCTTGTCCTCCGTTATAAATTATGTCCAAAATAAAGTATAGTCAACTTATATTTAACTTGTATATAACATTATAAGATACCTGCTACTGTTATCAAATTTGGTTATCAAAAACCGGTTATCATATTAACTAATTTAAGAGTTTAAGGACAAAATTCAAATAACCCGAGTTTGTAAATATACTATCATTTGTAACTAAAAAAACCTCAATGCTTGGTTTGTCACTCTTACATCTCTTCTAATGTCTCATTTCATACGTCACTTTGAGAAAAAAAATCTTCCAATGTCACATTTTGTCAAGTTGTTGAGAAAGCAAGCAAAGCTTATCCTCAAAGCCAAATTACATCATTGTTAGGGTATTGATAATGAGTGTTCTCAAGACACTTTTTAAGGATTTCAAATTTAGCAATTATTCTTTTAAAAAGTCAACTATTACAATTTCTAATGTATTCAATACACGACATTTCATAAAAACTTATCATTTAAAGTGCTTAAAGAGTGTCTCAGAGACACTCGTCAACATTTTCCTTATCAAACTAATATTACTATCTCAATTATCTTGGAAATTATCTTGGATTGCTTGGTGTAATATTTGTAAAAGTAAGGAGGATGGCGGTTTGGGGGTGAGGCGGATGAGGGAGTTTAACATTGCTTTGTTAGGTAAGTGGTGTTGGAGGCTTTTGGTGGATAGAGGGGGTTTGTGGTACAGGGTGTTGGTAGCTAGGTATGGTGAGGTGAATGGGAGGTTGGAGGTAGGGGGCCGGAGTGCTTCTTCTTGGTGGCGGGAGGTTGTCAAAATCCGTGACGGGGCTGGAGGGGTGGACGGTGGGTGGTTTGCAGGGTGTGTCGATAGATCTGTTGGGTGTGGTTCTATGTCGTTTTTTTGGACTGACCCGTGGCTTGGTGGGGTTCCGTTATGTGAGAGGTTTGGCCGTCTTTTTGACTTAGCTATTAACAAGTCGATATCGGTGGAAGATATGTGTGACCTAGGGTGGGGGGTAGCAGGGGAGGCTTGGCAGTGGCGTAGACGGTTGTGGGCGTGGGAGGAGGAACTGTTAGCAGAGCTTAGGGTTTTATTGCTTGACATTTCTTTGCAGCCTAATGTTCCTGATCGGTGGAGGTGGAAGCTTGACTCTGGTGGGGGGTATTCCGTTCGTGGTGTGTACCAGATGCTCTCTACACAGGAGTCTATTCCGGTTGACGATGTTTTGGATCTTACTTGGCACAAACAGGTACCCTTGAAGGTGTCTATCTTGGCTTGGCGGTTGCATCAAAATCGCTTGCCATCTAAAGATAATCTGTTGGCTCGTGGTATAATTTCTTTTGAAGATCAATCTTGCGTGACTGAGTGTGGGGGCAACGAATCAGCTGAGCATTTATTTCTTCATTGTTCGTGTTTTGGCCCTTTATGGAGTCTGGTTCGGGGCTGGATTGGTGTTTCCTCGGTTGATCCGCTCCATGTTAAGGATCATTTTATTCAGTTTGTTTATTTAGCCGGTGGTGTGCGCTCTAGTTGTTCTTTTTTGCAACTCGTGTGGCTTTGTACCGTGTGGGTCATTTGGACGGAAAGAAACAACCGACTTTACAACAATCAGGAGAGTACCATCTACCAACTATTAGATAAAGTAAAGGTTCATACTTTTTGGTGGGTGAAAACTTGTAATATTAATGTTCGTAATAATTCTCATTGTTGGTGGTCGAGCCCCTTTGTTTGTATGGGCATCGGCTAACCGACTCTTGGTTACTGAGGTGAACTGTGTTTTTGACTTTTGGTGGAGCTCTGGGTTGGCACACCTTGTGCTAATTTAGAGACTCCTCATCTATTAATATATATCTCATTTTTGCTTGTTCAAAAAAAAAATTATAAATTAAAGTATATGGTATATCACATCTAAATCTAATCAAATAAAAAGATATTTTCGCTCGCGCAACAATTAACAACAAACATCTTTTCTATTCAAACTAAGAAGAAGCTTCCAACCAGAAGAAGAAGCTTCCAACCAAGAGGCAACAATCTCCAAAATCAACAGAAGAGGGAAGAGAGAAAATTGAAAATGCTTCTTTGATCTTTACTAGGGCTTATCTTCTCCTATATAAGAGAAAGCCTTGTCTCTAAAGTGTATACCTAAACGTCCCATCCCACGTCGACAAGTATAACAGAAAAGTGGAGCTATAAATAAAGAACCATGAGATTCTTTTAGATAAATGTTTAATTAATTGTTTCATTATAAATCCAACAGTCATGTGGTGGGCTTTATACTTATTTGTATAAGTCATACCTATGACTTGTTGGCTTTTCAGTTTGACTATTAATTAATTTTTTTTCCTCCTTTGAGTTTTTAGTTCCTCTAAATATATAATTTTTAAATGATATTTTTTTTTATTACTACATGCCAATTAGATATATGTTGAAATATAGAAGTCATTTACCAATATGCAAATTAATATTTAAATAACTAACATGTATGATTTCTCGAAAAAACGTATTTTAACAAAATAATATATTTTTTTCATTTATTTTAGATGAGAAATCAATAGTAACATGTTATTTTTTATTTTATTTATAAAGATACTATAAATATTTCTAGACTAACAATCTAATTAATTACTTCATCTTAACTTTTAACTTAAAATACAATGCATCAATCTTATTAATAGTACTAGTAAAAGACATGTGCTTTCGCACGTGTCACGTAACATTACGATAATTATATAAAAAATAATTATATTGTTAATATTATAGAATGTAATGTTTCTATTAATCTTTTTCTCTTATATAAACAAAAATTTGATAAATAGTTGTGTCACACCAGTTATGGATTTTATTTGCTTATATATGCAAAAACAAATTTTTATGCACATAAAATTTTGAAAACTCGTGGCTATTTTCAAAATATCAACATTAATGCAGTGTTTCTATTGATTAAATTTTATTTTATATGCAAAAGAATGTTTAATGTTTGCACTGCTTCCGTTGCAGATTTTAAATGTTTATATCTGCAGAAACAAATTTTTATATACATATATGAGAAAGTCGATATGATAAAATTTTAAAAACTCATGACTATTTTCAAAATCAAAATTAATGTAGTGTTTCTATTAAATAATTTTTTATTTTATATCCAAAACACTGTTCAATGTTTGCACCGCACCCGTTGCAGATTTTTTTTTGAACAAGCAAAAATGGAATATATAACTAGAAGCAGAGCCTCTAAATTAGCACAAGGTGTGCCAACCCAGAGCTCAACCAAAAACAAATACACAGTTCACAAAAGCATCCAAGAGTCGGTTAGCCGATGCCCATACAAACAAAGGGGCTCGACCACCAACAATGAGAATTATTACGAACATTAATATTACTAGTTTTCACCCACCAAAATGCATGAACTTTTACTTTATCTAATAGTTGGTAGATGGTGCTCTCCTTATTGTTGAAAAGACGGTTGTTCCTTTCAGTCCAAATGACCCACACGGTACAAAGCCACACGAGCTGCAAAAAAGAACGGCTGGAGCGCAAACCACCGGCTAATGAAACAAACTGAATAAAATGATCCTTAACATTTGGCGGATCAGCCGAGGAAACACCGAGCCAGCCCCAGACAAGACTCCATAAAGGGCCAAAACCCGTTGCAGATTTTATGTACTTATATCTAAATAAACAAATTTTTATATACATGTATGAGAAAGTCAATATGATAAAATTTTGGAAACACATGACTATTTTCAAAATATCAACATTAATGTAGTGTGTCTATTAAATAAACTTTTATTTTATATTTAAAACACCGTTAAATATTTAAATCGCACTCGTTGAGAAATTTATATGTTTATATATGCAGAAGAAAATTTGTATGTATCGATATGAGATACTCACTATGATAAAATTTTGAAAACTCGTGACTTATTTAAAAATATCAACATTAATGCAGTATTTCTATTGATTAAATTTTATTTTATATGCAAAACATTGTTCAATGTTTGCAACGCTCTCGTTGCACATTTTAAATATTTATATCTGCAGAAACAAAGTTTTATATACATATATGAGAAAATCGATATGATAAAATTTTGAAAACTCATGTCTATTTTCAAAATATCAACATTAATGTAGTGTGTCTATTAAATAAATTTTATTTTATATGCAAAACATTGTTCAATGTTTGCACCACTCTCGTTGCAGATTTTAAATGTTTATATCTGCATAAACAAATTTTTATATAGATATATGAGAAAGTCAATGTGATAAAATTTTGGAAACACATGACTATTTTCAAAATATCAACATTAATGTAGTGTGTCTATTAAATAAATTTTTATTTTATATTTAAAACACCGTTAAATATTTAAATCGCACTCGTTGAAGAATTTTTATGCTCATATATGCAGAAGAAAATTTGTATGTATCGATATGATAAAATTTTGAAAACTCGTGACTATTTTCAAAATATCAACATTAATGCGGTGTTTCTATTGATTAAATTTTATTTTATATGCAAAACATTGTTCAATATTTGCACCGCTCCCGTTGCAGATTTTAAATGTTTATATCTGCATAAACAAATTTTTATATACATATATGAGAAAGTCGATTTGATAAAATTTTGAAAACTCATGACTATTTTCAAAATATCAACATTAATGTAGTGTGTCTATTAAATAAATTTTATTTTATATACAAAACAATGTTCAATGTTTGCACCGCTCCCGTTGCAGATTTTAAATGTTTATATCTATAGAAACAAATTTTTATATAGATATATGAGAAAGTCAATGTGAAATTTTTTTGGAAACTCATGACTATTTTCAAAAAATCAACATTAATGTAGTGTGTCTATTAAATATATTTTTATGTTATATTTAAAACACTGTTAAATATTTAAACCGCATTCATTCTGGATTTTATATGCATAAATATGCAGAAGAAATTTTTTTGTACCCATATGTGATAGTCCATATGATAAAATTTTGAAAAACAAATAAATTAGTTTCATAGTTATCCGTGGAAATTGTTTACACTTGTGATGAACATTCTCCGTAATTAATTTTTTTTAAAAACAAATAAATTAAATTTTGTAAAATGACCATTAGGCACATAAAATTAAGGAGATCATGAGTTTTAATAAGGATGATTATGAAATTTTGTTGTACTTCGATTTTTATATATTGTTAGTAGATTAGTAGATGTTAGTAGATATAACCATTGTCCGTAATTAATTTTAAAAAAACAAATAAATTAGTTTCATAGTTATCCGCATTATCCGTAATTAATTTTTAAAAAACAAATAAATTAAATTTTGCACAATGACCATTATGCACATAAAATTAAGGAGATCATGAGTGTTAATAAAGACGATTATGAAATTTTGTTGTACTTCGACTTTTATATATTGTTAGTAGATATTTAAACCGCACCCGTTCAGTATTTTATAGGCTTATATATGCAGAAGAAATTTTTTTGTACCGATATGTGATAGTCGATATGATAAAATTTTGAAAAACAAATAAATTTGTTTCATAGTTATCCGTGGAAATTGCTTATACTTGTGATGAACATTCTTCGTAATTAATTTTTTTTAAAAACAAATAAATTAAATTTTGCAAAATGACCATTATGCACAAAAAATTAAGGAGATCATGAGTTTTAATAATGACGATTATGAAATTTTGTTGTACTTCGATTTTTATATATTGTTAGTAGATTAGTAGATGCTAGTAGATATGACCATTATCCGTAATTAATTTTAAAAAAACAAATAAATTAGTTTCATAGTTATCCGTGGAAATTGGTTACACTTGTGATGAACATTCTTCGTAATTAATTTTTTTTAAAAAACAAATAAATTAAATTTTGCAAAATGACCATTATGCACATAAAATTAAGGAGATCATGAGTTTTAATAAGGACGATTATGAAATTTGTTGTACTTCGATTTTTATATATTGTTAGTAGATTAGTAGATGTTAGTAGATATGATCATTATTTGTAATTAATTTTAAAAAAACAATTAAATTAGTTTCATAGTTATATGTGGAAATTGGTTACACTTGTGATAATCATTATCCGTAATTTATTTTTAAAAAACAAATAAATTAAATTTTGCACATTATGCACATAAAATTAAGGAGATCACGAGTTTCAATAAGGACGATTATAAAATTTTGTTGTATTTCGACTTTTATATACTGTTAGTAGTTTAGTAGATGTTAGTAGATATGACCATTATCCATAATTAATTTTAAAAAAACAAATAAATTAGTTTCATAGTTATCCATAGAAATTGGTTACACTTGTGATGAACATTCTTTGTAATTAATTTAAAAAAAACAAATAAATTAAATTTGCAAAATGACCATACATAAAATTAAGGAGATCATGAGTTTTAATAAGGACGATTATGAAATTGTGTTGTACTTCGATTTTTATATATTGTTAGTAGATTAGTAGATGTTAGTAGATATGACCATTATCCGTAATTAATTTTAAAAAACAAATAAATTAGTGTCATAGTTATCCGTGAAATTGGTTACACTTGTGATAAACATTATCCGTAATTAATTTTTAAAAAACAAATAAATTAAATTTTGCACAATGACCATTATGCACATAAAATTAAGGAGATCATGAGTTTTAATAAGGACGATTATGAAATTTTGTTGTATTTCGACTTTTATATATTGTTAGTAGATAGTTTCACTACTTTGCAGTTTATTACTCTAATATTTGTAACATAAATATTTTTTGTTACTTTATGTATTTTTCCTACATGTGATTGATTTTTTTATCTATGCAAGATTATACTTTATTTTAGTTAATTGCTTAATTTAGGCACGTGATAAAAATAGAAATTATATTGATATTTTTTTCAATTTAATTATTTTTTTTAATTTATTGTCCTAACCGAATGAAGTCGGACGAACTATCATGTGCGAACCACGGGTCACTACCCTAGTTTTCATTAATTATATAAGCTTATGTACCCCCTTCATATAACCATATTCTATCGTTACTACAACAACAATCAAGCCTTATCAACTAAGTTAGTTTATATTCTCTCATTATCAATATAATTTTCGTTTTACTTTTTCTCCACTTCTCTCTTATCATCGACTTTACTCGTGTAATTAACTAACTAGTATAACTACCTTATATTTGCATCATGGAAACTTAATTTTCTCATGGAGTTGGAGCTTGCAAATCCAATTCCAAGGCTGAGTTGAGTCTGCCTCCTCTTTACTTTTTCGCCAAGGTTCTTCAATTTCTCTACATTTCTAACTTTTGTTTCCAAATTCATTCATTATTTTTGTTTCTGAATGTAGTTTTGTACTATTCCTCTTGATAGGAATGTTATTGAATTCTTTAAGTAGCTAGTACCAAGACAGAGCAAAAAAAAGAGAAATATATTGGAAAAATTGAAAATTGGAATTACATTACATGATAGAAAAGAAGAAAGAAAGGCATGGCATGACATGTTTAAAGTTGAGTTTAGCTTAGGATGGTGCCATGGTTGATGGCCTTACGGAGAAGAGCCTGACGTCCGGGGAATGGATTGGCAATGGCTATATTAATGTTGTCATCTTCAACTTCTTCAATATCAACCACATTGTCGTCCTTCTGTTGTTGTCCTTCCTTCTGTTGTTGTCCTTCATTTGTCGTCCTCAATCTCATTTTCTGTCTCGCTCTTCTCTCCATCCTCTTAGTCCAACTACTACTGTTACTACCGTTACTGCCAATGATACTAGTAGCAGGTGGGTGTTTAGGTTGGGTGTTGGTATTGGCGTCACTGTGGCTGAGATTGACAAGTCTCGGAATTCTCCCTCCCTTAGAAGTGCCGAGAAGGTCGAAATCAACTTTGCTCCAACCAACTTTGTCAAGGTTATCCCAACCAAATCTCTTGCTTATCTCCTCGAGCTCAAAATCTGCCGCTCCAATGAATCGAGCAGCAGTAGAAGAAATGTTGTTGCCATTTAACACATTAAAAGCAAACTCCCACTCAATGCGGTCTTTGTAGATTGGGTCTAGAAGGACTTGATCTGCAAGAATTGCCCACTCCTCAAAATCACGTGCTCGTAAGTTTTTTGAAACCCACTTGAGGTAGCTCGACGGAAGGCTTCCCAGCATCTTCCCCTTGTATTTTCCGAAATCTATTACTCTGTCTCTGGCCGGTTTAATTTCTCTTTCTGAATTGCGTCTCAATGATGTTACTGTCACTCCCACATAACGCTGCTTTTGATTTGTTATACAACAAGTGTCCCGAAACATAAAGTAAACATGATGCTGCTGCTGCAATAACAGATGCATGAGATGATGATGATATGAACGCCTTTGCAACTGCAAGCAAACAAAACAAAAAGACTAGAGTTGGATGGGTCAACTCTCAATTCATTCAAATAAATAAATAAAGGTAAAGATTTTCAATCTTTGGAGAATCGAAGGCATTGACTAACATATTCATAAAAGGAAAATTTGAAAATATACGAATTTATCTGTTTGGAAACATGAGATGAAAATAGAATGAAGTGGAACGGAATGAAATAGAATAGAGATTTCATACCAATATTTGAGTATTTTACGGTGGATCGGCACAAAGTTCTCATTTTATTTTTTAAAAAGTGAAGGGAATGAAATGTATTATAATTTTGTTATTCCATTTTTTACCCCTCTATCTTATTTTCAAACATTATTAATCACCTATATGTTGATCTTATTGGTTCATGACAACGATTGTAAGATCTGCCATTAGTCTAAAACATGTAAAATTATGGAGGATGGTGTTTAGTCTATGGGGGAAGCAAGTTAGTAACTGGAAGGAAATAGGGTGGATGGATAGTTCTAACATAATATGTCTGCTTGCTTATAGTAATTATTACCTATGAAGCACGGAAACCTCTAGGATTAGGCGTGTCGCGGTGTCCGACACGCGTCGGTGTCCGACACTCCTATGACACTCATACGACACGTGTCGGACAAGTGTCCTAAATATGTTGTTTTCATCTTTACTTGACACTTTTTGGACCGGTGTCCGACACCTATATAACACTTATATGAGGCGTGTCGGACAACTCAGACAAATGTCTGAATTTATTTCTCGGCTTCCACACGCAGTAGATTCGAGAGTTAAAGATGTGTGAGAAATGTTGATCAACCAGGGGTTATAGACATATTAAAGTTGATTACAACGTTTTTAAATATTTCGATAGTAGATAGATAAATAAAGGCTAAGTACTATTGAATCTTGTTAAAGAACTTCTTTTAATGAAATAAATTGCTCAAGTTAGATGCATATGTATGTATTTTTATTCTTAATTTATAACTTTTATAAATAAATTAATATATAGGTAGCGGTGTCAGTGTCCTATGTTTTTTACATTAGCGGTATTAACGTGTCTGTGTCAGTGTCGTGTGTGTCCGTGTCAGAGTCTGTGCTTCATAACGGATGACTTATAAGCTAATTTATAGCTGATGACGAATAAACTATTTGATTGTAAATTTAATATGATATAAAAAATGTATATTTAATTAATATTTATTTTTTTCAATTAAGATTGCATGAATAAATGATAAATAAGCTTTTATTTTAATTTATAAACTTTCACTAACGAAAATTGTATCTTTATAAACTGTTTTTTCATAAATTACCTTAAAAACTTATTTATTTACATAAGCTATTTTATATAAGCTCTAAAATAAGCTAATCCAAAGAGGGTCTAAGGTTTGAGCTTAAGCTAATCCAAAGAGGGTCTAAGGTTTGAGCTTATGTAAATAAATTAGCTTTTATTTTAATTTATAAACTCTCACTAACAAAAATTGTATTTCAGAATCTGTTTTTTCATAAACTACCTTAAAAACTTATAAATAATACATAAAAAAACTTATTTATTTGCATAAGCTGTTTTATATAAGTTCTAAAATAAGCTAATCCAAACGGGCCCTTAAGCTATTAGCTATTTGAACTAATTGGAGTTTTATTTTTGTGAAGGAGTCTTGACTCTAAGTAGTAAAAATTGCAGAAATAATGGGAAGCTTAGGTTTGCATATGATATGATGTCTGCGTAATGTAAATTTAACAATAGAGTGTACCTGGCTCTGCGAGGAAGGCGAAGAGCGTGGTTGGCTTTGACGGCGAAGAAGAAGGAGGAGTGGCCTTGGCAACTATGTACCACCGCGGAGAAAGAGATGGCGCTGTGAGTGTCTGTTTGTGCGATAATGTGAGGCTGTCAAACCAAATTAAAAGATTGGGTTTCGGTATATATGTACGATACGAATAGAATGGGTTTGTTTGACAAAAATAGCGGATAGCTGATAAGCTAGCTGATAGTTTATAGCTTATGACTGATGACTTATGACTTATGACTTATGACTGATAAGCTAATTGAAGTGTTTGGTAAAATTAACGGTTCAACTAGCTGATAGATGTAAAATAACAGAAAAGGACATTTTTATATCATTCGATTTTTTATAAAGACAAAAACAATATACAATAATAATAATAATAATAACAACAACAACAATATCATTGTCATTTAAAAATACACTAGAAATGACACATTGAAAATGAATAGTTTTTTATAACACATAGCTCAAAAATGTCTTATAACAACCTACAGAACTCAATGACCAATTAACCTACGGAGCTCAAAAATACATGCATATTCAATCCGTAAGCTCAAACGAGGAAGAAAACATAAGGGGTAAAACCGGTATTTAAATAGTAAGAGTAAAAGAGGAAGAAAAAACAATGGTCTGAAAAATTATTTTAAATTATTTATAAGAGAAATATCTTTATTTTTTATTTTAAATTATAATAAGACATAAGAGAGAAAACTGGTATTTAAATAAAATAGTAAGGGTAAAAGAGGAAGAAAAAACAATAAGCTATAAACTCAAACGCTACTTGAAATATCGTCTGAAAAATAAGCTATAAGCTCCTGACGAAAAGACGGTTACCAAACAGGTCTTTTTTTGTCAAACAAGCTTATAAGCTCTAAACTATAAGACATAAGCTTGTTTTTTTGTGTCTTACCAAACATACATCGACACATTTAAAATAAATAAAAAGTAACAAAATGATCTAAATAGATAAGCAACGGGTATTTTTCAAGTTAATTGGATTTATGAGATCCACTTGGACCCCTTAGAAACCATACATACATTGATACACATTTGAGTCTCTGATTGATTCATTCTGAATTTCTGATATCCAAATGTCATCATACTCATATTATTACCATCCTTTCCCCACCAGCAAAGCTCTTCCAATTTGGCAGCCACTGTCACAGCAGCAGCACGCTTTCCCATACTACTCCCGCCACCGGCAGCAACAGCAGCAGCAGTTACTCTCACAACACAGGCTTCCTTGTTCAAGGCTTCAGGAACTACTTTCTGTTGCAACAGAGTCACAAGAACATGGGAGGCAGACTGATAACCCCAACAACAACAATAAAAACTCCAAGGATGACGACGATGATGATGATGAACAAGTAGGAATTTCTAAAATACAAGTGCCTAGACAGAAACACATCCCTGTTTCCAAGTCCCAACTTCTAGATGCAATACTCTCTAACATGCTTCATCAAGATACTGCTCATCACTTTCGCCTTCTCACCTCGTAAGTACTATCAATTTCCTATATTCATTTCAAACAACAAACACTTTATTCAACATCAGTACTAATATGTTGAGTATGGCTCATAAGCATAGAAGAGGGCAAGGGGCGGGGGAGCCGAGCGAGTCATGGGTATTGTTGTAATCTGGACAGCACTCTTGTATATATGGTTTTTAACACTGTAATAATACAAGACTACAGCTGGACCGAATTGCATAAACAAATGATTGTGTTCATTGTCTTGTGATTTATCGCTTTGTTGTTCTAACACTAGACTACTCTATTATATAATCTACAGATGTTTGGACTCTATACTACATGCTGAACACAAGACCATCTTAGAGGAAATGCGTTCGGATTATCACCTCACCAATGCAGTCCAAACTCAAGAGGATGAGGACCCTCTTGTACCAGAGACACGGGTTGTGGCCAATGGAAACAATTCAAACTATGCCAACGACGACATCCTTCAAACCGGGAATGGAAATGGGAAGGTCTATCAGGATATACAGCTTCAACCGCAAAAGTCTATGCTCTCCGAGTATGCTCTCAGCCTTGGGACTCTTTTGCGTTCTCTTGACATAACTCCCAACGGCGATTCTGATACGGGGTCCAGGTTTCTGCTCCTTTCTAATTAATGTGCTTTTTTGAATTCAATTGTTGCTCTCAACTCTATAGATTAAAAAAGAATTACTGCGATTTATTGAAGCTCTAGTCAATATAAGTTGGAAATGAATTGAAATTATATAACAAAGATTCGAGGGGAGATGAGTGTAATTTCCCAACATGTAAGGGCTGCGAGTTTTGGTTTAAATAATAGAGGAGAACTTGTCTATTCAAGCATGCTCTTTTCATCTTTCTATTTCTTAATAACGCTATGATTAACTAATTTTTCCAAACTTATTGGCAGAGTTACCATCGCTACTCGTTTCCAACGTGCTTTCATGCAACTTCTTTCTAATGCGCAATTCGAAGAACTATCAGCTCGGGATCTAATGTTAACATCTGCATTGAATACAGACTATCTCCTTACCTTGCCCATATATGTTGATTGGGAGAAGGCATACGAATCTAATGCCATTATATTTAGGTGAGGTAATTTCATATACTTTTTTTCTGTATGTTTGCTCTTTAATACTAACTTTCAAATCAAATTTAAAAAATTAATCTTTTTAGCTTTGAAAAGGCTCAAGGCCTAACTCATCCTTACAAAACCGACTTGTAAGGTGTCGAGTGCCTCCTCTTTATAAACTCTTCTCAAGAGTCCTATCTATCCGATGTGGGACTAAATTCACCCCCTCAAAGCCAACACAATGAAGGTGTTGGAGGCTGCAATTAAGGCAAACCAAAGGCCGCAATTTAGGTGACTAAGGGCGGACCACAATTAAGGCGAACTTTCCAACATATAGTTTCACTGTCAAAGCTTCAAATGAGTAGATTGATATATGGTATATGATAGAGCATTATGGCGTTGTTTGATCCATGTAGCCGACCCCACTTGGTGGGATAAGACTTGATTATTGACCCAATATTTGTTCTAACTGGCTAGTTAAGCTTCTGGTTTAGGTAACCTTCTAGATGAACTGAGAAGCAGAATACATAACTTAGCACATTTCTTCTGTTTATCTGAGAGTTATGTATTATTTTTTTCTATTGTAGGCGGGGCTATGCAACTGAGAAGCAGAATGGCCTATTAATTGTTGAAAAACTGGATTACTTACAGTCCAGGCTTCTACAAACAATCTTCTTTGTTATATCAAAACCACTAGCAAAACTTGGCTCCAAAATAAGCGAGGTTACTTTCTTTGTGGTGGTTTCGTCATTTACCTTTCATGATATCTGAGTAGAGACATAGAATCATCCCATTATTCAGGCATGTCGAAGAAAGTTCTTTACACACATTGTCGTGCACAAATATACTCTCAAATATCATATGTATATTTCGTAAGATGCATCATTATTTCTTAAATGCTTCTACCGTCTTGACTATTCTATAGATATTCAAATGATTAGTACATGCCAAGGAAATTCAGTGTTAATTGTCAAATGTAAAAGCTATAACCATTTTCAAGGGCAAGAAAGTTATAACAAGGAAATTCAGTGTTAATTGTTAATTGTCAAATGTAAAAGCTATAAGAATGCAAGATGCTGTCAAATATCATATGAATATTTCATAAGATGCATCAAAATTTCTTAAATGCTGACATCGTCTTTATATTTATTCATTCAATGGAATCAATTAATTTAGGTAGAAAATCTTTGATATTCTACTATTAGAAAATGACACAGGCAGGTTTTAACTAGATTAGAGTCTATTTGAATACACATTATACGCTGACATGTAGGATATGTAGGATCTTATAACAAGTTAGATCACCTATGCTTTGTCAAGCAGACTTACCACACTGGAAATACTTTTATCCTTGTATCAGTATATAGTTAGTCACAGTATTATAAAATCAAAATTTGTAGTAACAGATTTCTTTTTACTGTATCAAAATTTGTAAGATCGAATAATTGAGATTATGGAAAAGCATGCTGTGTGAAGAAACAGATTTCTTTTTACTATATTCTTTAATACATGTTTCTCATATATTATTTGACTATTTCGATGTTCAAATTTATATCACAAATTTTATAGGGATAGGATTTAGGAAATCTGGAAATATATTTATAATTAGGCAACATTATTAGCCAAAGCATAGGTTTGTGTGCCAGGACATTTCGTGTGGGTGCATGGGTTCGATCCCATGACCACCCTTTCCCCCTCCCCAGTGTCTGTGTGTTGGCCACTAGGCTGTGATGAATTCACTCTTAAATTGGAAAATATGTGCATCAGGATTTGTTTAATCACAATTCTCTTTGATTATGTGCATAATTTATATTATACATTCCTCCATCAATACTTTCATTCTTCATATTTGATAGGGCAACTCTATGTTTTCTTGATAAAAGTTATTACATTTTCTGAGGATGACAGTTACCTGTTTTCTTTATGAGAAATGGTCTTTTGATACGGCTTATCTCTAAATTATGTTTAATCAACTCATCGGAGCTGTCAACCTATCTATTAGGGTATTATCATACCCTAGTTTGGTACTGTCAACTTTAGAAGTTATTCATCTTTCAAAAAAAATAAAATTAAAATTTAGAAGCTATACATGATATCATGATTATGTCTAACTTGTGTAAAAAGTATCTTACTAATTTTAACAACTTAGGTATCAGGTATAATCAGTCAGAAACATGAAGTGCGCAATTGGACAGAAAGATTGAAGCTTTGGCTAAAGAAACTGTCAGTATTTCAAAAGTCACTGCTCTATACTGACAATGACAATGATTTGGACAAGCAAATAGATGTAAACCAAGTACCAAATGCAGAACTCCCTATTTGGCTGGCAGCTCAGAGGGCAGTAGCTCGATATGAAGGGATTTTGTCACCTGTTGGTCCCCGTGAAAGGCTCTTGAGGAGATTGCTTTCTTGGATTGGACTAATTGCCCCTACACCAGAAACACCTTTTCAGGTTGAAAATGATGGTGACTCTCCTGAACCTTATCTAAGGTTTGCTCCACAAACTGCTCTTTTATTACTGTCTGTTAACTCTGCTAGAAGCTCCTATTATTTGAATGATAAAGGAACTAATGTTTGCTTTCCATCATTCCAAGAAATCAGATTTGAACCGATATTTCTGATTGCAGCAACAGTGACATGGAAAAACTAAGCAATGCAGTATAGGCATATATAATTGTTAGCTTTTGTAATGGCAGCAGAAGCAATAAGCTCAAAACAGAACTTACAGGAAAAGAAAATGGAAGAGAAAGGGACAATAACAATGTTTAGTATGCTGCAATTTGATTCATACCATCCACACATCCTTTTTACATACTTATAGCCAAATACTTAGTAATGACACAGACTATGCTTAGCTGATGTCATATGACATAAACCTACTTAACTTGTGCAGAACACCTTACTTATACAACAGAGTTTTACTAACAAAATAAGTTAAAATGATTACACACATAAGCAATAAAGTAACATAAACAATAAAGTATTCATAAAAGTTTTATTGGTCAATTAGTCAACACTCCTCCTTAAAACTTTTAGGGAATACTCCCAGCTTGCTTCTTAGCTCCATGAACTTGGCACTAGGAAGTGCCTTCGTCAAAATGTCTGCCAATTGTTCTTTAGAACTGCAGTGCTGCAATTTTACATCTCCATTATGTTCAGCTTCTCTTATAGCATGAAATTTGACATTGATATGCTTCGTTCTTCCATGTTGAATTGGATTTTTGGCAATTGCTATAGCTGATTTGTTGTCACACCATAGCACAATTGGTTCCTCTTGTACATGATTCAGATCACTCAATACTTTTTTGATCCAAATAGCTTGATTTGATGCAGCTGCAGCAACAATATACTCAGCTTCAGCTGAGGATTGAGCAACCACATCTTGTTTTTTGGAATTCCATGAAAATACTCCGCTACCAAATGAAAAAACATAACCACTTGTGCTTTTAGAATCATCAACAGATCCAGCCCAATCACTATCAACAAAGCCTTCAATTTTACCATCACCTTTGCTGTACCAAATACCAAAATCAGTAGTACCTTTTATGTACCTCAACACTCTTTTGCCCACACCAAAGTGTGTTACACTTGGTGAATGCATGAACCTTGAAAGCAAATTAGCAGAGAACATCAAATCTGGTCTAGTTGCAGTCAAGTAAAGAAGACAACCAATCAAACTCCTATACTGAGTAACATCTGCCTTAGCATCTCCATCAGATTTTGAGAGTTTTTCATTTACAGCAAGAGGTGTTGAAACAGGTTTACAATTCTCCAATTTGAATTTTTTCAGCACATCACTAGCATATTTCTTTTGTGAAAGAAATATTCCATCATCAAGCTGATGCAATTCCATTCCCAGAAAATACTTCATCAATCCAAGGTCTGTCCTTTCAAAGACCTGCAACATGCTCTTCTTAAACTTGTTAATTTCATCAATGTCATTACCAGTAATCAACAAGTCATCAACATAAAGAGAAACTATAATCCTCTTCCCATTGCCACAATCTTTAACATAAAGTGTAGGCTCATTTTGACTCCTCCTGAAATCATTTTGCAAAAAATGTGAGTCAATTCTGCTGTACCAGGCTCTAGGCGCCTGTTTCAGTCCATACAAGGCTTTGTGAAGCCTATAAACATTGTCTTCATGACCTGCAACAACAAAACCAGCAGGTTGTTCAACATAAATTTCCTCCTCCAGGATTCCATTTAAGAATGCCGATTTGACATCCAAATGAAAGATCTTCGAACCACGTTGTGCTGATAGAGCAACAATCAACCGAATTGTTTCATGCCTAGCAACCGGTGCAAATGTATCACCATAATCAATTCCAGCCATTTGAGAATATCCTTTCACAACAAGCCTTGCTTTGTGTTTGTGAATGGAACCATCAGGATTTAACTTGGTTCTGTAAACCCATTTAACTCCTATCACATTTTTATCTTTGGGTCTTGGAGTGAGTTCCCAAGTACCATTTTTATTAATGGCCAGCACCTCCTCCTTCATTGCATCTTTCCATTTTGTTAGCAATGAAGCTTCTTCAAAACTAGAAGGTTCATTCACAACAAAATTGCAATTTTCATAAACTTCAGCCAGAGATTTGCTCTTTAGAATTGGGGAATCAGATTCAGCTATCTGATTTTCATCTTCATTTGTTGTGTGCTCTTGTTTGTCAGGAGCACTTTCAGCAAATTTTGTACTTCTTTGAACCTCATCATTTTCCCAATCCCAATATGCATTTTCATCAACATCAATGTCTCTGCTGATCACAATCTGTTTGGTCTTCAAGTTGTACACTCTATAACCTGTGGAGTTTGCTGCATAGCCCAAAAAAATCCCCATTTCAGCTTTGTCATCCAATTTGGATCTTTTTGCTGCTACAACATGAACATAACATATTGATCCAAAGATCTTCAAATGTTTGGCTGAAGGCTTCACACCTATCCATGCCTCAATTGGTGTTTTCTCTTGAACAGCCCTTGTTGGCAGCCTATTCAAGAGATACACTGCTGTATAAACAGCTTCAGCCCAAAAACTTTTTGGTAATTGCTTTTCAGCAATCAAACATCTTGCCATCTCCATAACTGTTCTGTTTTTTCTCTCAGAAACTCCATTTTGCTGAGGTGTGTAGCTCACTGTCAGCTGATGTACAATGCACATATCTTCACAAAACATATTAAATTCATTGGAAGTATACTCCTTCCCATTGTCAGATCTCAAAGTTTTGATTTTGCAGCCGCTTTGAGATTCCGCCATAGCTCTAAACTTTTTGAAGACATTAAAAGTTTGAGCTTTGCTTGTTAGAAAATACACTCATGTCATCCTAGTCAGATCATCAATAAACAATAGAAAGTACTTGTTGTGGCTAAGAGAAGGCGTACTCATAGGACCACACAAGTCAGTATGAACAAGCTCCAATTTTTCCTTTGCTCGTGTAACATTTGTTGACTGGAAGGACTTTCTATGCATTTTTCCAAGTTGACAAGCATTACATAAATCATTAATACAATTAATTTCTGGCATGTCTCTCACCATATCACGAGATTGCAGAAATTTTAATGCATTAACATTGAAATGACCATATCTTTTGTGCCATAGTGTAGAATGATCATGTTTGGAAACAAGTGTTGTTTGATTCACTTGATTCAAACTTAATGGAAAACTATTTCCACACATTTCAACCTTCACAACTTCAGAATCAGTTGAATCCATTATGACACAACCATTATTTTTAAAGGAAATTGAATATCCTTTCTTTAATAACTGAGCAACACTTAGCAAATTTTGACTCAGATCTGGAATCAACAAAACATCATGGATATATTTTGGACCTTTGCTAGTGTGAACAGAAACAGTACATTTTCCTTTAGCCTGAACAATTTCTCCATTTCCAAGCTTCACTTTGGTTCGTACAGCTTTGTCCAAAGAGGTGAAGAGACTTGGTTCTTTTGCCATGTGGATTGTGCACCCACTATCAACATACCATACATCTTTTGAAGAAGAACTACATGTATGAGTGGCCATAAACAAGTGGTCTTCACGGGCTTGTTCATCAGTGAAGTTAACCTGATGTGCATGTTGCGATTGAGATTGGTTTTGTTTTAATCGACAAAACTTCTCTCTATGACCCCATCTATTACAGTGATTGCATTTAATTTGAGGCTTACCCTTATAAAAGCAATCTTTTGTCAAGTGATTTGTTCTTTTACAAGTTAGACAAGGAGGGAATTTGTCCTTTGCTGTAGATTCACTTGAACTACCATCATCTTTGTTCTTTCCTTTTTGATCACAACCATGTTTGTAGTTCTTTTTCTTCTGTCCAAACTACTTGTGTTTGGCCTGAAAAGCACCATCAGAAACATCATCCATTCTCATAGAGAATCTTTGTTCATGAGCTAACAATTTGCTGACCATCTCAGAAACAGTTATGATTCTTCAATAGCAGCAACTTTGGCTTCAAATTTGTCGGGTGGGCTGATCAGCATCTTTTCCACTACTTTGCTGTCATCTACAAACTCACCATAAAGTCTCATTTGATTCACCAAGTGAGACAGCTTTGAGGTGTATTCTTTGACAGATTCATGTTCCTTCATTTTCAGCATTTCAAATTCTCTTTTAAGAGTCAATAACTGTATGGATCTTACCCTTTCATCACCAGCATACCTTTCATTTAGCTCATCCCATATTTGCTTGGCTGTTTCGAGATGCATGATTCCCGTAAACACATCATCTGCCAAGGCTGAATGCAGAACTGAAACCGCTTTCTCCTTCAATTTCTCCTCCTCGTGGTGTTTCATTTGACCTACTGTGGGATTTGCTTGCAATGGTGGAACCTGCTTGTCTTGTTCTACATAGTCCCATAAGCCAAAAGACTTCAAACATGATTTCATTTTGACAACCCAAATGTGATTACTTTCCCCAGAAAATTGAGGAACAGAAATTACAACATTACTACCAGAAGCCATTTGATTTCTCACAAGTTTTTTTTTTTTTTTGGTGTTTTTTTCTTTTCTCACAGCCTCTAAGAACACTGCTCTGTATACCACTGTTAGCTTTTGTAATGGCAGCAGAAGCAATAAGCTCAAAACAGAACTTACAGGAAAAGAAAATGGAAGAGAAAGGGACAATAACAATGTTTAGTATGCTGCAATTTGATTCATACCATCCACACATCCTTTTTACATACTTATAGCCAAATACTTAGTAATGACACAGCCTATGCTTAGCTGATGTCATATGACATAAACCTACTTAACTTGTGCAGAACACCTTACCTATACAGCAGAGTTTTACTAACAAAATAAGGTAAAATGATTACACACATAAGCAATAAAGTAACATAAACAATAAAGTATTCAGAAAAGTTTTATTGGTCAATTAGTCAACAATAATATATAAATATATGAATACCAAAATACTATCTATATAGCATTTCCATGTCACATACTTTTGGGTTCTTACAAAATATTTATGCTTATCCAACATATGTAAAGAATGTCTTGACAGTATCAAACAGATTCAAATATTCAAACTAAATATACTCTTGAAATCACTATTCAGAAGTATCAGAGTGTTGTGTGAGTGTTAAGTTTATATATGATCCATCTTGGAGACAGACATGGCTCCTTTCTTGAAGGTTTAGTGCTTCATAGCTTGCAGATACACTCAAACAATATTATAATATAATTTAGCTTTAAGCTCTGTTAACATTAAAAGCTCATTCCATTATTGTTGATGCATATCTTTTTGCGCATTGAAAGTGAAAGCACACTGGTATGGGAGGTGAATAGATGGCTACATGGAGGATCAAACCTCCTACAGCATCATCATCACACGACAATATTATAGACTAGTGCCAGTTGAGCTATCTGCTGTTTGACATTATATATGCAATAACTCCCACTTCTTGTTATAATTTATTCTTAATATTTTGGTCTGTTGGAAATAAAGATTTTGAATCATGTATAATAATTAAGCCTTGAAATTGAAGTGTCAGATGCACCGGGAGTGATCAAATATATCCAAATTACAAATATGTGTTGATTTCATGTTTACATTGCTAGTACAGTGTAGTTTGGTTGAAGCATCACCATTTGACATGACCAATCATTGGTATTCTCCATCCAGGCCTACTTTTTTGTCAAGGATATCACTTAGTGATACATGGAGACCTGCAACAAGGAAATACTGCAGAAATGATCCTTGGAAAATGTTAAAAACTTCCATTTCCATACTTTTCTCACGATCAGTCCTGCAGGTATTATCTATATTCTACAATTTCTTTAGGGTTACACAAATATGTATTTAGGTGAGCCATTCTGACGGCATGTCTTATGTTTGTGACCTTCATTTCTACATGGGATTCCCTTCCAAAAGGAGGAAGATAGATTATAAATCTTTTATTACATATAAAAATATGGAACTCTCCTAATTTTACTAATAATGATTTAGAGAGGTTTTCAATTTTTCAGGCAAGGATTGAGTAAGTTCATAGTTGCAATAGTTGACAGAGTTCTTTACTGGCAATATTTTTGAGGACTGATAATTATGCTGGAATATTGATCCAAATTTTATACGTTTGCAAAATAGGAACCAGCCTTTGAAGAATTAATTCTACTATATACGAAGGAAGTTGAAATCAATGGTAAAGATAAAGCTGAGGTTCCATCATTGCAATTAAAGATCTATGAGAAAATTCCTTTTCCAGATTTACCGGTAATTATTTTGATACTACAGGGTCTGTCATATGTCAGATAAGAAGACCCTTCTTGGTGTTGTTCCTGTTGTAACTTTGGATGTTTATATGTTTAAAATTCTTCAGATGGTATTCAATTTATTTGCAGGTAGTTTTTCCTCACAAAAAGCTATCATTCCGCATCATAGACACAGTAAGAAATCTTCTAGAACTCGCGCTTCTTGTTTTTGAGTTTTGAACTCTTTTTAAAGTTGTCTGCTATGTCCGTAAGTGTAAATCATGATATAGTTTGAGCTTTTTCTCCTCTCTGCTCCTAAATTTTCAGAGAAAAGAAAACTTTTTTTTTATTAGAACCTGGCCAGTTTTACAAGCCAATACATTATACATGTCTGTGTAATTCAGATATATAAGTATGCATTCTTTCCCGTAATAATTTAATAAGAATGTAGCGATGAAATAACATTAGAATATTGGTTGTAAAGGTACCTTTAATTACCCTATTTGTTAACTGTTATAACTTTTAACTGCAAACTTACAGGTGCGCTTGGATGTTGCCACAATTTTGGGACTCCTGGCATATTTTATAAACTACAAATTTGAGAATCTCTCAGATTCCCCGTATGTACATCTTAATTTCATATGATATTTGTTTTTTTCTTTCACAGCGGGTAGCTACCTTAATCATGTACTTTTTTCCTTCCTTTTCAAACATTTTTTTCTTTCTTCAGATTAATACTATCAACAAAGGGAGATAATGATGCAAACGATAAAATAGGAATATATTTGGTTAATAAAATGTTACCTTAGTAGTTGGGTTTTATTTTGTTTTGAAACTTATTCTATGTACACATTTCCTCGATCGACTAGAAGGAAACACCTCGTTTCTACCTCCACCAATAATTTTCCTGCTTAGAAGTTACATCATCTGTGAAACTGTTGGAGCACTTGTTTACAATATTTTACTTTCATTTTTATTTCAGATCAGCTATATTACTTGATGTAGTTGCCGTAAGTGCCCTAATAATATTTGGGAGTCGTGTGGTTCTAGGTTACAAACAGACGTCGGATCGGTATCAGGTAGATTAACATGATATATGCTTTTAGATGCTATTAATATTTGAAACTGTTGTTATACCGAAAGAATATAGTTATACCTTTCACATTCTATGGAAATAAAACTATCTGAATTGTCAAAAATGTTATATTGCAGCTATTAGTGAACAAGACGCTTTATGAAAAGACATTAGCAAGTGGCTTTGGCTCGGTGCATTTTCTTTTAGATGCTTCTGAACAGCAGCAAGTGAGAAACTTCTGATCCTTATACTTTCCGTGCATCTATATTTCCAGTTTCCATCTATAATTCTGGTGTTCATGGGGAAGGGGGCAACCAATGCTGTCGAATCAATCAGTTAAATAAATGGTGCTTCGTTTTTTTTCCTCATTAAGTTATTCAAACACACAAACATTTGTTCATGGATCTTGGCCATATCGTATCTTGCTTTCTAAAACATATTATCGTATTAGTATCATATTTTATCCATATTGTATTATGTATCCGGGCTTCATATACAGTGTACTAGTAAAAGTCATCCAGTTTTAGTGGATAAGGCCAGTCACAGTAGTGGATAAGGCCTTGCAGAATATTTAATTTGTAAAATGAATCCGGGTCTGATTTTGAAACATAGGTTCTAAACTCATATTTATTGTTATGCATTTTGACCTGCGTTAACTTCTTTCTCCTAAAACTTCACATGTGCAGTACAAGGAAGCTATTTTGGCTTATGCAGTCCTGCTCAAAGCAGATAAAGGCCAGGTTTGTTAAATTTCCTCCCAACTGTCTTATGCTTTCTGAAGTTCTGCTATGCATTTTCATGTAGTTGTTTTGTTAGGAATACTTGTTTGCAAATCCTCTCGATGATACATAAATCATGTGTAACACTTCTTACTTCAGGTCACTTCTCGCCAAAGTGTAGGAGAGAACTGTGAGAGATTCATGTATGAAGCCTTTAAAGTAAAGGTAATGTATTGACATTCTGCCCTCTGAAGTTTATACTTTAGTCTTTTATGCGGTAGTGCTGATTATAATCATTGCATAATTTGCATTCTTATACGATTTAAAATTGTCAGGTTGAAATGCCAATTGACAATGCACTCAATACATTATTAAGGCTCAGTCTAGCAACTGAAACTTGTATTGATGGAAGGCATGGGTTGCTGGCTATACCTTGTCCTCAAGCCTATGAGGCCCTTAAAGAACGATGGAATAGTTTGCTTTGTTAAAATGTAAAATATGCACATTTCATTAGGTACTGTAGAAACAACCTTTACGATTTACCCAATAAAGGCACTATATGGTACATAATCCCATCATCGCATCCGGTAATTGTTCTGTATATTGACGAGTCTAAGCACTATCCATACTACACCTTGTGTTGATGTATAGAACAAAGTATAGACCTTTATCAAATATACGAAGCTTGATTAACAGCTTTTGAATTTGTTGCAATTGCATCAGTTAAAATTAGTTTTAGATTAGTTATGATCAGTTATGCATGTTTTTCTACTAATTAATTCAGTTGAATTCCCTTTGCTGGAACACGTACTTATACATATATTGGTGTATCATTTTCTTCAACCAATTTGATTGATTCTCTCTTCGCTTTTATATGCTTCCCTCTGAATAGTAACATTTTCTCATTGGTTACATAAGTGAGTATTATTGTTGAAATCCCTTGTACAATTCAAAATACTTGTTCCCAACTTGGGACAAACACTGATTATTATCATGGGCATTCTTTGTATGAGTGACACGCCAAAGCTTCAAGACGCCATCAAGGCTTCCAGTACAAACAGTACAACAATCTTCATTATCATCTTCATTAACCAAACATCCTCCTAAAAAAGATGTTACACACCTAATTGGTCCTCTATGACCAGCCAAAACAGCTAAACAAACATGTTGTCCATCACGTTCTCTACTCCAAACCCTGCTAGTTGAATCAGCTGAACCACTAACTACATATTTAGCAACACTGGCTAAACACAATACTGCATGTGTGTGTCCTTGAATTGATCCACCATACTGTAATTGTCCTGCAAACCAACCCTTTAACCAATAGTGTATGTAACCATCGGTGCATCCACCATATAAAATTCCTCCACCATTATTGGTTAGTGTTAATGCTTTCACAGGTGAATATTTGGCATGAAGTGTTACTGTGAGAGAATGAGGTTGATCATGGCTACAAAAATTTCGACGCCAAACTTTGATCGTGGCATCGTCGGAGGCCGTGTAGAGAACGCCATCGTCGGATACAATCATGTCATTTATTGGATCAGGGTGTGCTTTGATTGTCTCTATGCATTTGAGGTCTGAGATTCTCCATACTTTTACTGTTTTGTCAAGAGATGCAGTGTATATAATGTCCTCTGCTGTGTTAATTGCCATTGATGTTATTAGTCTCTTATGCTTCATCTGCTGAATGATGCCAGTAACCAAACAAAACAATCATGTTAATAGACCAAAAATGTTATTATAGATATATCAAAAATTGCAAGTAAAACCAGTAAATAATTATTAGGTAATGATGACTTACATTTTATATAAATGGTTAAGTGAGTCTAAGAACGTGTATATATGTTAAGAATATAATTCATAAACACTGTCATGTTGTAATGATTTTTTACACTATCAATCAATCATAATCGTTAGATCATTAATAATGTTTGATTTCAATCATAACTATTTCTAAAATCACACATATGATTGGTTGTGATTTATTGACGGTGTAAAACTTTCTACGCTGACCGTGTATCACAATTATACTCGTATGTAAAATATTACAGCTATGGAGGCAATTAAGGTACTAGACTTACTGTCTTGTCTTTCCCTGCGATGTAGCTACGAACATAGCCAAGTGTCTTAGGAATAGTAGCAGATCGAACATGTTTCAACACCTTGTTATCCCAAATTATTGTCCACACTCTAATCTTGCCATCACCATAAGCTGCATAAACAGTGTCATTGGAAACCTCAATAGCCACAACCTTTGAAGCTTTAGTCTTCAACTGTCCACATTCAGTGAACTCAGGTAGTTTCCAACACCTTACAACATTGGAATCAGAGCCCGTGTAGAGTAAACCACTTGATGATAATGCTATGGACGTGATTTGGCCATCGTTTCTTAGGACTGAAGAGGCACAGTGGTAAGTTGTCTGTAGGGACTCAGAATCAGAGAGCTTAGTGGGAAAATAGTGATGTTGAGGAGAAGAAATGGGAGAGTTTTGAAGGCTGCGTGAGAAAGTTGGACATGAGAGTTTTGAGAAAGGTGTTTCTTTTGTAGAACGGCTTCTAAAGATGTTACTGTTGTTGTGAACTGTGGCTGATGATGTAAAAGCAAAATCAGGTGAGTTGGGAGAGTCCATTGATATTTCTTAGTAAGTTGTATTTCACTTCAAAAGAAAGATCATTTCATGATCAGTGATGTATAGTAAGTAGTATTGGTTAATGTTATGATATGATGAGTTGTGGGTTATGAATATGAAGTTTGGTGTAATTAATGAGGTTATGAAATATATTGGTGGTAGATGTTTGCTATAACTTTGTTTATTGCAATAGCTGAATTGTATTAAAGAAATAAGTTGCATATACAGTATATTGGTTGTATGTTTACATTTACAACTGCTCTCTGAGCCAGTGTTTATGATTATGGGGACACAAAAAAATAAATATAACGCTTACAATTTAGCTTGAGTTTTTTTTTTTTTAATAAAATTATTAGATGAGTTGGGTCTCAATATCTCACCAGAGTCATCGTAGGTTTCTAAGGCTCAAAGAGTGCTACAGAGGTACTTATAGAGTATTCGACAACAAAATCCTTACATGTGAAAGTTGAACCTCACACCTTTGCGGGGTGTAAATCAACTCCTTATCAATTGGACCAATCTTCATTGTTTGTTAATCTTTCTATTACATAACACATCATAATTCTTAATTTTTCTCTCTTTTTCATGTTTTTTACTTCGCTTCTCTACACTTCTCACAACTAGTTTTAAGGGTACGAGTAAAAAATCTTTTTCTATATGAGAAAGGCCAAACACTCATCATATATTTGAAAGGTTATGTAGAGAAAAATATAAAATCAAATTGATAAAGGGGAATCATTTGAGGGAAATATGAATTTCTTTTGAATTTACTGATGAGGACTGATTCTTTTTCTAAAATTACTACATCATGGTAAGTGAAGTTGATCTTAACCGTTTCCTGACTTATCTGGTGGCATTAATTGTAAGTCTATTAATGGAATTCGTTCAAGTTTCAATCATTAAAGTAGCTCACCAAATGGTCTGAAATTTGACATCCCAATTTCCATAGGTATTTAGTGTCTCTTTGATTTGTGTTATGATTTTGTTTCTTGTTGGGAAAAAACCAGACTTATGAGTCTCTTTAAAATGCGGAAATAATTTTCCCAACCACCTGTGCAATTAAATGGACAACCAGAAAAATCCAATTCCAGAACAGAATAATAATAGCAGCAAAATAAATATCAGACACCAGAATTTTAACGTGGAAAATCCTCTCAATGTGAGAGAATAAAAAACCACGGGACCAAGCCAGGTAAATCTTCCACTATGAATAAATAATGGGTACACAATAGTCTTCTAGTAAACACTAGGGAGCAACAATAATCATCACCAAGGGTGGAAACTAATCAACAACACAACTTCCACACAAATGGGTAAACTAGCACAACCTAGAGATAGATTTAAACTAATAGTAAAATTAACTAAGTGATAGAAAACACATACTCAAGTTGTAGCTCAAACCAAGTAACTCTGCTACACACTCTTTATCACTTAGAACCAAAATCTCTTCTTCTCTCCCACGCGCTGCTGCTATTGTTGTTTTTGTTTTTCGCTACTGTGTTTCTGTGTTGTAACTAGGGATTCAAAATCCCTTTTTTTTTCCATCACGTGACACATGGGCCAAGCCCATTGGCTTTTGTTTCTTTTTGTATTTTTTTTTTCTTTTATTAATTGGTGGGTCCCACTTGGGGAGTGACCCCACCCAACAAATCTCCCCCTCACGACTCAAGTGGGAAGGAGCTGCTCCACCATGCCCGCCTTCTTTCTGCAGTAGATCATCTTCGTCACAGGCAAGGTCTTTGTCATCATATCTGAACCATTCTCGTCAGTATGGATCTTCTCAAGTGAAAACGACTTCAACTCCAATGCTTCTCGTATCCAATGATACCGCACATCAATATGCTTCGACCTGGAATGAAATGTCGGATTCTTTCCAAGATGGATTGCACTCTGACTGTCACAAAACAACACAAACTTCTCTTGCTCAACGCCTAACTCTTGTAGGAATTTCTTCATCCACAAAAGTTCTTTGGCCGCTTCAGTAGCTGCAATATACTCAGCTTCAGTAGTGGATAAAGCAACACATTTTTGTAACCTTGATTGCCAAGACACTGCTCCCCCTGCAAAAGTCATCATGTAACCAGAAGTAGATTTTCTACAATCAAGATCACCAGCCATATCTGCATCTGTGTAGCCATCTAACACAGGATCACCACCTCCAAAGCATAAACATACTTTAGAAGTGCCTCGAAGGTATCTGAGAATCCACTTCACTGCTTGCCAATGGTCTTTACCAGGATTAGAGAGAAACCGGCTAACAACACCAACTGCATGAGCAATATCAGGTCTTGTGCATACCATAGCATACATCAAACTACCAACTGCGGATGCATAAGGAATCTTCTTCATATCTTCTTTGTCATTCTCACTTGTAGGGCATTGTTCTGAACTCAATTTGAAATGACCAGCAAGTGGAGTACTCACAGGTTTTGCTTTGCTCATGTTAAACCTCTCTAACACTTTCTCAATGTAATTGTGTTGAGACAACCACAATTTACCATTCTTCCTGTCACGAGAAATTCTCATGCCAAGGATTTGCTTCGCAGGACCCAAGTCTTTCATTGCAAAAGACTTGCTTAACTCTTTCTTCAAGCTTTGAATCTTCTTAGTGTCATGACCAACAATCAACATGTCATCCACATATAGCAAAAGAATAATAAAATCACCATCAGAGAATTTCTTGACAAACACACAATGGTCAGCTGTAGTTTTACCATATCCATGCTTCTCCATGAATGAATCAAATTTCTTGTACCATTGTCGTGGTGCTTGCTTGAGACCATACAAACTTTTCTTCAATCTACAAACAAGCTTTTCTTTGCCTTTGACTTCGAAACCCTCAGGTTGCTCCATATAGAGCTCTTCCTCCAAATCACCATGAAGGAACGCCGTCTTCACATCAAGTTGTTCAACCTCCAGATTCAAGCTAGCCGCTAATCCAAGCACAACTCGAATAGAAGTCATCTTCACCACAGGTGAAAAAATCTCTTCAAAGTCAACACCTTTCCTCTGATTAAATCCTTTCACAACCAATCTTGCTTTGTATCTTGGTTGGGATTTATTGTCTTCAGATTTTATCTTGTATACCCATTTGTTCTTGAGTGCTCTCTTGCCCTTAGGCAACTTCACCAACTCAAATGTGTGATTCTCATGCAAGGAATTCATCTCTTCTTGCATGGCCTTCAACCACTTTTCTTTGTCAACATTTACAATGGCCTCTTGGTAGTGCTCTGGCTCTCCACTATTAGTAATCATCACATAGTCATGTGGAGGATATCTCTGAGAAACTTGACGCTCTCTACTAGACCTTCTCAATTCAGGCTCAACTGGTGGCTCAGGAGGTTCCTCTTCAACTGGCTCATCATGGTGAGGAACATGATTATCAGTTACATTCTCATCATCTACCTGTATATCTCCCTCATCAACAGAAGTTTCACTAGGAGGTTTAGGCGCAACATCATTGTAACTTTTAGCATCAGATTTCTGTTTCTCAGCTTTGTCAAAGTCTTCAATGGTTTGGTCTTCAAGAAATATCACATCACGGCTTCTGATAATTTTCTTGTCAACAGGATCCCACAATCTATAACCAAACTGTTCATGACCATAACCCATGAACAAACACTGTTTCGATTTCTTATCAAGCTTGGACCTCTCATCTCTTGGAATGTGAACAAAAGCTCTGCAGCCAAACACTCTCAAATAACCATAAGAGACATCTTTTCCTGACCATACTCTATTTGGAACATCACCATCAAGTGGAATAGAAGGAGAAAGATTGATCAAATCCACTGCAGTCGCCATTGCTTCACCCCAAAAGGCTTTTGATAATTTTGCATGAGAAAGCATACACCTGATTCTCTCATTAATAGTACGGTTCATTCTCTCTGCAACTCCATTATGCTGAGGAGTCTTTGGAACTGTCTTCTCAAGCTTGATTCCATGCTCTTTGCAATACTCTTCAAATGGACCTTTGTATTCACCACCATTATCTGCTCTGACACATTTCAGTTTCCTTCCTTTTTCTCTTTCAACACTTGCATGAAAGTGCTTGAACACACCGAGTACCTGGTCTTTAGATTTCAAAGCAAAAGCCCACACTTTTCTAGAGTGGTCGTCAATAAAAGTAACAAAATATAATGCACCACCAAGAGATTTACTATCCATCATGCAAACATCAGTGTGAACTAAATCTAGAATATTTGGCCTCCTATGAGGACCAGAACTATGAAAGGAAACTCTATGTTGTTTACCAGAAAAACAATGAGTACAAGTTTTTAGAGGTGTACCTTTTACCGGAAGAAAATTTTTCTTCACAAGAATGTTGAGTCCTTTCTCACTCAAGTGACCAAGCCGTGTATGCCACAAATCAGTCGATACATCTTCAACTGCATTCACCTCCTCCTTGCATAACTTTACAGGCATCCTGTAAAGAGAAGTGGGACTTTGCTCCTTTGCTACCACTAGAGACCCTTTGGTGATCTTACAAATGCCACCGCCACCAAAGTAAGTGTGATAGCCCTCAATATCCAAGGCTTTGACCGAAATCAAGTTGAGACGAATATCAGGAACATGTCTAACATTCTTCAACTGAAGCTTGCAACCACTACTAGTTTCAACCCAAACATCTCCCATACCAACAATTTCACAAACTCCTTCATTTCCCATTTTTACCGTGCCAAAATCACCAATGGTATAAGATGAGAAGAAATCACGCCTAGGAGTAACATGGTATGAGGCTCCCGAATCAATAATCCAAGTTGAGTCATGGCTGACAAGATTTATGGAATCATCATCATCATCACAAATAATGTAGACATCGGTAGCACTATCATGTGCAACTGCAGTAGTGTCTTTATCATTTTTCTTCTCACTACCTTCATCTCTTTCCCTTGATTGATCTCTCTTGAGTATCCTGCAATTTCTTTTCATATGTCCCACCTTGCCACAATGGAAGCATGTAATTTCTTTTCTAGTTTTTGACTTGCTTCTTGACTTGTTGTGACTTTCAGATTTTTCACGCTTATGGAAATTTCTAGTTTGGCTTCTCCCCCGTGACTCTGTAACAAGAGCTTCTGACTGAGTAGGAGTACCAATCAAACCACGCTCCTTTCTTCGAGCTTCTTCATTAAGCATGCTTTCTTTAACCGTCGACATTACCAACTTCCCACTTGGAGCTGAGTTCGTCAGTGTCACAACAAGAACTTCCCAATTATCAGGCAAGGAACTAAGCAATAATAAAGCTTGCAACTCTTCATCAAGCTTAATATCAGTAGCTGCCAACTGATTCACAGTGTTCTGAAACACACTCATATGCTCTGCCATCGACTCCCCATCTTTGTATTTCATATTAACTAGCTTTCGGATCAAACATGCTTTATTTTGCACGTTCTTGCGTTCATACAACTCCTTTAATTTATTCCACATTGTATGAGCATTCGTTTCAGCTTCAACATGAGGATACACACTTAAATCCAGCCACTGTCTGATTATAGCAACTGCCTTTCTATTCATCTTCTTCCAATCAGCATCAGAAGTATCCTTGGCTTTAGCAGAGTCACCCTCAATAGGATCATACAAGTCTTTGGTGTATAACAAGTCTTCCATGAGAGTCTTCCAAAGTGTGTAATTGGAAGAGTTCAACTTAATCATATTTGGCTCAGAATTTTTCTCCATTTAAAATGCACAAAACAAACCAACCGGGCTCTAGATACCACTTTGTTGGGAAAAAACCAGACTTATGAGTCTCTTTAAAATGCGGAAATAATTCTCCCAACCACCTGTGCAATTAAATGGACAACCAGAAAAATCCAATTCCAGAACAGAATAATAATAGTAGCAAAATAAATATCAGACACCAGAATTTTAACGTGGAAAATCCTCTCAATGTGAGAGAATAAAAAACCACGGGACCAAGCCAGGTAAATCTTCCACTATGAATAAATAATGGGTACACAATAGTCTTCTAGTAAACACTAGGGAGCAACAATAATCATCACCAAGGGTGGAAACTAATCAACAACACAACTTCCACACAAATGGGTAAACTAGCACAACCTAGAGATAAATTTAAACTAATAGTAAAATTAACTAAGTGATAGAAAACACATACTTAAGTTGTAGCTCAAACCAAGTAACTTTGCTACACACTCTTTATCACTTAGAACCAAAATCTCTTCTTCTTCTCTCCCACGCGGCTGCTGCTATTGTTGTTTTTGTTTTTCGCTACTGTGTTTCTGTGTTGTAACTAGGGATTCAAAATCCTTTTTTTTTCATCACGTGACACATGGGCCAAGCCCATTGGCTTTTGTTTCTTTTTGTATTTTTTTTTTCTTTTATTAATTGGTGGGTCCCACTTGGGGAGTGACCCCACCCAACATTTCTAGTGTCACCAAATGTGCTTTCAATCTTATCTAACCAAAGAAAATGCATGTGACCTCAATCCACAATTTGTCCCACCTTACCCATAAAAAAAAACGGTCTAATGGAGTAGTTCGCCGATCTTTTTTGTAAATATCTTTTCTGTAGATATGGGTATTTTTTCAGATCAAAACTTGTAATATATTTGCATAAAGGATTTACAAACGTTTATATACACTCATGTTCCATGTTGTTCACCTACTCAAGAACAAATAAACAATTCCAGAATGAGCCTCTTTGTCACACAAAGAACTAATGACAAAAGAAGACAGTGAATTGTCAACAAAAAAAATTGAGTTACAACACATCATTTTAAGATCCCTGGATTTCTGTTCCATGATAAGTAGGATGGATCCCCAAGAGGTCTGCAAAAAGAGCAATATAGCAATGTTAGCTCACAAGTGCTACTTACAAATAACCAAAAATGTTTCAGCTTTTCTACTATGTAACCATATGAATTTCCTAACATAAATTTTATCAGAACTCGTCAATTTCAACCAATAGAAAAGTGTGTATTCAAATGTTAGTGTTACAGAATGTGTCGCTAGCATTTCATATCTCAAGGGGCGGACCTGGACTTCCACTATTAGTGGGGCAATTTTTTTTGTCAAATGATTAAATAATACAAAATTTAATAAGAAGTTATATTAAAAGTGGTTGTAGCAATCAAAATTACAAAACAAATGCTCTATTTTCCATTATAGTATGTCAAAAACATGAACAAAAAATTATTCGTAACCCTGCCTAATATGCAACAAATTCGCAGCATGTTTGGCAATTTAATCTGTGTAAAATTAATCATAAGTCATAACCCAAACATAAAAATGATAAACCCACTTCTTGATGAAGCATAACAATTAACAGTGTGTGTGTTATACAATTGGTTGGAAATTAACGGCGTGTGTCAATGTGTTATACAATTGGTTGACAAATGACAATTGACATTTGATGAAGCATAACAATTAACATAAGCCTAAAAAAAATCACATGAACTATTGGTAATTATACCTCTCAAATCTCAATCAAGACATGAATAATTAAGTCTAAAAAAATCACATGGTAATTAAACCTAAAATCACATGGTAATTAAGCCTAAAAAAATGGGCCTGGACTGATGTGGCACCTGCCACAGCAGGCCCAGGCCAGGTCCGCCCCTGCATATCTCATAATGTAAAATCATGATCTTTGCTCATAAAAAATAAATGTAGAATCATAAAGTAGTATAGAATAAGCACAATATTTCCTTTACCTTGGCTTGATCACATACAGAAGAATGAATCCTATGGCACAGAACAAGGATAGTCCACCAACAAAAAGGTATGCCATCCCCAAGAAGTTATTTTTCCCACCAATCCAAGTTGTAGTTGATAGAACCAACTTCTTCTTACCTTGAAACTCATATGTGTTGTAATTGTTCTCTATTAGTATTTCTATCTCATCATTAACTTCAAGATCAGACTCTATCTTCCCATACAGTTTTCTGAAAGTTGGTAATGCTGCTGTTCTCATCCAAACAATCAGATCCTCTTGTTCACTCAACTGATGCATGCCACAATATATAGATTACTTATTTCTCAAGCAAAAGATTATATTTTATCACATGAAAAAAAAAACAACGTAATTTGTGAAGTCATATTTTGTGACCGTTTGAAAGAGCTTATGGAAATAGTTAAAGACATATCTATAAGTTGTATTCAGCTTATTTTCATAAGCTCTTCATAATAACTTATGAAAACAGTTTTATTTTATATTTTAGCGTAGAAATAACTTAGACGTAAGAACTTATAGGATACGCGTTTATATAATTAAACTGCTCATCCAAATAGGGCCTTACAGGTACGCTTTCATTGAGTTTTGCACCTCCAATCAAATCTCCACTCTGAAAATTTTTAGGATAAACATCATGACCAAATTTAGAACCTTTGTCACTTCGCCATGCTATGTTCTTTTTGTTGACAGTTAAATCCTTGTTGTCCATTGAAAATTTGTAGGTGTCATTGAACATACTCCATGCAATGAGGCCACAAGGAACAATTGGCTCCTTTCCTTTTGTTTTGTCTTCTGGTTCACAGTGGTCTGTTTGCCCTTCAGCTGCCTTACTCCACAACTGCTTGTCATTTCTACTCTTAACATATCTGCAAGAATTAATCATCCAAAATCATATTAAAGACATCATTAAAAATAATAAGCATCAAATGTATGCTCTTGTACATATGCATATGCCTCAAGTAGATTTGTTTTTGTTTCATTGAAAATTGTGCAGTGTTGTTAAATAGTAGCGTTATAGCGCTACAGAATAGTGAAATTTGAACAAATCGCTATTGTTTCGCGATACACTATTTAGTACAAAATATTGTGAAATAGTGGCTATAGTGCCGCTGTAGCCCTAGTGCATAGCAGAATTTGAACAAACTAATATTTTCCATGATCCGCAATTGATAACACTGAAATTGTGCATACCGGCGATGATTTTGATAGTAATTCTCAAGCTGGTAGTAGATAAAAATAGGAGCTTGCATTTTGTGCTGAACCTGTAAAGTATAAAACTAATTATTATTTCCATTTAGGTATAAAAATGAAAAATGAAACTCTTGTGAAACAGAAGTGAATGTACTAACAATCCATTTGTGGGTGCAAGTCTTGTTAGTGGTATCACTTTTAATATATGCAACTGCATCTTTAGCATCAGAGGGAGGAAGACACGTGTCATCATATCTGAATACAGCTTCCACCACCTGCATTAGTATTTCTTTATCATTATAAATAAAATTCAGTTGAATTCAGTACCAAAACTTCATTTCATTCTATGCATTGTTATGTTCATTACCCTCCCTGATGAAAACAATGATGCAAGACCCACAGGGATAAAGATAATTCCTATTGCAGTAAATGTGGCGATCACCTGATAAAATTACAAACATAAAATCATTGATTAATAATTGTTACACCATTGAAATAAACAGAAGCCACACCTTAAATTGTTGCATATACTAAGAAACTGTAAGAAATGGAAGTGCATGCTTAAATTGATGGTAAGTATAGTAGAATTTTGTGCCACCGTGATTTTGACAAAAAATTATATTTTGGAACTCCAACAAAATCACGTGATATTGTCAAACTCGTCGTGGTTTTAAACATGCACTAATTAAATGAGTTATGTTGCATATTATACCCATCCAGGTGTTAGAATCGGTTTCCATGCAGGAAGTTCTTGCTGTGAGAATTTTGAATCTACAAATTAAAATAAAACAAATAATTATGAGTAATAATAATATAACACAACTTTATACATATGAAACAGCCTGAAGCCCTAAATTTCCAAAGATTGTAATACAAGCAATAATAAATGTTTGGTTTCAATTCCACAAATCATAATAAGAAACAAATGATTTTATGTTTTTAATTTTTTGTTTGGAATAGTGAATCATTGTTTCAAGTTACATCATAAGTGCAAATTAAGACATACATTTAGGTTTCTTGGAAGTTTTCTTTGAATTTGGAGGAGATTGTCCATCTTTTGATGAAGTCATATCCATCATGGTTGCTGTTTCACTTTGTTATTGTTATTGTTAATACGAAATAATGAAAGGATAATTAAGTTAACATTAACATGATGGAGAATAACTGTAATGGAGTGGTTAAGGATTGAAGAGTGTGTGTACGTAAGTAATGAAGTTTGTTTGTTTTATCAAACGTTGGAGAACCGCACAATTTCATTGTTCAATAATGGACCATTTCATTTCACCACCGCAACTATCGCTCATCCTTTTACTATTATTATATATGAAAAAGAAAATAAACAGTTACACATGCATCCTTACCCAAAATCACAGTGCAATTTTTCATGTCACTCTTGTGCTATCAATTACTGAAATTTCCTCAACGTTGGTTTTCATTTTCATGAAAAAGTTGGAAGTTTATAATTATTTTTTAAAAAATTTGGCCCACCGTATATCAATCGGAAAACAAAGAAAAATGATGTTATTTTGCAAGTTCCTAGGGGATTGGGCCCCTAATAATTGTTCCACTTGATTAACACTTGAGTTCAATTGTTTTGTTGAAGAAAAATGATGTTTTGATTCACATTAGTTTTTC
This sequence comes from Medicago ruthenica, assembly GCA_018208015.1. NCBI lineage: Eukaryota > Viridiplantae > Streptophyta > Magnoliopsida > Fabales > Fabaceae > Medicago > Medicago ruthenica. Next base: position 101,781,503 of record CM031372.1, on the reverse strand, counting down.
TCCTTAAGATATTAATATAATTGATGGATGACTTTTTTTTAGAGGAAAATTTAAAAACTCAAACAATTGAATGAATTGATAAATACTTATAACCAAAGTAAACCACCATCCTAATCCTCCAAATTTACAAAATGACAACTCAATCCTAACCTCAATTTAATTGCTCCAAGTAAACATGAATCCTTTTAACATTGTGATGATAAATTAAAAAAATAACTAAATTGACCGTCATTCTTCAATTTAAGAGACTAAACTGCCATTTCTTAAATCTAAATGAATAAATTGCTCAACACTTACAATTTCAATCATTAGAGTAACTTTTTTACTTGATCATTAGAGTACCTAAACCCTAAATAGTACCTAAAAAACTCAATATAATGGTATCTTCACTTTAACAACCAAAACTATTTTGATGAACTATAATTTGAACGGACTAAACTAATACCCCAAAAAAAAACTACAACCTAAATGTTGGGGTAGCTGCAGAGGCAATCCATGATAAATGCTAGTAAAAGGTTGCATAGCCCAGCATAGTGATATAATCAGATTATGCAAAACAGAATAAATTGATATATTTAGTCAAGAAGCTGAAGTGGCAACATCTACTACATCATCTGACTCATCAACTATCATGTCGTTTCTGAAAAGCAATTTCAGATATGGAAGAACTTTGGGAAGCACTGGCAAATCTGCTATGTTGATACTCATCAAGTCAAATGCAATACACGTTTTATCCATGTGTTCTTTATCGAATACAGGAATTTTCGGATATCTTTGGCTGAAGTGAGTAAGTATGATACGATATACATTAGCAGCCTCTCCCGTTTCTATGGCTTCATTAGTGGTGCTGTGGTTTTTTGCTATAGCCTCCTCTACCATACCCTCCTCAAAAGTTGCCTGCATCAATTAGCAATTCATAAGTTACCAAGATTTACAACTTATTTTTACACATCTTATGACATACTAGTACATATGCAAGTATTTCTGAGAGTTTCTGTAACAACTTATAACATATTTACAAGCTGTCTTGCCTTATGTAATAAGCATCCATAATAACTCATGAAAACAACTTACAATAAACACTCATATTTATCTGTGATAATAGATATAACATATACAAAACCACTCATGCAATAAGAGCTTATTTAAGATGTTTATGCAAACACATCCATGTTGAAGAAAAAAACACTAGCGTGGACAAAATGTATGTTGCTGGGCATAAAACATTCACTACAGAAGGAATTGAAGCAAAAAGATTTAAAATAGAAGACTTGCCTCGTGTATAAGAACTGTTGCATCTCGAGATGCTTTTATTAGCTCTGGGCAGGGTCTTGTGTCACCAGAATATACGATCTTCCAACCAGGTATCACTTTTCCAACACTATTAATCCTCTTTTCTGCTTCTAGAACAACACCATATGACTGTGGGCAATGTACAACGGGAAAACTAATCAAAGTATTGAGACCGGCTTCCTGGATTACCCCCTTCAATTTCCGTAGGAGGGGATAAACTGTGTCTTTGTCAACAGGACTACCTGGTCTTTTCCAAAGGCTTTGCATACGAGACCCTCTAGCAAATAAAGTTGAATCAACTTTTGATGAATTTATTTCTGCATTATTATTGCTCAGATCCAGAGAGTTAACTGTTTCTTGCAAGTCATTCTCAAAATCAGCCAATGACGCTTCTAAGGTGTGCTTGCAGTCAAGAAATAACATATCTAAATCTTCTAGTCTATGGTATGCATCTAAATATCTCTTGAGCTTCCTTGGTCCTACAATAAGCACTGGTTCATGAGGAACCCCCTTCAGCAAATCACATCGCAGAGCGAGAATCCTTGCCAACCCAGTGTGGTGATCGGCATGAATATGTGAAATCCAAATGCAGCTTAAAGATCTCACAACATCATCAGCACCACTTACACCATATCTTCTTTTGAGCTGTCCTAAGGTTCCTTCACCGCAATCCAAGAGTAAACCCCCTTTTGAGAAAAGATTTATATATATTGAGGTCACGTTTCGATACTTGGATGGCTGGGATGAACCAGTTCCAAGAAGCACTATCTCCAAGTCATCTCTCCTTATATTTTCCAAGCAAGCAGGAGTAATACCATCTTCACACAGCCATGGCTCCTCACTCATCATATTGTGATCAGCCAAAGTAATTGAATCTTCCTTCGTCTGACTAGAATCTTCCCAGAGCTGACTGACATGCTGAGCTGCTTCCACAACCTCTGGAATCTCTGACAGCAACTCATCAATAATTTCTGAGGAAGACACTTTAGTTGGAATACAAGATCTATCCAACCCAAGATTAACATAGGGGCGCAAAGTAAACTGTATATCATAGAGCAATATATTTATCAATGTATCAACTTGGCAAAAGCAAGAGACAAAGAACGAACAAGTGAAATAATAGTCCTAAGGTGACAAATGTATGTGGGGCATAGTTTAAGCAGCACATATCAAGGAAGAGATGATAAAAACTCTCCCAAAAAAAAAGTAGTTATGTAAGAAAATTAATAGAAGCTCTAGTGGGAAAAGTGGATCAGATGGGAGATAATTTGGTTGCAAAAATAGAGGAAAACCAGAGAAAAGAAAGTGCGCTAAATGTATTTACAGAAAATTTGGGGACTTAATTTGCATGAATTATTAATTATTTGTTCATCATACAAGGTTTATGAGAAAACCACAGTCCAAGGATTCAACAAGAATACCGTTCTTATGTACCATAGAGGTGCATCAAACCATATTTAGAGTTCAAACACATTTGCAAATGTCAGATCACTATAAATATTGTTAATTTGAAATCACATGGTTGTTACTTAAGCCTGTGTTGCAGCATGAGGTATAATCATAAAGCTTTAAGCTCTTAACACTTAAAAATAATAGTCTCTTCTTTTTCAAAGGAATTGTCATCAACAGTCGTGTGAAAATTAGACTTTTCTTAAATTCTAAAAACTTTATTTTGACATCTTTCAAAACAAATAAGTTAACAGCCAGGCAAAGTCCATCTTCCATACCTTGAGAAGATTTTCAGCGTAAATGACATTCGAAGGTGCTGAAAAAGAATCCTGCAAAAAGAATCAAATCAAACACTTTGCTAAGACACATCGCACATGTATGAAGAATGTCTTAACTAACAGTGTACATGAAAACAAATTTCTCTTTTTAGCTCATAGTGACAAACAACCTCACTTGAAGCAAGAGAGCCAGGTTTTGAGCAATTCTGATTTGGAAGAGACCAAAATCCTGGAGCTGGAAAGAATCGAGGACACAAGTAATTAAGTCGTGTTGCAATTCTTGCACTAGCTTTCAAAATAGGAACCTCTATATTTTTCCTGCAAACAGCAAGAGCCACCAGAAGTAATTGTTAATAAAACAACTAGGAAAACCAGAAGAAAAAAATTACTCTCCAGAAAGACTAAGACCTTACTTTTCATGTCCGGCCATGATATGTTGTGCAGAACTAAATGTCTTCATCCAATTTTGGTAATTTGAACAACAAACAACAGATTCAGGAGTTAAGTGAATTATGCATGAAACACTTTTACCAGCCTTTGGCAGGTTTCCCGCTTGATCGCCATAAGTATCTAGTGATTTTGTAGACAATAATGCTTCCAAGTGAGATTCTGTTGGGCAATCTACAACAAGTACAACAGGACCAGGAATAGAAGGATCCATGACATCACTTGGGTGTACCTATGGTGTTAGTAAAACAAATACAATAAGTTGTATGGAATCTCGACATCAAACTAAAAATAAACTAAATCACCCATAATTGTGAGGGAAATCTATCTGCACTGTTCAACTTCTTTTGTAAATTTCCTTTCATCCTGGTTTTGGTATAGAATGTGTTACGGTTTTGAGGCTTACCATAACATTCTTCTGGCGATCAGATTCCACTGAATTTCCAAGTTGCAGTTCACGATACTTTGGTCCAGGTCTTAGACCAAGTGCCTTAGCTTTCTCCAGATCAAATTTTCCCTTAATCTCAGGCAGTTCGCAAACATATACTACAGACATATCACCAGGCTTAGCAGCAGCAGGCAGCTTTTTGCCGTTGAGGGAATCGGCGATGTCTGTGCTATGATCTGTCTTTTGTGAAGGGATCTGACAAGGTTGAACGATAATGGCTGATATTTTGACCACCTCATCATCAACAAGAACAATGGGGTCACTTTGACTCTGCACAGTGGACTCAGTGCCAAAGGTGGGTCCAAAACTTTTTGTGTGAACCATGGCGGCATTGGGAATAAAAGATCTCATGGCGTCTACTAAATACTTAAGATCTGAAGGGCCCCATATGTTAACCTGCAGATTAAAAGAAGTTAGCATGTATATAATAAATATATTTGACAGAGCTGGAAGATTATACAAAGTTAATCTACTACTTACCGACATCCCCTCATCTCCCATACCAGCCAGAGTAAGCAGTAAACCTGTGAGTTGATGAACAGTTGTGAGTATTTTGAAAGCTACTCTCAATGTATTGTTACTCTAAATATCAAATTTAAGTATTCCATAAAGCAGAAATACAATTTAAATATCAAATTATAGTATGCTATTTTCTGCAATATATAGTATGAACAATGACTAAAACCACAAGATTACTAATCACAATAATTCAACACGGACCTGGGAGCCCGCCGGCAGTCTCAGAACAGACACGAGAAAGAAATATGTGATCTATCTGAAGAAATCAAAGAAGAAAATTAGCAAGAGTGACAATACATTGATAATAAAAAGAGTGCAAAACTAAAAATTGTTGCAAACTATCATCTCTGGTGACTCAATAATAAGTAAAACTCACACCACAACAAAAAAGTGTTAAGGCTCGAGATACATGATATACCTTTGACAACTTAATCCTATGCTCAGTGCAAAATCTTTGTAGTCCCTGAATTGAAATAAGATACAAGGTTAATAAATCTTGTAACTCAAGTCACATATTATGGTCATGTTTTGATAAGCAGCTTAATCAAATGCTTAGAGAATAAGCACTGATCATACAAGCACTTACGTATAAACTATTTCTAAAACAAAAGCTAAGATAAAAGTCAAATTTTTTTCGTATAATCTATAATCAGTTTTCATAAGCTATCCCGAAGAGCTTGTGGAAATAAGCTGACGGGTTATAGACATGTCATAAACTCTGCAGCGCCGACACTTCAAATCGAAGGTGTATCTGTGTCCGGTGTCGGACAGGTGTGTGCAGTGTTGGAAACATGTTATTTTCTCAAATTATTATTTATGTCATGTGTCCAGTGTCCATGCTTAATAGGTCGTAAATTGTTTTCATGAGCTCTCAGACAATCTCACAAGTCCTCATGCTGGTAAATAAACTCAAATAAGTCAATCCCAACAGGGTGCTCAGTTCATTATGATATAACATACAAAAATTCATAGATACAATAAACTTACCTCCCCAGCATTAAAGATAAATCTTTGTTTATCAAAGAAAAGCATAACAGCAGGTGATGTATCTTGAGTATCCATTCCGGTACCCAAAACCTAAAATCAAAATCACAACCAATAAATAAATAAATAAAGCAACAATTTTGAAAATTTCTATAGCATAAAGAGAAAAAATAGAAGCAACCCATTACCTGAACATAAGAAATAGTGTTAATGGGATTAAGTTTTCGAACTTTGAGTTGAAGATTTTTCTTGGGCAACCCGGATTTATCAGTACCCTCAGCCCTTCTTTTGTTGAAACCAACGGAGCTATTCTCTTCAACTTCCATTGGGGTGGTGCTGGCGGTAGTGTTGCGGCGGAGATGAAGAGGAGGCGCGGTAACGTTACGGCGGGGGCGAGAAGAAGAAGAAGAAGAGGAAACAAGGGTTGAGAGGAATCGGAGGTGAGTTGTGGATTTATTATAAGAGAGAGGAAGAGAAGGGAGGAAAAGAAAGTTGCGAAAGTTTAAAATTTGGGCCATAATGCCCTTTTTTTATCTATCAAGGGTTTTATTAGGTTTTAAGTCATCTATACACACAATATCATATTCTATCTATTTTTTTCTTTTTGTACAATTTTCCTATTCTATTTTATTTGCTTAAATAAATTAAACAAACAAATTTTAAATACTACCCCTAAAAAAATCTAATTTTTAATACTAACACACCTTTCTCTTTTTCAAAAAAAAAAAATATTAACACACTTTAGCAATGGTAAATGAAATTCTCACAACAGCCGAGAAAGACTTATGATGTGTTTGGTTCAATTTTTAGAAGGGAAGGAGAGGGGAGGGGAGGGGATCTTTTTAAAATTTTATTACATTGCCAAAATTATCCTTAGATTAATTTAAAATCTCAATATTATCCTTGTAACAACTTTTATTATTATTAGGTTATACTATCGTGTAACAATTTTTATTATTAGGTTATATTATCCTTGTAACAACTTTTATTATTATTAGGTTATATTACTGTTGTAACAACTTTTATTTTCATGGTATCTATCACTCTTATTTGTTATATGTAAAAACAAACATCATCGTATATTTAATTAAGTTTAAGGGTAAAACAGTAAATTAATTTTAAAATCTCTCTCCTTCCCATGTGAACCAAACACATTTTTAATTAAAATCTCTTCTGTCCCGTCCCCCTCCCCTCCTCTCCCCTCCGTTGAACCAAACGGACCTTAGGGTGTGTTTGGTTGGGGTAGAAACATGAAGGAAAATTGAAGGAGGCAAGAAGGCACGGATTCCAACATCCTTCCTCCATTTGGAATAACTTTAAAAGGACAAGAGGATGGATAGTTTGAGTGGGACCCGCGTCAAATATGTTTCTAAGCATTAGACCATTTACAATGGTTTTCCACATTCAACACGCTTCAACACACACTTTTTCAATTCCCAACACTCCACATCATTTTCTCTCTCTTCCACATAATAATTCAACACACCATTCAACACATACCCTCTCCAATGGTTTTTCATTCAACACTCTACCCCACCACTCACTCTACCCCACCACTTTTTATTTCATATTCTTATTTAATTTTATATTTTGTTTTATAATTACATAAAATTACAAACTAATTTAATTATAATTAAATTAAAATAATAAAAACTTAACAATTTATTTTTTAGTGTTTTTGTAAAAACAAAATTTATTTAAATAATTAATATTTATTTTCTTAAATTAAAATGCAATACAATACATTAAACACGCGGCACACAAATAACTTAAAATGCAAGACAACAAATTAAGCACACGACACAAGTAACTTAATTAGTACGATACAAATCATCTTTAATCATGAAACATTCCAAACTTTTCTCATATGTGCTTCACTAGATCTGCTTGCAATTCGCGATGAACATTTGGATCACGCAATTCGGATCTAGCACGCACATGATTTGCAAAAGCGGGTAACACCTCGGTTGAGTATGGTTGCGGTGTACTAGATCCACTTGCCTCAGATTGCTCAAAATCGGTCCAATGTTGAGCATATGTATCTCGTTCATCCTCAACAATCATATTATGTAATATGATGCATGAACTCATGATGATACCCAAATCGTCTATGTCCCACAAGCGAGCTGGTTCACGGATGATTTTAAATCGAGCTTGAAGCATTCCAAATGCACGTTCGATGTCCTTCCGACATCCCTCCTGAACTTTTGCAAATAACTTATCGGGTTCACTTTGAGGAAGTCTGATCGATTTGACGAAAGTTGGATAAGAAGGGTAGATACCATCAGCTAGATAGTATGCCATGTTATAGGGACGTTGATTCACAAAAAAATTCACACTTGGAGCCTTTCCTTGTTCCACATCATCAAACACTGGTGACCGGTCTAGAACGTTTATATCGTTCAACGTTCCCGGACATCCAAAAAAGGCATGTCAAATCCATAGATCATGAGATGCAACTGCTTCAAGAATAATTGTGGTGGTTCCCTTATCCCCCCTAGCAAATTGACCTTCCCATGCTTTAGGACAATTTTTCCACTCCCAGTGCATGCAATCAATACTCCCGATCATCCCTGGGAACCCCCGCATTTCACTTACATGTAGTATTCTTTGCAGATCATCTTGGGTTGGTGCTCTCAGGTACTCTTGCTCATACAATCGTATGATTCCTTTACAGAATCTACGTAAGCACTCCAATGCTGTAGTACCTCCTATTTTGATGTATTCATCGACCGCATCTGCTGCCACACCATATGCTAGCATTCGCATTGCTGTGGTACATTTTGCTAACGGTGATATACCTTCTTTATTGGCTGCATCAACTCGTTGGGTGAAGTAGTTATCACTACTTGAAAGGTCCCCAACGATTCGAAGGAAAACATGTTTTTGCATCCGGTACCGACGACGAAACATTGCATCGTCATATGTAGGCTCATTGGCAAAGTAGTCGTCAATTAGTCTTTGGTTTGCCGCTGCATGATCTCTATTGAGATATTTTCTACTACGAGGTGCACTATCTTCCAATATTTTGTTTCGACGCTCTCTGAATCGGCTGGCCATATAAGTTTCTTCCATTTCACATTTTTGTTTGTAGGCTGCGATATCAAAAGGATATTCTGATGGATCCATTAATAGTTTTTTGTGATATTTTGAAGTAGATTGAATGAGATTTGGGATATTGGTGATTCAATGTATGTATCTATGAGTCCCTATATACAAGTACATTAAGTGGTGGACATTGACAGATTCGAAATAAGTTGTTGTATTGAGTTAATACTCAGATAAGGATTGGGTGGTACATATTCAAACACAATAATTAAAGCAAACACAACAGATATCACTGACAATTATTAAAGCAAACACAACAGATATCACTGACAATTATTAAAGCAAACACTACAGCCAAAAGTCACGGACAATTATTAAAGCAAACACAACAGACATCACTGACAATTATTAAAGCAAACACAACGGACATCACGGACAATTATTAAAGCAAACGCTACAGCCAAAAGTCACGGACAATTATTAAAGCAAACACTGGGGACTTGATTGAAATTTGATTGAAATTACTTGATTGAAATTAATCAACGGACAATTTCATTACAGCCACAATTTGATTGAAATTACACAATAACTCATACATTACAGCCAAAAGCCACAGACAATTTGATTGAAATTAATTATCAAACTGCTCTTGGCTCAACATATCCAACAACTTTTGCTTCCGGTCATCGAGATTCTCCTCGGAACTTAGTTTTAGATACATTTTCATTTTCTTAGCATGAGTCTTTTCTTTCATCAATTGGTTAGCCTCCTGTTGCACCGACGCTATCTTGTCCAATCGTTCAAGCTCTTTCTCCTTGAATTGTTTGAATTCAGCCCACTCTTTATCCACCACCTCCAAGGCAGCTTCCTTACTTTTCTTTTTACCTTTTTTCTTAGCTGCCTCCCTACCCATTGGACGAGCAGTAGATCCTACAGAGTTTGAGCCACATGCATCACTGTCGTGAGATCTCTTAGATCCACTACTGCCTGAGCCAATATTTCTTACTTGACTACCATAATGTGGTTGATCACGGAGAGCGTGCCATTCTGCCATTAAAGTAAATTGAATATTCTTCCCACTTGCGTATAATTCCTGCGCTTTTGCCAAAATATCATTCTCCGACCAACCGCTTCGTTGCATACGCTTAGCGCTTTCATAAGCGCCAATCCATTTATTCAGTATTTTGTTCATATAATTAAAACGGTTTCGACATGCAACACCATCCCACAGATGATCGAATGAGCAATGCTCATTACAATACTCAGCAATTTTACCCCAATATGTTTCACCTTTCTGATTTCTCCCAACAACACTGCTTGTTCCATATTTAATCCACCCACTAATTAGCACCAAATTTTGTTCAGTGTTCCATGCTGGTTGCTGGGCTTTCTTGCTCTTAGGAGTTGAATCCTCTGGATTTGGAGTGACTTCATTACCACTTGTCATACCACCAAGAGTTATTTGTGTTGAAAATTCAGGAAATTCAGGTGCACCAACACTCGGAAAATTTTCATTTCCCATTGGCATATAACCATTAAACGGGGGTGTTTGAGATGGATTAAAGTTTGGAACAGAGGATGGGTGGTTGAAATTTGGTGCAAAACCAAAATTATGCATGTTTTGAGGACGTTGGTTTGGAAATTGATTTGGATGCTGATAATTGTTGGGATTTTGGTAGCTAAATGGGTAATTAGAAGAATTCTGGGTGTTGAAATTATTATTATTGGGATCCATTTCACTCAAAAGAAGTTTAAAACTTCAAAAGGATAGCTAATAGAAGGATAGTAATAAGCTTAATATACTGAAAAACTTGGTTTTTTTTTTCTGTGTCCAAATGAAATGAACCAAGTCTCTATTTATAGAGGAAAAAAAATCATGAATTTTGGTAATTATTTTTTTTTAAATTAATTTACAATGAAATAATTGAGTTGAAATTATTAAGATAATAAAAATCCAGCGAACCAATCAGATTTTGCCACGCGTCCTGCTTTATCCAAAACAACCTCCTTCTCTCTCCGGCTCTGCGCGCTGACGCGCCCTGTCCGCGCGTGTGCCACACGCGCCTGAAATCAGCAAATGGCACGCTGCCACGTGTTTCCTGCGCAGGGATTAAACTCAGTTGAATGCTTTCAACATCTCTCTCCTCCAACTCATCTCTCATCACCATTCAACACACCATTGGAGAGGCTTTAAGTGTTGAATCTATCATTCAACACAACCATTGCAAATGGTCTTATGGAATGGAAAGTGTGCAAATGTTACTTTTTGAATGAAAAAGACCATAAAACCTACTACCTTTTTATTTTATTATAAATAAACAACAATTAGTACTTTATAATTTTTAAATTTAAGAGAAATTAACTACTAAATTATATTAAAATATGGTCATTACTGTATTATCAACCAATCTTGAACTATTTTATATTTGAGTATTTGTTTAATTAGGAAACTATTTATTCTTATTATTTTATTTTTGTAACATATTTTATTATGTTCAAGGATATTTATGTCTTTTCATAACTATATTTCTTTCTTTCTCTCTCACTTTTTTTTCACTTTCACTTTTACCAAACAACTAAACAAATCATCTCATTTTCCATTATCTTTCTTTCCTTTCACTTTTTTCCTTAGACTTTCTTTTCTTTCACTTTCTTTCGTCACCCAAACATACCTTTAGGAAAAGAAATTTTCGCATAATCACTTAAAAGAGTGTGCGAGAAAAAGTCAGAAACAACATCAGAATATTAAAATTTAAATCTAAATCCAGTCCATGATAAGCAATGACATTATCTACTTGGTTGGCTTCTCGGGTGATATGCATCCTCTTGATAGAGCCCACACCATGACTAAGCTTAATAATATGGAGGACAAAAAGACGATACTGAGTGCATCATTCTCAACAAATGCATTATGGAGGCCATAATTCTTAGTCAATACTAAATGATGATAAATACCCCCAAAGCTCCGTTTGCACGATAGAGCAACATCCTACTTTTCAAGCATATGCAGTATCAAGGTCGCGGATAATTCCTCCACAAGCATCTACTCTATTTGACTTAGTGATAACACCGTCACAATTCACATTTATGGTAATCATGGACATCCTAAGAGTTAAGCAGTACAAGCTAGGTTTTTAGACCTCAAAACTTTGAGCTACAAAATTAAATTTAGGCTTAATTGCATGTTTGTTTGGTCCCTTATGTTTATTTTAGGTTTTAAGTTGGTCTCTTATATTTTAAACGTTTCAAGTTGGTCCCTTACGTTTTCAAGTTGGTCCAAAACGTTATTAACGTTGAAATAAGTTAGTCCATTCCGCGACATGACACTGAGTTTAATAAAACAAAAAAAATTAAAAAATGTTTTAAAACTGATTTTCTAAATAAGTTAAATTCCATCACTCATATTGTCAACCCGAATCTTTAAACGGTCAAGTGACAGAAGAGATTAACTTATTCTAATGTGAGTAACATTTTGAACCAACTTGAAATTGTTAAAACATAAGGGACCAACTTGAAACTTTTAAAACATAAGGGACCAACTTAAAACCAAAAATAAATAACGGACCAAACATGCAATTAAGTCTAAATTTAATTTTGTAGCTCAAAGTTTTGAGGTCTAAAAACCTAGCTTGTACGACTTGACTCTTAGGACGTCCATGATTACCATAAATGTAAAGTGAAATATGTTAATAGGAGTGATGCACTTTATATTAATAGGAAGACACTATTGGAAGAAAGAAAAGAATAAGCATTGAAAATGAAAAATAACACTCATTACAAGACTTTTTTTCTTCAAAAATTTCAGTCATTGTTATAATAATTATTGGTCAGACTTTATATACATCGCAATTGAACTCTATACCATCCAAACACTATTCTAAGCAAAAACCTACTTACATCAATTAATCAATAAAAATAAAAAGTAGTTTTTGCTCATAATAGTAACTAGAGGGCATAAATTACGGATCTGAATCCTCTCCTGTGAGGTTCTCTCCAGTTTCTCTCCAGTTGCACCTCTTCCCAAAAAGTTTCCACTGCACAGTCACCACCACTTCTCTGTCATCTCCGTCTAATCCTAACCCATTGCCGACAACAACGACGATGATTACGAAAATCCCATTTGAGAATGCTACTTATCTTTGTTTCTTAAAGTTAACCATGTTGTGTTTTCAAAAAACCAATTACAACATAATTCAACTAGGTTAAAAGGAAAAATCAATTAAAGTTAACTATTTCTCAAATTTTGATATCTTCCTTAAAACTTTCCAAAACATGGTTCAATTTTGTGTTTGTAATTTATGCCAAGTTAGTTTTTCTTTTCTCTACCATTGATAAAGATGGACGAGATTAAATCATGTATATTTTTTAGGGTTAAATATATTTTTAGTCCCTACAAAATTACAAGCTTTCAAGTTTAGTCCCTACAAATTTTTTATTCACTTTTAGTCCCTATTTGCATTTTATAGAGACTATTTTAGAGGACTAAAAGTATCCATCTTTTATAAAAAGTTTTCAAAATAGGGACTATTCTTACAAACTATAATATTTTGGAGGACTAAAATTACCATAAAAAATTTATAGGGGACTAACTTGAAAACTCATAATTTTGTAGGGACTAAAAACATAATTAACCCTATTTTTTATTTCCCATTTCCATCAAAACTTTAAATATGTCTATAGTCCCTGCAAATTTAGGTCGTTTGAATTTTCGTCCCTGAAGTTACTAATCCTTCTATTTTGCCACTGCAATTATTAATCATTTGAAATTTAGTCCTAATTACATTTTTTTGGTGAGGTGGAGGATGATTAGCAACGTGGCACTTATGTGGCATGTGGTGACTGGGTATGACTCAGGACACGTCAGCAAAACGCATGTCAAATGACTTTTTTGCCCTTAATGACCCAAGACACATGTGATATGCCCAAAATGCCCCTGGCTTTCTTCTTCCTTCTTCCCTTGTTAGAACCCTCTTCTTCTCTTTTCAAAACAACCATAAAGCAGGCCATCTTATTTATTACTTCCATTTTTAAATTCAAAAAAACCATACACATAAATATTCCACACATTCCTTTTTCACTTTCTTCATTTCAAAATTTGAAAACAAAAAAAAAAACGAAATCTGAGAAAAGAACAATGGCGGAGCAACGAAACTGTTGGAGTTGGGACTTCCGATTAACAATAGCATAATCTTCGGGCAAAATCATAATGCAACGTTTTCCCCCTTTTCTCCAACTTCCTGCGTTTCTGCGTTTCTTCTTTCTTTCTTTCTGATATAATTTCTTTTCTTTTTAATTTGTTTTTTAAATTTAAAAATAATTAGAAATAACAACTCTCAGATCCGACGGAGCTATCAAAATGCAGAAAGAAGAATGGATCAAAGGGTTTCGTTCTGCTCTTTTTTTCTCTTCTTCCAGATCTGATTTCGTTTTTACAGTACGGTGCTTTCGTTTTGAAGGTGTGATGTTTGTTTGAAGCTTTTGTTTCTAGATCTAAGTTAAAGGTGTTTCAAATCTGGATTTTTAACGAGGGGACTGTGATGAGTTTCCACCGACGACGGTGGTTATGTTAAACAGGTATGGGTTACCCGGTTCAGGTCTGGTGATGGGTTTTGGTGGGTATGGTGAAAATGGGTTATGAAGTCTTCTGTTGTTGTTGTTACTATGGCTATAGCATGGTGAAGGAAGAGGGATTCGAGTGAGAGGAGAAACAGTGGACTGGGTTTTGGAGAGGGAAGATGACATGGGCATTTTTGTCATTTTAAAATTGTTTGGGTTCATTAAGGGTAAAATGATCCAATCAAGTGTTTTTTGCTGAGTCATCACGATGATTACACAGTTAGCTTCTGCCACGTCGCTAATCACAGTCCACATCAGTAAGAAAACGAGATTAGGACCAAAACTCAAATGATTAATAATTGCAGGGAAGTTTTGGAAGGATTAGTAAGTACAAGAACGAAAATTCAAATGAGCCCTATTTGCAGGGACTAAACACATATGTAAGCCAAACTTTTTTTTAGACTGAAATTAAATCAGGTTAAGAGGAAAAATTAAATCAGGAACATAGCGTAAATAATATTAATCATATTTGATGAACAGCAAGCTGGAATAGCTCAGTTGGTTAGAGCGTGTGGCTGTTAACCACAAGGTCGGAGGTTCAACCCCTCCTTCTAGCGTTTCTTTTTATTATCACTTCATTTATTTATTTTTTTGAAAACGCCTTTTTTATGAGTTACTAATTAATTTATGTCTTTATCTCCAACATGGATATTAAATTTATACATTATTCTTTATGGTGTGAACGAATTCAAATTGTATGAGATAAGATCATCATCACAAAAACACCACAAATGAAAGACACACTCCACTAAGCTCAAATTCCATGCAAAATCATTCACCAACACAACAACCTTAATTTGAAGTTGAAGATATCATTCAATCACACATGTCACTCCTCCAACTCAAACTAACCCCTAATGCATTCACACCTCTCTCACCTTCCTCACATAAAAAATTCAGACCAAACACAACACTCTTTGCAAGAACCAAAATCAGAGCAGTTGGCACTGTCCCTGAAAAGGACTCAGAGACCACTAGTGACTCTAATGACCCTCCCTCTATAGGCTTTGCATTTGTCAGTGTAAGTTCAAATTCATATTCATTCATAAACCATAATACTATACTAAATGTACGTACATATAACATAACATAACATGTAACTAATTAATTCTACTTATATATAGTTGGTTTTACATTTTTATTAATTTTTTTAAAAATTAATGTCTAATGTTTTGTGGATTAGTCGGTGTTGCTACCAGATGGAACACCAGATGTGCATTATCGTACAGCTTGTGGTGGACAGAAGCTTAGGAACATAATGTTGGATTCTAATATTGAACTCTATGGACCTTATGTAATTATCTCACCAACTTAAATTATTTTATTTTTAAGCAATAATTGGGTGATAATTAATTATTTTATTGTTGATTTTTCCAGGGTAGAATTTTGTTAAATTGTGGAGGGGGTGGAACTTGTGCAACATGTATGGTAGAGGTGAGCCATAATAATCTTATATAATTTTCTGGCAAAAAAAGAACATTTTATTGGGTAGTTCAGAGTTAGCATTAAACAATAATGCTGGGTTTTTTTCCCTGAAATTAAGACGCTGGTACAAGTAGCATACATATAACTTTTGTCTCGAGTAGAACTGATTTTGATTTTATAATTTAATTTAATTTGAATCTAGAATTTAAAGCTTTTGAAAATAGAATTATTTTTTTGACCCAAATTTATTGTTCAATACAGTTTTACATAAATATTATTAAATAAATAATTTTACTTTCAACTTACTTTTAGTCAAAATCAAGTTGACAAAATCAATTTATTTAAAACTGATTTTGGTCCCCATAGAACCAAGTAATTGAAATTAATTTCTCAACTCAAACTTTTTTTATACATACATTCAATCAAATTATACTAAGGTTAAGTGAATTCCTAAAATATATCTACAAAATTTTCTTTGTTCACTTCCGATTTCTGGTGCATACAAATTAAATCCTTAGTTATCTTTTCCTATGAGTTATGGTATATAGTTATCTAGTACTGATTGTATTTTTTTAATTGCTGTTAGGTTCTTGAAGGCAAGGAGCTTCTGAGTCCTCGCACTGACAAAGAGAAAGAAAAACTAAAGAGGGTAAATGACTCAATGTTAACTTGATTGTCATATTATTATTTTATTTTTTTTGAAGAACTTGATTGTCATATTGAGAGAGAAAAAAATCCTAGCATAAGTATATGTGAAATGTGAACTCTTGTAGCAAGGAAGATTACAATAATGATATCTTGTGTTTTTTTTAATAGAAACCAAAGAATTGGAGATTAGCATGTCAAACAACTGTGGGTGAAGCAGATTCTACAGGGGTGGTTAGTACTACTAATTTTTTGGGTTAATATAGATTAGAAAAAGAAAATGGCTATATTTATAATTTATGCTAACTTTGTATTGAACAATAGATTGGTGCATTTTCATTCCATTTGATGTAGGTTGTGATTCAACAATTACCAGAGTGGAAAGGACATGAATGGAAATATGAAAAGGATGATGATGATGAGTCAGCAGAGTCTTTGTGAGGAAAATCTTTACTGTAAATCATGAAGATAATATTTGATATTTGCTTGTAATAGAAGTTGTATATCTTCGTTAGAATTTTCATATTCTCACCTTTTTTTTGTACATTCTTATTTTTTGTAACATTGTTTATCACATTTCTTTCTCTTTTATGCTCTCACTTTCTCAAAATTTATCTACAAGAAATAGTACAGATTAGATAGAAGAAATATTGAATGATTTCATTGATTGATTTGTAAATGATAGAAAAGGGTCCTTTTATAGAAAAAGTTACATGAACTAACTTAACTAAACTGATTAAACAGTAGTGACTGAATTAATTGATTTTGTTAGTATTAACTTTTATTGTTCTGGCCGCCTCACCCAACAATCCAAACCCCCCTCTTTAGAGAAGTAGATGTTGGTGGTTGGTGCGGAAGTTCAGGCCGTTCTTGACACGCCTAAATCTGACCGGTTTTGCGACGGTGCTTCGCGAATGCGAATGTGTTGTGTCTCTTGGTCCTCTCTGTTGTTGAGGATGGTTGAAGGTTGTTATGTCATCGACGCAGCCGTTATCGATTTGTTGTTGTGCTCAGAGGTTCTTTTGTGGTTAGCATGTGCTGTGTTTTTTTCGTTTTTTTCTTGTTTTTTCCCAAGAAGAGGAAGATGAAGATGGTGGTGGTTTGCTCAGGATCTCTGTTTGTTGATAATTAAATCTGGTTTTTCCAGAGTTAAGATCTGGTTCTAAAAAGTTATGTTCATCCGTGTGTGTTTTGTTGGATGCATCCCTCGATCTGGATTCAACATTCACCATATGTTGCTCGAAAGGGCTAGGTGCGTAGACACTCCGTGTTGACGGTAGTTGTCATTTGTCATACCTTCAAGAACTACATCCTCGTTGCGGTTGTTTCGTGTGCCGTCGGTGGACTGAATTCCAACACATGTTCATTTGGACTACAATTGATTGGTTTGGCCCGAAAGGGCGTTGATGGCTTGCTAATGTTTCTAGGGAGTTGCTGGATCTTGGATCGTTTATGTGTTGGCAGACGATTCATACGCCGACTTTGATGCTCTAAACACTCGCTTCTGCGTTTTTTTGCAATTTGGTTTCGCATCCACATGTGGGTTCGCTGGATTGTCTATGGTAGTGTTGTTTAGAGTTGTTTTTTATACCACTTGTGTACTGATTTGTTGTATCACTCGTTTAGGTTCTTGCCCCCTAGCCTTATACTTCCTTTTCATTTTATTTAATTTTCTATTTTGCTTTTAAAAAAACTTTCATTGTTATGATTTTGATCTTGTACTTCTTGATCCTGGGTGTGTGATAGCTAGGATGGTTTTATAGGCTATTGACCTTGTCCACTACAAGAAAATGGTGTATTTCAGACCAATCTTTACCCCTACATTTTTAGTGTAATAGTTTGACTCGTCCACTTGATTCAAACTCGACCATGGAGCTGAGCTACCATAGATTGTTACTAGATCTTCTTAGCCCCTTGGAATCAATTGTTGCCTTTTGTTGGATTCGAACCTTGTACATTGGAAATAAGTACAAAGGTTTGTTGAATTGGTACATTGGAACATTGTATAGTTTCGTACTAACATTCGAAGATAATTCATGAAGTTGCCGTATAAATATTGTTAATATTGTTAGTAAATGTTAACATTAAAGTGATAGTGCACTACAAGAAATTATCGATTTAGCTAAGAATTAATCATACCGAGAAATCAATGTTCCTTGATAAAGACAATGTTTACCAAGGAATATATCGTTGGTAAGCTTCGTTGACCGAATGATCATTGAAAAGCTGACAATGGCAGGAGATATGGTGTGTAGCGAGGAAATTTTCCTTGGTATAGACAAGGTCCGCTGACGGAAGCTGACAATATAGTATGTGAACATTTTGGAATTTGGTTTGTACCATTGGATATCAGTTAATGCATGTATAATATTATGATTATGATGTGTTATGCTTTCATTATATTTTGATTATAATTTATTTTGATGTGTGTTGCAAGTAAATCGGCGTAAATTTACAAACAAAAAAAAGTGTTATCTTTCACAAATTTGCAGGATTTCTGTGCTGGCAGATTTCTGATTATATAATCCAAATCTATACTATAGATTTTACACATTCGGAGTATATAATCCGAAATGTTTCAATATAAGACTGCTAGTGATGTTAGAAACTAGCTTTATTTGGGGTTTGACACATTTCAAATTATATATCTCAAATATTAATTTTCTTTTCGGATTGTGTTTTCCAAACCGTTTTGAAACAAGAATTGGAGGAATTGGGGTGATTTAATGGCAAAACAAGTGGATTTATGAGTTTTTAGAGGATTCAGATTATATAATCTTAAATTTTACAAAAAATGCTTTGGATTATAAAATCCAAACGAGGGTAAAATGACAAAATTGGAGGGCACGCGAGAGGGTAGGAGGGTGGGAAAAAAAATTCTCTTTCCTAATTTACTTTAACAATTTTTTTATATGAATTTACTAAGAGGTACATTCTGCTCGATTGACATTCAAATAAAAACTAAAAAACCAAAATAGAAAACTATATTATATATATATATATATATATATATATATATATTAATAAAAAAAAAAACACTACTTGGACAACCTCTATTAATCTTACATGAACACAATGATGAACCAAATGTTTTACATTCAAAGAAAAAAAAAAGGCCAAAGGATAAAGCTAAGAAGAAAAGAATGAGTTGCTTTCCTTCCTTTTTATTGGGGAGGAACACAAATCACAAAAGCAACAAAACAACCTGAATCAAATCAAAAATCACTAGCCAAAGCTACATGGTCTGAGGGCATGAAGACATAGCCATAGATGACTCCAGCCAAACCACCACCAATAAGAGGTCCAACCCAATAGATCCAGTTGTTATGGAAGTCACCACTTACAACTGCAGGCCCAAATGAACGTGCTGGATTCATTGACCCACCAGAGAATGGTCCTGCAGCTAAGATATTGGCACCAACAATCAAACCAATAGCAATTGGTGCAATTGTCCCTAATGACCCTTTCTTAGGATCAGCTGCTGTGGCATACACTGTGTACACTAATCCAAATGTTATGATAATCTCTGTCACAACTCCTTCACCAGCTCCAACCCCAGAAGCAACACTGTGGATAGGAATTGTCTGAAAACAAATACATAACACACAATCAGTTTATATTTCAATATGAAAAACTACATCAAAATGAAATACTTATGTTCATTCTTCTAATAGCTTTGTTGCATATATATCAATGTCTAAGGGTTAGTAGTGTACACAACTTTTTCTTATAAACTAAGGTATCTCCCGAGTGTAACTGTTGAGACTAATCTCTTGAATTAACCGAACTCTATGTGAGGAGTTTGATCTATACCAACATATATTTTTTCGTATGTACTAGTCAGAGATGGAATCCATGGTGCATAAATTGCATTGCGGATTTTTATGGTTTTCTCTCAATTAAGTGTATAGTTTGAAAACAACATTAATTAGATTTCTAAAACAAATACAAATATTTAAACATCAATAGTTCCACATGTTTTAAAAACCAAAAAGGTATGAAACTTGTGATGCAAGAATGATAAACATACCAAGCCTCCTGTGGCAAACTTGAGGAGAAAGCATGCAACTATGGAACCAAGAAGCTGTGCAATCCAGTAGAAGATACCAGTGAGGATAGTGATCTGTCCCCCAATAGCCAACCCAAAGGTCACAGCTGGGTTGACATGTCCACCAGATATGTTGGCTCCAACAGAAACAGCAACAAAAAGAGCAAAACCATGACAAATAGCAACAGATACTAATCCAGCAGGATCAAGAGCTGCATCTGATGTCAACTTAGCTGCAAAATTGCAAAGTTTTTAAGTGTTTGGCTTCCATAATTCAAAAACTTTGCTATTTTTTTAATTATAATATCTGGGTGTCATTTTCTTCAATGAAATATCTTATCATGGTAAAAACAATGTATTACTTTAGAAGTTGCATGGTCATGTATAATCTTGATTTGGTTTAATTCACTTGTAAAGAGGAAAAAACTAACCATAGGCTATGGCTGAACCAACACCAGCAAAAACAAAGATCAAGGTTGAGATGAACTCAGCAACATAGGCCTTAATGGAGTTCACACTGAAAGAATCATCAAAGCGTCCAAATGCTATGCCACGACCCATCTACACAAGTTTCTAGTGAAGGAATGGATAAGAATGTGATGAGAAAATGGAAATGTTCCTAATTAGAAATGTAGTACAAATGGCTTCTATTGTGAGCTATATATATAGTAGAAATTGTGAAGTGCTACATCAAGGCTAATTAAATAAGTTCACGAACTTGATCTGTAAGGTTGCATTATTATCATTATTAATTATATAACATTATGATTTTTTTTATAAGCTTTAACTAATCTGTTTTTTTTTTATAACCAATTTATAGGTACAAAGCATCCGCCTTGTTTGACGGTAAATAATATATGTCGAAAAATTGGTTGGATATACAAGATAGGTTCTCTCGACTAGATTTACTCCATGTGTAAAAGTCATGGATCAAACGACCAACCACTTGCTTAAAGTGTCGGAGTTCATTAGCGCTCAAACTAATCAGGTTGTATTAAACTGAATAAATAAAGAAATGGTCATCCTTAAATTGTAAAGGGACACTTGAAATTAAAAGGGTGGATAAAGGTACATGTGCTATAGAGTCTTGAAAGAAAAAAAAGGGAATGTAGTTATTTGGTATAGACATGCATATCCAAACATGTATATTTCTCGCAACCTTAGCTGTCACTGGCGTGATTCATTAGAAGTGTCCGGAAGCAAATAAATTATTATTTCATGTGAATAGTAGGGAGTGATATAGAGGCGCTGTTTGGTGGGGTAGAATGTGAAGGAAATAATCATAATCGTAAAAAGTGAAACAAACAAGTATTACTTGGAGTGGATATGAATAGCTATGGACCACAAACAGCACCGGCCATTCTCTAAAAACGGCAGAGGTTGTGGAATTCAAAATGAGTGAACAGAAACTCATGAATCATGGGACATAATACATCACATATTGGTTGTTTTTGTTGAGGTCTATACTATGCAACATGCGATATGGTCAGCTAATTGGAGGGACCGGATTCGGTACATTTAAAAAACACGCAGTTACATGTATTAACATACACCCTCCGTCCCTATTTATAGGAATAGTTTACAAAAAAGTTTTGTCTTTAAATATAAGACCATATACAAATTCCTAGATGTATTAATTACTTTTTTTTTTTCAAATATACCCCTTATTAATAGTATCAATTTGTCTTGGTATATGAAAAGTTAACATTAAATATATATTTAATTAAGGGTAATCTAGTAGTAATCACACACATTTGAGACAACTTTATTACTCTAACAATTTTTCTTAATACACGTGATTTTTGTAAACTACTCCTATAAAAAGGGACGGAGGGAATATATCGGTTATCGATTTTATATTGGTGGTGTTACATTACACTTTACTAAATCATCTTTTAATAATAATCTTTTATATTGATTAAAGATCGGACGCCCATGATTAATATAAATGTGTCAAACATTTACTTGGTGACGGAAACCTTGTGGTAAATTTTCCAAAAGACTTCATTCTAGCTAATCAAAGTGATTTGCAAAAGATGAACTTGTGTGTGAAGTGAAGATTTCATCCTAGACAGTAATTGCAGTAGCACATGTTGTCTCAATTGTAGATTATTAGCTACTAATTAAAGGAATGAATCCTTATCTGCCAACTGTTATCTAATAAGACAAATCCATTAAGTTACAAAATAGGCAACTTTGTGCAACTTTGTTAACATCTACTAATTGTTTAATACATGCATCATAACCCTGTTTACCAAACCATTATTCTCATTAGTTTTGCTAGTGAAATTAATTGAACCAAACACAACTATAAACTTGGACATAACGTTACTGTCTGTTATATAAATATTATGTCAAAGTGTAAGATAAGGCAACTCCAAACTTTAGCATAAGACTTAGTCTAATCTATTACTTAACATAAATTATTTGTAAAGTTTGATCTGATCTATTTTAAAATACTTTTAAGACCCTAGTTAAGCCTTGTCCATTACTAAAGATAGGTTATTCTAAGGTCTTGTTCGACCTTTTTAAGAATTTATCTTGGCAAAGGGTGCATTTATATTAGCACTGGACCAAGTTAGACAGGGATTCAGTGATTTTAAGGCGGAAAAGTCACGGTGACTTTAGTGTGATTTTATGTGTATTATAAGAGAGAAAGATGAGAGAGAAAGTAATATAAGAGACAGAAGAGAGATAGACACAAAATTACCGTGAGTTTTCCGCCTTAAAGCCCCTTAATCTCAATCCGACCAAGCATTCTGAAAATAAAAAATGGATAAGTACATACTTAGAGAGATGCTCATACGTGTTTATGAATAGGGCATGTACCCTGCTAGATATAATCATGGAGTATTTAAAACTTCACAGGCTGCCTCATTTTGTTGTTTAACAACTCAGTTAAATCTAAGCCATTAATATCTCGTAAGTTTGAATTCATTCAAACTAAAGTCCAAATACAACCACCATGTGAACTCTAAAGACGTCCATATCTTCAAATGATTAAATGGCTCGACGCCCCGATCAACTGAAATGCTTAGTCATGCATGATTTAGCAAATGTCAGTTTCCCGTAGATCACTTGGTTGCAGGATTTACTCTTTAACCTTGTGGTCCTTGGATCGAGACTTGGCATCTTAAAAAATGCTCAGCAAATGGATAGAATAGTTTAATAATTTAAATAGGCCAAAAATTTCTATACATTTAATTTGTGAACTCTTTGGCGTCTTAATAATAATCACCAAAAATAATCATCCCTAACACTCAATTGAGTGCATATTTTATGAATATAAATGGTACATAGCAACAATGCTATTATCCTTTGTTTCTTAATTAAACAATGGAGGTCTATGAAGGTAGACTAAAGCAGTAACAAATTGGACTCAGCAGGTTCCAATCCTGCAATCAATCGCTCCTATAAAAACTTAATGCCACTTGACCTGAGGTTCTTGGGAAAAAATATATGAGCAAATTGACTTCAGATACTTCCCCCTTCTAGGCCTCTTTGATTCATACTGCTTAAACTTGCCTGAACCAAATGAAAAAGAAAATCAACCATCTCATTATGAATATTGAGAGCACATATCAGTTACATATCAGTTATTAAGGAAAATCTATAGAAAAACTAAAAGGAAAGAGAAACTTTATATTTTTCGGGCAGCATGGTAATAAAGAAGAATACTCAAAAAGAGAATGAAATGGTAGCAGCACCTTGCAATTATCGCAGCTGCACGCATCTGCGATTCAAGGTGAGAAAATAATTTGGATGACTACTGAAAACAACCAAGAGGACCAAAACACTCCCTCTTCCTCCTCAAGTGCCATCAGACGCGGAGGTTGATGTATATAGATTATGTAATGAGTTTTTTCTAGATCTGGTGACACACAACCATTTCCTTGGGATATCAGGATCATCGCTAGCTACAGTTGGCACATGCCAACTTCCATTGGCTGATTCCTGCAGTTATATTTCCCAAAAAATTATTCATCTTCCATGAATATATTTAGCATATATAATTTAAGTTTCAAATCTCAGTTCTAAACCCCACAGAATTGGATAAAAATCTCAATTCAATGCATTTGAGCACACTGGTTGAATCCTTTTCCAAAGCTAGGCCAGGGGAAGGGGGTAACAACCACATCATTTTCTTGGTGGAAACATGCTCTTCTATATCCGAGGAACAAGAAAAACAATTGGGTTATCATCTAACCTGAATAACTAGTGAGTAGCGAGGAGGTAGAACTAGGGATGCTCCACGAGTTGAGACTGATACTCGAACCTGCAAACCAAAAAAAGGCATCATCTACTGTTTCATTATAGGTATCAAATATCTAAATATCATTAATAGAAGACAACTAGCAAATTAGTAAACACCATCAAGAAAGGCTAAAAATTCTCGAGAACTTATTCAAAATTTTAATACTCCCTCCGTCCCTAATTATAAGACCATTGACACAAACTTTGTCCCTAAATATAAGACATTCTACAAATTTCTAGATGCATTTATTACTCTTTTTCCAAATATACCCCTTATTAATACTACCAATTTGTCTTGGAATATGAAAAACTAACATTGAAAGCATTTATACATAAAGGGTAATTTAGTAAATTCACACATTTCAGACAAATTTATACTCCAACAATTTTTCTTAATACCCGTGATTTGTGTTGGGTGTTCCTATAATAAGGGACAGAGGGAGTATAAATACATAACTTCGTAGTTAAGAAAATTGTCAGTGGAGCTAATGGTTAGGGAAATGAATCAAAAGGAGGATGAATTATATTTCTAAAGGAACTTAATTGCAGGATTCATATGCTTTTCTAGACTAGCATCATTCCATATTAGATTACTAGGATTATAGTTAAGCAAACATGGTTGTGTTGAAGGCATATTGAACAAAAAACTGAGGACAATATGCATGGCCAGCTGTAATAATTTTTTTCCCTATGGTGTGGTTTTAAAATCCTTGCTTCTAGTCATGGCTAGGCAATAGTTCGTAGATAAAGAACACATGCAGAATTCATAATACCCTCTGCCTTATAATGAATGCATCTTGATATGGTTATGATGAACATAAACTTCTATGATAATTTAGAATACCTGGTGCTTTTCCTTCCATCTTGGGAAAAAACTAGAACCCAGTAGTTGGAACAAGTGGTCCCTCATCTCATCATTTGTCAAAAGTAAGCATTTACAGCTAACTGCAGCATATAACCAGTACCTGCAATAAACAAATTAACATTTTAGTGCAGCTGAGTTTTTTGGAGTGCTGCACATTACACAGATCACATATAATGAAGAGTCTATATTCCTATCAATGTTGGAAGTGTATAATACAATTCAACCAGAGTTGAAAATGTAAAATAAGAAGAAAAAATTACATTAGGAAACTCAATCTAACTAAAATATCATGGAAGCACTTCATTACCAGTCATCATTTGAACCATGGGGAGTAGCATAAAGAACACCATTTTTTTTCCAATTTTCTATAAGTCTCTTGTTATTTGGATTCAGAGCAGGACCACCAGTTACTCGATTAACATGCAAAATTATAAGTGGCAATCTCTTTGAAGGGCTCAGTTGACGCAATTGTCGAACAACATAATCAAGCTACAACCAAGCGGAAAGAACCATTAAGTAGCTGCTTTCATAATGTGCTAATAAAGTCAACAATCCCACACTTACCTGTTTAAAGCTGAATTCAGCAATGTTGGCCAGTCCTACATTTGCACCATCAACAACAGCATCAAACGGGCCATTCTTTTCAAGCCACTTCTGCAAAAGTTAAACATATATACATGAGTTCCTATGCCTATACTAATTCTTCTATATTATCTATAACCAACTGAAGACATAGGCTTGAAAGCATAGCCACTATACAAAGGCAATCTACAAGTTAAGGGAGGCGTCCATCACCAAATTCAGCTTTTAAGTGAGTAAACATAATTTCTGGACAAAGCAGTGAAGACTGTTCTACCTGAAAATGATTGAAGTTTGCCTTAGGTTGTTTTTCACGAGCCAATTTAGACAACGAGGCAGCAAAGTTTTCAGTCTCTTTTGGATCAATATCAATGCTCACAAGCTTCTCGCTGCATGAAAGACACATTCCATCCTCATCTACATTCGTCTTAACAACCTTCCATTGCCCACTTCCAAGCCACCCTTGCCCATGCCATCCACCACCTCCCCTCACAATCCCTTCTCTTATCTCCTCATCATCCCACTCCCTCTTCCCAATCTTCATCGCATACTCAGACTCAAACCAATCCTCAATAACCTTCAAAGTCGACTCAGACACCTGTCTAACCACAGCCCTCAACCGATGCAAAATCTCATACACCTTATCTCCATTCTTCACACCAACACTAACCTCCAAAAGAGCACAAAGCTCATCCTCCTCCGCCATAACACCCGACTCAATCATATCATCATCAACCTCATAAGCTTTCATAGCATCCCCTCTCGCACAAAAACCATACAGAGCCGGACCATAAGACCTCAACTTCGGTGCAATTCCAACTCTCTTCATCTGCTTCAACAACTCAAATGCCATCTCAGGATCTTCCTTAGCAGCAGCTAACCTAGCAGCATTAGTAAACGTGGCTTCATTCGGTTCAACATTGTCCCTTAACATCTGTTCAAAAATCTCAAACCCTCTTTGAAGACCCAAATGAAAAAAACTTCCATCACCATTTTGGACAGTACAAAGGTATAACAGTTTATTATAATGATCAAGATTGAGGGGAACATCCGCTTTTCGCGCTTCGTCGTAGAGGTTTAGTGCTTGAAGAACATCACTGGTTTTAGAACAGTTGCTGAGTTTTTTTTGTAAAATTCCTACGGGGGATTCTTGAGCAGCTTTTCTTCTGGCTTTGGTTGAAAGCTTGATTGGGTTAGTGGTTGATTGATTGTTGTGTTGGGAAGTGGGTGTTTGAGATAAAGTGTTGGTAGTGAAGGGAATAGTGGCACGGTTGAAAGTATGTTTGAGAGAGAAAGAATTGGAAGAAGAAGAAGAGAGAAATGGGCGATGGGTGAGAATAGAAAAAAGGGGGGTGAGTTTCGTCATTGAAACGGTTCCACGCAGCATTGTGATTCATGAATTAAAGAAAGAAAACAAAGAGAGAGAAAAACAACCTCGGAGTCGGAGGTGTTTGAGCGAGTAAGTACTATGTTGTTATGTTCAAAACCCTATCCGTATATTATCGCTTCCATGACAAAATTCTAGACTTGAGTTTAATCCACAAAACATAAATAAATTAATGATTAAATATGTTCTTAGTTTCTACAAAATCACACGCTTTGATGGTAATTTTATTGAAGTTTGTAAGAATAGTCTCAATTTTAAAAAAAATTACCAAAAATTGATACATTTAGTCCTCTAAAATAATTCATATAAAATACAAAGAGAGACTAAAATTGAATAAAAAAAATTTAGGGACTACACTTGAAAGTTTATAATTTTATAGTGATTAAAACATATTTAACTCTAGAATAAATAAACTAGATTACCATATGTCTAACTAAGTTTATAATATTGAAGTTTGTAAGAATAGTCTCTATTTTAAAAACTTTTTACCAAAAATTGATACATTTAGTCCTCTAAAATAATTCATATAAAATACAAAGAGAGACTAAAAGTGAATAAAAAAAATTTAGAGACTACACTTGAAAGTTTATAATTTTATAGTGATTAAAACATATTTAACTCTAGAATAAATAAACTAGATTATCATATGTCTAACTAAGTTTATAATACATATATTATTAGACGAAATATTTTTTTTTATTTGAGTTTAAACTTGGGACCTCGCATGAGTTTTAGACTCTTTCTTCGTCTATAGACAACAACGAAAAACCAATACCTTAAAGATCCTCAAACGTACACAATTTGTTAGTGTAAAGTGAATAATATGGACTATTAATTAAAAAAAAAGATACCATAAGTACATCATAATAAATCAAATGATTGTTAAAATACCAACTTCTGATTATTTATTTTTCATTTTATATTTTAGTCACTTTAGATGATCTAAATCGTAAAATCGATGATAGTTTAAATGATCTAAATCACGTTACCATATCGGTCATCTTTATAACTAATATGATGTGGTTGTTTGGTATCAAAGGTTCACTTTGATTTTAACAAACCTAGGATGATGCGTAACTAAGCCTTAATTTCATTGTGCACGAGCATTGCTTTTCTCAAATTGGAAATTGGGCAGTACTTTCTCAAATGAACTTACTACTCCCCATCAAGTAGTTGCTTGGTTTCCTATTTTTGGACATGCCTCTTTCATTACTAAAAAGAAAAAAAAAATGTAAATATCAAAACCTCGTATTGCCCAGCAGCAGTTGTTGTAGTTTGAAAAAGAGTATTGTATGTCATTTTAGAATTTGGATCCTCCAAAGTAATAACACATTAAGTAAATAAAAATAGTATTTCACTTTAAGATATAAAGTCAGTGTAATCACATTGAGTAAATTGCAATCCAAAATTAACCAAACTACGAAATATACAATCCATTTCCGTCAGACTACATATTCATTGCCACATTTAGTTATTTTTCTTTCATAGTATAATTAAGGTCTTGTTAACGAGGGCCCCCGAGACACTCTTTAAGGATCTCTAAATTTAAAAAGTATTCCTTAAAAAAGTCAAATTACAAATTTCAATGCATTGATTACACATATTTTCATAAAAACTTACTATTAAAAGTTCTTAAAGAATGTTCCCGCACTCGTTAACATTTCCCTAATAATTAAAGCAAACAAATAATAGATTTGGATTTGATGAAGTAAAACGATCTCACAATCAATAGATTCTGACCGTTGAATGAAGATCAAACAACTCATTTTGAGTTCATGTTTTGAATATGATTTGGCGAATTCAGATATAAAATTATTTGATCCCGATCCAATGTCAGAAAGATATGTAGAGGACTAGGGTGCAATAACGGAGATTTGGCAACGGAAAAGAATCCAGATCCATCAATAAGATATCAGCAAATGGTGCAATATCAGTGAGGTTCAACGAAAAAACACTTCACATTTCACCCATATTACAGTAACCAGTTAACTGCATTTATGAAAACTTTTAGACAGACATGGACTACGATTAGGAAGTCGAGCTCTATATGAAACCATGTCCATTGTCGAGCAAAGCATTTAAACATAAAATTGATCTAAATGCCATGCACTACTAGTACCCACTTTTTTCTGGTTACGCTACCTAAGATGGTGTCAACAAGAATTTACATTGGCTGCAAGGTAAGTTTAAAGAACTTTGAGAAGCAACTCCTATAATTCCTCAAGATATCAATCACTCTACCTGCATATTTTCAGGAAAAGGTATAGAAGCACAGCAATGATAGTATCCATTTTCATCAAATGAAAATCTCTTTGAAAGATGAGCTTCACGAATAAGATACTCCCCCCAGTCCTTTGATCCATACTGCTTGAATATGTTTCGTGCATCAAAAGAGACATCATTTCTCTTCCAATTTGTCCTGAACACCAGTGGCATATATCAGCTATTTAAACTAAAATAATCTAACAAAGTTTTAAAAAGTAAGGGAGAATGTTGAGCAGCAAAAGCTAAGGAATACTTAATTCTAAAAGAAAAGATAAAAAGGGTAGTAGCACCTTTTCCTATGCCTTGCATTCATCACAGTAGCGTGCAGCTGCAACACAAGAAAAAACTTGTTGATCACTGAAACTACCAAAGCTACAAGCAAAGTATAACGGCATAGGGAAAGTACGGTCTTATTCTGATGGTAAGGTTTCCTATCAGGGCCTCAAAGAAGATGATATCCTTCTTTAGTTTTTTTCTCGTTGAAGAAGTAAACTCAAGTAGTATTCCAAAATCTTTATAATTTAAAGCTGGAAAGAGGAAATTACCATTCTGCTAGAAATAATGCATAAATAACACTCACATGGGAATTTATATAGAAATATACAAATGTAATCCATGGTCAAAACCTGGGCTGACACTATATTAACATAAATCTCAGATAAGAAAATGAAATTATGGAAAAATGACATCTAATATATAGCTCGACTAGTAGCCTTGAACCACAGTAATCATATTGAAAGTAGGTTGCACCACTTTTCTATTATCAATTTTTTCAAAAATTTGCACATAAGCACAATGAATCCGCTAAATTTAATTTACCTTCAGTCCTTGTTTAGCATCACTCTCCAAGACAAGTCCAGCTTTAACATATGCATCAATAATGACTTCTAAATAAGCTCAGTAAAAAACAACTTTTGAGTAGAATGTATAATCAAATCCAGGTACAATGACAGATCCATAATTATTTGTAATTTATAGAACCAAAAAAAAAAAAAAAAACTTTGTAACACTAACAGAAAACTATTCATATTTCATATATGGATACGACTGGCACGTAAAAGACGCCCCTCACCGCCAATTTCTTCTACAGGAGCATACAGGACACGGGCTTTGGCCAACGAACCTTTCATGCATTCCTGCAAGATTAAACACATGCTTGCCTTATCAAAGCTATCAAACAAATTGCATAAGGTCAAACTTTGTGGTATAAGAAAGCAAGTTTCTATCCAACATACATATTGGAAATCTTTCGATGGAACCCAAGTTAACATAAGTATTAGGATTAAAAGACGAATATCTCACAATGCAATGCTGAAGTTAATGTAACATTTTATCTGAGTTTGAAAAGAAAAAACTTTCAAAATGTGAATCAATTATAATTTTAAATGCAACATAAAAGACACTTTGCAGAAATCAACTTGTATAGTATTTAGTCACTTCCTTCTATAAATTTAGTGAATGTATCAGTCTTAAAATGTCCTATTATATTTTGTCAACAAACAATTAGCACGTAGGAATTCATGAGTGTTGTATTGATAAGTTGGAGTTAAAAATAGATTTTTACCAGTCCCTTTAATCTTATCGAGACGGGTCGATTATCCAATGCTTCCATAACTTCTGAGAAAATACTCTGCACGGGTAAAAACATAATTACAAAGAAAAAATTTAATTGCATACTATATTATTATGTTGTGTTTAATAAACTTACCTGCAAGACCTCAGTAGCTGTCTTAACTCGGTCTTTGTTCCATAGCTTAAGCATGAGTACTGTGAGGTGAAATGTCTTAGGCTTGATGAATATAGATTTTTCAATCCCCAAGTCTGTAAAAATGAAAAAGAAATCAGTGATATTTCAAATTAAAGAAGATAGCACATAGTAGAAGAAGATTAAACGGAAGTTGTTATCTGAAGTCAAGCATAAACATTTAATCCTTGATGGGTTTCTATACATGACAGAAAAATCTCATAAGCTATGAAAATGACTAGTTACTGAATAATACAAGTATGTATTGGGAACAACCATCACTTTCATAGATGATTAACTAGAATTCTTGGTTCAGGCCCACAGAGTGTGAAATTGTAGTGAAAAGAAAAATGTAATGAAACACACACAAACACTAGCTAAAGAATATTTATGCTGCCGGGTTGATAACACAATGGAGATCATTTCACAATCTTTTGATACAATTTTTTTGAGCAGTACACATTCAAAACATAGAAAAAACAGATTGTTCCCATACCAGATGAAGTGGAAGCCTTGGATGCTTTAGGTGCATAACTGACTAGTGGTATGCTAGTACGATTAACTTTAACTGATTTACGGTCATCATCAACTTTAAGTTCAACTGCAACATCAGCATTTTCCTTTGAAAATTGATCCACTTCTTTGTTATCATTATTATCCTCAGCCTCATTGGAGTCGGTGTCAAGATTCTCATCTATGCTAGAATCGTCATTTCCCAAAATAGTGTGTTGAAAATTGATTAGTTTAGAAACTAACTCGGGATGGATGGCCAATGGAAGGGATATGAAGTGTGAATAATCAAGACTACGACTCCTAACCGTCTGTCATGAAACACAAGAAAATATGTAAACTGTAGTTTGTGACTGCAAAGTAATACCAACTCAAGCCAGCATCACCAACATAATACACCTAAAGAGAAACAAATTGCAAGAGAAAGGTAATTATAGCCATAAATTTCTTGAGATTGAGAGATTACATGGACAGACAACTGACCTCATCAATTATAGCCTGAATCTTCTCTGAAGCTGAAGTCACGCTATCTAACGAAATGCCTTCAATGGCTGCAAAAGACAATTATACCTATTAGATGATATGACAAATATCATATAACATCTTGATCTTATTCTAGAATAACTTAGTCTTTTGTATCAAATCACATCACAGTTCAATTTTTTCTTTCTTTCTTTTCCCTCCTTTATCTAAAAAAACTCTACAACTTCACCATAAATCATTTAAATATTGGATTTAATTATCCACTCTTACGAGAGTCATGATGATGTAAACAGGATCTTGCTCCAAATTGCCAAGCTGTTAAAAGGGAAGAGCCTCTACTTTAAATGGAAGTTCTGTATCTCAAACTCGGCCAATATAAGACTCAATTATGTTTCTGGTCTATAATTATGTTATGGTCTTTTGATGGAGGAGAACTGTATTCATGTCAAATCAATTATCACTTAAATATCTCAATCTATAAAAATAAATCTAATAAAAGTTGAAACAGAACCATAATGGAAAATAATTATTTCAAAGCTGACACATAAAGAGATAGACAGTGGATTAGGTGAACCCAAAAACTTACTGATAAACTCATCTTCTTTTGAAGAAGGGAATATTATCTTAACCTTCGTCTCCTCTTCTATCTTTTTCTGTGTGAATCCCCTGAAACATTATTAAGCATGAGTGTCAATTGACAAGCATATAATCTTATATCATAAGAACTATCTTCTACAGTCTCTCTTTGATAATAATCATAGTAACAAGATTTGGTATTATTGAATCCATATGATGTTGACAATGTGAATCTCAAGCCTCAAGTATTTACTATTCCTGATAGGCAGTACTATTTTTCCTTTTCTGTCTATCTATAACTATTAATATTCATCACTAATTACAATTCTCTATCACTTTCACCCATGTCATACTCATTCTCCCTTTCACATGATTTTTATTTAATTCCAGTTGGCTAAGCAATATTGTGATCAATGGCAAACAAATTAAAAAACAAGTTTTTACCCTTTTCCTTCAATAAAACGAAATAGAGAAGCACCAACCTGCAGAACAAAAACAAAATGAAATAGCTGAAGCTGTTGACTGTTCAATGCATAATAAGAAAGAGAACCAAATGCACATAGGTTTTATAAGGAAAAATAAAAAAGATGAAATAGATTTCAGAACTGTGGCAGATAGATGGTACAGTCAAGTTTTCTGAAAAGCAACAGGTGATATCATTTATTTCGACCATAAATTGTGGGGAAAATGGAAGCAAAATATCAGACGATAAACAATAAAAGCTATATAATCAAAATCAGAAAAAGAAAAGAAAAAATGAGAAAACAAGCAGAAGCATAGTGTTTCATGCAAGAGTTCTTATGAAGGCCTCCCATCAAATTTCTATGAAGTTGTGCCATTTGACAACAAACCAATCAATTCTAGTGCTATAGTAACTTTCAATATAGATTGAGGTATTGAACAACTAGCAATTCAAGAAACCTGAACATAAAGATAAGGCGCCAAACAAAATGCAAATCGTAACCAGTGTCACGGGTCACCAGCACATTAAAGAACAAATGAACAAATATTAGTTGACAGCTTCATCAAATATAAACTATCACTTCATACAGATAAAAATAAAAGTAAAAATGATATATATTCTTGCCTGCACAGAAATTGAATGCTTTTCAGTGGAGAGAGCTGAATCTCCTAGCACTTTGTTTTCAACATCACCCTGCAATTGGCTGGAACTAGCAGCTGATTCTGTAATTTCATCCATAGCTTCGCCAGCTACATTCATGTGATGCTCATTAGAGATAGTGTTGGATGTGCTACAACCCACTTCTTGAACTCTACCTCCGTCTTCTGACTCAACTGTCGCAGACGTTATCAAGCTTTCTGCCAAACACGTCAATTTAAGACATCATCTGCTTGTTAATATTACCTTCACATAGCCAAAAATATCAAAGATACCAAAATTCTCATTTGATCTAAGGGCCTGTTTGGATTGGCTTGAGCATAAGTTGTTAGGGAGAACTTATGAAAACAGCTTATGACACTGTTCATAAGGTTTTTTTAGCTTATTTTCATAAGTTTTCAAGGATAGCTTATGAAAATAACTTATAGCTTAAACGAAAACAATTTAACTTTTATCTTATCTTTTGCTAGAGAAATAGCTTATACAAGCGCTTATCATGATAAGTGCTTGTGCTATCCAAACACGGCCTAAGAACATGGAACTATACATTATACCATAACTAAAGATCAGATAAAAGAAACTACCGTATCTGTTTCAATATTTTCGAAGGAGTACAAATAAAGTCATGTCATATAATAATAATAATATAAAAAGAAATCATACATATCAAAAACATAATGTGATGTTATTGACACTGCCCATAAATTGGACGCTAATATTGCATTAGACAAGAAATACAAACCTTCACAAGAACTAGCATTAGTCGCAATAGGTCTCCAAATAGAATTCATTGTTTTCTGCTTATTGCTATGGTCATCAATAACAACTCTCTTTTTTCTACTACCCATTACAAAATCACAACTTAAACTATAATAAGTTCTCTGTCCCTGGTGCAAAACCAAAAGAAAACTTTTAAACAAGCAAATTTGTTACGATTATTACGAGCCTGTTTGAATTGACTTATTTGAATTTATCTACTGTCATATTTCCATAAGCTATAAAGTGCAAATGAAATGAATTAATAATGTGATAAAAAGCAAGAAGGAACCTGAAAGTGTATAGGGTTGGTAAATCTGAGAAGTCGGTCGATTCTGCAAAACAAAAACAAAAAATACTAATATATATATAGTTGATAATTTGAAGATAATAACAAAGCATGTAGAAATCAAATTTGTGCTCAACTCCACGAACCTCAAGAAAAACCTGCAACCTATCATTCCCTCACTCCGATGAATGAATTGCAAGGACACTTTCGTAACTTCAAAATGAAAGAAAATTGTCAAAACGGGCTACCTGCCCGTACAGGGCCGGCCCTAACGGGCTTCGGGTTTTATCGGACTGGGCAAAAAAGCCCGGTTGTAATACGGGCCGGGCTAAACGGGCCGGCCTGTATTAAAAATTACTTATTTTTTAATAAAAAATTACTATAAAATATTCCCATAAAATTTTTTATAAATAATATTTTTAATATGTTTAAATAATTTCTAGCACAAAAAAATTTGTAAATATTTTCGTACAAACGTCACAAACTAAAACGGTGAGGATAGCAATTTTAAATAACTTACGTATGTTATGGTTACATATATTTATATATTCGATCTTTAAAGTTATAAGTAACAAACGTGTAAATATAATTTTTTATTACTTTTATATTTGTATAAATTCATTGAATTTTCACTTTTATTTTTTAATTTAATAATCAACTAAGTAAAAAATTATTTAAAATATAGATAATATTTAGGACTTTTTTTGTTATGTGGGCTAACGGGCTACCCGCGGCCCATACGGGCTAGCCCAAACGGGTACCGGCCTTTTAAGGCCGGGCTAAAAAGCCCTATAAAAATTCGGACTCAATTTTTAAGGCTCAAACCCTACAATTAATCGGGCTTAACAGGCCGGCCCATACGGGCTAGCCCGTTTTGACAGCTCTAGAAAATTCTACCTCCATAAACTAAACTGATTATTACTACTCCCTCGTCCAACAATGAGGTAATAAAATTTCAATGAGAATATCAATTAATTAATTTATTAAAATTTAAATTATAATTGTCCATAAGTTCTAATTCAAAGGGCAAAAATGACAAAATTACTATGTCAATGTATGACCGGTTTCGAAACCCAATATGTATGAGTTTATAATGACTTTTTCCTTTGTTTATCTACAATCGAAATGAAATAATTTTTTCCGTAAATGAAGTGACAAATAACATATGAAATTCAAACACATAAACGGGAGATTTTGCATTCGAATTTAGTACACCGCATATATGTGACTTTACAATTTTGACATTTATCAATTGAACTACAATTTACGGATTAAATTTATATTTTAATTCCTCTTACTATTGCTAATATATGATTTTTTTTCTCTTATCAATTTTTTTATTTATTTTAATAGCTTTACATATGATTAATTCTAGAAAGCAACAAAAGAAAAATGCTTAATTCTAGAAAAATTATTCTTTTCAAAAGTTTGGAAAACTTGTAGTTTTTCGTGAAGTACATACACTATTGCAGATACGCAATAACAGCTCAGATTCTGTTTAAATTAAACCACTCAATTAAACATGTGTATGAAAAATGTTTGCACATGTCAGAAATCTATTTGGAAGTATTAATACCCCCAATTATAGTCCACATTTTGATGTGTCGCATTTTGGCCACTTGGATAGAGATAGCTTCTAAACAATCCATGGCATGAGCTACACATGTTTTAGGGATTTTGTCTCGGCAAATTCTATGGTACACCCCAAAATTTGAGTGTACCAGTACACCAAATCGTTAAATTAATAATTAAATGAGTTGTTATTTTGAAGAAAAAAATTATTCTCGATCATTGACAATTATAATAATTAAATCTTATTTACCAAAAGCGTCGACGAAATAAAATATACTTTTTTTGAATTTTTATTACTCATAATAAAGAATATTGATTATTTTTTATGAAAAAATGTTAAAAATTTAATATGATTCTTATTAACAATGAAATGATGTTTTTCTTATGAAATGATGTTTTCTAAAATATAAATATTAACAAATAGTTCTTTATTTCATAAAATGATCGTTAATATATAAATTTATGAAGTAAGAGTACCGGTACACCTCAATTTGTGAGGTGTACCGTAGAAGCTCCCTTTTGTCTCAGCACGTGCGCACACTGAAGCATCCTATGAGATTTGATGACAGCTGTTTAGCCCGTGAAATAAAAAGTCAATCGGAAGATAGACTCCGATAAATTTTAGTAAAAGAAAAAATTTATCGAAAGATATGTTCCGATAAGTTAGAATCGGAAGATAAATGAGGGGCTTTCCGGTTAAAATTGGGGATTTATCGAGCTCCACTCTAGATAATTTCTTATGAAATCCACCATATTATCTTACTAAGGTATGGAAGGATTATTGTTCTAGGCACAACTCTCATAAGAGTTGAATGAGATAAATCTTAAAAAGACTTAGTCTTACGTGTTTTCTCACTACCACTTCATGATTGGACATTTTCTTACCCTGAAAACTAAAATCTATTATTTGTAGCTTCAACTTCAACGTGATGTTTTGCCATGATTTCAAAACCTCCTACCGTCTATCCAAACACTCGCTTATATTTATTTAATAAGAGATTGCACCAAATCCCACTTTATGATTGCACCAAAGTAGTGAAGTACTTGTCCAAAATATTAAAAATAAGAACGAAAAATTAACAAAAGCAGCATAAGGAAAGCAAGAACAAATGCTAGTGGTGTGGTGTCTTTAGACATTGTCCATTCCTACAATTGAAGCGTGGAAGAGACCAATTGGTTGTGAATGTCTTTAATTAAAAATAATTGGGTGGGGAATGGGTTTTGTAAAAAGTAACAAGACAATTGTTAAAGGTGGGATGTTGACTTGTGAAACTCAACCAAAAATGTGGCTAATACACATGTGTAATACCTTAAAACATAACTTCATTATTTTTAGGTACAACCTTAAAACATACTAACTTTATACATCTTCATTCCTTTATTTGTTTTACTTCCAATCTCTTATCTAGTTAACTTTTAGTGTATACACCTCAAATCTATTTAATTTTAAAAAAATCCTTTGTCAATGACACATAGTTTAACATCTTTATTTATAGAATTTTTTTCTCACATCCGTATAATTTTGCATGAGATCTTTACTAGTAGGTACCACAAAAAGACCTTATTTCAAATATAAAACACAATACATAAGTAGGTCCTTTCAATTATAGTAAGATGATTCATGATATCTCCACTAGCCCTACATGACCTTATACTTGTCCAAATAAATCTTACACAAGAAAAGGAAATTCAACCCTCTCTTCATACTTGTCTGTTTCTTTTACCGTGTTAGTTTCATCACTTATATAGTTATATCTTTTTCTTCATGTTTTTTTCCAACCATTGCAATTTGCACTTCCAATAGTGGAATATATTATTGGTAGGTTAAGGGTCACTATATCTTGTATCAACAATATTTTATGGACATCCACTTTTTCTTATACCTGTGACACATGTTAATCACGTCCAAAAATAGTTAGTTCAATCAATTAGATGATTAATTTTAGAGTTGAATTAACCACAATTTTAATGGTATCTTTGCACACGGTTAACTTGGTGTGACACGAGTGTACGAAAAAGGGTGTAGATGTATCATCATTATTGATATGAGAAAATATTTTCTCATATAAAAAGCCATTTCACCAGCACTATTTTTCCTCAACACCTTCCATCTCTTATCTCTCAATCTCTTCCCCATTCTAAAAAACAATGAAACAAACAACAAACTGTTTCTCACTTTCAAATCCAAACTCTTCAAAACCTCAAAAAACAGAGACAAAGAAACAGAGCAAGGTGAAGAGAAACAGAGACCGCAACAACCACCCTGTTTACCACGGTGTTCGAATGCGAAGCTGGGGCAAATGGGTATCAGAAATCCGCGAACCTCGTAAAAAATCACGAATCTGGCTTGGAACTTACGCTACTCCTGAAATGGCAGCTAGAGCACATGATGTTGCTGCTTTGAGCATAAAGGGTCATTCACCAATTCTTAACTTCCCCGAAATAGCTCACATGCTTCCAAGACCAACTACGTTGTCTCCACGTGATATCCAAGTTGCAGCTGCAGAAGCTGCTGCCATGGTGGAATTTGATTCTCAAATATTGAACTCAACAATCTCACTAAGCTCTAAAGTCTCTGACTCACCTTCATATTCATCAGAGTCTTCAGAGCTATGTGAGATTGTTGAGCTTCCTAATATAGAAGAGAGTTATGACTCGGTTGAGGTGAGAAGTGAGTTTATGTTGATTGACTCAGTTGAAAGTTGGGTGTATCCGCCAGTAGAAAGTTTCTGTGACATGATGCTTGAAGAACAGAGTTTTTTGCTATAAAAAAGAACATAGATTAGTTGTGATATTCAGCAATGCCATATTTGGTTTGGTTTTGTGAAGTTTACATTATTATTATTGTTGGTAATTTTTTCATCTCTTTTATGTTAGTTTGGCTATTTTTTTGTTTCACTTCCATCAGTGTATAATAAGTACCCTTCAACTGAATTTCATCACTCTTTCTTCTGCTCCTTGGTACTACATGATCTACCTTCTTTTCTTTTTCTCAAAGTGTGCAAATATAGTACTTTCTTTCTTTTGGAATTAAGTTAGTAGTTCCTAGGGTAATTTTTTTATATATAAGAAACAATTTACTTATTTTTTTACAATTAAAAGAAACGTGGATTAACTTTTAAATAATTTATTATTTTTTTATTAAAATAATATGGGGACAAAAAATGCAATTAAATTGTTAATGAATATCACAAATCACAATAGTTTTATTCCACTAATTTTTTTTTTTACGGTTGTTGTAAATTTGAATGTTTATTTTCTTGAATTTTGGTCTAATTTTCCACAATGTACTTTTTTTACTTTTTATTCTTATTTTCATATATTTAATTTTTAAAATGCCGTAAATGATAGGTGATTTTGGATGCCAACATAGATGTGATGTTGATGTTTTGCAGAAAGAGTTTGTATATACTAAATCTAAAAAATAAAATCAAAATGAACTTAACCGTGAGAATTTCAGATCAAGTAAATAGAAGTATTCAATTAGTAGTAGAGTTTGTCTAACATGTGCAATATTGCACATGTTAAAGCAACTAAATGTAATAAGTTTTTATTGAAAAACAACAATTATCTATTAAAAAGTTACATATTTAATACAAAATGTACAAGTTTCAATGCAAAGTTACTAGTACTTTAAACTTCTTAATATGTGTAAATTTGCACATGATAAAAAAATCTTTGATATATAAGTCATGATACTCTTCCCCCGAACGAATTAGTATGGAGGGTTAATTTGTTTAATTGGTTTAAACTAAAGAATATGAATTTAAGAGTTTTGGATTCATAGCTAGACTTTAAACTAAAGAATAAGAATTTTGAGGTTTTGGGTTCATAGCTAGACAAAAGTTAAAAGGAAAAATTAATTTAACAACTAATTACTATCATTTATCATTAAAAACAAAAAACACTAATGAGCTAGTCTTTAGGATTGAGTTTTCCTCCTTAGCTTAATTAATCCTAACACAATCTCTTGATTCCTATACATGTTTCATATTCTTTTTATCAAGCATGGTTCAAATATAGTTTCTGAGCTGCCAGGCAGCTGCATCCCATGACTTTTGTTATTCTTATCACATCATTATGCGACAGCAATAATGGTACTTTATGTTACTTCTAATTATTAGTCCTAAGATTCTATTTTAGGAGTCAAGTGGAAAGAAAAACAAAGCTTTTAATTGACTAATGCTAGAAAAGTATCCCTCTTGTGATGCCAAATAAGAGTGCGAAAATCATTTATTCAGTACAGTATACTTATTTGCTTAATAATGCACATGCTTTATGGCTAAGCATGCAAGCAAGTTAAATGGTTGTCTATACGATCAATGAGATTGAATTTAGTCGAAGAGGCTAAACATCTAAACTCTTATGATGTGGTGTATCAAGATTCGAATTTTAACAAAGAAATATCTATACACATTTAGTGTCCTGATAGTGTTTCAAAAATATTACTTCTTTTGATAGAAAAAACTTATTGAGAACAAAAAAAAACCATAGAAATTTAGATTGTTTTTTTGTTTTTTTAGGCAAGACAAACTTAATTCTTTTCACCGGTGATCAAAAGATCAATAAACATGATGCTCTAGCTAATTGACTTGCCTCTAGACAAAGTCCACTTTATGTTTGAAATGTAAGCTAAGATAATTTGCATTGGATATGCTAAGGATAACAATGCATGTCTGTGAGGTCCATACAATCTAGGAGTCATTCCAAATATTAAAAAGAAAAAAATAACACGCCCAGTGGGACTCGAACCCACAATCGCTTGATTAGAAGTCAAGCGCCTTATCCATTAGGCCATGGGCGCTGCTGATGCTGATATTTGAATATTAATAGTATTTGTATTTTCCATTAGGCCAGTTGGACTCGTCTATTGGTATGAACTGAGTGGTCTCGGTTGTAAACGTCATTTTCCAGCTTGTGGGTTGAAACGTAGGAAGAAGATCACAATAAATACAAGTTAAGTTTATACATCACCATTAAGAGGATTGAATGGACTTGATATGGAGCAAAGGTTTTCACTATCCTTTTGCTCCCTTACCCTCGAGCGACATACTTGTTGTCATTTTTGTGACTATATGTAGACAATAAGTCAAATCAACGATTGGGTGAATTTGCGTAACGTTTGCCCAAATAATGGGTAAGATAACTTTTGAGTTGGACTCTGATGCTCATCAGGGTCAGGATAGGCTCAAAGAACACTTACAAAATATTTATAGATCATCCATTAAAGAGGTCATCGCGTCGACAACCGATAGTTGAGTCCATCTGAATCATATCTTTATCAATTGATTCAACTTTCTTTGACGGGTCAATATAGTAACATTGTAAATGAATATAATATGTATAATTATTTAAAGGGGTTTGACCTTAAATTGGATTTCAAAAGTATTTTACGTTATCTTCACATATTCGAGTGATATATGTGATAGTAATCCAGATGTAAAACCAGCTCAGCAAATTAGACGAGGTGGAACATTTTATGTATCAAACTTGTTAATTAAAGCGTTGAGTTGTTATTTTTGTCTTGATTTTAATATATTATGCTTAAATTAAGATTAAGTACCAAATTTAGTTCTTACACAATTTGTTTGCTGCCCAATTTAGTCTTTAACAACACATAATACTCAAATTATTCCCCAGTACAATTTCAATACTTGACACAAATTAGTCTCTCTGTTGATTTAAAATAAAAATGTGAGAGAAATTAATTTGTGTCTTGATTAAAAATTCGTGTTTTAGTTTGAATATTATTTTGAGTAGCAAAAAATTTGTGAGGGACCAAATCAGATCTTTAGTTTTAAATTTAACTAGTTTTAACTCATTTGATTCTTCCATGAAGTGAAAGTCATTTTAACCTCAAATTTATGTGTATATGTGCGTATTATTTTACGATTCAACTATTAAATATAGTATCAATACAAATCTACCAAATACCAATCCAATTCAATTAATTATATAGTATTGATAGTTACATTGATGAAACTAGCAAGAATGCAAGTGAAAGGTAGGTAGGTCATGATGTCTTCACCCGTTAGTTGAAGTTGGGTTAGCTTGATCATGTCATCCTTGTAAGGATTGAATAGGAAACATTTAAGAATGTGTTTATATATGAAGAGAGGAAAAATCATAAACGCTAACACTGCATATATATAGCAAGGACAAAGCCAAAATTGCACTTGCCTTGTTCACTTGTACTTATGATATGGACCACAAAGTAT
Source organism: Medicago ruthenica (assembly GCA_018208015.1). Taxonomy (NCBI): domain Eukaryota; kingdom Viridiplantae; phylum Streptophyta; class Magnoliopsida; order Fabales; family Fabaceae; genus Medicago; species Medicago ruthenica. The sequence continues at coordinate 101,738,685 of CM031372.1, read as the reverse complement.
GTGTTACAGGAGCTTCAGGCTTTTTGGCTTCTTGGCTTATTAAACGACTTCTTTTGTCTGGATATCATGTCATTGGAACAGTTAGAGATTTAGGTAAAATGTATTTTGTGATGACCAAATGTATTTTCACTTTTCACATTTAAATATATTTAACATATGTATGACATTTTTATATATACTTGCAGGTAAGAAGCAGAAAGTTGAACATTTATGGAAGTTGGAAGGAGCAACAGAAAGACTCGAACTAGTCCAAGCTGATTTAATGGAAGAAAATAGCTTCGACAATGCGATCATGGGATGCAAAGGTGTCTTTCACATTGCCTCTCCAGTACTCAATCATATATCAAATGATCCTAAGGTGTGATATTTCATTTATATTAATTATTCATAGGTATCTCTATGTCACAGCCTATAAGCTCATACATTAATCAAAATCTTCACATCATGGAGACTATACATAGTGAAATAAGTGATGATACTTTATTAATCTCTAGTATGATTATCATTTTTTGTCCAAAAAACAGGCAGAAATCTTGGAACCAGCGGTCCAAGGTACGCTAAATGTTTTGCGATCTTGTCGAAAGAATCCAGCCCTTGTTCGAGTTGTGTTAGCGTCATCCTCTTCAGCTGTTAGAGTAAGAGCTGATTTTGATCCAAACATACCAATAGACGAGTCATCTTGGAGCTCATTGGAATTGTGTGAGAAACTCCAGGTACACATTTCCTTAAGTAATCATATATTAATAAGGTTTTGATTAGCATGTACTCAATGAGAAAATGATTTATACATATGAGCAATTATATGTCCCTTTTATAGTATTACTATTACTAGTACTTTTTAAATCATGTTCTCATGTGACAAGATAATGAAATGTAATTCGAGGTACATTTAATTTTTTTTTTATTTTACAAATGGATATAGTTATTAAACTTATGTGACAAACATGTTATTGAATTAAGGCATGGTACCCGATGTCAAAGACACTGGCAGAAAAAGCAGCTTGGGAATATTGCAATGAGAATGGAATAGACTTGGTGACTATTTTACCATCATTCATAATTGGACCTAGCTTGCCAATAGATTTATGTTCCACTGCTTCTGATGTGCTAGGCTTGTTCAAAGGTACATGCACACAAATGTTCTAGGCTTAATTTGATTGATATATTTTGTAAAAATTATATATATTGGTAATTAAACTAACAGGGGAAACTGAGAAATTTCAATGGCATGGAAGGATGGGATATGTTCATATCGATGATGTTGCACTTTGTCACATCCTTCTTTATGAGAACAAAGCCTCTCATGGTAGATACCTTTGCAGTTCAACAATAATGGATAATGATGATTTGGTTGCCATGCTAGCAAATCGTTATCCTGGTTTTCCCATTCCCAAAGGGTTGGTTCATGCTTCCCATTACCTTAGCATAGTTAGTATCTATATACAGATTTAATTTTGTATACATAGACACTATAAAAATAAAATAAAAAAATACACATGCATCAAATCAAATTAGATCACGTAGATATTTGTGGAGATATTTACAAATAAACTTAAGAAAATGGTACTTAATATTATGATTTTATTTGATTGGATATATATGTAAAAAAAAATTACACCATCGATATATAGAAATTAATCACATTACAAATATTGGAAACTAGAAAATGCAAACACAGCTTTTGGAAACTAGAAAATGTAAACACAGCTTAGAAGAAAAGAAAAAACTAATGTGTATATCTTTGTATGATTTATTTGGTTTTTCAGGTTCAAGAAACTAGATAGACCACATTATGAACTAAACACTGGAAAGTTGGAGAGTGTAGGATTCAAGTTTAAATCTGTTGAAGAAATGTTTGATGATTGCTTTGCATCGTTTGTGGAGCAGGGCCATCTCACTCTTCCTCACCAACCCCGTGCTGTGTTATTGTAATCAACTTCTGCCTATGGCTTTACTTCAGATTGTGTTGTATTCTAATTCTCAATGTTTCAAGCACCTTATATAGCAATAAATATTCAACATTAATGGGCATAATCACTTCTCGAACCAAAATAAGAAGACAAAATCACTAATAATATTTTTTTTTTCCAAATATCATGAATTGTTTTGTATGTGTGTTGACATTTTTTATTTTGCACTAACGTTTAGTTCAATGAATGAATTGAGTTATACAAAACAGCGTATAGTTGAATGCACATATTACGTATACATCAATCTAGTATAATTTTTTGGAAAATGCTAACGAGTGCTCTAAGGGCACTTTAACAACCTTAAAACTTCCTCCGGTCATGTATATAAGAAAATTTTCAAAATACTTTTTTATCTTATTTATAAGAAAATGTCACAACTTTTAAGGTGTAGTTATTGTTTAAAAGACTTTTCTACGCCTAATTTAATGTTTGTCTTTTTAATATTTGTGAATGTATTTAATGCTTCACAATTTTTTATGAGGATATAGTTGTAAAAATATTAAAAAAGTTATATTAGTTAATGATTGTATTGGTTTTGATGTTTTTTGTTTTTCTTTTTATAATAATAAGGACCGGAGGGATTAGTAAGTTTTTGTAAGTTTTTATAGAAATTGATGAATTTAATGCATTGGAAATTGAATTAATTGATTTTTTCAATAAACATTTTCTTAATTAAGAATCATTAAAGAGTGCTCTTAGGGCACTCGTTAGCGAGACCCTAATTTTTTTCACAAAAAAAATCTAGTTAGTATAACTAGTTTTACAAAACCCAACTAATCTTTTCAAAATACAAAATTTATGAAACCATGAGAAGCTGAGTTCGATGATTTATAGATGAAACAATTATTGGTTGGTTAACACCAAAAGTACAAAAAAATTCCTTAGAAATAATACATTTTTTTAGGGAGCTTAGAAATAATACACATTAGGTTCAATTTTGTTTTTTCATCCTCTATTCAATGTTGATTTTGGTGCATTCAATTGAAGTTTGAAAACATATTTGTAACTATCACTAATGATTAAAGTCAGTTTAACCCTGAAAAACTAAAATAAAAATAAACCATACCACTAATTGTAGTTTAGAAGTCTTAATCTAACTCGTTTGAACTAGTTCAACTTTCTGAATTTTGAGATACTTTTCCATATAATCTAACGTGTGCAAAGATGTTAAGGAATATTGAATGATTCAAAAGTCAATTTGCAAAAATTCTACACTGCAAGATCACTGGATTTCCAAAATAAAATAAACCCAAAGTTTCTAATTTGTTGATTTTCTTATTAATAAGCAATTAGATAATGAAAACAAAAACATTGGCTTAATTACTGAATTGGTCTCTTAAGTTATTTGTTGGTTACATTTTGGTCTCATAAGTTATTAACGTTACAATTTGGTCCCTTAAGTTAGTCTTCGTTAGCCAAATAAATCCTGACCGTCAAAATTGTTAACCCAATGTCTAAGGTGTATATACATTTCAAGTGGTCCACCAAATACCTCATTAATTTGATTAATATTAACCGTTTGATTTTTTTCTCAAAATGACAATCGTTAGATAACACGTGTCTACTAGATCTAATAGTGCACCACCAACACCTAACATTTTCCCCTTTCTTCATCTTCCTCTCTCTTCATATTCTTCATCATTATCAATCATATTCATACAAACTTCAAACATTTGGCTAACGGAGAGGATTTATTTGGCTAACGGAGACTAACTCAAGGGACCAAATTGTAACGTTAATAACTTATGAGACCAAAATGTAACCAACAAATAACTTAAGGGACCAATTCAGTAGTTAAGCCAAAAACATTTGAAGACAAGTTCTAGGAATTCTGATGCAGAGAATCTCTTTCTATTTAAAATAAATTGTGTGATGTGTACTTTTCTTTTTATATTATTTCTCAAGTTTATTTTCATGACATAGATGAGATTAACAAAAATGATATTTTTAGACCAAGTTTGGCCATAAATTTAAAGTTGTCGATCGTTTCGTACTTTCCTAGCAATTTGGAGAAAATTGTATTAAGCTTCCTCTAAACCAATCATAGTTCATTACAAACTACTTACACAAGAAATTCTAATATGAACCACTTTTCATAAGTTATCGGTCTACCATGGACTAATACTTAAAAAATGTTCAAAACTCCAACAACAACACAGACGCCATCTCTTGGTAGGAGATGTTAATGGTCCTCTTTAATTGATACCAGTTTGATTAAAACAACGGAAAATAAATATGTAGCTTGTATTGAATCAACCTCAATCAAGTCAGTCTCTTAACCGTAAATATGAAAAATATCATAAGTTTTTATTTATGAATAGTTTCATCAACAATCGTTAAATTTTTTGATGATTTTAAGTACCGATCAGTGGTGGACCACTTGTGAAGGTGGTCCACCGAATAACTTACCCCACTAACATGTCTAGAATGAAAGATCAAGGTTGTGATGGTTATGAATTATGAGCATAGTTATATGTGTGTATGTATGTATGTATGTATGTATTGACATCCAAGACGAAAATTTAAGATGATGTTTTTCTGAAGTTCATAGTAGTATTGAAGTAAAATTACTAAATTTAGATTGAATGTTATTTCTAATACGTTTTAGAACTATTTAATAAATTAAAGTGATCAATTTCATTCAAAAAAAATTCAATTGATAACAAAGTCAATCAACTTAATCCTTGTTGAAACAATAAAATTTTCAATAAGATTATTTGTAGTCTTGACGATATAGTATAACAATATGATACCATTTTATTCCGTAGAAGTTTATATTTTTGGAAGTTAAGGCGATTGATTGTCTTGGTGACCTTCCTCTTGAAACGACTCTGAAACTTCTATTTTTATCACACTCTTGAACCCTAGGACCATTGATTAATGGGCATGATCCCCTACCATTCAAACCAATCCAAATTTGTAACAAGAAGCTTCATGGCAATAGCGACATTCATTATGTAGAAACAAATTGACTTTTGGGAGTAAACTCTAAGGAATTTTCCTTGAAAATGTTAATACTATAACTATGATCTTTTTTCATCCAAAAACCAAAACACACGCTCATAACTCATAAGTTAACACTATGATCTTTGTCCCTACTATAATTTCCAAAACATTTCCTAAAAAGTTTAGTACTATAAACTAACCTTCTTATATAAGTGGTCACATTCACAAAGCCTAACTAGTAATTCTCTCAATGCTTAAAAACTAAAAAGGCTTTTAATTCAACCCCAAGAATATGGATCAAGAGTTTTTTAATGCAATTAAGAATAATGACATGACCACATTTTCAAGCCTAGTGAAAGAAAGAGAAGGAATTCTCAACCAGAGAACAGATGATACCTTCAACACTCCATTACACCTAGCTTCCAAGTATGGTTGCATTGAAATGGTGTCTGAAATTGTTAGATTATGCCCTGACATGGTTTCTGCTGAGAATGATAACATGGAGACTCCAATTCATGAGGCTTGCAGACAAGAGAATGTTAAGGTCTTAATGTTGCTTTTAGAAGTCAATCCCACAGCTGCTTGCAAGCTTAATCCTAGTTGTAAAAGTGCTTTTTTTGTGGCTTGCTGCCATGGTCATCTTGACTTGGTGAACCTCTTGTTGAATCTACCTGAGATTGTAGAGCCAGGAGTAGCAGGGTTTGATCAAGCTTGTTTCCTTATTGCTGCATCAAGAGGCCACACAGGTGAGCATAAAGAGTTTTCTTTACTATGCTTGCATGTTTTTTTAACTCTATTATCAACTTTACCTTTTTGAACTTATTTTTTCGTAGTAATGAACTACTATTTAGGGAGATATTAACTTAAGGCAGAAATGTACTTTTTGGTAGGTTGTGTGTTTCGATTGTGCGAGTTAGGTAAACATGTAATCTAATCGATACAATCAGATTACACTGTTAATTAAACGTAAAAATTTTAACGCCTGGAGCCTACGTGGGTATAAGTTGGTGTCAACTTAAGCCACCTAAGCAAGTTGATTGTTGTGTGGCCACTTCAGTTTGCCAAATTGGTTAGGTCAACGTCAACTAAGACTCACATAGCCTATAGGGTTAAAAATTAGATGGCTAATAGACAGCAGAATTTGATTGTAGAAATTGAGATACCTAAGGACTAAAATTGCACAATGTTAATATCTGTGGACCAAAAATGAAATTAAGCTCAACCTTGATCACTAATAATAAGAAGGTGATTGGAAACTCTATAGTTGATGTAAGATATATCCTAAACTGTTGACTGTCTATGCAGATATTGTTAGAGAGTTGTTGAACAGGTGGCCAGATCTTTCTCAAGTCATCGACGAGAATGGAAATTCAGCATTGCATCATGCTTGTAATAAAGGACACAGAGAGACTGTATGGATCCTACTAAAACGCGATTCAAATGTTTCTTTACAATACAACAACAATGGTTATACACCATTGCACCTTGCAGTAATGAACGGAAAAGTCTCGATCCTCGATGATTTTGTGTCAGGAAGTGCTGCATCATTTCATTATCTCACAAGAGAAGAAGAGACAGTATTTCATTTAGCTGTGAGATATGGATGCTATGATGCTCTGGTTTTCTTGGTGCAAGTTTCCAATGGTACAAACCTATTGCACTGCCAAGATAGATATGGCAACAGTGTCTTACATCTTGCAGTTTCAGGCGGTCGCCATAAGGTGAGAAATTGATGTGAGTTCTAAATATATTTAACTAGTGTTTTAACCTGTGCAACATACGAAGAGATAATTTTAGTTTATTTATATCCATGTTACATTTTCTTACTGAAAAGTCAGTAACTGTTGTAATTTGACCGATTGGAATGATGTAAATAACGAAAAATAATAATTAAGATTTTTGAATGTTTACTCGTTTGAAATCATGATAATGCAAGTAAACAATATATCAGGCATCAAATACTGTTTATAGCATATGGCTTTAGTACATATTCTTTCTCAATTTTATTTTGTTCAATAGCTAAGGATTATTTATGGTTATGGTTTTATGATCATTGTAGATGACAGATTTCTTGATCAACAAGACAAAGCTGGATATTAATACTAGGAATAGTGAAGGGATGACAGCACTTGACATTCTTGATCAGGCTAAGGATAGTGTAGAAAATAGGCAACTACAAGCCATATTTATCAGAGCTGGTGGTAAAAGAAGCATCCAATCTTCCTCGTATTCACTTGAACTAGATAAGAACAATTCTCCCTCACCAGCATATAGGCTTTCTCCATCGCGAAGGTATATCCCTAATGAAATGGAAGTGCTAACTGAAATGGTTTCTTATGGTTGTATAAGCCCTCCACCAGTTAGCAAAAGCTCTGATTCTAGATCGCCACAGCCTCAAGTAAGTGAGAGATTTGAGAATGGAACCTATAATCCATACTACTTCTCACCAACAAATTTGGTGAAACAAAAGCATCATCATAACAAAGGAAAAATTGAAAATGTGAATCATACTAAGAGGAAACACTATCATGAGATGCACAAAGAGGCATTACTAAATGCAAGAAACACTGTTGTATTAGTGGCTGTTTTGATTGCCACTGTAACTTTTGCTGCTGGTATTAGTCCACCTGGTGGTGTGTACCAAGAAGGACCAATGAGAGGCAAATCAATGGTTGGTAGAACATCAGCTTTTAAGGTATTTGCAATAAGCAATAACATAGCACTCTTCACCTCTTTATCTGTAGTTATTGTTCTTGTTAGTATCATTCCATTTAGAAGAAAAACACAAACATTATTGTTGATCATTGCTCACAAAGTTATGTGGGTAGCTGTGGCCTTCATGGCAACTGGCTATGTTGCAGCTACATGGGTGATTTTGCCACATAATCAAGGGATGCAGTGGCTATCTGTTGTGCTACTAGCACTTGGTGGTGGCTCCCTAGGCACAATCTTCATTGGTCTTAGTGTGATGCTGGTTGAACACTGGCTTAGGAAATCCAAGTGGAGAAAGAAAAGAAAGGAAAGTGGGGATGGAGCTACTGAATCAGATAAGGAAAGTGAAAATTCAGATTTTCAAAGCTCTTATCTACAGGGTTATCATTCATATTGATTATTTTTTTGGCTACTAAACTGAAAATATTATGTGCTATGTGTAAAAAATTTGTACATTAATATCAATGTTAGTTATGTATATTTTAAAATATTTCCTACAACTATTTCACAAGCCAGAATCTGACAGAACAAATTCTAGCATGTTATACACACATACTCTAAACCAGTATCTGCATATCTTATCGTGATCTTTTACCAAATTAATCTTACCTTCTCCATTTTTAAGCATTCAAAATTTGTTTTAATTGAAGGCGCTCTAAGTTTTTGAGAGATTATTATTAGTGACAATAATGTTTAGGGCACTAGTTTTACCTTTTCCTATTCTTCAAATTCATTTGGTGCGGATTTTTTCTGTGGACCAATGTAATCTTGAATGTTGAATTTTTTGGAGTTGCTATACCTCATATGTAGGATTGAAAATTTTACAATTAAGTAGAAACGTCGAAAGCTGGCCCATCTTAGCATTCTAACCAATTTAAGTTTAAATGGTAATAAATTTTTACGTTTACAAGATCCAGAAATCGAACCCTTTGACCACTTGATTAATGGCCATTGTTCCTTACCATTCTAACCAATTTAAGTTCGTTGCTACTAAGAATCTTCTTGGCAACGGTGACATTGATTATGTGGAAATAAATTGACTTTTGAGGCATTGGCACCTGACTTTTGAGGCGTCGGCACCTGACTTTTGAGGCATTGACGCCTAACTTTTGAGGACTTTTCCTTTGAAGATATTAAGGCATTGGAACCTGACTTTTGAGGTGTTTTCCTTGAAGATGTTAAGGTGTTGGCACCTGACTTTTGTGGCGTTTTCCTTGTAGATGTTTAAGCCCAACTAGTTATTCTCTCATTGCCTGAAAAGGCTTTCAATTCAACCCCAAGAAAATGGATCAAGAGTTTTTTTATGCAATTAAGAAAAATGACATGACCCTATTTTCAAGCATAGTGAAAGATAGAGAAGGAATTCTCAACCAGAAAACAGATGATACCTTCAGCACTCCATTACACCTTGCTTCCAAGTATGGTTGCATTGAAATGGTGTCTGAGATTGTTAGATTATGCCCTGACATGGTTTCTGCTGAGAATAAAAACATGGAGACTCCAATTCACGAGGCTTGTAGACAAGAGAATGTCAAGGTTTTGATGTTGCTGCTGGAAGTCAATCCAACAGCTGCTTGCAAGCTTAATCCTGAGAAAATGGTCATCTTGACTTGGTGAACCTCTTGTTGAATCTATCTGAGATTGTGGGGCAAGAAGTAGCAGGGTTTGATCAAGCTTGTTTCCATGTTGCTGCAGTAAGAAGGCACACAGGTGGGAAGAAAGAGTTTTATTCACTATGTTCGCATGCTTTTTGAACAATATTTTTCAAGGAGTATTGAACTTATAATTTAACCTTAGGAGATATTAATTCAAGGCTGAATTTTGCTTTTGGTAGGTTGTGTTTCAATTGAGAAAATAAGGTAAACAGGTATTCTAAATTTTACAATTAGATTCCTCTGTTAATTAAACGTCAAATTTTTAATTCCTAGAGCCTAAGTTGTCTAAGTTGGCGCCAACTTATTCTGGCTAAGCAAGCTTCAAGTAAGACTCATGTTGACCACATAGACTATAGCGTTAAAAATAGTAGACGATTAATAGATAGAGGAATTTGATTGTAACAATTGACATACCAAGAGGACACAATTTGCACAATTTGGAACCTAAGGACTAAAATGGCACAATCTTAATATCTCTGGACAGAAGTGAAATTAAGCTTAATTTAATCACTAATAATAAGAAGGTGATGGATTGAAAATCTTATATAGCTGATGTAAGTTATCTCCTAAATGGTTGATTGTCTATGCAGATGTTGTTAGAGAGCTGTTGAGCAAGTGGCCAGATCTTATTCAAGTGATTGACGAGAAAGGGAATACAGCATTGCATCATGCTTGTTATAAAGGACATTTTGAGATTGTATGGATCCTACTAAGTCGCGATTCAAATATTGCTTTACAATACAACAACAATGGTTATACACCATTGCATCTTGCAGTGATTAAGGGGAAAGTCTCAACCCTCGACTATTTTGTGGTAGTAAGTACTGCATACTTTCACTATCCCACGAGAGAAGAAGAGACGGTACTTCATCTAGCTGTGAGATATGGATGTTATGATGCTTTGGTTTTCTTGGTGAGAGTTGCCTATGGTACAAATCTAGTGCACAGACAAGATAAATATGGCAACACTGTCTTACATCTTGCAGTTTCAGGCGGTCGCCATAAGGTGAGAAATTTGTGTGAGCTCTGAATATATTTAACTAGTGTTTTAATCTGTGCAACGTACGGGGAGATAACTTTAGTTTAATTATATCCATATTGCATTTTCTTATTGAAAAGTAGTAACTGTTGTAATTTGAGAGCATTGAAATGATTTAAACATTGAAAAGTAACATTTAAGATTTTTCTAATGTTTGTTGTTTTGAAATCATGACAAATGCAAGTAAACAGTATATCAGGCATCACCTTTTTGTCTGTAGTATCTGGCTTTAGTACTTAACCTCTTTTAATATTATTCAATTCAATAGTTATGATATGGTTCTATAGTCTTTGTAGATGACAGATTTCTTGATCAGCAGGACAAAAGTGGATATTAATACTAGGAATGATGAAGGGCTCACAGCACTTGATATTCTTGATCAGAGTATGGACAGTGCAGAAAATAGACAACTACAAGCCACATTTATCAGAGATGGTGGTAAAAGAAGCACCCAATCTTCTTCTTTTTCACTTGAACTAGACAACACCAATTCTCCCTCACCAACATCTAGGCTTTCTTCGTCGCGAAGGTATATACCGAAGGAAATGGAAGTGCTTACGGAAATGGTTTCTTATGATTGTACAAGCCCTCCACCGTTTAGCAAATGCACTGAATCTACATCACCTCAGCCTCATGTAAGTGAGAGATTTGAGAATGGAACCTATAATCCATATTACTACGCATCACCAACTAATTTAGTGAAACAAAAGAATCATCATAACAAAGGAAAAATTGGAAATGTGAATCATACTAAGAGGAAAAACTATCATGAGATGCACAAAGAGGCATTACTAAATGCAAGAAACACCATTGTATTAGTGGCTGTTTTGATTGCCACTGTAACTTTTGCTGCTGGTATTAATCCACCTGGTGGTGTGTACCAAGAAGGACCAATGAAAGGTATATCAATGGTCGGTGAAACATCAGCTTTTAAGGTATTTGCAATAAGCAATATCATAGCACTCTTTACCTCTTTATCTGTAGTCATTGTTCTTGTTAGTATCATTCCATTTAGAAGAAAATCACAAACAATACTGCTGATCATTGCTCACAAGGTTATGTGGGTAGCTGTGGCATTTATGGCAACTGGCTATGTTGCAGCTACATGGGTGATTTTGCCACATAATCAACAGATGCAATGGCTATCTGTTGTGCTACTAGCACTTGGTGGTGGCTCTTTAGGCACAATATTCATTAGTCTTAGTGTGATGCTTGTTCAACACTGGCTTAGGAAATCCAAGTGGAGAAAGAAAAGAAAGGAAAGTGGGGATGAAACTGCTGAATCAGATAAGGAAAGTGAAGATTCAGATTTTCAAAGCTCTTATCCACAGGGTTATCACTCATATTGATTAATTTGTTGGCTCCTAAAATGAAAATATTATGTATTATGTGTAGAAAATTTGTACATTAATATCACTTCTGCAAGAATGTTAGTTATGTATATTGCAAAATGTTTTCTAAAACTGTTTGACAAGCCAAAATCAGGCAGAACAAATTCTAGCACAGTAACACAGAAAATGAGGATAATGATATTACACACACAAACTCGAAAGTCTAAACCATTATACATATATCTTATCAGCGATCTTTAAGCGTTCATAATTTGATTTTACTGAAGATGATATCAGTTTGAGAGATTATATCAGTGCCAACGATGTTTTTTTGGCATAATGTATATAGCGTGAATTATGTACTTTGAATGTTGAATTGTTTGTAGTTGCATATGCCTCACAGAATGGAAAATTCGGCGAATGTGTTAGTTAGATATTAATTAGAATTAGTTTATGTATCTAATAGATTAAGTAGAAACGCCGAAAGCTGATCAATTTGTCTTAGGAACACATAATATAAAAACTAATGCAATGCTTCAACCCAAAGAGAGAAAGTCATGATTTGAACATGAATAGTTCAATACAATACAAAAACCATAATGAAATCAAATTGATCCTAGACTAGTAGAAATAGGAAAAAAAAATTCAAATGCTACTACCTAAACAACTAAAATTTCATAAGAATCAACAAAAGAAAAACAACTAGTTAACAACCATAACAAGACACTTAGAGTGCTAACGTCATCACAATTCCAAATGTGACCAATGTAGACATAAAACTTGAAGTAACCACCATGGAGGAGGATGAAGCCTCTAAGGAATCAGAAGAATAAGGCAAATTTGCAGGAGCCATGATCGGTGATGAACCTTCTGGTGGATTCGAAATGGTGGTTGGTGGAGATGCTGGAATTGGATGTGGCGCCATAACTTCGACAAGCAACTTTTGACCATGGCTGCAATGCTCATCAGTTCCACTTATGAAGTAGAAAGGTCCAGATCTGTCAAGATTAAGAGTGCTCTTTCCATTGGTAAAAGTAGTGATAGGTTGACTTGCATCACAAGTAAAGTAATCAAACTTCTCCACAGTAAGAACTGAATCATTCTCGTACTCAAAAACTGCATAAACAAAAATGTAAATCATAACTTGGGCTGCAAGAAAAAGAAATGAAGTGAATAATGAATTAAAAAGCATTATATATACCGAGAGAATCTCCGATTTGGAATCGGTTTCTTTCAGCCCATTGAGTGTAAAAAGCAGTGTTGTTTGGATCAGGTTCACGCCAACCTAAACGACCACCGACTTGGAATTGTCTTGCAGATTGAACACAGGTAAAAGTAGTGGCAGCCAAGAAAAGGATAAAGCAATTGAATATAAAGGATGACATGTTTCTTTGTTTGTTTGTGTTGTGCTGCTAAGTACGGAGTATATTTTTCAGAAGAGCAATGAATGAATGTAACTTGTAACCGAGAGGAAAACATAGTATATATAGAGGGAAAGTGGGTGAAGTTTAGTGGGAAGTTATTATCATGCATATGGTCGTGTGTGTAGTGAGTGATAGCGGTTATTGGTTTGTAGAGATTAAGGATGAACAAGAAGTGAAGTTCGTGTGTTAATTTTGAAACCAGCTTGTGACATGTTGGATTCACTTCGGACAACTAATCCAAACCGTTACTTCATTATCATCATCTACTCTCAATTTGGTATTTTTTTGAATCCTACTTACAAAATAAATCAAAAAGTTCTTTTTTTAAAGGAAAATAAATAAATAAATAAATTTAGTAGTTTGATCTTAATCCATCTAAGATATGCATAATTGAATGCATGCCTAAAGTATTTTAAATTGAAACCGAGAAAAAAATGTAATAATTCAATCATATTTTTTTAAGGGATAATAATTCAATCATATATCATCATATAATTGTTTGTTGAAATATTTTAGACAGTAAAAAATTACATGTATTTATTTTTTGGGAGATCAAATATTGGTTATTAAACTCAAAATAGAATATATGAAACATTTAACCCTCAAAAAAAAATTATATGAAACATTTAATTATAATATTTATCAACTTGTAAAAAAAAGTATAATATTTATCAAGTGTATTTTTTTAGGGGTTTTTCTTTTAGTTCTTTTGAGGGGTTTTATCAAGTGTATTTTGTTCTCCTCAAAATAATCAAGTGTATTTTGTGAAAGAAAAAAGCTATTGTCATTTCTTTTGTCAAAAGTTATTGCATTTTTTTATCAAGTATAGAATTCCTTCTGTTTATTGCTTTTTTGACAGAAAAAATAAGTTTTACTATTTATTGATAATTTTCGGCAACAACCAGTTATTGTTATTCTATTGAATATAATAATATATTAAATATCATACGACATTTATTTTATTTCACAAAATTCTAAATATCAAATACTCCTAACGAACTATTTAATTTTAGGTAGAATTAATTATTCATATATATATTATTTAAATACTTTAAAAAATAATTTAAATTGTGTAAATCATGAAAAATAAGTGAACTTGAGGTAATTTATGGAAATTCAATGTTATTAAAAAGATGTTATAAAAGTTGAATTAATAAATATCTATTAAAAGTACCCAAAAAATACATAAATTAAAATAATTATGTGGATTTTGTATGCCATACAGTTAATAAAGGTGATAATACTTTTTTTTTCTGGAGAGGAGGCGATAATACTTATTGGAGAAAGTTATATCTAATTTATTAAATATATATTTGGCAATAGTTAATAAGAATGTCTAGTGTTATCTTCCACCCTTACCTAGTTAGCAAATGCAGAAGATCTAAAATAATGTCTGTATTAAGGTTGTGTAGGTATGTAAAGAAAGAATAAAATACAACAATACCAACCCATAACCCTAAATTTATTTATTTTATCAAAAAAAAACATAATACAACAATAACCCTCTCAAAAAAAAATAATAATAATAAGGTACATCAAATATGCATAGAATAGAAAATTCCCAAAATTGGTGGGGCACTTGCCCTTATGATTTGTCCATTTCCTCTCCATTACTAGCTATTTCTTGTAGTTCTCTACGTTTGGCATCCCTTATGTCAAGTATGCTAATAGGAATTGGCTTTGTGTGGCCATGCAATTGTACAAGACGAACAATGTCTTCTTTGGTTAAGGTTTTCTTCTCAACAAGTTCATTCACCAATGCATCCATCAGTGTTTTATTTTGCTGCAGGATCTGATAACATGCAAAACAAAGTGATCAAATTTTAATCAATAATAATCATTCATGTGAAACAGAGTTGTGACATTGAATCCAATCAAGAGTCATCATCAAGTTTTTTAATCCTTCACTGAAACTGAACTATATAACATACATACCTCTTTTGCACGTTCATAGCAAAGGTTGAGAATCTTCATTGCTTCCAAATCAATTTCCTGACAATACAATGCAATGTTTGCACATGTTATCATTGCCATATATAAGTATTATTATTCTGTATCTCCTATGGGTCTACATTAGTTTAACTTGTTTTTTCGAGATATACTGCAAGGAGTTCTAGTTTTGGCATTTTAGATGCAAGTGTAACTTAGGCCGAAGCTGAAACAAGAAACAAGATGAGAAAACAAAACTTGAGACAGAGTACGTACATTAATTCGGTCTGTAACCCAGAAATTGGATACTCCACGATACTTATCAGAAAGCCCGCCAATCATATACATTCTTGCTGCAACCCTAGCATTGTCTGCAGTTTCAGCCCATATCGTACTCAACTGAAATATTGCAAATCAATGGTAATAAGAAAATCAATGAAGAACTTAGAAAGCCATTCCCCTGGCCAGTTCATAACTATGCTGTATTTTCATTCTTTTTTATAACAAATTTCCCAGACATGTAATTGTAATCCCACTTATTTTAATATAATGTCCCTAGAAATATCATATTCTTGCCATTCATCAAAGCTAGTTAACAAATACCTTAAAACACACATAATGTTAAAATTGAGTTTTGCTCACTGCATTACGTGTATGTTCTGCAACTGTATTCAGGAACTAGAGTCGGGAATTTATAGTTAGCAAGTAGAAAGATTCTCTTACCTGATCTTTCCCAAACCACATTTCATCAGCTGCACGGGGTGCGAGTTGAACAGTAATATGATCAAAGAGGGATTGCCGACTGCATGATATTAGTAGTTACAAGAAAATAATATGGGAGACACTAAACATAGTTTGTAATGCAATCGGATTAAGCAGTAATTTAAATCAAATGAATATGAAGGCAACATAGAGCCTTTGCAAACATTATCCTTGACTAATGCTAAAAATACAGACAAACATTTCATTCAGAGGGCATTCACCAACAGCTTATATTTATTTAAAATAAAGGTGCAAAGGCTTAATTAAAGAATCCATACGTGAGCATTCCATCATTAAATTTTATGGACTCCAGCATCGTCCGAACATATCCCAATTCCCTACCAGCTCTAGGAGCAATTGTGATCTACAACAAAGCAATAAAAGGCTAAAATGTTTTAGTTCCTTGCCAATAGCAGTCAGATGATGAATATTAAGAGGACAAAGTAAACAGAAAATTAATAAACCCAATAACAATTTATTTCAAATGCATGTGGTGTCCATACATATTCGATATTGTCGAAATAAGGCAAGTTCATAGCCGCAACAGCCATTGCTGCTTCATTTATAGCTACTTGTTCCCATTTCTCTTTGCTTCGCTCCTTTCTATCTAGCATTCCTCTCTCTTCCATTTGAGCAGCTTGTAATAAATCATCGGTGGTAACCTGCAACAGTAAAACACAGAAATGAAGAACTGCCAGCTACCATGTATTGAAATTAGTGTTATAAAACGCAGACTGGTCCGACTAATTTAACCGAAAATCAGACCCATAACCGATCCGGTTCACATATCAGATTGTATATGCATTTAAACCAGTAATGACACCATTAACCCAGTTTTGTACAGGCTAAAAATGAACCAATGACTCGGTTTTCAAATTTTTCGTGGATTCCATCACTGTGTCTACCTATGACTGCATGCTATCCCTTGTCACTGCACCTTGTCTCACGTCAGTCACGCTGTCTCATATGCAAGGCAGTGATGGATGTGCATGTGCTATGCACATGAATTGAATGGCCATTTGCAAGCTTAATCCTATTATGCAAAAAGGGCATTTTCCAAGATCAAACCCCAGGCAATGAGTGTGCCATAAGAATATAGGATAGCCTTGCCACTCCGCCAGATGGGTTTTGAGTAGGTTGTTTACATACAAATTATTTATAACCTTGATAAAAAAATGTATAAATTTCAAACAGACTGGTTCATGCGGTTCAACTAGTGACCTACTGATTTGACCAGTGATCCACTAACCCGGTTAGAGTTTTATAACATTGACTGAAACTAGTAAAGCCTTTTCTTATCATGGGACCATAGAAACTGCTGACATCCACTATCAACTTTTAAGCATTGCAAAGTGAATGAACAACTCATGCAATAAATAAAGCACTTCTGGTTGGATAAACAGGCCTTTTATTTGCATGCTTGATTTTAGAAAACGATAAGGATTGAATGCAGCGTGCCATACAAGATACATCAAAGAAAACGTCAGCTGCCTATAAGGCAATATTCCCTCCGGTCCCCATTATAAGAGAAAGTTCATTTTTTAGGTTCATTCAATAAATGATGTATCTAGTTCTTAATATAGACTAGATACGTCATTTATTGAATGAATCTAAAAAGTGAACTTTCTCTTATAATAGAGATCGGAGTAGTACCTGAATAATAACTATCTGGCAAAGACAATTACTGGACATCACGGATTTATTACCTCAGTCCTCGAATCCCGCATCATATTGATGGCAGCAACCTCAACTATGTTGGCTAGCTCCGCACCAACCATTCCATCAGTCATACTAGCAACAATTTCATAGTCTACATCTTCAGCAATTGGCTTTTTACGAGCATGGACCTATCACGTAACCAGGAAAAAAATGAATATACATGCTACATTTGGTGCCATTAGTCACAAATCCACAACTAACAATACTTTCCAGATCACAAAGCAAAACTGAATCTTAAAGCTGACTTGTAATGTAAGTGAAATACGATAGAATGCTACCTTTAGAATTTCAATGCGGCCAATGAAACCGGGTTTGGGGATAAAGATTTTCCGATCAAACCGGCCAGGTCTTACAAGTGCTGGATCCAGAATGTCTGGTCGATTTGTGGAGGCAATTGTGATCACCTCCCCTCTTCCTTCAAATCCATCTAAGCACACCAGGAGCTGGAGCATTCAGCCAACAGGAAACATCAACCAAAATGCACACGAAAGTTTACTTATAGGAAGCAATTGGAAAGTTCAGAAGTGTCATGGCTAACCTGATTAAGAGTAGCATCACGTTCCTGTCCACCTGAACCTTTAATCAAGCCACGCTTCCTTCCTACAGCATCAAGCTCATCAATGAAGACAACAGAAGGAGCCTGAAAGCATAATATAAAATGTTTTCCAATTAGATGTAAAACACTGAAGCTTGATACAAGTGATGATTAGTATATGTAGTCTGATCAAAAAGATAGGGTGCCGATCAGCTTGAAACAAATAAAATGAGGAATAACAGAATGTGACATGTGTAGATGCCATTTGACAAAAGAAGTTAATTAGTGGAAATAGGTTGCAAGAACCAAAGTACCAAACTCTTATAATTTGAGTTTAAACAAATAAAAAAAATGTGAGAGTGCAATGGAAAAGCTAAAAATATACACACATTTTCTCTGGCTTCTTGGTAAAGTGATCGAACACGAGAAGCCCCAACACCAACGTATATTTCGACAAACTGTGAAGCAGAAATAGAGAAGAAATTAACCCCTGCCTCACCAGCCACAGCTTTTGCCAGCAATGTCTTTCCCACTCCAGGGGGGCCACAAAGAAGTATGCCACCTGATTAAGTGACCAGTTTAATCTTCATTTAGTCAAGTTCAAATCACTCTTTCAATATTGAATGTTTCTTTTTCCGATATATAAATGAAAAACTTTGTAACTACAAAAAATATTATCAAACATTTCTGCAATCACAGCATTGCCAAAACGCTAGAGATAGAAAACTAAAACTGTCCTACGAAAAAAAAATTCATAGAAAAAGTTTTCCTTTAGGCTAAAACAGTTCTAATTATTCTGTCAAATGGTTAGTCAAGAGTTAAGGTAAATGAAGTGAGACCTGGGATTTTCACTCCTCTCCTTCGGTACATCTCTCCATGAGTGAAGAACTTGACAATCTCCTCAAGTTCAAGTCGTATTTTACCGAGACCAGCAACATCAGTAAACTTCACATCCACACCTCTCTCAAGATACTGAGGAAGCCTTCTATTCTGTGCTCTTCGAACCCGTGCCCCAGATTTCATAAACTCCTTTGTCATTTTCAAATAAGGATTCTCCTCTCCTTCTTTCACCGGCTCACTCTCATCCTCATCACCGCCAGCTTCACTCCACCCCATCTCGGCTTCCAACTCCCTCATCTTCTTTCTCTCTTCTGCGTCAGCTTTCTGAATCTTAACCCTATCTTCATAATCCTTCTTCTGCTTCTTATAGCTAACCACCACAGTCCTATAAAAAATAAAGAAAAAAAACACTCCAAGTCCATTAATCGCCATTTTATCCTTCGACATACGAGTCCAAAGAGTAGCATTAAAAAACGCATTGGTCTTAACATCAACCATTTTTTCCTTATACTCTTTCCTCCTTCTCATTCTCTTTTCTCTCTCCTCCTCTCTCTTCTTATTCGTCTCATTCCTCTCAATCATCTCCCTCTCCTTCATCTTACTCGCCGCTTCCTCTTTCTTCTGCCTCTGCAACTGCATCCTAGCTTCCCTCAACTCCAACTCCTTCTTCGACTTTTCCTTTGACTGAAACCTATTAACAAACTCAACCAAAGGCTTGTGAAATGGCAGAGACAACCAAATCCTCGCCAATACCGAAAGCGGCATCTCTGGAACCTTAACAAGTGGTGAATATGCATTCACACACAAATTCTCAATCTTTAACTCATCCCATAAACCCCAAAATTTTCTATCACTTTCAACATTTGGCAACACTGTTCTCAACACTCTAGAATCCTCCAAAACAACCAATACTGCAACAGCACGTTCCCTCAATTCCACGGCACTAGGTTTCACTATATGTTTGAGCATACCCAAATTCTTCAATTCAGCTATTTCTGTATAAGGTATGCGTTCTGAAACAATGGGTAATCCTTCAATCCATGATTTCACCTCCTCTATTGATAAAGCTTCAACCTTTTTGGTTGAAGCTTTTCTGGGTGCTCGTTTTTTTCCAGCTGCAGTGACGGCAGTGGCGGGTTGTGGGAGTAAAGCGGAGATAACAGTGAGGGTTACGGTGAGTTTGAGGAAATTGAGGTTGTTAAAGTTGGGATTTTTTTGGTTTTTTTCGTCATTTTCAGATTCTGGGGTTTGAATTTGTGATGAGATTGAACGGAATTTGGAGGGTTTTGGGAATTTTTTGAATTTTGGGCTTAGGAATTTTGATGATGAAGATGAAGGTGGAAAATGAACAAGGCAATGTGAAGACATAGAAATGAAGTTGATGTGATGAAAAAGATAAGGTAATGTTATGGTTTCATGTTATGTTGGTGAAGCTATTGGCATTGATGATGATGAAGATTTTAGTGGAATTTGAGGAACATGAAGCTGAAGAAGTAGTAGTAGTTCAGTTCACAGTTGAAGGAATAGTGTACTTTCGGTGGATAACTGTATTTTTTCTTTCTTTCTCACATGGATAAGCACTCTTTGAGACCTTTAAATGGTATTTTTTTTTAAATTTTTGTAATCAATATATTAGAAATTGAAATATTTGACTTTTTATAGAATAATTTCTTCTTTTGGAATGCTTAAAGAGTGTTTCGGAGACACTCGTTAACAAGACTCTTGTATTTGGATTGATGCATGAACTTTTGGTTTACTTGTAGTATTAGTAATGAATTGAATTTATGGAAGATGAACAAATTTAGTGCATTGAAAAACATGATCCTTTTATAGGTTAAAATAATTTTAATTCTAAAATGTTTTCATCAATATCTAGGTTGCATGATTTGATTTGATTTAGTGACATGTGTAAAATAATTTTACAATATATTTCCTATATTTTTTATTTTTTGATGTTTTAGTTCTTGGCATAAGTCTTAAAGAGTAATTAAAACATAGAAATATTTGTATGTTTTGAACTAAAATGTCTTTATTTATAATTAATTCACATGTGATAAGGCAAAGATCACACCTTCTTTAATAGTTTTATGGTGAGTTTTCCAACAAAGGTAAATGTGGAAGAAAAAAATATTAAATATATTAAAACATCAAATATTTTGGAATATAGTTGAAGTTCTAAAACATCAAAAGAAAAAAAATGGTGGAGTAAATAAAAATTAAATTCATCAAAAAAAAAAGTTGAATCGTTATTTCACCCTTTAAAATTTTTGGAGTCGGGTAATTATCTCCTGAATTTTTTCAAAAAAGCAAATAAAGCGAATTATATGGGTAACCCGATCGTTTTATTAGTTTTCTCTATTGATGAGTGTGCTGTTGAGGATCATCTTCGTTTCACTTTTCTTTTACCTTTTTCAAGGCTTCATGCTGTATTATTTTTAAAATTGAATCTCTTTTTGAATATTTTCTTTGAGGGCAGTGAAGAAACTCGTAAGGTTCATTGGGTTCATTGGAATAATGTTTGTTTATATAGAAGTAAAGGAGGATTAGGAGTTCCAAGGGTAAGGGAAGTTAATTTCTCTCTTTTAAAAAAGTGATGTTGGAGATTTAGGGTTTCTCTAAATGTGTCTCTCTTCGCTTGATGATTGTTTAAGGATAGACTCCCTACAAAATCCAACTTAGTTTGTTGTGGAATCATCAACCCGAATTCATCTAGTTGTTCGGGTGGATGTGAATGCAAAGAAAACTCCCAAAACTTGTTTGACCACCAACATTTTTTTTTGACAAAAATAATATATTCATTCATTTAAATTGATGGAGTACATTGATGTAATACAAATTCAAAGTCGTTAAAAACAAAAATGATGAATTTGTGAACAAATTCACAATATCCTTGTTAATAGCATAAAACGGCAGGTAAGTCTCCGGAATACACATGTCTCTGAATCTGCAATGTTGACGACGCCAAAGTCATTGATTGGATTTGCACTTGGATCAAAGATAATCTTTCAACCTTAATCAAATAAACACCACACTAATACGGGAAATCATAAATAATCCAAAATGTGTCAATTTATATACTATAATTCGTCTTTGAAATGGATTATATTATCCGAACTATTATTAAGGTTTTCAAATTATATTTTTTGAATCATATGTTTATAAATTTTGGACAAATTTGAGCAAATTCTGTTTTTTTTTAGAATTTTTAGGGAGTTCAGATTATATAATTCAAAAACCCCTGTAAAGCATTTGAATTATATAATCTGCACACGAGTATTTTCGAAATTTCATAGGCGGCATGAGGAGAGAGTACGGTGGAAAAAAGAAATTGCCTTAAATGAGCTTCAAACCTTCAAGACATGCCCGAACTCAATATTAAACCCAGTCTTTGTTTGAAGCATTCAAAAGAAGTATTCTGTCCAAAATATAAAGCCATGAAATAAATTTACATGAAAGATTGTTTCAAATAATTTATCGTTTTGCCATTAAAATTAGTAGTAAGTAACTTCCAAGCTCAAATAATTGTTTGTCTCAACGTTTTAAGGGCATACACGTTTTTCTGATGTGAAATGAATATCAAAATCTCAAGTGCATAAACAAAAGGTGATTTCTCAATTTGTCCCCTTAGGAGATGTTCAAATCTGTCAAAATGCACTACCGGATGCTTTTGGTAAAGCCCGTGTCTTAGGGGATTGGCTGACCAATCATCCAAACAAAAACAACAATCCAAGTGAGAGGAATTACATCACTCGAACAAATAAACATTACACTCATTTTATGTCCAAGTCTCAAGTGTCAGCACAATGAGCAGATTTTACATAAACATCGATCAACCTGTATCCATATATTACGATCACATTTCTCAAAACATGTGACCACCATCATAGCCATTCATAAGATTGCAGTGTTAAGAATTAAGATGCCACAAGATTCAATCAAGAGTAAATATTCCAGCTCAAATCCAATGAACAATAAACGCCGAACCTCTTCAGAGGGTATGAATAACTGAGAGTAAAATATTGCTTATAATAAAACAGGATGCTACAGTTTGATTCACCAAAACAGATAATCTAGACTCCAAACATCAAGTCCATGATCTTGGATGCCAACGATTTTGTTGGGGAAGCAATGGTACCTCCAGTCTGCCTTGTAGTTGCATTGCCATTCTGCAGATAATATGGCCGAGAAGGAGCTTTTGAGGTGGTTACTTCTGAGTTTCTAGCAGAGGGTAGAGGTAAGGGCATAAATCCTTGATTGTTAAGCCTTTCGGTCAACGCTTGACGTTGCATGGGATCCAAGGGTTTCACGCCAATAATTAGGACTCCATTAATTTGTATTCCATTCTTGTTGAGAGCATTTTGTGCAGCAGATCGATTCTGCATCACCAAGAAATTTATTTAGTAGTGCATAGGCTAATATCAGGGTGGTTAACAAACAGCAACTAAAAAACCACTTCAAAATAGCAAGGCATGGAAAGAAAAATAATTTTAAAAGAAAAAACATTGGGAATATTGATAAAAGGACTATGACAACGATGTCAAAATATCTGGATGGATGGTCTTGGATTGTCACACAAGATACGGCCATTGATTTATAAAGAAAAATTTAATCATAGTATTCAAGCAAGAGGAAGATTGCAAACCTGATACAAAATGTGCATCCAATTAGCATCTCTAGGGCCAGAAACATGTTTCAAAATTTCACCACATTTTTCAAACTCCCTTAAAACCAAATTAGTATCATTTGGAGAAAATCTGCACAGAAGGAGCATTTTTAGAAGCATGTACATTGGTATATATAATAATCATATATACTCTGGAATGGGCATATAATTTACTGAATCGGTGAGGAATCGCTCAGCACAATGAATAATCTATATCTAAAGTTTAGTCCTTCATATGTGACACTACATAAATAGAGTAACAGATTATATGACAGCTAAACAAGTAAAAACACAATATATTCACCACTAAATAGATTACATCCTCTCTAAAAAGGAGGTAGCTTCCAACAAATACAAATATAAAGCGATATTTTTAGTTTATCGATTTCACATCTCAAACGTAGCTGCAAAAAGTTTAATAGGCGTAATCAAAGATATTCAAGAGCATATTCTCCAAAAGCTTCACAAGATTATACATTAAAAAATAAAAGGTTGCCCTCGGAAACAATACACATTGATCGTCAGTTAGGCAAGAAAAATGGGTATATTAATAAAATCATTTTGTATCTGTTGATAGGGCAATTTGTATTTTGTAAGAAAAAGGTGTGTCAAAGAGCTTTAGAAATAATGATTTATTTAATCCATTCAATATGATAATAATATACAAACACAAAAGTAACATAAATCCAAAAAAAATAAACTACCGTCCCAAAAAGTGTTTAAACAAAAAAAAATCTAAACCATTTTAGCGGACATTTGTGGCCGGAACCAGCTCTGATTTTTGCTACTATACACCACTACAGTCTTCAGACACAGCAGTTCCAGTCATTCTATTAAATTGACAAATCATTCCACCAACCCATACACAGCCATAGGTATTGTTGATCCCTTATTTGTAGGAAACTCAGAAGCTATTTTTTTTCAGTGTACTTGCTAAAAATAAGGCTAAATTGCATGTTTGGTCCACTACCGTTTACTTTAGGTTTCAAATTGGTCCCTTACGATTAAAATGTTTAAAGTTGGTCCCTTATGTTACTGATGTCAGCATAAGTTTGTCCTTTCCGTCGAATTTTGAGTTAACTCTGTCTGAAACGACCATGTGGCACCCGCAAAGTTATCCATGTGTCCCGTTGGCATGTGGATGTTTTAAACAGAAATTTGACTAAAATGACTAACTTATTGTAATGTTAGTAACGTAGGGGACCAACTTGAAACTTTTAAACATAGGGGACCAACTTGAAACCTAAAATAAACGCAAGGGACCAATCATGCAATTAAACCTAAAAATAAACGAACTGAAAAGAAAAGCTTTTCCTACTGCACTAAACCAGGAATTTCCAACCCAGAGCATACAGAAACATAGATGGAAAATAACACCCATTAGGACATTATCTTAGAGGGGCTAACTTCCTCCCTGCAAAAAAGGCCCCAAGTACTTTTTGTTTTGTCTATCCTCACCTTGAACCTCATTATGCTCTTGATTATTCTCAGAAACAGAACTCAATATTTCCTCACTCCTACCTGCCATATGGGAATTCCTACAGCAAATATCCTTTCAGCCACCATACTATCCACGTTGTGGTCTGGCATCTATGACCTATATACCTTTTACATCATGGATGGAAATCCATTAACAGCCTTTTAGACAATTATTCTTGAGACTGATTATACCACCAAACTTTGCCAATACTTCTAACTGATTCCCTCTTGATTCTTAATATATCAGTGACAATTCTCAAAACTTTGGCAGTGAGAAGCACAAAGCCTCTGCTGAAATCAAATGTTTTGTTGGAACAATAGTAGTGATAAGAATTAAATCAAAACGAAATGGTATAGACTTTCATACTAGACAGTTTTTCCCTACCAATATATGTGATTGTGTATGACGTGCATTCTTATTTGTAAATCGCTGCACATTTCTTCTCTCTTTCTCACATTTCCTAGCCGTCTTTTCAATCTGGAATAAGTTGTTTTGTGCTACAGGAAACATGGGTTTGCTCTCAACTGTTTGGAGCAACTTCTTTTTTTATTTAGTGGTTAAGAAGTTGAATATTATGGCATTTTAACTTTCACACTTTTTATGTTTCTTACTATTGCAGTAACATGTACCATATTTTAGGACAAATCCTTATAAATAGTTTTAAAGTGGAATGCACTACTATCATTCCTTATCAGTAAACCAAATGTAAATGCTAAAGTAGAGTTAAGACATTACCCATATACTGTTACCCATTCTTCCTCATTAAGATTTCCTGCAGGCAAGGAATTTCGCTGGACTTCAGGCCTTGCCACTTCAGGTGGTGGAGGAAGAGTAATCAATGCACCAGGCTGAACCACACCCTCGACTGGAGAACCCCTTCCTTTCTCCTCTTGTTCACCACCACTCTTTGCAGGTGACGACCACCAATTCAAACTAAGCGAGCCTTGTTGGTTTTGCTGCACCCCTCTTAAAGCATAAGATGTGCTGGCTTCGGACTTGCCTTTCGCTGGAGTCGAAAATTCCCTATTTGGAGTTTGGATAGGAGTTTTATTGTCCGACTTGGTCTCAGGAGATATTTGGTAATCCAGTATGCCTGATTCCGGAGAAAAGTCTGATCTGTCTTCCAAGGTGAAAAAAGGAGGCGGAGGAAGGTCTGAATTACCAAAGTTTTCACGCCATAGAGAAGAAGATGCTCCTGACTGGCCTGGACTGGAAAACTTTCCCCGGCGGGCATTAACAGGGGATGCTAAATCCTGAAAAAATAGTGACTGTCTACCAGACCTTGGAGTTCTTTGCGCTGTGGTGCTCATTATTTTATTATATATTTCAGCAAATAGAGTCAATATCTGCAAACCAAACCAAGAAATAAATGTATTAAAACCAAATTCGCTAAAAAAGTTAAGCTGAGAGCATACCTCGGTGGTGAGCAATAAGTAGATTTAACATAGAGCTAAAATCACTGAGGCCCTTTTAGGATAAATAACAAATTCTGCAGCTTATAGCATAAGCGTTTATCATATAAGCACTTATGAATAAGCTATTTCTATAGGACAAGATAAAATAAAGTCAAACTGCTTCAGTATAATCAATAAGCGGTTGTCATAAGTTATCCTGGTCAGCTTATGGAAATACTTTGAAAATAGCTTGTGAACATGTCATAATCTGTTTTCATAAGTTCTCCCAAAGCACTCTCACAAGTGAATATGTTGGTAGATAAGCTCAAATAAGCCAATCCAGAGAGGCCCTTAACATGGAGCTAATTTTGCATCTTAAAGCATAGATAAGTGCTTATTATAAGCTATTTCGATAACAAAAGATAAAACAAAATCAAACTGCTTTTATATAATCTATAAGTTGTTTTCATCTTAGAGAGCTTATGAAAATAAGCTGAAAATAGCTTATGAACATGGCATATGCTGTTTTCATAAATTCTCCCAAACAGTGTCACAAGTGCTTATACCAATATATAAGCTCAAATAAGTCAATCCAAACAGACCCAAAATCACTAAAATTGAAAACTACAAGGTATTGCATGGGATGAATACTAGAACATTGAATAGCCTATGAAATTAAATTACGAATTCATTCCTATTTCAAATTCTCGATCAAACCCAAATCAAAGGGGAAAAAATAAAAATCGAGTCATTTTCCACCATGAGAGATTCTGTAACACGGATAAACGACGCAACCATCAACTTGTTCAACTAATTGATCAACAAAACAAAAAAAAAATCAAACAAAGGAAAAGACCCATTAATCGATTCCGTTTTGTAAGGATTTTTCAACACAAACGATTCTGAATTCAAGCGAAGACGAGTTTTTGGGGTATTCAAACGGTGCAGTATAGAGAGAGGAGAGAGAAGTACCTGGCGGTGGTGGCGAGTTGAAGAAGGGTTCTCGATTCTGATTTCTGAATGTGAAGTTGTGACTTTAATAGTTTTAGAATTTCCCTCCCAATTCTAAACCCTAATTCTCCTCTTCGTTTTTCAATTCTAGTGAACGTTGCGTTCTCTCGCTACCATCAACTGTGTGATTTGTGGAGTAAATGATCCATTTGGTCTCTTTTGTTATAAAGATATCTGACTCATGATCAAATATAAGTTGACACTTTTGTTATTAGTTTAGTCTCAACGTTAAAAACTTTTGTAAATCGATGAGGTGATCAAAGTTATCATTTTTTACTTTTATTTTAGTCCATGTGACCAAAGTGTACATTCAGTGGGCTACTTTATATTTAATCTTGAGTAATGGACCTTTGTGATAGCGAGGTGCAGAGTCAGAGACCAAAGTGACCATTTACTCGAGATTTTTTACATCAATAAAAAGGCTTCACTCAAAAAGAATAAAAAAAGTTCATATATATCTATAATATGTATAAAGAAAAATGGACTTAAAATACATGACATTAGGCTGATTTTTTCATTACCTATTTTACCATTCATTTAAACTATTTTATTTACTATACTATCCTTTAATAATATTATTCTAAATTTCAATTAAAAAAATTAAATCCCAACTATATATAAAGAAAATAGACTTCAAATTGTATCCAAAAAAATAGACTTAAAATACATGAACTTGGGTTGACTTTTTCATTACCTATTTTATCCTTTATTTAAACTATTTTATTTACTATTTTACCCTTTAATAATATTATTCTAAATTTTAATTAAAAAAATTAAATCTCATTAAAATAGAAAATATCTCACTACAATAAGAACAATACTATCAACATCAGAAGGGGAATGAGATTTTGGGCTGAATTTTTTATAATTCTAATTATATCATTAAAAAAAATCATATATTAATGTTATATTGTTGGTGGTATTAAAAAGGGTCTTGTTAACGAGTGCCCTCGGGGCACTCTTTAAGCATCCCTAATAAAGAAATTATTCTTTGAAAAAATTAAATACTTCAATTTCCAATACAATAAATGGATAAACTTTCAAAAAACCTTACCACTTTTGGTGCTTAAAGAGTGCCCCGGGGGCACTCGTTAACATTTTCCTATTAAAAAAGATAAGGATTTATACTATATCTATTAAATTATTGTTGTTATTGAAAAAGATAAACATGATTTTTTTGGGTTTGTTACAACTTAAAAGTCACAAATATTTATACTTATAATTTTAATCAAAATCATAATTTCATATAAAATACCGTTCATAATTTACATCTGTTAGCGTAATAAAAAGAGCAGAAATACGGGCACGTGAGTGCCCGTCTTTTCACTAGTTATATATAAAGAAAATAGTTTTTTTTACTTCTTTTTTCTCCTTCCAAAATTACTCTCAACTTTTAATACAAATAACACATATAACAAATAGATAAGAGTAAATTCAAATACTAAAATAAAATGTAACAAATTGTATAAGTCGATTTTTTTACTTATCATTTAAAAAAGACAATGGATGAGAGTGAATTCAAATATAAAAAAAGTGTAACAAACGTAATATTTATTTTTTGGTTACCACACAAAATATAAAGTGTAACAAACATTATATGAGAATATGTTCAGTTTTTTTTTATCCTAAAAAAAAATTAACAAACTAGATCAAATATATATCACTATAAACATAATCAATAAGAAATGGAAAATTATCATCGATACACTGAGATAAAATATTTTTAAAGGATCAATTAGAGTGCAAAATAGTGACTCTTATCCTATGTGAGTCTTCTTAACATATGTGAGATAAAATATTTATTCTTGTGTCATTGATTATGGAATCAAGTTGCCAAAACAAATTTTTGTTTCTCTTTTCACTAATTCATGTTCTCTCAATCACTATAATCATAAAATCTCAAACAACAAAAAATTATTTTATTTTGGAATTATTATGGAATGATTGATATTTGTTTTATTTAGTTTATTTCACACAAAAAAATATATATAAAATCTCTGGTCCATACTATTTGGATCATTGAGATTTGTCCATTTTTTCGAAAGTTTGATGATTTCAATTTCATACATGGATCCTTTCCTATTTATTTTTTTCATATATGTTGTTGTTCTACAATTTGATGATGAATAACCAAAATATTTGATTTTTGCCTAAAAATTCTCACATTCATACATTGATAAAAAAAAATTAAAATTCATGAATTCTTCGGTTAAAAAAAATTAAAGGTAAAAAATTAATAAATTGATAGCATTTAATTTGTTAACTGAAGAATGCATGAATTTTAATGTTGTTAATGGGACACAATTGTTATGTTGTGGATTGTTTATGAATATGTTGGATGTGGAAATCCTATCGAAAGCAACGTTGGAAAAAGAGCATTTTTGCTCATACTTAAATTAAAAACAAATGCGAGTTCATGACTTTCTTTTGTGCTTAGTAGATAACAGTTTTCTCTTAGACTAAGTCTTGTTATTACTATAAATAAGTTATACAGCCAGACGATTCCCAATATTTGAATCTATCTTCCACGACATGTTTTCAACCATGGTCAATTATATGTAGTGTTATTAAGAGGAGTTTCTCAAAATTCAACAAAAGTTATCATCAAAGAAATACAAGGAGAAGACGGAGACTTTACAAAAAATGTAGTTTTTAAAGATATTATTTATCGCAATCATATGATTTTTCCTTTACATAACAAGTCATTTATATTTATGTTATCATTTTACTAATTATTATTAGAATAAACAATAAATGATCGTTATTTTATTTTTATTTTATATACAGGCAAACCAAAATACGTCGAGTTGATAAATAATTTCATTATATGTTTTGACAATAATTTGTAGATAAATTGATGTACGAATAATTTTCATTAATATTTTAAAATTTTAAAATTGTAATCAAAATTATACTAATAAACATAATAAAATACACACACATGTTAGCGTAGCAACGCCTTTCCGCTAGTTATTAAATATAATGTATTTAGTTTAATTTTGATATGAATTTTGTTTAATTTAAAAAAATTATATGGTTAATACTATTTAAACATGTGACTATTTTTTCGTCAAAAAAAAAATATATGTCACAAATTATATTTAATAGATGGTTAATAAATATAACAAAATATATCTACTCGTTAATTATCAATGCAACATCTTTGTCAATAAATAAATAAATTATCAACTCAACGTGTTTTTTTAATGGTCAACTCAGCATGGTTAGTCATAACGAATGGTTAATAAATGTATATACTCCACCTAAAAAAATATAAATACTTACTTGAGTCTCTGAATTATTTGGTTCAAGGTTTGATTCCAGTGAGATCGTGACTGTCGAGTGAGAAAAAAAAACATTTATTAAAAGATATCAAACCTTTAAATAAAAATTGGTTCAAGGTCCCAAAACTAAGCTGAATACTAAAGCTAACATGTTAGTTAAAAACAATAAAATGCTACCTTTAGAATTTCGATGAGGCCAGTGAAACCGGGTTTAAGGATAAATATTTTCGAAACAAACTGACCAGGTCTTACAAGTGTTGGATCCATAATGTCTGGTCGATTTGTGGAGGCAATAGTGATCACCTACCCCTTTACTTCAAATCCATCTAAGCATTCAGCAAACAGGAAACATCAACCAAAATATACAAAAAAAATTACTTTTAAGAAGCGATTGGAAAGTTCAAAAATGTCATGGCTAACCTAATTAAGTGTAGCATTACGTTCCTGTCCATCTGAGCCTTTAATCAAAGCACGCTTCATTCCTACAACATCCAGTTAAGACAACAGACGGAGTCTAAAAGTATAAATACAAAAGGTGAGTTTGAGGAAACTGAGGTTGTTAAAGTTGGGGTTTTTTGGTTTTTTTCGTCATTTTCAGATTTTGGGGTTTTAATTTGTGATGAGATTGAATGGAATTTGGAGGGTTTTGGGAATATTTTGAATTCAGAGTTTAGGAATTTTGACAGTGGAAAATGAATGAGGGAATGTTGTCGTACCCCATTTTTGATCCATTTTTGATTCGTTTTTCTCGTCTTTTTAAGCCGGAAATTTTCGTCGTTTCAGACGAAATTTCGGCAGAGAGGTATTTTAAAATACCTCATTTTTGTTCCGAAGGCGACCGTTTTTATTTTTATTAATTTTTCTTTCTTTTACTTTTATTATTTTGTTTTTATTTTTAAGTCTTATTATTAGTCTTTTATTTTTTATTTTTAATTATTTTTGTTTTTTATTTTTATTATTGTTTTTAGTTTTTATTTTTTATTTTAGTCATTTTTAGTCCAATTTTCAGTCCAGACCCCAAGGGGTATTTTTGTCATTTTCATCTTAACCCTATTTAGTCCTATAAATAGTACCATTAATGGTACTGTTCACGGATCCCAATAACCAAGAAAATCAGTCAGAAACAGTACAATCACAACCACCCAGAACCACCATCAGCCACCGCACAAACCACCACCAACCACCAACACAGTCAAAAACTCAATTCCCTTTTTTTCACAGAAAAATCGAAAATCATTCAAATCTACAACAATTACAAACCAGAATCATCCTTCATAAGAATCAAGAATTCGAGCTCATCCATAACCCCACAAATTCGAATTCCAACCATAACAAAAACACACCCAAGCCAATTCCACACAACCCATCATAAACCACAACCGAAAATCACAAACCAAAATCTCTCAACCCAAAGCCGAAAACAAAAACAGAACCAAGGTAGTGTTTTTTTTTTTCGAAAATTTCAAACCTAGATCTAGTGTTTTAAAAAAGGGATTTTGAGAAAACAAAGTTGATTTTTGGAGAGAAGAGAGAAAAGGATTTTTTAAAAGATGTAAAATTTTAAAAAAAAAAAAAAAAAAAGGGCGTTTTCCTGCTCCAGCGCGGTGGCGCCGCCCACCGCGCCGGAACTTTTTTCCGGTTACTTTTTTTTAGAGAGAAGTGGGAGCTCTAGTGAGAGAGAAGAAGTAGAGAGAGGGAGAAGGAAGGAAATGGGAGTTTTCTGAAGAGAAAACTGTTTTATACCTTCCAATCTTGGCCCAAACCATGCTCAGCCCACTCGGCCCATCTCTCTACTTCATCTTTTCTCCTTTCTGATTGCTAAACACCCTCCCCTTTTTACTTCCTGCACCCCCTTCTTCTCTATTTCTTTTTATTTCTTTTCTTTCATTTATTTTTATTTTATTTCCTAAGCCTTTATTTAGTTTTCATGTTTTTTTTATTTTCTTTATTTATTTTATGCAACATATTTATTTTATTGTCTTGCATCTCATACATTTTTATTTTCCTTATTTATTTTATGCAACATATTTATTTTATTGCCTTGCATATCATGCATTTTTATTTTCTTTATTTATTTTATGCAACATATTTATTTTATTGCCTTGCATATCATGCATTTTTATTTTCTTTATTTATTTTATGCAACATATTTATTTTATTGCCTTGCCTCTCATGCATTTTTATTTTCTTTATTTATTTTATGCAACATATTTATTTTATTGCCTTGCATTTCATGCATTTTTTATTTTCTTTATTTATTTCACGCAACATATTTATTTTATGTCTTGCATTTCATGCATTTTTTATTTTCTTTGTTTATTTTATGCAACATATTTATTTTTGTCTTGCATTTCACGCATTTTTATTTTCTTTATTTATTCTTTAGCATATTTATTTTAGTGCATTTGCAATTTTATTTTTATTTATTGTTTTGTCATTTTTTTTATTTTATTAGAATGTATTTAGGAACAATGTAAATATAAATGAGAATATGCACCGACACTCACATTTATTTATTCTGCTTTACGCCTAAAACGATAAAAATGTAATAAGGACCGTATCCGAGGAAAAGGACCCTCACTTGATCCAACGTCATTTTGAGGGATCCGGCGCGCTTTAGAGTATCTCAACTTACTCTAGTCTTGGACCTTAGGAAGTAATCAAAACTTTCAAAAAGTTAAATAGTCAAAATCAAAAAACATTTCATATAATCAAAATCCCAAAAATCAACATTGGATTTCAAACTAAGTGCATTTTCTTTCTTAATCAAATTTTAATCAATCTTTAATCAATCAAACTTTTTCTTCAATTAAAATCAATCAAACCCACATTTTATTTCTTCTATGCCTTTTCGGCCTCTTATCTTTCTCAAAACTTTAAAATCAATCAAAACCAATCACTCGGCTTTTTACCCCGAACTACGTGATTTTGATCCCGCTCGGGTACGTAGGCAAAAGACTTTGTCTTTCCAAATCAACAAAATAACAAAAACATTTTCCTTTCTTTTAATCTCATCATTTTAGTCATTTTACACTTAGGCATTTATTTACAGACAAGTATTTAATTTAGCATAAAGATAATTAAAAACAAGAGGTTCCTATAGAGTACTATAGACGTTTAGGGTGCTAATACCTTCCCTTTGCGTAACCAACCCCCGGACCTTGATCTCTAAAAAATAGGGTTTTTCGAACTTTCTCCCTTTTCCTCGGAAAAATAAAAGATCGGTGGTGAACTTAAAATTGCGAGTCAACGCTAACTAATAGCTTGATATCCAAAAATCACCGCGACAAATGTGAAGAAGACATTTGGAATGAAGTAGTGTATAAATCTTATCATTTAATGTTATGTTATGTTTGGTGATGAAGATTAGAGAGGAATTTGAGAAACATGAAGATGAAGAGTGTACAAAGTAGTTAGTTATAGTTGAAGGGAGAGTATTCTTTATGTCCATAACTGTTTCTCTAGTACTATTTTGTTTGTTGCACTAACTTTTGTCTTAATTGTAGTAACTCAACTAAATCCAATGAACAAATAGATTAATGTATATGCATTTATAAGGTGCGTTTGATCTGCTAAAAAATGAAGAACATGACACGACAACTCCAGTTGTATAGTGTTTGATTTGTAAAACAGTTTATGCGACATGACAAACTGGAGGCAATGGACACGACAAAAACAGAAATTTTTGTCATTGATTGACGAAATTGGCAAGTGCACCAAATTGTAACAAGTAATAAATTAGTAAGTTTATCGTTCTCCATAGGGATTGTCGTTTAACTTAGTAATTAATAAAACTTATTTCAAAAGTTGAAAGTTAGATAAAATTGTATAGAATTGCAAGGTTGAATTGTCTTTCCCAATGCAAGATTAGGTCTGTGATTAAGATTATTAACGACGATTAGGGAATGCTTGAATCCCCCTTCGTCTTTGTTGGAATTATCTTTTAAGAAACAAAACACCGTATGTGGTGCCTACTATTGATTCAATGAATCTGACGGTAAAACTCATACGAAACTTCTCACAACAACTATTGTCGGACTAACCTAGGTTTAGATTATGTACGACGTTGTCCAAAGAAGAAAGTAATGACAGAATGAATTCAAACCTTAACTTTCTGACCTCTATACGAAGTGGTAATTAGAAAAGCAAATGGAACTTATATAATTTCGGGTTGTCAGTGCCTACTTTTATCCTACGGTTCATTCTTCAAGATTACACACGTAGTTAACCAATTGAAAAAGCATTGAAGAACATGCATCATCTAATTTAAACCGAGCACAATAAAAGCATAAACTGAGTGAAAAACTTTATTAATAATATCCAACAAATAAGAAGGGGGTTCATCTTGAAACCCTAATCAAGAGGTTTAGTTGCTCAGTGACAACATACATCATAACAAAACAATAGAAAAACATACCCTATAGAGAACAAGAGAATAAAGAATCATGCCTTGAAGCTCTGATGCTTGACCCTTGCGTTGAACCGTCAGTGTTCTAAATCAACAATAATGTGTGCAAGGGTCTATATTTATAGCATATGATTACTTAGGGTTTAAGAGAATAAAATTAGGCTTTTTACACTGATTCAGCTTGGAAAACAAGCATAAACCTAATTTTGGCGCGTCTGGGCTCCTGGAGCTACACGTAGGGGCGCCTGAGACAGCAACCGATGGTGTCCCAGGCGCAGGGGAGCATCGGGTAGGTGCAGGGGCGCCTGAGGCAGCCCCTCCTGAGTGTTTTCTTGCGTTTTTGTCCCGTTTTCGATCGTTCTTCCGTCTAAAAACTCCTAGGAACTTGAAATGACTTTTCTTCACTTTGTATTGTCTTCAACAACCTTCTAAGAACAATTAGTCTTCAATTTCATATCATTGATCCTTCACGTGATGTCTTGATTTGTCGATTTACATGATTTCTCACTACAAAACACTCAAGACACCTATGGAGTTGTATAATCTAAGATAAAAGTGAATTACAAAGACTCGAGTGAAAACAAACTATGGAGTGTCAAGAGTCATGCATGCATGTAGCTGGTTGAGTGGTGTTCTTGGTGATTATTATGCATGTAGCTGGTTGTTGGTGTTCATTTGTGATTGATATGCATGATTCCAAGATCCATATTTAATACATGAGAATGAGGAAATCAAACGTGTATAATTTATCCAATAAACAAAATTTGATTTTTCAATTTAAATTTAAGAATTACACTTTTTGCCTATTAACTTAATTTAAGCCAATATCTTTCTCCTTTATCTTTTTTTCACGTCATTTTTGTTCTTTTGATCCATTTGCATATATATTTTCAAGCATCAAGTCTAAATTTCATATGAAAACACGAGTAAAGGACCATATATTTGAATACTAATAGTCCATATCGAAATACAACTGTAAATTTGAATCTTGAAAATCAATATGCAAATCGATCAAAATGATAAAAATGACGTAAACAATGATAATGATGAAATTGTCACGTGAAATTACGTTAAGGGACGACGAGAGTAGTTTTTTTAAAATTTAATGATATATTTTGTTTCCACTATTTATTTAATTAAAATTTGTAATACTTCAATTTCTAAATTAAAAGTAAAATTATCAATTTTAGTTAAGTTCAAAATCAAATTCTTAATCAGGAGTATGCAAGTTTGATCTCTAACTTAAAAAATATTTGCTATATTTGTCTCATGTATGAATTGTACTTTTCAACGACACTCTTTAACGACCCATCTGCAGAAAAATAATGTGAAAACAATAATGTGATAACTTATCACTTTTTATAACAAATGAAGTGTGTAATTTTTTTAGGCTTAAATACGTGTTTAGTCCCTGCAAATAAGACTCACTTGAGTTTTCGTCCTTATACTTACTAATCATTCCAAAATTTCCCTACAAATACTAATCATTTGAGTTTTGGTCCTAAATCAAAATGATTACTTATGTGGCACATAATTAGATACATGGCAGCAGTTGACTGGGCTAGGACTGTGCTGACTCAGCAAAAACGCCACGAATTGACCGTTTTACCCTTAATGTTCTTAAACCATTGCGAAAAGACCAATATACCAATGTCTTCTTTCTTCCATATCTTTCTTTCCTCCACCAATAACATCCTTCTTCTCCGACGTCAAGAACAATAACAACATCCATTGGAGCACATGTTTCGTTTGGCTTAGTTAATATAAATTATACTTTGATTAGATATAAGAGATTTTAAGGCAAGCTGGATTATAAGGCAACATGATGAACAAGTCATTTAGAACCTAACCTTTGAAACAGTAAAGACCGCTAGGTGACAAATCTATTTTATTCTTGCACTCAAAAAGTGGATGACCTGGTATTGGTGACAAGCAACCGAGAAGTTTCTATAGCTAGAGTGTATTCATTATCTTTACTTTTGCGGTCCAAAATAAAGACAACGTATAAGCCAAATCACTCACTGCATGATCAAGATGGGAACATCAATTTCATCTTTTGTTTCGTTTTTCGATTCTGGAATAGGATTGAGAACGAAGGGGACAATGACACTTTGGAGAAGATGATGATGAAAGAAACTTGTAAAAGAATAAAGAATCACAATGTTTAACATTAATCCCCTGATACTAGCGTCAATCTCAACAACCTCATCAATCTCACAATGTTTAACATCAACAACATCAATGATTAGATTTTCTCGCTACTCGTCGGAGGAGGGAACAACGCTGATGGATCTGATGATCGTCGATCCAACTCAGGCGCCGACATCATCTTCGTCGTCGAACGCGGCTCCATCTTCGTCAACAACGCCATCAATATCTCAATCTTCAACGTTAGGTAAACCTGCAACGAAAAAGAGATCGAAGAGAGTCGCATTGATGCAAATCCAGTACCATTTCTGGTGCTAAAGTTGTTGTTGAACCGAAAAAAGGGAAGAAAGAATACAGGGGTATTTTGGTCTTTTCTCATGTGTTTGGATTCATTAAGGGCAAAATGGTAATTTCGGATGGAAAATGACGAGTCATCAAGGTTATCATCAGTAATCACGCACCACAAGGAAATTTTGGAAGGATTCGTAGGTACAAGGACGAAAATTCAAATGAGTCCTATTTGCAGGGACTAAACACATATTTAACCATTTTTTTATGTATCAATGATTAATATATGTTATGTATGATTTTATAATTACCCGTGACAAATATTTTTCCGGAGATTTATATTAATCATCGATAAATATTATCTCCTTATTTTATTTTGATAGACGTAACACTTTTTTTATAAACAGAAGTCAGTGACAAATGTTTGTATTGTTTTTTTTTTAACTATTACAAGCATATATTTGTCCTAGCAAATAATGTTGCCCACGAGCGTCATTATCTTTTGCTAGTTTTCAAGTTCATGATCATATGTCATCTTGTATTGAGACTGTTATTATTAATGAAATGAGTTGATTTTATTCCCGTAAAAAAACATACATTTGTCTTGTGTTTTTTATATTAATAAGCGACAAATATTTGTCTTGCACTTTTTAATTCATTAGTGATAAATATTCATTATATGTTTTTTTTGTACTTATCACAAACAAATATTTGTTCAATTTTTTATAATTATTAATGACAACCATTTGTTATAAAAAAAAAATTAAATTTAACTAATTGATTAGCAACAAACATTTGTTGGATATATGAATTTCATGTATGATTTTTATAATAAATTATTATTAGTATATTGTAACTATTTTATTTTTATTTTGAAGATATAAAAAAATTCAATTCAATTCATTGATTAGTGACAAAAGTTGTCTCATATATGAATTATACCTTTCAATGACGCTCTTTAATGACTAATTTGCAGAAAATAACATGAAAACAATAAAGCAAAAATTATCACTTTTTTTTATAAGGCAAGAGCATAATGACATCAAGAAAGAGAATAGGTGATTTCTCAACTATACTTTAATCTTGTGTCAAGTGCTCATATATATTATTAAAAAAAAAGAAAAAATACATAAAATAAACTCGGGGGACATAAGCCTAACCCAGTAAATTCACACAAATGTGCAAGACAGCCCAAACAGACATTAAAGGTGAGAAAGACACAAGAATTGGGGGTTAAACTGTGTTGGCTTTTTCTGGTTCTTTTTCTGAGTGTTAAAAACTTGTTAGAGTTTGAGTGCAGCAGATAAAACAGAACACCGAGAGAGAGAGAGAGAGAGAGAGAGAGAGAGAGAGAGAGAGAGAGAGCAGACACAATCAATTTATATTGGTTCCTCCCACAATACAAGAGTAGTCCAGTCCCCTTGCACTTCCATGTGATTTCACTATAATCTCACTAGATTACAATTGCTCAAAGACTCTTCCAAGAGACTTCCAAATGCTCAAGGTCACTGTAAAGCTTCAATCCTCGAGAACATATATAAAAGATAAATCACGTATTTATCATACATCAGGGTCTTATTACTTCAACATAAACTCACATCAATCATTCAATATAAAAATTTCGCCAAACATATTCATATCGCAGCGGAATAAAATCATACTCAACATCATATAAATGTCATGTCTCGGTTCATAACATACAACTCAACATAATACATCAACAATAGTTTTTGATCATAAGATCACATAGCATAAAATCCAACAAAGATAAATCTCGACATCCTAGATCAGAGCACCTAAATCTAGACTCCTCGAGAAAAGCAGATAAATATGAGTAGTACTCAAGCCGTCCTCATCAACTCACAAGCAAGATGTTACTCCTCAACTTGCACGACGTCTACACCACAAGGGTGAGGCGACAAAAGTCACTAGGGGGTAAGATATACGTTCAACATCAGAGATTAATAAACGCATGTAAGCTCAGGCAACAATAACATCAACATCAATACATTCATATTCATCACCAAAGCCTAGTTAAATTAGCATATAATCATAACATATTCGCATACAATCATCATCTGGGTTACCCCACAGTTATATACATATCAAAAACTCACATCAATTCATGTTCGTATATAATCATCAACTCAAGTTAAATTAATTCAATCTCATCACAATTAGCAAGTATCCAATTACCAATCAGATGCACAAGTTCACGCCAAAACATTGTCACATGCGACACTTCATGTGTATGCAATGCGCTTAAGGACTCTACATGCATTTGGTACCATAGTGATCTTAAATCACCCACCAATTTATTCTTGGTCTAAACCTAGCACCAATATTTATTCTTGAGCTTAAATCAAACACCAATGTTTATTCTTGATCTTAAATCAAGCACCAATAACTGGCTATGAATGCATGGACCCACATATAGACTCGACAAATGCACACCAACATACTCATCATCGTTATACAATTTACACCATCATATAACATACATCACTGATTCATCACCAATCGCATTGTCAAATCAATAAGGCCACACATCACAATTCAGGTAATCAAACATCGCATCATCATCATATTCTTTCATTCATTCACATAACATAAGCAAAATGCAAAACATCTTCGTTTTACTTCATTATCAAAGTCCGTCTCCAATTAATTAACCTATAAGCCTTACTATACTTATGTTCAAGTTAATCAATCATAAACATCATCATTAAACACCTATTAATCACATTTAAGGGTTTGG
The DNA here is from genome assembly GCA_018208015.1 of Medicago ruthenica. NCBI lineage: Eukaryota > Viridiplantae > Streptophyta > Magnoliopsida > Fabales > Fabaceae > Medicago > Medicago ruthenica. The sequence continues at coordinate 101,698,389 of CM031372.1, read as the reverse complement.
ATGTCATTCAAGTGCATTGAGTACCTCAAAAAATCGTAAAATTAGGGTTTCGCACATCAGGACAGGGCACACGGTCGTGCTCCAAGGGTGCATGGTCGTGTCCCCTAAGTACGAGGATCACGCGCGGTCCATGCCACAGGGGCGCACGGTCATGCGTGACTACCAGTACATGATTTTCCGATTTTTGCTTTTTCGCGTAAAAATATCATTTTCAACATCGTTTTTCGACCCAATTCGCACCGGAACATTTCAAAATCCTTAAACCAGTTGTCACCACTTATTATCTACTTGATATAGCTTAAAACAACTTAATCAAAATCAGTTATCATCAACTTATTCTCATAGAGTCAATTATCGTCTCAAAAATCCATTTTCTTCCAAAACGACTTAATTTCACAAACAAAGCATAACATCAACATTCCAAGTTTTCCATTCAATTCATCATGTTCATAATCACTTAAATCAACCAACATGAATCACTTAAACCATTTCATCAACAACTTAATCAATTTCACCAACTTAAGCAATTTTCACATAAACAACAACAACAACATCTTAAACTCAACCCAAACTTCATAACCTCATGAATTCATAAACCAATCACATAATCATGATCATAATCAACTCAATTAAGCATAATCAACACCAATTATCATGTTTCACATCAAATTCATCAAATTTCACCAAGTTAGCAAAACAACATAATCAAACATGAGTTTTTATGGAACAACAACAACAATTCAAGAACTTAACACATGTTCATTTCAACCATTAAAAAGGAACACGAATTTAACACAATTAAATCATAAGTTCATGAATTTAAGCATAAACTAAAAATATCCCAAACAACCCATTTGTTTCTTAATACCCAAATGATGAAAATAATTTTTCCCCTTACCTTAATTCTTCACCAAAAGTGCTTCATAACTTCAATTCTTTACTTCCTAGTGCTTTCCCTCTTCTAGCCTCTTCTTCCTCTCTTTTTTCTCCTTAGCCTCTTCTCAAAATATTCACAAATGATTTGACTTAGTTCACTAACACTAACACTTCACTTTAAATATAAATGGGCTCGGTTATTCTTTTCAGTGGGCTTAGTCACAATTCATCATATAATTATTTCTCTACACTTTTACTACACTTAAACCTCCCCTTTTACTATTTTACCACAACTCTCTAAAATTCAAATCTCAAACTTCTAACATATTACAAAAATGCCACTAACTCTCAAATGACCAAAATACCCTTAATCACCCAAAATTCACTAATCCACCAAAATAAATAATTAACAGATATAATAATCAAACAATTAATAATAAACAATTACAAACAATTATAATACTAAAAATCAGGTTGCTACAGTCACTACCAAGAGACTTCTAATGCTCAAGGACAACTCTAAGAAATTTTCAATGCTCAAGGACAACTCCAAGAGACTTCTGATGCTCAAGCTTCACAAGCAAGAGACTTATTTTGTTTACACATAAACAAATTTGTTCTTACACTTGATAAACAATTAGTAGTGTAAACTGAACAATGTTGAACATACTCTTAAGTCTTTAGGATTTCTAAGAGACAAACTTTGATAAGAAATTCCTAAGTGTTTTTGCGCTATTTGATTTTGACAGGGTAATGACACAGTAAAATAGCAGAGTCTTGTTAATATTCTTCAGGTCTTCAGCTTCTTTTATAGACATGGATTTGAGAGACGTTGGAGAAGAGTGTCAACGCATTAAGAGTCGTTGAGAAGCTTCAAATCATGGATGTTGGGCCATTACCTAATATGGATAATTCCGTTGAATAGTTATTCGAAATTCCTTTGCTGAAACTGGAAGTATCTGTTCATTCTCTTTCTCCTTGAAGTTCTTTGTCCGTTTCTACACGTGGTTAGAAGAAGACAAAATTGTACTCAGATCCTTGATAGAGACAGATATAGAAGACGACAAATCTGACGTGGAGTCTATGTCCCTCAGGATCTGCTGAGTATGGGGGGTCTTCCAAGTCTGATGGGGTCTTTTGAGTGTGATGAGGTCTTATGAGTCTGATGATCTTCACAGAGTCTGATGAGGTTAATCTTCAGCTTCTGAGAGGCGTCCTTTTCTTCTGATCCAAAATATTAATTTCTGGTTGATCTTTCTTCAGATCTTCTACCATGGTCTTTTAAACTTCTCTAGTGCTTCTGATGCTCTTATACATGTTCAATACTTTGATTGATATATTCTATGATCCTGCACACTTGAACAAATATTAGCATATCCAATTGTTCTTCAATACTTCCTTATCATTAAAACCTTAGAGGAATTGTACAAACCAATTTTGTTCCAACATGCATTACAAACATTTTAAGCCACACATATGATCCAACCTCCGATGGTTAGTCCTAAAACTAAACAAAGGTCAGCTACCTGGCGTATGAACCAAACATCAACACAGAAATAGTCCAAGAACCAACAACTCCCTGCAGCGAGGCAACAAGCAACATCGACTCTTTTGAGTCCAATTAGTCCAATGTCAACCACAAGGATCGAGACAGATATTTAAACAGCATCGACGCGTCACCATATCTTTGAAACCTGCAGAACTCAACATATCTGGATAATAATCAGAGAAATCAAAGGCATGACCACGCAACAGACACCGACAACACCAAACACAACCGTGAGGTTGCGGTGATGCACAGAACCGAATCACCAACAACCATGGTAGATGTGTAAAAAAAATTAAAACAAATGTAAACAAAAAAGACATGTGTTAGGAAATTAAGGGGGACGTGACAATGTTGTAACTTTGGTAGTTATTTTTTTTTAATATCTATAGTGGATTTCTTTCTTAACTTTACAATGGATGGGAACTTTGTATCAATTACGGGTGGGCAAATACAGATCAACCCGAATTTACCCCGACCAACCCGATGTAAGTTTAGACATTCGGTTCTAGTTAAAACAGGTCGGTTCGGTTCAGTTCGGATTGTTATAATGTGTATATTCAGTTTGGTTCAGTTTGTTATTTTGGTCCCGTCGGAACCCAAACTAATCCGACCAACCCCTGAACTTACTAATAGGCTTTTTTTAATACAGGCCCAACACATCACTCAAAAGAAAAAGGAAAAAAAAACTAGGATTAATTGAACCTTTAGTCCCCTAACTTATTTGTTGTTTTCATTTTGGTCCCATAACTCTAAATTTTTCCCGTTTGGTCCCTCAAATATATATCCGTTAGTCAATTTGGTCTGTTTCTGTTAACTTTAACCACAAAATTCAAAAACTCTATGTAATTACCAATTTACCACTTACAGATCCAAATCTGAACTTCCATTTTTCTTCTTCTTCTTCTTCTTCCCAATCCAAAATGATTAAAGGATTAATGGACTTTGATTAGTCTCTTGGTATTTAACTTGTGTTCTTGAGTGTTTAATTAAGACAGGAACAAGATATAAACCATACCAAGATACAAAGAATCAAAGATCACTAAGAAGAAAGAACTTTGTCAAAGTTCAGAAAGTTGAACAAGAGTTCAGAAGCTTGGACATAGTTCAGAAGCTGAACATAGTTCAGAAGCTGAACACAGTTCAGAAGCTTATACACTGTTCAGAAGTTGAACATAGTTCAGAAGCTTGTACACTGTTCAGAAGCTGAACATTGTTCAGAAACTGAACATAGTTCAGAAGCTTGTTCACAGTTCAGAAAGTTTGTCATAAGGCTGATTTTACACAAGCCCAGAAATTCAAGAACACTATCAAGAACATACAAGTCACACGTGGCATGAATAAATGTCCAGGAAAGCATACTTGCATGGATCAATCAAGCAATAAAGGCATTTACAAGATAAATGTCAAAAAGGATATTCAATGTTCATTTAAGACTATGAGCATTGAATTAATAGGAATATTCCAAAAGGGAATATCATCCTAGATGTTCAAATTACTGCACTTCATTGATGTTCACTATTGGGATTTGATTACATCAAATGGAAGTCTTACAAATCATCCTAACTGAAACAAAAAGAATATTCTGAAGTTCAGAATGTTCAAAACAGCACATGCTTTAATTCTGACAGAACTGCAAAGTGGTTGGTAAAGTAAAGCAAAAGCAAGATAGCAATATCAAAGTCAGAATCCATGAGATTTCGACACCTAAGGGATTTGGCACTGTTACAGACCAGCAAAATCCCCTAAAGCATGGGACATGAAGTGATAGTTCCACTTTTCTCTCTCCTGCACACAATCCAAGACAGATCTGCAAAAGCTCCTGGCACATAAACATTCTGAAGTACTGTACGCATAACAAAAGTCCATCAGCAATCCAGAACTTCATATCTTCATTCATACATGATGAACCCAGATGAAGATCATCAAGAATGCAACAACATTCTGAGGTATTCTCAAGAACACAACAACATTCTGAGATTCAGAATGTTCACCCAGATTTTCAAAGTAAAAATCAGTGGGGCCCATGACACGTGGCTCAAGACTATTGGTCACCTTCCAACGGCTACAAGAGACCAATAACTCTATAAATAGAAGTGAAAGACTCATCATTACACACACAATTGCAAAGCATACAAGAAAACATTTGAAAAGTGTTTGAAGCTTTAGCATCTCAAATTGATCATCACTGAGATTCCAAATTATCTCTTAAAGTGTAAATCAATTCTCTTTATCTTGTCAAAGATAAACTCCCCCCCTTCTCTTCTGAAAGTCTTCATCTTAACCTCACTTCTTCAATTATCCAATCTATTGCAAAAGAGAAAATCTCATATAGTTTTAAGGGTATTAAAGTCTAGGTTGAGTAACATAGTGCAAAGTCTGGTGTGACTTAGTACAGAAAGTTGAGAGCCTGCTGAGGCTTAGAGAATACAGTTTGTAACCGTTCCAAGTGAACAAGATTGTAAGGTTCAGGATTTGAGAGGGTATCTCAAGCATCATAGTGGAAAACTCTCACAAGATTGTGAGGAGTGGACTAGCCCACATTGGGTGAACCACTATAAAATTCTGTGTGTCTTTCTTCTCTCCCTATACTCTTTACATTACTGCATACACAACACACACACAACACTTAACTTAAATATCTTATTCTGCAACTAACACTTCAGAACGTTCTGAAGTCTGTTTAACTTTGTTCTTCCAAGAATCAACTTGAGAAGTATTTTTAAGTACATGATTAGATTTTAAAAAGGGTCACAATTCAAACCCCCCTTTCTTGTGACTATATTATCTACTTCAGGAAGAAGATGAAGAAATGTAAGAAAATATTAGTTGTTGATGATGCACAATAAGATATAATAACCCTGCATTATCCAACAACTCTCTTTTAAAATAAAAGATCAAACGGTTAAAGTTAAAAAATTTAATAAGATCTATGATGGACCACCCACAAAGTTGATCCATCTTAGACATTTGTGGTTAAAATTAATAGAAAATGACCAAATTGACTAACGGAGGTATATTTAAGGGATCAAACGGAAAAAATTTAGAGTTATGAGACCAAAATGAAAACAACAAATAAGTTAGGGGACCAAAGATTCAATTAAGCCAAAAAACTAAGAATTTATCCCATATTCCTTGACCCAAAGTTTTTTTTTAAGAAACAAAAACAATACATATTAACAGAATCACCACAAAGGACAAGGCATGCTTTGCTTTGTAGATAAAATGATACATACGATAACAACTTTCTTTGTCTTTGGTTTCCAGAAACAAACACATAGCATCCTTAAAGATCAAAACAAAGATCTTGTTACAAACACAACTTCAGTTTCACCTCACAGGTTAGTTATCGAAACAAAAGTAGAAGAGCTTCAGATCCACCTATAGTGATGGAAATAGGTTAGGCCTGGCCTACAGGGGCCTACGGCATCGCCTAGGCCAGGTCAGACTTTTTTCGTAAAAGTATAAGGTTTAGACTTTTTTAGAAACATATTTATCTTAAAAGGTTAGGTCATATGCCATTCGAAAAGCCTCTTGGGTCTATTAGGCCGACCTATTTAAGTAAATATGAATAATACTATTATTTATTATATATTATATTTTATTTTTTGAATTAAAATCATAAATTTGTTAACTTTTTCAGTAATTTAAGCTTATTAGTATACATTAATTTTTCGCATATTAAGATGTATTATTGTATACTAGAATTGAAATATGATACAATATATAGTCAAATTCCTTAAAAATGATGTTGATTATCAAAAGAGAGTTTAATCTAATCGATATATTAGTTTGCTAGTCTATTTAAACTTGGATCGCATTACTTATTTAAAGATGTTAATACGATATAGGTTTTTAAACAGGTTAGTAGGTCATATCAGACTTTCAAAAGGTCAGACTTGAGCCTAAAAAATAAGCCTATGACATGTCAGATGCCAGACTTAGACCTTAAAAATTTTTACAGGTCAGAATTAGGCCTTGCAAAACCTAGCTCCGGCCTAGCCTGTTTCAAACACAGATCCACAACTCAAAACATCCAATCCAACCATCATTGGAGCAACCGTTCTCATTCACTCGGAATCATTTGATTGTTAACACATATACGTTTGGGTTTGTGTTGCTAGAGAAGAACACGAATTGGGTGCGGGATAGGACACAAATCTGTGGGAAAGGACACGAATTGTGTTGCAAGAAGAACATGTATCTGCATAAATGATGGATTTTTGTAATTTGAGTTTTCTCTCTTCATCTGTGTCTCTGAATTTTTTCATTCATCCTGTGTTTGTTTTGGATTTTTTCTAAGGGATATAACCTGTTTAACCGAACCGAACTAACCAGTAACCCGAAAAACCGTTTTGATAGTAAGATTCTTGGATTATTATCAACACAAGATGTTGATTATAATTTATAAATATCTTAAAAATCCAAATTTGTTTCAGTTTTAAAACTTACAAGCCTTGATTTTGATTTTGGTAAGATTGCACATTTGGACAAAAGAAAAGCAAGATTCGGTGATGAGTGATACATTCATCATAGATGAGAGTGCTTCAAGTTGGTATTCCATCTCTAGGGGCTTCAAGATAGATCCAACAACATCGGAGACATTCCAAAAGTTGTTTCATTGACATTGTTGTATATGGATTATTATATCAGTTGACCATATGTTTCGTGTCATTTTATTTACACACGCATGTAGTTGTTTTCAATTGATAGTTGATCCTGGTCTTGGGGTATAATTTTGCTATATATTATGTAATTTCTAAGAACAAATTGATCAATGGAGTTGTTCTTCCCCTCACAAGACGTGGATGTGGAAACTGAAGTTGTATAGAAATGTTGCAGGACCTACTAATATTTATAGATAATAAAACATTGAAGCAAAAAAATTTGAATTACAACAAAATATTAAAATGCAGGGCTATGGTAAATAGGTGCAGGTATTAAAGCCACGTTTTAAGGCCTTTTTTTTCTTCAGAAAATCTGTTTTCAATCTCATGTTTCATTTTTTATTAAATTCCACATTTTTAGGGTTTTTTTTTCATGTGAAAAAATAAATCAGTTGCAATGCTTCTGAGATTAAATTGCAAGTGAGTATTATAAAATTAGGAAAAACCCAAAACGTACACAGAATGGAGATCATCAATTTCAAAAAAATGGGTTTATTGTTGTTAAGATTATAGATATTAAAGTTATAGGAATAAATACCACTCCAACCCTTAAATAAAATGCATGGCTGAGATTAAAACGCCGCAGTAAAACTCACGTGCCACTCTTCCTTGTTGTTGGTGGCGAACGAATGTTGCTGCATCGGAGAAGATGACTTTGATGTGGCCATAATAAGAAGAAACATGGAAGAGGAAGACAAATAGGGTTAGAACAATGAGTTTTTAACGTGGTGTTTTAATCTCATTCATGCATTTATTATTTAATGGTTGAGATTTATTCATATCATTTTCACATAAAAAAGACATCATCACTTGATATGCCTCCTACAATTATATATGTATATATTTTCAACAACAAAATGAAATTTTAGTAAGAAAGCGACAATAACTATAAATGGTACTAATCCACACAATGTGATGAAGAAAGAAACACCTCTGAGTACCAAAACAAGTGCAACAAGGTTGCCTTAAAAGACATTCTAGAGGGAAAAGAGTGCCGCTTATAAAACAAATAAGGTGGTCCCATTTTTTCCCCAAAAAACCACCTCCAAGACATTCTTCACAGAGCCAACAACAAACCTTCCAAATTAGGCAGAAATTAAAATCATCCCTAGCCTTCCAAATTAACCATAAGACAATATGGCAAATCAACAACAAACATTTTGTACCCTCTGTCCTCTGAGCACGAGTGCAAAAACTTTCTAACAAAGTAGAGAGGTCCTTGGAAATTGCAAACACCACGCCAAGCCACTTGAAGACTTCATACCAAATAGTTTATGCGAATCAACATTTTACAAACAAATGGTCTCCCGACTCCGATACACCCACACACCACACACATCTTGGCTCAGAAAGTCCATCAAAACCCCCCATTCTATAAAGATTCACCCTTGTTGGAAGACAACGAAGTAACATTTGCCAAGAGAAAAATGTCACCTTTAATTTGTTTTTCACCATTGAAGAAAAGGGAGTAATGAGATTGCTTAAGTAGAGGTAAATAACATTAACTAGAAATATACATTGAGTATTGACCTAACAACGCAAAACGTCTTCAACAATAGACAGTCACAGTAGAACAATCAAATCCTTATAGTGCTTATATCTCATTTTCTCACACAAAGAAAGGTCGCCTCCATTTGACCCTTAAGCTTTGTTTGGGAGTTGGGTTTTGGAGGGGAGGGAAATGGAAGGCTTGTGAGGAGATAAACCCTTGTTTGAGAGTTTAAAAAAAACAAGGAAATGTTTTGAAGGGCTTATTTGGTCCAATTTTAGAGTTCCCTCGTATTGGGGGGTTAAACATAAAAATTGACAATTTTAACCTTTTTAAAATTAATAACGAAATTTATACCCAAAATAAATGAATTATTAATAGGAAATATAATATATAGATATATATTGGAAAATTAATTTGTTATTATTGTATCAATTTTTTAATAAAATTATAAAAAAAACTACATATATTTAATTTTTTGTTCATATTTTTAAGATTTGTTATAATATTGATAAAAAAAGTCAAATTATTTTAAGAAGACAAGGAGTATTCCTAAAAAAAAGGGGTAAAATAGTAAAATTATCACATAAGCCCTCCATTTCCTTTTCTTGTTGGTTTTTTAACTCCCAAACAAGGGGAAGATTTTCCCTCCTTTCCCCCTTCCCACCCCTCCCTTCCCTTTCCCTCCTAAGTCTTTCCTTCCCCTTTCCTCAAAACTCCCAAACAAAACCTTAAACACCAACGCCCTTCAACCCACTCCCCCGTCTTCACGACAAAGCACCCTTGTTGCTTTGAAAGTGTAAATAATCTAGAGAATGCTTGGGGTCCGTTTGGTTCAACGGAGGGGAGAGATTTTAATGGAGGGGAGGGAAAGGGAGGGGGAAATATTTTAATTAAATATACGTTTGATTCAAAAAAGAGGAGAGGAGAGGAGGGGAGAGATTTTAATTAAAAATGTGTTTGGTTCAAAGGGGAGGGGAGAGATTTTAAAATTAATTTACTTTTTTTACCCTTAAACTTAATTAAATATAAGAAAATGCTTGTTTTTACGATATCATAATAATAATAAAAGTTGTTACAAAATAATATAACCTAATAATAATAAAAGTTGTTACAAGGATAATAGTATAACCTAATAATAATAATAATAATAATAAATGTTGTTACAATGATAATATAACTTAATAATAATAAAAGTTGTTACAAGGATAATACAACCTAATATTAATAAAATTTGTTACAAGGATAATATTGAGATTTTAAATTAATCTAAGGATAACTTTGGCAATGCAATAAAATTTTAAAAAGATCCCCTCCCTCCGAAAAACTCCGATTTGGTGGAAAGGGATTTTGCTCCCCTCCCCTTCTAAAAATTGAATCAAACACGTCAAATTAAAAATATTTACTCATCTCCCCTCCAAAACTCTCAAACTAAACGGAGTGTTAATGTCTAAGAGGAGTATAACCGCGCGCACCACACACCATGCCAAAATAAAGTGCTCCCACCGCAACCAATTTTCTTACTCATGACGTTTAGAAACCGATCCGACCACACACCTTCTACACACTTCAAACCACACAAATTCTTCCATCACATGGATGAAACTGACGACATAGGAAAACTAGATAAATTCGGGTTAGACACCAAATCTGCACCATATTTAGACATCAAAACCTTATTCCTTTGAGAATCCCCCTCCAATAGTAGTCTTTATCTCCATTTAGATATCAAAGCTTTGTCAAAAAACCCTAGATCATTTACACCTAGCCCACACTCTTTTTCGGCCTACAAGCATCGCCCCACTTAACCCAACAAATTTAGTTTTCCTCCAACAACCCTTCCCACAAAATTTCCTTTGCATCCTCGCAATTTTTAACCAAATACTTTTTAGTAGTTTTAGGAAAGAAAAAGTTAAATAAGTTTTTCGTCCCTATAAATATATCAAAATTTGATTTTAGCCCCTAAAAAATAAAATGAGATGTTTTCATCCTCACAAAATTTTTTGTTTTATTTTTGGTCCTTAATGGATATAATTTTGACATGTTTTTGACATTTTTTTGAACATAACATGAATACATGAAGGTTGAACATAATAAACGAACATAATATGAATACAATTTGAACATAAAATGTTATAATCTTGACATTCACGTGAACATAAAGTGACCATTAAAGACCAAAAACAAAATAATTTGTTTTTAATAAGGATGAAAATATTTAGTTTAATTTTTATGGACTAAAATCAATATTCGTTATATTTATAAGGACGAAAAACTTATTTAACCCAAAAAAATAGAAAAACTTCTAAAACCACATTAATAAGAACCTCCCTGCCAAAAAGACTTGCAAATCTATTCCTCGAAAACTGAAGTCTTTTATAATTACCTTCACCATCGAATTTGAGGTCGAAGCCTTCCTAAGATTTACTCCCAAAAACCGAGATAAATAAAAATATTTTTTTTTCTCAATTACAATTCAAGAACCATAAATACTTCATACTTTGAATATTGTTGTAAGAAAAATAATAGGTAGAACGCCCAAATGGATGAAAATACACACACAAAATGTACCCCATTTGATTCAATTGAATTAGATACATCCACTTGGGGCGTAAATAATATTGCACTGTTTTTTTTTTTTTGGAACCGTATTTGTGACCATGTATATAATGAAATGGTCATTGGGTTGGGATGGATCGTATCAAAATCAAATAAAAAACATGGACTTGTAAAAAAAACCACAATGGAGTGGATAGATTAATGAGTGACTAACAATTAATTAAAAAAATGGGGCTACCCAGAGCTCAGTCGGGCTAGCCTGTCGGACTAAATACCATATTACTTTTTTTTTTATCCTATGTGTTTTTCACGCGTCCTATTTTTATTTTAAAAAATACCATTTATCCGGATTTTAAAATTCGAACTAAATTGTTAATATTTTCGGGGTATATTTTCCGAACTGAGCTTTGCCCAGAATTTCAAAGATTGTGTTTATATTATTTCAATGACATAAATATAAATGACAAAAATATAAAATAAATGCAAATATAAACAAAACTAAAAGGACTAAATGATACAAATAAAACCTCATTTTATTAATATATCAATACATTTACAATAAAATAAAGTTGGACTATCAATCTTATCATTTAGGGCACAAAGTCATCCAGGAGGGCTTGGCGCCCTCGAGCAAGGGCTCGGCGCCCTCCGTAAGGACCAGCTAGGCCTTAGGCGAAGCCCGCAAGGAGCACCGCCTCATAGAGCTTCTAGAAGCCTCTAGAACGCTCCAGACCGCTTTAAGCGTGGCTTTGGGCCCAAGCTACTTGGGGACAAAGCCACGGTAAACCAAGCCCACGCAGGGCTATAAATACCTACTTGAGAGGCATTCTCAAGGCATCACAATCAGAGACTAAACCCTAGTTTTCTAGACCGTACTCTCTGCAAGTACAGTTGACGCCCACCGTGGGGCTACAGTAAAACTAATCTAGCCGCACCTATGAATCGTCTACACACGACGGTTTAGAGCTTTCTTCTGAGTCAACAGCCTCTGCTACGATAATGGCGATTTTTCGCAAGTGTACGAAATCGTTCAAGTAGTAAAGTTAAAATGGTAAACCGAGTGTCGAACTCGAGGACTGCGTTTAACGATCAGAATGTAATTTTTAGAACTCAATTGAACAAAAGGGTACGAAGTTTGTTTAATAACAATAATGGAAAATTGCGGAAAATAAAACTTGTTTGAATTTCAAGAATAGAAAGCTTGTCAGGATGAGCTTCACTAGATGACGAACTCGAGCTACTCACTTAAAAATGATCACTGAACTTGTTTAACGAATCATAACCTAATTCTCTGAAATACTCTTGTCCTAATTCCTTAGCGACAGAATCTTTAATTCTAAAGTAAACTCTAATTCCTTAGTAAGTTTTACAAATTAGAATTAAGCATGAACGGACTAGAATTATTAAACGATTTCAAGGGTTTGCATCTATTCCTAGATTACAAAGACGAGAATTTCTTATCTTAAAGCATTCATACATTCAACTTCCGTTTCACAATATGAATCATACATCAATTTAAAGGTGATCAGTCAATAAAATCATTAAGCGCAAAGATAAGAAATATGATTCAATAAACTTATTCAATGATCAGATTAAGGTCACAAGGCAAAAGTCATCATCTAACTAATCTCATCCCTAACAATAGAGGATTTAGCTACTCATGTTTATATTACAAAATATAGCAAGAAATAAGAGACATTACACAATAAGAATGAGGGTGGAAAGCTTCAACTCCAATGTCCTAAAATTGAACAGCTCCTTTCCAAAATCAATCTCCAGTTCTGTACTTAGTTTCTTCGTCCAAAAATCCAACCCTTGATCTGAAAACGCATCTGGCTTTTATAACCCTTGTTTCTGAAACTGACCCATCGTGCCATGACACCGGTCCATCGTGGCACGATGGCCTCATTAAAACACAGGTCAACGCTTTCAAAGCTCCATCGTGGCACGAAAATTCCAGTGAAGAACTCAGCTTCTAACATCTTCTCATCGTGCCACGATAAACGCCCATCGTGGCACGATACTTCAGCTTCTGACCATTTTCAGCTTCTGAAAAACTTCAGCTTCTGATGACCCTCTTCTCATCGTGCCACGACACATGTCCATCGTGGCACGATGAACTTCAGACGCTGGCTCCAGACTCTGGCTTCAAACTCAGACTCAGACTCTGAAACTTCTTAAAATCTTGAAAAATCTTCATGTTCCAGAATTGCTTATTCCTTCTAACCATGTTTACTTTCAGCATGAGAAACCAATAAAAAAACTCTCTAAAATGTACAAAACAACATCAACAGATGGCTAAAACTAAGACATGACCCAAGGTCATCATACGACTCGGAAGCCTCACCACCCTCTCTTAGCCCTACTTTACACTCGCAGCCGCCAACCCTTATCATCCCTACGATGAGGGACCATGACATCATGGAAGCCATGCAAAATCAGATTCAACAGCTCATCGATCGCAACGAGGCCCTTCAGGCTTCCATGGAGACCATTCAGCAGCAACAAAACGATCGAGATGAGTCGCAACATGGCGATTTAGACGATCCAGACCCGCAACCCCTCTCAGCCGAGATTTGGAACGCCCCCGTTCCAGAAAACTTCAAACCGCCATCACTCGCCTCCTTTGATGGCAAGATCGACCCTGTAGAGCATATCACTGCTTTCAACACCCAGATGGCAGTAATCGGCGCCGCCGATTCCTTAAAGTGCAAGCTACTGGCGGGTACCCTCAAAGATGCCGCCCTCCGTTGGTACATGAATCTCCCACGTTTCTCGATCGTCGGGTATCAAGATATGACAAGAAAGCTCATCCATCAATTCTCCGCCAGCCGCCACCGGAATGTCTCCTCCACCAGTTTGTTCAACGTCCGACAGGGTCCAAACGAATCGCTCAGAGAATACCTCGCCCGCTACAACAACGCCACCATCAAAGTTATCAACCCTAACCAGGAGCTGTTCGTCGGAGCCTTCCAGAACGGTCTGCGGGCCGGGCAGTTCAACGAATCCCTCGCACAGAAGCCAGCAGACTCCATGGAGGAAATCATGTCCCGAGCCGAATGCTACATCAAGGGAGAAGAAAGCAACGCCGAGAAAAAGGCGTGCGACACGAAGAAGCGTGGCGTGGCGCACTCTAACTCCCGCCGCAACTACTACTCGCCAGCTTCCAGGGAGAAGGGAACTTTCAAACGCCATGGCGCGGACAGGCATCGCCACGAACGACCATTTGATGTATTCACACCACTCAACGCCCGCCGAGAGCAAATTTGGAAAGATGTTTATCACTCGAAGTTGATCCCCGACCCACCAGAGCCTACCAGCAACCGAATGAGACCGAGCAAGAGTGCCTGGTGCAAATATCACATAATCAGGGGTCACGATACAGATGACTGCATACACTTGAAACATGAAATCGAAAAGCTTATTCAGAACGGGAGACTAAGTGGATATGTGAAGAACGGGCACGACGAAGAGCGTAGACGCTCAGAAGAGCCTCACAAAAGCAAGGAAAGCAACAAAGGCGACGACAGGCACACTCTGTTGAAGCAGTATTTCATACAACAAAAGTTCGTATTTTCAATTATCGTCTCCACAGGGATTAGTGCGCTACTTCGAACCGTTCAACAATCGATATCGTTTTGAGTTAGGGTTTCGTGTGGTTTGCATATAAAAACTAAAGGAACCTAAAAACAGAAATAAAATGACAAAGAATTAGGGAATAAAAGCGTTAAGATTGGAGTTCCTCAAACGAGCGTCGAATGTAATCTAAAAACCATGCATATGGACTTTAGCGTTTTAGAGAAATTATCACGTATCGCTCGACAACGTCGTTGATTTCCCAAACGACATAGTGAGATCGATCGTATCGTTTAATCGACGATTTCCCAATCGATCAAACGATCCGAAAGCATTAAGATCCGACACTATGTGCGATTATCAAAACCCATTTCCATTTCTAGATTTTCTTATTTTGATAGAGATTATTCTCACATAAGATTCAAACGTATTCGTCAATAGCATTTAAATCAAAACATGACAATGAATAGCAAGAATAACTCAAAATCACATAAATAGCTAAAACCATATGTTTGCACAATCAATTATTACATCTAAGCTAGAAAGATTACCTCCAATCCCAACAAAGGGAAAGTTAGTTGATCATTCTCATGTCAACTTTACAAAAGAGAAGAGAAAAGATGAAAATACAAACTCAAGTCTTGATTTCCCAAAGTCTTTGGTTGATTTCCACTACCCAATCACTTTTGCTCCTTGAAGATCAAAGCTTCTAGCCCCAAAAACTAAGTCCTAATGATTACTGGGCGAAAATATAAG
The DNA here is from genome assembly GCA_018208015.1 of Medicago ruthenica. Classification (NCBI taxonomy): domain Eukaryota; kingdom Viridiplantae; phylum Streptophyta; class Magnoliopsida; order Fabales; family Fabaceae; genus Medicago; species Medicago ruthenica. The sequence continues at coordinate 101,682,920 of CM031372.1, read as the reverse complement.
CTATCTAGTAAAAATCTATATCTAAAAAGACTGAAAAGAAAGCTTAAATACTAAAACTGAAAGTGACAGTTTCGCTCAGCGAAGTTGACTTCGCTCAGCGAAGTCAACTTTCTCTGCCAGTTGCATTCTGCCACGTCTTCACTTAGCCTTCAAACCGCCTTGATTTCGCTGAGCGATGATAAATTTCGCCGAGCGAAATCAAGCTCCCCTGTTTCAGAAAATCCCTTGCCTGACTTCGCCAACTGCTTGCCAAGTCGTCGCTGAGCGAAAGTCTGCATTCAAATTTTCATTTTTCTTTGCTCAAATCATGTCCTGGCTTGCATTCTCCTGCACAAATGAATTGGGAAAGAAGTAAAAGCAATAATGGGCATTTGATCTATGATTATGAGCTTTTTCCCATGATAACTTGCATAACAAGTAACTAAAAAGCCTTAAATTAAATATGCTTTTAAACTCATTTTTGGCACTTATCACACTCCCCAACTTAAATCTTTGTTTGTCCTCAAACAAAGGACTCAAACAAATGGAAAAATCAAGGCTTTGGACAAAAGTACAATACAAGCAAAGAAATGAAAAGTTTTCAGATGACATAATTCAAATGTGGATTGCGCGGGCAAGTATGAAGTTTCTCATTAATCTAGATATATACTATGAATATGACATAAGTCCTAAACACAAAATTCATATCATACAATTCAAGTCAATAACATAATTAACAATGAACCACACCTAACACACTTCTTTGAAAGTAAATAAGCAAAATGAAATCATGAAGTGAGGGTTTGAACACTCATCCAACAAACATGATAACATTCCAGTCAAATTATGTGTCCATCTAATTATCACTTCTAAAAGCATAAAAGCAAATGATCACAAGGTCTTTAAGGGTTGTAATTGGGCTTGGTTACAAAAGAATTGTCATATGTGGGATATTGAATTCAAATGGCCAAGCAAGAGGAACATTCATTCTATTTACAAACTTCCTCCTTATTCCAATACAACTCTTGGTGAATTACAAATTTTTCTTTTCTTGATTGATCTTGACAACTTTTTCTTTAAATTATTGCAAACCTTTTCATTTTTCTCTTTTCTTTTTCTTGGTTTGCTTTTCTTTCTTTTTTTTTCTTTTCTTTTTCTTTTTCTTTTTCTTGTTGTCAAGATCACTTATCATCATTCACCACTACTTTGACATAAATACAACCTCCCTTTCTCCCCAACTTAGTTCAATGACATCCTAATCGAATGTTCCTTTATCATTATGGCAAAGGTCAATAAACACGATGGATAAGGGTTCAAAAGAAAACAAATATCAGAATTCAATAAAGAGTTAACTATGAACTGAATTTTTTTACAAACTCCGGCAATTTAAATAAGCAATTGAGCTTATGAAAGTTGACAGTTCATGGCTAACAATTCTGATTCCATAGGCTCAGAGGGGTTAACAGATACTCACTTCTCACAGGGTAGGTTTATTTGGTCAAGTGTTTCACTCATATACAAAAAAAATTGCCTTGATCATTTCAATGCTTTCATGCAATTTAAAACAACAATAGATTTAACATAAAATAACTGAGTTAAACATGAAATGCCGGTCTCCTGCATATATATACAATGGTTGAGGATTCCTCACATTTCGGCTAGTTCTAATTGGTTCACATGATAAGTATGTTATCGCGTAAAATTGTATGAGATAAATATTGTGCAAAGTACTCATTTCAAATTCAAGTACACACCTAGAAAAGCAAGAAACAAGTAACTTGACTTTGCACTTTGAAACAATTTTAATCATTATCATTATCATTATCATGCATCTGATACTTTGCAGTCAAAGAGCTTATCAGTAAGCCTCGCTAAGCGAAGTACAATCTCGCTCAGCGATAATGACAGGTTTCAGAATTTTCAAAAATGCAGCAATTCAAAAGACTTGTCAGTTTTAGCTACACCTAAAGTTACTAAAAAGCATTAATAAAGCATAAATACTCACAAAATTGGGTTGCCTCCCAACAAGCGCTTGTTTTACGTCGTTAGCTCGACGCCTTTATCGTTAGGGCGGCCAAAATGAGACGGAACGCACATCAGCCCTAGTATTCCTTTGCTTCGGGAGGAATTCCATGAACTTGCAGAACAGCTGATGTGGAGTCCATAACCTCCCTATCCAGAATAAGCTGAGCAAGGAACAAAAGCAATCTTGTACACGTTCAAGTTCTGCCTTGCTCACTTTCATCCCCTCTTCCTTAGAAGTTTCTTCCTTGTTAAGAAACTGTTCCGGCTTCTCAATATCCATCACTTCTTCACTATCGACAATGCTTGCCTCTTCAGTATTTGACCTGGCTTGAGGAAGTTCATCCTTGTGTGGTATCTCTAATTCTTCCATTAATGTCCTTATACCACATCCTTCAAATAACGTCTCTTCCTCACTCTCATCAATATCGTCTTCAACAATCTCTCCGAATTCCAAAACGGATTGATTGTTGGTCTGAACCTCCATGATTTTTGGTAGAAAATTCATTTGAACTCGCAAAATCTCCAATTGGCATGATAATGCTCTCAATCTTTGGTTGGTATTTTGCATGTTGATCATGGATTGTTGCATGAACAAATTCAAAGTGTTTTCCGTTCTTGCCATTTGTTCGTCTTCAGACGGATATTGTTGAAATTGTTGATAGGATTCATGTTCGTATGGATCATAGAAGTTGAAATAATCATGATGATCAGCCATGATTTGTTCCAATGTTGAAAATCTGAAACAAAGTAACTAACAAGGAAATTTTCTTTGCTTTGCAAAGAGGGTTAATTCACAAACAGTTGATAATGTACAAAAAGAAACGAAAAATATTAACAAGGTATTTACAAAAGCTCAAAACACTATCAATTATTGCGATGCTCAAAATAACTTAACACTAATCCCCGGCAACGGCTCCATTTTGTTGAAGCAGTATTTCATACAACAAAAGTAAGTATTTTCAATTATCGTCTCCACAAGGATTAGTGCGCTACTTCGAACCGTTCAACAATCGATATCGTTTTGAGTTAGGGTTTCGTGTGGTTTGCATATAAAAACTAAAGGAACCTAAAAACAGAAATAAAATGACAAAGTAATAGGGAATAAAAGCGTTGAGATTGGAGTTCCTCAAACGAGCGTCGAATGTAATCTAAAAACCATGCATATGGACTTTAGCGTTTTAGAGAAATTATCACGTATCGCTCGACAACGTCGTTGATTTCCCAAACGACGTAGTGAGATCGATCGTATCGTTTAATCGACGATTTCCCAATCGATCAAACGATCCGAAAGCATTAAGATCCGACACTATGTGCGATTATCAAAACCCATTTCCATTTCTAGATTTTCTTATTTTGATAGAGATTATTCTCACATAAGATTCAAACGTATTCGTCAATAGCATTTAAATCAAAACATGACAATGAATAGCAAGAATAACTCAAAATCACATAAATAGCTAAAACCATATGTTTGCACAATCAATTATTACATCTAAGCTAGAAAGATTACCTCCAATCCCAACAAAGGGAAAGTTAGTTGATCATTCTCATGTCAACTTTACAAAAGAGACGAGAAAAGATGAAAATACAAACCCAAGTCTTGATTTCCCAAAGCCTTTGGTTGATTTCCACTACCCAATCACTTTTGCTCCTTGAAGGTCAAAGCTTCTAGCCCCAAAAACTAAGTCCTAATGATTACTGGGCGAAAATATAAGCTATCTAGTAAAAATCTATATCTAAAAAGACTGAAAAGAAAGCTTAAATACTAAAACTGAAAGTGACAGTTTCGCTCAGCGAAGTCAACTTTCTCTGCCAGTTGCATTCTGCCACGTCTTCACTTAGCCTTCAAACCGCCTTGATTTCGTTGAGCGATGATAAATTTCGCCGAGCGAAATCAAGCTCCCCTGTTTCAGAAAATCCCTGCCTGACTTCGCAAACTGCTCGCCAAGTCGTCGCTGAGCGAAAGTCTGCATTCAAATTTTCATTTTTCTTTGCTCAAATCATGTCCTGGCTTGCATTCTCCTGCACAAATGAATTGGGAAAGAAGTAAAAGCAATAATGGGCATTTGATCTATGATTATGAGCTTTTCCCATGATAACTTGCATAACAAGTAACTAAAAAGCCTTAAATTAAATATGCTTTTTAACTCATTTTTGGCACTTATCACACTCTCAACACAATCTCTGGAGGATTCGCCGGCGGGGGCGAATCTAACAACTCTCGAAAGAAATATGTCAGGCAAGTTCTCCTTCTTGACGACATCACGAGCAGGACCAACATAGAACCAGATGTCTCCTTCACCTCCAAAGACTATGAGGGCGTCGTACCCCACGACGACGACCCCATGGTTATCACCACCCAGATATTCAACTGGGACATCAAGAGGGTCCTCATTGACCTGGGAAGCTCGGCAGACATACTTTACTACATCGCCTTCGAAAAGATGGGTTTGGACCCCGAACAGCTACAACCTTTTAAGGGGACTTTAGCAGGCTTCACAGGATAGCAAGTACACGTTTGAGGCTACATCTCTCTGAAGACCACCTTCGACACAGGAAGAAACGAGAAGGCCATCAAAGTCAGATATTTGGTAGTCAACACCCCGTGCTCGTATAATATCATCATTGGTCTCCCTGCCTTCAACCTCCTGGGCGCCTTCCTTTCAACAAAGTTCTTGGTCATGAAGTACCCCCTAGATAACGGCCACATAGGTACGATCTGCGGAGACCAAAGGGTCGCCCGGGAATGCTACCATAACAGCCTAAGGCTGCAGAAAGAAAAGAGAAGAGGCGTGACTGATAAACCCCACCTCGTCAACATGATCGACCTAGACCCGCGCGAAGAATATCAGCAAGAACGCCTCGAACCCACGGAGGACCTGCAAGAAGTTCAGATAGGACCGCAACCCCACCAGACAACCAAGATCGGCGCTTCCTTAGACCCAGAGGAGGAGCTCGCCATCATCTCCCTACTGAAAGAAAACTTGCAGCTCTTCGCCTGGAAACCATCGGACATGCCGGGCATCGACCCAAGTATCGTGTGCCATCACCTCGCCGTAAACTCGGGGGTTAAGCCTGTCATCCAGAGAAAGCGAAAGTTGGGCGAGGAGAGAAAAAAGGCCGTCGATGAAGAAGTCAAGAAGCTCAAAGACGCCCGTTTTATCAGTGAGATCAAATATCCCACGTGGCTGGCTAACGTTGTCTTAGTCAGGAAATCTTTAGGAAAATGGAGAATGTGCGTAGATTACACAGACCTCAACACCGCATGCCCGAAGGACTCCTATCCTCTTCCTAATATCGACCACCTGATAGAAAACGTCTCTGGTTACAAGACACTGAGCTCCATGGACACATACTCCGGCTACAACCAAATCAAGATGGACCTCCTGGATGCCCCCAAAACAGCATTTATGACGAACAACCAGAATTACCACTACGAGGTCATGCCTTTCGGACTAAAGAACGCTGGCACCACCTTTCAGCGCCTCATGGACACTGTCTTCGCCGCCCAGATCGGAAGAAATCTGGAAGTTTACATCGATGATCTCGTCGTCAAGACTAAGCAAGAGAAGAGCCATGCATATAATTTAAGGGAGATCCTCCAGCAGGTTCGACAATACAATATGCACCTCAATCCTACCAAATGCTCCTTTGGTGTCCACGTGGGGAAGTTTCTCGGATTCATGCTCACAAGGCGCGGTATAGAAGCCAACCCAGACAAATGCCAGGCCATCATAAATATGCGGAGCCCATCCAGTATCAAGGAAGTTCAACAGTTGACAGGACGTCTGGCGGAGTTATCACGTTTTCTCTCCTGTGCAGGTGACGAGGCATTTTCGTTCTTCGCCTCTATCAAAAAGAAGAAGCAGTTCCACTGGACACCTGAGTGTGACGACGCCTTCCAGAACATCAAAGCATTCTTATCCAGCCCGCCAGTGCTACACCGCCCAGAGAAAGGTTCTATTCTTTTTTTATATTTATCTATTTTTGACAACGCTATGAGTTCAGTATTAGTCCAAGATTCATAAGAAGTGAAAAACCGGTGTACTTCGTCAGCAAAGTATTCAAAGGAGCAGAACTTAGATATCAGAAGATCGAACGCTTGGCCCTGACCGTCATCACCATGGCACGAAAGCTGCGCCCGTACTTCCAGGGGCACAGGATCGTCGTCAAGTCGAACTATCCAATCAAGCAGGTCCTCATGAAACCCGACCTCGCCGGGCGCATGGTGGCATGGGCCATTGAGCTATCAGAGTACGATGTCCAATTCCTCCCTCGTGGCAGCATCAAATCCCAAGTCCTAGCATACTTCTTAGTGGAGTTCACGTCACCCGTCGGCGACCCCGTTCCTCACGTTTGGGTCCTCTCAGTAGATGGATCATCTAACCTCAAAGGCAGCGACGCAGGTATAGTGTTGGAAGGACCGGGTAATCTCCTCATTGAACAATCACTTCGCTTCGAATTTAAGGCAATCAATAACCACGCGGAATATGAGGCCCTTATAGCAGGGATGACTTTAGCACAGGAAATGGGTGCCGAGAATCTGAGGGCAAGGAGCGACTCCCAGCTAGTCACAAGTGAAATTCCTGGCAGGACCTGGTTCTGAACCGTAAAACAGAGTATGCAAACAGCAGTTCAGAAGCAGAAATATAAAAGACAGAAAGTAAAGGAACACAGTTGATTTGTTAACCCAGTTCGGTGCAACTTCACCTACATCTTGAGGCTACCAAGCCAGGAAGGAAATCCACTAAAATAGTATCAATTCGAAGTCCTATGACACAGCCCCTGTTTCACAGCCCCTTCTCACTTAATCACTACCCGTGGTATTTCTACCTAGGAACTCCTAGATATAAGACCCCTCTTACTTCCCTCAGTCAATCACTGCCCCAGTGATTATCAGACTCTAAACAAAACAAAGATGGAGACACTCTCCTAATACGTCACTTTTGCTTAAAAGCTTCAAGTGATTACAACTCAATAACAAACAACCAACTCTAAACACTTTGAGTGGTGCACAGAAACAAAACACAAAGCTTACAGACTCAACAACCTAAGACTCTTTCAATTCTAGCTTTTGTTGAGATCAATTTCTTCAATAGCAGCTTCCTCCTTATATAGCAATCAGCTGCAACATAATTCTGAACAAAATAATCTTCAACAGATATTGTTCTAAAATTCTTTAGAAGCAAATAGAAGCAATTATATTTCTGAAATATATTTTCCAAAGATTGCTTTGAAAATATATTCATAAATAATTGAATCCAATCTTTAACAAATATCTTCACGCAAAAATACTCCCTTCTAGAAAAGAAGCTTGGATAAATCTTCAATTAAATCTTCGAAAGATACTGTGAGGGAATTAACAGCTTGAAGACACAAATTTTGAACGCAGAAACCAGCTTCTGAACATGCTTCTGAAATGCAGCTTCTGAAGGTCAACGAAAGTCAGCGTCTGAACAGTGCGTCTGAAGGTCAATGAAAGTCAGCGTCTGAACAGTGCGTCTGAAGGTCAGCTTCTGAACAGTGCGTCTGAAGTACCGTTCCAGCTTCTGAAGACCCAGTTCAGCTTCTGATGAACCAATTCAGCTTCTGATGACATACTCCTTGAGATTTCAGCTTCTGAAGCACAAATTGCTTGTCTATTTGATTTTAGCAAACATGTAGCCAACACTCAAATATCCAACAATCTCCCCCTTTGGCAAATTTTTTGCTAAAATCAATTTGAGCATAGCAACAAGCAAATTCTTCAAACAACAAAGAATGCAACCATGAAGAACATAACACAAATGTAGCAACAGAGTCAGCAGCGGATGATTCACTACATTTCACACATATACTCCTCCTGAACTACCTCTGATCAGATACTCAGGAACAACACAACTCAGGAACTCCCTCTGAAACATACATTCAGGAACTCCCCCGGAAACAGACATTCAGGAACTCCCCTGAAACAGATCAATCAGAAACTTCAACTCCCCCTGAACTGTTGAACAGCTTCTGAAACAGACACATACTTATTTCTCCCCCTTTTTAGCCAAACAATTTTGACAAAACAACCAGGAATCACCAGGAGCAGAAAAATACAAGAAATAGCATATACAGACCAGATGCACTCAAACAAAGGAAAAAAAAAACAAACACAGAGGATATATCTATCCATCACAGACCAGCATACCACAGAACCTCAGTGACACTTCTTAGACCAGCAGTATCACACAAACAATACTCACACACAAAGTCTTCAAAAAAAAACTCATAACAAATTTACCTAGTTGGCCCCTCAAATTTTCAAATTGCTTGGCATCTAAGGCTTTTATATTAGTAACATCTTCATCATCCTCAGCACATTGATCATAGGGCATGATGTCTTGAACATCTTGCTCAACATTATCCTTAGACTCACTAGGATCCACTTCCTTTCCTTTTAGTGCCTTCTGAACAGGGACTACCACCTTGCTCCAGACTTTAGATGGTCCAACAATAGAAATCTTCTCTGCTACAGGAGTGGGCCTGCTGTCAGAAGCAACAACCTTCCTTTCCTTTTGTTCAGTCTCTGAGCAACACTTGCACATTTTGGTCTCCATTCCTTCTTGACCTTGGTTTTGTTCACAACTGGTACCACTTTTCTTTGTTGAAAGTACTTGGGGTATCCATGCAGCTTGTAACAAAATGGCTTAATGTGTCCCTTTTTACCACAGTAATGACATACCCAAGGATGAGATGCCTTCTTGTTCTTAGATCCCTGATGTTGGTTCTGGTGTTCCAACTTAGGTTTATTCATCATTGGATCACACGTTTTAGCAACAACAAAGAACCTTTTAACAGGATTTTGCTGTTTGTTGTTCAGAGTCCTATCATCATACCCAATTCCATTTGGTTTCCCTTGGTTCTGACTCTCCAAAATCTCTTCTAACACATTAGTACCAGTGTTTAACATTCTGACTTGTTTCTTCATATTTTCAAGTTGAGAGTTCAGCTGGGTTACCTCATCTTTGAGATCAGAGATTTGTGCTAGATGTTCTCTTCTTTCAGACTGAAGTTAACTGATAGTTCTCTTTTGTTCTTCCATCTGCTTGCACACTTCTTCAAATTTATCATGCAACTTCTTGCAAAAAATAGCACGTTCTTTGTAATAGGTAGCCGGTTCCTCACAAGATGATTCTCCATCACTTGACTCAGTATCAGATGATGTCTCAGAACCTGATAGTGCTTCTGAAACCTTAACTTTATCACCAGACCTGCATCTACCAGTTAAAGCAAGAACATGCTTGGCTGATTCATTCCCCACTTCTCTTTCTGAGTCATCATCAAACCAAGTAGCTGCCAAACTTTTCTTCTTATTCTTGAGATATGTGGCACATTCTGTCCTGATGTGGCCATACCCTTCACACTCATGACACTGAACACCTTTGGATTGATCAGTTCTTGTCTTCTTCAGAATCTTCTTAAACTGTTTACTCAGCATCACAAGATCCTCTGATAAGCTTTCATCATTTGCTACAAAAGCAACACCTTTCCCCTTCGTATCAGTTCTGGCTATTTCAAAGTTCTGAAGAGACCCTATCAATTCCTCAACCTTCATGCTGGAGATGTCATGTGATTCTTCAATGACAGTTACCTTCATATCAAATCTCTTGGGTAGGGATCTGAGGATCTTTCTCACAAGTTTCTCATCAGATATTCTTTCTCCAAGAGACTCAAATGAGTTGGCCATGTCCATAACATTCATATAAAAATCTTGTATGTTCTCATCCTCCAACATTCTGAGATTTTCAAACTTGGTGGTGAGAAGCTGAAGTCTGGACAATTTTACCTTTGATGTGCCTTCATGAGTAGTCTTGAGAATTTCCCAGGCATCCTTAGCTACAGTGCACTGCTTGATCAGTCTGAACATATTCTTGTCCACTCCATTGAATATAGCATTCAAGGCTTTGGAGTTTCCAAGAGATAATTCATCTTCTTCCATGGACAAATCTACCTCTGGTTTTAATTCAGCTGTCTTCTTACCGTCTTTGTCAAGCACAACAGGGTGTTACAAACCTTTCAGAACTGCTTTCCAGGTCTTACTATCTATTGATTTAAGGAAAACACTCATGCGTGATTTCCAATATTCATAGTTGGAACCATCCAACAGAGGTGGTCTGTTAACAAATCCTCTTTCCTTCTCCATGTTGCCAGAAAAACCTTCCCTGGAGCTCACCCTAAAACAGGCAGGGTGCCTGCTCTGATGCCAATTGAAAATCCTGGCAGGATCTGGTTCTGAACCGTAAAACAGAGTATACAAACAGCAGTTCAGAAGCAGAAATATAAAAGACAGAAAGTAAAGGAACACAGTTGATTTGTTAACCCAGTTCGGTGCAACTTCACCTACATCTGGAGGCTACCAAGCCAGGAAGGAAATCCACTAAAATAGTATCAATTCGAAGTCCTATGACACAGCCCCTGTTTCACAGCCCCTTCTCACTTAATCACTACCCGTGGTATTTCTACCTAGGAACTCCTAGATATAAGACCCCTCTTACTTCCCTCAGTCAATCACTGCCCCAGTGATTATCAGACTCTAAACAAAACAAAGATGGAGACACTCTCCTAATACGTCACTTTTGCTTAAAAGCTTCAAGTGATTACAACTCAATAACAAACAACCAACTCTAAACACTTTGAGTGGTGCACAGAAACAAAGCACAAAGCTTACAGACTCAACAACCTAAGACTCTTTCAATTCTAGCTTTTGTTGAGATCAATTTCTTCAATAGCAGCTTCCTCCTTATATAGCAATCAGCTGCAACATAATTCTGAACAAAATAATCATCAACATATATTGTTCTAAAATTCTTTAGAAGCAAATAGAAGCAATTATATTTCTGAAATATATTTTCCAAAGATTGCTTTGAAAATATATTCATAAATAATTGAATCCAATCTTTAACAAATATCTTCACGCAAAAATACTTCCTTCTAGAAACGAAGCTTGGATAAATCTTCAATTAAATCTTCGAAAGATACTGTGAGGGAATTAACAGCTTGAAGACACAAATTCTGAACGCAGAAACCAGCTTCTGAACATGCTTCTGAAATGCAGCTTCTGAAGGTCAACGAAAGTCAGCGTCTGAACAGTGCGTTTGAAGGTCAACGAAAGTCAGCGTCTAAACAGTGCGTCTGAAGTACTGTTCCAGCTTCTGAAGACCCAGTTCAGCTTCTGATGAACCAATTCAGCTTCTGATGACATACTCCTTGAGATTTCAGCTTCTGAAGCACAAATTGCTTGTCTATTTGATTTTAGCAAACATGTAGCCAACACTCAAATATCCAACAACAAGCCAAATCACCGGAGAATACCAAGCGAAAGATGCACAACTCACCAAATACTTGGCCAAAGTTCAAGAGTTGGCTAGCCAGTTAAAATACTTCGAAGCGATCTACGTCCCCCGAGCAGACCTTCTGTCCAAATTCGCCAGCACCAAAAGGCTAGGGAACAACAAAACCGTTATACAAGAAACCTTGTCGGCGCCAAGCACAAAAATAGCAAAGGTCAACACCACACAGGAGGCAGACGAGGGCTGGATGACACCCCTGATAAAGTACCTCACATGATCCTTCACCCCAAAGGACGAGGCAGAAGAACTACAGGTCAGGAAAAGAGCCGCCAAGTACACTATGGTAGCTGGGAAACTATACATAATGGGATGTGCGACACCCATGCTCTGATGCCTTGGCGAGAACGAAACAAGGCTAGTTCTCTTAGAAGTCCACGAAGGCGTGTGTGGAAGCCACATTGGAGGACGCGCCCTGTCCGCCAAACTACTCCGGGCGGGATACTACTGGCCGACTATGCTACAAGACTGCGCTGACTTCGTGAAGAAATGCGACAAGTGTCAACGATTCTCAGATAAAAATCACACCCCAGCATGCGAACTCACCTCCGTTTTCTCACCATGGCTGTTCTTTAAATGGGCAGTCGACATCGTTGGGCCCTTCCCAAAGGCCCCTGGATAGCTGAAGTTTTTGATCGTAGGTGTGGACTACTTCACCAAGTGGATTGAAGCCGAAGCAGTCGCCAACATCACGGCTGATCGAGTCAAGCGTTTCTATTGGAAGAAAATCATCTACCGTTTCGGACTCCCAAGTGTATCGTCTCAGACAACGGAACACAGTTCGCCAGCGCCAGGGTAGTAGATTTCTGCAACCAGCTGGGCATTCAAATAAAATTCGTCTCTGTGATACACCCCCAAGCCAACGGACAAGCAGAATCCGCCAACAAAGTCATACTCAATGGAATTAAGAAAAAACTCGAAGCAGCCAAAGGCCTTTGGGCCGAGCAGCTACACGAGGTAAGCAATCCGTAACTTTGAAAACTTTCTACTTACTCACCACTACATGCTACATTTTCTCACAGTGAGAAGCAAAAATCCACAAGCACAGGTTCTCTGGTCCTACCACACAACACCACACTCGACGACGAAAGAGGCGCCATTCACCATGGTCTACGACACCGATGTCGTGCTCCCAGTGGAAATCGACACACCAACTTGGCGCCGAGACAACTTTTCTGAAGAGGGTACTTACGTTTTTTGTTTCCACTAACCTTCTTTATGCTTGCAGAATCCCTAAAGCTTAACAACTCTTCTACGAGTCGATACTGCTATTTTTTCCTAACTCACTTGGTTTCTTTGTCAAAGCTAATGAGACAGGTCTACGCTGCGCCATGGACATGATCGACGAAGTGCGCAAGGCCGTCCACATACAAGAGTTCGCCGCCAAACATAGGGCATCCCGCCGCTACAATTCCAAGGTGATACCAAGAGACATGGAAAGCGGCGACCTCGTGCGCCGGCAAGTCGTCGCACCCACCAGAATTGGGAAGCTACTACCTAACTGGGAAGGCCCGTACATGGTGAAGGAAAAGCTCTCCCATGGAGCATACAAACTCGAGGAGCTAAACAGAGACCCAGTCCCACGAACCTGGAACGCGGTCAACCTGCGCCACTACTACAGTTGAACTTTCCACTAATATTCATTATTTTCTTTTAGTTTTTTCTTTTTTCTCAAATAAAGGCGAGCTCTCACATCAGGCCGCCATCTACTATCATTGACATTTCAATAAAAAGGGGCAGGGACACTCTTTTCCCTGCAAGGACATGGGTTTTTAACGAGGCACCCTACTCTCTTCAAAAAGTTTTCTTTTCTCGACTCTTCTCTAGTAATACTTATGCTCATTTACAATCTACAATTGAAATCCTAACCCCACAGGGGCTCTAGGTCGTCTACAGTTAAAATCCTAACCCCACAGGGGCTCTAGACAGTTAAAATCCTAACCCCACAGGGGCTCTAGGTCGTCTACAGTTGAATCCTAACCCCACAGGGGCTCTAGGTCACCTAAAATTGAAACCCTAACCCCACAGGGGCTCTAGGTCGCCTACGTCCAAATCCTACAGGGGCCCCAGGCCGCCCACATTCCACGCATCAAAAAGCCTAAGGGCTTTAGGTCGCTTCATAACAAAAACGACAAATTTTAGCATAGTCGATGCAATCGCCTCGCCATGAAGGCCAACAACCACTCAACAATCAGATAAGTTACTTAAAGCGACAATCAGATAAAGAAAATAACGTAACATTAAAATTTAAATACCAAAGAGGCACTATTAAGTGTTACAAAAGGACCATTACAACAAAACGAAACAAACAAACTATTAAATAAAGTTAAACAAATACAGCCTAGGGCTCATCCACCAGGGCGCCATCCTGCACTATATTAAAGGGATCCAGGCCGCCCAGCTCTACATCAGGAAAAAGCGGGGCCATTTGCTCTTTGGCACGCTCGAAACCTCGGTCAAAACTCTCGACCGCCTCGAACTTGGCCTCCTCCACATTACCCTCCAGTTGAGCGACCCTCTGCAGATCTTCCTCTATGTTTGCCTGCAGGCGCTTTACTTCCTTATCAAGCTTCTCCAGCTCCGACTTCAACTTGTCAATCTTCCCCTCATAGTTAGATTTCGGGGAGTCCGTCGCAGCCTTCACGGTGTCATCTTTAGCCCGCTCCGCCGCCTTCAATTCCTCCTCCAGCTTCGTCACTTTCTCTTGTAATGGCGCCATCTCCTGCTTATACTTCTCCCCCATCGCATCCAACATAACAACAGAGCGCAGACAGTGCATGACCACATCCCTCATCATCAAAGGAAAAGTACCTTGTCGCCCAGCCTCCACTTTCGTGAGGTATAAGCTCATCTTGTTCTTCAGATACGCTTCAAAATAGAAGCCGCGGTCCCAGAATGCCTCGCCCGTATCAGTACCAGCATCCTGGTTCGACGCCGCCTTCGCAAGCTTTGCTTTCTTTGGCGATAACGCCGCCACTACTTCGCCGCCATCCGGGTTTGACGTCGAGTCAGCTTTCCTTTTTGTCTTCCTCAGGATAACGCCAGAGGGGTCGCTGGCAACATGTCCCCATGAAGCTTTTTTCGCCTTCAGCTCCTCTAAGTACTTCTTCCTCTCCGCACCAGACATGGGCGCCATAGGCTCTGCAACGAAAAACAACAAACGACACACAAAAACAAGAACAACGTCAATAAAAACTCAACACAAAAAATACACGAATACAAAGTATGACGAACGAAACTCACGCAGATAAGACTCCAAAGATATGAGGTCCCCCTCCTTATTCAACAGTTTTCTAATATTCAAAGGGAGCATTTTCTCCAAGAAATCCACCATACCCTTCTCATAATCATCAAGCTTCCCATATTCGTATCCTGTCACCGATGCAGGGTTACTCGTCCAATAGAGGGGAAACTTTAACTCGCGATCCACCTTCACGGCGGCCGCCTTGCACCCCTTCGCCCCCTCATCCTCAGAAAAGTCTCCCTCCAATTTTTGTAGTGCGAGGCATACAGCGAAAACAATCGTCTGTTCGGATACGCACTAACAGACACCCAAGATAGTTTGCTCACTCATTTCGTCCCGTAAAAGGTGAAGAACACGCCAAGGGAAGGCTGAAAACCCAACCCCTCACACAGGATTTCGAACGTCCTGATAAACGCCCAGCTGTTGGGCTGCAACTGAGACGGAGCCACGTTGAGAGTCCTTAGCACGCCCACTTCAAAAGGAGTGAACGGATGCCTTACTCCAAGATCCTCATACACCGCCGAATACATGTGGAAGATCTCGTCCTTCACTCCCTCAGGGCGGCGAAGGCAAACCTTCTCGCCAGGACGACATGGCTCCAAAACCACGTCGTCCTCGTTTCCCGTGGACGAGACGCAGAGCTTGCTCCGAAAAAACGCAACGCGTTTCTCAGTAGTATAATAGCTCTCAGAGGCCATAACGTCCTCCGCGAACGCCTCCCCATCTAAACCACTGGACGACATAGAGTAACAAATCCCCTTTCTACACAAAGGCCCTGGGGAAGAATAAAGTAAAATGCAATCAGAAGATGCGCTCCTACTGTTCTCACTCTCACTCTCAGAATCGCTAGAAAAAAGCGCCAGAACTGAATGACCGTAATACCCCTCCTCAAACACTACCCAATCGATTGACCCATCTGGCCTTTTGGCATGCTTAATGCTATCCCTCCACAACCTCCTCCTCTCAACCTCAGTCACAGGCTCAACTACCCGACCCGTATCATCACACTCCCTAATCAAAACCATAATGGAAAGCACAAAGTAGAAAGCGAATATAGACAAATACATGTCGAAGAAAGCTTCACGGAAGGAGGAAAGGTCGGACGAAATCAAACAGTTGACAGAAATCACCAGAAGCAGCGTTCCCACAAGAGTGTCGAAGACAAAAATGTGTGGAAAGAGCAAGTGGAAACGGAGTAAGAAGAGACAGCATGATATGTCGTAAATGGAGCCTCGAAAACCGCAAAGCCAACACTAATTGGGGCACAACTTCCAAGGGCGACCAGATTGAGACATGTCACGACAAGTGAACAGTCGTTGAATCTCAGCCTTCCAAATCCTAATCTGCGAAAACCAGTAAAGGTCGTGCCTTTCGCCTCATCCCACCTGAATCCACACCGCCCTCAATCTAGAATGGCGCACGTTGGGCTACGACGCCTCATTATCAAAACACTTTGCTTCGTCTCGACGGCTCGTGCTTGTTGGGCTATAGGCCATCCAAAATGGCGCGCATAACATAGTCACTATTTTTTCTTCATCGCCACTTTGTCATCAAAATGTTGGGCTAGCACCCACTCACAAGTCGGGCTAGTACCCGCAAACATGTTGGGTTGGCGCCCTTCATCGACCTTGGACGAGGACCCCGCCCCTCAGAGTCCAACACTTGCTGTGTTACAAAAACCAAACCAGGATGACCATTTAATCACTTCGCATTGTCCCAAAGCTCGTGCTTGTTGGGCTGTGGACTATCAATCTTATCATTTAGGGCACAAAGCTCTCCACGAGGGCTCGGCGCCCTCGAGCAAGGGCTCGGCGCCCTCCATAAGGACCAGTTAGGCCTTAGGCAAAGCCCGCAAGGAGCATCGCTTCATAGAGCTTCTAGAGGCCTCTAGAACGCTCTAGACCGCTTTAAGCGTGGCTTTGGGCCCAAGCTACTTGGGGCCAAAGCCACGGTAAACCAAGCCCACACAGGGCTATAAATACCTACTTGAGAGGCATTCTCAAGGCATCACAATCAGAGACTAAACCCTAGTTTTCTAGACCGTACTCTCTGCAAGTACAAAAGCTTAAGCTTAAAGTTTATTACATAAAATATTCAAACCTAATGCTAAATTATTAAAAACCTAATGCTAAACCAATGGTGCAAGCTGATGGAGGGGGGATGGGGGAGGGGAGAAAGAGATGGTGGGGGGGGGGTGACGACGGCTATGCTTGTTAGCTGTCCAACGAATTGTCACATGTTTCCAAACTAGGGCGAAAGAGACTTTGATGGTCAACCTTGCACCTAGACAGACGAACCTTGCACCCAGACAGACTGTGCTTCTTTGCAGGGCATAACCATCCTCATTGACCGTTCATATAATCCTTGCATTTCCAAACTAGCCTCTTTTTATGAAAGGCCAACGATAGAAACGCATTGTTGTAGAAGGAAGAGGATGAGAGAGTGTGAGATGATGGTGTGTGAAATGGTGAAGGTTTGAAGGGTATTTATAGGGGAAGTTGTGAAGATTTTGGTACATAGAGTGTAACGACTCATAATGGTGAGTCAAAAAATGTGTTCAAAGGGTTTTACCAGTCATTAAAGCTGGTAAAAACCTTTGAAAAACGTGTTTCATGAGTTACTGAACACTATACAGAACTCTGACTTGGTCCGAATTATATAATTCGGAATATATTAAAGCTTTCCGGGTTATATAATCTGAAATGCTTCAATACTGGGTACTTTGTAGAGTGAGAGATGTTTCAGGTTATATAATCCGAAAATTTCTCTTACAGGATTTTTTTGAGTGGTCCACGTTGCACCGACAGTTTTTGTGGTTCACGACGTCCAGAAAATTCTATAAATAGGTGTCTCTGTTTTCATAACCAGTAAACCACAAAAAAAAACTATGGAAATTTCTGTCATTGATTTGAACACCAAGCTAGCTGCAATTTACTACAATGGGGGAAAACCACCCATCTGTTCAGGATTTGCACTGATGTCACACTTTCCGGGTTGAAGGATCAGCTGGATCAAATCAACCGTCAACTCAATCACATAGACTGGACGGTGCTGAGTATCGACGTCCATCGATCAACTCAGCCAGAACTGCGCGGTTCATCCGAATGAAGCTCATGAACGACTACGATGTGAGGACCTTGTCTCGATCTTTGGTTAGTACAGTACTAAATGACTGATCGAGTTGGATGCTTCGTTGGTCAGATCTGTTGAAGAGATCAGGGCTCTACTGGATGGACCAGACGAAGACATTAGTTTAGTTGATCCGTGATTTGTTATGCTTTATTTTATTACATGTTTTATGTTGGTGAATTATGTGGTTAAAATAAACATATCTATGGTGTGTTTTATGTTGTTAAATAAATATATCTATGGTGTGTTTTATGTTGTTGAATTATGTTGTTATGGTAAATATATTTATGATGTGTTTTATGTTGTTGAATTATGTTGTTAAAATAAATATATTTAGATATATTCTAAGGATCCTCAGCTTGTTGAGGATCTTCATCATGCTGTAAAACAAAGATAGATAGATAGATGCTGAAAATCTTCATCATGCTGTCAAATATAGATAGATAGATAGATAGATTTTGAAGATCTTCATCATGTTGTCAAATATTTCTCCGTTGAACTTTACGCAAAAGATAGATAGATAGAAAATTTGAAGATCTTCATCATGCTGTCAAATAGACGAAGATATATAGGGTGCAAGTCAGGTTCGGATTATATAATCCGAACTAGTTCAACATAGATTTTTTGTGTGGTCCACATTGCACCAACAATTTTTATGGTCCACGACACACGTAAACTTCTATAAATAAGTGTGCTTGGTTCATTTGCTGTAAAACACAACAAAAAACTCTGAAAAATCTTCCGAAAGATATGAACACCAAGCGGTTCTTATGAACTTGATCCGGTTGACCTGCCGATCGAAATATGTCGGTTGGCAGGCCAACTGGATCAAGTTCAAAAACACCTCTTCGAACACCTATTTCTAGAAGATCCATCACTTATGTTTTGGTGTTGTTTTTAGCTGTTTAATTATTTTTCTACCTTTCTTAAATTTTTTCCTATGTCATTGGCCATGAAGACCCAACAAAAATGAAACTTAAACACAGTATGGTGCTGTTCGGATTATAAAATACGAAAATATTTATACATGTTTCAATTGTATAATCCAAACCCCCTCAGACTAGTTGGACGGTGGCGTTTCACCAAAAGGTTCAGACGGTTTGTGATGTGTTTAATGCATTTTTGGTCGGTTTGACCATGGAAAATGTTTTCTTTGACTGTAGTTATGGTCTAGGACTGGTTTAAGGCTATAAATAGGTTTGCATCTTCAACAAATTCATCCATTCTTCACTTCCCATCTTTTCTTACTTTTTCTTAAACATTTTTTTTAGTTTTTTAGGAGTGTTTATGGTGTCATGGTCAATGCTGACCGTTCATAGAATCCCTGTAGTTGCTTTGCAGTTTATGCGGGGATTCTATGACGGTAAACATAGATATTTGACATCAAATACAACACAAAAAATGCAGGTCGTTATTTCTCGGATTTTATAACCCGGAAATCTCTATGAATCTAGTTCGGATTTTAAAATCCGGACAAGGGGGTATTTTGGGAAAAAACATAGGGCGCGCGACTATAGCATATGGGGAGAAAAGTAAAGACCTTTTTTTATTCAAACTCAAAAATTGATGTCCAAACCCTCTATTTTTCGAGCCAAACTCAGCCCGTTCGAACAATCCGTTCAACTCGACTCATTTTGACAACTCTACTTATGTCACTCTTTAAAAAAAACCCTAAATTCTTAATGAGTAGTGATATTTGAACATCCATTTAAGACAATTTTTGTGATAACTTCATTTTTCTCTATTTTTATCGGTCAAAAACAATAGAGAGAGAAAAAGGAAGAAAAAGGATAAAAATATAATGTGAGTATGAGAGAGATAATTGTCAAAAAACTGTCACAAAGTGGTTATACATATATAATTCTCTTTTTTTAATTGAACTAACAGTTTATAAAAAAGTATTGCTAACGGGTGCCCCAATGACACTCTTTAAAGATTCTTTATTAAGAAAATATTTATAGAAAAAATTGTATATCATTGTAAATGTTAATACCTACCATCATATCCCATCAAATGTCACACGTCTTGTCAGGTCAGTCAAAGTCATGTCATACATATCAAATCAATTGGTGTGGGGGGGGGGGGGGTGTATGTATAATAATAGCATGTATGTCAAACTTTGTCGAACAACACAACAATACTATACGGTTATACTCCTATCCTATATGGCTATATATACACTATTGTATATGTGAATTATGACATTGCCATCATCACTATCTTCTCTCTTCTACCGTTGATTAATAATCTAGTAAAAGACCTCTGCGACGCGTAATATTACAGTAATTATATAAAAATAATCACATTGATAATATCGTGAAATGTTTAAAGATATTAATTGAAAACTATTGGCATTAATGTAATGTTACTATTAAATATTTGTTTTTTTATATGTAAAAAACCGTTTAATATTTGCATCGTATCCGTTGCAGATTTTATTTGTTTTTTTGTTTATATATGTGGAATCAAATTTTTATGTACCGACCGATATAAGAAAGTTGATATAATAAAATTTTGAAAACTCATGACTATTTTCAAAATATCAACATTAATATAGTATTTCTATTAAATATTTTGTTATTTTATATGCAAAAACCATTAAAAATTTGCACCATGTTCGTTGCATGTTTTATGTGTTTATATATGTGTAAGCATATTTTTATGTAGCGATATGAGAAAGTCGATATGATAGAATTTTGAAAACTCGTTATACTATTTTCAAAATATCAACATTAATTTTTTGAAGGGAAAATATCAACATTAATGTAGTGTTTCTAATAACTTTTTATTTGATATGCAAAACACCATTAAATATTTGCATCGCACTCGCCGTAGATCTATGTGCTTTTATCCGCGAAAGCAAATTTTTATGTACCGATATGAGAAAGTCGATATGATAAATTTTTTAAAACTCATAAGTATTTTCTATATATCAATTTAATATAGTGTTTATATTTAATATTTTTTATTTTATAGGCAAAACACCGTTAAATATTTGCACCACACTCATTGCAAATTTATTTGCTTATATCTTCGGAAGAAAAATTTTATGCATCGATATGATAAAATTTTGAAAATTCTTACTTTTTTTCTTTTAAAATATCAACATTAATATAACAATTCTATTAAATATTTCGTTAGTTTATATGCATAAACCATTAAATAGATGCACCACGTTCGTTGTGGATTTTATTTGTTTATATTAACGAAGCAAAGTTTTATGTACCGATTTGGGAAAGTCGATATGATTAAATTTTGAAAACTCATGACTATTTTCAAAATATCAACATTACTGTAGTGTTTCTATTATTTTTTTTATTTTATATGCAAAACACCATTAAATATGTACTTGCACCGGATTCTTGTGGATTTAAGCAAAATTACAAAATTCGTAACTTAACTTAATTAGAATTAACAATTTCGTCTTTTATATTTTTTCCTCTGGTTTAATCTTTTATGTTATAAATTGTCATTATTGTATCATTTTTTACAGGATTTTTCAATAAAATTTGGGTTTCTATGTTGGTATGATGAAACCTTGGGTTTGTTTATGAGTTTGATATGTGTTTGATTTTTATGAGTTTTTGAATTTTTTTGATGAAAAAAGATAAGAATGTTAACATTTTATAACATAAAGAATTGTATCGAAAAAAAGACAATAATGTTAACTGAAATTAAGTTAAGAGACAAATGATATAATTTTGTGTAATATTTATAACCTTTTTGCCTTTTCACCAAAAAAAAAACTATTTTTTCAAAGACACTATATCAGGCAAATTGATTTTATTTATTATTGAATTTTTTTGCTCAAGTATTTATTATTGAATTAATTGTCTATCATTAATTTTTTTTTGTGCAATCTTTTTTTTAGGGAAATATTTTTTATTTATAATTGAATTAATTATCAAGATATTATATCATGCAAATTGTTTGTTTTTTTTTACACCTCGCAGTCACACACACACATTGATATTTGATATTTCTCTCTGGTTTTTATTTTCATTCTCAGTTTAGGGGCACACTTCATATGACATATTCCATCTCTTTCTTCACTTTGAGAAACAAAGATGATGAGGGATTTATCTCTGCCCTTAAACAATTCCTAGCCGCATCCTTACTTTGGCAGCACCCATCACCATATTTGTCTCCGATGGCTATACCAAAACTATCAATATCTTTCTCTCATAGTTTATTTTTTTTTCTTCAAAATCCTGAAATTGACACACTGTAGCGCTGCAAAAAAAAAAAAAACTTCATTTTTGATCACTTTCAATCTCAACCATGAAGTTTAGCACCAGATCTATATAATAACCCTCATCATGTAAGATCACTTTCGGACCTATTTCTTTAACGATCTGTCCATCAAACTGTGGTAATTATTCTTATCCACTTCTGATCTCACACATGCCGTAACAACAACAAAACTCTCACATATCTGTTTATGACGACATAGCAATATATAGCAAGATATTAATTTTTTATAGACCGGTAAGAAATTGTACAAATTAGTGGAAGTCAAAAATAAAAATTCATTTATATTATAATATCTTTATCTTGATCACTTTCCTTCTTCCTGGTAAAAGTTCCAACCAAAAGGAAAGAAAAAAGACATGTTACAAAGCGCTTTTGATCAAAATAGACATTAACAAAAATGAAAGTGTCATAGAAGAGACTAAAGAATTTCATAACTTACATGTGTAAGAAAAATGAATAATGAGAAGATAGAGTTTAAGAAAAAATGAATAATGAGAAGAGAGTTTGCAACATTATTGAAAGATGAGAAAATGAATAATGAGAAGAGAGAGTTTAAGAAAAAATAAATAATAAAAAGAGAGTTTGCAACAATATTGAAAGATTTGAGATTCATTTCGGTGGAAATGAATGACATATGTTTTAGACAATAAGTGTGACATTTGATTTGAAAGTAGGGTGGGGTTTAGCCTGGGAAACCAAAATTGTTTTCCACCATGGGAAAATCCAACTTTAAAGGATAGGTGGCGGTCCCTTTACTAATTATTTACAGTTCTATGACAACACTACAGTGCAAGCTATTCTTTTTTTTTGGTTACACAGTGCAAGCTATTCTGATCAATTTTAATGTTACACAAAATATTAAAAAAATATTACGTCATTTTTAAAAAAAATAAATAAACACTCCACAAAATTAAAAACTGTCATTTAATAATAGTCAACAAAATTATTTTATGTCACACAAAATAGTTCGCATAATTTAATTTTATGTCACACATTATTTATCTTTTTAATCAAATTTTAAAAATTGATCAATTCCTTCTCTAATTAAATTTAATGTGGCAATATTATAATAAATAGAAACATAGGGTCAATCCAGTCCGAAAATTTTGGATTAGAAACAACAAGCCCAAAACAAATTGCTAATGCCCATGATTTAATACAAAAAATCTCAATAAATCAAACAAATGTTAAATTGTTATTTAATCATTTGGTGGGGTCGGTTTTTTTGTTACAATATAACCATAAAAAAGTTACAACAATTACCAAGTAAGAGATCTAAGCCATCCGAATAAAAAACTATTAAATCTATGACTGTGATTAAACTTTCCCATCATGGGAAAGAACTTCCCTTTTCCATGTTAAACCCCACCTGAAAGTAGTAGTGGAAAAATGAAATGTACTTTGATAAAAGGAAAATGCATGGGAAAACAAATATAAAATATTGTGCGTATTAAATAGTCTAATTGAGAGATGTAAAATCTGATTAGTGGTATAAAATGACAGTTAAACCCATAAATTTAGTGATTTAGTGAGTTTTATTAAGGTTAATTGTGGAACTTTGGTGGTAATGACTTTCCTTTGATGATAGTAGTAGATGACAATTAAACCCATAAATTCAGTGATTTAGTGAATTTTATTAAGATTAATTGTGGAACTTTGGTGGTAATGACTTTTCTTTGACGATAGTAGTAGATACTAACATATAATAAGTGTTTTTCCTAAGAATAAAGAAAAACATATGGTAAATATTTAAAACGAAAGACGCATGCAAAAAAGGTCATGATGGTATGACCCACTCCAACACGAACCTCTTCCTCCTCCTATGCTTTTGTGTATTTTAAGACTCTCTCATTGCAATTTCCTTCCCCCCAACACCCTCTTGCTTCTTCCTTTTTACTCCTTTGCCATTGTCTCTATTCATGTATGTCACCATCCTCCATTTTTCCTCTAATGATTCTACTACTCTGACAATATTATTGCCTAACACCCCCTTGCCCTTCAACGTGGATAAAAATAATTTATCTTCTTCTTATAGAAGCATATGAATAATTACAACCGTTTCCTACTCAATTTTAAGTAATAAAGTGAGTCCATTGTGATGTCGGATAAAAATAATTTCATTTATAAACCAATTATAAGCTTATCCCATGATTTGAAACAAGCTTATTGCAATAACCAATTTAGTAAAACCAAAATGATACTAGTACATTTAAGAGAATTTCTTTTGACACAAGTTTAGGAAGTAAAAATCACTACAAACTAGTATTAGGCATCGTTTCGTCAAAACAAAAGTATAAGGCATGTTACATATTAAATATTAACAAAAAGAATAATAATGGTTAAAATTATAATTAGAGAAAATAAGAATGCAAAAAGTACAAGCGGCATCGACCTTGTCGATCCTCACATGTTTAACTCACGAATTCACGTGAAAATATCAAAATGCTATACAATTAAATTGTGCATGACATATCTCAAAGTGATAAGTCACGAGATATTTGAGATACTTTAAGCAAGAAAATATATTTCATTATAAACAAGTTACACCATACTAATAGAGATCACATTTCTCTCTTATTTTGGCAAACAAATTAAAATTTTTTTATTCACCAAAACAAACAAATTAAGGTTACTCTAGTAACTCATTTACTTTTGTTTTTTAATCTGTCTATAGCAATGAGAAATAGTTGGAATAAAATGGTGATACAGTAAATAAAATATGAATTATCAAGTAAAAAAAGCATGAATAGGGGCGGGGGGGTAATAATGAGATTAAGCAGGTAATGATACATAGAACGGCGGGACCCGTGAGTATTGGGACGTTCCAAAGCAACAAATGTCAGAACACCAATCCCCGCCGCGAAAAAAGGGCATTTTAGTCCTTTTTCAACTATATTTCAAAAATAATTTAAAATAGTAAATGCTCCATTTTGAAACCGAAAGCGAAAGCGAAGAACCAATAGAAAACAAAAACAAAAACAAAAGAAGAAGAAGAAGAAGAATATGAGAAACCAACAACATTAACAACAACACCACAACCTCAAAAGCATGCTCAATTTCATCTTTCTTTAATTCCCAAAACAAAAATTTATTAAAAAAACGACACATAAAAGTTATTAACACTTCATTTCACTGTGCTAGAGATTCCTTCACACACAAAAAAAAAACACTTTCCTCAATCTCATCATAAAAAAACTTCAGAAACATGAAGATCGGTTAAACGGTGTCGTTTCAGTTCATTCTCTGTTTTAAGAAAATCAAAATCCAAGGAACCAGATCGTTGTTGTTATCAAGATGAAGTTTCTTACAAAGCTCTGATCTCGAAGATTTCAACGTGTTTTCTTGTGTTCTTCACTGTCTCTTCTTTAGGAAACACGTTTATTTCTGTGCTTAACTTCTTCTTTTTTTTTTTTTTACTTCCAATGAGTTTTTTCATCTTCAAAAAGTACTTATAATTGGAATCTGGATAGAACAAGAAAGTTCTGTGGTTGGTGAAAGTGCTTAAATTGTGAAGGATTTTTGAAAAAGATATTATGTCTTGTAAAGATGGTAAAGGTGTAATGGATAATGGAAAATACGTTCGTTATACACCTGAACAAGTTGAAGCTCTTGAAAGGCTTTATCATGATTGTCCTAAGCCAAGTAGTATTCGTCGTCAGCAGCTTATTCGGGAGTGTCCTATTCTCTCTCATATTGAACCTAAACAGATCAAAGTTTGGTTCCAAAATAGAAGGTACTATAGTTTAATTTCTTAGTAATAATTGATTTTTATCATCTTTTTACTGTTATTTTAATAATCATTAAAAAAACAGCTTATCTCGGTCTGTTTGGATTAACTTATTTGAGAGCTTATCTCGGTCTGCTAACATAAATTTTGTGAGATTGGTTAGGAGAATTTTGTTCATAAGCTGTTTTCAGCTTATTTGCATAAGTTCTCCTGGCTAAACTGTCAATTATGATGTTTTTGTGTGTTTTGAATAAAAAATCATTTTTTGATGTTTTGAATAATAATGATTTTTTGGGTGATTTTTTTAGTAATGATATTAATGGTGAGTTTTGTTTGTTAATATAGATGTAGGGAGAAGCAGAGAAAAGAGGCTTCAAGGTTGCAAGCTGTGAATAGGAAGTTGAGTGCTATGAATAAGCTGCTGATGGAAGAGAATGATAGGTTGCAGAAACAAGTATCTCATTTGGTGTATGAAAATGGCTACTTTCGTCAACATACTCAAAATGTATGGTTTTTGCTTAGTTAGAATTAGAAAGTTTTTCAATCATCGATTATTTCCTTTTTTCCCCTTAATTTCCTCATTTATAGCATTATTACTAGTTTAGAATTGCTTATAAGTTATAAAAAAACTTACTTTACTAGTTTAGAATTTGAGTTAGAGTGGTGGTTTTTGTGCAGACTAATCTTGCAACCAAAGATACAAGCTGTGATTCGGCGGTGACTAGTGGTCAACGCAGTTTGACAGCCCAGCATCCGCCAAGGGATGCAAGTCCTGCAGGGTTAGTGGGAATATGATTATTGCAACTGGGTCCCTTTCTGTTTTTTTCTTGTCTGTGAAAATTTGGATGCGTGTGTTTGGACTTATGAAATCACATGGCATTTTTCTTCTTCTTCTTCTTCAGGCTTTTGTCCATTGCAGAGGAAACTTTAGCAGAGTTTCTTTCAAAGGCTACTGGAACTGCTGTTGAGTGGGTCCAAATGCCTGGAATGAAGGTAATCTAATTCCGCTGATATTTTTTATTTTATTATTACTTCATTTTTTTTGATTGGTAGATATGGCAAATTTGCATATTTACTACCTCACCCTCTAATTTCCAATGAGTTTCTTTGTTACTAAGGTTTTCACTTCTATTTGATGTGTGCTTGCTTGAACAAATATTTGAAACATTACATTTTTTTTTCCATTAATTTTTTATAATTTGTGCAGCCTGGTCCGGAATCTATTGGAATCGTTGCGATTTCTCATGGTTGCCCTGGTGTGGCGGCAAGAGCATGCGGCCTAGTGGGGCTAGAACCTACAAGGGTTAGTGGTCTGACTTTATTCTCTTTATGATAATTGTTTTGCCGATGTTCTTCGACGACATGCTCGATCTGTATTATTTACAGGTTGCAGAAATCCTCAAAGATCGGCCCTCGTGGTATCGTGATTGCCGAGCTGTGGATATTCTGAACGTGCTTCCCACAGCCAATGGTGGAACCATAGAGCTGCTTTACATGCAGGTAAAACAACTCAAACTCAGCGTGTATGAATTGTGACTTTGTAACTTAACAGACTAAATTTTTATTTGCATATTTGTTGATGATCAGCTATATGCGCCAACTACATTGGCTCCTGCTCGAGATTTATGGTTGTTGCGCTACACTTCTGTTTTAGAAGATGGAAGCCTAGTGGTAAGTGAATGTTAAGAACCTTCAATATTTCTTTTTGATTCGACCGCGTAGTTAGAAACAGAAATCTCATATGTGCAATGCCTAGCTCTATTTTTTTTTATTACAAAAAAGTCCTCATAATTCAGAAGTAGTTGAGCAAATTTAAATCATTCCTTTAATGCATTCCTGTTTCAGATATGTGAGAGGTCTCTTAAAAACACACAAAACGGTCCAAGCATGCCTCCTGTGCAGCATTTTGTCAGAGCTGAGATGCTGCCCAGTGGGTACCTGATAAGGCCTTGTGAAGGAGGTGGTTCCATCATCCACATTGTTGATCATATGGATTTGGAGGTACAAAAGTTCAACTTGGTTTTATTGATATTTTCATCTAACATAAAATAACTTTAGCATGTATGTATTATTTTTGTTAGCCATGGAGTGTTCCCGAGGTACTGCGTCCACTCTATGAATCATCAACAATGCTGGCTCAGAAGACAACAATGGTGGTATGATAGACCTTTCTGTTATTTAAATTTGAACTCTATATAATTGGGAAATGTTTACCATCTTAAAGACTGGGCAAATATAGAATATGGGCCCCACCATTTGCTGTGTTTTCTTTACATTTTTTCTTCTTTTTATCCAGGCCCTACGTCACCTAAGGCAGATTTCACATGAAGTTTCTCAGTCTAATGTCACTGGATGGGGTAGACGACCAGCAGCACTTCGAGCACTTGGCCAAAGACTGAGCCGGTTAGTATATTCAACTGAGGCATACTTTTTTTGTTGAAATTCATTGCATCTAAATTTGGAATCTCACTTATATTTGCTGGCAGGGGTTTCAATGAGGCACTCAATGGGTTTACTGATGAGGGATGGTCAATGATTGGCAATGATGGTGTTGACGATGTTACTATTCTAGTGAATTCATCACCTGACAAATTAATGGGTCTGAATCTGTCATTTGCCAATGGATTTCCATCTGTCAGTAATGCAGTCTTATGTGCTAAAGCTTCAATGCTGTTACAAGTAAGCATGCTTTTCCGTAAAATTAGCAAATAAAGTATCAAACAAAAAAAACAAGTGCTGATTGCTATATATGATGTAGACGAAGATAAAGGTCAAACAGCTATTATATTGTAGACATTTAATTTACAGTGTTCATGGCATATTCTTGTTTTGTTGTATGGTTGTTAATCTCATGGTTAATTGAAATGCCGATATTTATGACTAGCAAATTGCCTAGTTAACAAACACTGCTTGAATCCAGTGGGATTATGGTCCGGAGATATTAGAACTTGTTTGATCATTTGTTGACCTTTCTAATATGAAATTACTGAACATGCTTTATTTATTTTCTGAGTAATTATTTTATTAGTGTTGTTGTTGTTGTTGTTGTTGTTTTTGTTGTTTTTAATATTATCTCCGTCTAATTCCAGTCTTGCTGCCCTTCTTAACAAAATCATTGCCAGAGACAGTACCAATTTGAAGTTTTAACATTGTACTTTTGTTATTCTCATGTGTCATTTCCTTGCCCAGAATGTGCCTCCGGCCATCCTACTAAGGTTTCTACGGGAGCATAGATCAGAGTGGGCAGACAACAACATGGATGCTTACTCAGCTGCTGCCATCAAAGTTGGTCCTTGTAGTTTCTCAGGATCTCGGGTTGGAAATTATGGGGGCCAAGTAATTCTTCCTCTAGCCCACACTATTGAGCACGAGGAGGTAAAAATTTGCTCTAAACATACTAAAAAAACAATTATGAATTTAATGATGTGTAGGTTTTAACTTTTCGCTTACCTATTCTAGTTTCTGGAAGTCATTAAATTGGAAGGAATTGCCCATTCTCCCGAAGACGCGATAATGCCTAGAGAAGTGTTTCTTTTGCAAGTAAGTTTTCCCCCTTATGTTGCTCTCTTTATGTTTCTCAGTTCTCACTGTCAGAGAAGGTACTAACTTGATGTGCCTGTTTTGCCTCATGTGATGCGGATATGTAGAAACAAAACCGCATAGATTCATATATCTGACTTTTTTATTTTTTTTTTATTTTGATAAGCTTATATCTCACTAATTAATTATTATTTTTTTGACTGAATTAAAAACTTCTGTTCATACGGTTTGAATTATTTAAGGTTCATACATCTCACTTATATGTAGCATGCATATGTTTTGTTTCCTTGAATTTTCTAGGATCGCAGCGTTAGGAAGTTAGATGCATATCATAACTCACAGTAGTGTGTAGACTTTTACGTTAGTGCAAACATTTCTGTAGGTTTTGGGTAATGCAAAACTTAATAGTCCTGTATGCTTACTTCTTTCTATGTCTATGATGTGGAAAAAGTATTATTTTCCATCTTGAATTTTTTATAGAAAATTAACTTGCTCGTTTAGGTCAGGTACTATAATATGAACTTCTGTGGCTGCCAAAATGAGGCAACTTTTCGTTCTTGCGAATTACCTTCACTTTGGTTGCTATCATACCATTGCTTTACTCTTTATTGAGAAAGAAGAAAAGAGCAAGAAAATGTGTGAATCCATGGACTTGGTCCTTCTGTGAATAATCAGATTTGTGGTAATTTATAGTGCACCCTGATTATATAAACTCGCGTAACCTCCCAAAGGTGAGCACTTGAATTAACTGTTAGAGCTAGATGAGCGTACAAGTTAGCGATGCTCGACATATAGTTTCTGCACTTGACCTTGCAACATGATTCTGTTTTTACTTTTCGAATAGATAAGGTCGACCTTAATGAATATACAGTCCCAAACCCATAAGTGATTTTAATATTAGGAGGACCTGTCCAATTTGCATCTGTATATGTCCCACAACCAGGGCATGACCCCTTGCTTCATAGGTAGCACCTTTTCTTAAGTTGCTTTAATGTACTTTAAGATGCGAACTATGGTATCCCAATGTCTTACAGCAGTTGAATTAAGAGTTTGGCTTATCACACTAACAATAGAGGATAAATTTGGGGTGATAGTGAGATTTGCATACTAGTCTTTTGTATCTCTTTAGATTTAAAAGTGGCTTCCCCTAATTTGGTAGAAGCTTGGCATTAGGATCTGTAGGAGGTTCAACGTGTTTAGCGTTCATCAAATGTGTATCCTCTAGAATGTCCATTGTATACTTATTAAATGTTAAAATACCATCCTCGAGTTGTTCCATCTCCATCCCTAAAAAGTATCAAAGTTTTTCAAGATCTTTCTTCTAGAAATTGTAGCAAGGATGTTGTTTATCTGAGCAATGCGATGATGATCATTGCCTGTAATGACAACAGTATGGATTGATACAGTTTACTGTTCTCAGAGATTTATTAAACAACTATGACCGAAGTTACTCTGGGAGTAAGCGGATTCCCCCCTTCATATATATATATATATATATATATATATATATATATATATTAATGCTATTCTAATTATTATATTACATGTTGCTGTACAACAATAACTATCCTATTTGCATTATTTACGACACTTACTTATAGTTCATTTGATTTGTTTTGATAGCTCTGCAGTGGAATGGA
Source organism: Medicago ruthenica (assembly GCA_018208015.1). Taxonomy (NCBI): domain Eukaryota; kingdom Viridiplantae; phylum Streptophyta; class Magnoliopsida; order Fabales; family Fabaceae; genus Medicago; species Medicago ruthenica. Next base: position 101,652,008 of record CM031372.1, on the reverse strand, counting down.
TGAGAATGCTGTTGGTACCTGTGCTGAACTTATATTTGCTCCAATTGATGCATCCTTTGCTGATGATGCCCCCCTTTTGCCTTCTGGATTTCGTATCATTCCTCTTGATTCTGGAAAGGTCAGCCTTAGTCATTGTTGAAGCAGTATATTTTGTTTGAATTTAGTTTTGACCTTTTTAGGAGTATATTTAGTATATTTTGTTGAAGCAGTATATTTACTATATTTTGTTTTAATTATTATGTAAAATTTTGCAGGAAGTGGCCAACAACCCAAATCGCACCCTTGACCTGACATCTGCCCTTGATATTGGCCCCGCTGGAAACAAAGCTTCAAATGATTATTCTGGAAATTCTGGCTGTATGAGATCAGTGATGACAATAGCATTTGAATTTGCTTTTGAAAGTCATATGCAAGACCATGTAGCATCTATGGCACGACAATATGTTCGCAGCATTATATCGTCTGTCCAAAGGGTAGCATTGGCACTTTCACCTTCTAATTTGAATTCACAAGCTGGGCTCAGGACACCACTGGGTACTCCTGAAGCTCAAACACTTGCTCGTTGGATCAGCAACAGTTATAGGTGTGTAAACACCTTTAATTTTCCTTTCCGTTTACATTCACCTTACTTAGACTGCCGCTAGTGTTGTGTATCTATCCATGAATTTTATGGTACTGGTTGATATATGCTGCGAGGTGATGTCCACTTGGCATGTTTAACCATCGTTCTTCAAGATTGTTTTAAGGATAAATAATCAATTTAATATTAATGCAATCAATGAATTATAACTTATATCCACATTTAGTAACATTTCCTTTTTTTTTTCTCTTCTCGATAGTCAGCTCTTGTCCTTAATGCTCCCACCTACTTAATTCTTGTCCACATATTAGAGAAAAGAATCTCCTACTGAACTTGCCAGCATAGATGCCAAATTCTGTAAAAAAGACTCGTGGAACCAATGCTTGATATTCTATTGTAGTTTTAAATTTTTACTGCTTTCAGTCATTCTAAAACTCTTGCTAGTCCATGTATCTTTGTTCTAATCTGTTATCAGATATTTCTAGGAAAGCTACGGTACTTCCATTTACGTTAATTAGGTTAGATAATGCCCACACATTTAGTGAAATTTCTGGCTTTGAGATTTCAGGGAGAGCTTGGTAAGTTGGAATTTCAAACACAGCCGTGTTTTTACTGTCTTTATTTTGTAGGTGCTTCTTGGGTGCTGAGCTACTTAAATCTAATAACGAGGGGAGCGAATCATTACTCAAGTCCTTGTGGCATCACACCGATGCAATACTCTGCTGCACTCTAAAGGTATGTTTGAAATTGATTTCCATTTCATAGAATATGCGTATATATTCTCATTGTCGCATGCTTCCTCTGTACCTAGTGCAACTCAGCCTTTTGATATTTAAAATAATAATGGAAATATATTCTTACAAATACAAGCGCCTGATATTACTAATGAAAGGAATCAAAAGATGTTCAACGTAATCCGTGTTGTAGTTATATTTGTCTAGATTTTGTTCTGTTTTGTTGCCTAGAGTTTAGATGCTTGGTACCATAGTTATATGTCTTGATTGCAAATCAGCTAGTGATTATTTATGATTATTGCACTGCTCTATACTTGTTTGAAAGCACCTTCATGGCACTTGGTTTTTGCAGGCGTTGCCCGTGTTCACTTTTGCCAACCAGGCAGGACTTGACATGCTGGAGACTACCTTAGTTGCTCTGCAGGATATCGCATTGGAGAAAATATTTGATGACCATGGCCGAAAGATTCTGTGCTCGGAGTTTCCTCAAATTATACAACAGGTATGCATATTTTATTTGAATTGACCCATCATTTATTCCACTTCCACCAGATTTGTCATTGAATGACATTTGTGGGCATGCATTCTTCTCATTGGAGCGCTGAAAAAAGAACTAGAAACATTTTAAAACTTTATTGTGCTTTATGTTGACTTCTCTCCAATCTTATTTGGCAGGGTTTTGCATGCCTTCAAGGCGGTCTTTGTCTCTCAAGCATGGGGAGACCTATTTCATATGAAAGAGTTGTGGCTTGGAAGGTGCTGAATGAAGAAGAGAATGCTCATTGTATTTGCTTTATGTTTGTGAACTGGTCTTTTGTTTGACATTGTTAATAGACAATAGGACTCCAAGTGTTAAAGAGGAAGCACTCTTATTAAGACATGTTTTGTTGCTTGGTATTTTGCTATATTCACTGCAAAAACTTGGATTGCATGTAAAAACTACTTATATATTAGCCTATCTTACATTTCCCTTATAATTTTGTGCCGTGCATATATTTGGTCATTCTTATGATGTTATGCTCTTTGTAATGTGGGAAGAAATCTAGACACTCCTAGATACTTGAAAGAAATGGACAAAAAATGTTAGAATTAGTTGAATATTTTTTAAGATAGTTGGTTACAATGATTGGTTGGAAATTTATTTTTGTCTGAAAAAATAGTATTAGTTAAACTAAAACAAATTGTCGAAATTGTTGGACTGGATGTTATAATGGCCCATCTTAAAAAAATAAAAAGTTTGAAGATACACGACTTAAATAAAAGAAAGTTATATATAATTATTTGGTCTCCTAAATATACCCTGTTTTTGGCTTTAAATTTTAATCCCTCTAAAGTATTTTAATTTCCAAATTTTTTTTCCATTAAAAGCAAATAATCTTGGCCATTAATTTCTCTCGGGTAAATAGCCATTTTCGTCCCTTAATGTGTAATGAATAGACACAATTGTTCTTTAATGTATTGAAATTCCAAATTGTGCACTACAATAATCAAAATAGTCCCCGACATTAAAATGGTCGTAATACTGTTATATCAATTTGAAGGCATTCAATTTAGCTTTATTAGGTAAATGGGAGTGGAGAATTTGTCATGAAAAAAAAAATAGTTTGTGGGTTAAAGTCTTGTCTAGTAAATACGGAGAAACAAACAATAGAGTAAATAGGGTTGGGAGACATTGCTGGACATGATGGAGAGATTTACAAAGTATTGAGAGAGGGGGCGTGGAGCTTCAAAACAATGATATTGGTGGGTGGTGGGGAGAGAGTTGTCGAGAAATAGTTATTCGGTAAAAAATGCTTATTCTTTGATCGTAGGAGAATATGTAGTTGAAGATTCAACGGATCTTGCAGCAGTTTGGAATGGTTTAATCCCTCTAAAAGTTTAAATTTTTGTGTGGATATTATTGCAAAATAGGATACCGTCGAGAGACAACTTAGTTAAAAGAGGTATCTTGAACGAATCTCAAAAGTTATGTTCGTTTGATTGTAGAAAGGAGGAAACCGTTTCTCACTTATTTTTTGAATGCAAATTAGTTTCAGTTGTTTGACAAGTTTGGCGTCAGATTCTAAATTGGCTGAAGGTATATACCGTTTTATACAACACACCTAGTGAGAACTTCATACAGTTTACGGGGTTGAGGTTGATTGACAACGGAAGGAGTTGCTAGAAGGGAGTTTGCACAACACATCAATGATTATGTTGTTATTTGTTACACATTGAACGACGAAAATAACAACTTCTCTCAAACGGTGCTGACGTGGCAGCACTTTCAAGTGATATGGCATTGCCACATGTACTTTCAACCTGAACTGAACTCCGCCTTAGTCTTCTATTGATCACTGCCCCATTGCATTTCCTATGAGATAGATAGATAGATCTGCGTTCCCAATTCATAGATCGCGTGCGTTTCGGTAAACAAACATTTTCTTTCTTTCTCTCCACTACGCCATTTTCGCAGATTCAATTCCATACAAGAAATATGGTATGTATCTTTGAATGAATTTCGCTTCTTATGTTATGTTCATTTTGATACTACACAATTGGTTGTTTGATGTATGAGTTTAACCCGTGATCTAAAACTACGGTTTGCAAATTGAATTATCTGCTATTAATCCAAAATTGGATCATTATTTATATTTCTTGTACAGGTCGTCCTTGCTGCGTCCATTGTCGGCAAATCTGGCAAAGGTGACACTTCCTTCCTTGCATCCATCCATCCTTAATTTTACAATAATTAATTAACACAAGTTTTTGATTTTTTATCATTACAGTGCTAGTCTCTAGACAATTTGTGGATATGTCTCGGATACGAATCGAAGGACTTCTAGCAGCATTTCCCAAGTTAATAGGCACTGGCAAACAACACACTTATATTGAAACCGACAACGTCCGCTATGTTTACCACCCGATAGAATCTCTCTATCTCCTTCTTGTAACTAACAAACAGAGCAATATACTCCAAGATTTAGATACTTTGCGACTTCTCTCCAAACTAGTCCCAGAATATTCTTATTCCCTTGATGAAGAAGGTATCTGCAAACACGCTTTTGAGTTGATTTTCGCGTTTGATGAAGTTATCTCTCTTGGTCACAAGGAAAATGTGTCTGTTGCTCAAGTTAAGCAATATTGTGAGATGGAAAGTCATGAAGAGAAGCTTTATAAGCTGGTTCAGCAGAGTAAGGTCAATGAAACTAAGGATCTTATGAAGCGCAAAGCTAGTGAGATTGATAAGAGCAAGGTATCATTTCAAGGACTTCTATTTACTACCTTTTTATGTTTTAAGAGTATGTTAGCTTCTGCAGTGGTAAGAATTGATTTTGAATGAATTGATTCTGGCTATAAGTGAGTTGAATTATAGATTTGTGTGTTACAATCAATTCTAAAATCAAAAGCTACAAATCCTAGCTTCAAGTAGAATCAATTCTACTCGAAAGCCACCAAACATGTCAAAATCAATTCTACAGATCCAAAATCAATTCTAAAAGTGGAACCAAACATACACTATGTCTAGGACTGCTCATAATTTAATTGAACAAAATTCATTTATTGTTCAGATTGAAAAGAATAGAGGTGAAAAAGGAGGCTTTGGTCCTTTGACATCAATAGGGTCGGGAAGAATTGAAAATAGCTTCAGTGATATGAGCATATCTAGCTCTGGAACTGGTTTTGGAAGTGTGTCTGGTTTTGGATTGACGACTACTGATGTTGATTCCTTTTCCACCAAGCCTAAAGGTTGGTTTTCTAGATTCTCCCAAATTATTCTAGAATGCTTTTAAATGGCATTGAAGCATACAGTGTCCAGACTGCTTTATTCTTTGCCCATATTAACATGTTTCTGAATAAAGAGTGATCTTTTCATTTATGTACTCTCCTATTCTCTTCCTTAGGTCGTCCAACTGCATCTGCCAATGCTCCGCCAAAGGGTCTTGGTATGAAACTTGGAAAATCTCAAAAGACAAATCAGTTTTTGGAATCCTTGAAAGCAGAAGGTGAGGTCATTCTTGAAGTTGTTCAGCCAAAACTTGGCCCGTCTCAGTCAGCTGCCCCACCACTTACTGATCCCATCACTTTAACTGTTGAGGAGAAACTGAATGTGACACTAAAACGAGACGGTGGGGTTAGTAATTTTGATGTTCAAGGAACATTGTCTCTCCAAATTCTTAACCAAGAGGATGGACATATTCAAGTTCAGGTATTGCATTCTCACTATCTCTCTCTACCTCCATGCTGCATGAAGAGAGAAATACAATGTGAAATATTTGTGTCCATTGGATTGCTGCTTTGCATAACCTGAGCAGTCTTTTTGATAAATAATTATTTATTGACATGAAGAGCGAAACATATTTTCGCCTACTTAATTTCTTTTGTTTTCTTTATTTTGCCCTCATATACTCTTCTCAAAGTTTGCATCCTCTGTAAATGCAATTGTCAGTGATATTGAAGGTTAACAATGAGTTAATTTTTCTTCAAAAAAAACAATGAGTTAATTTTCAAATGGATAATGTTTAAAAACCAGCCAATGTTTTAGTGTTTAAAGCAAGGCTCAAATAAGTTAATTATAAGTTTTAGCAAGGCGTAGATGTCAGCAGTTTTTGATGTGATTCAGATATTTAGCTTATACTTCGGATTCTAGGTATTTTTATTTCTGTGTTTTATCTGTATTTGAGTTTGGACTCTGTTTCTGTTTGGGACTTATGTTTATCTCACTCCCACTCTAGAGCATCTTGTTAGGGATCAGAATTTGGGAATAGTAAGCATGTTGACTAGAAGGAAGAAGCAGTAATAGAGTGATTGATAGCAGAGAATATGCTATTGTGCAAGTTAGTTTGTAGATATAAATATTTGGGAAGAAAGAGAAGGGAACAGGGTGTTGACTCATTTGTAACTCACTTATAATTCGTAGGTGAAGAGAATTCCTCCCTTGGCAAAGCAGAGCTATAACAGCTCTGAGAAATGAAAGCACATCTTTGTTTTCTTCAAACACTTGTTTTCTTTCTTTTTGTTATTGAATCTAGAACCCGTCACAGCTAGTAATAGTAGTAGCTTGTTAAGAGTTCTAGTTTTTCAAAGTTAATTAATTTCTTAGTTTCTTTTGCTAACTGTCTCAACTGTACATTGCGGTTTTAACTGCAACCCAATGTTATAAATTGTTGTACAGACTCATTATTTGCCAGAATGAAATACACATAACTTTCAGCTTCAGATTCTCTTTGAAATTTTCCTTCACTTTCCCTCATTTTCCTCTGTTTTCTCTTATCACAATTCTAACAACCATCAGATCATATTGTTGGTTGAATATATCAGTTTTAATATTTTTGCTTAAAGAAGCTTAGAATTTTGAATCACACATGATTGACTCAAATGGAAAAATTAAATGGGAGGAAGAGAGGGAAAATAAAGAGAAGGGGATGAATAAAAGTGGCACTTTAATTAAGCAGAAAGGATGAAACTGAAGATGATTATACTGATGGTACTTGAAGTTCTTGTAGGGTGATAACAATGCTGGTTCCATTGTTTGACAATGAACGATGAAATTGCTTTTAATGTGAATTATTTTGGATAGGGTTAATTGATATTTTATTTTGAGAGCATTGAGGCCATAGTGAGGGAGGTTGCAGACCGTTGAAGATCTGCAGAATTGTAATTCGGAGAGATTTTCCCTATTTCTTTGTAATAAAATACCACTTCGGATTATTGATTTACTTGTTTTCTCCTACCATCCTTCAGTCTTGACTCTTGAGATCTCCCAGCCTAGGTTTACTCATGCCGACATGCCTTGAATTTGTTTTGAATGACAACGTCTATTCAGGAGAACAATGAATACTTACATATTGTGCCTTGTTTTTGCAGGTTCAGACTGGTGATAATCAAGCCGTCTCTTTCAAGACACACCCTAACATGAATAAAGAATTATTTGCCAATGAATATATATTAGGCCTGAAGGATCCAAATAGGCCCTTCCCCACTGGTCAAGCCAGTGATGCCGGAGGTGTTGGTCTTTTAAAGTGGAGAATGCAAAGCACTGATGAGTCAATGGTGCCACTGACAAGTGAGTTTATAACTTTCATTGATGTTGGCTTTGTGTTCATGTATTTATAACTTACAGTGTACTATATATGTCTAATGCAGTAAACTGTTGGCCCTCTTCTTCTGGAAATGAAACTTACGTCAACATTGAATACGAGGCTTCATCAGTGTTTGATCTGCGGAATGTTGTGATCTCAGTTCCCCTTCCAGCTCTTCGGGAGGCTCCATCTGTTAGTCAGATTGATGGGGAATGGAGGTGTGGAAATTATTTTTGTTTTCTTTCTTTGAATAAGGGTTAGGGACAACCTTGATTTTTGCGTTTCAGGTTGAAGTTTGCAGTAAATAAACCGGTGGTTTTGTATTGGAAATAATATCTGTTACACGTGTAAATGCAATCTTGAATTATCTGACTAGATTTGCATGAATTATGATGCTCTCTGAAACTAATACTGCTTCGCCTTCTCCTATTACTCCTCCTCTCCTGATCATGAGTTTAGTCATTCATATTTTATTTATGGTTGTAAATAATTTTACTTCACGTTTGTACATTACCATTCTTACTCTCTTTATAATTCCTTATTAAAATTGACTTTGCAGGTATGACTCTAGGAATTCCATTTTGGAGTGGTCCGTCCTGCTGATTGATAATTCAAATCGCAGGTATACTAAAATTGGAATGGTTTTTTAAGAGCTAACTTATGCTATACTATGATCTTTGTATTTTTGGATTTGTTTTGTCTGATCTTAATATATTTGGCAGTGGGTCGTTGGAGTTTGTTGTTCCACAAGCAGATGCATCAGCACTCTTTCCCATTTCAGTTCGTTTTATGGCAACTGATACATTTAGTGACCTGAAGGTTCGTATGATTTTACTTTTGGAATTCAAATTTATTAGGGGCTGCGATGTAATGTAATTTGGAATGACGTGTGAAGATGGTATGGTAAAAACTTGAAACTGACACATTTATTGGCCCTGAGATGTTTGTATGGCTGGAAAGTCTTTCGTCATATCGAAATAGAAGTTCTTTTCATTCAGCCCCTTTTAACGTCTGTCTCTGCAGTTATCAATAATATATATGACATATTATTGCTTGAATGATGATGTAATGGGATCTTAACCAAATACCTTGCTTCTCTTTGCAGGTTACTAATATCATACCACTTAAGGGTGGTAATCCTCCCAAATATGCTCAGAGAGCACAATTGTTAACAGAAAACTACCAAGTTGTGTGATTGATTTCCTCTCGGCTTTGAGCTTCTATGACAGTTTTGCTTTTACAGCCGTGTCTCTTTCGTCAATAGGATATGCTTTTAGTTGCAACATTTGCGACTATTCATGAATTTATACTTTTAGTTCTACTTGTTAAGAGATATAGCAAACTATGGTACTTGTATTTACTATTATGGCAAGCATCTTATGGGGAAAAGGATGCATTTCCCATCTCCCTGTTTTTCTCGTGATGAGTCTTGTATAAATAAGAAGACAAGCAAGTCAAATGCAAATCGAGTATTTCCTATCCCATACACGGTAGTAAACTAACTAGTTGTGTATGTAATGTGGAATAGTTGCAAAACAATTTTTTATTTTTAGTTTATCTTTAAAATACATTTCTCAACAAAGCACGATCTGAAACTTAGGGCATGTTTGGATTAATGGTTCTGGAAGGTAAGATCTATATTTTGGTATATATTTGAGATTTTTTGAAACTGAAAAAAATAAAATGATAAAGGATCATATAACACTTGAATACAATTTATTTTTAGAAAGAATTCTCATGCTTCATTAATTTATAAAAGAAAAATAAATCATTCGCTCCCCTCTCCATAAAATATCAGGGTCAATCAAACCTATGGCAGAACTCTTAAGGAGCCCATGGGAGCGGTGGCTCCCCCCACTAAAAAAATATTAAATTAAATTATATAGGTAAATACCATAATACATCTCATATTTGGAGAAAATTACTAGACCCTCCGTCACTTGACTCCCCTTGATTGGATAAAATTGTATATTATGTTAGTATTATTCGCTCCCCCTAATATTTTAGGTAAGATCCGCCACTACCTATAAACCAAGAGGAATTCAAAGGCACGAACATATTATGGTGTAGTCAAGTCTTTTGATTTGAATGGTACATTGTTACATAAAGAAAAACATAAACGATTGGTAAAATGAATTTAATTATTTTTTCACTTGTATTTTCCATTTAAGACAAATAGGCAATCATATTCGAGACATAGTAAAGTACTAGAATTTACTACGATTTCGAATAGAAATTCTAATTGTGGCTCACCAAATTTTTCATATGAAAGAGTAGCGGCTTAGAAGGTACTGAATGAAGAAGATAATGCTCATTGTATTTGCTTTATGTTTGTGAACTGGTCTTTTGTTTGACATTATTAGACAATAGGATTCCACGTGTTAAGAGGAAACACTCCTTTTAAGACATGTTTTGTTGCGCTGCAAAAACTTGGATTGCGTGTAAAAACTACTTATTAATAGCCTATGTTAGATTTCACGTTTAGTTTTACAGGAAACTAAAATATGTAAATGCCTTTCAAAATTAAGCTCCATGCATGGATAATTGAATAGTAAAATTGTGTGGTGATTGATTGATTTAAACACTTGTATCTGGAACTTCTGCTTCTGCAAACTGTACAATATGGTTGTGAAATTGTGTGTTTTCTCTCTTCATAGATCTTGAGCGGAACAATCTTGGTACCATATTTATGAAGAAATTAACAAAAATCTTAACATGAACATTGTTAAATTTTAACATGAGTAAATTCATTTTCAGAAAACCCTGTTTCGAACAGTTTATCTCCAATTCTTGGCCTCTATTTGGTTTTGCGGCAAGTTTTTTGTGTTACTTCAAAACCAAAGCAATATTTTCACGTAGAAGCTTCATTTTCTAGCTTCTAAAAATCACGTTAATTTTGTATTGGCATCATTGCTGACGCGAATATTGGGTTATCAAATGTGCAAACAATCAAACCATTAGTCCTCTTTACAACAAGAAGTTTAATTTGATGAAAATGGGAAACATATACTCACATCATATAAGATTCTCTTCAATTGAAATTGTTGACTAATAATGATTACTCCAAAGTCGCTTAAAACTTTAACAATGATTTATGCCACTACGTATAAGTAAAAAGTCATTATATTTCATGTCCTTACAAATGAGACGATGATTCAATCAATTGGGTCCAAGTAAGCAAAAAACAAAGAAAACTTATATCTATGTATTAAAACTTAAGCTATATCCGTTATCTCTTGTTTTTGTTGAATCAACATCGAGTCATTGTCTCAATTGTAAGTGTGGAAAACTCTAAACTACTTATAGGCGGTGATCATCAATATTTTGAACAAATTTTGCATATTGATCTACCATAAATCACATATGACACTTCCTCAACCTAAGAATTGACTTATTGCTCGTTTGGAACCACGACACATTTGCTTTAAACACGCGTCTGCCAAAAAGCTACATTTTGTAGCATCTCCATTTTCACGTCTATTGTGCCTCAGAACACGATATTAAAGATGCAGACGTGCATCCAAACAGTCCATTAGTTGATTTGAAAGAGTAAACTGGATGCATGCGTGATTTTCTTTCTTGATCATGACCATGATCATTAATTAGGGGTGAGCTACTATCATTCACATATTTATTTATTATTTGGTTTTTTTTTGTCAAGTAGTCTAGCGGCTGAAACTTACACATTTTAAATGTAGGGAAGTGGGGTGTTCGGGGTTCCAACTCCGGTCCTTGCATATATCAGTCCCAAAATATTATTTATTATTTGATTTATCACTGCCAAAATATTTTTTTGGTACAATTAATTAGCCGATGTTACATTACATTCATGCACAAACGTACGTTACATGTATGATACATGATGTATCAGGACCTATCTACTAACTTTTATGTTTCAGCCTTTGAGCCCCCTACCCTAGTTCAATTCATAGTATCTTTTACAGCATGACTTCAACTTTATTTAGTTGATAGCTCCATTGAAAGTACTAACTTCGATGGCTTTATAACCTTATGCTTTTTGAACTTCTCGTGAAATGAAAAGTTAACGTTTGTGGAGGAAGGCTCGTGTGAGGTGCAGTCTCTTTTTTCCTTCTTCATGTTTAATCAAGTTTACCACAAAAGCAGAAAGTTGTGGAAAATAAATATATATGGTTTTACCATGCCACCACGTGAATACCCCACAATCAGCTTCTATTGGAGGACAGCCAATCAATTTTCTTAAAGGGAAAACTTTATATTAATGCTACCTAACTTTCTTATTGTGAGTTTGTCTAATAATATGATATTACTTGTTATTTTAAACATTATCCTTTTTTCAGGGAAAAACATTATCATAGTAAGTACAGTTTTTCTTTTTCATCTCCTTCTATTTATAAGCATGAGTACAAGATAGAGCTACTCTTGTACACGCACATCTTTAAGAGCTATAACACACATTAAATAATAAAAAGATCAATAAAATCCTTGTTCATTCTATTTATTATTATTATTTTTTTTTTAATTTGATTTTCATCAATTCAACTTATATAGTAATCTTTTTCTTTTTGATTTTGACTATAAGCAACGAAAAATTCAATTTTCAAATTGATTTTCATCAATTCAACTTATAGACATAGTAAGAAAAAAAAAATCAATATGCCAAGCTGGACAAAACAATGACATTTACAATTGCGGCTCTGATAATGTCAAGTTCACTTCATACTTCACGATTCATCTTGGTAACAGAGTTCAATTACATTGACTAATATAGTGGCGTAAAATGAGGGATCGTGAAAAAATATGTAGAAACGAAAAGTAATAATATGGATATGCAATTTGAAGGTCCACCCCCATAGGCCATAGTTTCTTAATTTTGTTTTAAAATATATTTTTCGTCTCTTCCTATATGGTATTCTTAACTATTGAAAATGAAAGAAAAATTACATGTAGAGGAGAAAATTAATCATAACAATCATTCAAATAATTAAATATAATTAATGTGAAACTCTCAACATACTAATAATCACAAGGATGAGAACAATGCTACGATGAATCTAGTAGATTATATATATATTTCTTCTGGAAAGGGTAGATTCTATATTATATTAGATTAATTTTTTAAAAAAAGTTTAAATTAGATTGAAAGTCTGTTTGAATTGACTTATCTCTATGACCTAAGTACTTGTGACATTGTTTGAAAAAAATTATAAAAACAACTTACGATATATCCATAAGCTGTTTTCAAACTCTGAAAGATAGCTTATATAAAAACAACTTATAATTTATATAAAAAGTTTGACTGTTTTATATTTTGTTATAGAAAAAATTTATACACAAGCAATCATATAAACGCTCAAAACATGACCTAACTAGGGCTTAGACCATATATCTATCAAACATGAAACTCTCCACACGCATGTATGTGGTTGCCTTTCAACTAAATTATCAGCCATAGAATGAAATCATATGCATTGATCACCTTATTCTTGCAGCCACAACTACCAACGTGGAAGTTCACTTGGTATAGTAAAGCATCGACATATGGGAAATTAAAAAGTATGTACACAACTACATATCACACTATTTCACTAAAAGCTATACTATACATCACATTCACCTCATTAAATCTTCTTGAAAAATCTAGCAATTAAGTTCACGATCATTGAAAACTGACATTTGCATTTCTAACATCCACACATTCTTAATAGCAAACCACAGCCATTATAAATAAGATTGTTCCCCCTAGCTAGTTTCTTCAATATTCATAATACATTTCTCATATTCTTACAAACAAATACAACTATTATGGCACCTCATGGAGATTCATTGCCTAGCTCAATCTCTAGGACCAACAACATTGTATGCTCCAAACCACCAAAACCTAATTCATCTCAACTCAACAACAACAACATTCAAAGAACAATCTCAGACATATCATTTGAACTATCAAAACAAGAAATTGATTTAACACAGCTTCCACCGATAACTGAAGTTGAAGATGCAAAGTGTGAATGCTGTGGCATGTCGGAAGAGTTTACACCTGAGTACATAAAACGTGTACGTGACAAATACTTAGGGAAATGGGTTTGTGGTTTGTGTTCTGAGGCAGTGAAAGAAGAGTTGGAGAAAAATGGTGGGACAAATATTGAAGAGGCTTTGAGTGCACACATGAGTGCATGTGTTAGGTTTAATAAATTTGGAAGGAGTTTCCCTGTTTTGTTTCAAGCTGAAGCTATGAAAGAGATGCTGAAAAAGAGTAAAATGGAAGGGAGAAGGGCTAAGTCATTCAACCCTAGAGACAAAGGTGGTGAAAAGAAAGGTGGTGGGCTTGCTAGAAGTTCAAGTTGCATTCCTGCTATTACAAGAGATATCAATGATTTCACAATAGCCAATTAATCTTATAACTTAGAAGTTATAACTTCTAATTTTACGGGTCATAACTCAGTTTAACCCTATGTTTGATCATTGACGATAAGTTGTAGAATCTTAGTGAGTCACCGTAATTTTAACAAAAACCACACTCAAGTTTCAATAATATTACGGTGATCCCCATGATTTCATCAAACTCAACGTGATTGCAGAAATGCATTAAGTGTTTTAATTATGTATTGATTAATTCTATGTTGTCTAGGGAACATGGTTTGTATACTTGTTCCTTTTTTTTTTCTTTTCTTTTTTCTACTGACTAGTGACTACTACTCAGAGTCTTTGGGGTTTGATCAAGATAACATAACCCTAAAGTCATACCTTTTGATCCGAGTATAAGGTTTTTTAGGTCTCTCTCCCTATCACTATCATAGTTTTTATTGAAGGAAGTTGAACCGTGTGTGAGTTCTTTGTCTTTCTTTTTGATGGAGAGGGTTTTTAATACTTTGTATTTAGTCAGTGGCTTTTTCAATGTATTTTAGATATTTCCAATCTTATAACAGAAATAAAATTTGCTTCATGCATTGATCTACTGCTTTTGTTGGGTGCCTTTGTCTCAATTCAAGGTTACCAAACCCAAGAGAGAAATTCCGTGGCTTAGAAGTTAGTTTTTTTTTCTTTTCTTTTTTACGCAAGGCAAATGAGAAGTTAGTTATGACCTTTTTATTAAAAAGAATGTATATAGCATAGCAACAAATACTATATGGTTTTTTCCTTCAAAAAAATTATATGGTTTCATAAAAAAAAAATATATTGGTTTTAGTTTTTTTTTTAAACAATCAAAATAAAATAGAAGTAGATAATATACTGAATACACGAATAAAGTTTGCAACAGTGGTGGATCTTCAAAGAGACTAGGAATGCTGGCCACACAAATTTCCTTTTTTATGTTGTTGTTATTGTTGAATATATAGCTTCAAAATAAATTCTAGCCATCTAAAAAGTAATTTGATGATATTACTGCAAAGGAACGGTGGAATAATATTATATATAATACAATAAATAAATAAATAAATTTAATTGACTATTAAAAAAAAACCTCTTAACCTCAAAGCTCCACTATACTTGAATGTTTTTCATTTCCATTTCTTCAATAAACGAGTAATATAGTTCTTTTAATTGAACAAGCGACTTCCTTTTCCAATATGGACCACAATCTCTTCCTTGTGCTAGTTATGGCTACATTCAAGTCAACTGCTTCAATTCATAGAACAGAAGATTCTATTTGGAATCTTTGAAACATGGACCTGACCAGTGGCGTATCCAGGACCCTAGGCCAGGGGTGCAAAATATAAAACTTTAATAATAATAATAATAATAATAATAATATTATTATTATAATCATGCATATAAAAGTAACATACTCAAAATATTACATTGTACTCAATGTATAATGTATCAAAAAGATTTACATATAATCATGTGATGTGATGAGAGTTTGTCTTTCTTATTCCAATTTGTGAATCCTTCTATTACAAATGTATCACCACCGGATTGTTTTCCAAAATCAGGCCTAAAAAGATAACAACATAAACAACGTGCCGCATCCTTTTCTATACTATACTCTAACCAATTTCCAAATTCATTAAACCAAGAAGAACAAAATCTTCTCAATGTGTTAAGTAGGTTGGCATGGTCCTCTTTGCATATATGTTCTGCGTATTCTTTCTTGATCATTAGGATGATATGCTGTAATTTTAAGCCGCTTTCCAGGATCCAATGGTAACTCTTCCAAATTTAACTGAGCATGTTGTTGAGAACTAAATTGTTGCTCATTTGATGGTAATTGTCCCAAATTTAATTGAACATGTTGTGAAGAACTAGATTCTTGATCATTTGATCAGAACTTTCTTTTAAAAAATCTCTTGATAGAGTCCTACAACAACAAGAACAAAGCATGTGTGATCTCTATTGGCTTAATATAGTACTTGTAAGACTTACCATATATGTGAAACTCATAAGAACCATATATGTGATCTCTATTGATGGAACTATGCAGTGATAAATTTTTACCTTATTTCAATTTGTATACAACTTTCAGAAAGAAAGAACAAGGAAAAGTAGAAGGAAAAACAACTTGGGAATAATGTAAAGCATTAGCAGTAATTTATTTCAAATTACATCATAATATCATGGTATCACATTCATATTCATTTGGTAATTGGTAAACCAAACCATCCATACACAAAAACAATCATCATGGTTCTTGCTTAAACTAACATATTCTAGTCATTTGGTAATTGAATTAGCTAACACATTCTAACTTTTCTTTTTCTTTTCCTGTTCTTGCTTAGTTAATAATTCAATATTCTTTTCTTTGCCTTCTTGCCTAATTCAATCATCACTTAGATTGTTAGACACTTACACAAAAACAAAACTGTGTGAATAATTAAAATGAATTCAAACTTTTCTTTTTATTTCCCTGTTCTTGCTTAATTCAGTATTCTGTTAGTTTTCCTTCCCTTTCTTGCCTAATTCAATCATCACTTACACAAAAACAAAACAGTAAATCATAGAGTTTTCACAGTTTGGAATAAAAACCCAGTAAATATGGAATAAAAAAAACACCATAAGAGTTCATCACTAATTCACTACCACCATACTACAAAATTGAATTTTATTGAACCCTAATTATAAAATCCCAAATTCGAATTTTATTGAACCCTAACTTAAAATCCCAATTGAAAATTTTTGAAAACCCTAAGATCAAGATCCATTACCTTAGTGAGAGAGGTGGGTACGACGGGTACGGCGACCACTAACAAATGAGAGAGAGAGACCGGCAGAGTGTGTTAAGGTGGAGATCGCGAGTTGCAGAGAAAACCTAGTGTGAGAGGAGTTCGCGAGTTGCAGTGAGTGTGAGAAAGAGAGAGAGACCGGCAGAGTGTGTGTGGTGGTGGCGCATCTCAGCCGCCGGCGGAGCTGCTGTGGTGGACTGGTGGTGGTGTTATGGTGGAGATTGAGATACGTTATACGTATGTTGAGAGGAGAGAAATTAAGATAGAGTGAAAAGTTAGAGAGAAGTGTGAAAGTGAATTATGAAAGTAGTTTTTCAGACTTGGACTCTGTTGGGTCTAAGGTGCAAATAAAAATATTCAGGGTGTGTAAAGTGCAAAAAGAAATAGGGGTACTGGTGAAAATTTTAAAAGTTCAGGGGTGCAGTTACACACCCTCAGTGTGTACTGGATCCGCCCCTGGACCTCACTCTCTTGATTCCAACATATTATTTTCCTCTTGGAATAATATTATATATCATACCATATTAAAATTAATTTTAATTCATTATATTAAGAATAAAAAAATCAACCTCTTGACCATGTAAGCTCCATTGTGCTCGAGTGGTTTCCACTTTTATTTTCTCAACAAAAGAATACTCGTAAATCACTGTATACAACAATACAGTCTGAAAAAGAATACTCGTAAATCACTGTATATTAGAAATTACTATATATATTTTTTAAGAAGTCAAACCAACTCACCAAAATTACTCAGTCTAAATTATATGACGTTTTGGACATTCCACACGTATTAAGAAATGTAATTAATTTTGTATGAAAAAGAGATATTATGAGTTGTTTTACAAAATTGTCTTTAATAAATAATATGGAAAAGATAAATTAAAGAATTGGAAGAAAAAAGAGAGTAATAAATAGTCAAGAGTATAATAGAAAAAGTAACATTAATGTTTCATTAATATTGTAAAACGATTTATAATTTAGAACAATTTTTTTTCAAAACGACTTATATTTTAGAACGGAGAAAGTAGTAAACAACAATACAATTTGAACACCTCAACTTTTCCTACAATAACACCCCATATCATATTGTTAAACTATCACACCTATCCCATCACATTCGTTTCTTCCTCTTTTAGGGGAAAAATAGAGATAAATGAAAAAAAAAGAGTAAAAACGCAATATGGTTGTAAACATATTTCTTTCTTAGTTTAAAAGTGTATACACCTGAATGAAGTTTACATTTTCCTTTAGTAAATGCATTGCTGGCTGCACAATATGGCAATTATATGGCTTGGTAGATGTTCAATTTCAAACATTTCAACCAAGTAAAGCACTCCTTTTGTCGTTCTTCAAAAGCATAGGCTTCCTCCAATAATGATCGATTAAAATATAACAAAATATTATAATGTCATAAAGTAATACAAAATATGCATGCACGCACGAGTTATTTTATTTCCATATGGTGGATTCAATATTCATTTCTCATTCTCCTCCTTTCCCTTGGATCCCTCACTATATATAACCTCATCACCCTCCTCCCTCTTGTCCTCAAATCAAATCCATCTCTTCATATCTCTTTCCCAATCTCCCTCTCTCTCAAATCACTCTTTCTCGCATATTATTCCAAACAATAAATCAATTTCTACAAAAATTAAAAAATGGAAAGCAATCTACAAGTGATATCAAAGAGAGTGTGGAATATTGTACGTGTAGCCTTCTTCATGTTGAGAAAAGGCATGTCAAAGGGCAAACTAATGATGGGCCTAAACATGATGCTCAAACGCCGCAGCAAGCTCGCCGGAAAAGCAATTGCCAATCTAATGTTCCACCATCACCACAACCACGGCGGCTCCACCTCAAGCCGCCGCTCACACCACCAATTTACAGCCTCAAGGGAGTATGAATTCAGCTGCAGCAACACTCCCAACCACTTCTTCCCAATAGGGAAGCGTCACCGCAGCCACAACAACTTCTCCACTTCCGCTCAAGCGCCACCTACACAGGATGATGAGGTGGCAACAATGAGCGCAATGAAGGCAGTGTTGGAGATGCTTAGCAATGATCAATCGATTATAGAAGCATCTCCAGCACTGCCCGGATTTGGGCGTAGCCCAATGGTGAGGCAATTGAGGGTGACTGACTCACCATTCCCTTTAAGAGAAGATGATGAGAAGGATGATCAAGTTGATAAGGCTGCTGAAGATTTCATAAACAGGTTTTACAGTCAGTTGAGGAAGCAAGATTGATTGATTAAATAATTCAACCTACCTTGTTTAGTTAATAATTAATGTGTGTAATCGTTTGTTGTGAAATGTGACTGTTAAGTAACCATTTTTCATTTTTGGTTATTTTCATGATATATGATCCAGAGTTGATATACCTATATGTGGGAGATTTATGATTCATGTTTTGCGTCTCATGTTTGATTTAACTGTTGATTATCAATAATAATAATAATAATAATAATAAGAAAATAAATTACAGATGGAATTAATTGATTATCCACCGCTGCTCTTGCGTTTTTCTCTATTTTTTTTGGACTATTTTTTTTTTGAGGGAATAATTACTTTTCATAATTTCTAACAAAATAGTCTCATGTATATGTTTGAGGAGTAATTAATGACCATCACTGTGCTCAGAAAAAAAAAAACACCTTTCTTAATAGTAATCACTTTTAAATTCTGAATTCTTTTCGTTGTGTACTTCGTGACTTTATTTTAGTTAACTTTACGTACTCTCGCATTTGGAGTGCTTTTATTTTGAGTCTATCTATAAATTGAAGAAAAAGAATACACTTTTAACTCGTATATAAAATTGAAATATGTGTAAAGGGTTCAAGCATAGGCTTACTTTTGCATTTATCTTTCATTATTAATAATAGAAATTATTAGAAAGTACACAAATTTACGAATTAATTAGCCGGTATATTATGTACTCTAACAAACATGATAGAAACTTTCTGAAGTACCCTTCGTGCACATCTTTGTACTAAAAAAGAATTTCAACGAATCTTTTGGATTTAGGATATACTCTTGGCTATAAGATAAGCACCTTGCAGAATTTTGTGT
Organism: Medicago ruthenica; assembly: GCA_018208015.1. Classification (NCBI taxonomy): domain Eukaryota; kingdom Viridiplantae; phylum Streptophyta; class Magnoliopsida; order Fabales; family Fabaceae; genus Medicago; species Medicago ruthenica. The sequence goes on along the minus strand of CM031372.1, from coordinate 101,632,421 downwards.
TGTACCAGCAATATTGTGAAATCTGGAAAACAAACTCCATTAATGGAGAAGAAGAGCTTAAGGAATAAGAAAGACTTAATCTCATTATTGTATTACACAAAAGCTGAAGCTTACAAGTAGCATAAGAAGATTATATATATGAATTGTAACCTCCTAACTGTTAACTAATTCTAGTTACATTTCTAACTAACTATGGTTAGAAAACAGTTATGAGAGGTTAACTTGCAGTGCAAGTTAACTAACTAACTCTTCTCTATACTTCTCTATATTTTTTATGTCAGGTAAACAATCATGTAACATCTGAAATGGAGATTTATTGGATAGGAAAAGAGTAGGTAATATGTTAATAATATGAATAGCATGGCTGACAGCATGAGCCCAAATTTTTTTAGGGAGATTTGCTTGAAATAAAAGAGCTCTAGCTACAGCTAAAATGTGTTGGTGTTTGCGCTTAACAATGCCATTCTGCTGAGGTGTTCCAACACAAGAAGATTGATGTAAAATACCATTTTGACTATAAAAATCTTTGAGTAAAAATTCAACACCATTGTCAGTTCTAATAGATTTTATTTTAGTGTTAAACTGATTTTGAACCAAAAGAACAAAAGATTTGATAAAGGTAGGTGCTTCAGATTTTAGTCTCATGAGATAAATCCAAGTGAACCTACTTTTATCATCAACAACAGTAAAAAAATATCTATAACCAAGCATGGAAGGAATGGAAAGAGGTCCCCATATATCCATATGAATTAAATCAAATTTATGAGCAGAAATATGTGAACTTAAAGGAAAAGGGAGCCTATTTTGTTTTGCATAAAAACAGGTATCATAAGGAGAATTAGATTTATTAGCATAAACAAAAGGAAAAATTTTATTAATCTCAACAAGTTTGTCCAATGAGGGATGACCAAACCTCATATGCCATAGGCTACAATGCTTGTTTGTATCTAAGACAGAAGCTACATTGTTACAAATGGAAGAAGGAACTTGACCAAGACTAACTAATGGCTCAGTGAGCATATACAATCCATGTTGCACTTCAGTTGTACCAATCATCTTCTGTGAGTAGGTATCCTGTATGGTGCATTTATCATTCTCAAAAATTAGTTGACACTTAATACTTTGAGTAAGTTTGGGAACAAAAATAAGATTGAAAGAAAATTCTGGTAAATACAAAACATCATTAAGGTAAAAAGTTTGATTAAAAACTATGGTGCCAACAAGGGAAGTGGTGACTAATGAACCATTTGGTAATTTGATGTGAACAGGGTTAATTTTCTTAAGGCATTGAAATTTTTTTTGGGAAAACATACATGATCTGTAGCACCACTATCAAGAATAAAGGTTTCAATTTTGGGTATGTTAGGTAAAATACAGATGATGCCTGTACCTGAAGGTTTAGTGGTGAGGTGATTCACACTATAAGAAGAAGATGAGGATGAACCTTGGAGAAGAGCTATCAAAGCCTTGTGCTGCTCTGGAGTAAAAAACAGTTTCCCATTATCTGAATCAGGATGCTCTTCTTCATTATCAATAGAGGGAGAATCATCCTCATTGAGATGAGTATTAGCACAGTTATTAACCAAGGAATTTTGCTGGAGATGTGGGGGATATCCATGTTTCTTCCAGCAGGTGTCAACAGTGTGACCATTCCTATTACAATAAGAACATACTCTGGGACCTTTACCTCTACCATAAGAGGTTCTTCCACCTCTATCTCCTCTTCCATGAGACATAGAGCCTCTACCATATGTTGGAGAGAATTGAGCAGTAGCAAGCAGTTTGGATTCATCAAGAGGAATCACAACTTGTCTCTGCTGCTGTGCAAGTAAAGAGTAAACCTTCCCAATATTGGGAAGAGGATCCATTAACATGATTTGAGAACGAACTGCACTATATTGTTCATTAAGACCTTTCAAGAAACGAATAACTTGATCACTGTCTCTGTACTCACGCATCTTTCTTACAGCTTTGCAATCATCAATGCAAGAAACAACCGGAATAGGTTGAAAATTATCAAGCTCTTGCCATAATTTCTTTAACTTGGTGTAATAAGAGGAGATAGAACAATCACCTTGTTTCAAGGTGTAAATTTCTTCTTGGAGATCAGAAACACAAAATACACCACCTTGGTAAAAACGATCCTTGAGTTCTTTCCAAATTTCTGATGTTGTATCAATCCACAAAACTCTGAGAAATTTCAGGTTCAATTGAATTGATAAGCCAAGACATAACCATGGTGTTGCAACGATCCCAAGCAATTGAGTCACGATCTTCATCAAGAGGACGAGGTAAAGCTCCATTGATGAAGTGCAGTTTGTGTTTAGAGCGAAGAGACACAGTGATAGAACGAGACCATGAATGATAATTGGTGCCATTCAATAACGGAGTAGCAAGAACAAGACTGAGATTTTCGTTAGGATGCAAGAAATAGGGATTCAATGTATCATTTTGATATCCCTTTTGCTGAGATGAAAGATGGCCACCATTAACACTTCCTGCAGTGCTATCCATAGACATGATTCACAAAGAAATTGAGAAAGAAAAGGAAGAAGAAGGAAAAAATCGATTCAGGGATGAATCAAAAAGAAATCAGAACACACAGGTTCAGAAAGGAAGAAGAAAGAAGACGCAACGATCATGACAGAACCCCATTACAGGGCTCTGATACCATGTAAAATCTGGAAAACAAACTCCATTAATAGAGAAGAAGAGCTTAAGGAATAAGAAAGACTTAATCTCATTATTGTATTACACAAAAGCTGAAGCTTACAAGTAGCATAAGAAGATTATATATAGGAATTGTAACCTCCTAACTGTTAACTAATTCTAGTTACATTTCTACCTAATTGTGGTTAGAAAACAGTTATGAGAGGTTAACTTGCAGTGCAAGTTAACTAACTAACTTTTCTCTATACTAACTTCATCAAATATTAAACATTTTTTCTTCTCTTTCTAACTAGTTTCTTCAATTTTAATTCTTGCTTTTAACCTCTTACCTTTGCCTTAATCGATCAGTAATGTTATTATATATTTTAAATAGATACTGTCTACTAAATTTATTTCATTATTTTGTACAAGTTTCCAAGTGGCTTTTTTATAAACAACATAAAGACAGCATTTGGCAGCAAGTTATTGTATTATTATGTGTTTGTTTGGAGATTTTGAAAGATTTAGCTATGTCAATTAGTAATGTGATTGGTGACCTTGATACGGTTTAAAGTTAAATTGGATTGTACAGCAACAACATCACCCCCCCACTTCGTTGTCCTAATATGATTCCACCAACATGTTTAACTGATGCTATAGGTCTATAGCTAGCTGGCCCCTCCAAAATTGTGTTGCCTTTCTCACCTTTTACTTTCTTTTTTGCTCTTTTACTTTATTTAAACTAATTAAAAAAAGCTTTCCCAAATTTTTAAGATGAAAAATACTTTCTCACAAATAAAAAGATAAATGCTATTAACAAACCTATCCCAACATATGTGAGTTTTTTCGATGGACCACGTCATGGATCAATGCTTAAAATTATAATTTTTTTTTATAATTTTTTTTAATGACGAGGACGATTCTATTAAAAAATACGCATGACATTTTTCATATTTAACTTGATTGATGTCGGTTCAATATGAGTCACATATTTATTTTATGTTGTTTTAATCAAACTTGTATAAACTAAGTCATTATTTCAATCGTAAAGATAAAGAGAACCATTAACATCTATTACCGAGAGACGACAAATAACGGACTACTTATGAAAATAATTTATATTAGAATTTCTATATATTGGTTAAATTTACACAAGTTTCACTAAACTTGGTGAAATTTATTTATAGTAGAACTCATTTAAATCTCAACTTAATAAATGTTGAGAGAGAGAGAGAGAGAGAGAGAGAGAGAGAGAGAGAGAGAGAGAGAGAGAGAGAGAGAGAGAGAGAGAGAGAGAGAGAAGAAGATGCGCGCTCTCGCGCCCTCTCTCTCTCATCTCGTCTCGCCTCTTCGCTCGCGACTCTCGCTCGATCCTCTCTCCCTCTCCTCCTTCCTTCCTCTCTTCTCTCTCTGCTCTCCTTCTCTCTATCTCTCTCTCTTTTGAATATTTGGTTGTTGGCTTCATTTTTGTTAAAATCAAATATACAAGCAAGATGTACGTCTTCAGAAGCTGAGTCTTCAGAAGCAGAACCTCAGAAGCTGCGTCTTCAACAGCTGATCCTCAGAAGCTGCGTCTTCAGAAACTGATCCTCAGAAGCTAATCCTTCAGAAGCTGAACTTCAGACGCTGAACCTTCAGAAGCGTTCTTGTTTTCGTGCCTTGGAGCTGTTTATTATCTCACCTGATCTTTTAAAGATTTGATTGAAGATTTCGTTCATGTTACTTGATCTCCAAGCTGCGTGTGTTTCCAGAAGGAAGATATTTTCGTGAGATATATTTCTTCAGATTGGATATTGTTTTATTTGTGTAAATATATTTTCAAAGAGATCTTTGGAAAATATATTTCTGAAGAAAATTTGTGTCAATATATTTCTGAGAAGAATATTTGATTCAAATATATGTTGCTGCTGAAGGCTATAAATAGAAGACGCCACTAGTGAAGAAATAAACTCAACCAAAGCCATCATTAAAAAGAGTATTCTTAGGTTTTGAGTCTGTTAATTGTGAGCCTTTCTTGTGTCACCTTGATGCAAGCTTAGGACTTTGTTTATTGAGTTGTAATTGTAGATCACTTGAAGCTTTTAAGCAAGAATGACTTTTGTGTGTTTGTAGTGTGTCTCCGTCTTTGATTGTTATTTGAGTCTAAGATCACTGGGACAGTGATTGTTTAAGGGGAAGTGAGAGGGGTCTCATATCTAGGAGTTCCTAGGTAGAAATACCACGGGTAGTGATTAAGTGAGAAGGCAGTGGACCGGATGTTGTAAACATAGGACTTTAAATTGATACTATTATAGTGGATTTCCTTCCTGGCTTGGTAGCCTCCAGATGTAGGTGTGTTTGTCACCGAACTGGGTTAACAAACATCTTGTGCCTTTTACTTTCTGTCTGTTATTGTTTTGCGTGTTTTACTCATAAATCAACGTTGAAACTTTGTACTCTGTTTTACACCGTTGTGTTAGATCATTACGTTCAGCATCATGACTTTACTGCGCCAGAATTTCAGAGAGAGTCTCTGGCGATTTTCTTACTGTTCCACCTAATTCAACTTCTTCCCCTTTCTTCGCCTATAGGAAACCCTTCAATCAACCACCTCCTTCATCAATCTTAGCCAATCCATAACCAAAAATCATGCAAACCTTCAATATTCCATGGCCATGTCTAGATACTGAACCAAAACATCCAATCCCAACCAAATCTCAAAAAACCAACCATAAATCATTTGCTTAGGCTTTATCCGATGTCTGTGACATTCCCTTGTCCCAATTGCCGAAACCATGTGTCAAAGGAGATGGAATTGCGATCACCATCCCTGAAGAAGAATATGAGGCTGGAATTGAGACTTGTAAACATAATTTACATGGAAGAATAATATGGCCTAAGGGTTCAACCCCTTTGACAGTGCAAAGTCTGCGAAACAAATTATCACCAGTATGGAAGAATCTAGGAAAGTGGGGTATCACATCTATAGGGAAAGGTTTTTATGAGCTTTCCTTCTCATCCCTTGAAGATGTCCAGAGGGTGAGATCTGTACCATCATGGAGTCTGAATCCAGGAATTTTAAAGCTATTTTCATGGACAAAAGATTTCAATCCAAGTTTACAACATCACAACTCAGCACATGTATGGGTTAAGATGTATGGTTTAGCTCAAGAGTATTGGAGACCGAAAATATTATTTTTCTATAGCCAGTAGTGTAGGAACACCAATCTGTACTGATTCTGCAACCACAAAACCAATGTTTGATAGGCCATTTGGTCAATTTGCTAGAGTCTTAGTAGACATGGATGTAACTCAGAACTTGAGATATCAAGTGCTTGTAGAAAGGAAATGATTTGCTTTTTATGTTGATTTGTATTATGAAAACCTTCCACATTATTGCACTCACTGCAAAATGATAGGCCACTACTTAGAAATTTGCAAAAGGGTGAAAATTTCAGCTGAACAAAATTAGGTCAAAGATAAGGTCCCTAGGAACGAGGCACATAAAGTTTGGAAAGAAACTGCAGGCAGAAATAAAGGAAAAGAGACAATCAGAATTGAGGAGGAAGCTCTCAACATTGAAGAGGCTAGAGAAGTGGAAAATAAGCAACAAAATGAGTCAGAAGGGAATAAGGAAGGTACTAGTGGTGAAGATGGCCCATTGGAAAACAACAATAGATTCTCCGCTCTTGGAGATATGGAAAATTCAAATGTTAACAATGATGTAAATGCTTTTAATGAGGAGAAGGAAAGTTCTGAAGGTTCGGAATTTGTAGAAGCAACTCAGATACATGGAGATAACAATGATGTTGAATCAAAATCTAATATGGGGGACACTACAGTTCCAATCAGAGTTAAAAAAGATACGGAATCCCTTAAAGAGTTTTGGGCAAACATGGCAGAAAATGAGGAGGCAGAAGCAAGACTGTTTGCAGATTTAGAAGCAGAAATTCCAACTCAAAGAAAATATAGCTCTCCTGAAGAAGATGCATTTATCCTTGTAGCAGCTAAAAACAAGAAAAAGAAGCAAAAACAAAAGTCCACAATGAACAATGATTATGTAACCAGGTCAAAGGAGGCTGATACTTCTAAGACTTACAAATGAAGAGCCTTTTTTGGAATCTAAGGGGTGTAGCTAATGCCCCTACCAGATTGGCTCTTAAGAGTTTGATTACCAAAAACAAGCCTGAACTTTACTTCATTACAGAACCATGGATTCATATAGATTCTTTTCCTAGAAACTGGTTTCATAAATTAGGATACAAAGTGTTTGCTACAAATTATAGAGACACTTTGTTACCTAATCTCTGGTGTATATGTCTGACAAATATCAATCCCACAATAATCCAAATAGATGACCAATTTGTTGCCTTTACAGTTGAAGATAATGGTTCTATTTATGGTATGGTAGCTGTGTATGCCGCCACTTGTTATGTTAGGAGAAGGCTTACTCTAGAGGGTGGAGGAACCTGTGGATTGAGTCGGATTCTCAGCTGGTTGTTTATGCTTTCAAACTTAAAATTGCGATTCCTTGGTGTATTAGCAACCACTGGAGGAATGTTATGGCTATTTCAAGAAACATGAATGTGATTGTCTCCCATATATATAAAGAAGGTAATAGTTGTGCAGACATTTTGGCTAACATAGGTTTAACTATCAATAACTATAATTTTTGGGACTTAATTCCTAGTGAGATTTCTAATCATTTTGGCAGAAACAAACTTGGGCTGTCAAGTTTTAGATTTTATGGTTTCTGAGAGGGTTTTGCCCCTTTTTTGTATATCTTTTCTTTTTAATATATTTTGGTGTGGCAATGGTTTAATTGCCCACTTTTGCTTAAAAAAAGTGTTATAAAAGAAAAAGAGATTAATTAGGTTAAAAAGGGTTGCTAATTTTTTTTCTTATAGTAAAAAAAGTGTCGCTAATTTTCTGTCTAAAATACCTTTTTTTTCGGGAGTTAAGCTGGTTAATTAACGCAAAAGCATTCCAAAATTTGGTTCACGTATTTCATCAAATCTAAATACTATCAGTCAATCCAGTAAAAAATAGTACAATATTTTTCAAAAACAAAATCAAATCTAAATAACAATTATTAATTAATCAAAATAAACGTGTAAGAAGTAACGACATTGCTGAAATCATATGATATGACTAATTTGAATGAGGTTTGGACAAACTAGTGTCTTCTAGCTTAATGATTACTATAAATTACTAATGTTGATGAATTATAATTGTTAAAAATTTAAATGTCAATTTCAGTGAAAAATAATTAAGTCGAGGTGGATTACATAGACTGTCGTTTCTTGCGGGAAAAGTAAAACACTCAAAAGTGATAATCGACTAATAAATCGTTTTATTAACTTTTTTCAATCACAATAATGAAAGGTGGCAGCCCTTAGCCAAAAGCTTAGATGAAGTGTTTGGTTGAAACTTGAAAGTACGAATTAAGGATTTGTCAGAGATTAATTGGGAGACATCTGTAGTTTTTGGAGCTTCTAATTGTTGTTTGCTTTTTATTTTTGACACTATGGAATACCGCTGTGAATTCAAAACTTAAATCACATCAATAAACTTAAAAAAAAAATGAGTAAAAGATATTTTTTTTTATGGGAAATGTCAGGGGCATTAGTTAAGGATTTTAAATGGTAACTTTTTATAAAAGTTTATGTAATAAAGTACATTGAAAATTGAAAACTTTGTTATTTTTAAAAAATAATTACTTAATTTAAAATGCTTAAAGAATGTCCCGAAGACACTCGTTAACAAAACCATTTTTTTATAAATGAATATGTGGGGTAAAAAGTAAGTAACACCTAAATCTAAAGTAATCTTAAACAACAACAACAATATATCTAGATTTAATTTAATTTAATAAGTATAAAGTAAAACCATAATCAACGCAAAAACAAACATAAAAAGAATAGAGAAACAAACACACAAATATTTGATCATCTATTTCGAATAATGACCTACATATGAAGTAGAAAAATCTCTCCTATTCACTATCAATGTGTTAGATTAACTTCAACAAGTTCTCTAAGAACAACCTTATTTTTATCATTTTTCATTCTCTTCCTTGATTAAGAGATTCAGAGATTTTCACTCACCCAAAGTATTTACAATGTTGGATAGAGAATTTACATTTCTTTCTTCTAAACTTTTCTCGTTAATTTTTATTTTTTCTTTTTTAAGCTAAAGTTTGTTTGTTTTCATAAACAATAAAATTAATGTTTTGACATTTTCAAAATTTCTAAAAATGTTTTATTTATTTCTCTTAAAAAATGTCATATTAATTTATATAAAAGATATAAACAATAAAAAAAAGTTAAGAGAAACGATTAATAATCACTTAAGGTGTGTGGATTGAGTGTTTAGAAATTTTTATATTTTTTTAACTAGAAATATATATTTTTAGTATATATTTGAGATTTTTTTTCTTTAAGAGATCGTCAATCAAATAGCATTTCATCATTTAATTTTTAATTTTTTTATATAGTTTATCTTTAATTTGAAAAGGAAAAATAAGTTATCTCCTCCAAAATCCTCCCTCTAAACATATATTATGTTTAATAATAGTAGAAGTGAAAATGAGAACATGAAAAACAAATTACCCAAAATTTATTTAAAACAGAGATTAATGAAGCTAAGAAAAAGTAGTGTTGTGAATTCAGACAAATAATTTTACACCAATAAACTTAGATACGTGGAGCAACGAAAAGTAATAACCAATATCAAAGTAACCTTAAGCAACAACAACAATAGCAACTTATATCTAATCTAGGAATCAAGTGTAAATCACAAAATCACTGGCAATAGATAACGAAAGAAGAGAAACAACACACCTATTTTACCCAGTTCGGTCCAAATTGACCTACTCTGGAGAGATTGATCTCTCCAATCCACTATCAATGAGTTCTTTACAAAGAGATATAAAAGGGTTACAAGAAATTAGTTTCAACAAACTCACAAAAAACAAATCATATTTTCTACCTTTTTTTTTTCCAATCTCACGAATGAACAAGACACTCAATGATTTTCAATCACCCAAGAGAACCCTTACCAAAGACCCTCAACCCCAAAGTTACTTCCTTTGATTTATCAAGTTTCTCTCTCTTGAAACCTCCCTCAAAACATGAAGAATGAAGAGTCCAGATCCCGAGAAATCGGACCCTGATATTCCAAAATTGTGCCCCGATTTTCCCATTCGAACAATACTATATGAACATTATCTACAAAATCGATCCCCGATTTTACCAAATCGTACCCTGATTTTTGTCAAACTAAAATCCAAAATTAAACCAAAATCGTTCCCCGATTTCTCTAATCGTGCTCTGATCTTGCCAGAATCTCAACCCTCAATTGAGTCAATTCTCAACAAGCAGTTATGCAAAACAAAATTCCTTTATTAAAAAAACAAAAGAAATAAATTCAAATAAAAATGGAATTGAAGTTTTCATACACATTGTGCTTCTATTTCTTTGCATGCAAAAGTTATTATCAGCACTCCATCTCCATGCGTCGTTTTCTACTTTTTATAGCTGTCTACAACAACATTTCGAGCATAGATCGAATTATAGTATTTATCTGGGTTTAAACGTGATTAACCTTTTCTTTGCACCATGGAAATTACTAAACCACGAGATTAATTTTTCTTCTTTTGACAGAAAAAAGAAAGCACCAAGTTAAAGTTTCACCATTTGTCAAAAAATAAAAAGATAAAGTTTCACTAGTTGACCTAGACGAAAATTCCGCAACCCGAAAATTGGAAGTATACTTGACTTATTATGTTTAATTAATGTAGTGTATGGCTGTATGCTATTATGCCATCTTTGTTGAAAGCTGATTTTTATGTTCTCTAGTGATACTTTAATTTTGCTTGGCATGCTTTTATAACAAAGTATTGTTTCTAGCAGTTAGGATTCGCTGAATATATTGTTCATAGGTTTGTATAGTTCCTAATTTATTTGGAGCCAAATAGTGCAAATTCTTAAAACATTTTAATTTCCCACTTAATAATATACTGAAATAATTAGATGGTTTGTTTGTAAAGAATGTGTTAACAGTCCAACAGTGAGATAAGATCTGAACATGAGTTTATAAATAAAGATAATTTTCGTATTACAAGTCAGTTTTGTAAGGTTGACTTAAACTCGACCTAAATTTTAATATGATATAATAGCTTATCTAAGATTCATTAACCCAACTACTATCAAGTCACTAATATCGGGTCACTAGGATCACAATATGTACTATGAGTGTGTTAAGAGTTTTATATTAGGATAAAGTCTGAACACAAATTTATAAATAGAAACAATCTTAACTTTATAAACTAGTTTTCTAAGATTGAGTTAACCCCAACTTAAATTCAAATAGAATGAAGGGAAAATATAAACTCAACATTAATATGTCACTCCATAAATCAATTATTAGACTTAATGTATTCATTTTGAATAGAATGCTTGTTTTTACATTGTCTGGTCTTCTATACCGATAATTAAAAGAAATCAAATTTTATTTGGGTAAGAAAAATAGTAAAGACGTCATGAATTTTCCCTCTTTATAAAATATCATAAAATTTTACACAACATTTTTCTCTGGACAGTACCATAATTAATGGTTTAATTTTAATTTATTGTTGATATAAAAAATCATGAATTTTTTTATATTATCAAACAATAAAAAAAATACTATGTTTCTATAAAAATATTATGTGTAACTTTTAAATAATTATAATAAAGGGACGTAGTTCAAATTATGTCAGAGACAAATTTTTTTTGAGAAAATGACAGAGACAGTTGTAATATGATTATTAATGTCATTTTCATTAATTTTCTTTTTAAAAATAATTATGATAAAAATCGAATATTTTTACGATGTTAATAGTTTATGTAAATGTAAAAAATATGTATATTATCATTCTATGTTATTTAAATCCATTAAAAAAATTAAAATTCATTTATTTTGTTTTTAGAATAAAATTTCATTTATTTGAATTCCCATGTATATTAAAATTGTATGAAGATGATTAATAAATGGGAAATGGGAAAGGGTGCCCTTAGACCATCCCCGATGGTGAGGTCTTCACCATTTAAGACCCGGTACCTAATAGATACCCCATTAGGGAAAAAAATTTGGGGTCTTCTAAGACCCATAGTCTCATTTAAGACCCTCATTCTTAAGTGGACCCCACATAATTTTTTATTAAAATAATGTTATTATTGAAATGTAAATGATGAAGAGTTAGTGGTGGGACCCATTTAGACCTTTTGTCATAGGGTCTTCATTGGAGTGACTGAATGTTTATTAGATATTGTTATTAAAAAATTATAAAAGAGTGATGTGTACACGTGAGACCCGTTTAAGAACTCCAAATTGAGGGTATCCATTGTGGATGCTCTTGGGACATTGGTTAAGAAGATAATAATAAAATAATGTATTGGGAAACGGTGAAAAGTGATAAGTTTGAATTTTTTAAAGTTTAAATTTTTTTGAATTTAATGCAAACTTACTGATTTTGGTTTGCTTAACAAGTGTCCTTTGTAGCATAATACTTAATTTATTGATGAAATGTTTGAATTATTGGAGCAATAGATAGACGAGGATTGTTTCCCAAATCAAGGGGAGTAGGGACTTATAGTGGAGTAGAGAAATGGAAGCGTGCAGAAAAAATATAAGTTTTCTTTGATGTTAAGCTTTCTCTACAACACGAGCCTGCGTGTAAGTGTGACCATTCAATTCATTTAGGTACTGTTATAGGCTCAACAAAGCATATGATTAAAACAATATGACCAAGTCTAAAACGTTTTGAGTATGATTTTTCCATAAATAGAGAGGAAATAGTAGTAACGCACAAATGATATTTGACATTTTTTTATAAGACGTGCAAGGCGAGGGAAATCACCTATTAAAAAATATAGATCACATGTCTCTTACTGATTTATGATTTTTATATATTCTTTTTTAACAAAATGATTAGAACTTTGTGAGCATAAAACTAAAATCTACGAGGGCAAACAAATAGTTGAAGAATTAGGGATAACAAAGTTTAAAATGAAATCGAAAACAAAAAATATGAAAGTGACTATAAAAAAAAAAGTCCAAACTTCGTCAAACCATTAGTTAAGAAAAGACACTCCAAGCATATTATAATGAAGTAGGGTCGGTGCAAGAAATTTAAAGGCCTAAGACAAAATTTAAAACGAGGTCCTTTAAATATCAACAACAATAAAATTAGAAGACTTTTTAAGGCTAATTAATATTTGCAATATTAAACAACACTAAAATAAAATTAAATACATTTACATGTTTGATTATATTTTTAGTAAATCAATTAGTAGCAAAAACAATGAGTAAAACTTATATCATATGATCTAAAATAATTAATATTAATAAAATAAATTATTTCAACTAATACATCTCCTTATTTCTCATTCCGATTCTCCTTTAAGATCTTCAAAAGTGCATGTCTTTAATGCCTCTGTAAGCAAGCCTGCGACTTGCACTTCAGTTATGCAATACTGCAAATCAAACTTCAGTTTTGCAACTTTTCACTTCAGTTAAGCAAGTCTTCAATGTGCTTGCTCTTACCATGAGCAACTGATGTATAGCTAAATAAATTGTTGATTTGTTATTCATTAGCAATTTTATCTTCTCATCTTTTCTTAAATTCAAACACACCGCCACCGACGAAAAATAATAGTTTCGTGGCAGATTGGAGGGAAATTTAAAGGAAAATAATAGTTTCGTGGCATCACCGCCACCTACGGTGGCGCTACACCTCTCACAGTGGCACTAGGTTAAAAATTCCAACAGTTTGATACCTCACACTAGTGGCTTTCGTGCAAAATAACAGTTACGGTTTATCCACACAGATAACCTAAAAACTACCCTGCACGGCGGAAACCACCACTACTTTGCCATCTTCCAAAGAATCATACGAGCATTTCGCTCAACACTCTTTAACCCCTTACGAGCATAAGGTTCATCCAAACAAGAACTACCTTGCTCAAAGTCATCACTCCTCTCCAAGAGTAACTACTATTCTAGACCGATAAAAAGCATAAGACCCATTTATGTGGGCCCAATCAAAACAAGCCCAATCTTGCATTTGAGCCACTTCCTCGCAACACACCCCTTCGCCACGTGGGGGGGTGGGGGGGGGGGGGGGGTGCTCGTAGCTGTTGGTTGATTTATTTAACAATTCAACAAACGAGGTAAGTATTTTTGTATCGTCTCCACAGGGATTAGTGCGCTATTCTGAACCGTTCAACAATCGCTATCGTTTTGAGCCAAAAGGGTTTTGTACGAATGTTTGTACATAAACTAATGGAATGTATAAATGCGGAAAATAAAGATGACAAAAACTAAGGTATAAAGGCGTTGAGATAGGATTTCTTCGATCTAACGTCGAATGTAATCTAAAGATCAAGCATATGAGTTTTAGCGTTTTAGCGAAATTACCGCGTATCGCTCGACAGCGTCATCCGTGTCCGCAATGACGTCGTGAGATCGATCGTATCGTTTAATCGACGATTTCCCAATCAATTAAACGATCCGAAAGCATTAAGTTTCAACACTATATGCGATTATCAAAACCCAAATCCATTTCTAGATTTTCTTATTTTGATAGAGATTATTCTCACCAAAGATTTAAAAGCATTCGTCAATAACATTTTAAACCAAAACACGACAGTGAATGGCAAGAACAACTCCAAATCACATAAATAGCTAAAATCATATATATTGCATAATCAAGTATTACATCCTAGGCTAGAAAGAGTGCTCCAATCCCAACAAAGGGAAGTTTAGTTACTCATTTTCTTGAGAACTTAACAAAAGAGTAGAGAAAAGAAAATACAAACCCAAGTTCTTGATTTCCCAAAGTCTTTTGGTTGATTTCACAATCCAATCTCCTTTGCTCCTTGAAGATCAAAGCTTCTAGCCCTTGGTTTATGTCTAAAAGCTAAGCTAAAATATACTGGAAAGCTACTCTAAGAACTTAAAACCTAACTGTACTGGTTACTCTAAGCTATATCTAAAAAAAATGAGCTGAAAAGGCTTTTATATTCTGAGAAAATGATCGCGCGCTACAAGCGACCAGCTTGTCGCTGTAGCGACGGCCGACTTCTGGCCAATGAGGAAGCTCCACGTCAGCACCTGGCACTAAACCGCCCTTTGGTCGCTGTAGCGACAAGGTCTGTCGCTACAAGCGACGGATCTTAACTAGGCTCGCTTCTAGCGATGGCTTCTGCGCTTCAAGCGATGGCTTCATGGAAATCCCTGCCTATCCTCGCTACTAGCGATGGAGCGCGCGCTTGTAGCGATGGCTTCATAAAAACTTCATTTTCTTTGCTCAGCTGATGTCCTGGCTTGTATCTTCCTGCACAATTGGATGGGGAAAGTAGTAAAAGCTATATAGGCATTTAATCAATGATTATTATGAGCTTTTCCCATGATAACTTGCAAAACAAGCTATCTAAGTGCCTAAATTAAATATGATTTTTAACTCATTTTTGGCACTTATCACACTCCCCAACTTAAATCTTTGTTTGTCCTCAAACAAAGGACTCAAACAAATGGAAAAACAAGGCTTTGGACATTAGTACATTACATACAAAGAAATGAAAAGTTTTCAGATGCAATAATTCAAATGTGGATTGCGCGGGCAAGTATTAAGTTTCTCATTAATCTAGATATATACAATGAATATGACATAAGTCCTAAACACAAAATTCACATCATACAATTTAAGGCAATAACACAATTAATAATGAACCACACCTAACACACTCTTTTAGAAGTAAATGAAACGAATTGGAATCTATGAAGTGAGGGTTATGAACACTCATCCGGCAAATTGTTAACATTCCGATCAAATTATATGTCCATCTAATTATCATTTCTAAAAGCACAAAAGCAAATGATCACAAGGTCTTTAAGGGTTGTAATTTGGCTTGGTTACAAAAGAATTGTCATATGTAGGATATTGAATTCAAATGGCCAAGCAAGAGGAACATTCATTCTATTTACATAACTTCCTCCTTATTCAAATACAACTCTTGGTGATTTACTGGTTTTTCTTTTCTTGATTGATCTTGACAACTTTTTTTTTTTCTTTTTATTGCAAACCTTTTTCTATTTTTCTCTTTTCTTTTTCTTGGTTTGCTTTTCTTTCTTTTTTTCTTTTCTTTTTCTTTTTCTTGTCAAGATCAATTACATAATTCACCATTCACTTAACATTCACAACCTCCCTTTCTCCCCAACTTAGTTCAATGAAACCCTAATCGAATGTTCCTTTATCATTATGGCAAAGGTCAATAATCACGATGGATAAGGGTTCAAAAGAATGTAAGAATATCAGAATCCTATAGAGTTAACTATGAACTGGACTTTGAAAAACTCGGGCAAATTCACTAAGCATTGAGCTTATGAATGTGACAGTTCATAGCTAAGGATTCTAATTCATTTAGGCTCAAAGGGGTTAACAGATACTCACTCTCTCACAGGGAAGGCTTTTTGGTCAAGTGTTTATACTCATATCAAAAAAAAAAAAAATGCCTTGATCATATCATTGCTTTCATACAAATTAAAACAACATTAGATTTAACATAAAACAATCGAGTTAAACAATAAATGCCGGTCTCCTGCATATATACAAAAATTTGAGGATTCCTCACATTTTTGGCTAGTTCTAAGTGGTTCACATATAAGCATGTTATCACGTAAAACTGTATGAGATAAATTTTATGCAAAGTACTCTAATTAAATTCAAGTACACACATAGAAAAGCAAGAAACAATTAACTTGGCTTTGCACAATCAAACAATTTCTATCATAATCATGCATCTGATGGCGATTCAAAAATTTAAAGCACATTCAACATTATTGAACATAAGTAAAAATGCATAATTAAACATAAGTTTATCACATGAAGTTAATGGGTTTTAGTGGAATTGAAAATCTGTAAAAGACAGGTTTTACTGTCGTCGCTACAGCGATCCACCTGTCGCTATAGCGATGAAAAGTCTCAAGCTCGTCGCTATAGCGATGAAATCCATCGCTGTAGCGACCATGACAGGTAACAGATTTTTCTGAAAATTGAAATTTTTACCACATTCCCTTCATGTGAAAACTGTTATAAGGATTAAAATAAAAGCAATAAATACTTACAAAGTTGGGTTGCCTCCCAACAAGCGCTTGTTTTACGTCGTTAGCTCGACGCCTGATTCGTTAGGGTGGCCAATACGAGACGAAACGCACATCAGCCCTAACATCCCTTTGCTGCGGGAGGAATTGCATGAACTTGCAGAACAGCTGATGTGGAGTCCACGACCTCCCTATCCAGAATATGTTGAGCAAGGAACAAACATCGTCTATTACCAAATCAAGTTCCGCCTTGCTCACTATCACCCCCTCCTTTGCACAAGTTTCTTCCTTGTTAAGAAACTGTTCCGTCTTCTCAATGTCTATCACTTCTTCACTATCAACAGTGGCCTCTTCAGTTTCTGACCTTGGTTGAGGAAGTTCTAAGTTGTGTGGTATCTCTATTTCTTCTTCAAATTCCTTAATACCACATCCTTCAAACATCGGCTCTTCCTCACTCTCAACAACATCGTCTTCAACAATCTCTCCGAATTCCAAAACGGATTGATTGTTGGTCTGAACATCCATGACTCTTGGTAGATGGTTCAATTGAACTTGCAAAACATCCAACTGGCTTGACAAATTCCTCAGTCTTTGGTTGGTGTTGTGCATGTTTAATTGAACTTGCAAAATCCCCAACTGTCTTGACAAATTCCTCAGTCTTTGGTTGGTGTTTTGCATGTTTATCATGGATTGTTGCATGAACAAATGCAATATATTTTCAGTTCTTGCCATTTGTTCATCTTCAGACGGATATTGTTGATATTGTTGATAGGATTCATACTCGTATGGAGTATCGAAGTTGAAATAATCATGATCAGCCATGATTTCCTCTATGTTGAGAATCTGAAACACAAATAACTAACAAGAAACTTTTCTTTGTATAACAAAGAGGGTTAATGCACACAAAAATATAATGTACAAAAAGATAAGAAAAATATTAACAAGAATATACAAAAACTCAAAACAATAAAAATTATTGCGATGTTCAAAATATCTAAACACCAATCCCCGGCAACGGCGCCATTTTGTTGGTTGATTTATTTAACAATTCAACAAACGAGGTAAGTATTTTTGTATCGTCTCCACAGGGATTAGTGCGCTATTCTGAACCGTTCAACAATCGCTATCGTTTTGAGCCAAAAGGGTTTTGTACGAATGTTTGTACATAAACTAATGGAATGTATAAATGCGGAAAATAAAGACGACAAAAACTAAGGTATAAAGGCGTTGAGATAGGATTTCTTCGATCTAACGTCGAATGTAATCTAAAGATCAAGCATATGAGTTTTAGCGTTTTAGCGAAATTAGCACGTATCGCTCGACAACGTCATTGATTTCCCAAATGACGTCGCGAGATCGATCGTATCGTTTAATCGACGATTTCCCAATCAATCAAACGATGCGAAAGCATTAAGTTCCGAAACTATGTGCGATTATCAAAACCCAAATCCATTTCTAGATTTTCTTATTTTGATAGAGCTATTCTCGCCAAAGATTTAAAAGTATTCGTCAATATCATTTTAAATCAAAACATGACAATGAATGGCAAGAAAAACTCAATTCACATAAATAGCTAAAAACCATATCTATTGCATAATCAAACTATTACATCTTAGGCTAGAAAGAGTGCATCCAATCCCAACTAGGGGAAATTAGCTATTCATTTTCATGATAGCTTTACAAAAGTGTAGAGAAAAGATGATACAAACCCAAGTTCTTGATTTCCCAAAGTCTTTTGGTTGATTTCACAATCCAATCTCCTTTGCTCCTTGAAGATCAAAGCTTCTAGCCCTTGGTTTATGTCTAAAAGCTAAGCTAAAATATACTGGAAAGCTACTCTAAGAACTTAAAACCTAACTGTACTGGTTACTCTAAGCTATATCTAAAAAAAATGAGCTGAAAAGGCTTTTATATTCTGAGAAAATGATCGCGCGCTACAAGCGACCAGCTTGTCGCTGTAGCGACGGCCGACTTCTGGCCAATGAGGAAGCTCCACGTCAGCACCTGGCACTAAACCGCCCTTTGGTCGCTGTAGCGACAAGGTCTGTCGCTACAAGCGACGGATCTTAACTAGGCTCGCTTCTAGCGATGGCTTCTGCGCTTCAAGCGATGGCTTCATGGAAATCCCTGCCTATCCTCGCTACTAGCGATGGAGCGCGCGCTTGTAGCGATGGCTTCATAAAAACTTCATTTTCTTTGCTCAGCTGATGTCCTGGCTTGTATCTTCCTGCACAATTGGATGGGGAAAGTAGTAAAAGCTATATAGGCATTTAATCAATGATTATTATGAGCTTTTCCCATGATAACTTGCAAAACAAGCTATCTAAGTGCCTAAATTAAATATGATTTTTAACTCATTTTTGGCACTTATCAGTAGCGTGCCCAAAGACCCGTCCAAACTTGAACTGTAACGTCTCTGCGATTCTTGCTCGACGGTTACGATTCCTACGAATCTGTAACCGCCGACCCTTACTTGTGCCCTACAACGGCTCCTGTGCCTCCACACTATATAAAAGTGACTTTCAGCAGTCTCCAAGGTTATAATTCGGACATGTCTATTGTGCTCAAATAAATCTAGAAATTCAATCAGTAAAGTCTACGTACATTTCAAATAAATCTGAAATGCAATCCAAAAGAGTTTTGGCTCCTTACTTTTGGCCACTTCTAATTGTTTACTCAACCAAATTAAATAAAGGTTGTCCCAAAGTATATAGTTGCACAAACTAGTGCTCATTTCAAGGGTGAAATTATTAAGAAAAAAAATATTTAGCTTGTTGTGATTGAAGGTGGCAACTTCCAACCAAGGTGCCGTAATACCTGAACACGAAACAGGACCATTTTGATTATGGAATAATTGAGCTTCCAAGTAATTCCAGCCTTTCCTCAAAAAAAAAAAAAGCTATTGATTAAATTTTCAATATAAAAGAAAAATAAATTTATCCAAATGTACATTTTTTTTTTTCACTCAATACAAACGTAAACTTATTAAGGCAAATCATGGATCTCATAATGGTTATGAAATTAGCATATAGTACGTTGCTTTTAAAGACGTGACAGAGCATTCACAGATAATGTGACAATTATAGAGATAAAGGATTCAAAAAACTTAGCCTTATCTGTTAGTTATACAAGGTTATGTTATGTTATGTTAGCATATCAACACTTGACATCGTTTATTTGCTTCTTTTCGAAATAATATAGTACGTTGCTTTGTGTACCAAAAAAAAATGTAGTACGTTGCTTTAAAAGAGTGATGGAGCATTCACAGATAAATTATAGAGATAAAGGATTGGATAAAACTTAGCCTTATCTGTTAGAGGATTGGATCTAAAATAGCTAGCCCTATCCATTATATTCAATATATTTTGTCATAATCGCTTTTCTTACCATAAAATTGTCTTCAGAATCTAGGTTAACCCTTCGTTAAGAATGTCTTTGTTTTTTGAAAAGAAAAGAATGTCTTAGTTGTTAGTTAGTGGAAAATACATGAGATTGTTGATTATAATTAAGTTTTTTTTTTTAAAACGTATTTTGTTCATATAAGTTAGCTATGAGGATGACTATTAGATTGAGCAAAAGTTTACCAGCTCAATAGTCATTGCCATGCAGACCTCCTTTCTATTTCTTTTGGCTTTTTTATCATTTTTTTTTTTTTTACAATACTAGGCTTTTATCTGAAATTTGGATAAAGATGCATATTCTGGATGATCACAAGTTAACATGTAAAGAGTAAAGATGTCACATTTTGTGGGTACATTAATGTAAAGATCTCATTCTATTCATTTTTTTTATCCAATATGTTTAGAGGTTTAAAACACATTTTATAGTGAGACCTTTTAAATTTACAAGTTAACATGTAAATATGTTACATTTTGTGGGCACATTATGTAAAGATGTTGTTTTGGACCGGTCAGAAGGCCAAATCCACTTAACAAGACCCAATTACACAGGAAGACCCAATAAGACTCCAAACTCATTAAACTCCCTTATGCCTATATAAAGGAGATTCCACCACAAATTCAAGTAAGTTCATTCTATCCCAAAAACCTCACATTCTCATTGTTTCCCACCTGACTTGGGCGTCGGAGCGCATGTGCAGGCACCACCCCCTTCCGTCTCACTGGCAACGGGGTTTCTTCCATGGATTCCGGCGAGGTCTTCAACAATGGAGCATCTCCTACTTCCATCCATCGTCAATGCGAGATGATCTATCCTATTCGAGATAATCTCTTTACCGGACAGATCAGATGTCATTCTAAAATAAAAATAATTACACAAGATATATAAGAATAAAATAAAAAATAAAAACATGCCAAGTCCAAGTTTTGAATCTAAACCATCAGTATATAAGTCTCTCGATCATCTTGACTAACTTGACTAACAATTATAAGGCTTAATTGAACCTTTGGTCCCCCAACTTATTTGTTGTTTTCATTTTGGTCTCATAACTCTAAAATTTTTCTTTTTGGTCCCACAAATATACCTCTGTTAGTTAAAAAAGTCCATGTCTATTAACTTTAACCCCAAATGTCTAAGGTGGACCAACATTGTAGATGGTCCACCACAGACTTCATTAATTTTTTATTTTCAGCCATTTGATCTATTTTTCAAAAAGGGGACGGTTAGATTATACGGGAACATTGTATCTAACGGTGCACCACCAACATCTAATTTTATTCACATTTCTTCATCTTCTTCCATCCCATCTTCATCATCATCTGCATACATTCATCAAAATATTCATATAAAGCCCAGAAATAATTTCTAGAAAAAAAGAGATAAGAAAAACCCAAACACACCTCCTGCAAAACACACCCTCAACCAGACACGATTTACGCCATGCCAAGGCCAAGTTGCGATATCTAGTCCCTTTTCTTCAATTGCTGAGATCCAATTTTTGAATTCTCAACTCTGCAAGTTTGATGATTCGAAAAGAAAATACAACCTATTGATGAATTGGAAATCTTACCATCACTTCCTCCAGAAATCTGGAAAAAAATCATATGTTCCTAGCTAAAAAAATCCAGATCTGGATCTTGAAAAAATTAGATCTGTATTAATTAGATTTTCTTTTGATACTGAAATTTGTTTCGATATGAAAAAAATTGGGGATTTATGGGTTTTTGAGTTCAATCATGAGTGAGAGACGATGAGTTTGATTACAGAGTTAAAAGAATGTTAAGGTGACTGGAAAAAAAGAAGCAAAACAAAGCAAGTTTTTTGTAATTCTGGAATTTTTTTTTTGGGTTTTTTTATGAAGGTAGATGAAGATTAAGAAGAAGATGAGAAAAGAAGAAAACGAATTTTTTTTTGTTGTAGGTGGTTCACCATAAGTTAATATAGACCTGCACGATCCAAGGGTTAAAACTGATGAAATGAATAAGGTCTATGACAGATTATCTATAATGTTGGTCTACTATAGACATTTGTGGTTAAAGTTAACAGACATGAATTTTTTTTGACAAACGGATGTATATTTAAGGGATCAAAAAGAAAAATTTTAGAGTTATGAGACCAAAATGAATACAACAAAAAAGAAAGGGTATATCACTCATTTTGTCATCTCCAAAAAGAAGCGACTTTCTTCAATAGAGCAATTCTTGTATGTACATGGTTATTTGTACACTTCATTTGGTTAGACAAGCATACGCAAAAAGAAACCAATTTTTTAAGAGATCGTTTAATTGTAAGATTGATCTTCAACTTTGTGGTTCTCGATTTGAGACTCATCATCTTCAAAAAACAAAAAAAAATAACAGAAAAAATAATAATTAAATAATATTGATATTTTAAATAATTATGTGTATTTATAACAAAATAATATAAAGACTGCCTAAAAAAAACTATATAAAGTCATAAAGTAACACAAAACATGCATGCACCCACGGGTTATTTTATTTCCATATGGTGGATTCAATATTCATTTCTCATTCTCCTCCTTTCCCTTGGATCCCTCACTATATATAACCTCATCACCCTCCTCCCTCTTGTCCTCAAATCAAATCCATCTCTTCATATCTCTTTCCCAATCTCCCTCTCTCTCAAATCACTCTTTCTCGCATATTATTCCAAACAATAAATCAATTTCTACAAAAAATAAAAAATGGAAAGCAATCTACAAGTGATATCAAAGAGAGTGTGGAATATTGTACGTGTAGCCTTCTTCATGTTGAGAAAAGGCATGTCAAAGGGCAAACTAATGATGGGCCTAAACATGATGCTCAAACGCCGCAGCAAGCTAGCTGGAAAAGCCATTGCCAATCTAATGTTCCACCATCACCACAACCACGGCGGCTCCACCTCAAGCCACCGCTCACACCACCAATTTACAGCCTCAAGGGAGTATGAATTCAGCTGCAGCAACACTCCCAACCACTTCTTCCCAATAGGGAAGCGTCACCGCAGCCACAACAACTTCTCCACTTCCGCTCAAGCGCCACCTACACAGGATGATGAGGTGGCAACAATGAGCGCAATGAAGGCAGTGTTGGAGATGCTTAGCAATGATCAATCGATTATAGAAGCATCTCCAGCACTGCCCGGATTTGGGCGTAGCCCAATGGTGAGGCAATTGAGGGTGACTGACTCACCATTCCCTTTAAGAGAAGATGATGAGAAGGATGATCAAGTTGATAAGGCTGCTGAAGATTTCATAAACAGGTTTTACAGTCAGTTGAGGAAGCAAGCTTGATTGATTAATTAGTTCAACCATTTTCATCGATTGTTGTCAATGTTAAGTAACCCTTTTCTTTTTTGGTTATTTTCATGATATGTAATCCAAAGTTTTTTTTTTTTTGTGTGGACAAAATATATAATCCAGAGTTGATGTGTCTATTATTGTAACAAAAAAGAGTGTTATGTAACCAAAAAAGAGTTGTGGGTAATTTACAATTCATGTTAATTATGCGTCGCATGTTTAATTTATCAAGTTATTAACAACAAGAGAACAAATTCCTTAAAAAAAAAAACGAGAGAACAAATTATAGATGGAAATAATTGACTATATACTTTTAGCTGCTCTTGCGCATCATGTGAGACCCATAAAAATCGTTGGTAATTTACTCAAGCCACGTAAGAAATTTGTAAGTGGTATCAACAAACTAAATTCATTCTATTAACAAATTTACTTGTATGATTAATTTTCATCAATCGTGGGATAAATTAACCACAATTCTTTCAAGATCAACCTATAAGAAACTATATATATTTTTTTCAAATATTATTACATCAAGTATCGATCAATTAATTCAAATTAGCGACATTAGTTTGTGGGTATCATATGTAAATTTACTTATGTCTCTAATTTGATTGATTGTGAAATAAATTGCCTACGATTCTTCAAAGGTATCGATCCTAGGCCTTAACTTTTTCAGTCAGGATTACTAACAAAATAATTTCGTAGTCGTATATATATATTTTCGTTATTTTGCACAACATTTGGTATTATTATGTGTTTGCGGAGATTTTGAAAGATTTAGCTTAGGAAATTGATTAATGTGATTGGCGACCCTGATACGGTATAAAGTTAAATTGAACTATACAGCAACTACATCACCCCCTTTTCGTTTCCACCATGTCTAAGTGTTACTATAGGTCTGTAGTCAGGGGCGGACCTGGACTTTCAAAACCAGTGGGGCACTATTTTTTTGTCAAATGATTAAATAATACAAAATTTAATAAGAAATTATATTAAAAGTGGTTGTAGCAACCAAAATTACAAAGCAAATGCTCTATTTTCCATTTGTTGAAAATGAGCTAAAATTACATCATTACTAACTGTTTTAAGAACATCTCTTTCTATATATGCTAAAATTACACAACAAAATTAATGAGATGGCACACAGATTTGAATTTTGTGTTTCAAAACACTCACAATCAAAAAGCCGCAAAGAGGAACACCAGTCAGAAATTCAATAAATCAGCATGGAAAACACCAGTTGCTTAGTATCAAATCAGAAGCATACATAAGATCCATGTACATGTTTTAAATCACAATGACACCGTAATTCTATTGAAACTCCATAGCATACTAAACACAAACTAAAAACACCCAACAAAAATCGAAGAGTGGGTGTGAGACTGATTCTTCAACTTTTTTGGTAACAAGACTGATTCTTTAATTGCCAATACTAAGCTAAAATGTATATCATTTCAACGAATTATGTGTTATAGGTTACTAATCAAAGAACCAATTTTTTGTTGGGTAAAACCAGTCAGACATGCAGAGGTAAAACCAGTCAGACATGCCACACAAAATCAAAATGAAACTTACGAAAGACCTGGAGAGGTAAAACCACAATGCCTACATAATAATCTATTTGAAAGTGCAACAACCTACCCTCTGCTTCTAATAAAGAACCAATTGTTTTCAATTTATCATTTTATTGGTTACTCATGGATGAATAGCAATAGCTTTGCAAAAAAATAATAAAGTTCATCAGTGAAAGAAAAAGAAAAAAAAGAAAATCTGGAACCCACAAAACAATAATCAAATCAAAACCCACAAAACTAATTCAAATCAAAACCCACAAAACAAAATCTGGAACAAAAACATCAACAGAAATAATAATCTTGGCTAGGGGCGGATGAAGATTTGCGATTGCGAACCTGGTGAGATTTGCGATTGCGAATTTGCGAACGAAGATGATGGTGGAGGTGGAACCAGGGCAGGGGCGGATGAAGATGATGATGGCGGTGGACCGGTGGTACTGGCGTGAGAGGAATCAGGAAGGGGATCGAGGCTCGAGCGCGCGCTGCAACTGCAAGAAGGAGCGAAGGAGTGGAGTGGAGAAGGAGAAGGAACGAAGGAGTGGAGAAGGAAAGCCAGTATCTGATGTTTAATATTTTTTTTATTAAAAAAAAAAAAAATTGGGCCTGGACTGGTGTGGCACCTGCCACAGCAGGCCCAGTCCAGGTCCGCCCCTGTCTGTAGTTAGCTGGCCCCTCCAAATTTTGTTGCCTTTCTCAACTTTTTCTTTCTTCTCGCACTCACACTTTCTCTTTTTCTCTTTTTATTAAAATAGTTTTTCCAATTAACTTTTTTAAGATGAAAAATACTTTTTCTCAAAATTAAAATGAGAAAGACTAATTAACAAGTAATGACAAACTTTTCTCAAGATGTTTCTTATTGGATTCGACTTAATATGACGGTGCTTATAAAGACGGAGCTATTGCTGGGTGCCGAGGAGTGTTTAGAGGTGAAGATGGTGCTTGGATATGTGGCTTTTCCAAAGGTTTGGGTGTATGTAGTGCGTATGTGGCAGTGGGGAGTTTTTAAAGGATTGAAGTTGGTGCTCTCGGGAGTTTTCAAAAAGTCGAGCTTCATATTGATTTCTCGGTTGTGGCGTCAACACTCTCGTCTAAGTAATGAGGTTCAACAGCGGGTCAGAGCTTACTACAAAATATATACAATTTATTTAGGTTGGATTGAGAAGTTTGAATTTGTCACTTGTATAGAGATGCTAATCAGTGTGCTTATGCGTTGACAAACATGACTTGTGCATGAGGTTTCAATTTGATGTTATATGAATAATGTACTGCTCAACTTAGTTCTTTGTTTTTAGTTGATTTTGTTCGTATTTTAACTCAGTAGACTGTGATGTGGTGATAATCTTCTCTTTTTGGGTCTTCGGCTCTCTTGTAATAATAATAAAAAAAATAGCATAAGTATAGTAGTGCTCATTTCATTTCAGTTTTAAAAGAGAGTTATGAAATAAAGAATAAATTAAAAGAGTGTTGCTAATATTTTTTTCTAAGATACTACTTTTTCGGGCTCTTAAGCTTACTATTATTCAATGGAGAAACGCACAAGCATTCCAAAAATTGGTTCATGTAATGTAAATCCAGTCAATTCATGTACTTCATCAAATCTAAGTATAGTATTATTCAATTCTACCCAATTTTTTTTTATTATGAAAGTATTATTGTTCAAAAATCAAACCAAATCTAAATACTAGTAATATTTAGTCATCAAAATAACCGTGTACGAAGTAACGAGATTAATTGCTAAAATCATAGGATAGTTTATCATACTAACTAGTGTCTTCTAGCTTAATGATTATCCTACTAAATTACTAATGTTGATGAAAAATTAAAATGTCAATAGCAGTGAAAATTATAATTATAATTAAAGTCGAGGTGGAGACCTGGATTGTTATTTCTTGCGGGAAAGATAGGACTCTCAAAAGTGATAGGCAACTATTGTCGTTTTAACTTTTTTCAATCACAATAATTGAAATTAAGTGGCAGCCCTTAAAGACAAAAGCCTAGGTGAAGTGTTTGGTTGAAACTTGAAAGTACAAATTAAGGATTTGCGATTGATTAGTTGGGAGACATCTGTAGTTTTTGGAACTTATTCTCACCATTGTTTGCTTTTTATTTTTGACGCTATGGGCTACACATTTGTAAATCCATTATATATATACTCTCATTGATGTCAATTATAAGCAAATTTTAATTTTTTAGGTTCATTTAACTAATGATCTATATCATGGACCACATACATCTTTAATTGAATGAACCTAAAAAGTCAAAATTTGTTTATAAATAACAACGGATGAAGTATTTTTTTATCAATATATAATGTTCTTGCTAGACGAATAGCGGTACCAACCCCCTGCGCGATGTTTGACTCAAGAGCTTGGCTATGGTTTTTTCTGTGCTGAAAATGAACGTGATGCCTTATGAACCGTTACAGCCCCTTTTATACGTCCCCCGGCCTAGGGAAGTGAGGGCGGTTCTTACGGGATTCCCCAGCCACCTGGAGCGATGACTTGGTCTTCGTCCGAGGAGCCCGGCCCACAATGGGAACGTGGGAAAGACCTGGTAGACGGGTTCAAATGTGGCCGTTAGCTCGGGTTTTGACGTGGTCAGCTCGCTTTGGCTGTGTTTCGGGGGCCCTTACCTGACCCGATCTGTTTCTACGTAAGCATGATCTCGCCCACGTGGCGGGCACATGGGGAATGAGGTCCAGCTGGCCGGGGGGACTGCCACATGTCGTGAAAGGAATAAGATGACGGTACACAGCCCCCCAAGCACAAGTCTCGAAGAGGCGAAGTGATTGACGAGACGCCCGGCTTTGGCTTCGTGGGCGACCACCAGATGCTCATCACTGAGTGTCCGACATACGGCGATGTGAAATATTAACCTGTAGTGAGAATTGGCGGCCTGTTGTCTGCTTCGGTGGTTGTTCCCCATCCTAGTGTCCTGCGGATGCCTACACCTTATCAGCGCGTGCATCTTTTAATTGGAATCCAACGGTGGATAAGTAGCGACCGTTCGTACCATCATCTGAACGGCTAAGGATTCGCCTGAATTTCCTTATTTCAATGTAATCCCAACCAAGCAGCACTGAAAAGACGGGCCTTTTGCACCGTTTGATCTCGTGTCTTTTCAGACCGTGCACGCAACTCAAGGTCCCCTGCTTACAAGTAGGGTTTGTCTGTTCCGTCGAACCTATCACTTACAACTGTCTCCTGCTAGCGCGCCGGCGAACATTGCAACCTACTTCCTATTTGTAAGAACAGGTAACTCCCTTGCCCTTCTCATTTACGCTTACGCTTCTTAATCGTTTGTAAAGGAGAGAAAAAAGATGGTAGTGATACGGGAGTGTGATAGTGAGGGTAACTCGGTGGGTTCTCCCCTCTTGGAGGAGCGACGCAAAGTATGGAACGTTGCCATTCGGGCTGCCCGGAGGGCGGATGGGACGGTAGGTTGGGCGCTCGTGGATCAACAATACTTTGGCCACCCCCTCGTCGCTTCTGAGGTGAGCTCTGACAGCGACGACGGTGCTGCCCCCCTCTTCGCAGAGTTAAGTGCTTCTAGTAGCAGTAGCCATGATAGTGACGTAGTTATTCTCTTTTCTTCAGGACCTGGTGAGCGAGAGGGGAAAATGGAGGGATCTGAAACGGGCGCCGAATGGGTGGACGAGAATGTGGCCGCCCAGTCCTCCTTGTTCAGCACCGAAAAGAGAGTGGCAGAGTTCCACGAGAATCAGGCGGTATCCTCTACGGGAGATGAAGCGGATATTGTCACCGAACCCTGCGTCCAAGGGGAAAAGGTCTATATGCGTCGCCCACGAGGGGTGCCAAACGAGGCGTTCTATATGTACGCCTGTGCAATCACGGATTTGGGGGTAAGGATTCCCTTCACGCCCTTCGAAGCTGCGCTTCTTAAGGCGATAAATGTAGCGCCGTCTCAACTTCATCCTAACGGCTGGGCTTACGTAAGGGGCTTCGAAGTTTTATGCCAAGGCTTGGGTTTGGCGCCAACTGTGGGCGCATTTCTCTCCTTCTACTGCACCAAGGGAGTGGGAAAAGGCTCGTGGGTGTCCATTAACTCTCAACAGGGACGGGGTCTGTTTGCTCTCTTCGCAAACAACTATAAAAATTGGAAGAGAAAATTTTTTAAAGTAAGGGGGTTGGACGCCTCTATTCCCGTCTTCATGGACCAAGGCAGCGATGAGGGGTTTCCTTTATATTGGTCCGGCGACCCCCAGTTCGTATCGGGCTACGACTACGACAAGCTGAGCGACGCGGAGAAAGATGTATCCGACTTCCTGGAGCACATGGAGGTTCTGAGCGTGAAGGAGCTTATCCACAAAGAACACGACCTCGTGGCTCTTGGAGAATACATAGGTAGCACTCGTACCCATTGTGGGCGACGCCGTTTGGTAGTTAAGTTTGTGTTTAGCTGACATGAGTTCTTTGATCTTTAAGCAGATTCGATGGCGCCGAAGTTCGCAGCGGAGAAGAAGCTGGCCCTGGAGCGGGCGAAACAAAAAAGGGCTGAAGAAGGCGACGCTCGCGGGAGGAGTGATCCCGCCGGCCTGATGACGCGGGAGAAACGCAAAGCTGGGGACGCTGGTGACACCACAGTAACAGGGGCCGCGAGCGCCATCGACGCCATCCCATCCCGGGTCGTGGCTGCAGCAAACGCCACAATGCAGCACAAAGGGAAAAGGAGCCGGACTGATGAGGGCCAATCCCCTCAACCCCAGACCTCCCAAGAACTGGAAACTGGTAAACCGAACTCCTGTCCTTTCATTTAGAATTCTCTTTGTATTTCTATTATGGACTAACATTTGCTATCTCGCCTTGTGACAGATGCCCCCCCTTCGTTATGGGACGCCAGCTTTGATTACGAGGGGTTTATGCAGGAGAACTTCAATTTCGAATACGACAGGAAAAGACTTAAAACCATGGAGTTTTCCCAAGTACAGAAGATGATGGGCGTCCACCTCCTAAAGGGCGCCCTGCTGGGCCAGGTGATGACGGAGGGGTTCTCCAACCTCGAGCGGAAAGAGAGGGCGCAGAGGGCGGAGCACCAGAGCGCGCTGGCGCAGATGCAAAGCGCTCTTAATGCGTCTGAGGAGGCAAGAAAACTGGCAGAGGAAAAACTTGCTGCCGTGCGCCGAGATCTGGAGACGGCTGAGACCGCCAAGGCCCAAGCAGAGGAAGCGGCCAAGGTTTTGTCTGAAGAGAAAGCCGCACTGACCGAGGCGCATCAAGCGGCGATGGCGGATCTGAGGGCGAAGTTGGAGGCATCGGAGGAAGAGAGTGTCCTGGCCGAAGAGAAAGGCTTTGAGCGGGCGAAGGCTCAGGTCGCTTGCCTATACCCAGACGCCTCCCTGGAAGAGATCGGCCTATTCTGGACTGTTGTGGATGGGAAGATCGTGGATGAAGAGTAGCTTTAGACTTTTGTTCTCCTTTTTGTAAACCCCTAGGGCTTAGTTCACCTGATTAATGATATTTATGTCGCGCCCTTTGGACGCTTTTTTCATTTATGTACGCTTTACGCCTTTTGACTCCCTAAATGACTATTTTAATCTTAATTGTAACGTGCTCCTTACTTTTTTAACTTTTAGCTGGTCATCCTTCTTAATTGTAATGTTCATTTTTTAACTAGAATGCATTCTTACTCTCTCGAGTATCTTGCGCTAGAAACTCAAATTCTGTAGCGTTTCCTTCATGTTTCAGGCTCGACTTGTGGTTACTTTCCTTAACCTCTTAAAATTTTGCATATTATGAGGATCGTTTTTAGCCTGTAAAAATCTAACTGTATTCCTGTAAGCCACGCCATTACTCCGAGAACTTTAGGAGAAAGCAGTTGCATTGATTTCGATTTTGAGCATGCTAGGGCGAGCCCATTGGCATAGGGCCATGTCGCCACGTGGTTATAGGTCTTAGTGCCGCAGGGGACTTACCGCCTTAAAATAATAGGTCTTAACGCCGCCGGGGTCTTATCGCCTTAAGATAATAGGTCTTAGCGCCGCAGGGGTCTTATCGCCTTAAGATAATAGGTCTTAGCGCCGCCGGGGTCTTATCGCCTTAAGATAATAGGTCTTAGCGCCGCAGGGGTCTTATCGCCTTAAGATAATAGGTCTTAGCGCCGCAGGGGTCTTATCGCCTTAAGATAATAGGTCTTAGCGCTGCAGGGGTCTTATCGCCTTAAGATAATAGGTCTTAGCGCCGCAGGGGTCTTATCGCCTTAAGATAATAGGTCTTAGCGCCGCCGGGGTCTTATCGCCTTAAGATAATAGCCAAAGCGGGCTGACCACGTCAAAACCCGAGCTAACGGCCACATTTGAACCCGTCTACCAGGTCTTTCCCACGTTCCCATTGTGGGCCGGGCTCCTCGGACGAAGACCAAGTCATCGCTCCAGGTGGCTGGGGAATCCCGTAAGAACCGCCCTCACTTCCCTAGGCCGGGGGACGTATAAAAGGGGCTGTAACGGTTCATAAGGCATCACGTTCATTTTCAGCACAGAAAAAACCCTAGCCAAGCTCTTGAGTCAAACATCGCTCAGGGGGTTGGTACCGCTATTCGTCTAGCAGGGACAGTTGGCGCCCACCGTGGGGTCCGGTAAAACGTTCCCAGGCCTCAGTCTTTCTTAACCAAACACTCAAACAAGCCGAATCATCCAGCTCGTAATGGCCGAATCCCGAAACAACAACGCCGATCCGGACGCCGTTACCGCCATGCAGCTCCAGCTTGAGGAACTGCGCCAACAGAATGAGGCACTCCAGGCCTCCGTCCAAACTCTTCAGCAACAGCAACATCACGAGCAGCAAGACGACCAAGAAGGTCCGGAACTGGAGGATCCCCAGCCCCTATCTGCCGAGATCTGGAACGCACCAGTCCCGGAGAATTTCAAACCCCCTCACCTCGCTTCATTCGATGGGAAGTCAGATCCCACCGAACATTTGACGGCGTTTGATAAGTGCCAGAAAGTGGATATAAAGCACATTTAATTAAGGCACTTATGTTACTTATTTTACAAGTTACCTTAGGATAAGCTCATATTTATGGTTAAATTTCAATATTTGAGATCCTAAGTCTTACCCCATGTTATTATGCAGGAAATTTATGCTTAATCATGCTGAGCAAAGGTTAATGAAGTTTTTATCAAAGTCATCGCTTCAAGCGCACGCTTCCTCGCTACAAGCGAGGATAGGCAGGGAATTTGGAGGCTTCATCGCTTCAAGCGCCAGATGCCACGCTTCAAGCGAGCCTAGGCAGGGAAATTGGAGAGTCCATCGCTACAAGCGATGGACCGGTCGCTTCAAGCGACCAAGGGCGGTTTAAGGTTCCATGCTGACGTGGAGGATTCCCATTGGCCAACAGACTTCATCGCTACAAGCGACCAGCTCATCGCTTGTAGCGAGCGTGCAAAAATTCAGATTATAAAAGCATTTTTGGCTCATTTTCTCTGGGCAATCAGTTGGAGAACTTTGAGAACTTTTACTTCCAATTGTTAGGATTGCTTTAGTAGTAGTTTAGGACTTAGTAAATAGGGCTAGAAGTAATGATCTTCAAGGAGCAAAAGAATTGAATTGTGGAAATCAACCAAGGGCTTTGGGAAATCAAGACTTTGGGTTATGATCTTCATCTTTTCTCTTATCTTTTGTATAGTTGTCATGAAAATGAGCAACTAACATCCCTTTGTTGGGATTAGAGGTATTCTCTCTAGCTTTGATGTAATCAATGATTATGTGAATATATGATTTTAGCAATTTATGTGTTTATGAAGTTATTCTTGCTTTTCACTCTTATGCTTGATTCAAATGATATTGACAAATACTTTTGAATCTATGTTTAAGAATAATCTTCTATCAAGATAAGAAAATCTAGAAATGGATTTGGGTTTTGATAATCGCACACAGTTTCGGATCGTAATGCTTTCGGATCGTTTGATTGATTGGGAAATCGTCGATTAAACGATACGATCGACCTCACGATGTCATTTGGGAAATCAATGACGTTGTTGAGCGATACGTGATATTTTCGCTAAAACGCTAAATTCATATGCATGATTTATAGATTACATTCTTTGCAAGATTGATGAACTCTAATTCCAACGCTTTTATTCCCTATTACTTGTCATTTTAATTATGCTTTTACATTACTTTAATTTATGCAACCAATCGTACAAACCCTTAACTCAAAACGATACCGATTGTTGAACGGTTCGAAGTAACGCACCTAATCCCTGAGGAGACGATAATTGAAAATACTTACTTTTGTTGTATGAAATACTGCTTCAACAAAATGGCGCCGTTGCCGGGGATTAGTGTTTTGTTATTTTGAGCATCGCAATAATTGATAATGTTTTGAGCTTTTGTATATATCTTGTTAATATTTTTGTACATTAAACTGTTTGTGCATTAACCCTCTTTGCAAAGCAAATAAAATTTTCTTGTTAGGTACACTTGTTTCAGATTCTCAACATTGGAACAAATCATGGCTGATCATCATGATTATTTCAACTTCTATGATCCATACGAGCATGATACCTATCAACAATTTCAACAATATCCGTCTGAAGAAGAACAAATGGCAAGAACGGAAAACACTTTGAATTTGTTCATGCAACAATCCATGATCAACATGCAAAATACCAACCATAGATTGAGGGCTTTATCGTGCCAATTGGAGATTTTGCGAGTTCAATTCAATTTTCTGCCAAGCGTCATGGATGTTCAGACCAACAATCAATCCGTTTTGGAATTCGGAGAGATTGTTGAAGACGATATTGATGAGAGTGAGGAAGAGACGTTATTTGAAGGATGTGGTATAAGGACATTAATGGAAGAATTAGAGATACCACACAAGGATGAACTTCCTCAAGAACGGTCAAATTCTGAAGAGGTCAGCATTGTTGATAGCACGGAAGAGATGGATCTTGAGAAGATGGGACAGTTTTTTAACAAGGAAGAAACTTCTAAGGAAGAGGGGATGAAAGTGAGCAAGGCAGAACTTGAACGTATACAACATTGCTTTTGTTCCTTGCTCAGCTTATTCTGGATAGGGAGGTTATGGACTCCACATCAGCTGTTCTGCAAGTTCATGGAATTCCTCCCGCAGCAAAGGAGTACTAAAGCTGATGTGCTTTCCGTCTCGTTTTGGCCACCCTAACGAATCAGGCGTCGAGCTAACGACGTAAAACAAGCGCTTATTGGGAGGCAACCCAACTCTGTAGGTTTGCTGTTTTTAATTAGTATTTTAGTTCTGTACAGTTATTTATGCATGTAGGGATAGTGGCAAGAACTCAAAATTTTATTTTTTCTGTTTCCTGTCATGGTCGCTACAGCGACAGAATCATCGCTGTAGCGATGAACTTTGCACTACGTCGCTGTAGCGACGTACCTGGCGCTTGTAGCGAGACCTTTCTGACTTTGCGCTTGTAGCGCCAGGTAACGCTTGTAGCGATGGGCTTAGCATCTCGTCACTGTAGCGAAACATCACGCGCTTGTAGCGGTGACAGTTTAAACGGCTATTTACAGTTCCAAAGCCACTATGTCTTCTCCCCTACCTCCCAACCACCTTATTAAATACTTTATCCATTTTTCTTACCTATTTTCGCATTTCATTTCATTAGTTACACACATCATTCCATTTTTAATTTCCTTCAGCATTTGTCACTTTATTTCTCTGCATTAATCTTGCAATTAAACTCTGAACATCTGTAATCTGCACTCAATCTTCACTTCAGGTATGTAAATCGTATCTCTCTGTTGCTGTTTGTAGCTTTTTACTTGATTGATGGTGCCTGTATGTGTATTACAGAAATTAGGGTTTTAGGGTTTTGAAAAATTTTGAACTTAGGATATGCCCTGTTGCTATACCCATGATTAGCCATAGATTAAGCTTTAGTAAATGAACTATAATCACTCCATAAACTTGCCTCTCATCATCTTTAGCTAACAAATCGTATTTTGAAAAAATTTTCAAAAATTTTCAAAATAAATTTAGGAAGTTTTAGTGATTGTTATTCATTTATATTAGCTTTAGGGTTAATTTCGCATGCTACAAGTAGGTTAGAATCAAGAAAATCAAGATTTTTGAAAATGGGTTGCCCTCGCTAGACAGCGCTTGTAGCGCAGGCATCCAGCATTTTCTGGGTTCGCTCGCTACAAGCGACCAAGCTGTCGCTGTAGCGACGACACCCAGATTTTGTTTTATTTTTCTTTTTATCTATTCCTAACTTGTATCCTACCTGTTTTGCATTTTTAATGTCTTTGTGTAGGCATGGCACCTAGATCATCAACCAAGAGATCACGGAATGTTGAGGGTTCTTCTTCAAGACCCCAACCAAATTCTCCACCACATGATTCCAGCAGATTCCTAAGCTTGCGTAACCAAGAGCGTTACGCAGAGCTCAAGACCAGGAGGATATGGTCCGAGAAGCAATTCCAGATTTCGGAGGAAGGAGAATATGGAGGGATTGCGCACATGCTTAATGAAAGAAAATGGGGAATACTGTGCACTCCGCCGAGGAAGATTAATTACGATATCGTGCGGGAATTTTATGCGAACGCGATTCCAGCAGACCCATCGGATGACTTCACCTAGACAACATTTGTCCGAGGCCGTACTATCATGTTTCATAGGGATGCAATCAGCGAATACTTAGGTAATCCCCTGGACCTTACTTTCCCGGATGACCTAATTAATTATAAGCGGTTGTGTGCTTATCATGAGCATCAAAGAGCGGGGAATTGGGATCACGATCTAATAGCACGAGAAATCTTCCAAGAGGGAAGAACATATGATGTGAGCAAGGCTTCGGGTAAGCCTTTTAGAGCATTCAGGGACCATATGACCACACCTGCTCAGGTAATCCTTACCCTCATTCTCTATAATATCAGGCCAAAGTCACACACTTCATCTACCACACTTGATGTTACACCCGTTCTCCACTATATCCTTAGCAACCGTCAGGTTGACGTTGCAAGGATTATAGCCAATGAGATGAGGGTTGTGGCGGAGAGCGGTATCCTACCCCCAGGCAAACCTAAATGCCCACTGACCTTCCCTGGTTTGATAATGGGACTATGTAGAAATGCTAGGATACACATGCCTACAGCAGTAGATGAAGAGATCAAAAATCCTATTGATGACAGGTACATCAATAGGTATTGTTCTACCCCCTCTCCCACTGCCCCACCTTCTTCCTCTGCCGGACCTTCCACATCAGCCGGACCTTCCACTGTACCACCACCAGCACCACATGACCCTACCCACCCTCAGGGCCCGACCTATCCACCATTAGATTTCTCTAGTTGGGACCCATCTCTGGTTAGCTCATTTCTCATGGTGCAGAATGCGTCTAATCATCGTGCTCTCACGACGATCCAGAGCCACTTGCATGACAGCGGCCACAACACTTGGACGCCAGCCTTCTTCTCAGAGCATATTGCTTGGCCTGGGGACAGGCCTTTCTTTCCTGGAGGGGCAGCTGCTGCAGATGTTGGTGATGAGGATGCCGGTGATGATGGTGATGATGATGCTGATGTTGATGACGACCTTGGCGATGACTCCTCGGAGGCTACTAGGAGCATTGACCGTATGGCTGCAGACTTGATGGATTCTGAAGATTATGATTCAGACTGATCTTGATGCAAGCTGCAGATTTTGTTCTATCATTCCTTTCGTTTTATTTATTAAGCTTTGTATTTTATAACATTTTTCATGCTTTGTACTTTATTTTGATTATGCTTTTTGTACCATGGATAATGTTATTTTGGTTTATGTTATTTATTTTGGTTGTTACATGTTTAGTGTATAGTATGTTTTATTTATGCTTTGTTATTTAATTTTGGTTAAAATTTTTTGAAATATCCCAAAAATTTGGAAAGAAAGATTCAAAAGCCAGTGCTTGAGCTTAGAATCATTTGAGTGATAATGAGAGAATGAATGTTAAAGCGCGCAGCTAAGGTACTCGTTTTCTTGTTTTTCTAGGTATATTCTTGAATGTGAATAAGTTCTTTACACACAAGTTAATTTATTCAGTTTTAAGCAAGCACTTGTTTAGTTTTGAACCAATTTAGAACTAGCCAAAATGTGAGGTATCCTCAACCATTGTATATATGCAGGAGACCAACATATCATGTTTAACTCAGTTATTTTATGTTAAATCTATTGTTGTTTTAATTTGTATAAAAGCATTGAAATGATCAAGGCAATTTTTTGAAATTGAGTGAAATATTTGACCAAATAAACTTACCCTGTGAGAAGTGTGAGTATCTGTTAACCCCTCTGAGCCTATTGAATCAGAATTGTTAACTGTGAACTGTCAATTTTAATAAGCTCAATTGCTTATTTAAATTGCCGGAGTTTGTAAAAAAATTCAGTTCATAGTTAACTCTTTATTGAACTCTGATAGTTGTTTTCTTTTGAACCCTTATCCATCGTTTTTATTGACCTTTGCCATAATGATAAAGGAACATTCGATTAGGGTGTCATTGAACTAAGTTGGGGAGAAAGGGAGGTTGTATTTATGTCAATGTAATGGTGAATGTTGATAATTGATCTTGACAACAAGAAAAAGAGAAAGAAAGAGAAAAAAAAGAAAAAGAAAAAAGAAAGAAAAGCAAACCAAGAAAAAGAAAAGAGAAAAATGAAAAGGTTTGCAATAATTCAAAGAAAAAGTTGTCAAGATCAATCAAGAAAAGAAAAAATATGAAGTTCACCAAGAGTTGTATTGGAAAAGGAGGAAGTTTGTAATTAGATTGAATGTTCCTCTTGCTTGGCCATTTGAATTCAAATATCCCACATATGACAATTCTTTTGTAACCTAGCCCAATTACAACCCTTAAAGACCTTTTGATCAATGCTTTTTATGCTTTTGGAAATGATAATTAGATGGACACATAATTTAATTGGAATGTTATCATGTTTGTTGGATGAGTGTTCATACCCTCACAATAGATTTCAAATTGTTCATATACTTTATATAGAAGTGTGTTAGGTTTGGTTCAATTTTAAACATGTTGCTTGTTTAGGATTGTGTGATTTGATTCTTTGTGTTTAGAACTAGTTCACATTCATAGTATGTATCTCGTTTAATGAGAAACTTAACCCTAGCTTGCGCAATCACGTTTGAATCATTCATCTGACACTTATTTGCTTCAAATTTTTGATTCTTTTGCATTCTTGCTCAAAGCCATGGTTAAAGCTTGTTTCCTTATTTGTTGTGTCCTTTGTTTGAGGACAAACAAAGATTTAAGTTGGGGAGTGTGATAAGTGCCAGAAAGTGGATATAAAGCACATTTAATTAAGGCACTTATGTTACTTAATTTACAAGTTACCTTAGGATAAGCTCATATTTATGGTTAAATTTCAATATTTGAGATCCTAAGTCTTACCCCATGTTATTATGCAGGAAATTTATGCTTAATCATGCTGAGCAAAGGTTAATGAAGTTTTTATCAAAGTCATCGCTTCAAGCGCACGCTTCCTCGCTACAAGCGAGGATAGGCAGGGAATTTGGAGGCTTCATCGCTTCAAGCGCCAGATGCCACGCTTCAAGCGAGCCTAGGCAGGGAAATTGGAGAGTCCATCGCTACAAGCGATGGACCGGTCGCTTCAAGCGACCAAGGGCGGTTTAAGGTTCCATGCTGACGTGGAGGATTCCCATTGGCCAACAGACTTCATCGCTACAAGCGACCAGCTCATCGCTTGTAGCGAGCGTGCAAAAATTCAGATTATAAAAGCATTTTTGGCTCATTTTCTCTGGGCAATCAGTTGGAGAACTTTGAGAACTTTTACTTCCAATTGTTAGGATTGCTTTAGTAGTAGTTTAGGACTTAGTAAATAGGGCTAGAAGTAATGATCTTCAAGGAGCAAAAGAATTGAATTGTGGAAATCAACCAAGGGCTTTGGGAAATCAAGACTTTGGGTTATGATCTTCATCTTTTCTCTTATCTTTTGTATAGTTGTCATGAAAATGAGCAACTAACATCCCTTTGTTGGGATTAGAGGTATTCTCTCTAGCTTTGATGTAATCAATGATTATGTGAATATATGATTTTAGCAATTTATGTGTTTATGAAGTTATTCTTGCTTTTCACTCTTATGCTTGATTCAAATGATATTGACAAATACTTTTGAATCTATGTTTAAGAATAATCTTCTATCAAGATAAGAAAATCTAGAAATGGATTTGGGTTTTGATAATCGCACACAGTTTCGGATCGTAATGCTTTCGGATCGTTTAATTGATTGGGAAATCGTCGATTAAACGATACGATCGACCTCACGATGTCATTTGGGAAATCAATGACGTTGTTGAGCGATACGTGATATTTTCGCTAAAACGCTAAATTCATATGCATGATTTATAGATTACATTCTTTGCAAGATTGATGAACTCTAATTCCAACGCTTTTATTCCCTATTACTTGTCATTTTAATTATGCTTTTACATTACTTTAATTTATGCAACCAATCGTACAAACCCTTAACTCAAAACGATACCGATTGTTGAACAGTTCGAAGTAACGCACCTAATCCCTGAGGAGACGATAATTGAAAATACTTACTTTTGTTGTATGAAATACTGCTTCAACAGCGTTCAACACCCAGATGGCGATTATAGGAGCGGCGGACTCCTTGAAATGCAAATTGCTCGCAGGAACCCTCAAGGAGGCAGCCCTCAGGTGGTACATGGGTGTGCCTCGCTTTTCCATAACCAGCTATCCCGATTTCGCCAGGCGGATGGTACACCAATTCACAGCTAGCAAGCATAGAAAGGTCTAGACCACCAGCATTTTCAACGTCCGGCAAGGACCCCACGAGCCATTAAGGGAGTACCTCGCCAGGTTCAACGAAGCTACTATCAAGGTCGCCAGCCCCAACCAGGAAATTTTCGTCGGTGCTTTCCAGAACGGATTGAGAGCGGGCCAGTTCAATGAGTCCCTGGCCCAGAAACCAGCGGATTCCATGGAGGAAATTTTAGCCCGGGCGGAGTGTTACATCAAGGGCGAAGAGAGCAATGCGGAGAAAAAAGCCCGGGACGCAAGAGAAAGGAGTTCTGGGGGAAATGAATTTCATAGCCCCAGGAAGAATAGCTATCTTCAGCCGATGCGGGGATCTTTCAAATCACCAGCCAGGAGGCCGTTAGAAAGCTTTACGCCTTTGAATCAGAGGAGAGAGCGCATTTTGCAGGAGGTCCTTCACACGGGTTTGATTCCTCATCCACCGGCATCGCGGTCTGAAGTGATGGGAAATGATCCTGAGAAGTGGTGCAAGTATCATAAAGCCAGAGGACATCACACCGACGACTGCAGAGTCTTGAAGAGGGAGATCGAGAAGTTAATACAGGAAGGACATCTGAAGGGCTATGTCAGAGGAGCTTTCTAAGGCGTAAAGCTTTCTAACGGCCTCCTGGCTGGTGACTTGAAAGATCCCCGCATCGGCTGAAGATAGCTATTCTTCCTGGGGCTATGAAATTCATTTCCCCCAGAACTCCTTTCTCTTGCGTCCCGGGCCTTTTTCTCCGCATTGCTCTCTTCGCCCTTGATGTAACACTCCGCCCGGGCTAAAATTTCCTCCATGGAATCCGCTGGTTTCTGGGCCAGGGACTCATTGAACTGGCCCGCCCTCAATCCGTTCTGGAAAGCACCGACGAAAATTTCCTGGTTGGGGCTGGCGACCTTGATAGTAGCTTCGTTGAACCTGGCGAGGTACTCCCTTAATGGCTCGTGGGGTCCTTGCCGGACGTTGAAAAGGCTGGTGGTCGAGACCTTTCTATGCTTGCTAGCTGTGAATTGGTGTACCATCCGCCTGGCGAAATCGGGATAGCTGGTTATGGAAAAGCGAGGCACACCCATGTACCACCTGAGGGCTGCCTCCTTGAGGGTTCCTGCGAGCAATTTGCATTTCAAGGAGTCCGCCGCTCCTATAATCGCCATCTGGGTGTTGAACGCCGTCAAATGTTCGGTGGGATCTGACTTCCCATCGAATGAAGCGAGGTGAGGGGGTTTGAAATTCTCCGGGACTGGTGCGTTCCAGATCTCGGCAGATAGGGGCTGGGGATCCTCCAGTTCCGGACCTTCTTGGTCGTCTTGCTGCTCCTGATGTTGCTGTTGCTGAAGAGTTTGGACGGAGGCCTGGAGTGCCTCATTCTGTTGGCGCAGTTCCTCAAGCTGGAGCTGCATGGCGGTAACGGCGTCCGGATCGGCGTTGTTGTTTCGGGATCCGGCCATTACGAGCTGGATGATTCGGCTTGTTTGAGTGTTTGGTTAAGAAAGACTGAGGCCTGGGAACGTTTTACCGGGCCCCACGGTGGGCGCCAACTGTTCCTGCTAGACGAATAGCGGTACCAACCCCCTGAGCGATGTTTGACTCAAGAGCTTGGCTAGGGTTTTTTCTGTGCTGAAAATGAACGTGATGCCTTATGAACCGTTACAGCCCCTTTTATACGTCCCCCGGCCTAGGGAAGTGAGGGCGGTTCTTACGGGATTCCCCAGCCACCTGGAGCGATGACTTGGTCTTCGTCCGAGGAGCCCGGCCCACAATGGGAACGTGGGAAAGACCTGGTAGACAGGTTCAAATGTGGTCGTTAGCTCGGGTTTTGACGTGGTCAGCCCGCTTTGGCTGTGTTTCGGGGGCCCTTACCTGACCCGATCTGTTTCTACGTAAGCATGATCTCGCCCACATGGCGGGCACGTGGGGAATGAGGTCCAGCTGGCCGGGGGGACTGCCACGTGTCGTGAAAGGAATAAGATAACGGTACATATAATATCCAAAACAAAGGGTAAAAATAGAAGAAAAAAAATAAGGAAAATTTCTTAGATACTTTAAGATTGGTTGGATATCGGTATCATAGGTATAGTTCATTTAAAATTTGATTTTATTTTTTAAATATATTAATACAAAAATATAACATATCATTGAATAATTAGATAATGGGTACATACTCAACTAAATTTTATGGGTAACAATGTGTTCATCAAAATATAACGACGCGAAAATTAGTAGTGAAAGACATGCAATCTCTCTAATTTATTTGCACTACTAATTCTAATGACAATTTTTTTTTAGGTAGATAGATGAAATTAACATAATGTAAAAAAATGAATTTAACTTTGATTATTGTTGTATAAACTTTTTATATCACCAATCAATCACAATAATATATACTAGATTGTTTCTTTTCCCACCCTATGCGTTTTTCACGCGCCCTATGCAGTTTGGATTTTAAAATCCGAACTACATAAGAACCCCATAAAACCTCCAAAAACACGTTGAAATATTTCGAATTTTAGAATCCGAATAGGGCACGCGAGAACCTCATAGGGTGGGAAAAGTAATGACCTATATATTATGTGCAAGATCGGCCCAAAGATAACGCTAAAAAGCTCTAGTTTTAGCCTATTAATAAAAAATGGTTTTCACAAAATTTGACTTTTTATTGTTCATTAAATTTTATGGTCTTTATTTTATTTAAGAAGCTGATCACTATTATGAGTGAGTGGTCGTCTCTTGTCTTGAGATCATGTAAAATAATCTTATGGTGAGCTTTCTATGATCTTTTTCTTTTCTTTTGTTGTGAAAACTCAAAAC
The DNA here is from genome assembly GCA_018208015.1 of Medicago ruthenica. Lineage (NCBI taxonomy): Eukaryota > Viridiplantae > Streptophyta > Magnoliopsida > Fabales > Fabaceae > Medicago > Medicago ruthenica. The sequence goes on along the minus strand of CM031372.1, from coordinate 101,589,800 downwards.
CCTAATATAGCTTCATTGTTTTTAAATCAAAGGCAACATATTCTTGTAGAAAGACAAGAAAGTTGCTAGGAATATGAAGTTAGACAAAGGTCTTGAAGCATGAGAATAACCTAAAAGTTTTTGGGATGATACAGACAATAGGGTGCAATGAGTCTTACCAACATAGAAACCAAGAGGACAAATGATATTTTTAAGAGTTACCTCTTCTTAGACAATGATTTTTCATGGCATTAAAAAAATTATGAACTAGGAATTGTTCATCGTAATGATGAACTCTATACTTCAAAAATCTGCATACAAAAAAGGTCTCATATATTGAAACTTGCTTTAAACTTCACTTACTATTGAAAATTATTAAGATGACCTTGATTATTATGAGTGAGTTTTAAATAATTAAAATTTAATATTTTTGTGATGTAATAATTTATAATTGATTGAGAATGTAAAAATTATTTATGTTATTATGTTGATTAAAACAACTAATTTTTTTTTTATAAACGTAAAATAGATCCATTAAAAAATTAAAATTTTATTTATTTGATTTCCCATGTATTAAATTGTATAAGAGATTAGTAATCTTTGATAATATCATTTTAAGTCATGAACTTGTAAAAAGCTATGGTAGGAAAGGTATATCTCTAAGATGTATGCTGAAAATTGACTTGCAAACGGCCTATGATTCTATTGAATGGCCTTTTTATTAGGTATCTTATGCTTGAGCTGGGTTTTCTATACAAGTTTGTAAATTGGGTGATGGCTTGTATTACCACTGCATCTTATACCTTCAATGTAAATGGTGATCTGACTAGTCCTTTTTCAGCGAAGAAAGGACTTAGACAAGGAGACCCCATATCTCCTTGCCTGTTTGTAATTTGTATGGAATATTTGAATAGGCGTCTTCTGTTACTCAAGAACATATCAAAGTATAGGTATCACCCGAGGTGCAAGAAGCTGAACTTAATTCATGTTTGCTTTGTTGATGACTTACTATTGTTTTCTAGAGGTGATGTGGGATCTGTCACTCAGTTATTCGAAGCTTTTGAACAATTATCTATTGTGTCTGGACTCAAAGCTAACCAGGCTAAAATCTCAATCTACTTTGGTGGAGTAGAACTGAGTGTTCAAGAGGCTATTCTCACTAAATTTAATCTTGCCAAAGGAGAGCTCCCTTTTAGATATCTTGGGGTACCTTTATCCTCCAAAAAACTGACTATTATGCAGCGTCAGCCTTTAGTGAAGAGAATAATTAGTAGGATTGAAAATTGGTCCTCTAATTTGTTATCATATGCTGGTAGATTGCAACTTATTAAGTCAATGTTGTTTGGTGTGCAAACTTATTGGAACCAAGTATTTGCTCTACCTCAGAAAGTCTTTAAATTAATTCAAACTACTTGTAGAGTGTTTCTCTGGACTGGTAAATTAGGTGTTTCCAAAAGAGCTCTTGTTGCTTGGTAGTATATTTGTTTGCCTAAGACAGCTGGTGGGTGGAATGTCATTGATTTGAAATGTTGGAACCAAGCTGCTATCAGCAAACATTTATGGAACTTGGCTAACAAGAAGGATGTTTTATGGGTAAAATGGATACATGAATACTACATAAAAGGGAGGAATGTGTTACTTATTGAAGCTCCTCCCCAAGCTTCATGGGTAGTGAAAAAAGTCTTTGATGCGGCAAAGAATTTTGCAGGTGCTTATGAGAATATTCTTCAACAACCAAACTTTTATATTAAGAAAATGTATAATGTCTTGAGAGGAGATTTTACAAAAGTTAGTTGGAGGAAAATGATTTGCAATAACTTTGTCCCTCCAAAATGTTTGTTTGGTACTTGGTTAACTATTCATGCTAGATTGCCGACTTGTGACAGGTTAAACAAAGTTGGTATCTATTGTGACCAATTGTGTATTTTGTGTAAAAAAGATAATGAAACTCATTCCCACCTTTTCTTCAAGTGTGAATATTTTGAAGTTGTTTGGACATGTATCTTGCAATGGAGTAACATTAGCATTAATACTAGCAATTGGCAGTTAGTGATGCTATGTATCCTAAGACAATACAACGGATACAATGGTCTGCATCAGTTAAGCAGAATGGTTGTAAGTGTGACTCAGTATTTTATTTGGAAAGAGAGAAATAGCAGAAGATTTCAGAACGTGCATGAGCTCTTTCGCCAAATCAAAATGATTGTCTACATTAGAGGGCTGCAATTTAAGAAACTAAAGAACTTAGTGTTGAGTTTGTAAGGTTGTATGTTTTTTCTTGTTTTTTTGTCAGAGCATGACTAGAGATTCTATGTTTTTAGTTTCTTGATTCCATGACGTTTGTAATATTTGTTTTGGTTAATGAAATATATCTCTATTTACCAAAATAAAATTGTATAAGAGATTACAATATAAGTGAGCATAAGAACATTGCTTCCAAATTCTAGTGGAGGGGAATAGGGAAGTATGTATTGAGATAGAGAAATGGAAAGAAGAAACAAAATAGTATTTGGGTTTTTTGTTTTTTAAGAAGTATTTGTGTTTTCTTTGATGTTAAGGCATCATTTGGCCTGATTTTTTTACAGTCTAAAAGCTACTTTAAAACAAAGTTAAAATTAAGGGTTTTAAGAAAGAAGTTAAAGTTGTTTGGTTACTTTATTTTTTTAGTTTTAAAGCTATTTTTAAGTTAAAAATTGTTTGGCAAAATATTATACAAAGCTTTGAATTTATTATGAATTAACATAATAAATAAAAAAATGTTTAAATTATTTTTTGTGGAGCTGAAGAATATATCTATAATATATATATATATATATATTTTGCACTTTCATATTGTAACAAACTATAAATATTTTTTTCAATGATACCTACAATGTAACAAATATAATATAAATTTTTATCTTTTTGAATGACACCAACCATATAACATTTTTATAACCAAATATTCTCTTTATATATATATATATATATATATATATATATATATATATATATATATATATATATATATATTAGACGTAAATCGAGTAAAGATGCCCAACATGAATAAATTAAATGGAAGAAAAAATGTAATATAATATTAAAAAATAAAAGAAATGGTGTCGGCGTGAATCAAAGATGATATATGAATGGAGAAGAATTCAAGCTTGTCGTGTTAAGTAGTTGTAAAATTCCTTTAAACAACTTTTGATCAAAGCTCCGTCCATTCAATTTTATATTCTAAAAAAAGTATTTTTTTAGTAAGTACTTAATAGATATTGTGTTTGACCTACCTTCTCCTTAAAATTGTACGGAATGAGAAAAAAAGTAGGCAAACGGTACCTAAGTTTTCGCTTCTATATTCCTTAAAATAAAAAAATAATAATTCTCTTCTTTGAGTACATACCCTATCACGCGCACTCGCATACGTGAGCCACTACGCGCTCTTCTTAGAATACTCTCCTTGGTTATCGTTTGAGTTGATTTTGTATGATTAAAGCCTCAACAAACAAAGCATGATTAAAATGGTGGAACCAAACAATATTGACCAGGTCTAAAACATTTTGAGTACATTAATAGTGAGATCTCTTTCATCATATTCATATGCATACACTTTAAAAAAAATACTCTTAAAGCACAAATGATTTGAAATTTTTTTTTATAAGATGTGCAAAAATGGATCACATATTTTGATCACATGATTCACGCATGTTTGCAAGGACGGATCTATCTATAGTAGATTGGGGCAACTGCCCCCACTACTTTTTTCTATGTTATTTGTTAAATCTATGATATTTTACTTATTATCCTCTCTTAAAATAATAGATTGTCCTCATTAAATCGAAATTTATACCATAAAAAGGGTTTTTTTTATGAGTTTTATAAAATCAAATGTGTAAATGCATTTGAGATGAAATTTTAAATATTTTTTACAATAACAATTTTAATTTGTAGATGTTAATGAGCCTTTAGTTTTTCCAATATATAATAGTATATTGTTTATATTTTGCTCAACGATAATGATTTATTATTTTATTTTGGATCCGTCGGTCCCTGTTTGTAATTTTTTATTTAACTACATATAATATACAGCATATTATAATAGAGTAATAAAATAGAAGGAATCCAATAATTGAAGTCGAAGTGTTCAGTTATGCTCTAGTAGTTTTACTCCTGTGTGTCCCTTTCTTAATCTCTATTATTACGCAGAAAATGTATATAACACCCATGATTTTTTAGGTTTAGTGGACCTTTATACTTATTTATTTCTAGATTTTATTTGATTAGCTGTCACAAATATAAGCTAAAATATAAAATCGTGTCGTCAAATTAAACCATATAATTTGTGGCACTTGGATAGCATGCAAATATTTAACGACTTAATTATAGAAAATTGTTAGGCAAGTAACATCAAAATGTCTATTTTATTACACGTGTAGTATTATCAAGCAATATGTTTATAATCAATATCTATATATTATATAAAATGTAAATTCATGCGCAATAGCCTAGATTTTGTTTTTGCTAAAAAAAACCTAGTTTTTTTTTTCTCGAGAGATGATCGAATTATTAAATAGTTCAAAAGTATAAAAATACGCAATTAAACACAAAAAACATATATCGATGCCATTCACTTTACTTATGTGAACAAATGGGATCGGGTTGTCTTCGAGTCCGACTCAGATACTCTAGTGCAAGCTCTATCGTCTCCTGGTCATGGTGATTCATAATTCTATGCTATTGTTTCTAGTATTATTTACCAGTTATCTTTACATTCCAACTTTGAGGTGAAGTTTGTTAGGAGACAAGCGAACATGATTGCTCATACTTTAACTAGGGCGACCTGTTTTTGGGCTAGTCATCGTATTTTTTATTCTTATCCTTGGTGTATTAAACATTGGTTGATTAATGATAATAGTTAACTTTGTTTTGGTAAAAAAAAACACAAAAAACATCCAATGTTTGACCATTAAATTCCATAATTGCGTTTATATTTAAGGGTGGATGTAGTTCCTTTCTATATATACCATTCAGATTATAATATTACTGTCTACCAATTTGCACATTTATCAATAACTATGAGTTATACGCAATGTTAACCTTGCCCTCAATTCTCATTTTTGTTTTCTTATGCAAATCTTGTGTTTTCAAAACAAAGCACCTGAAGTGGCTACAACAGTCGGGCTTGTCTTCTCTTTATTCCTTCAACAAAATGTTACATAATGCAATCCAAAAGAGCTTTGGTTTATTGCCTTTGGCCACTTCTAATTGTTTACTCAATCCAATAAAGGTTGTCCTAAAGCAGATAGTTGCACAAACTAGTGCTCATTTCAAGTGTGAAAGTTATAAGAAAAAAATGTTTGGAATTGGAGGTGGCAATTTCCAACTAAGCTGCCGTAATACGAAACACGACCATTATTTCCAAATTCAATTTGACGTATGATCATTATGATTTTGGAATGATTGAGCTTCCAAGCAGCTAATTTGATCGATTTATAATGTTTTTTGAGACAATGATTTCTTAAGTTTTTTAAAACCTTGCTCAAAAAAAAAAAGTTTTTTAAAACCAACATAAATTCTGGTTATATTCATTTATTTATATAATTCAATGGTGGTCCCCAATCGGTATCTTTTTTTTTTTTTTTGAGCAAAACCCCAATCGGTATCTTAAGAATGGTGGTTATCGAAATGAGTCAATCTTACAAGATAAAACATTATTTTAAATGGGTCTTGATTTTTTTAATAGTATAACACTTGATACTGTATATTTGCTTGATACGAACACTTTTTCTTTTATCCTATCATATAAAACTTTTTTGATGGCTTAATTTACCATAAGGCTTAATTTACATAAGAGTATCTTAAAAAACTTTTTTTATGGCTTAATTTACCATAAGGCTTACTTTACTATAAGATTTTAAAATAACTAAGAGCCCTATAATTTTACGAACATGTCATTTTTTTGTCAAATAATCTAGTGACTAGAAGTTCACCTTCTTAAAATGAATCAGTGGAGAGTCTGAAGCAGGGGCGGAGCTATTCACACTTGAGGGTGTGCACTTGCACACCCTGACCCTTATACATGTTATCCTATTTGTATATATTTTGCACACCCTCAATATTTTACTTTGCACTCTTGATCTAAATATTCACTCACATAGATGCATTTACAGCTTATTTTCTCTCTCGATAAAAACATATTTTTGTCTCTTCTGTTTATTGGTTTACTATTTAATATTTTATTTGTTTTCGAGGAGCTTTTATGCCTATGACAAGTCATCCATCTGCGTGTAAATCAATCATGCTTTTTTAATTTACTTAATTTATGTTTTTATTTCTTATATAGTAATCAATTGGAAGTTCAAGTAACTATGCAACAGAAAAGTGGTGTACTAAACTAAAGTGATTTAAAGTATCAACTCCAAATCCTTTATCTCAACTTAATAGCCTCTGCCACTGATGTAGATACATCAAATTACCACCAAACATTATATGTATCAGTTGATATACTAACAATTTTCTAATATATATTACCATTTTTTAATATATAACGTTTGTGTTTATATATATTATACTTATTGATTAAAGTTAGAAAAATTACAGCTCTAATTCAAAGTCTTAAATACGTCACTTACAAAAGAATCATAAATCAATACCACGTAGATGTGTGTAATTATTTAAGTATAATACATTAAAATTTATGATTTTAATATTTATATATAATTAGAATTATTATTTAAAAGTAAATTGACCCAAGATCCTTTAGACGAGATAATAAGGGTTTATGTTAGCTTAAGAGGTTATGAATTCAAATCGATTCTTCTAAATGGAGCAACATTAATACTTTTGAGGGATAGTTTTGATGTCTATTATAATATAACTCGATGATGGATTATTCTTTACAATTGAGTGCAAAGATACCTAATTTACATCAAAAAAATTATAGATAAAATAGTTTACATCCCTGCTCTAGGGTCCTGGATCCGCCACAGGTCTTAAGGCACACGCACGTACATATACTTTTTGATTTGTCGTTAATATAAAAGACTTCCTGTAACATGTAAGAGTAAGCTAATTATTTTTTCACTTCCAACAAAAGTAAGCGAGAACATTGTAATAAATTTATCCAAAACACTTATTAAGGCAAATTCTTGGATCCTATAATGGATATGTTTGCATATATAGTACGTTGTTTTGTGTACCAAAAATAATATAGTACGTTGCTTTTATATAAAGAGTGACAGAACATTCACATAATGTGACAATTATAGAGATAAAGAATTGGATAAAACTTAGCCTTAATTATCTGTTAGTGGATAGGCTCTACAATAGCCCTATATATTCATTTTGTTGAATATATTTTCTCATAATCGCTTTTCTTTCCATAAAATAATGATTACATTTGTCTTCAGAACCTAGGTTAACCCTTCTTTAAGAATGTCTGTTGTTAGTTAGTGGAAAACACATGATATGGTTCACATAAGTTAGCCATGACTATTGGATTGAGCAAAAGTATGCTCAATAATCATTGACACGCACACCTACTCTTCTATTTCTTTTGGCTTTTTTGGATAATCCTAGGCTTTTATATGAAATTTGGATAAACATGTATATTCTGGATCATTATCCCTACAATCTCCACTTTATGATGGTTTCTAACAATATGTAAATATGCCATTCTAGTGCACGGACTTGAAAGAAAAATAACATGTTATTTGTACTAATAAAAAATACCCTGAATTTATCTTTCTTTTTTTTTTTGAAAAAAAAAAAAAGCTTTGCTATACCCTTGGTAATATAATTACAATTAAGTAATTCTTCAATTTCAAAAATTAAGCAACTCTTATGTATTAATTTATACATTGTTTCAATTGTGAACTATATGTCTTTATTTTTGTGTGTGTGTGTGTGAACTCTTATATTTTATTTTTCCTCATTCTTTTCATACCGGAAAATTGTAGTTTACAATTGACATTGTGTGTTGTAAAATAAATCAATAAACTTTCTCATTAAGTCCCTTAAAAAAAACTTTCTCGTTAAGTATTAATTCAGCGGTAATAGTTTGATATTGTAGCTTTTGAATTTGGACAAACGAGGCGCTGATAGTAAGCCTGGGGTGCAAATAGCTTATATAGTTTCTTAAGAGCTATACAACCCAACAAAAACAAATTGCGAATTGCATGATTTGTTGCCTTTCTACAAAATAATGGATCTCATTTTGTAAGTACAATGCTGAGTTATATAGCTAAATTGCCTATTGCAATCTACACCCGTACTTTTTACAAAACACACCCTGCATTTCCAAAGTACCAAAACTACATGTCTCAAAAACTACTACTTATCCAAAAGTAATGCTAGGAACACATTTTTTGTATCTAAAAACATTTCCATTATTCAAAAAATTGCACCAAAAATTTCAAATATTTGTATCTTCAAACAAAATTCTAGAATTCAAAATATTCTAACCTATAAATGAATTTCAAAACTAGACTTCATAAATAAATAATAGACTTAAATACAATTTTGATCTCCCTATTTTTAATTATGTTAACTTTTGATACATTTTTCTAAAACCAACATTTTGGTCCCTCAACTTCAAAAGTCATCGAAATTTATGGTCTCATTCCCTTTGTATGATATGACGCACTCATTAATAATTTGGATCCTACGTGACATTGATGACATGGGACCATAATCATATTTTCATTTCCATGTCATTAATATTAAAATTAAATTGAAAATTTAATAATTATAATTTATAAAAAAAAAAATCTAAAAATCAAGTGTGTATGTAATTGAAGAACCCTAATTTTGAAAAATTCCCAAATTGCCCAACTCATTCCTCGGGCTTCCTTCTTCCTCCACAATTCTGTCATCATCCATCGTTCCTTCATCTTCCTTGATCTTGTTCTGTTCCAACGTTGGATTAGTTCTGTAATCTTCCTTGTTCCTTCATCTTTGTTCATTCCTCTCCCATGGCATCAGTTCTGCTCATTCATCACACCCAATTATGCCATCTTCCTCGAAAGCACAGAACAACAACATACCATCACAAAAGAATCTGACCTATTTGTAACACAGAATAACAACACCATAACTCACTACCATCATGAACACTCATCACTAACCCATAAAACACCAACATCAACAATACCATTCAACCATTCAAAATTCTTAACACAAAGAATTAGATATGGCGGAAATGAAAAGAAGATTTATGGGAAGAAGAAGAATTAGGGAAACAATAGCTTTTTGAAAGAAGAAGGATTCTGGGAAGAAGTAGAATGAGGAAAGGAAAAACTTTTGGGAAGAAGAAGAAATTGCATTTAAGCCTAAATAATAATATCAATGTCAATGTTGGGTGGTTTTTTATTATTATTATAGAAGATGGTGCCATGGTGGTATTCTGAGAATTTGGGGTTGTCAATTGAAATGTATAGGACTATAGGTAGCCATCATTACCCTAATTTTGACACATCATCTTCATACAAGAAAATAGTATAAAGTAAAATTATATAAAGTGTCTTGTTAACCGGTGCCCCGTGCACTGATAAGAAACTAAAAATAGAAAGAAAAAAAACATGATTTTCATTGAAAAAGGTAATTTTTTAATTTAAAAAAAAATAGAATACACAATTTCTAAAAAAATATTTCCTTTTATAATTCTTTAACCAGTGTCCCGGATGCACCGTTTATCATTTCACTTATAAAAGATGATTTGCTTTGATGGTTACTTGATACTCGTGATTGCAACAAAATGTAAACAGAGAAGTAAACTTGACAATATGTCATAAATAAATTTTTACCAGAATATTTTATGTGTATGACATTAACCTTTAAGTGGAGTTTATATTTAAATTCTTAACATTGGCCTAACACACCAGATTGTTGATAAATTCTCAGGTCGATCGATGGACTTTGGCAATCCTCGAATCTATGAGCCCTACAATCCTTTAGCCAGCAAGCATATTGGTCATTGAACTTGCTGATTGCTCGACCAACTAGACACTGATTATTAGGCTTGCTAATTGATGGATATTGGAGACTGATGCTTCGACCTCTTCTATGATAGTTGGCACTGTAACTACCATGCTAGCTAAGCAGTAGACAATTAGTACTATAGTTGGTTGAAATTATGGTAAAATTGGCCTAGCTAGTTAGCATACTCGGTAACTTATTCTGCAAGTTACAACAATGTGTATGTATATACACCATTTGTAGGCTTTGTGCCACTTTGTCGTACAATGAAGATGATTTTTTTATCTCATTTCCCTTTCAACTCATATTTTTTAATGGATGGATTAAATCCAATCCATTAAAAAAAAAATTGTTTGACGGATGGATCGGATGAATTTTATAATGGATGGATTGGATGGATATGGATTTGATGGATCCAATTGCCACCCCTATTTTGAACTTTGATGATTATGGACGGAATGCAAGTACTAGTAACAATTCGAACAACAACAATTCGAATTCCATAGATCCAACACAAAACATGTCTAATGTACACTATTTTCATGCATGTGAAGGATAAAAATTTGTCACTATGACACCAGAGTTATCTCTAAAAATTCCTTTACAGGCTGTAGGACCAAGACAACAATTATCAGAACCATCTGAAGTGCAATAAGCCCAAGAAAGGTTAGGAGGGTGCCAAATTGTTGGGTTTTTGTAGATTGGCTACATTTTGCAAAAACATCTACTAGCCAGATGCTGGGACAGATGCTGTAGCATATGGAACAGCATTATGTGACTTGTGCTTTTCGCGCCAGCTAGCGCTTTATTTTTGAATGCAATCTTCCAAAGATTTGCTTGAAGTTTTATTTTCCTCTAACTTGCTGATCAAGGCACGTGTATCTGATTGAAGATTTGCTTGAAGTTTTATTTGCCTTGGTATTTTTCCACAAGATATTGTTCTATATTTGGAAGTTTTTTTATTGTCTCTAGAAGATTTTCCAGCTGGACCGGACAATGTCCACGCTCTGTTTTGAAGCCCAAACCCGTGCTATCTCAGTATTATATATTTGTGAAGACAAACCCTAATAGGGTAACTAAAAACCGTGTGTGTTAGCAAAGCGTGTGTTTAAGGTTTTTAGGGTTTCTTTTGTTAATTGTGAGCCTTGCTTGTATCTCCCTGATTCAAGCTAAGGACTGAGTTTGTTTGAGTTGTAATTGTAAGCTGCTCCTAAGCTTTTAAGTACGGAGTGAGTATGTGTTATTAGAGTGTGTTTCTCTTGGTTGTGTTTTGCGTAGTTGATAACAATACTGTTTTGTGCTGTTGGTAGGAATTGAGACGGGGTCTCATATCTAGGAGTTCCTAGATAGAGTTGACACTGGTAGGGTCTTGGTGCAAAGTCAAGTAGTGTGTCTGCGTTGGTCTTTTCACTAGAACTATAATAGTGGATTCATTCCTGGATTGGTATCCCCCAGAGTAGGAGAGTTGCTCCGAACTGGGTTAACAAACTCTCTGTGTACTTTATATTTCTGCTGTGTTCCATTTAATTTGTGCTTTGTTACGCTGCGTTATTTTAATTGTAGTTCTGAGTAGACAGGGGCTCGGACAGTTGTGCCAACATTGTGCACAGCATCTGTCAGTCAGGTTGCCAGGAATTTAAATTGGTATCAGAGCAGGCACCCTGTTCTGTGTGGGTGAGCTCCAGGGAAAGAATTTTCTGGCTTAATGGATAAAGAAGGAGGACTGGTGAACAGACCACCCCTGTTGGATGAGTCGAACTATGACATTTGGAAATCACGCATGACAGCATTCTTGAAATCTCTAGACAGCAGAGCTTGGAAGGCTGTGATCAAGGCATGGGTCCCTCCTAAAATAAAAGATGCGAATAATGTTGATACTGATGAGTTAAAACCAGAAGAGGAGTGGTCTACAGCAGAAGACACTGCAGCTATTGGAAACTCTAAAGCCCTGAATGCCTTGTTTAATGGTGTAGACAAGAACATGTTCAGGTTGATTAAACAATGTACTATTGCTAAGGAAGCTTGGGATATCCTAAGAACAGCTCATGAAGGTACTCAAAAGGTCAAGAAGTCAAGGCTACAACTGCTAACAACACAGTTTGAGAATTTGAGAATGAAGGAAGGAGAGAGTGTTCATGATTTTCACATGAATGTGCTAGAATATGCTAACACATTTGAATCCTTGGGGGAAAAGATGTCTGATGAAAAACTGGTAAGCAAAATCCTCAGGTCCCTGCCTAAGAAATTTGATATGAAAGTATGTGCTATTGAGGAGGCCCAAGATATTGGAAATATGAAAGTTGATGAGTTGATTGGATCTCTTCAAACTTTTGAATTGAAGGCTAATGAAAGATCTGAAAAGAAAGACAAGAACATTGCTTTCATCTCCAACACTGACGAAGATGATGTGGAGAGTAATTTAGATACTGATGAGAGCATCTCTGAAGCTATTGTGTTGTTGGGCAAACAATTTAATAAAGTTGTGAAGAGGATGGACAGACGCCCTAGGACAAATGCTCCGGACAACAGTCGCAGCATCTATAAAAATGTCAACAATCAGAGGAAACCTAGAACTGATGACAAAATCAATCAAAGCAAAGGGGTGCAATGCCATGAATGCGAAGGATTTGGTCACATCAGAACTGAGTGTGCAACTTATCTGAAGAAACAAAAGAAGGTGATGACCGTGTCTTGGTCTGATGAGGATGAATCAGAAGAAGAACCTGAAACTGCAAAACATGTGAATGCCTTGACTGGAGTGTGCACATCTGACAATGAATCTAGTGATGAAGAGGTAACATATGATGAATTGGTTGATTCTTACAAGGAGCTATGTCTCAAAAGTGAGGAAGTTTGTAGAACCTTAGAAAAACAAAAGAGGACCATTGCTCTCTTGCAAGCTGAGAAAGACAAACTTCTGGAAATAAACTCAGACCTCAATGATGAGGTTATCTTACTTACTTCCAAGATTGATAATATGAACAAGCAACTGCGGATGATGAACAAAGGTACTGATGCTTTAGACGAAATTCTGGAAATAGGACAGAAACCTGGAGATTCTAAAGGTATTGGGTTTGACTACAGATCCTTGCCTCAGCAGAAACAACTACCAGTGAGACAGTTTGTGCCATCTGTTAGTACTTATGATCATACTATGTCAAGACAGATGCCCCAGCATCAGGTGAGACAACAGGCATCTGGATATAGGCCCAGATCAAAAGGAAGGTATTATGGTTGGGTATGTCACTACTGTGGAAGAAAAGGACATATTAGACCTTTCTGTTTCAAATTATATGGTTACCCAGACAGGACCTATTCACCAAGACCTGATCCCACAGTAAAGATCACCAAGAAGCAGTGGAAGCAAAAAAATGATAATTTCACAAGCAACACTGTGGATCCTAGTAAAATAGAACCAGAAGCTGATGAGATTGCTCAAATTGCTCATACATCTCTGAGAGTGTCATCCAGAAATGATTGGTACTTTGACAGTGGATGTTCCAGACATATGACTGGTGATAAAAATTACTTAACTGATGTTAAGCCTTATGCTACAAGTTTTGTGACTTTTGGGGATGGAGCCAAAGGAGAAATAAAGGGTGTAGGAAATCTTGTGGAAGAGGGTCTACCCAAACTTGATAAGGTGCTTCTTGTGAAAGGATTAACTGCTAACTTAATTAGTATTAGTCAACTGTGCGATCAAGGAATGAAGGTCAACTTTACAAAGAGTGAATGCTTAGTTGCTAACAGTGAAGGGGACATCCTGATGAAAGGTGTTAGATCAAAGGGCAATTGCTACTTGTGGGTCTCTCAAGATAAAGCAAAGTTATCTACTTGTCTAATAACCAAAGAAGATGAAGTAAAGCTATGGCACCAAAAGCTTGGACATCTGAATCTCAGAAGCATGAAGAAAGCTATTGCTGATGGAGCCATCAGAGGTCTACCAAAACACCAAATTCAAGAAGGAAGTATATGTGGAGAATGCCAGATAGGAAAATAGACCAAGATGCCTCACCAGAAGCTGCAACATCTGTCTACATCTAGAGTTCTTGAGCTATTGCACATGGACTTAATGGGACCTATGCAAGTCGAAAGCTTAGGTGGTAAGAAGTATGCATTTGTTGTTGTTGATGACTTTTCCAGATATACTTGGATAAATTTCATTAAGGAGAAATCAGACACTTTTGAAAAATTCAAGGATCTTTGCTTACAACTTCAGAGAGAAAAGGATTGTGGAATTGTTAGAATCAGAAGTGACCATGGGAAAGAGTTTGAGAATGGTAAGTTCTCCGATTTCTGCATTTCTGAAGGAATATTTCATGAGTTCTCTGCACCCATTACTCCCCAACAAAATGGGATAGTTGAGAGAAAGAACAGGACTTTGCAAGAATCTGCCAGGGTTATGCTACATGCAAAGAAGCTGCCATTTTTCTTTTGGGCTGAAGCCATGAACACAGCCTGCTATATTCATAATAGAGTGACTTTGAGAAAAGGTACATCTACAACTTTGTACGAGCTATGGAAGGACAGGAAGCCAACAGTGAAGCACTTTCATGTGTTTGGTAGTAAGTGCTATATTTTAGCTGACAGGGAACCAAGAAGAAAGATGGATGCTAAAAGTGAAGAGGGAATTTTTCTAGGCTATTCAACAAACAGCAGAGCCTATAGAGTATACAACTCCAGAACCAAGACAGTGATGGAATCTATAAATGTTGTTGTAGATGATGAAGGTAATAATGTTGTGCCAGATGATGTGACATTTGCCTCAGCATCTGACCTACAGGAAGAGAAGAAAGAAGATGAAGCAAGTAGTAAGCAAGATTCTGAAGTAACTGGTCCAGAGAAGACTGCTCCCAACAAAGGACCATCTATCAGAGTTCAGAAAAACCATCCCATAGATCAGGTCATTGGCGATCCTAACCAAGGGATCACAACTAGAAGGAACTATGATGAGGTATCAAATTCTTGCTTTATATCTAAATTTGAACCAAAGAATGTTAAAGAAGCTCTAACTGATGAGTTCTGGATAAATGCTATGCAAGAAGAATTAACTCAGTTCAAGAGAAGTAATGTGTGGGACTTAGTTCCTAGACCAGATAATGTGAATGTCATAGGTACCAAGTGGGTTTATAAAAACAAGTCTGATGAAAATGGTACTATCACTAGAAACAAAGCTAGACTGGTTGCACAAGGATATGCTCAAATTGAAGGTGTAGACTTTGATGAGACTTTTGCTCCTGTAGCTAGGTTGGAATATATTAGATTGTTACTTGGGATTACATGCATACTAAAATTCAAGCTGTATCAGATGGATGTCAAGAGTGCCTTTCTCAATGGGTACTTAAATGAAGAGGTCTATGTGGAACAGCCTAAAGGCTTCATTGATCCAAGTTTTCCAAACCATGTTTACAAATTGAAGAAAGCTCTATATGGCCTGAAGCAAGCCCCTAGAGCTTGGTATGAGAGACTTGCTGAGTTTCTAATTAACCATGGCTATAGGAAGGGAGGAAATGACAAAACCTTGTTTGTGAAAGATGAAAATGGACAGCTGATGATTGCTCAAATATATGTAGATGACATAGTCTTTGGAGGAATGTCTGACCAGATGATAGAGCATTTTGTTCAGCAAATGCAATCTGAATTTGAGATGAGTCTTGTAGGTGAGCTAAAGTTCTTTCTTGGTCTTCAAGTGAAACAGATGGAAGATACTATATTTATCTCTCAAAGTAAGTATGCTAAAAATATAGTCAAGAAATTTGGGATGGAAAATGCTGCTCATAAAAGAACTCCTGCTCCCACACATGTGAAATTATCAAAGGATGAGAAAGGTGTGGATGTTGACCAAAGCATGTATAGAAGTATGATATGGAGTCTTCTATATCTTACATCAAGTAGGCCGGATATCACATTTGCAGTTGGAGTGTGTGCCAGGTACCAAGCTGAACCAAAAATTAGCCATCTGACTCAGGTAAAGAGAATTCTGAAGTATGTGAATGGTACCAGTGACTATGGTATGTTGTATTCTCATGGGGAAAGCACTGTGTTGTTTGGATATTGTGATGTTGACTGGGCTGGAAGTGCAGATGATAGAAAGAGTACCTCTGGTGGATGTTTCTTTCTAGGTAACAATCTTATATCCTGGTTCAGTAAGAAGCAAAATTGCGTGTCTTTGTCTACAGCCGAAGCTGAGTACATAGTAGCTGGTAGCAGTTGCTCTCAATTGTTGTGGATGAGACAGATGCTGAGTGAATACAATGTCAAGACAGATGCTATGACATTATATTGTGATAATCTGAGTGCAATTAATATATCCAAAAATCCTATACAACACAGCAGGACTAAACACATTGACATTAAACATCATTTTATTAGGGATCTGGTTGAAGAAAAAATTGTTACTCTTGAGCATGTTGCAACTGAAGAGCAATTAGCAGATATTTTTACCAAAGCTCTTGATGCTAACCAATTTGAAAAATTAAGACGGAAGTTATGGATATGTTTATTTGAGGAATTGTAGCAATTAATTTCTGAGAGGCGTGCAGCTATTATTTTCTCCCTCCTCAACCGCTTGGTGCACGTCATTCAAGGAGGTTATTTCCAACTTTCCTTTTTCAAACCTCTCACACGCTACTATCATTGCCTTTGTCTTAACTTCTCCCAACGTCTCAACTCTTCTCTTGCCGCTCTCATCATCATTCAAAAATCGCTCACTCTTCCTACCTTCAAACACCAACTCATCACCATGTCTGATTCTACTTCTCATCAAAACATGCAAGATCAAACTTCTGCACTTCCCTCTGAAGCGATTATCACCGACGCCCTACCTCTCACTACCATTCTCAGTTCTCCTACAAAGAAGCGACGTACTAGGTCGTCTGCATCACGAAAGAAGGCTCCTGCAAAATCTAGCAAAGCTACCTCTTCTACTGCTGTGAACACGAGGTCAAAATCGAAAGGTAAGACCTCTTCTACTCCCGCTGTTCAACGAATAGGGTTAAGCATGGACGATTTGTACTGTAAGGACAATCCTTTTATATCGAATGTTGTCGAACCAAATGTTGACCCTTCTGGCAACAAATCTGAGAATATTGCTGTTGAAAGTACTGTAGCTACGTCTGAAACCCTAGGTCCTGATAATCCTAAGGTATCTGACAAGTTAGTTGGTGATTCTTCAAATTCCCCTATTGAGCAAGATGCTACTGCTGTTTCTGTTGATAAGAATGTTGTTGATACGGCTGTTTCTGAGACACCTGCTAATCCCCCTGCCACAACAAAGGATGCTGTGACAGATGCTCAAGCATCTTTGTCACAAGCTCATGTGGAGCCTGATGTGGTGGTTCCAAACATCTCTGGTTCTGTGAGTGTCCCTGAGAATGATTCCACAAAGTCTCAAGATGAAGGTACTGAGACTCAGGATGATGTGAATAATGCTGAGACCGACAATTTAGACCAAGTTGACACTGTTGCTGTTAATGATGTTGTGCCTGAAGAAAGACCTCAGGAAAAGACTGGTGCTATAGGTGTTGCTCGCAGGACTAGGAGCAAATCTGACAAAACTGTTGCTACTGTTGGTGAAGGTCAGAAAGAAAGTAAGAAGAAAACTACTACTGCTGGGAAGAAGCCCATGTATGGTCCTCCCAAGGCTGGGAGCAAGAAGGTGGCTCAAAGTGATCACAAGAAGAAGAGCCTCAAAAGAAAAGACCCTCCCTCTAGTGATTCTGAATTTGAAGTTGTTGAGCTTGAAGCTGTCACATCTGGTGGAGCTTCCAGAAAGACATTGAAGGGTATGAAGATACCTCTAACCATCCCTCCAGCCCCTCTTGATAATGTCTCTTTTCATTTGGAAAATGGGTCTTCTAGGTGGAAGTTTATATACCACAGAAGACTAGGTCTTGAAAGAAATCTGAAGGAAGACGTATTCAAATGTAAAAAGCTGGTTGATGTGTTGGAATATGCTGGACTGATGAAGACTGTGAGAAATCTGGGTCCATGTTATGATAAGCTAGTCAGGGAATTTCTGGTAAATGTTTCTGATGAGTGTGATGACACAAGAAATCCTGAGTATAGGAAGGTTTTTGTTCGAGGTAAGTGTGTCAACTTCTCCCCTACGGTTATCAACACATACCTTGAGAGATCTGTTGAGGAGACTCCTGAGCTGGAGGTCACTGAGGACACCATCTGCAAGGCAATCACTGATAACAAGATTAAGCATTGGCCTAAGCATTTGTCTTCTGCTCAACTCTCTCCCATGTATGCTGTTTTGAATAGGATCTGTGCTCAAAACTGGACTCCAACCACTCACTCAAATTCTGTTGCTTCTGGGTTGGCTAAGTTGATTTATGCCGTGGGCACCAAGTCACCCTTTGATTATGGAGCCTACATCTATTATCAAGTTTTGGAGCATGCTAAGTCTTTTGCTATCAAGTTTCCAATTGCTTTTCCTACCCTCCTGTGTGGTATTATTCTTCAGCAACACCCTGATATTTTGATCAGTAGTGATGAGCCCTGCAAGAGGCCTGGTCCTATGGCTTTGGATTGCAGTTTGCTGTCTGAGACACATGATGCTGATGTAGCTGGTACTTCTGTCCGGACATCTGGTGTGCTCTCCAGAAAGCAAATGATTGCTGATCTTACTGAGACTAGTGTGGCTCTTGGAGCTAGGAAGGTGAAGATTGACATGATCATTGCAGCTTTGAAGGCTGAAGCTGAAGCTGAGGGTGAGCAGGATGAAGAAGAAGGAGGAAATATGCCTGCTGCTTCTGCTGGTGACACTGAGGATGACTCTGATGATTCTGATGATTTCTGATTGTGTTGTTTTGTTCTGATCTCATTTGTTGTACTTCTTTTGCTTTTGTTGGTGACTGGGCTATGCCCTGAATTTCTTATGCACCTTGTGTGCTTCTGGTCTGTAATATGCACTCTCTATGGTTTCTATGCACTTTCTATGAGTATGCACTATCTGTTATTTGTCAGAATTTATGGCTAAAAAGGGGGAGTAGATGCAATGTGCATGTGCATGTGTGTAGCTTATAGCTTATATTATCTTGGCTGGTTGTGTGCATGATTATGTATGGTTACATGTGTCGAGGGGGAGTGCTGTATATGTTGAGGGGGAGTACTGGTACATGTTTTGAGGGGGAGCTGTTAAGTTGGTTAAGTTTTTTTTTGGTGTGTGGAAATTTTTTTTTTTTCCTTCTCTATGTGAATCCACTATATGAGAGTTTATTTCTCTCTAGTTGTTCCTATGAGGCTAGATGTTTGTGTTATCTGGTGCATGCCTCTGATACTACTTGCAAGTTATCTTTGTCCAAATTGCTCCCTTGGATGTAATCTCATTATATGCTACGATATTTTCTTTCCTTGTTGTGTGCCTATGTTGACGTGAAGGAAACTTATCTGTGTATCTCCCAAGGAACTGGCTCTAGAGTGTTTTAGCCAAAATTTTGCCAAAGGGGGAGATTGTTGGGTTTTTGTAGATTGGCTACATTTTGCAAAAACATCTACTAGCCAGATGCTGGGACATATGGAACAACATTATGTGACTTGTGCTTTTCGCGCCAGCTAGCGCTTTATTTTTGAATGCAATCTTCCAAAGATTTGCTTGAAGTTTTATTTTCCTCTAGCTTGCTGATCAAGGCGCGTGTATCTGATTGAAGATTTGCTTGAAGTTTTATTTGCCTTGGTATTTTTCCACAAGATATTGTTCTATATTTGGAAGTTTTTTTATTGTCTCTAGAAGATTTTCCAGCTGGACCGGACAATGTCCACGCTCTGTTTTGAAGCCCAAACCCGTGCTATCTCAGTATTATATATTTGTGAAGACAAACCCTAATAGGGTAACTAAAAACCGTGTGTGTTAGCAAAGCGTGTGTTTAAGGTTTTTAGGGTTTCTTTTGTTAATTGTGAGCCTTGCTTGTATCTCCCTGATTCAAGCTAAGGACTGAGTTTGTTTGAGTTGTAATTGTAAGCTGCTCCTAAGCTTTTAAGTACGGAGTGAGTATGTGTTATTAGAGTGTGTTTCTCTTGGTTGTGTTTTGCGTAGTTGATAACAATACTGTTTTGTGCTGTCGGTAGGAATTGAGACGGGGTCTCATATCTAGGAGTTCCTAGATAGAGTTGACACTGGTAGGGTCTTGGTGCAAAGTCAAGTAGTGTGTCTGCGTTGGTCTTTTCACTAGAACTATAATAGTGGATTCATTCCTGGATTGGTATCCCCCAGAGTAGGAGAGTTGCTCCGAACTGGGTTAACAAACTCTCTGTGTACTTTATATTTCTGCTGTGTTCCATTTAATTTGTGCTTTGTTACGCTGCGTTATTTTAATTGTAGTTCTGAGTAGACAGGTGCTCGGACAGTTGTGCCAACATTGTGCACAACATCTGTCAGTCAGGTTGCCAGGAATTTCACAAATAACCTCTTTAATTAAAGGAGCCTTTGGAGGATAAGTTTTCCCAAAAAAATCTTTGAGAACCTGAATCTCGTGAATTGAAGAGGTAGCAATAGCTTTTGTATATTTACTTGTGATAGAAACAGTTTCCACACGATTTTTGACAGCAACCAGGATAACATCCTTGCATTGTGAAGACCAAGATCTTAAACATTCTCTCTAGAAGGAGGATTAGTTATAATTAGGCATTGAATATTAGGTTGTAGTTTCCAAATTTTCTTTTAAGAGATTATATTCTTTTTCTTTGGATTTATGAAAGTTAACAAACAACTTGTTTTTCATTATTTATTCAATGTAGTCTAACTTTTGCTCTCGCATTCTTTGATAGATGTTGGGAGGAGAAGACTTTTTGTTTCGAATACAAAGCTAATAAAGCCCAAAAAAATAACTATAGAGCTACTAGGCGAAGTTAGAGGACACCTATAAAATCATCGGCTAAAAACTGAGATATTTGAATAGGCGCCGTTTGAAAATCTAGATAGTTCACATCTTCCACACAACTTATATTGGCTAACTCATCTACTTACTTCCCTATAATATGCATAAATAAAAATTCTTAATTCTTCATGATGCCCCAATCCCTTATAAATCCAAATTTTTCCATAGTTAATACTATCAACAACCACCTTTAAATCCACTTGTACAATCAAAATTTGAGATATATTTACTCCTAGCTATATTAAAGCCTTCATACACACCCCACATTTCCGCCATATAAACGATAGTCTGCCCCAAATTATTTTAGCAAAATCGCACATCCAAACACCATTATCGTTGCCGATCAATCCTCCACATCCTACAATTTGCAATTTAATTTGGTCATTTGCATTTGTATTATTACTTTTTATTTTGTTTGATAATATTTATTTATTTTAAAAAAACTTTTTATTGGAAAATCAAACAAAGCCCAAAAGTCCCATTTGGGCAAACAGGAAATCTTCTACCCTTTGGCAGAGAGAGTTTTGGGGTTTTGCAGCGTTAAACCCTTCTTAATACGCATCAAACGCCGCAAAACGGCAAAACTCGTTAAACCCTTCTTAATTCGCATCAAACGCAGTAAAACCCCAAAACTCTCTCTGCCATTTCCGATCACCACTGCTATGGCATAATTTCTCTACCGCCGCGGACTGCGAGCATTCTCCACCCTCAACCATTCCTTCTCACCGCTCCAAATCAACACTGTCAACATTTCATCACCATGTTCACTACGTTGGGAATCCCCGCGTTCATTCAGGTCGACGTCCATTTCTTTTTTGTCTTCGTCAAAAACACATCCCCGGCGCGAATCCTCCTGATATGATTCGCTGCTACGGTTGTGACTACAACCACCGGCTCTTCCTATTGGACTTTCCCAAAGACAACAAACCTTCACCCCCAAGAAATGATTCTGTGTTTTCGAACAAACTTGTGCTCAAGGTCTCAACATCAGATACCTTTTTCTTTTTCTTCTCTAACTAACTTCTTTTTTATTCATTTATAATGTGATTCATTTTAGTGTGGAAGAGGCAAAGAAGAGAATTTACCATGTCATCATCACAGCCACTTACACCGGCTTTCAAGCTGCCATGACTGAAAAAACAGTCCGAGAAATTTAAAGTTATTATTTTGTTCTCATGTATGAAGCACTGTTATTACATACACAAACACCACAGTGTCGGATACAAAGACACGCCTAATCTCAGAAGTGATGGAAACAACAATGGGAAATAATAATATTGGATTTCTATACTTTTCAATAGGTCTTCCCGGAGTCAGTATTGTAATACCTGATTCCTACGTTGATCTTTACAGAAAGCTGTATAGAGGTAACATTTTATTTATTTATTTATCTTCATTTTAGATATGCATGCTTAGTTGATATTCATTAGTAGTTCAATTTCAATGTAATCTACTTTATGATGATCTCTTCAATACTAGTAAGTTGCCTTGCCTTTTTTTATTGATGGAGACACTTTTAATGTGTGAGTGATACAGGAGATCAGTACATTAATTGAAAAGTCAACCTTCCACCTCCACTGGAAGAAGAAGAAAGATGGACCAATAATCGAGGTGGTGGAGAAAACATTGCATGTCAAGCGGTTTATCTTCCCCAAAAGAACTACGTACCACCAAGTACGTAGGGGAGTGGGACATTCATTCCTCCACAACCGAAGATTAGGCAACCACCAGCGATGATCTTATTTCATTCAGCATAGCAACATCGCTATCCACCCCAAATTTGATTATATATGCATGGAAAATAATGATCATAGTCTGAGTCCTGTTGGGCGATCTATATCGAACTTACTAGCTGCCTCCTGATTTTGTTAAACATGTTTGAACTGGTTTATGTCAGATGGTTCTTTCCTTGATGTTGAACAAATTGAAGGTGGTAATTTGTTCTCACTTTTGTTGCTTACCCTAAGTATGTTGTTGTTATTGAGACTCACAAAAATAATAATCCATTTTCATTTTTTAACAAATCAAAATGCTATGAAAATATTTTGGTTAACATCTGATTTTTCTACGAGTAAAAGATTGCAACGTTTAGGTACAAAACTTCAACATGTTGTGTCTACTTTAATTAGCACTTGAAATCAGGGAGTAGCAGGGTCCATCTGCTAGAACACATGAATGTTTACGCTTCTATTCACTTAGATGCCCACAAATGTGTGACGCTCCAAGATATCAGGTAAACCTTGGTTATGAAGTCCACGTATTACTTTAACTATCCATCTTGAACCATCTTTCAATGGTTTTGAACTAATCTTGATCGGTCAACAGCACTTTTTAGTAGCACTTTATGTTGAACTATCTTCTTGCTTATACTTTCCACCCTTGTCACAAACCAGGATTAATTTTAAATTCTTTCCTCTTTGTCCTGTCTCTCTATCTAATCTGGTAACGATAACAGTCGCATTATTTTCTAATCCCAACCTTCCAAGCCTAATGATGTACGATTGAAATAATGTGACTGTTATAGTTACTAGATGAAATATAGATCTTTTGCTCATAAACATGTATATATGTTAGCTAAAACTAAACGAATGTATGAAAAATACAAATCCAATTGATAACAAGGGTGTGGGTGTCCTAGTTGTTTTGTGGACTTACTGATGCAACGTTGATGTTTTATAGTATTCAGAACTGATGCCAAGGAATGAGATGTTTAATGTCCTCTACACTTTATGTTAAATTGCAATAACGAGTTTTTTTTATAATAAAAAAATCTAGTGCAAGGTCACCTTGCAAAGAATGATAATACTTAATTATCATAAATTAATTTTTATTTTTTGAGGGATATCATAAATTAAATTTATCACTTGAATAAAGGATTAAGAGTTACGACAATGCTGCCAGCCACGTATCTTTTGCTACCTTTCTTTATCTCTATCTACCCCTTCACTCATTTGTCATTTTCATATAAATAAATCATACTAAATACAGAATTAATATCAATATGACCTTTTCTTCATTGAAGAAAACTCAAACCCATTTCCAAACTCTCACTCCACTACAAGAAAACATAAAATTTCGAAAACAGCATAATTTCGTCGAAAACAGTGTTTTCCGAAAAAATTACCGACGAAAATTTTCATTGGAAATTTTCAATCTATTTCTACGAGTTTCCGAGGAATTTCCTAGGAAACTTTATTAATATTTTAATAGTTAGTTTCAGAGGAATTTATGAGGAAAATAATTAATTTTTTTTAAAAAAATTAAATTTTAAAATTTTAAAATTGCGCCAAAAAAAGTTTTTAAAAAATTTGAAAATTGTTTCCGAGGAAAATAATTAATTTTTTTAAAAAAATTATAATTTTCAAATCTCAAAATTGCGCCAAAAAAATTTGAAAAAATTGAATTTTTAAAAATTGAGCCAACTTGTATTTTTTAAAAATGTTTTTTTTTTAAAAAAATATATATATATATACTAATTAGTGTAAAAAAAACCAACTTTAATTAGTGTAAAAAAATTTTAACAAGAAATTAATTTGTGTTAATTTTTGAAAAAAATAAATTTTGAATAAAAGCAAAAGTAGAAATGAAATATTTTGATGAAATTATTCTTGAAAGAAATAAATAGATGTTATTGTTGAAGAAGATGAAAATTTGTGTTAAAGAAGAAGCACTACAAGAAATTTGCCATTTAGCAACGGCGTATATTCGTCGCTAAAGGTCCAAAAACCGTTGGTATAGGTCATAAAACTTATACCAACGGACGTTTGCTGCCGTCTAGGATACATTGCTTATACCAATGGCAAAAAGCCGTCCCAATAGCTAATACCAACGGATTATTAGTCTGTTGCTAAAGATTTTGGAGCTATAGCAACGACATTTTATACCATTTTAATAGCTTTAGCCAACCCGTATATCCGATAGTATAGGATACTGTCCGTTGCTATAGGTCTCTTTTTTTCAAATAAAATTCACCATAATATAAATATTTTTTTAATAATAATAATAATAAAATTTTCACAATAATTCCTGACCAAAAAAATAATATATCTAGCAATACTTTTTTATTGCACCACACAAAATTTAAGGCAACATCAAAGAAAATTTTAATTATATTATCAAAGTATAAAGTCTTACAAACATATTAAAATAACAAAGTAATGTCAATTATATATAATAACAAACACCAAAATAGATACTACGTCGACACAAAAACACTAGATGAGCACAAAACATATCCAAGATAAAAACATTTCTAATCTTCCTCTCTTCCATCTTGATCACTGCATTGACTTGAACAATTTGTCTGGTTTGGAACACTAGCAGCATCTGTGGCCTATTAAAAATAAAAGAAAATGTTACAAACTCAACTTAATACATGTTATCATAATATTCGAAATATGAACTCGAATAGTAAAATATCAATTATATAATATACCTGTTTTGCAGCTTGTAAAATAACATTCAAATCTTCTTGAGATAATCGATTTTGTATCACTGACATTATATTTGTCATAAATATATTTGTCCTCTTGACTTTCTCGCATTTTCTTAAGTTCATCCCTCAATTCTTGATTTTCAGACAAAGAAGCTTTTGATTTCTTAGGTTTGGGAATACTGCCTATACAACGCACATGTCTCCTCTTTTCAGCTCCTTTTACTTGGGAATAAATGTCATTCTTCCAAGGCATATGACTTTGTGTCTTTTGGACCGATTGAGAAGTTTCAGCCTCATTATTATGTTTGTTTAGTTCTTCCTGAAAAATTATAATAAATATATAGATTAAAAGAATACATTTTAAAATAGAATTCATTAATATGACAATCAAAACAATTGAGGGATGAACTTGCTATTTTAAAATAGAATTCATTAATACTGTTGCAGGCCCATTTTTCACTACTAATGTACCTTCAAGTGTTAAAGTTTTGCTATCCTTGCTAACAGGTGAAACTGAAAACTACATATGCAGCACACGAAGCTGTACACTGTCTAACTTGGCATAACAAGTACATAAAAATTACTAATAAGGTGTTTGGAATAGTTTATACAGCATGTCAGAACATAAGCATTAAGCTAATAGTTTAAAACAATGCAAAACAAGTACATAAAAATTACTAATAAGGTGTTTGGAATAGTTTATACAGCATGTCAGAACATAAGCATTAAGCACTTAAACTAATAGTTGAATGCTAGTGCACTAAAAAATCAGTCAAGACATATTCATTAGTTGAATTGTACTTATTTCAACAAGTTCCATGAAAAACTTCTGAATATGTGAGCTTCAAGTAAAGGTCTGCTACTCCAAAATAAGCTTCAAGTAAAGTTCTTCCTGACAGCATTTGACTGTGACTTTGCAGAATTAAAGATCGCACGATGACTATAACCATTGTTTAAAACCTTGGTGCTTAATTGAATACTCTAAAAATACAACTAGCATACTAGCATATTGAATAATTAGTTAAATAAATTGGTCATACAATCAAATTCAGAGTACAATTTCATATTACTAGGCAATGATCAGAATCTGAATCTGAATTCAAAACAAAATTCAGAACAGAATTCAATCAAAACAAAATTCAAAACAGAATTCAAAACAGTTGAACCAGAACAGAATTCAATCAAAACAATTCAATCAGAACAGAATTCAATCAAAACAATTGAACCAGAACAAAATTCATTAATTTAAAACAAAACAATAGAATTATACAACAGCCGGGAATCCAATTTCATTGATTTAACATATTGTTTCAGTATAAGTTATAGAATCAAAAAAGGTATGAATGAAAGAAAATCTTACAATAACTCTTGCAGCATGTTCATTAACAATTGAACCATCTTTACGAGTACGTGTATCAATGTAAATCTCCTTGCGAGTGGGCGACACTCCTTTGGCTTTTTCTTTCTAATACCAAACAAATGAAATTATAAGTAATTTGTTTTATAAATACAATTTATTCAATTATAAGTTCAAATATTAACTAACCTTCTTGTCATACCCCAATTTTTGACCTAAATTTATTTTTCACTCGTCTTTTGGTTCGGACGAAATTTCGACAGGGAGGTATTTTAAAATACCTCATTTTTTGGTTCCGAAGGCGACGTTTTTTTAGTTATTATTATTATTTGTCATTTTTACTTATTATTGTTTTTTTTATTGTCAGCCTTATTATTTTCCTTTTTATTATCGTTTTTTTAATTTTTATTTTATTTTATTTTTATTTTTATTTTCGTTTTTTTCTTCATTGTTTTTTAAAAGGGGTCTGACTTTTGGATCTTAATGGGTTTTGATAACAATTTTTAATCAGCATTATTGTCCATTATTGGCCTTAATTGGCATTGACCACCATTTGCATCTTAAGAAGGAGGCCAATTCAGAATTGAAGAAAAAAGAAACCTGAAGCACGAACACAGTCAGAAACGGAACGAAAAAAATCAAAAACAGTCACAACCGGAAACACACCCAATCATCTCCCCACTCCCAACAATCCAAATTCGGCCATACCTCCTCCCCATAACAGTCACTCACGGCCTCCCTCTCTACCACCCACAACCACAACAACTCACACAACCTCCTGACCCACGCACATAAAACTAATCACAAGCCACCATAACCCCAACCGCACCACTACCAACCGCCCACAACTCAACTGCCGGCAACAATCCACATCACTAAGCCCCCTCTCAAAACCGAATTCAAACCATTTAAATACCAACACATACGGTCACCACACAACCCAACCACTCACCATCCAGCACACCACCATACAAACACAGCTCCGAACACACTACCACAATCAAAACTGGAACCAACCATACTCACAAACCCCACCCACAACGGCCAGCGCAGCCACCACCTTCGGCCAGCCCTCCAAACCGTCCACCTCCTCTCTTAACACAAAACAGGACTAGCCCGAATCATAAGCCAACAAAGCCGAACCCAAAAGAGAAAGAGGTAGATTTTCATTTTTTTCCAAACCTAGATCTATGTTATTTTAAAAAGAAATTGAGAAGTTTGAGGTTGGATTTAAAAAGAGTGCGAAAAGAGGCTTAAGAAAACGTAAATTTTTTTAAAAAGGGAGAAGGTTGTCTTCTCCGGCGCGGTGGCGCCGCCACCTTGGCCGGCTAACCACCACGCCGGAGACTGTGTCCGGCCAGGCAGAAGTGGAGGGAGAAGAGAGAAGTCTGGAGGGAGGAAATAGAAAGAGAGCGAAAGTTTTGTAAAAATGAATAAACACCAAACCGGTTCGGTTCACTCGAACCGAACCGGTCTGATTTTTTTCTCCTCCTTCAGCCCAGCCACACGGCCCAATCCTTTTTTCTTCCTCCATTCAGACTGCTGTTCGCACCCCCCCTTTTCCTTATGCACCCCTTTTTCCCTCTATTTTCTTTTCTTTTATTTTCTTTCCTTTTATTTCTTTTCTTGCATTTTAATTTCGGTTTTATTTTTATTCTCATGCATTTTACTTCGCTGCCATTATTTTAGTATATCATGCATTTTTATTTTTTTTTATTTTCCTTTTATTTCATGCATTTTCATTTTAGTTTTATTCTTAGCATATTTATTTTAATGCATTTGCAATCTTGTTTTTTTTCTAGTTAATCATTTTGTCATTTTTATTTTATTTTATTAGAATGTATTTAGGACCAATGTAAATATAAATGAGAATATGCACTGACACCCACACTTTATTTATTCCGCTTTATGTCTCTTATTTTTATTTATTTTGCTTTACGAAAAAATACAAAAATATTAGGTTAGTTTATTTTCAAAAGGATTTCGTGGTGATCCAACGTCAGCACGAAAATTCCTCGCTTTTAGCTTTTGTTATGTTTTTAGTCTTAGTTCATTATTATAAAAAAAAACCAAAAACATGCAAATAATCAAAAATCACAAAAAAGGCTTTTCTTAAACAAACCTTGAAAGTGTCCATTTTTCTCTTTTATTTTCTTTAAAAAAATCATTAATCTACTTTAATTACACTTTAATCATTTTCAAAAATAAAAAACACAAACCAATCTCATTTTTTGCCACTTGGCTTTATTTTTATCTTTAAAACTTTTTTCAAAAAACTAAAAAATACAAAAACAAATCAACCGACATTTTTACCCCGAACTACGAGGTTTTGATCCCTCACGGGTACGTAGGCAAAGGACCTTGTCCTTCCAAATCAAAAAAATACAAAAAAAAAACATTTTTATTTTTTCTCACTATTCTAATTCATTCTTTTCTTAAAAAAAAAAAAGCAAGTTATAGCCCAAAATAAATAAATAAAATCAAGAGGTTCTCGTAGAGTACTACGAACGTTTAGGGTGCTAACACCTTCCCTAAACGTAACTAACCCCCGAACCCTAATCTTTAAAAATGTGGTAATTTAGAACTTTTTTCCACCTTTCTTTTAAAAAATTAAAAGTTCAGTCGTGAAATAAAATTAGTGAGTCAACGCTAATCAATAGCTTGATCTCCGAAAATCACCGCGACACTTCTCATTGATCAATTTTGGGAGACTTTTTGTACCCATACAATGAATATCTTGATATCTTTTACGATTCAGACTATTAATTTTACTTACTTTCTACAATTGATACAACATAATGTTAGTCGAAAGAAGGAACCAAATTCAAATATTTTTATAATATGACAATATATGTTTTAAATTTGACTTACTTGTGCCTCTTCAGAAAACCAATGATGAACCAATTCACGATATTGACTTGGGTCAACTCGAGAATCTGGTACAACGGAAAACATTTGAAGTAATGCTTTTAGACAATATCAACGGGTATATGTTGCTTTATCTATGAATGGAAAACATGTTTAGCTACTATTTAGACTTTCAAGCAACTATATTAATGATTAATTGTCACTTATTAGTAAAAAATGTCAATTAATTTGGTCGCCATAAGTTTAGCTATAAGGTGAAAATGTCCTATGATAGGCAGAGCAGGAGGGGTGGGGGGAGTACTAGGATGATTCTTGTTCTTCTTTCTAGTTAGTATGGCTCGAATTGCAATGGTAGAGAGTAGCCAAACGAATAAAAGTCTGATATAGTCTAACATTTCTCATTGCCTTATTTGTATCTACTTAATGGATCCAAAGTATAGCACTATCACCCACACAAAAACTAACAGAAATATTTGGAGATCATAAACAATAAACAATAAAAATGACACACAAAAGTGATTATGAGAATACAATATATAACCTATCAAAATACAAAAAACTTCATGGATTGGCTTCCACCAATCGAAGTTTCGCGCATTTCATATGGTGGTAAAGTGAGACCCTGCATAACAGGAAGAGCGGGAGGCATAGCTTGTTCCCCCGGAAGCGGTTGATTGACCGCTGAGGTACTACTACTACGCCCGGAACTCGCCGAGTCTTCCAGCAGATCGGAAGTATACGTATACAAATCCGAAGGGGAAGAGTCGGCACAAAAGGCAACCGGAGTGCTTTATCCTTCCTTCCAAAGGAACATTGAACGAAGGGCTCATCTATAGAAAGCAAGCTATAGCTATGGGAATAAGTCATGTCCTAAGCCTAAGGTTTTGGGCACCGTAGTCTCATCTATATCGATGGCATTAAACAATAAATATGACACACAAAAACACATAAAAAGCATGCAGAAACACAAACCAGTTCGCGGCAGAGAACAAGACAGCAAGCAAACGTACCTTTGTTCGCTTCTTCTCCACCAAGCACGGAAGTTTAAGGATAACTGTAGGTCGGTGGCTACCTAAAGAAACTCCGATTCGAAGAATGAACTAAGAATGACAGAAGAGGAAGAGGAAATCGATTTGGGGGTTTTGAGAAGCAATCGATTATGAGAATATGTGATTTGAGTTCAACAATAGATTTGGGGGTTTTGAGCAGCAATCAATTTGGGGGTTTTGATCCAGAAAGTGATTTGGGTTCAATCTGGGTTTTCCCTTACCTCCATTGAATGATTTAAAGAAGAAGAAGGAGGTTCTGCGATTTGGGTTCTATTATTTGATGAAGAAAGAGGCTCTGTGTTTTGAAGAAGAAGGAAGAAAAAGAAGGAGGTTTTACGATTTGAGAAAGAAAATGGGTTGAAGTTTTTTTTTTTTAGTTTTTGTTATGTAAAAGAAAGAAAAATGGTGGAAAAAATAAATAAATTAAAAGATGGTGAAAAATTGAGCGCGTTGCTTTGGAGCCAAGTGAATATTTCAGTGAAATTCTTTTTCTCTCTTAACCTATAGCAACGGTTGTTTGGAATTTTAGTTGCTATATTTCATCTATAGCAACGCTTTTTTCAGCGGTTGCTAAAGGTGTCTGTTGCTATATGGCAAATTAAGAAGAAGAAGAAGAAGAAGAAGAAGAAGAAGAAGAAGAAGAAGAAGAAGAAGAAGAAGAAGAAGAAGAAGAAGAAGAAGAAGAAGAAGAAGAAGAGAAGAAGAAGAAGAAGAAGAAGAAGAAGAAGAAGAAGAAGATTAATGTTGAAAAAATGATAAGAGAATATTGTTGAAGAAATTGGTGTTAATGAAGATGGAAAATTGTTGTGGAAAAGTTGTTGGAGGAAGAAGAAGAAGAAGAAGAGAATAGGAAGAAGAGAATTTATGTTGAAAAAATGATAAGAGATTTTTGTTGAAGAAGATAAAAAATTATATGTGTTTAGAAATTGTTGAAGAAGATGAAAAAGAAGAGGAAGAAGAAAATATAGAGATGAATGAATATTTGTTGAAGTAGAAATGAATGAATGATGAAATGTGTAGTAGAGTGTGTTATTTATAGAGGTAAAAAAAATTGCTGCACGTTTTTCGAGGAATTTCCTAGGAAACCTTCCCCTAAAAATTTCAAATTTTCGTTTCCCTCTCCTCCAATTTTCATTTCCTCATTTAATTTCCTAGGAATAATTCCTAGGAAAAGAATTTATTTTTTTTCAAAAAAATCAATTATTTTAAAAAATCGATTATTTTTGAAAAATTTGAAAAAAATAAATTTTTAATATTTTTTGTTAAATTAAATAAAATCAAAATAATGATTTGAACACAACGACAATATTCATAAAAATTACAAAACAAAAACATAAATTACTCGCTATCATCATTCTCCTCCTTGTCCTCGTCATTATCATCATCGTCGTCGGCGTCATGTATTTCTTGAGGTGTCGGTGAAAATTGACTCGATGCAGGCGACGATGAATCAAATGTCTTTCTACTCTTTCTCCCACCCATGAATTTTTTTGTAATCATCTTTTGGAATTTTCGAAAGACATTCATTTATTTCCTTAGCTCCTTCTCTGACTCATCTTTCCTTGCCAACGCCTCCTCTTGAGCTTGCAACATCTCATTTTGACTTTGCAACTGCTCGTTCAATCGAGTTATCATTGCTTGCATCTCAGGAGACAACTCTCCAGAACGAGCTGAGCTGAACTCTGGTAGAACAGGAGCACGGAACAAATTTCCATGCACCACGTATCCGGCTAACGCTCCAAGACCGTATACTATGTCCGGTCTTCGTTGTCCTCCTTCAGCCTTTACCCATAATTCAATTTTGATGGAGTCGAGAATTTCAGCATGCGATTGAATCTCAGGATTCTGCGCCAAAAACTGTGTTACGTACTCGTCATAAGATGCCTATAAAGAAAAGTAAAGAAAATTAGATAATAATAATTGTTTACAAATAAAGTCAAATAAAAATTAGATAATAATAATAATAATAATTAACATATTTCATATTAGTTAACAACATAATTCTTTACTAATTCACATTCTTTTTCTAATTAAAATATATTACGAATATTTGCAAATTTACCTGGGTATTGCTAGCTCGAGCATCGACATACTGACCAGTATGCTGGCTGAAATGAGTCTCTCTATGGACCTCATTTGGATAAGGATCTCTCTCCAAGGATTTTGCCTAATTGTACACGAAAAATATTAACCAATTAGAACATTTGACTTTATTTAATATATACATGTATAGAAATAGTGAAATATTATTTTTACCAGATGTCTAGCATGGGTAGGGACACTGCCACATCTTTGTGCATGCCTATGTCCTCCTATAACAGATGCTCTGTTTTCCTTGTTAGCTCTGGAACGGTTCTTAAATTTTGGATCTTCTAACCAATGCTTCACCAAGTCTTCCCACGCTTTTTCCCTGATCCACACTGTACGGTAGTTGCCCTTGTGTTTTTTCATTCCTCTCGTTCATCATATAACAAATCTGATAAACGCTTGGAAGCTAACTTGTGAAAGAGCTTCTCTACAAGACGATGGACTTCTGGAGGCCAGATACAATGATCCTGCAATAAACAAAAAAATTATTAGACTTTAAAATTTTTAAAAATATAGCATGTTATAAAGTAATTACAATTATTTAATATTTAATAAATTATGTTTACCGAAAAGTATTTAAAAAGTGTCGCCCTGTCGTCTGTAGTAAGATGTTTATAGACGGCCCAACACCTATCTTTTGGGTAATACATCTGGATGGCTCCTCGAATAAATTCTGCCACTCTCTTAGATGGCTCCAACCTACAAATTTGAAGTGTTAATTAAATTATGCATTTAAAAAACAAATAAAAATTAAGTCAAACATAGGTAACAAATTAAAATTTTAATACTTACGATCCAGGTGTCGGTGTAATCCTAAGTTGCCCATCCACATAATGCAAGTCTTCGATGTAGCGACGTTGTCCTCATCGTGGTGTTGTTGATGTTGATGTTGCTGATGCTGGTGCTGTTGCTGATGTCGGTGGCTCTTCATGTTGGTGTTGTTGATGCTGTTGAGGCTGATGTTCAACAACATTTACTAAGCCTAAGAAATTTCCATCTTGCATAAATTCCTGCATCAGGTCCGTTGATGATCTTGTGGGAGGAACGGGTATGTTAAGGCCTTGTCGGATAGTATATGGGGTGGTATTGAAACCCGACAAATGTGATGAGAGCGGACTATATCCAGACATAGTGTATGTGGGAGGAATGGTCGAAAATGATGCGGAGGGAATGGTCGAGAATGATGCGGGAGGAATGGTCGGCAATGATGCTGAGGGAATGGTCGGAAATGATGTTGTGGGAATGGTCAGAAATGATGCGGGAGGAATAGTTGTGAATGGAGTGGAGTAAGGTGGTGGAGTAGTAGTTATAGGAATAGGAGTACCAGTTCATTCATCAATGTTACGGAAGGAAACCTCTGGTAGACGGCGCCATGATCTGGTCTCTTCTGAGGTAATATCTATTATGTTTTGATACTTATTTTTCTTCTTCTTCTTCCCGGACTCTACAACCTGAGCCATACCTTTATCCCTGTCTCGCCCAGAAGATACTTATTTTAGTCCAATGGTGCGTGTCACCGTATTGTGGGTGTCTAACTCTGTAACATCCGGGATTTGCCTTTCAACTGGCTTGCCCAGGTTTGCCCCGCAATGTTACTCATGGTCTTCTCCACCCCCCAAGTGGAGTTTCATGCCTTCCGTGGGAATCGAACCGTGTACCCTGGAGGCTATAAGTACACGCTCAATGCATTCCCACTACCAATTGAGCTAGTAGCTCAATTGGTAGTGGGAATGCATTGAACTTGTACTTAAGCCCCAGGTACAGAGTTCGATTCCCACGGAAGGCAAAAACTCCACATGGGGGGTGGAGAAGACCATGAGTACATCGCGGTCCTTGAAAGATAGGGAGGCCAGCCCGTAAGGGAGCCAGCCGGATGTTACAAAAAAGGCGCCTTTTTTGTAACATCCGGCTGGCTCCCTTACGGGCTGGCCTCCCTATCTTTCAAGGACCGAGATGTACTCACGACCATGCAATGTGGACAAGCCAATCTACCATGTGTCGACCATCCAGACAACATTCCATATGCAGGAAAGTCGTTAATAGTCCACATCAAAGCTGCCCTCATTCTAAAATTCTCCTTCCTTGCAATATCATATGTTGATTCACCGGTCCACAATATCTTCAAATCATCAATTAAGGGTTGTAAATACACATCTATACCATCTAATGGGCTATTAGGTTCTGGTATAACACAAGTCAAAAACAAATAAGGTTTTGACATGCACATCTCAGGAGGAAGATTATATGGGGTAAGAAAAATTGGCCAACAAGAATAAGGCGCTGCCGACTTTTGGATATACGGGACAAGTCCATCGGAGCATAATCCAAGCCTCACATTACGTGGATCTTCTGCAAAATCAGGATGTACTGCATCAAAGTGTTTCCATGCCACCCCGTCACAAGGATGTCGCATCACACCTGTATTTGTTTTATTGTAATAATGCCACGTCATTTTATCGGATGTGTGAGTTTATGCATACAATCTCTGCAATCTTGGTATTATTGGTAGATAAAACATTGACTTGACTGAGACTAGTTTCTGCTTCTGAGAACTGGCATTATCACGTACTTGATACCTCGGTGCATTGCAAAATTTACACTCCACCAACGACCCATCATTTTTACCGAATTCGTTGTCGTAAAATAACATGCACCCTTTAACGCAACAATCAATAGTTTTAACTTGCAATCCCAACTTCGACACCAACTTCTTAGCCTCATAAAAACTCAATGGCAAATTGTCTTTTATAGGAGTTGCGTCCCTCATCATTTTTGTATAACACTCTGCGCCTTCTTCGGCCACACTTCAATCTGACTTGACAGCTAAAAGCCTCACACTCATAGATAACTTATAATCAGACGACCCTGTTGAATGAACAAAAGTAAGTATTAGTTTTTATATCGTTCCACAGGGATTAATGTGATATCATATTCCGTTCAACTTCGATTATTGTCTTAAGTTAGGGTTTAACTTGTTTTTATACTACACTACTCATAATTTTGAAAACTTTATAAATAAATAGTAGAGTAATAGGACATAGAAGGTGTTAGGATTGACTTTCATCAATCAAACATTGTTTATATCCGATTGATTACAAATACGAATTCTAGCGTTTTCTTATATATGACATTATTACGTATTGCTCAATAACATCATTGATTTCCCAAATGATATCGTGAGATCGACTGTATCGTTTAATCGATGATTTCTCAATCTATTAAACGATCCAAAAGCATTATGATCCAATACTATAATGTAATTATCAAAACCAAATCCCATTTCTAGAATTTCTTATCTTGATAAAAAATCATTCTAAACTAGATTCAAAAGCCTTTTTCAACAACATTTAAATCAAACATAAGATTGAAAAGCAAGAAGAAATTCAATGGTATATAAAAATTTGCTAGAATCATATATTGAATAATCAAAAGTTTACAACATGAGTGATTGATTACCTATCAATCCCAACAAAGGAGATTGGTTGATCATTTTCATGACAACTCTTGCAAAATAAGAAAGGAAGATGAAGATATGTGAGAGCTTGATGTCTCAAAGCTTCTTAAGATCTTCTTCAATCCAAATCTAATTGCTATTTGAAGTTTTTCTCCCTCTATGCCTATTCTCTTTCAAAGATAATAAGTTTTCTAAGCTCTGGAAAATATTATAACTGATAAAAAACTATATATTTTAAAAAAATGAGCTTAAAAATCTATAAATATGCTGAGAAAATGTTCGCTCGCTACAAGCGACCAGCCTGTCGCTTGTAGCGAGGACTTCAGTTGGCCAATCATAGAGCTCCACGTCACCATCAGCATTAAACCGCCCCTTTGGTCGCTATAGCGACAAGGTCTGTCGCTACAAGCGACCAGCCTTTGAAATTCCCTGCCTAGGCTCGCTTCAAGCGTCCAGTTCATCGCTACAAGCGATGAACCCTGGAAAATCCCTGCCTAAGCTCGCTACTAGCGATGGATGCTGCGCTTCAAGCGATGGATCACTGAAAATCTCTGCCTATCCTCGCTACTAGCGATGAGTCCTGCGCTTGTAGCGATGGCATCAAGAAAACCTTCAATCTTTTGCATCAATCAGGTTCAAGCATGTATTTCCTGCATAAACACATGGGGTAAGGCTTAGGATCACATTCATTGCATTTCTAACACATTTATGCCCTAATCCTAAGGTAACTTGTACAATAAGTAAACATAAGTGCCTAAATTTGTACCAAAATATAACAACATTTAAGCACTTATCAAACTCTCCCCAACTTACATTTTGGTTTGTCCTCAAACCAAAGAACAAAAGGAAATTTTTCATAGCTTTGAAAACCACAGAATTGAGCAATTAGCAAAGGATTCAAAAGTGCGAAGAATTAAACATCAAGTGAGTGATTCAAATGTGATTGCGCAAGCTTAAGTCCAGTTTCTCATTAAACAAGATACATTCTACAAATGTGAACTAGTTCTAAACACAAGGAATTAAATCATACAATCCTAAACAAGCAACATGTTTAAATTTGAACCAAACTTAACACACTTCTTTATAAAGTATATGAACAATTGAAATTATTTGTAAGGGTTATGAACACTCATCCAATAAACATGATAACATACAATCAAATTATGTGTCTATCTAATTATCATTTCAAAAAGCATAAAAGGCATTGATCAAAAGGACTTTAAGGGTTGTAATTGGGCTAGGCTACAAAAGAATTGTCATATGTGGGATATTTGAATTCAAATGGCCAAGCAAAAGGAAACATTCGATCTAATTACAACTTCCTTCTTTCTCCAATACAACACTTGGTGAATTTCATTCTTTTCTATTCTTGATTGATTCTTGACAACTTTTCTTTCTTTTTTTTTTTTTTTTTTTTTTGAAATCTTGCAAACCTTTTCATTTTTCTCTTTTCTTTTTCTTGGTTTGCTTTTCTTTCTTTTTTCTTTTCTTTTTCTTGTTGTCAAGATCAAATAATACATTCACCCATACATTGACTTAAATATAACCTTCCTTTCTCCCCAACTTATTCCAATGATACCCTAATCGAATGTTCCTTTGTTATAATGGCAAAGGTCAATAAAAACGACGGATAAGGGTTCAAAAGAAAACAACTATCAGAATTTAACAAAGAGTTAACTGTGAACTGAATTTTTTTACAAACTCCGGCAATTTAAATAAGCAGATGAGCTTATTAAATTGACAGTCCACAGTTAACAATTCTGATTCCATTAGGCTCAGCTGGGTTAACAGATACTCACACATCTCACAGGGTAGGTTCATTTGGTCAAGTATTTCTCTCAATTTAAAAAAATTGCCTTGATCATTTCAATGCTTTTATACAAATTAAAACAACAACAGATTTAACATAATCTAACTGAGTTAAACATGATATTGGTCTCCTGCATATATATACAAAGGTTGAGGATTCCTCACATTTTTGGCTAGTTCTATATTGGTTCAAAACTAAACACATGCTTGCTTAAAAATTGAATAAATTAACTTGTGCGTGTAAAGAACTTATTCACATTAAAGAATATACCTAGAAAAACGAGAAAACGAGTACCTTAGCTGCGCGCTTTAACACTCATTCTATCATTATCACTCAGATGATTCACAGTTCAAGCATTGCTTTTGAATCATTCATCTTACTTTCAAAATTTGTTGGGAATCATTCCAAAAAAATTTTACCAAAAATACTAAAGCATAAATAAAATATAACTATACTAACATGTAATACCCAAAATATAAATAACATAAACATAATGTAATATTATCCAAGGTACAAAAGAAATAATCAAAGTACAAAGCATAAATCAAAATGTTAAAGTACAAAGCTGAATAAATAAAACGAAAGAGAAAACAAATCAAGATCTGCAGCTCTGCATCAATCTGAATCTGTGGCCATGTCGTCCTCAGAGTCAATCAAGTCAGCTGCCATGCGATCAATCGAATTTGTAGCAGCTGAAGAATCATCACCCAGATCAGCATCCACATCTGCGTCGTCATCACCATCGTCACCAGCATCCTGATCATCACCAGCATCAGCTGTATCTGCCCCTCCTGGAAAGAATGGCCTGTCCCCAGGCCAAGCAATGTGCTCGGAGAAGAACGCAGGTGTCCACGGGCTCTGGCCACTGTCGTGCAGATGGCTCTGAATCGTAGTAAGTGCCCGATGATTTGACGCATTCTGCGCCAACAGGAATGAGCTCACAGTAGCAGAATCCCAACTCGAAAAGTCCAAAGGTGGAATGGTCGGGTGGCTAGGGTGGCTAGTAGTCTCAGGTGGTGGTGGTGGTACATGTGAAGGTCCTGCTGAGGATGACGGTCCAGCTGAGGTATGAGGTGGTGGTGGTGGGGCAACCGGTGCAGGTGTAGAGCAATACCTATTGATGTATCTATCATCAATAGGATTTTTAATTTCCTCATCAACTTGTGATGGCATATGAACTCTAGCTCTCCTACATAGACCCATGATCAACCCGGGAAAAGTCAAAGGGCATTTAGGTTTGCCCGGGGGTAGTATACCACTCTCAGCAACTATCCTCATCTCATTTGCTATCAATCTAGCAACGTCTACCTGACGCTGAGTGAGGATGTAATGAACAAGGGGGGTCACATCTAAAGTGGTGGAAGAGGTGTGAGATTTTGGGCGGATGTTATAAAGAATAAGGGTAAGGATTACCTGAGCCTCAGTGGTCATATCCTCACGGAATGCTCGGAAAGGCTTACCCGAAGCCCTACTCACGTCATAACTCTTCCCAACTTGGAAGATGTCCTGTGCGATGCTGTCGTGGTCCCAGTCACCACTCCTCTGACGTTCTCCGAAATCACAAAGTGCAGTGGGTGCAAGCGGATTATCTTCTTCATCATCAACTAGCTCCAACGGCTTGCCCAGATATGCGTTGATGGACATGCGATCGAATGTGACGGTGCGCCCACGCACGTAGGTCGTGAAAGTAAACTCATCAGACGGATCGGCAGGGATCGCGTTCGCATAAAACTCGCGCACGATTTCATAGTTGATCCTCCTGGGAGGTGTGCAAAGAATACCCCACTTCCTCTCGTTTATCATGGCTGCCAAACCTCCATATTCCCCTTCTTCAGATATTTCGAACCTCTTCTCGGACCAGATGCGTCTTGTCCTCAGCTCTTCGTATCGTTCTTGGTTCCTCCAGCTTAGGAAACGAGCTGCATCATGAGGTGGAAGGTTGACCCTTGGTCGTGACGAGGAACTTTCAACGTTCCTTTGACGTTTTGAAGATGTTTTAGGTGCCATCCCTACAAAAATGATCAAAACAGATGAAAGTCAGGTAGGTTACAAGTCAAATCTCAATTAAAACAAAAAATAAAACAAATTCTGGGTTCGCTCGCTACAAGCGACAGCTTGGTCGCTGTAGCGACGAAACCCAGAAAAAGTTTGGTTCCTGCGCTACAAGCGCTGTTCTAGCGAGGGGACCCTTTTTCAAATTTCATGTTTTTCTTGATTTGAACTTGGTTGTAGCATGCGAAATCAATATTGAAGCTAGAATAAATGAGAAACAATCACTTAAACTTCCTAAATCCTCAAAAACCCTAATTTATTTGAAATTTTTTTACAAAGGGTTTTTCCAAAATAGAAATCCTATGAACAAAAGGATTACAGGGAAGTCTTACAAGTGATTATCGTTCATTTATAACAACTTAAGCTAGGTATAACAATGGGTAATCAAAAGGACATGATTTAAGTTCAAATTTCGTAAACCCTAAACCCTAAAATTCTAAATCAACATGCAAGCACCTATGAGCAGTAAGAAACAACTAATCATTAACAGAGGGGTGCGAAATACATACCTGAGTGATTGTTGAGTAAGATTAAACAAGTACAGAGAGTGGATGTGCAGATTTGCAGAAATGATGTTGAACAGATATGCAGAAATGAATGGAAGTGTACAGAAGTGAAAGAGGTGCGACAATGTGAGTTAAAAAGGATAAAGCAATAAATGAAAGTGGTTGGGGGTGGCTGAAGCGACATGACTAGCCTGGGTAATATAAAACTGTTTTCTGATACGCTCGCTACAAGCGCGCGATTCGTCGCTACAGCGACAGGCAAAAAGCCCATCGCTACAAGCGTACTATTGCGCTACAAGCGCAAGTGCAAAAACTGTCGCTACAAGCGACAAGTGCGTCGCTACAGCGACGTAGTGTAAATTCCATCGCTACAGCGATGAGTTGGTCGCTGTAGCGACCATGACAGGAAACAGAAAATTAAATTTTTGAGTTCTAGCCACTATCCCAACATGCATAAATACTTGTACAGAAGTAAACTAACACTAAAAACACAACATACTTACAAAATTGGGGTGCCTCCCAACAAGCTCTTGTTTAACGTCATTAGATCGACGCCTGATTCGCTTAAGTGTAAGAATCAATGAGTGAAATCGTCGTCGTGTGCCGAACGACTTCACCTCCAAAATATGGCTTAAGTCTTTGTCCATTCACTGTCCATGTCGACTTGGTGATAGGATCCTCAAGTTCCACAGCTCCATAAGGTTTCACTTCCTTTATCATGAACGGACCGGACCACTTGGACTTCAATTTACCCGGAAATAATCGTAGTCTTGCATTGAACAGCAACACCATCTGACCAGGCTTGAATTCCCTCTTCATGATCTTCTTGTCATGATACCGTTTAACCTTTTCCTTATAGAGCTTGCTTGACTGATAGGCTTGGTCACGCATCTCCTCTAACTCATGCATTTGAAGCTTTCTCTTCTCCCCAGCTTGCTCTTGATCAAAGTTCAAAAACTTGAGCGCCCAAAACGCTTTGTGCTCCAACTCGACCGGCAAGTGGCATGCTTTCCCATACACCAATTGGAATGGTGTGAAACCCGTAGGAGCTTTGTATGCGGTCCTATAGGCCCACAACGCTTCGTCCAGTTTCATCGCCCAATCCTTCCTTGAAGACGACACGGTCTTCTCAAGTATCCGCTTGATTTCACGGTTGGATACCTCGGCTTGACCGTTCGTCTGTGGATGGTATGGTGAAGCTACCTTGTGCTTTACTCCATAGTGCTCAAGTGCTTTTGCTAACTGCTGATTGCAGAAGTGTGAACCTCCATCACTTATTAGCACTCTTGGAGTTCCAAATCGGGAGAAGATGTTTCTTTTCAGAAACTTGACCACCGTTTTGCTGTCGGCTTTCTGAGATGCTATTGCTTCAACCCACTTTGACACATAGTCGACAGCCATCAGAATATACTCGTTGTTCAAAGAAGATGGAAATGGCCCTACAAAGTCAATACCCCAACAGTCGAAGACTTCGACTTCAAGGATACTTTGTAGAGGCATTTCATTCCTCTTTGAAATCCCTCCGGTCTTCTGGCAACTCTCGCATTCTTTCACATGTTCATAACAGTCTTTGAACAACGAGGGCCAATAAAAGCCAGCTTGAAGAACTTTAGCTCCAGTTCTTTCTCCACTGTAGTGACCATCATATGGCGAGTTGTGACAATGCCACATGATGTCCTTGGCTTCTTCTCTAGCAACACATCTTCTTATTAAGTGGTCTACTCCAATCTTGAATAAGTATGGGTCATCCCAAATGAATTGAGTGGCGTCTCTCAACAACCTTTTCTTCATTTGCCAAGTGTAATCCTCCGGAATGAAACCCGTTGCTTTGTAATTTGCCATGTCCGCGAACCATGGTCTTTCTTGCACCATAAGCAACTGTTCATCCGGGAACTCTTCAAGGATGTCCCTTTCATTCTTCGTTATCTCTTTGTTCACCAATCTGGACAGATGATCAGCTACTAGGTTCTCAGTCCCCTTCTTGTCCTTAAATTTCCAAATCAAACTCTTGGAGTAGCAACATCCAACGGATGAGTCTCGGCTTTGAGTCGGGTTTGGTAATCAAGTACTTGATAGCTGCATGGTCAGTCCAAATAACAATTTTCGAACCTATGAGATATGAACGAAATTTTTCTAATGCAAACACTATGGCAAGTAATTCTTTTTCAGTGGTAGCATAATTGACTTGTGCGTCATTTAAAACTTTACTTGCGTAGTGTATAGCATGAAAAATTTTGTTTTTGCGTTGACCTAACACCGCGCCCACCGCATAATCACTTGCATCGCACATAAGTTCAAAATCGTATATCCAGTTTGGTGCGGTGATTATGGGTGCGGATGTTAAGCTATCCTTTAAACTATTAAATGCATTTAAACAATCAATATCAAAATCAAAAGACTTATCTTTGTTGAGCAAGTTGCTCAATGGCTTTGCGATTTTTGAGAAGTCTTTGATGAATCTCCGATAGAACCCGGCATGGCCTAGGAAGCTTCGGATCCCTTTGACATTGACTGGTGGTGGAAGTTTTCTTATCACGTCGACCTTAGCTTTATCAACTTCAATACCCTTGGAGGAGATCTTGTGACCAAGGACAATACCCTCGGTTACCATGAAGTGACACTTCTCCCAATTGAGCACCAAGTTGGTTTCCTTGCACCGTTTCAGTACCGTGTCCAGATTCTCCAAGCAAAAATCAAATGACGACCCGAAAACTGAGAAGTCGTCCATGAACACTTCAATGCTTTTCTCTATCAAGTCTGCGAAAATGGCTTGCATGCATCTTTGAAATGTTGCTGGAGCGTTACATAAACCGAACGGCATGCGTCGATATGCGAATACCCCAAAAGGACATGTGAATGCAGTCTTCTCGTGATCGTCTGGATTCACCGATATCTGATTGTAACCTGAATACCCGTCAAGGAAACAGTAAAAAGCTTGTCCTGACAGCCTCTCTAGCATTTGATCCATAAATGGTAGAGGAAAATGATCCTTCCTAGTTGCTTTGTTCAACCTCCGGTAGTCAATACACATCCTCCAACCGGTCACGGTTCTCGTCGGTATGAGCTCATTCTTCTCATTTGTGATAACCGTCATACCTCCCTTCTTAGGGACAACTTGAACCGGACTAACCCAAGAGCTATCCGAGATCGGATATATCATGCCGGCTTCAAGTAGCTTCACTACTTCTTTCCGGACTACTTCCTTCATATTTGGGTTCAGCCGTCTTTGAGGTTGTGCTACCGGCTTATAATCCTCTTCCATCATGATCTTGTGCATACAATAGGAAGGACTTATCCCTTTTAAGTCGGATAGTGTCCAACCTATTGCTTCCTTGTTGGACTTCAAAACTTCGACCAGTCTTGTTTCTTCATGGTTTGATAAGGAGCTACTAATGATCACCGGTTTGGTACCCTCTTGATCAAGAAACACATACTTCAAATGTGAGGGCAATATCTTC
This sequence comes from Medicago ruthenica, assembly GCA_018208015.1. Lineage (NCBI taxonomy): Eukaryota > Viridiplantae > Streptophyta > Magnoliopsida > Fabales > Fabaceae > Medicago > Medicago ruthenica. Next base: position 101,545,904 of record CM031372.1, on the reverse strand, counting down.
ATCTCCGGTTTCACTTCTTCTACTATAGCTTCATTCGTCAATTCCTCGATTTTGGCTTTGTGAGGAGGAATTTCCTTCAACGAATCGAGCTCCTTCAAACACTCTTCAAGCTCTAGCTCATCATCTTCTCCTAGGATACTTAGTGCGTTTGTCAAAACTCTCTCAAGATGCGTCAAATCATGCAACTGGTTTCTCGTATCAACTATCAATTCTTCCGTTGCATCCATCTTGAAACACGCAGCTTTATCACTAGGGAACTTCATTGCTTCATGGATGTTGAAATTGACTTCTTCATCGTCCACACGGACTTTCATCAAGCCTCCGTCAAGATCAATCATCATCTGTGCCGTTTGCATGAAAGTTCTTCCAAGAAGTAGTGGCACATCATCATCCTCCGGAATATCCATCACTACAAAGTCGACGGGGAACAAGAACTTGTCGACTTTCACCAACACGTCTTCAGCAATTCCCAATGGACGAGTGTAGGATTTGTCGGCCAATTGCAAGGTTAAATTGGTTCTCTTCACAACTATATGACCTATCCTTTTGACAACGGATAGTGGTATTAGGTTGATGCTTGAACCCAAATCAATAAGTGCCTTGCCGACATCAACATTGCCAATGGACACGAGCAATGTAACTTTGCCCGGATCTCTCTTCTTTCTTGACAATGTGTTCTGGATGATCTCACTACAATTTGCATCTAGCAAAATTGTTTCTTCTTCATTGAACCTCCGCTTCTTGGATAAGATTTCCTTCATGAACTTGGCATACGCCGGCATTTGCTCTAAGGCTTCCGAGAATGGTATGTTGATCTGTAACCTCTTGAAAACTTCAAGGAACCTAGCAAACTGCCTCTCCTTCTCTTTTTTGGCTGGTGTAGTTGGGTAAGGTAGGTGCGGTGTTGGTGCATTCTTCACTATTTCTTGCTTCTTGCCTTTCTCCTTCACCACATCCTTCTTCCATACAATATTCTCATTTTCAACTACATCCTTATTATTTTTTTCTACTTCTACATCCTCTATATGTACATCCTCCGTTTCTTCCTCACGTCCTTCATCTTCATCCTTCTCCTTCACCTCATTCTCAACCACCCTTCTCTCTACTTCTAGATTGTCCCCTATACCTTGGCCAATTACCTTCCCGCTCCTTGTAGCTATTGCCTTGCAATTTTCGTTGTCTCTTGTTGCAAGGGCTTCCTCATCAAAATGACTTAATTGTCATTTCGATGATGATGCATGATCCTTCGGGTTGGTTTGTGTGTTGGCGGTAAAGGTTCCGCCTTGTTGAGTAGCTTGGGAAAGTTGTTGTGCCAATTGACCCACTTGCGTCTCCAGATTTTTTATGGACGCATCAGTGTTCTTCTGGTTGGCCATTGACTGCTGCATGAATAGATTGAGGGTTTCATCAGTGGATTGGTTGCGGTTTTGTTGTGGAGGTTGATATTGGTTATAGTTCTGGTAAGGTTGTCGGTTGTAGTGCCCAGCTTCTCCTCTCCAACCTTGGCCATAATTAGGATTATTCCCTCTTGGGAAGTTGTTTGGATGGCTTTGGAATTGGTTTTGAAACTGTTGAGGCCTTGGTTGATTACCAACATAGCTTACCTCTTCTGTGGGGGGTGGACAGAATCCGGTTGGGTGATCTCCCGAACAAAGCTCGCAAGATGCGACTTGGTGTTGTCTTCTTTGCTCGTTCTGGATGTCCTTCATTTGTTGGGGAAGGTTGGCCATTTTCTTTGTCAACTCTTCCACTTGTTGCGTGAGCAACTTGTTTTGCGCAAGGATCGCATCATTAGTTCCCAACTCTAAGATTCCCGTCTTCCTTTGGCTTTGGCTCCGGTTGTGATGAGCTTGGTGATCGTTCAACGCCATTCTATCAATAATAGCAACAGCATCCTCCGCGCTCTTGGCCATTAAAGAACCACCAGCTGCAGCGTCAAGCAAAAGCTTGGATTGTTGTTGCATTCCGTTCCGGAAGAGATGAATTTGTGTTAACTCATCAAATCCATGGTTCGGACATCGTCTGAGCATTGACTTGAAACGCTCCAGGCTTCACATAGTGTTTCACTTGTACCTTGTGAAAACACCGCAATGGTTGTCTTTGCCTCCATAAACCGATTCTGCGGGAAGAACCTCTCAAGGAATTTCTCCTCAAGTGTATTCCAGTTCGTCATTACCGTAGGAGGTTGGTCCAAGTACCACTCCTTTGCTTTGCCTATCAATGAATGTGGAAACATTCTCATCCACATTGCCTCCTCATTGCTTTCCGTCTCACCAAGGGTTCCCGCAATCTCATAGAATTTAGTGAGATGTTGGAACGGGTCTTCATGATCTAATCCTGAGAATGGATTAGCATACAAGATTTGTAATATCCCCGTCTTCATTTCCGTTTGCTTGGTAGTCCGCGTTGCTTTCCCCAATTGTGCAAAACGGCGTGGACTATTAGTACATGGAACTCCAGAACCTCCTGAACCATCTCCTGGTGCAGCCATTTGTAAATCTTGGTTTGGATTTGAACTTGATGAATGACTAGAAACAGAACTTTCCTCTTGTTGCCTCCTCTTAGCTTGTTGCTTCTTTCTCCGATTCTTGCTATTGGCTCTACGAGCTGTTCTTTCAATCTCGGAATCAAAAAGAAGTTGGTCCTCGGAAACTTGACCTCGCATAAACGATTTCAATAATCTGACCACAAAGAATTAGCAAACAAGATGGATAAGAAGTATTAGCTATATACATAAAAGAATTTTGTGCAAAATTGCTTAAAACCATAATTAAAGTTGCAATGATTATAACATCAAAAACTTTAATCCCCGGCAACGGCGCCATTTTGTTGAATGAACAAAAGTAAGTATTAGTTTTTATATCGTTCCACAGGGATTAATGTGATATCATATTCCGTTCAACTTCGATTATTGTCTTAAGTTAGGGTTTAACTTGTTTTTATACTACACTACTCATAATTTTGAAAACTTTATAAATAAATAGTAGAGTAATAGGACATAGAAGGTGTTAGGATTGACTTTCATCAATCAAACATTGTTTATATCCGATTGATTACAAATACGAATTCTAGCGTTTTCTTATATATGACATTATTACGTATTGCTCAATAACATCATTGATTTCCCAAATGATATCGTGAGATCGACTGTATCGTTTAATCGATGATTTCTCAATCTATTAAACGATCCAAAAGCATTATGATCCAATACTATAATGTAATTATCAAAACCAAATCCCATTTCTAGAATTTCTTATCTTGATAGAAAATCATTCTAAACTAGATTCAAAAGCCTTTTTCAACAACATTTAAATCAAACATAAGATTGAAAAGCAAGAAGAAATTCAATGGTATATAAAAATTTGCTAGAATCATATATTGAATAATCAAAAGTTTACAACATGAGTGATTGATTACCTATCAATCCCAACAAAGGAGATTGGTTGATCATTTTCATGACAACTCTTGCAAAATAAGAAAGGAAGATGAAGATATGTGAGAGCTTGATGTCTCAAAGCTTCTTAAGATCTTCTTCAATCCAAATCTAATTGCTATTTGAAGTTTTTCTCCCTCTATGCCTATTCTCTTTCAAAGATAATAAGTTTTCTAAGCTCTGGAAAATATTATAACTGATAAAAAACTATATATTTTAAAAAAATGAGCTTAAAAATCTATAAATATGCTGAGAAAATGTTCGCTCGCTACAAGCGACCAGCCTGTCGCTTGTAGCGAGGACTTCAGTTGGCCAATCATAGAGCTCCACGTCACCATCAGCATTAAACCGCCCCTTTGGTCGCTATAGCGACAAGGTCTGTCGCTACAAGCGACCAGCCTTTGAAATTCCCTGCCTAGGCTCGCTTCAAGCGTCCAGTTCATCGCTACAAGCGATGAACCCTGGAAAATCCCTGCCTAAGCTCGCTACTAGCGATGGATGCTGCGCTTCAAGCGATGGATCACTGAAAATCTCTGCCTATCCTCGCTACTAGCGATGAGTCCTGCGCTTGTAGCGATGGCATCAAGAAAACCTTCAATCTTTTGCATCAATCAGGTTCAAGCATGTATTTCCTGCATAAACACATGGGGTAAGGCTTAGGATCACATTCATTGCATTTCTAACACATTTATGCCCTAATCCTAAGGTAACTTGTACAATAAGTAAACATAAGTGCCTAAATTTGTACCAAAATATAACAACATTTAAGCACTTATCAGACCCTTCAAACAACGGCTTGTTTACTTCGTCATCATTTTGTAAAACTTCAACGCTTTCTCGTTTGGGATTCTTTCCTCTTCAGGGCCCTCGTCCTCGTTGTAAGACAGGTTCACCCCAAGAGCATCACCAACCATATCTTCCATCATGCCAAAGTTTTCACTCTCCGTACGCGCCCCACTGCTTGAAGCGTGCATATTAACATCATTTGTCGGCTCTTGTTCACCATGATATTTCCACACGAAATAATTCTCCATAAAACCAAGGTCCTTTAAATGATTTAGAACATCTTTTGGGCTCTGAAGCAGCCTACACGTACATTTAAGACACGGACATCTTATCCCTCCCTCCAATGTAAAGGTACGTTGCGACATGGTGTAAGCAACAAATTCACGAACTCCATCCACAAAAGCCGTTTTAAGTGTTCTTTTCCCTGGATATTTTCTATCGTACATCCAACTACGATGGAAAATATATTGATCCATCTTCCGCGTCACTAATATTAACTCAATTAGTTTGTATTTATTCGTTACAATAACGCGCTGATAATAAATCTCCGCGTTGCCGACAAAAGTTAATTACTACAACCTAAATATAAATAACAATTTTTTTTCTTTCTAAAACCTAAATATTTAGAAATTTGTACGAATTACACATATTTCATATAAATTAACTTCATAATTCTTTACTAATTTATCTTCTTTTTTTAACAAACTTTTTAAAACATATTTCTTTACTAACTTAACATTCTTTTTTAAAATAACTACCAATAACATTTTACTAACCACATTTTTTACTTGCTTTTTTATTAACTAAAACATATTCATTACAAATATAGTTTTACTAATTAACTAATTTTTATACATATTTCTTTACTAACTTACCTTTTTTAAAATAACTACAAAACATTTTACTAACTACATTTTTTACTTGCATTTTATTAACTAAAACATAGTTAATACACAAATTAATAAAACTAAGATTTTTATTAAACATATATAATATTTGATCTAACTAACATGTTTATTACAATTTAATTTTACTAACTATATTTCTAATAACTAATATTTTTATTATACTCTCTAACATACTCTAACAAGTTGAAATTTAATTTAATCCGACTAAATTTTTTTTTTTGAAGAAGTTCATCCCACTAACATTTTTATTTATTACAATTAAATTTAACAAACTACTTTTCTAATGCTAATAATTTAATTACCAATTATATCATTGTAGCAATTTAATTTAAACTAAGTTAAAGATATACCAACCTCAAATAATATATAAGTCGACGAACGGAGTGGACTAGGCAGCAACACTAGCAACAACGTCATCCTCAAAATAGATCGGAACCAACAAAACTATAAAAAATAATGTAACTTATTTTAATAAACTGCATTAAAAATATATAAATTCATACACATATAAAATTGAAATAAATTATTATAAAAAAATAACATTAATAAAATTAAATATATACACAAACCTGATGGAGAATAGTGTAATAAATAATGGAGAGAATAAGTGATATTGATATGGTGTATTGATATAGATTAAGAAAATAAGTATATAATATGAGAGAGAATAATTTAAGAGAATAAATGTATTGAGAGAAAATAGATTAAGAAAATGAAAGAAAGAATGAAGAAGAGTATAAGAATGAAGGAGAGTAGTAAGAATGAGGGAGAAAATGAAGGAGTATGTATGTGTATATATATATATATATATATATATATATATATATATATATATATATATATGTTGCCAACGGTAATAAAGCAATGGTCCAAATTGCTTTCCGACGAAACAGTTCGTCGGTAACTCAGCCAATAAGATCCTGCCACACAGCCAAAAAGCAACGGCTTTGTCTAGTGGGTCCATGGCTTTCCGAGGAAATTTTCCTCGGTAACATCAGCCAATAAAATCCTGTCACGCCATGCTTTTTGACCGTTTGTAGTGCGTGTGGGGCCATGGCTTTCCGAGGAAACGTTTCCTCGGTAACGTCCTCCAATAAAATATTGCCACGCGCACCTTTCTGTATAATGGGGACCCATTTTGTCCTGAAATAGCTTTCCGACGAATTCAAATTCCTAGGAAAATTGGGTATTTTTTTGTAGTGCTCATGAGTGGAAAACATGAAAAAGGGAAGAAAGAAAAAAAAGAGCAAATATTGAAAATTTTGAAAATGCCAGACATAACTTTATGGTTTCAAACAACATTTTCTGGGCAGAGAGTGTTCTTTTAGGTAGGTACTTTGTTCTATTAATCCAAAAAAGTGATTCCGTTACACTCAAGTAAGTATTTACAAATTGCACTTTTTATTTATTATTATGATTATGCTTACACAATTTCACTTTGCACTGTTAGAATATTATTAGAATATCTTTATATATTATTAGAATATCGTAGAATATCGTTATATATTATTAGAATATCTTTATATATTATTAACATATAATTGTCATTAAATAGTAATGATTCTATAGTAAAATAGTTAGAGAAACTGACACCGTATAATTGTGTATATATATATCACTGAGAATCAATAGAAAGGCAAGACCTATCATTCTTTCATGGTATCAGTAAGCTTAGGTATTGATCATAAAACCTAATTTCTTCTCTCCCTTCTCTTTTCCTAAAATCGGTCGCGCCTCCCCCCCCTTTTTTTTTATTCTTCCTCACTGTGCCATCCTTCTCCCCTTCTCTAAGACCGGCCGCCCTTCTTCTTCTTCCTCTCCTCAAACCAACCGGCCGCCTCCCTTTCCTCTTATCATGACCACCGAGTAATCATCTCCCAAACAGAATAACAATCCTCTCATTCAAGAGGAGTCACCTCCCAAACAGAATATCAATCCTCCTATTCATCCCACATTCACCATCTCTAATATCACCAATTTTATCAAAATTACCCTAAGTATTGAAAAAGGCCAATATAACACTTGGTCTGAACTTTTCAAAATACATGCTTGTGTTCATCAGGTCATTGATCATATCATCCCAACTAAAACAACATTCTCTCCTAATCTCAAAGACACCGATCCTAATCTATGGGCCCGTCTTGATGTTGTTGTCCTTCAATGGATTTATGGCACAATTTCTGATGATCATCTTCACACCATCATTGAACGTGATTCAACCGTGGAAAATGCATGGAACAGACTATTCAACATTTTTTATGACAATAAAAATTCTCGGGCTCTCTACCTAGAGCAAGAATTTTCTAATGTTCATATGGAACAATTTCCTTACGCTTCCACCTATTGTCAACATCCCAAATTCCTGTCTGATCAACTCTCTAATGTTGGTGCTCCCGTGTCTAACGAAAGGCTTGTTCTTTAACTCATCTCTGGCTTAACTGATGTGTATGCCACGGTGGGTTCACAAATTCGTCATGGAGACTCTCTTCCACCATTTACAAAGCTTGTTCTATGATAATCCTGGAAGAATAGCCAAAGCAAAGAAAGCAGCGAATTCCATCAGCAACTTTGCTTTCGTATTATCTCTTGATGATAACACGGCCTCAACCACTCCCACTCAGCAGCGCAACAACAGTGGTCCTAGTCATGGTGGTCATGGCAGGGGTCGAAACAATGGTCGTGGTGGAGGTCATTCCCAGCCTCAGTGGCCTCCGTCTCCCTATCAGCAGCCTCAGTGGACCACTCCCACTTATCCCAGACAATAGCAGTGGGCATATCCATGGCAGCCATGGGCCACTCCACCATGTCCATATCCGACAACTGGTGCTCCCCAGCAACAATCAGGCTTACTCGGTCCTAAACCTCAGCAAACTCACATGGCAACTGCTCCACCTCATATGAACAGTCAGCAAGGCTTCTCTTCTTATGCTCCGACTGACATCCAAGCTGCTATGCATACTTTCTTCATCTCTCCTCCTAATGATCAATGGTATATTGACAACGGAGCACCTTCTCATATGACAGACACTGGAGGTAATCTCACATCTTATTTTAATGAGTAATAATATTATTGTTGGAAGTGGTCATCATATTCCTGTAATTGGTTGTGACAATGCATCTTTATCCAATTCCCTACCCTTAAACAATGTTTTGCATGCACCAAAACTTATCAAAATCCTTGTTTATGTCTGAAAATTTACAAATGATAATGATGTTTCTGTTGAATTTGATTCTCTCGGTTTTTCTGTGAAGGATTTCAGACAGGAACACTTTTAATGAGATGTAATAGTTCTGGCGACATTTATCCTATTCCCACAAGACCAAACACAACAGTACTACCACCATCCACCTTTGCTGCTTCATCTAATGAGTTATGGCATAGTTGTTTAGGACATCCAGGAGCTCCTATTTTAAATTCTCTGCATCGAAACAAATTTTTGCTATGTAATAAGTTTCGAAATAATTTCTTCTGTCAGTCTTGTCCTCTTGGAAACAAATAAAATTGCCTTTTTCTAATTCATTGTCATTTACTTGTATGCCTTTTGACATTGTTCATAGCGATCTTTGGACTTCTCCGGTATTAAGCTCAGGAGGGCATCGTTACTATGTGTTATTTCTTGACGATTTTACTATTTTTTTGTGGACTTTTCCCATCTCAAACAAATCACAAGTACATTCCATTTTTCTCCAAATCCGTGCTCACATTACAACACAAGAGTAGAGTAGTTATAGATAATTGAAATGCAATCAATAAGAGTATGTTAGGGGAAAACTCAAATAAATATTCTATTGGTATTATAAAAAGGACAAATAGTTTAAAAAAAAAATAGAAAAGAGGACCTCTATTCTGAGATAGAGGATGTGTTAAAAGCATAGCACTTACAAATAACAATTAATATATGAAAATACTAAGGGAAATGTTAACAGACACTCTTTAAAAAATATAAGTAGTAAGTATTTATGAAAATGTATGTAATTAATACTTTGGAAATTGAAATATTTAACTTTTTTAAAGAATAATTGTTAACGGGACACGAATACCCAAATATTAAATAAGGTATTTAAACTAATAGTTCATTGACTGCGTCCTATTACTTGGAGGGAGTTTTCTAGAAGGAAAAATATTTTAACATCCTTATATATATTAGCATTATGCATCCCACGAAAGGAAACACAAGAGTACTGCAGCAAGAGAAATCCCATATTGATGGCACAATCAAGGGAGACCTGTTGGAGGATTAAAGAGTTGTAATTGAAGCAATTCAAATCAGAAAATTAACCAGATATTAAGCTCAACAAACAAAGGAAACTTCTCTATTTTTTGGGATTTATCTAGTTGTAATTGTGCAGAACCGTTGCACACTACCTTCTCATCTTTTTCTTTTATATAATCCTTTGTTGTCATATTTGAAATCAATTGCAGAAGAATTAATTAAGGAGAAACAAAAAATGGATGGGAATTTAAGTAGAAGCATAAGTAGGAGTTTAAGCAGGTCAAGTTGGAGAATGGAGGGAGTGTTTGCTAGTGGAAGATATTCTAGAAGGACTTCTAATCTTGATGAAGATGAAGAAGCTCTCAAATGGGCTGCAATAGAGAAATTGCCTACTTATGATAGGCTAAGAACAAGTATCCTTCAAACATATGCAGAAGAATATGGTGATCAAGATCATCCAAACAAAGTGCAACATAGGGAAGTTGATGTTAGGAAATTAGATGTCAATGAAAGGCAACAATTTATTGACAAAATCTTCAAGGTTGCTGAAGAAGATAATGAAAAGTATCTAAGCAAGTTCAGAAACAGAATTGATAAGTGAGTTTTCTTATGAACTTCTCATACATATATTGTTTAATTATTGCTTTGTTACCTTCTTATATCATTCAAAATGTATTTCATTCATAATTTTCCTCAAATTTTTTAATATAAGGAACACTATCAATAATATCGATGTCCTTTTTTTGGGTTCTACTACTTATTTCTGACTTGCACAATTTACAATTATGATCAAGTAGATTTTTTTAATGTAATTTTAGTTTGGATTTATATTACAAGTTTAAATAAAAATAACAAAAATGAATGCTATTTTCTATACGCATTTGACTTTGCGGCCGGCAAGCTATATGCCGTCCGGTTTTGGTATTGAAATTTATATATATATATATACTAATCGTATGCCTTTGTCATAATTCCTTTGCAAGCAAACATCAAAATAATAATAATACTAGTAGTAGAAAACAAATTTAACATGGTGGTGTGGGAAGAGTTAGCAACATGACTCTTTTTCGAAAAAGAATCTTGAATTCAATTTTTGGAATCCTTCATTTGAGAGATAGTGTAATTTGATATGATTAATTAAAAAGTAGTTACTTCATTGTCAAGCCAAGGATTAGTCCAAAGGACCTAAACCAAATACTCTTGCTAAATTAAATAACACTAGTTCATTTACTACTCCCTCTGTCCTAAATTAAGTGAGTTATTTGTTCATTTCACACTTATTAAGAAAAATGTATAAGTAAAGGAGAAAGAGAAAAATGGTTTTAAGTGTTCTTGTCAAGTATTGGTTCATTTACTATTGACATAAATGCAAAGTGGAATATATTTAAATGAGATTGATGAAAATAATATTAATTAAAATTATAAGTGGAAAAAAGTAATTAATATTGCATTGAAATAGCAAATTAGAAAAAAAGTAATTAATCCAATTTGTTGTGTTGACAAACCAATGCTCCCGTAAATGTGATACCTAGTACCTACAGTCTTAATACTTAAACATTTTTTGTACTGTAACATTTTGTTCCGCCACACACCCCCATACTTAAGGTAGAAAAATGATCACCCACTTTGTTTATTAATTAAACTCAAATTAATTGTTCCTATTATAATTATTGTAGGGTTGGTATTAAACTCCCAACAGTAGAGGTGAGGTTTGAAAATCTGAGTATTGAGGCTGATTGTTATGTTGGAAGCAGAGCTTTGCCAACCTTACCAAATGTTACATTGAATATGGTTGAATCAGCTCTCCGCATTTTTGGGATTAGTACTGCAAAGAGAACAAAACTCACAATACTTAAAAATGTTTCTGGCATTATTAAACCTTCAAGGTAATCACTAAATGTATTTGGAACTAACTTAGTAAAATATTGGACTTTTTTTTATATAAATTTATTTATTATCCTTATATTTGGTTTGGTATTAGGATGACTCTTTTGCTAGGTCCTCCTTCTTCGGGGAAAACGACCCTATTACTAGCTTTGGCTGGAAAATTGGACACTGACTTGAGGGTAAGCTCCAAAGTCCAACCTTATTAAATCTTAGTATATACTTGACTAACTAATTAAACTACTATTAGAATTTAGAAAAATAATGACAACAATTATTTGATCAATATCACTTGGACTTCAACCTACATTTTTTATTTATTTAATTATCACTTGGACTTCAACCTACATTGTTGATGCATAAGTTTACTTACTACCTTTACTAAAAAAATAATAATAATAATTTACTTACTTCCTTTTCGTCCCTTGGAATGCTTTCACATGTATTAAGAAAAATCGATAGTTTAATTAATGTTTGCATTTTATGTATGAATATTATTAAATTATCTTTTGTTTATAAATGTATTAAATTTTGAATTTTCATCTCTCAAGATAAATCATTAGCATTAATAGGTATATTTTTTCAGAAAAATAAATATTAGTGTAGTGAAGTAGGACTTATACTTAGGGATAAATTTGGTTCCCAAATAGTTATATTTAGAGAATAGGAGTGGTAACTATAGATGTTGTTTGGTTTTGATGAAACAGGTAGAAGGAGAAATATCTTACAATGGTTACAAGCTTAATGAGTTTGTCCCTAGAAAGACTTCAGCCTATATTAGCCAAAATGATGTACATTTGGGAGAAATGACTGTAAAAGAAACCATGGATTTCTCAGCTAGATGCCAAGGATGTTGGGACACGATATGGTATTAAATTTCATCAACAAATCTCCTTTGATATTCTGTTCAATTTTATATTGTCAGGGGAATATCAAATCAAGTAAATTTTAAATATGAATTTGTGATCAATAAACTCAATAGTTTATTTACATTTTTTGGGCAATTGCATTAAAAAGAAATGTTACTGCAGACCTATTGTCGGAGCTTGCTAGAAGGGAAAAGGATGCAGGGATATTTCCTGAGGCAGAACTAGACCTTTTCATGAAGGTATCTGATTAATTATGTAATCTCAAAGATTAAACAATCAATAATTACTATATCAAATTATGTTAATGTACACGGGATGATTTGTAGGCTACTGCAATGGAAGGAACAGAAAGCAGTCTCATTACTGACTATACTCTTAAAGTAAGTGATTTCTTTTTCAACAATATTTACTAGATTCCAACATATTGTTCCCCACATGTAAAAGTCCAGTCCAAACCACGTTCTCAGGAGGAGTAAGGACTAAGCTATCTTATATTATATAAAAAAAACAAAATCTAGTACTTTTTTCAATCGGCAAAAGAACTTAATCAAGAGAAAATTGTACAAGTCCTAGTAGCGGTACCACTTGATCCAATGCAAACAAACAATATAGATTACATATACCAGGGTTAAAGTGGACCCAGCTGGAAAACCTCTTGTTTCTATCTATGTGGATTATCTATGCCAATAATACATTCTTAACATGTTTAAGAGCAAGTTTGACTTTTAAATTATAATAGGTTTTTCAAAAGATAACTTATTTTAATTAAAAAGACCTCTTTAAATATATTTTTTAAGTAAAGAACCATAAACTTGTTTTAATTATTAAAAAAAAAACTCTTATTAAATATAAGTTGAATTAAATTCTGATTAAAAAAAATGGAACCTATCTTGTAAACACTAATATTATTTAAAATGGCAGGCCTTATGATTTAATTATGTTATAAAAATTCAAGATTTTTGTTTGTTGTGTTGAACAGATACTGGGGCTTGATATATGCAAAGATACCATTGTGGGTGATGAAATGCAGAGAGGCATATCTGGTGGCCAAAAAAAGCGTGTAACAACAGGTAAGAACAAATACAAAGTCAAATTTCTTTTTTCTTAAACTTTTTGGTTACATAGATTGAGAACAATGTTTTTGTCATTTTTAGACTCACATTATCACCTCCTAAAAAAGAAACTCACATTATCATATAACTTTTTGTCACTACAAATAACGATCTACATCTATATATAATAATAAAATAAAGAGTCATAATGTCTTAAGATAATAAATTATAATAGAATAGAACATTAGAAGGGTTCAAATCCAGATTCAATCAAGATTACAACAAACCAAGCTCAGCCGCCCACGTATTATTCTGTGAAATCATCTACAGTCACATCACTAATAAATTTACTGAGTCAAAGTGAGCTATAAATTGAATTGCAATTAATTAGTTTTTTTTTTTTGCAATTAATTAGTTAATATGTAGGCTCTATAATTTTAAAATTTTGTATATTTTGTCTCCTTAAAAAAAAATCTTCAACTTTTGGTCCTTTTCCGTTAGCTGTATTAAATCTTTGTTGTTAAGTCAACTCGTATGTTTGCTTTAAATTTTTGAAAGAATTTTGGTTGACATGTTTCTAACATTATAAAAATCTCTATAGAAAGTAGAATTTTTTAACTAATTGATAAATTAAATTTTTAAAGTGTCAAAAACTCAACAAATTAAAATAACAAAAATTATAAACTAAGAATTGAATTTTGAGTTCATATTTTTTTAGACAGAGTTCTACCGTAACACGTAAAGTGTATTTCAAATTTTTAGTATTCTGAAAAGACTTAGATTTATTTTGATTTTATGAAGAGTAAAATAGACTAAAATTGTGAAGATTTTTTTTATATTTTCAAAGTTCATAGTATTCCAAAAAGACCTAGGTTTATTTTGATTATATGAAGTGTAAAACTTACTAAAATTGTAAAGAGATTTTTTATAAAGACTAAAATATAATTTTGAAAATTGAATAACATGAGTTTGGATTTGGCACAGGTGAGATGATTGTCGGGCCTACAAAAACATTGTTCATGGATGAGATATCAACTGGTCTTGATAGTTCGACAACATATCAGATAGTCAAATGTTTGCAACAAGTTGTTCACCTCACTGAAGCAACCATCTTCATGTCCTTACTTCAACCTGCTCCTGAGACATTTGATCTCTTTGATGATATTATCTTAATATCAGAGGGTCAGATAGTATATCAAGGCTCACGTGACCACGTCCTTCAATTCTTTGAATCATGTGGGTTTAAATGTCCTGAGAGAAAAGGAACTGCAGATTTCTTGCAAGAGGTATCATCATCTTAACAAACCTTCAACCAAGTTGATCATCTTAAATTAAAGAATCAGAAAGTCACAACTAAAGAAAGAACAGCATATATGAATCCCCCTAAGTCCCTTTCAACCCGTGGTTATTAGGATGTTTGACCTTGACCAAGCAGATAACCCCAAAGTATTTCCATGGCTAAAGTCATTTCACCTCGTTATAAAACTAATCTTCGAGTCGGAAAAAAAAGAACATATGTTTATTTATACAAAATTAGACTAACTCTCAAATGAACAACCCCATCAATCTAACTAACTCTTTTTTTTAATATTTCGGTTTTCAGAGAAATGACTCTGTTAATATAACGTTCGGTCGTAAGACGAGTATAGCCTACCAAAAATTGTTTCACCCAAGAATCGAATTCGGGTTCTCATTAACCACCTAAACTCAATTGTTTGGTTTAACTCAAACTCTTTCCATAGATAAATGATATTTGTACGATCATTTTATTATAATTTTTGGACAATTTTATCTCTTATTGTACTTTTACTCTCTTTTCCTTTTTTTCTCTCTATTATTTTTTACTAACAAAGAAAGAAAAAAAGTAATTGTCTCAAAAGTTGTAATAAAATGGTCGTAGAAATATATCATTAATGTTTTTGTCATCCACGCTCTTAACACCTTGTTGGTGGCCCCTTCTATACACTAGTTCTGTCAAGAGGTTTTGTGATCAATGGATTATTATAATATTTTATGTTCAAGGATAATTCATTTCAACAAGGGAAAGGGGCGAGAACACAGTATTAGTGATATTTCTTTTGGGCCCTGTCATTCTTCTTGTGGGAGGAACTTTCTACACCCCCAATATCACTTTGGATCTGTTCATCCAAAAAGGAAAAGGAAAAGAAAAAGCAAATATTGTGTCATCCTAAAGTACAGTTGAGAAAACACGAATTATTTTTCAGAAATGTGAGGTGAGAAAGTTGTTTCCCTACTTGTAACCGATTGGTTTATCTAAATTTCTATAGCCTTCTAGAAACATGACTATTTTTTCCTCTAAAGAACCTAATGAGGAAACTCGCAGAGTAAGTGTTGAGAGGTGGAGAACTATGAAGCATTAACGTAGATACGAATATTAGACATAACACTAACATGTTACATCATTAATAATTAAAAAAAATTGTATAATTGAATGTAATTACATGTGTTGGAGTCGGACACTGACACATGTTAGACACCTGACACGACTTCTATTAGAAGAGTGTCGATGTTACAGATCCAAATGGAGAATTGCGGTGAACCTGCACCACAACTTATCAAATGTCCACTTTTTACTAAGTTGTATTTATGGAACACAAATATGACAATGCTATTAGATAAATAAAAAATACTAATTAAAGGTGAACATTTTAACTAAATTTAATTTACAAACCAAATGCAACCTATGTATACTACAACAACTATCCATAATAAGTAACCGTTAGATTATTTTTTTTACAATAGCGTTAGATTACTTGAAGAGTTCTTATTTTCTGATAATTTATTCATTGTTTAAAGAGCTTATCTTTCAATTTTTTAAGGACAAAAAAAAAGGTAAAAAAACACTTTTCAATTTTGTACAGGTTACTTCAAGGAAAGATCAAGAACAATACTGGTCAAATAGAAACATACAATACCGTTATATTACAGTGAGTGAATTTGCAAACAGATTCAAACAATTCCATGTTGGAACACAACTTCAGAATGAACTGTCTCTACCATTTGACAAGTCAACAGGACATAGAGCATCTCTTGTTTTCAAGAAATACACTGTCCCTACAATGGGACTTCTCAAAGCATGCTGGGACAAAGAATGGCTTTTAATAAAGAGAAACTCTTTCATTTACATATTCAAGTCAGTTCAAATATGCATTATTGCTGTGATATGTGGAACAGTTTTTATAAGGACTGAAATGCATCAAAGGAATGAGGGTGATGCAGCTGTTTATATTGGTGCAATTTTGTTTACTATGATTATGAACATGTTCAATGGTTTTTCTGAGCTGCCACTCACAATTGCAAGGCTTCCTGTGTTCTACAAACATAGAGATCACCTTTTTCATCCTCCATGGACTTACACTCTCCCTAATTTTCTTCTAAGGATTCCTATTTCCACTTTTGAGGCTATTGTTTGGGTTCTTATTACATATTACACAATTGGATTTGCACCTGAAGCTAGTAGGTAAACTCAATCACCTTAACTCATATATTTTTCGAAACTCTACGATGGTATTGTGCTGCAGTTGTAGGAACTAATAGATATATTGATTGATTTATGAGTGAGTTACCATTCCTTATGAGTTATTTATAACAGTTGAAAATCCCGCCCCGAGCGTGAGGGAGTGTGTTGGTAATCCCACCTTAATTGTGATCTGCCCCTAGTTGTCTTGTGTTGGCTTGTCTTTGAGGGGGTGGATTTAGTCTAACATCGGTTAAATAGGACATTTGATAAGAGTTTATATAGAGGAGACACTCCTCACCTTACAAACCGGTTTTGTAAGGGTGAGTTAGGCCCCAAATTCAATATGGTATCAGAGCTTATCCAAGATCATACAGATTTTATCATACTAGGATTTTCGGTAACTTAATATCAAGGACATTTTATCATACTAGGATTTTCGGTAACTTAATATCATTTGTATATTTTATTAAATATTAGCAGCTCCAACATATATTTTGTATTATATGATTATTGTATTTGCAACTTAATTAAAATATGTAGAGCCATATTTGTGAAGTAAACATTATTATTTTTATACCAAAGATTAGATACATGATCTTAATATTAAGTGATGTATTCATAAAAATACTAATATAACATTTTGGGGGCTAATTAATTTCTACTTGTAGGTTCTTCAAGCACTTGTTGTTGGTGTTTCTTGTTCAACAAATGGCAGCTGGGATGTTTAGGGTAATATCTGGAGTTTGTAGGACAATGATTATTGCCAACACCGGTGGATCCCTCATGCTTCTTCTTGTTTTCTTACTTGGAGGTTTCATCCTTCCTAAACGTGAGTCACTAATCAAACTCTAATTAAGGAACTAACCTATGTAATATGTTATGCTCACCAATATGATTAAGCTTTAATGTTAACAGGTGACATTCCAAATTGGTGGGTGTGGGGCTATTGGGTTTCTCCACTGTCATATGCTTTCAATGCATTTTCTGTGAATGAAATGTTTGCTCCTAGGTGGAGCAAACCGGTGAGTACTATCATATTTCTCAATGTGATTAAAAGGTTACTAGTCCCTATTAAATTTCAAATTTTTGGTTTTAGTCTCTATAAAATTTTGTAACTAAAACCGGTGACGGAGAACATTGTGGGACTAAAAGTCAAATTTTTTTATAGAGACTAAAAACAAAATTTAAAATTTTTAGAGGGACTAATAATATAGTAACCTAAACCTATAGTTCTGACTTGATATTTTCATATTTTGCAGTCTTTAGATGGTTTTAACTCACTGGGTGTAGCCACATTAAATAACTTTGATGTTTATTCAGAAGAAAATTGGTACTGGATAGGTGTAGCAGCTCTTCTTGGTTTCACTGTTTTATATAATGTTCTATTCACCCTTGCACTTATGTACCTAAACCGTAAGACCTCACATTTTGTTCAATATGTTAAGTACATTGCTTTTTTCCACTTTTTGTTTCGTGTCAACAAAAGATTTTGATTTCCTTTGTTTTGTTTGGTTCCCTAGCTGTTGGAAAGAAACAAGCAATTATATCAGAAGAAGAAGCAAGTGAAATGGAAACTGGAGGAGATTCCAAGGAGGAACCTAGACTTGTAAGGCAGGAGTCCAACAAAGGGAATAACACAAGTAAATATGAAACTAAACAACTTCGAATATAGTTTAAAATTTAGCTAGAATTGTATTTATCGTTTGTTCAATACAGCTTATAGTTTACTGATAAGTAGTCAAACAGAAATTATACCCTAAGCTTTGAATAATAGAACGGTACTGCAGCCGCAGTGTAGTCAAAGACCAAGGCACAATTGGCCAAAAAATATCGCTTGTTCTCTGTTTGCGTTTTTCTTATTTTTTATTTTTTATTTTACTTTTGAACCAGGGTTCATGTTCTAACATTTTTGTGGTGATGTGGAATGGTGCTAATGAAGCTTCCTTTTAAATATGATTCATTTCAGGAGAAGTAGCAATGCAGAGAATGGGTAGTAAAAGTAATCCAAGTCCAACACTTGAATCAGCCACTGGAGTTGCTCCAAAGAGAGGAATGGTTCTTCCTTTTCAACCACTAGCAATGTCTTTTGATAGTGTTAATTACTATGTGGACATGCCTGCTGTAAGAACATCATCCACATAGCCTTTTTCCGTAGGACTCTACAATATTAATCATCAAATGTACCTATGAAGTTTTAATTTGAATTTTTAATAGGAAATGAAAGAGCAAGGAGTAACAGATAATAGACTACAATTGCTTAGAGAAGTAACTGGTGCATTTAGGCCTGGAGTTCTAACTGCTTTAATGGGAGTTAGTGGAGCAGGAAAGACAACTTTGATGGATGTTTTGGCTGGAAGGAAGACAGGTGGTTACATTGAAGGAGATGTTAGAATCTCTGGCTTCCCTAAGAATCAAGAAACCTTTGCAAGAATTTCTGGATACTGCGAACAAACCGATATCCATTCACCACAAGTTACTGTCAGAGAATCTGTGATTTACTCGGCTTTCCTTAGGTTACCTAGAGAAGTCAGTAATGAGGAAAAAATGGTAAGTACTTGGCAATCAGCATAGTATATTTTATATGCTCCAGATCAATGTTTTAAATAGCAGTTGTGTTCGCAATTCTTGATATTGCTAAGAATCGCCGTCAAATACAATTAAAGTAGCCTCTGTAGCGATCCTTTATATTGCAAAGAATCACAGTCAAATGCAACCGATATAGCCTTAATTGTGGTTGCATTGCATGTATGGTGACATCAAAAATCATGATATCACAGTCCAGATTACAGTCGCAGGCCTTTATTTTATGATACATAAAGTAGTTGAACTTAGATGTTTTTTTATCTTTACAGAAATTTGTGGATGAAGTAATGGATTTGGTGGAGCTGGATAATCTTAGTGATGCCATAGTTGGACTTCCAGGGGTTACAGGGTTGTCAACCGAACAGCGAAAAAGGCTAACAATAGCGGTTGAGCTTATTGCTAATCCTTCAATCATTTTCATGGATGAACCAACTTCGGGCCTTGATGCAAGAGCTGCAGCAATTGTTATGAGGACAGTGAGAAACACTGTTGACACTGGAAGAACAGTTGTTTGCACAATTCACCAGCCTAGTATCGATATCTTTGAAGCCTTTGACGAGGTACTGATAAACTTGTGATCTATATGTGTCATGTGCTTCTACTTTCACCCTGTTCCGATAAACAACTTAATGAAGAACTTATAGCATAAGCATTTATCACATAAGTGCTAATGTATAAGCTTTTTTTATAACAAAAGATATAAAGTCAAATTGTTTCTGTAAGATATCTTGAAAAACATATGGAAATAAGCTGAAACAGTTTATGGACATGTCATGAGTTGTGAGTAAATAAGTTCAAATAAGTCAATCCTAACAGGCCCTTTATCTTCATGGCCTTATGGTAATTAAATATTGTTTTGTGCATCAGCTCCTTTTGATGAAGAGAGGAGGGCAAGTGATCTACTCAGGACCATTAGGAAGGAATTCACACAAGATTATAGAATATTTTGAGGTATTAAAAGCTTACAACAATTTGATTATATTCTTTTGATCAAGTATTGAAACAAAAATTAAACATCTAATTCCTTGGTCATAGGCAATTCCAGGAGTCCCTAAAATTAAGGATAAGTACAATCCAGCTACATGGATGTTAGAGGTAAGCTCAATAGCAGCAGAAGCTAGGCTTGGAATGGACTTTGCTGAATACTACAAAACATCAACATTGCATCAGTAAGTCAACAAACAACTAGTACACCCTTGTTTTCTATTTGAGTTGCATGCATTTGTTAGTTTTAGCTAACATACAAATTTATGAGCAAAGAAATGATATTTCAATGTCATATACACACAGTGTCAGTTTCTGTATGTTGAAATAACACAATTGTTATGAATAGGAGAAACAAAGCTCTTGTAAGTGAGTTAAGTACACCACCACCAGGAGCAAAAGATGTATATTTCTCCACTCAGTTTTCTCAGTCAACTTGGGGACAATTTAAATCATGTCTATGGAAGCAGTGGTTGACTTATTGGAGGAGTCCAGATTACAACCTTGTCAGATATTTCTTCACCTTGACAGCAGCTCTCATGGTAGGGACAGTGTTTTGGAAAGCCGGAGAGAAAAGGTTTAGACTTGTTTCCTATATATAAATGAAATATAATTTCATGTTCAACCATTTAGTTTGATTTTAATTTTTTTTTCTACAGGGGTAGCACATCTGACTTGAACATGATCATAGGAGCATTATATGGTTCTATATTTTTTGTTGGTGTCAACAACTGCCAAACAGTTCAACCGGTTGTATCCGTTGAAAGAACTGTATTCTATCGAGAAAGAGCTGCTGGAATGTATTCTGCTTTACCTTACGCCCTTGCTCAGGTCAGAGGACGAGTTGACGTAAAAAAAGTTTAGAAGTTTAAAAATAGATTTTAAGGGTCCGTTTGATTTGCAAAAGAGTAATTACTAGATATAACAGTATCAAGGTCGCTTTCTAAATCAAACATGAAACATCTTTTGTCATGTCGAGTGCCTTGTTTTTTTGCAAATCAAAGGGATCCCAAGTTTTCACAAACACTTACTAAAACATAAAAGTTGAAATGAACTTTCAATGATTGTAAGCCTTTTTAAATAATAGTTTATGTTATAAGTTGAATTTATTTCTGCACCTTAATCATATTAGAATCTTATTTATCTAACCTCTCAATAAGCACCTATAAATGTTATAAGGTTTTTTTCCACAATGAACCAAATACTCACATATATTTGAAGAGAAGTTCTCATAAGTTAGAAGATAATCAAGATTTGGTACATGTTGTTTATTATAATGTTGACATATATAGTGGTTTCATATGCAGGTTATTTGTGAAATACCATATGTTTTTTGTCAAACTATATATTTCTCAGTCATAGTGTATCCTATGGTGAGCTTTGAATGGAAAGTGGAGAAGGTGTGTTGGTTCTTCTTTGTGAGCTTCTTCTCTTTCTTGTACTTCACATATTATGGGATGATGACGGTTTCCATTACACCAAACCACCAAGTAGCAGCAATCTTTGGAGCAGCATTCTATGGACTATTCAATCTCTTTTCTGGTTTCTTTATCCCAAGACCAGTAAGTACCATTTTATTATTATTAATTTATTATTAAATGTACTATTAGTCCTCCTATCTCTAATTCACGATTTTGATCCACTATTTCTAAGTCTGAATAATAAAGACCACCGGTTTTTAAAATTTCAGAAACTTTATTCGCCAATGAACTTATTTTTGTTGATGTGTCATATTCAATAGTGAGCTCACAAGTCACTCGATGAGTGATGTATGCTAAAAAAGATTTATTTTATGCTAAAAAAGATTTATTTTTTGAGAAATATTTGTTTATTTAGGATTCTATATTTTTATCATTTTAAGTTTTGTTTTGTAAGCAATACTTTAATGATTTGGAAAATAATATAACAAGATTTAATCCAAATATGCATTGATGTGATTTGTCAGCTCATTATTCAACATAACACATCTGCAAAAATCAGTCTCAAAATTGGTGATAGGAAAAATTTATGAAATTTTAAAAATGGAGAGAGACTAAAATCATGAATCAACATAAATAGGAAAACAAAAAGTACATTTAGTTTTTTTTTTTTTTTCATTTTAATAATTACTCTTGTTATTTTTGCTGACAAAATTCGTCTACAAAAATTTGGCATTTCAGAAAATTCCTAAATGGTGGGTTTGGTATTATTGGATTTGTCCAGTAGCATGGACGGTTTATGGATTAATTGTGTCACAATACAGAGATGTGACAACAGGCATAAGTGTGCCTGGGGAGACTAATAAAACTGCAATCAATAAGTATATTGAAGAGTATTATGGATTCAATCCTGATTTCATGGGACCAGTTGCTGCAGTTTTGGTTTCTTTCGCTATATTTTTTGCCTTTATATTTGCCTTCTGCATCAAGGCATTGAACTTCCAAACCAGATAAAAAGAAAAGGTCAAATTCTTGAGAGTTTTACCAATGAAAGTGCCTTATGTATGTGTGTATACATATCGATTATAGGCAAATGTCATAACAAACTTCGCTAAAAATTAAGTTTTGAGGGTCATTTGGTACACGTAAGTTTTTTTTTTTTTTGACAAATGGTACATGTAAGTTATGTTGATCATGTAATTTTTATATTTGTTTGCTTCCCTACGTGTAGAAGAAATGTTTTTCACTTTATTATGTCATCTTTTGCAACAAACCATTGTCAACACTTATTTTTGTAGTAATTTGGGGAGAGATTTAGATATTCAATTTTAGACTTATGTTTATAGGAAGAATATTTGTTAAAAGATGTTAGCATCTTAAATAGATAGATCTTTGTGTTTCTATAGTTATCGGTCGTGATTTTGTCAAAAACTATACTAGTACTCCGAAATTTCAATTAAATAATAGTATCATCATGATTTCAACAAACTCACAGTCAATTCAAACACGTGCAACTAAAAATAGTGTTTGACATATTTTATTTGTTGTCTGTTCAGAGTTCAGACAATATATTGTCAATGAAAAAACGAAGTTGTGTTCTTTATGATAAGCACTAAGTAGTGTGTTTATAAAAACAATTTTCTTTTTTGAAAAGCATGGTTGAAGAAATTCATTCCAACAATCTAGAATTAGAGTTAGTATGCAAGAATGCCTCTTCTATTATAAATAATTTTTTTAGTGTTATCCAATTATAGGGATTTTGAAGATTTATTGTGACACTTGTGTGTCGCAGTAGGGCAATTTTGCTGCCAATGGTGGCATTGCAAAAGAATCCAATTGTCGTTTTCTATGGGATTTTGCAGCTGGGATCTTGTTATGTCCTACATGCAGAGTTTTGGACAATTATTTGGGGTTTGCAGGGTGATTAGAATAAAGGGTCTTCTATTGGAGATGTAAAAGTTAATTCCATTGAGATATTCTCTTTAGCTTGACAATCATCACCAAGAAACAACATCCAAGTTTCTTGTTTATGATCTTCTCTTTTGATCAAGTGATTCCTTCTTTTTCTCATTTATGGTCTACAAAAAAGACAATACTTGCAATCTCTTGAATGATTTCTTTATGTTGTGGAATTGGAAACTTGTTCTCAAAGGCATCATAGAGTCTTGAGGCTCTTTTCATAATGTTCATTGAACATTCCAGTGCTTTCTAAACCATCCACTGCTTCACTTGAAGAAGCTGAGTTTGGACTTGAGTTAGGATTCTACAAAAGATCCAGTTTTGGAAGATTTCTATGTAGCATGAACAAGTTATAATCATAGTAATTTAGGTTGCTTTGTTAGAAATTAGACTTCTTTTCAAGTGAGGAAAATGAAGTTGGTGATGATGATACAACAAAGAAAATCTTCTTTTCAAGTTAAAGGTTGATTTAAATTCTCTCTTGGTTAAATTAATCGGCAAGAGAGATGAAAGCCTCGCCCTTGTCATTCATTGGTGTAAAGGATCGTTGACATAGCTAAGCTGGATATATAATGTATATAGTGATGGCATTGGAGTCCACAACGAAATGTTTAGAGGTAGTTAAATTATCTCCTTCAATCTGAACAAGAATTAGCACATCCAACACTAATAATCAACTTTTATACTTACGGTAGCTTTTTAACCAAGTAGGGATTTAATTTCCTTTGTTTCTCACAATAATGGACCAAGCCCAATCACACACACTTTTTTTTCTCTTTTTTTTTTAAAAAAATTTGTGTGTAGGCTCTCACGTGAGGGACCCCAACATATAAGTTAACTAAATTATTTTTTTCATCCTATGAGTTTTTCACGCTCTCTACTCTGATTTTAAAATCCAAAATGTTTTAACGTGTTTTGGAGGTCTTTATGAAGTGTTTATGTCGTTCAGATTCTATAATTCAAACTGCATAGAGCACATGAGAAATCAAATAGGATGAAAAAAGAAGGTGCATAAGTTAATCAACCACCTCTTGCTCTATGAAAATCAAATTGTAGATAGTTTAGTTAAAAGTGTGTTGGGTTGGTGGAAAATAAATGAGAGAAGAGGAGATTAATTATTTTAAATTTGAGTTGTTTAATGAATTATTAATTATTATGGAATGGAAGGAAGGTGGCAAAATCCATTCAAAATTCGGATTTAGCTCCCCTTCACACGCCGGTCTAAGGGGGCTTTTACTAAAGCAAGGGCTTTAGGCCCCCAAATTTTTAGACCTCATATTAATCCCCAAAATCTTTTTTATTTTAAATATATTTCCGTAAGTCGGAATTCTTTAAACATTTTTGTGCCTAGCTCGATTGATAGTTAATTGGAGAGTTGTTGACTTATAGTTCATGTTGCAAGTTTAAAGGTAGCCATTTTATTGGTTATTGGTATCTTCAATTCTTTTTTCTTCAGATTTCTATGAATATAATGTTATTTATTAGAAATATATTATTTTACATAGATTATTAATTATTAATTCTTTCAAAAAAAACATAGATTATTAATTAAACTAATTAAAATTTTGTTTAAAAAAGTTCTTGCAGTAATGGGATTAAGTCTAACAGAATGAGTTAGATTCTCACAACCTTAAGAATCAATATTCGAACTCTAACTGAGAGCGATACTCATATTTAGTGTCTAACATACCTCAAATAAAATTGCACATTTAGTGTTCTTAATTTTTATGTTTATCTGGTAACACATTTAAAAGGTCTTAAAACAAATTCGCTTTAGACCTACAAATATATTGGGTTGACCCTGCCTTCACAATAGTATTATTTGAAGAAAATATTAGATTTATATATTGGATATAATACATCTTCACAAAATATGTTTGTAAAACGAGGATGTCACTTTTATATCTTATTGCAGACATTATTGTTATCAATGTTAAATTTGTTTACACCGAAAGTATATAAAAATTAAACTATTTTGAATTAAGTAAATAAGACTTGTGGAGACATATTTTGTCTCTATTAAATTAAACTTATTTTCTGAAATTACTTTTTTCAATTCTATTTGTAGCACTTCTTAGACTCTTAGTATATCTTTTCTTTATTTTCTAAAAGTTTCTTAGTATTTTCTTTAAAATTCCCTTTTTCGATTCTTAGTATTAATTTTTTGGTAGTAGTGCTAATTTAATTTTTTTTTCTAACTATACTTTTACCGAGAGAGGGTGTGCATTTGAATTAGTGGAAGCGTGTGGTGCGCACTTGTGCTTGTAGTTGTAGGATGATGGCCAACCATAAGTGACGTTATTTTCAAGGACGCTGCGACTTGACAACGTGGTTTATCTCTAACCTCTACTTTAATTTTTACCCATTTTCTCCACTGTGGGCCAAAATGCTTTATTAAAGATAAACTGCACTTTTTTAAGTCATTTTTTGTGTGGCGATAAAGAGTGGATTGTTTCAAGTGTAGGACTCATCTTCTTGTTTGTTTTTTACGGGAAAGTGTAGGTATGGTATTATGTATGTATACGGATAGATATAGATAATGTACATTTCCATGATTATTAAGGACTTAAGGTTAAACAAATTCTTCGATATAAAGGTTATTAGGAATGACATTGATCAATTCATTCATTACAAACTATTCCATAGAAAAATCACATTTTAAGTTAAAATGAAGAATAATATTGTAATATATTTTTTTCCCATACAGGTACCCTCCACTAGATATGCTTGTCTATGCTTTGTAAGAAAACTGCTTAGTTAAGCACAACCTCAAATTAAAGGTCTTCGGACACATACATATGAATGATAAAATTTAAAAGAAATAATTTAGTTGAATCATCTAATATGATTTCTCTTTTAAATTTTATGATTTATATGTGTGTCCAAATAAATTTTATTTTGGATTGTGTGATGTCTAAGATATATTTTTCATTAAAATTAGAAACTACTTTTAGTAGATTCAAGAAATTGGAGTCAAGTGTCTGGTTTTAGTCAATGTCTAATTCATTGTCATGCTTTATCTCCGAGAACTAAAAGGTTAAAACAAAAAAAAAAAAAGACTTTTTTTTATAAATATATATATTCAGATCATCTCTCATCTAATGTGTAACTATTTTACTCACGTCTAATACTATTGAATTTAGTATAGATGATAGATGGTTTGATAACAAGTGATTCAATAAATCTAAGAGGAGATACCATCTTAAAATTTAGGATTAATTTATGGTTACAAAATTAACTTATAAGATGAAGAGGGTTCTCTTTATAAACTATTTATCAAAAATCATAATAATTATTACAAGTGAGACTTGAGTTTTTTATTTTTCAGTAGTCTCGTTTACATCTGGTCAGTATTTTAGCATATCTTTTTTCCTCTGGGCAAACTGTTTGGCAGGACACGTATTTGAATGACTACAGAATTTTCTATTTTTAAGCGACACGAGAAAGGAAACTTCCTTATTGTTTAAAGGAATCGGACAAACGACACCGCATGCATGCATGCATTTTTGAACAGGAATGTTTGCAAATCTCATTTGATATTTTCATCTTAAGAAAAAATTAAAAAAAATCGGATATGTTCCTTCTCCTGCACCTTCCTTTGTTCAAGCAATAGGTGCATTACACAATTATATAAACCATGACCCTATGGCTATGATCTAAATCAATAATCAAAATTATTTAGAATTAATTTAGTGCACTACAAGAAAAATATTTATTTGTGACAAACTTTTAAAAAAAATAATGGATGCTAAATACCCTCACAAATTACTGATATAGAATGTCTTCACAAATAATAATAAATTTAAATTTGTCGTTGTTATGGAAAAAAAAAACCTCAAACATTGTGAGAGTTTTTCCTGCCAAAAAATTTATTATAAGATTTTATGAGTGTTTAAGCGACTACATTTTTTTTTTTTTAAAAAGTCAAAGTGGAATTAAAATAATCGGTTACCATCGCCGCACAAGGTGTGTGTCATAGCCAAGAAAAGTAATACTAGTACAAATGTAACACAAAAGCTTAGTTGATCATTTGGTCCTCTAACTTATTTGTTGTTTTTATTTTGGTCTCATAACTCTAAAAAAATTCTTTTCGGTCCCTTATATATGCTTCCGTCAGTCAAATTGATCATCTTCGTTAGTTTTTTAATGCTTAATATTTCAGATATGATTTCAGTCATTAGATTGCAGGTCCATTGTATGTAACGGTGAACCACCAACACCAAATTTTTTTGTTTTTCTTCATCTTCTCCCCTCATGTTCTTCTTCATCTTCATCATAAAAATTCCAAAAAACTCATCAACTTCAATATTCAATTTTCAAAAATCAATATTCAATTTTTAAAACATCAACATCATCGTCCATAACAACAACTTATCATCATCGTCCATAACAACAACTCCTCATCTTCGATTTGGAACCAATTGCAACAAAACATCTCCAAGCATTCCTTCGATACTCCTCTCAAAGACTCCTTGGAATCTTCAACAACCGAAACAAGAAGAAACATTTGGAACACAACAACAAGAAAAAGAAACACAACAACATAAATCCATTGAATGTAATCTAGCTTCTTGTTGAATAACAAAAGCTTGATCTAAACCTCCGTGAAAATGGGTGCTGCTCTTTTTTACCAAACCAACTCCCTTTTTTTCAATGGGATCATTGATTCCAATGAACCCATTTACAGTCCCATCAAATTTCAACCATGAACTTCAAAAAAAGGGTCAAGCTTTACCAAACAAAATGGAAAATTGCATGCAAATAAAGGATACTCAAATGAGAAAACTTTTAACGGGGTTTGAATACAAAGGAAGTGGAAGTGAAAGAAGATGAAAAAGATTGAAACTTTTATGTGTGTAATGATTAAAAATGGGAAAAAAAGATTGTGGGGTGTGAAGATAAAATGGGGGGTGTGATTTGGAATTGGTTTTGGTTTGATAAGACAGAAACTTTGATGTGTTTCGAGCAAGATCAGACGTTAGATTGAAGAACTCGAGAGTTTTCGGTGTCAATATTGTCGGTCTCACAATTGATGGATTTAAGAAGCAGCCATGGAATTAAGAAGCAACCATGGATCTGGAATGAATTTGAAAATTAAGAAGCATCCATGAATTTATGTTCAGGTGTTTTATTAAAGAGTTTAAATGTTAAAATTTATGTTTTTTGTTTTTCTGGTTTTTTTTTCTTAATTTTTTATGAAAGTTGATGATGAAGATTGTATGAAGAAGAGGTAAAAGATGAAGGGAGAAGATGAAGAAATGGAAAAAAAATCAGTTGTTGATGATATATTGTTAGATACAATAAACCTCCATAATCTAGCCGTCCCTTTTTTGAAAAAAAGATTAAATGGCTGAAATTAAAAAATTAATAAGGTTTACGGTGGACCACCTACAATGTTGGTCTACCTAATACATTTGGGGTTAAAGTTAACTTACATGGATCAAACTGACTGACGGAAGCATATTTGAGGGACCGAAAAGAAAAAAATTAGAGTTATGGGACCAAAATGAAAATAACAAATAAGTTAGGGGACCAAAGGATCAATTAAGCCTGATAGACTTTTAGCAAGTGTACTAAAACTATCGAAGTAATAAAATAAAAGTTTGTATCCACGAGGACTGTGTTAATCTCAAGTTAGCAATATTGTTGATAATTAGGATGTATAAAGTTTATGGTTGCCCTAGGCAGATGGTTTGAGTGCATAAAAAGTAAATAAGCTGATAAAAGTTGTTTAGAATATATAAGGAGAGATGAGATCGAGTCTTTCGAATCCTCTGATTAAATATGTTTGGTAAACTGCACCTATTTCTATGAATGATCCTCTAGTTTCACGATGGTTAACCAAAAATAGTTCTAATCAATCCCTTGAGTTAGAACCCTTTTCTCGAATTACAGCCCCTAATTCATTAGGTGATCTAATATTCCTTGAAGGTTTTAAACCCGTTAACCTATTATCACAAATAAACGATTATCTATTCCTAGACTAACCCTGTTTATTTGAACAATTCAATTAGGTCTAAGTCGAAAGCTAGGGTCAGTAGTCATTCAATCTCACGAATTCATGTTATACATTATCAATATATAAAAAGCATTAAGAGCAATTAAATTGAATAAAATTAGATTAGCATTCATAAGCAATAGAGTTTCACAGCCACATGTGTTCAAACAAATTACATCAGATTCATCTCAGACTCAATCTCTAAGAGATTTAGCTACTCATAATGTAAATTACAAATAACTTAATCAATAGAAACATGGAAACATACATAAACTGACTGTTGGTTGCACGGGATGGCCACCTCTTCAGTTCTTTGCTCTCAAAATCGTGCTTCAATCTCTAAAATTCCGAACCCTTGTTTCTGAAAACAAATCAGCTAAAATAGGCAACCTGCGCCCACAATCGTGACAGGATTTAAGGCATCGTGACACGATTCTTCATTAAAGTCCCCAAGGTTTGCGCAAATCAGTTTCCCAACCGTGACACGATTGTGCAATCGTGACACGATTTTATAGGCAGAATTCCACTTCCAATCTGGTTAGAAAATCGTGACACGATGCCCAAATCGTGTCACGATGCAATTAATTCAAGTTCTTGATGATTTCTTGCTTTTTGCACCCCAAGCTGTCTCAAATTGCTATACAAATGAAGCTTACACTAACAAAGACTCTAAAAAATTACGTAATGACAGGATGTCATCAAAGCCTAACACAAAAGCAAGGGACTTGCCCAAAAAATTGACAGGTTAAGTGGACATCCCAAGACAAACTAAATGATTAACCCAACAAGCATGCAAATAATGATAAATTACCAAAAGACTAACACTTTTGCCATACACTACAACATTTTAATCCTACGACAACGCCAAAAACTGTTTCGGTTGGATACTAGAACGGTTTCTTGTCGTGGCAAACCGAGACGTTGTCTTAACAATACACAACAGTTTTGATCACAAACAAGAACATGGTTCATAAATCCGTAGTATTAGATTCCTTTTAAGAACGGTTCTCGAAGCCTACCACTACAAAATCATATAAGCGTTGCCTATGTGACTCTACAAGAACGATTTTTTTACCTTCCAAAATTCAGGCGTTGTACTAGAGTCAAAATGTTGTAGTGATATCAAACATGTGATGAACTATGAAGCCTGGATACGTAGTACGGGTGCAAGTACGATACGATAAGGGTATGTGGATACGTGAAATTTTAAAATTTAGGATACGATATGGCTAAGATATGTTAACAAAATATTCATATTAAAATTTATATCCATGTAAAATTCTTGAAAAAAAAATAAATAAGCATTGATTACTCTTCAATAATAATAATCATAAAATTCACAATTTACAAAAAATAATACATGTGATCAAAATAAAAAATGAAACATTTTCCATTTAAATCATATTCTATTTTCATTCATATGTTACAATATCAACAAATGCATCAATAAAAGAACTCAAAACAAAGTTTGTTTAATCTTGATTGATTGAATCTTCTCTCTCTGGTTATTTTCATCCACCAAAAACATTATTTTTAATTGGTTAATAAAAAACAATTATAGTGATTCAAATCTTAAATTGAATCATATACATCTCCATTGAATTTTCACAATACAGTCTCACTTTTTTACCCTTCATTTTTTTCCCAGGATACGTCTTTGTGAAGTATCTAATAAGTATCTGCGTGTATTTGTCGAGTATCTTATAAGTATCCGATAAAATATATATTTTAAATTAAAATAATTAATTCTGATACTCCGTGGGTACGTATCCGAGAGTATCCGTGGAGTATCGGTATCCGATACGGGTACGTCTCCATTTTGGAGTATCCGGGCTTCGTATGTGATGAATCGAGGCTCCTTATTGCATAATACGCATGCATTTTTCTCTTTCTAAATACTTTGAATAGAAGCATGTCAAATAAGATGAAGATTTGACTGTATCGTTTTAGAGCATAAAATCAAACCACCAAATTAAGTGGTTTGATTAGAAGTAGAATTAGAAAGAACACTATTAATATCAAGTCAATTTAAAATTAGAATCTAAATTGGACCAAATCAATCACACAAAAAAAAAACGATGGTTAACAGATTCATCTTACTCGCAACCTTCCAAGCAAAAACGAGAACTATCAAGTAAAATTCCACAACGAAACAAGTTGTCCTTATTGGGATTCTATTGTGAAAAAACGCCAAATAAACATCACCGCCTTCAACGGGGCTGCCTTTTTCCAATGATATTATTAAGCGAAAAGGGCGCCTCTAACTCCACATGAGTTAACATTTTACAGACATCTTTAACTAAATAACATTCATTAGTTTGGGAAAATCGTGTTTCAATCTTTTCCCTGCAACACTCTGAAACGATCTCCCGAAAGAATTTTGAGTTGAATGGGTTCCATCATCTTCAACAATCACTCTATAAAAAAATCACTTCATTTCACAAGTTAACCAACTAATACACATGAATTGATAATTTGGGGGAAACTGTTCGGGATTGCGTCAAGGCCATCCAAACTGTACTTCACCCCAAAGATCCATTGATCACGAATGTGTATTGTAACACCAAGTACTATCACTGTGTGATGAACATCATATGATGATCCACCAATCATAGCACAAATCAATCTACATCGTCGACATGGTTTCCTTCAATTCTCCTTAAGAGTCCTACTATAAAAATAGATATGCACCGTGGAGAATATATAAAATGTCTTAACTACCTCACATGCATGTTAATCTCCCACCGACTTGGTCATTTGAGTGCTTGCATATTCATCACCCATCATTGGAGAGGTTGTATATAAAATCGTTTTCTATCGCAACTCAGTAACATCTGTCATTGTTTGAGATATATTCACGCCCATATAAATTTAAATGAATTAATTTTGTAATATTAATTCCCACTAAAAGGTAAATAAATTTTAAAGTGATTTGTTCCCCTAAGCATAACTTAGTTGGTAGAGACAATGCATTGTTATATGTAGGGGCTGGAGTTCGAACCCTGGACACCCCACTTATTCACCTTAAAAGGTGAATCTTAACCACTAGACTAGACTACTTGACCAATTTTTTTTTAAAGTGATTTATATTTAAATAAGTTTATATAAAATGATTTATGTTTTGATTTACTTCTTAAGAAAATCGAGACTTGTTGAGACAAAAGTTCAAAGTATACTTTCAATAAAATACTTGTGAAGCAAAATCAGCTCAACTAAAAAAAAATACATCTAAACCTAGCGAAATCAATTTATAATTATAAGTAAAACTCTTTTTGTATCTTTCTTTCGTGCCCTTCTTGTGCATGCGTTTGATTTAAATTTATATTATATTTATTTTGCCTTTTCGAAAGAAAAAAAAATCTGTACAAATCAATAGGGTTAACAATTTTGCGGTATATATACCACGACGATGCACACGTGGGTTTGGTTGCTTTCACAGCTTGTCAATAGCATGTGATTTTCGTTGAGGTATGAAACCAAACACGTCTTTAACAAAGAATTGATAATGGTAGCTTCAATTAAATAACCTCTAACGTTTGCCGAAAATATGCACATCACTCAAACTGTAGTTAGCGTCACCGCACCACATTTTCCATCCAAATTAATCAAGTAGTGGAATTATTTCTTAAAAAAAAAAAAAAGTAGTTGAATTTTGTTTTGATAAAGTCTTGTGGAATTATTAAAATAGAACCCTTGGTGATTTTGACTGCCTCAAAGTACTTGATTTATTAAATGTCTCAACTCTCACATTTTATTTTGTAATTTTATTAATAATTTTTGCATGAACATAGTTATAAATATTTTACATCTTCGTCTTTAAAACCTAAGAGCATATTTTGTGCATAAGATAGGAAGACACTATATGATAAAACTATCATATCCTGATTCAATCCGTTATTTAATGCACCAATAAGAAATGATAACTTAAACCTATTTATAATCATATCCTACTCACCCTTTGTTATTTTTATCCTTAGTTTGTGGTGGGTTAAAATTATCCTATCATGATTAGCACTAGAATCATTATTTTGTCATCTCTCTTAATTCATTGTTCATGTTATGCCTCCTCTCCATCTATCGACTTCTACCTTACTCCATAACTCTTCAACGTCATCTATGATCTGCTACGGATTTGGCCCCAATTCTACCCTAGAATGACTTTTTCTGCACCTGCTTAATTGTTTGTTTGTTGTGAATTGGTAACAAATTATCAGATCCATAACATGGTAGAGAGAAATTAATAGATAATTAGACCCGTAACATGGTGGAGAGCAAGGGAGGTTGTTGTTTATGTTTTTATTGTAGGAGGACTGCTATGCAGCGGCTATGTGGGCTGGGTTTCCAGCCAGTTTTGGATCTCTGTAACTGTTTTTGGCGATGGCAGATGTTGATTTCTTTGGTGCCTTTAGAGCTTTTTCAGTTTGGATGTGATTTTGGGCTTTTTGGGTTTGCTGGTATTGAGGCAGGGGTATGCAGGAGCTGATAGTGGCGTTTTTTTTGACAGTGTGTATAATTCGGCCTAATTTTGATGGTATGTCCGTGTTTGTGTGTTGGTAGGGGCAATTTGTTTTTGGGTGGTTTCAGGTGTTCCGTTATGTTTTGGTGACTGTTGTATTTTGCTGTTTTTTACCGCGAGTAGTATGTGTGGCTTGCACAGACTCGGCGTAAATAATATTTGCTGTTTCAAAAAAAAAACCCGTAACATGGTAGAGAGAAATAGAAAATCAAGTCCTCTACCTCAACCTCAACTTTTTCCTCCATAACTATCTCTTTACCAATTCTTCCATCTTTTAATTATCTATGTTGCTGCTGGTGTATGAAATTTTTTTATAGTTTGAAATGGAGTTACACAAAGGGGTTAATTTAATTCAATAAATCACAACACAATTTTGGGTTAAGAAGGGCAAGTTGTAATTGAAGAATGAAGAAGACGGTGCCCCTTAAAAAAAGAAGACGACGATTAACAATTTTTTTTTATAAATTTGTATGTAAAATTAATAATAACTTAATTATATTTAATTAAAAAAGGTTAAAATATATAATTAATTACAAGGTAATTTTGTCATTTAATTGTGATATATATGATATTATGTTTGTTATCATGTGTGCAACAAATATATGATAAAATAAATATTTATAATGTCCATATCTTTTTTATTCTTATCCAGTTTCATATCTTATCTCTATCGTATTATGCGTATCAAACAAACTCTAATAAAATTGTGCAACAACAAAATACTTTCTTTTACTAACAATATAATATTTGCTACTCTTTAAAAAAAAAAATACTATTTGCTAGTAAAGCCAAATTGTCACATCTCTCTTTTTAACTCATTAAATTGACTATGAATTGAGCAACAAAAAAGCTTTAAGTCCTTCAAAAAACAAAAAAGCTTTATGTCCGTCTTGAGGTTGTCATCTCTCTCTTCCCCCCACTACTTTACAGGACTGATTATCAATATGCCTCGGATGTTAGGATGAAGATTCCACCTTTTCTTTTTACAAGGGAAAGCCAAATTGTTCATGTCCACAAGTTTTTTTTTGGTCAGATAGTCTAGTAACTAGAATTCACTTTATAAGGTGAATAAGTGGGGTGTCCGGGGTTCGAACATTGGCCCCTGTATATAACAATACATTGTCTCTACCAACTGAGTTATGCTCACATGGACTTTATGTCCACAAGTTATAAAATGATAAAATAATAAATCGGGTTTTCAATATAATTAATTTATTCATTAGACTACTATGTTTCACTTTTTTACAAGATGGGAAAACCAAATTGTCCATGTCCTCATATTATAGTTCTACAATCTACAGTTTTTTTTTTATCGTTTTATAAGTACAAAGTTTTCACCGTCTATGAGTGATGACTAATCCATCGCAAAACATGTGAGGCGTATAAGACAGATTCTTCCATTTTAATTTTTACACACACAAAAGACATAAATTGAACACCTTACTACTTACTTAAAATGTCATAATCTCTTATCATATAGGTCAATTCATTGTTGGTAATTCTAGTAGACACAAGTTATAGATTGTTAAAATAATAAATCAAATTTAATGTAACAAATGAATTCAATAGACTATACTATCATCATGAATGAAAGAAAGAAGTTAATAGTTCAATATATGTTGCATCGCCCATGGGAATTAAGACATGGCACATTTAGGAATGTACTCTTAAAACAAGGTGGCCTACTTTCAACCACTCCATTGTTATTATCCACATGCTAGCTCATAGCAATCTCCCACCTACCCAATGCAACTCCTTAATTTTTGTATAACTGCGCCTCTATTTCTCAGCCGTTCAACTTGATTTGCTAGGAATTGCAGCTTTGCTTAATTAATTTGCAATTTGTACTCTTGGTTTTACGGTACGTAAAAGATGAAAATACATGAGATAGGAGTATAATAGAATAATCAACTTACATAATTACAAAAATAGTAGATTGTTACTAGGACGATATTTTTATTTTTGAATGAAATTAAAAAGCAGTTTTTCTGTTTTATTTTTGTCGTCTTTCTAAATTGGCGTTATAGAAGACAAAAATGAAAATAATTATAGGAAAAACATTTTTACACTAAAGGTTTTGTTAGATACCGGTACCATGTAAATAAAATTAATTTAAATTAAAAAAATGCAAAAAAATAACATGATTATTAAATGATTGAATGTTGGATACCTAGCTACTTAACAAAACTCTAGGATAATGGAGTCTTCACTATAATTATATATTCATCATTGATTCTAAAGAGAATGAGTAGTATATGGAATGAAATTTAGTGAGACGACAAATGTGTATATAAAGTTGATTCTCGAATGACCACTTCAAAGTTAACACCATTAACAACAATTTGTGAATCAACTTCAAATTTAGTAAGACGACAAATAAAGTATGTGTGTGTATAGTTATTATAATTTGCTAAAATTATACTTCTATTGAAGATGTTTCACGGTGAAAACAAAGGAGTATTTCACTTTGCCACTGTCAAGAGTTTTACTACGCGATGTCATGGTACGAGCAAAACATCATAGAAAACAAAGAACCAACGTATATTTCCAATTTCAAGTACGCCATACAAACGAATATGCAGTTTGGTTTGTCCCTCCCCTCAAAAAGTACCATTGTATTGTAGGTCGTTTTCCTTCCCCATATCTACCCCGAATTAGATAAGAGAATGATTATATGATTTACCGGTTAGTTAAACTCTAAATTGGTCCCTAATTTTGTTATTAGAGATTAGAGATACCATAAAAAAAAAGAACAACACTATCACTGTAGCTTAAGATATATAAATGTTTAATCATGTCATATATACACTAAAAATATACGTCCTTTTTTTTTACAAAAGTATAGTGACGAAGTTCTCTAATTTTCTTTTAGAAATAAAGATTGTTCCTATCTTGATATCTCCACCTAATCATATGTTGTAAATAAGTGGTGTAAATAATAATATTTGTATTAATCAAGCTTATTAGGTTAGATTTTTTTTTTTTGAAAGGAGGCAAGAATATTTTTTTGAAAGATATTAGGTTTGAATATATTTTAACAAATAAGTGCGTGTACTATTTTCACAAGTTTAAAATATATTGAAATAGATTTTTCATATGGTACTATCACGATCTCTCATTCTTGAAGGTCTCGCTTCGGCATCATAAAACCTACCTACCATCATTGTGGTTCTTTTTTAAAACTACCTTCATTGTAGTTTTTCTTTCATTTTTTCGAAAGCTTAATTGTGTTAGCTCAATTTATTCTTGTGTTCATTGTTTCGTCGATGTTTTTTCACTTTTATCTACCGGTACTTTTCACATTATTTCTCCATTTTCCGGTCTGATTCAATCGTCATTGCCCTTGCCATCAGAACCGCCGCGAAAAAATCAAGTTGACCATCGAAAAAATCACCTTCGTTCGGGAAGCCACACGCCACCTGTCTCTGATGGTTTCCAACATGTAGCCACTACGCGCCTCCTTCCTCATCGCCTTTCCCCATCATTAGGCCAAAGATGTATTTTGGGGGGTTCAGTTTCGTGGTTCGGCTTCTGCCTGGTGTAAAAGCATTGAGCACAACCCTTTAGGCCGTCTACAACAGTATAATACACCAAGATTATGATGGAGGCTTGCTAAAAAAAATAAGATTATGATGCAGGAGAATATACATATAAAGAGAATAACATTTTTTTTAAGGAAAAGAGAATAACATTTTATTCTCTATAAAAAAAATAGAATAACATTTTGTTGTTACGTTTCATCCAACAAAAAAAAAACATTTGGTTTTTACGTCACCTAAAAAAAACATTTTGTTTTTACGTAGAAGGTCGTCCAAACAAACACCTGATCCATCGCTGTGAAAGCTAGTGATTGAATCTTACGTGAATTTTTGCTTAAGAAAGGACAATACATGCAAAAGTGACAAAAGAATTTATTATCTTGAAAGATCTATTTAAACTTATTAATGTTAAAAACTAATTATTTTCAGAAATAACATTTTGAAAGTTAAATTTATAAGGATTTCTTAATTGGAATAAAAAACTATATCACTTTATACTTTTTTTTGACTGGATATGTTTAATTCTTCTAGATCTCGCAATTTCTAAAAAAATAAATTATAATCTATTTATATATTAAAAATTCATTTTCCTTTCAAATTATCGTAATAACAATATATATTTATTAGTATGATATTTTTTACCACATATCTCTTCAAGTTCATTATATTCGATACATTGTCTAGTATTAAATTTGAACATTTTTCAATTGAAATCTGAACATTGATTGCCACGTTTTAAAAGACTAGCTCCTTCCGTCAAATTCAACTATAGTTTTTTTTAGAGGAATCCAACTATAGTTGTTAGTATATAAATTATTAATTTTTTTAGAGGAATATAAATTATTAACATAAAATAGTTTTATATGACATTTAATGAAAATTTATATCTTTTTAATATTATATTACCAATTTGTATTTTTTGTTGAAGTGATCGCCAATTTGTATATTTTTTTAAAGGATCACCAATTTGTATTATAACTGTATAAAAGAAGTAGTGTTACGTTAGCTTAACTCAGTTGGTATAGTCATTGCATAAAATATATAAGGTCGGGGTTCGAAGCTTAAACTCCCGACTTATTCACTTCAAAATAAAGTGAATTCTTAATCATTATTAGACTACATGACAAAAAAAATGTGACATAAAAATAATAAATAAAGGATATAAATACACATAATTTTTAATTGAATATTTATGCAATAAAACTATAACAATAGAAATGTCCATTTATTTTTAAAAGAGATGAGGATCTCTACTCAAAATAACCCATCACATCTTTTGAATCCACAAACTAATGAATGTTTCCATCCAATTTTTTTTTGGACAATTGTTTCCATCCATTATTAATTAAAAATAAAAAAAGAAAGTAATGTATCTCTCCATTCCACGTGTTAATGAGATGGCACCCACAACACAACCACAAACATTGGATGCTGGTGCTCCGTCCACCACAGCAATTGAAGTCTCATTCCATAGTGGCAACAGAACCCACAGACCATACATACTACATAAGATTAGCTTCAAAACAAACGCTCAATAAATAAATTTCTCAAAAAGTCAGTCCTATGTTTTGGTCGAAATTAGTTTGAGTTTTTTGAAGAAAAAAATTGAGTCAATAAAAAATAATCGGCTCTTTTTTGTTATGTTTTTGTCAACTTTTTCACAAAATTTAAAACTAACCAAATTGATGAATAAGAAGTTGATTGGATTTTTTTTTTAAGAAGCCAAATAAAAGTCTTAAAAAATTACATCAGCAACAAACAAAAAAGAGATAAAGTCAATGCCCAGACTTGTTAGAGGACTCAACCACTAACTGTGATAACTAAAAACAATAGTAGCATGATTTGCCTTCAACCACAAAAAAGAAAGCGATTTAATCTTCTCCAAATGAACATTCCTTATTATTAAAAACCATGTTTTTTCTTTCTTTTCGAATTTCTGAAGCACAAGAAAACCAAATTAGATGCATAATGAAGCTCTGCGCTTTAGAACCACCTGCTAAATTGACAAATTGTATAAAGTGATATGAGATGTCCGCAGATATCCAACCAATTACGAACTAGATACCAAAGGAAGACAAAACAACGATAGTCTAAAAACAAATGAGAAGCCGTTTTCGGATTACCGAAACTACTCACACAAAGCCGAGATTAATTATAATTAATACCACGGCTAAGTAAATTTTCTTAGTTGTCAGTCTATTACGGAAGAGCTGCCACGCAAACACCAAAACCTTCAAGGAAACATCTTTTATGTCATAAATTCAGGTCCGTTATAATTTGAACGGAAGCATGAATAGTAAGAAAACGGTACATACCATACCCAACAACTGGATCCAAATTCCAAAGCCTCCTTTTCAACCTGCTATGAGAAACTTGTTATAACTTTAGATGCTTGTTAAGATATTTGAAGATATTTTATAATAAGTTTGTTACAGTTTTAAAAATCATTTACATTTTTTAAACTTTAAGAAACTTATTATAAAACATCTAAAGAAAACAATTTTTTTTAGATGTTGTAGATTTTTTATACAACTAAAATAATTGTAATGAGAAAAATAATATACAATATTAAAACCATTAAAATAACTGTAATGAGAAAAAATAATATACAATATTACAAAAAGAAATGAATATAAAATGTTTTTTAAATAATACTATTGATTTTTTCTTACAAAAAAAATTCAGAGTGAGAAGATGGTGCACAATCCAGGGTTTGAAAAAGACTCACATTTACATTCCTCCAATAATGCGGTTTGAAACTAAAATCTTTAAGGCTAATGACTGTCTCTTTTACAACTAGATCAAACCTTATCGGACAAAACTTGAGATCCAAGACATGGGTCTGACTATGGATGCGTTGAGGTTGTCGGACTTGAACATTAGCACCTCCTTCTCTGGTGGATGAGGGGTGTACTAGCAAATACTTCGACGACAAGTAAGAGTGCGTTGAATACATGAAGCTTTTATGATAGAAAGTGCGAACACGTGAATGGAGGCTATGAGTTGGCATTTATAGTGGTGAATTAGGATTTTGGGCGCCCTTAACCCTAATTCGGACATTTGTCCTAGAAAGACACTTCTGAGTAGATTAGACGACACTGTCTTGGATCCAAAATCAACGGTCATGGTTCTCTCAGGCGACCCTTATCAAGTGCATTTCGGGGCAATTTCATGTGATATTCCGTATATAAGCTAATGACTTGGTAGAACCCAGTACATCTAAGAAATGAGCTTTATCCCAACCCAAACAAAACCCTTGAAGTTAAATATCACTGTTTTTATGACAAATACATATCAGTGTTGACATAGTTTGAACTAAAATATAACAATTGATTTTGGATCTTGAATGATCGATTTTAAATAATGTGAAATGAATACCCGATTTAAAAAGATCAAGTTTGATCGGTTTGTTTTAGATTCGACAAAACCAAATCAATTTAATTACTTTATATCAGACTTTCCGATTTATAATATTATTGATTTGATTCTTACACGTCTAAAATAACGTGAAAGCAATACTCGATTTAAAAGGATCAAGTTTGATCGGTTTGTTTTGAACCCGACAAAAACCAAATCAATTTAATTACTTTATATCAGACTTTCCAATTTATCATATTATTGATTTGATTCTTACACGCCTAAAAAGTAAACTAAACATATATTTCAGACGACAAATGATATTTATACGACATTAATTGTGACAATTTTTTGGACAACTCTCTTTGTATCTCTATCGTATTTATATTTTGTTCTTACTCTCTTTCCCTCTTTATTGTTTTTTGTTTCAAAGAAAAATGAAAAAATAATTCTTTATTTTAAAAGTTGTCATAAAAATAGTTATACAAATATTATTCCTTCTTTTTATTAAAAATAGTATAGAAATAGTTTTGTTTGGTTTTAATTTTTATTATATTAAAAAATGTATAGAAATAGTTTTTGAAGGAAACCCCACCTATACCCCACTGATTTTGGGCACTTGATTTGTTTGCATAGTTTTGTTTTGTTTTATTATATTAAAAAAAGGATAGAAATAGTTTTGGAAGAAATCGAGGGTAGTTTGGTAAGACCGAGGATGGGAAATGGTGTTCATTCCTGGCACTTGTTGAAACAAGTCGCGAGTTACAACCTTTTTAAGGTGACCTCACAAAACGTGTTTCACTTCCATAATTCCCAACTACACATTCATTTCTCTTCCTCTGATCTCTCTTTCTCTCCCTCTTGTGTTGTGTTCTTGTGTTACACAGAAACTCAACTCAGCATCCTCATCAGGTAAAAAGAAGAGAGAGAGAGTGACAGAGAAAGAAGTGAAAAAAAAAAACCTTAACACTCTCTCTCTATATATACATATATAACTTTCTCTTTCATTTCTGATACAGCAAAGCAGGACTCTTTCTCGCACTTCCATACCCATCATCATGATCTCCGCAACCAGATGCACCTTCCTGGTAATCCATTCTCTATAAATCGCAAAATAAATATGTCTTTTTTAAATATTTAACAAGTTTCTGGGCTATTTGTTCTTCAGCTAAAAATAAATAAAAATTATATTTTTCTTGTGAATTTTGATCAGATTAGCTGATTTATTCATCTGGGTATTGTTATTAACGTTCACAATTTTCTGGGCTATTTGTTTTTCAGCTAAAAATAAATAAATAATTTTTTTTTTTTGTGAATTTTGATTAGATTAGTTGATTTATTTATCTGGGTATTGATAATTTGATGTTAATGTGTTTTGTTTATTATTAATTTTTTTCATTTTGGTGGAATTTATTATGAGCAGGGTAACTCAGGATTAGGTGGGAGTGGTAACATCTGTGGTGGACAGAGAAGGGGTTATGGACCTTGGAGGGTGACGTGTATGTCACCGATCAATGACAGAAATGGCAGTGTTGTTAATGTGATGGAGACGCCTTTGAAAGAAATTAAAAAGGAAGCGGTAGTGGAAGATGTGGATGATAATCTGATCTCCGGTGGTGGTCCTCGTGATGTTTATGGCGAGGATAAGGCCACTGAGGATCACTTTGTGACTCCTTGGAGTGTTTCTGTTGCTAGGTGAGTGTGATACTCATGATCTTGTGTTCTTACTTGTTAGTCCTTGATTTTGATCATACCATTATTTTCTTATGTTTTAACCCTTTGTTAGATTCATATTTGATCCTTGTTTATATATGCTTGTAATCATTCATGTTACTTTCTGTGATATATATATATATATGCTAATTTGCATCTTTGTTAATCAAGGGCTTATTAACTGTCCTCAAGTTATATGGATTTAACCGGTTTATTTTTCAACAGATTGAATCATTTTTAATTTGAGCAGCTTCTTTAAATATTAAGAGTTCTGTATATATGTCCGTGATCCATGTTCTTACTTGTTGGTTGATTCTTGGTTTTTAGTGGCTATACATTGTTGCGAGATCCACACTTCAACAAAGGGTTGGCCTTCACTGAAAAAGAGAGGGATGCACACTACTTGCGTGGTCTTCTTCCCCCAACAACTATTCCTCAAGAAACTCAGGTGAAGAAAATGATCCAGCACATACGCCAATATCAAGTTCCGTTACAGAGATACATGGCAATGATGGATCTTCAGGTGTGTCCTTGTGAACAATTTATGTCGTCCCTTTTTGAACATTGTCAAAACTCTCACCTTCTTTGGTTTTTTGTTCATGCTTTTATTTATAAATTTGAAACTCGTCTTTAATGTAAAACCATATGTTGGTGGAAGTTAATTCACATGGCCTGGTTGACAATATTCTGAATTGAATTCTAATGCTTTCACTTTGATATATTGTTGGTTGCAGGAAAGAAATGAACGTCTGTTTTACAAACTTCTCATTGATCACGTTGAAGAATTACTCCCAATCGTGTATACTCCAACTGTTGGCGAGGCTTGCCAGAAATACGGAGACATTTTTATGCGTCCACAGGGTCTTTATATAAGTTTGAAAGAGAAGTAAGTTTAACTGTGCCTGCTTGTTTATCCTCGTAGATTTTTTTGTTGATGTTCACCTTTGATCGAGTCTTTAATCTATTGTTTGTATTGATTTTATCGTTTCTTTTTCTCTTGGGCGGTGTTTAAATTATAGGGGGAGGATTCAAGAAGTACTGAGAAATTGGCCTGAGAAGAACATTCAAGTCATAGTCGTAACTGACGGAGAACGGATCTTGGGTCTTGGGGATCTAGGTTGTCAGGTAATTTATATCATGCTTGTTCACGTTGTTGATCTATGATAGTTAAATTGAATCATTAGATCTGATGTTGTAATCTCTCCTTTGACAACCTATTTTGTATTCTTAGGGAATGGGAATACCGGTGGGAAAACTTTCTTTATATACTGCACTAGGAGGAGTTCGTCCTTCAGCTGTAAGTATATTTCAGCTACATTGTAACTTTTTAACCCGTAAATAATGCTTACTGTAAACTTACAATGATCTGATTCATTTTTAAGTTATTGGTAGTGCATAGTGTAATCTTCATTTCCTATTAAATCTTTAATGTTATCTGTTAAAATCGTTACAGTGCCTGCCTATTACTATTGATGTCGGGACAAACAACGAGAGGCTACTCAATGATGAATTATATATCGGGCTAAAGCAAAGACGAGCAACTGGGCAGGAATATTCTGAACTTATGCACGAATTTATGACTGCAGTTAAGCAAACTTACGGTGAAAAAGTCCTAATTCAGGTA
The DNA here is from genome assembly GCA_018208015.1 of Medicago ruthenica. Taxonomy (NCBI): domain Eukaryota; kingdom Viridiplantae; phylum Streptophyta; class Magnoliopsida; order Fabales; family Fabaceae; genus Medicago; species Medicago ruthenica. The sequence goes on along the minus strand of CM031372.1, from coordinate 101,501,586 downwards.
TCAATCAGAATAAAAAGGCACAATTTATTTCCTTGCTTACCGGACTGTAATCTGTACTAATTCCATTTTTCCTGTTTTCTGTATCTGTTATATCACATAATTAGTTTGAAGACTTCGCGAACCACAATGCTTTTGATCTGCTTGAAAAATATAGATCAACACATCTGGTTTTCAACGACGATATTCAGGTAATAAATTGCTATCTTAAATATTGATTTCATGTATTTTGTTAACTTATGTACCCATATCATAACTGTCTCTGACACTTTATCTACTTTGTTCCAGGGAACGGCATCGGTTGTTCTTGCTGGACTAGTTGCAGCTTTGAAATTGGTTGGGGGAAACTTAGCTGACCACAAATTCTTATTCCTTGGTGCCGGTGAGGTATGTCTTATTCCTTGACATAGCATTTTGAAACTTGTTAGATGTACGTTTTTTAAAATCGTGGAGTAAAAACTGGCTGCTGTTACATCCATTTACTCTTTGTGGCTTAAGTGTATTGTTTGGTGGTTGCAGGCGGGCACTGGAATTGCAGAACTCATTGCACTTGAAACATCTAAACAGGTTGGTAGCTACTTTTAGCGTGGTGAGAGTATTGTGATTGAGCATTGCATGAATAATTTAGATTTATTGAGAAACTATCGTCTTTGATGCAGACAAATGCCCCATTGGAGGAAGTGCGCAAGAATATTTGGTTGGTGGACTCAAAGGGATTGATTGTCAGTTCCCGTAAAGAATCACTCCAACATTTCAAGAAGCCGTGGGCTCATGAACACGAACCTGTTAAAAACCTTCTTGATGCTGTTAATGTACGGTCAATCTTTCGGTTTATCACACCTTGATACATACATATACACAACAGAAGTTTTGGTTCTTACATTTTCGATGTTATATTTTCAGAAAATTAAGCCAACAGTGCTTATCGGAACATCGGGACAAGGAAGTGCGTTTACCAAAGAGGTGGTTGAGGCAATGGCCTCTATTAACGAGGTACTTAGTCAACTACTCATCTACCCACCTAGTACCTCCCATGCAATTTCATGTCTGAATAATTTAAGTAATGTTGTATTGTTTGATAATGCTTGTAGAAACCTATTATTCTTTCTCTTTCCAACCCAACGTCACAGTCCGAATGTACCGCTGAAGAAGCTTATACGTGGACCCAGGTAATAGAAACGAACTTGTATTTTTGCATTGAAATTTGAGCGTATTTTTGGATCAATGCTGACTATTCTGTTTCATTTTTCTTCCCTTGTCCACATATCAGGGACGTGCGATTTTTGCAAGCGGGAGCCCATTTTCACCGGTTGAATATAAGGGGAAAGTGTTTGTGCCTGGCCAGGTCTAAGCCCAAGATTTTTTATTTAACATAATATTTTTCATGTCAAATAAGGTCTAATTTGGATGTTTTGTTCATCAGGCAAATAATGCATACATATTCCCTGGGTTCGGCCTAGGTTTAATAATGTCTGGGACCATTCGTGTGCATGATGACCTGCTTTTGGCTGCCTGTAAGTTCACAATAGCTTTATTTAAAATATTAAATATTAAATGTAGTGCATATAGAAAAATACATTTTATAAATAAGTCGAATAATAGAATTTATGTAATAATAAGGTATCGTTGAAATGACATGTTTATTATTGAATGGAACAGCTGAGGCATTGGCTGAACAAGTATCAGAAGAGAACTTTGAGAAGGGTTTGATATTCCCACCATTCACCAACATCAGAAAGATTTCAGCTCACATAGCTGCCAAAGTTGCCTCCAAGGCTTATGAGCTTGGTAAGATTTTACTTTTATTTTACCTTTCCTTTCTCAACTCCACTACATGTTTTGCATCTTTGAAGGCATTTTGGAAAAATGATGAACGCCCTGCTTGGATAAACAACTTGGTTAAGTGCTTATAGCATAGGCGCTTATCATATAAGTGTTAATGTATAAGTTATTTCAATAACAAAAGATAAAGTAAAGTCGATTGTTTCATACAAGTTATAAGTTGTTCTCATAAGCTTTTCTGTTTGCATTTTTGTCAGGCTTGGCCACTCGCCTTCCACAGCCGAAAGATTTGGTGAAGTTTGCCGAGAGCTGTATGTATACCCCAGCTTACAGAACCTACCGGTGATACGACAAGACAATAATACCCCCATTTTCTTATTTTCTTTTTCATGAAATAATTTTACTGGCAATTTTTTTATTTTTTCTTTTCTTTTTCTTTTTCATGTTATGTTTTTATAAGTCATAAATGTATTGGGTGGGTTAGTAAGGAAATTAGGAAGGTGTAGTGGTAGTTGGACTACTAAGGGTAGCTTGAAAAGTTATTATGCTAAAAGTTATTCTTTTCTATTTGTGTGACGGTATTCAAATTTAGAAATGGAAGCATTTTAAACAGTCACTTGCATATGTCATATTCCATAGTATATGGTTGAATTGAAAATGAACTGATTCAATATTTTATCCTTTTGGATTGGAGAGGAGATAAACGTGTTTGTTTCATTTTATCTCAATCTAATGGATTTGATGGATATAGTCATATTTATAATCATGTGACCTCATCTTTCTTAACCATTCTCAAAATATTAACATTTTTTTTTTGACCCAATCAATATTTAGGTTTGATAAACACTAATTAATATTTTGAAAACCGATTAAGATTTTAATAATATATCTAATGGACGGTGAACTATTTTCCTCTTAAGAGTCTTTTTAGCAAGAGCAGGTATTTGAAAATTGCTCTTCGCACAAACAAAATTGCTCATTTCCGAAGAAATTGACCAAAATACCTCAGTGTGAGTTAAGTTACGTTCGGTTAGGGATGACAATGGGTACCCTATGGGTAGGGTACTACAGTGCCATTCCTTATATCCGCGTTTGTAAAAAATACCCGAGCCCATACCCTCGTGGGCAACAACTTTATAATGCCATTTCTCATACCCTATGGGCACCTAAGTGTCCATATCCGTACTCATTACCCGCACTTTAACTATGAAAAGACAATAGAAACATCACAATTGAAATAAAACTATAGTCCACAAGTTTTTCAATCAACTCATAAAATAGCACGGATCGTAGTATTTAGCCAAATAAAAACATCCAAAATATCCCTAAAAAATTGTACACTAGTAGGAGGGAGCGGTTACTGTATTAAGTAGTTTTTAGGTTTAGGTTTAGGTTTAGGTTTAAGCTTAAATAGCTAAATAAATTAATTATCATATTATATAAATATGTATATGCGGGTTGTGGGGCTGGGTAGTAAAGTACCCTTACCCGCGCCATACCCATTTAAATTTGCGGTTAATTACCCGGACCCAAGCCCTGACACATGAAAGATGGGTTTTACCCTACCCATTGCGAGTATTTTTTGCGGGTGCCCATCGGGTCTGGGTCCAACTGACATCCCTACGCTCGGTACATACCAGCGTGACTTAAGTCATGTTGCGTTCTGTTATAGAACTGCACAGACAGAACACAAAAACCATTGTGTTTCTAAAGCAAACCATATGAAATTTCTCCCAACTTGTGCGATTTTCATCAACCTTGAGCAAATCAACGTCAACTTCTACCCCAAAATCAAGTAAGTGTTTATTATCATATTGCATTGGCTTTCTATGCTTTAAATTTTGGTTTTTCTTGGAGAAATTTAACATTTTTAGGTTTTTATAAATTTGGTTTGCATGTTAGTTTTTAGGATTGTTAACGATGAATTAAGTTAGGAATTGTAGTTTAGATGTTGTTTGGAGTAAGTTTGACTCCAATGTGGTAGTTTAGGGTTTAGAAATTGTTAGATTTTATGTTGATTGACTATTGCACTCTAGGTGTTTGATAAAATGTCTCAATGAAAATTTGTTTGATTTTTGCATTGTTAATGATGAAATTAGTTAGAAATTGGATTGTTAATGTTAATTATAGTGAGTTTGAGTGCAATGTGGAAGGTTTAGGGTTTAGGATTTAGTTAGAAATTGGATTGTTAATGTTGATTATAGTGAGATTGGATTGTTATTTTTGCATTGGTTTGTGCTTTTAAAAATGTTGTGTAGATATGTCTTAGAGACCGGGCATGCTTAGAGGAGACATGAAGAGCATGACCAGTAGTGCACGGACCGAAAAGGTCTGGTTCTTGCAGTGGATGAATGCATCCGGTCTTGCACCCCTCTTTCATACTGGGTACGAGAACATTAGCTATGCCCTCATCACCACCTTCTCATAGGGATGGCATGAGGAGACCAGCATCTTCCATCTTCCTGTTGGGGAGATGACCGTCACACTCGATGATGTGGCGTGTCTTCTACACATTCCCATCGAAGGGCGGCTCCTGGATGAGGAGAATGTAGGATACGAGAGAGGTATCTAGCTGCTGTAGGAGGGTCTGGGTTTGACGGAGGATGGGGCTGATGATGAGACAAAAAAGCAGTGGGGTGGGTATATTAGTATAACTAACCTAAGGAAATATTATGACACACTCTTGCATAGGTGCAATGAGTTGGAGCACCCTGCTGATGATGATGAGGAGGAGGAGCAGGTGACGGTTAGGAAGCAGTGCATTTGGACGTGCAATGGGTTGTCCTGATGTGTTTGGGAATCCAGTTGTTGCCGGTATTTTCCAGGGCATCTAGTCGGAGTATCTCATTTTACAGGAGCAAGGGGTTCCTCGGAGGAGGACTATGAGCCATAGTCCAGCGGAGTAGGGTCTTGTGACTGATGTAGTTTTGTATATTTGTAGTTATTTTTTGATGACATGGATGTATTATATTTACACTCGCGCCTTTGCGCATTTTTATGATATTTTGGTACATTTTTGGTTTTATTTTTCCGTATTATAACTTTGATTGAATTTGCGTATTTTAACTTTGAATGAATGAATGATTGAATGGATGAAAAATGGATTAAAATGGAATAATGAATGGATGAATGAGGAATGGATGAATGAAAACAAGGGAGAAATGGTGCATTATGCCAGTTTTGTTTGCTGACACAAACATAGCGTGACTTAAGTCACGTTGCGTTCTTTTATAACTCAGGCAGAACCTCACTTCTCCATTCCACTTATCAAATCTCTAAAAAATCTCCCAAATCATCCAACCTCAAATTTCTTCAACTTCAAATCAACCACCACTCCAATAACAAGTAAGTTTTCATAATCAAGTACCATTGTCATTTTATGTTTACATGTTACATTTTTTCTCTTAAATTAGAAAATTTTAAGTTTTAGGGTTTGTTTAAATTTTGATTTTTTTGACAAGAAACGATGGAATGTTTACATGTAAATGACTTATGTTGCTTAAATGTTTAGATGTTTGCATGTTTATGTTGTAGTTTTTAGTTTTAAGGTTTATGTATAATTTGCACTCCAAGTGTTTAATGAAATGTTTGAATGAGTTTTTCATTGATTGTTTTTAATTTCTTATGGTGTAGAATTGAAACAATGGACAATTTGTTCAACGCTCAAGTATGCTTCAACAGTGGAAACCCTAATTTTTTCAAGGTTCGGGATGATGTCACGTTAAAAGAATTAAATGATCAACTTGATGAAATCAACCAACGACTCAACCACAGAGACACAAGGAGGGTGGAATACGTTTGGTACGAACGTCAATCGTTCGACTCAGAGGGGAGATTGACGTTCAGTCGGCCGGAGATAACGAACGACGACGACATGAGGAGCATGTTCTCGAAAGAAACAATTAACCAAGCTTATTTGTTGCTTGCAGGAACATTTCAAGCTGCAGCAGTGAGTGTTCTTTGCTGTCTTTATTTGTCATTGCACTTAAACTTCTATGTATGAATCAGGTTTGAAATGATTGTCCATAGTCACACAGTTTGCAATTCGCTTCGGTACGTGGTACGGGTTCAGGTACGCGGTTCGCAACTCTGAAAGAATTCGGTACCTGAGGGGTATACATAATCGGTACGCTTGGGTTCTTGGCACTTCAAATATAATAATCAGTACACTATACTAGTTGAACATCACTAATACGGAAGCACTGACATATATTACTTGAACTAGCTAGTCCCACATCGAATACTTAACAAACATAGATGGAAAGCTCTCTTATAAATAAAGCAGCATCCTGCGTTGTTTAGCATTGAAATGAATGAATTGAATTACTAAGATGCCCGTTCAACGGAGGGAAGGGGAGCGGACGGGACGGGAGAGATTTTAATTAAAAATGTGTTTGATTCACATGGGGAGGGGAGAGATTTTAAAATTAATTTACTGTTTTACCCTTAAATTTAATTAAATATACGATGATATTTGTTTTTACATATAACAAATAAGAGTGATAGATAACATGAAAATAAAAAGTTGTTACAACGGTAATATAACCCAATAATAATAAAAGTTGTTACAAGGATAATATAACTTAATAATAAAAGTTGTACAAGATAGTATAATCTAATAATAATAAAAGTTTTTACAAGGATAATATTGAGATTTTAAATTAATCTAAGGATAATTTTGGCAATGTAATAAAATTTTAAAGAGATCCCTTCCCCTCCCTCCCATTCCCTTCTAAAAATTGAATCAAACACATCAAATTAAAAATATTCCCTCCCCTCCCCTCCCTTCCCATTCAAAACTCTCGAACCAAACTGACCCTAAAGTGCCTCTAAAATATATTTTCTTGTTTTATTTTACGGTTTACGTTACTCAAAAATTTAACTGAAACTCGTAAGGTTGGGAGTGCGATTTGATTTGTGTCGGTTTGACAAAAATGAGTGTTTTAAGGCGCGTATTTCGTTTTCTCTTGTTTGTCAAACTGACGTCTATTGTCATTGCAAAGTCAACCGATTTTTAAGTAGCGATCCATGCTGTAGAATTTGCCAATGATCCGCGCTTACTGAATTATTCTGGTGATTTACTTGATCAACTTTCGACTGTCTAATGTTTGTTTTCAGAATGTTGGTGATGATTGGACTCCTAAGCCAAATCCGACGATTCTAGATCTGGTTAGTTCTGAATCAGGAGAGAAAATTGATTTTGTTTCTAAAAAAAGTGCAGGAGGGAGGACCAGATTCTGAATTCACCACCTCCTACAAAACGCAAGGTGGTTCAATTATATTCACAACATACATAGTGATTGATGGGTTTGATTTTAAAGCCTTCGTGCATGCCTAAATTGGTTGTGAATTTGACAAAATCACGGTGACAGTTTTAGTCAATGATTTATTCCAAAATTATGCTTTTGACAAAATTACAATGATTCTGCCAAACTAACATCCAATCCAAACATACACATCCTAAACCTGAAAACTAACATCCAATCCAAAATCACAAGGATTCTGCCAAACTCGTGAAGCGAAATGAAAAGTATATTCTACAAGCTATTAGTAAATTATAGGTGCTAGAAGGGATAATAAGTAAATTAACCAATGAAATATATATTAACATGCTTTTTTTTAATAATGCAAATTTTATTAATAAGCTCTTTAGCATAAGCTGTGCTAAAGGCTAAAAGAAGAGTTATACATAAAAAGCCAGCACTATAGTCAAACAAAGAAACCGGAGACAGAACAGACCACTTCCAAAGAAAACAAAAGGCTGCAGAAGGTCACAGCAAGAGGCCAAGAGCAGCCAAAGGCTTCATAGAATTCCTTATTTCGTCCTCTTCGAATATTCGGTGACATGAGCAGGAACGGTTATAGGAGGAGGAGGAGGAGGAGGCATTATATATCTAACTGACCCATCAGTAAGAGTCGAGCCTGATATACAAAAATGTGAACCTAATTCACAATTGTCATAAAGTATAGCAACTAGTTGACCAACATGAGCCTCTTGAATTTCATATTTATTACTAGTATATAGCAAAAATTTACGATAATCCTTACCATCAGGTAAAAACAAACTACTAAACTTGCTCTTCTTACCAGTGCTATTTAAAATAATATCACCCTTCCGATCGAAGGACACCCTCGTAGATTCTTAGAAATGTAAATCCAGAATCCCAATAATCCCGGCCCACCCAATCGAAAGCCAATGTCACAAGTGGTCCATCAGGACTTCCAGACAACTCAACCTTCTCTCCATTCTTATCTTGGTCGAGAGCATACTTACTAACTTCAACTGGACACGGCAAATAACTAAGTACACCATCCAGTAGCGGTTGTGGCCCCTTTTTGAAAGCACTACCCATGAATACTGGTATAAATTTCTGTGCTATGGTGGCCAGTGGCATATCCAGAACCTGAGTCAGGGGGTGCATACTTTTTCGTCCAACAAAATTTTAAATTTTTTCACCGTAAAAACATTGCACATTTTAGTCATCCAAAAATCAAAATATTTCTATTTACACAAATAGTCATCGTTTTTCGCTTGATGTTGCTTCAAATTTTAAATTTTTTAAAATAATTGTAACTATATCTAGAATATTATATAAAAAAATATCATCAGCTTAGTTGTCCGAGGACTAACAGTTATTTAACCCATTCTAACTTCTAGCACTTAGAAATTGAAAGAGTAATTTTATCAATAATAGATATATAATTATTATGGCTATGTCTCCAAATATAAAGGAAAAAAAGAGAGAAAAATATAAAAGTAGGGGAGAGGAGAAATGAAGAATTACAAAAACATAAATGAAGAATGTGACAAAAGCAAAAAAAAAATGAAGTTATATATATCTAATTTGCATGTAAATGGCATCATTGTGAAAATAGGTAAGTGGTAGAACTTGTTATCCACAACCATGCGCCTTTTATCTAACACCAAGGCTTCTATATCTGTTGGAACTTCTTCAACAACAACATTTTCACCATGATGATCAACAAGTCCCTTAAAATCATCTTCCAAGCCTATTGGAACTTGGATTGCAGCACTATGATGCCCTAGCTTAGATCTTGCCTGATTTAAAACTTCCCACGGATTTGCTCCCTTCTCATCAAGGTTGTCAATAAATACAAGTCTTGGAATTTCATATGCTTTCATATGTTCATCAATAGTTTCGGAGTGCCTTATCAGCCAGGAACACTACAAAGAACAAGAACCGCACCATCAACGACACGCAACGTCACCAGTGAAATCATAATAGTAATAGTTGTCTGTGTCAATTATGTTAATTTGATAGTCTTTCCAAGAGCAGTAAGTGATAGCAAAATGGACAAATTGCTGCAAGACAGCTGGTGAATAAGCATTAAATCCCTATAACATGTCATCTCATCGTGCAACTCTTTGACTCGACTTGCATATAATAGGAGTCTCGCCTTGAGCGTCATCTTAGTAGCTAGGGTACATGAGCCACGATATCCAGATGTTGCGCAGCCGTTCAACTAACTTATTCGAATCATTGGCGCACACGAGGTTGTCCTTTGAGGAGTGACGGATGTGGAAAGTGGTGGGAAGGATGTAGGAGAACGGAGAAGGAACAACGGTGGAGGAGCATACCTGTATTGTAGTTGAGGAGGCGCGGCACAAAGGATCTTGAGAAACGAATCATGGCGCGCGGTGGTGGAAGATATTTGGGTTTAGGGTTTATTTTTCTTGAAAGGTTGGGATTAGGGTTTTTGATAAAAACAATTAACGTTAATTTAAGAGAACTCTTTCAAAAAAAAAGAGAACTATTTAAATTTTAGGCTTTATGTTAAATTTAAATTAATAATTGTGGATTGTTTTTTCTCACCAAAATTTACAAAATACATATTTTATGTTTCTTTTATTGTAAACGAATTGACAATAATAATACGAAATTCACGCATACAACTGCGAGACTCTAAGTATGAATCCGGATGAAAGTGTCTAATCTAACACTATCAATATTATCACATGAGTTAGATCTTATATACCTCACATTTCAATATTATAGTTAGAACTTAGACACGTTTCTTTTTCTCTTTTTCCTATATATTTTTCTCTGAGATGGAAGCCATAAACTCCTCATGTGATTAACAATTGAAATTAAATCTGTTTCATTAAATTAAGATAAAATAAAGGATGTGGAATGCTCTACCCAAATTAAAATGAAGGGTGGGAATGTGGAGTAATTTTTTAGAGAATTCGGTGCTAAGAACTTGACTTATAACTTTTAAGTTACTATTTTTTATGTATTATTCATATTCATAATTTGTAAGAACTATAAATTATTTAGTAAATGTTTTGATGATTAATTTTCATTCAATATATTTAAATGGACGGTGAACTATTTTCCTTTTTAGAGTCTTTTTAGCACAATCAAGTATTTAACTTGTGGGAAATTGGGAATGGCTTTGAGCACTATTTTGTATGTTGTTCCACGTTGGTGATGGGATGTAAACACCTATCCTTCATTGTCACATAGTAAATTGGGCATGCACCTATCAATTTAATAAAAAGGGAAAAACAATACTACATTATTTGAAACTACTACAATATTTTTATAATTGTTAGGCTAATTAGAGCTTAGTTGTATGATTAGTGATTGATTTTAGCATAGTTTACCAGATTGCTTGAAATGCAAGTAATTTGGCTCTTATGACTTGAAACTTGTAATTGGCTATAAATACGTCTTCCATGTATCATTTTATCAAATGAAACACTCTTTACATCCTACAAGTGGTAAAAGGAGCCTCTCAAGGGCCTTGATCGAAATATGTTTAAAACACCGTTTTGTGGGAAAAATTAGTACAACGAACAATTTGGTTTCACTTGTTCTTCAAAGAAGATCATTCAAGATTCCTCTTCTTCAAAGTTCACAATCATTTCATTGTTCTTTCTACAATTTCACACAACTGCACAACCAGTCTTGCATTCAAGCTTCAACCAATGGCAGAAACATCAAATTTCATGCAACCTGCTATTCCAAGATTCGACGGTTTTTACAATCATTGGGCAATGCTTATAGAAAATTTGATGCGATCAAATGAGTATTGAGCTTAGTTGAAAATGGATTCACCATTCCACCAGCAAACAAAAAGCTGACAAACAAAAGGCAGCAGATGATAGCAAAATTCGTGACCTCAAGGTGAAAAGCTATATGTTTCAATCTGTAGATAGAACAGTAATGGAAACAATCTTGGTTTGTGATACAACAAAGGGCATATGGGAATCAATGCGTAAGAAGTATCAAGGTTCCACAAAGGTAAGCGTGCATAACTACAAGCACTTCACGGGGACTCGTGTGATATCAGTGCCTTTTGACAATTAAAATTGTTTTAAGTATATAAACATGGTTGTTTGTACACGAATTGGTTTATGCAATTAAAAATAGAAACAATATTAGAGAGATAATATTGTCGAGATTTGGCTTCGTTAACTAATCATTTAATGTCATTCATTGATCGATTATATACTTTCTAAATTCCAATTATGCTTCCACATATTTCTCATCGCATGTTTACATGTCTGACAAAATGACGTGAGATACATTGTACCTATTAACTTTTGATGTCTTGCTCAGTTAAACAGTTCAATGACATTAAGATCATATAGTGCATGTGATGGTAAACCTAGCCCTATGTAGCAGCTAACATACATAATATCATTTTAGATTAAATTTGATGTCTCACACTTTCTAAATCAAAATGTCATTTTTAGATTGCACGTCAGAAAAAAATAATCTTAAAGACTGGAAATAAATCATCATCATGATGAAGTAGATATTTTATATAACCAGTCAGATCAAATATCTACATCAAAATTCTAGCAACTTGACCTAATTCCAACATTAGAGAGGACCCGTTATCCTTACAATACAAAGTTAGAAGAAAAGAGATTTGATGTTGAAGCCAATTGCTCGATCAACATCGCCTTGGGCCTCTCCCTCTATATCTCTCTCCAGAAAAGAAATGAAGACTTCTAGAAAAGAATTGTTTCTCAATCTCCTGCTCGCCTAGAAAATCTTCAAATCTTGAAAACTTGGACATTCTATTAAGATTCTCTCTCGTCTCGCGTGGACTTCCCTAACGAATATGCATTGATTCAGAAACTTAGGTCTTTTTCATCTCATTTTCAATTCCACAATAAAGACCTACAAAAAACAAAAACCAACAATAGATTCATTGAAGTGATAAGAGATTTAGACAATTTAATTAAGTGGTTAGGGGTGTGACCAATGACTCTTATGGTTAGGGGTGTGACCAATGACTCTTAATGAAGATCAGCCGTACTGGTAACATGGTAAAAAAAAAAGAAATCATATTCTCCATATTAAAATATTTTTTTATTTTATTTGAACCGCGCAACTTTAGAAACTAATCATTGAGCCGAATAACTGAAATAGTTTATATTAGTTAAATAATTAGGTTAAATATATTTTTGGTCCTTATAAATATAACGACACTTTGTTTCGGTCCCTCTAAATTTTTTATTTGACTTTTAGTCCCCAAAAGTTTTCAATCACTACTTTAGATCTCTGCTTTTAAGTCAACTCATGTGTAACTTTCATATTTTTTAATGACAATTTTCAAGAATGTTTAAAATAGGCCAAATGCATCATGAGGTCCTTTAATTTAAAGTTTCTACCGGATTAGTCCTTTTATTTTTTTTAGTTTCAAATTTGACGCAGTCGGAAGCGTAGGCTAGCAAGCGCTAAACCTAGGTTGAAAAGAAACAAGTTTGCAAGCGACAAACTTGTGAAAATAGGGTTCCGAAATCCACCAGAAATTGAGAAAAACTCTCTAAAATATTATTGATTGAATAAAAGTTGTCTCTTAGGCTACAACTGTTAAGCTTAAATAGGGAAATAACAAACCCCTAATGGGCCTAAAAGTAACAAAAATGAAATAAAACAAAAATAACAAACTAAAATAAAACAAAAATATAACAAACTAAAATATTAAAAATACGATGAAATCCTCCTGCATCAGACTCCTCCACTTCTGAAGAACTCAACCCCGAGTTCTCATTCTAATAAAGAATTTTTCATGCATGTTGACTCCTCCTATGAACAAGAGACCACCCTCCTGGATCCCATTGTGAAAGGTATTTATTAGCATAGCATAAATCACCAATGTCTATGTATTCAAGCCCAGTAAGGTTACCTATGGAATTTGGAAACCTCTTAACAGCAGTACCTACTCCTTCACGCAATCGATAGACCTTGCTCCCCTCTTCAGCAGTATGAGACAAGAAAAGTGTTCCATACTCATTGAGTTCTTCGTAAGTCTTCTGCTTCATGTGGGAAATAAACTCCTTCCAATCAATATCGCCGGCCCCAAACCTCATTAAAATCTGAAGGAAAGAAGCTCTCTGACTTTGAGTAAAACCAAGTACTTTTAGTGATCTTCCTTCGCCTTCTATTAAAGGCGGTGGATCTGTGTTATCTGCAGGGGCTTTCTTTTTGGAAGGTCTTCTAGCAGTAGTAGTTCCTGTTGATTTTGAATCACTATTAGTAAGATCCACTTCATAATCATCATCCTCGCCGTCGGAGCCTACACCTTCTAGACGAGCAAAATTTTCCCCCAGTAATGTTGTGCGGTTTCGCTTCCCTTGCCCAAGGCATTTTGCTCTTCAACTTTTTGCTCTTGATATCTGTCTTTTAGCAATTCCTCCCGGTACCCTTTTCCTTCTGAACTTCTCACAGAAAATTTACTCTCTATTTCTGTTTTTTCTTCTGCAGCCTCAACTTTATCAATGTATTCAAAATTTGCCACATCAGTCTCCTGCACTTCTGAAAAACCTGAATCCTCAATAATTTGATTGTTTGCACCATGTGGAACCCTAATTGGTACACCTCTCTTGTTCGGATTGTTTTTGTTGTTGTTGTTGACGAAGTCGTCCACTCTAGTTGTTAAAACCGCAATCTGATCTGATTAAGCCTTGACCGTCGCGGCCAAAGCGTTAAAGTCCGCCTTCGTAACAAATTGATCTCCCATGGCTGATCACGTTAGGAAAAGAACAGGAGAAACCTGCTCTGATGCCAAATGATGCAGTCGGAAGCGTAGGCTAGCAAGCGCTAAACCTAGGTTGAAAAGAAACAAGTTTGCAAGCGACAAACTTGTGAAAATAGGGTTCCGAAATCCACCAGAAATTGAGAAAAACTCTCTAAAATATTATTGATTGAATAAAAGTTGTCTCTTAGGCTACAACTGTTAAGCTTAAATAGGGAAATAACAAACCCCTAATGGGCCTAAAAGTAACAAAATGAAATAAAACAAAAATAACAAACTAAAATAAAACAAAAATATAACAAACTAAAATATTAAAAATACGATGAAATCCTCCTGCATCAGACTCCTCCACTTCTGAAGAACTCAACCCCGAGTTCTCATTCTAATAAAGAATTTTTCATGCATGTTGACTCCTCCTATGAACAAGAGACCACCCTCCTGGATCCCATTGTGAAAGGTATTTATTAGCATAGCATAAATCACCAATGTCTATGTATTCAAGCCCAGTAAGGTTACCTATGGAATTTGGAAACCTCTTAACAGCAGTACCTACTCCTTCACGCAATCGATAGACCTTGCTCCCCTCTTCAGCAGTATGAGACAAGAAAAGTGTTCCATACTCATTGAGTTCTTCGTAAGTCTTCTGCTTCATGTGGGAAATAAAGTCCTTCCAATCAAAATCGCCGACCCCAAACCTCATTAAAATCTGAAGGAAAGAAGCTCTCTGACTTTGAGTAAAACCAAGTACTTTTAGTGATCTTTCTTCGCCTTCTATTAAAGGCGGTGGATCTGTGTTATCTGCAGGGGCTTTCTTTTTGGAAGGTCTTCTAGCAGTAGTAGTTCCTGTTGATTTTGAATCACTATTAGTAAGATCCACTTCATAATCATCATCCTCGCCGTCGGAGCCTACACCTTCTAGACGAGCAAAATTTTCCCCCAGTAATGTTGTGCGGTTTCGCTTCCCATTTGCCCAAGGCATTTTGCTCTTCAACTTTTTGCTCTTGATATCTGTCTTTTAGCAATTCCTCCCGGTACCCTTTTCCTTCTGAACTTCTCACAGAAAATTTACTCTCTATTTCTGTTTTTTCTTCTGCAGCCTCAACTTTATCAATGTATTCAAAATTTGCCACATCAGTCTCCTGCACTTCTGAAAAACCTGAATCCTCAATAATTTGATTGTTTGCACCATGTGGAACCCTAATTGGTACACTTCTCCTGTTCGGATTATTTTTGTTGTTGTTGTTGACGAAGTCGTCCACTCTAGTTGTTAAAACCGCAATCTGATCTGATAACGCCTTTGAAGTGGAAATAATAGTCACAAGAAAGGGGGGGTTTGAATTGTGACCCTTTTTAAATTTAACCTGCACTTGTGGTAAATCATTCTCAAGTTGATACTTGGAAGAAATAAAAACTTGGTTAAGTTCAGAATGTTCTGAAGTGCGTTCAGAACTGTTAGCGTAATAAATGATGAACAAAGTGATAATGGTGTGTAAACTGAATTTAAACATTTATGCTGAAAATAAATAGTAAAGGGATAGAGAAGAAAGACACACAAAATTTTATAGTGGTTCACCCAATGTGGGTTAGTCCACTCCTCACAATCTTGTGAGAGTTTCCACTATGATGCTTGAGATAACCTCCCAAATCCTGCACCGTACAATCTTGTTCCCTTGGAACGGTTACAACCTGTATTCTCTAAGCCTCAGCAGGCTCTCCACTTTCTGTGCTAAGTCACACCAGACCTTGCACTATGTTACTCAACCTAGACTTTAATACCCTTAAAACTAGATGAGATTTGCTCTTTACAATTGATTGGAGTTTTGAAGAAATGTTGTCAAGATGAAGACAATCAGAAGAGAAGAAATGAGGGAGAAATTATCTTTAACAAGATAAAAGAGAATTGATTTACACTTTAAGAGACAATTTGAAATCTCAGTGATGATCAATTCAAAATGTTAAAGCTTCAAACATTTTTCAGATGTTTTCTTGTATGCTTTGCAATGGTGTATGTAATGCTGAGCCTTTCACTTCTATTTATAGAGTTATTGGTCTCTTGTAGCCGTTGGAAAGTGACCAATAGTCTTGAGCCACGTGTCCTGGGCCCCACTGATTTCTACTTGAAAATCTGGGTGAACATTCTGAATTTCAGAATGTTGTTGTGTTCTTGAGAATACTTCAGAATGTTGTTGCATTCTTGATGATCTTCATCTGAGTTCATCACGTATGAATGAAGATATGAATTTCTGGATTGCTGATGGACTTTTGTTATGCGTACAATACCTCAGAATGTTTCTGTGCCAAGAGCTTTGCAGATATGTCTTGGATTGTGTGCAGGAGAGAGAAAAGTGGAACTATCACTTCATGCCCATGCTTTAGGGGATTTTGCTGGTCTGTAACAGTACCAAATCCCTTAGGTGTCGAAATCTCATGGATTCTGACTTTGAGATTGCTATCTTGCTTTTGCTTTACTTTACCAACCACTTTGCAGTTCTGTCAGAATTAAAGCATGTGCTGTTTTGAACATTCTGAACTTCAGAATATTCTTTTTGTTTCACTTAGGATGATTTGTAAGACTTCCATTTGATGTAATCAAATCCCAATAGTGAAACATCAATGAAGTGCAGTAATTTGAACATCTAGGATGATATTCCCTTTTGGAATATTCCTATTAATTCAATGTTCAAAGTCTTAAATGAACATTGAATATCCTTTTTGACATTTATCTTGTAAATGCCTTTATTGCTTGATTGATCCATGCAAGTATGCTTTCCTGGACATTTATTCATGCCACGTGCGACTTGCATGTTCTTGATAGTGTTCTTGAATTTCTGGGCTTGTGTAAAAGTAGCCTTATGACAAACTTTCTGAACTGTGAACAAGCTTCTGAACAATGTTCAGCTTCTGAACTGTGTACAAGCTTCTGAACTATGTTTCAGCTTCTGAACAATGTCCCAGCTTCTGAACTATGATTCAACTTCTGAACAATGTTACAGCTTCTGAACTATGTTCCAGCTTCTGAACTGTGTCCAACCTTCTGAACTCTTGTTTAACATTCTGAACTCTGACTGAGTTCTTTATTCTTAATGATCTTTGATTCCTTTTATCTTGGTATGGTTCATACTTTGTTCCTGTCTTAGTTAATCACTCAAGAACACATTAAATACCAAGAACTATCAAAGTCCATTAATCCTTTAATCACCATAGATGTCTTTAATGATTTCTTGATCCAACGTCGAAATCTTTTTCTGCATATGATATGTTCATATCACATATGTTCTTGTATGTTCTTGGTGTGGACATTGAATTTTGGGTTTGCTCTAACGAACCTTCTGAGCAACCTTCTGAACAACCTTCTGAACTCCTTCTGGGTTCATACATATGAACTTCAGAATGTTTCTTCTGGGTTCCTTCTTTTTTGATGGTTGTACTTTATGTTGAACATTCTGATGTTCTTAAACATTCTAATGTTCTTCAATACTTTGAACCTTATGAAGGTTGTTTATTTATTCCCTTCAAAAACTACTTGAAGCATATAAATGAGAGATCATTTGTTTTGACAAACAAGATGATTCTTTCTTTGAAGTCCAAAAGAATATTTCTTTGCATCATTGCTTGTAACCGATGACTTTAAATATTCTTGTTTATCCATGAAGTAATCCTTTAATATTTCTGGAAATATTCTGGGTTAATTGTTCATGATCATTATGAACTACATTCATATGAACATTCTGAACTCTGAACTTCTTATCCTTAGAAGCTTTAGAAGTGTGATACTTTGAGGAGGTTCTGAGACTCTTCCTAACTTGTATGCATATTTCCTTTTATCTTGTTTACCCATGGAGGATCTTCACATCATATAACATAAAACTCAATGTGAGTTTTGTCACATAACTTCAAGCACCTTCTTGTGTAGCTTGTGATGTAAGTTCTTCCATCATGATTCTTGAGCTATGAATCTTCATGGAGATATGATACTGCTGTTTCAACTGATGATATACTCATTCTTTCATTGCGAAGTAGATATAATGCACTTATTGATGTGGGTGGCTTCTAGCTTATCCACTTATGTGATTCCTGTTCTTATAACAAAAACTCAAGTGCAAACATCAGTAGATCACCATTCATAAAACTTATCATTTATTCCACGAGGTTTGTTATCATTAAAACATTCATCAAAAAGATTTTTGCTTCAACAGCCTTGACCGTCGCGGCCAAAGCGTTAAAGTCCGCCTTCGTAACAAATTGATCTCCCATGGCTGATCACGTTAGGAAAAGAACAGGAGAAACCTGCTCTGATGCCAAATGATGCAGTCGGAAGCGTAGGCTAGCAAGCGCTAAACCTAGGTTGAAAAGAAACAAGTTTGCAAGTGACAAACTTGTGAAAATAGGGTTCCGGAATCCACCAGAAATTGAGAAAAACTCTCTAAAATATTATTGATTGAATAAAAGTTGCCTCTTAGGCTACAATTGTTAAGCTTAAATAGGGAAATAACAAACCCCTAAAGGGCCTAAAAGTAACAAATTGAAATAAAACAAAAATAACAAACTAAAATAAAACAAAAATATAACAAACTGAAATATTAAAAATACTATGAAAATCCTCCTACATCAAAATTGATCATTAATGTCAATAAAAGTGTACTAGTTAGTTCTTTAATTATTATTATTTTGTAACAAATTGCCCCCTTTTTTCATCCAATTTGTTAAAAGGGGCTTACATGATCATTTAACATTGAGATAGAAAGTCCAAAAAATGTGTATGACACCAAACAAGATTTAATGCCTAAATTAGTGGATGAAGCGATGATTCCACCTGACAAGAGAGCAAGGCGTGATAATATTTTAGAGAATCAAGACAGGCTGAGTGACTTACCCAATTGTCTTCTACTTCACATTTTATCATTTTTAAATTCCAAATACGCCGTTCAAACTTGCGTTTTGTCCACGAGATGGAAGTATCTTTGGAATCATATTCCCACCCTTATATTGCATTCTTCGCGATTTTCCATGGCGAAGCATTTTACTAAATTCGTGTCTAAGATTTTGACCCTTCGTGATAGCTCAACTCCAATATACGCGCTGGATATTGAGTGCAAGGGCGTTATTGGGATTAAACTTCTTGAAATGATTTTAGATTATATTCGTTCCCATAATACCCACATCCAGCAATTAGGAATCAATGTAGTTGCTGATAGTTGTCCCATCCTAAGCTGCATTTCAAAATGTCGGGCTCTTACATCTCTTAAGCTTTCAGTTTACCATAGACCTATAGGTAATAGTTATATTTATACAATATTGTTATTTCCAAAATCTTTGAATTTGCCTTTATTGACGAACTTAGAGCTAACCAATTTCACCTTTTGCGGTGGTGAAAACGCTTGTGCTGAGCCATTTTCTACCTTTACCAAGTTGAATAGTTTAGTCATTTATGGTTGTAAGGTAAAGGATGCTCAAATCCTCACCATATCTAGTGAGACACTTGTCAATTTAGCTATGCATGATAATTCACCTAACTTTGCCAAAATTGAGCTATCCGCTCCATGTCTTTATACCATTACTTTTACCGGTGAGTCTGTTCAGAGATTATGTGGGAGTAGTCTTTCTTCTATTAAACAAGTAAATATCAAAGCACCAGAATATTCAGCTTGAACGACAATTGCTTTGGTTCAATTGAGCTGGCTGCAAGACCTTTCAATGTAGAATCATTGACAGTCACTTCAACTACTCTTCAGGTACCTTGTCATGTTTTCAAGCTTTATTTTTATTTTTATTTTATTTTTATGTTTTTGTTAAAATTCAATTGACTTCCACAAATCTGATCCTAATTCATCCTCATTCCTCGTTACTTAGGTTCTCTCCTTAGTTCCTGATTCATCGGAAGTTAAGTTCTCTTCTTTGTGTAACTTGAAGTTATTGGAAATACAACTTCAGTATTAATCGACATTCCTTACAATGAAATATATCATGTTAAAGAAAGCGGCTGCCAAGTCACACAAAGTAGCTGATGTGTTACAAAAAGCATTTAAAGCAGGTTGGAAACCACCTCCCATACCTGATGGAATAGTTGACTTCTTGTGACAAAACTCGCCGACGGCAGAAGTTAACATCACAACAAAGGACACGAGTTATTTTAATACGAAACATGTAGTTATTTAAAGACCATATGGGAGCTGAGTGTGGTAATTATTTTTTTGAAAATATGAGCTTAGATAATTCAAATGAAACAACCATAAGAAGAGTTTGTGATTCTTGTTACTAACCAGGTTGTAGAATCCATAAAAGGCACGAACAAAACCAGCCATCATTCGACATTTGCCACGCCTGCCTCCACCTCTGCCTCACCTGCTTCTGCCGCTGCTCCTGCTCCTGCTTCTGTTGCTGCGCCTGCCTCCACCTCTGCAGCACCTGCTTCTGCCGCTGCTCCTGCTTCTGTCGCCGCGCCTGCCTTTGCTGCTCCTCCCAATCTTCATCTTTGTTGCGCTGAAAAGGTAACATTCATTCCTCACATGCATTTTGATGGATCCTCTGAGTTTCTGTTTGAGGTCCATGAGATTCATCTAGCTGGTACGTAGTCTCCAATTTTAAATGTAGATTGCAATATACTATACTTATTTAGGGACAATTTCAGAGTATGTCTCAGATGCTAATTTGCATTGTAGAAAACTTATACACTGCATATTGTATGTGTAATGTGTGCTTGCTTGTCTTTTGTTTTTGGGAACCTTCACGCTTCAGTGGCTTTATCATGTATTACGATTCAATGGCTTCATAATTTAAAAATAAATTTTTCAATTCAATATTATAGTGAATGTGTGTGTGTTTAAAAAAATAAATGAAATTTACATTTTTGTCCAAATGAAAAAGGTGCGTACACCAAAAAAAATTATTTTTTTTTAATATTAAAATATTGTTTATTTAATATATTATTAATATTTAATATTATTTTAACATTGACGGTGGTGAACGCCGGAGAACCACCGGTCAACGCCGAAGGTCCGTCGTGAACCATCGCCCGCCTCAATCTTGTCGGAGCTCCGGTTAACCGCCGGGGTTCGCCGGAGCACCACCGTGGCCAACGCCGGTCAACCGTGGTCAACGCCGGCCAACCACCACCTATTATTATATATTTAATTTTGTTTGGGCTGAGACAAAAATCAAGTTTGGGCTTGATAATAAATATATTTTGGGCTTAGACATGAATAAATAGGTTGGATATTTTTACTTTTGGCACCAATTAATTAACTAAATATTTATGAAATACAAATTAAATAAATAACATATTTTATTTGATGGATCGGATGGACAATCCATCCGTTAAAATCTAGTAATGGATGGATTGGATGGTAAATATACTTAATGGATGGATCAGATGGTTTTTTTTCAACATAGTGGATTGTAACGATTAATGATTCTTTGACTCCATCCATTAATCCATCTTATCATTTGCCACCCCTAAGTACACCTTCATAATTTTAGATGGGGTTGTGGTTTTAGTTGGGGGCTTGGGTATCTAGGTATTGGAACACACACACACTGGCTATTTGATAGATAGATGGATTTCTATTGTCGGAGTTGTTTCAAAAGACAGTTAAAAATGACACATCAAATGGTTGCGATAAGTTACAACTTCATGAGATTAGTATTTCTAGACTTTTGTGAAATAAACAAAAAATGATGGGAAATACTCTACAGTTAGCTATATGAATGATTTGCTGCCATATTGATTTATTGGCGTGCCCTGATTTTGAATCATAGATATTTTGATAAATGTAAGGCAAAGATCATGTTACACATCTTGAAATGCTGTTTTGATTTTTCTAAACTTTCCTTTATTGACATTGCTTTTTTTTTTCTTTCTTTCTTGTACTTGTTCCTTTGTTCTTCATGTGCATGCTTCTTTGTTCTTCATGATTCCTTGTTCTTCATGATTCCTTATTGATATAGATGATTTGATTGAAATTGTAGTTTTCTGGTGTGTGTAAGTTCTGTGTTGGGGGGTAGCTTTCGGTCTGCTGTGCTTTTCTGCCTTCGATACTGTTTTCTTTTTGGCAACTGAACTGCAGATTTCAGGTTGAAGGGAGTTTCTGTGAGGCCTTGGTTTTGGGTGTATTAGCATGGAATTGGTCTGCTGTCTGCTTGCTATGCAATTAGGGTGTTAAAAGGCATTTTAGGGTCGGTGATGGTGGTTTACGTGCTGCTTTGTGTCTTTTGATAGCAACGTTTATTACGTTTTGTATTAAGCCTTCTCACTTAGGCTTTGTTTGGGAGTTTAAGCGAGGAGGGCTTCAGAAAAAGGAAGGAGCAAGTAGAATGAATATAAGACTTCGGGAGGGGTTTTCTTTTAGGTCTGATATTAAGGGTTTCACGTGCCTCCAGTTAGTGTTGTCATGAATTTAGTGCCCCAAGGGATTGGTGAATTCTATTTAGGTGATTCTCGACTTAAATGGCGGAATTTTATTTGTTCATAAACAATTTCAAATGAGAAATTGTAGGTGTCTAGTTATCTAGTTTTGCTTTGTTGATAGCACCCAACTTTAAAGTTATTGTGATATTGTTTGTCTTCACTGCACATCTTGAATCTGGTAATTGTCACCTGTAATTTGTCCATGTCGTCACATAAATGATTATCTTTTATTTGTCATTGACCAACATAAATCAAGCAACATTATATTAGATTTACCTTTTATTCTGAATGTAGATAAGGTAATATTAGTGATTAATTTCATTTCGTTTCATGGTAATTTTTCAGAATGAGTATGAAAGACACTCACAGGAAACACCAGGGGATGATTTGTCGGGTCATGAGTCACACAACATCATTTCAGATGTAGTTGAAGGAGTGGTCAAGAAGGGACACATATATGGTTTGGGTCTGGAGGCAGGAAAACACAAGCCTTTTGTATCTTCCACATCATTTGATGGCATCTCACCATCTGAATATGAACATTTGAGGGCTGCAATTTCTAAGCTGTCAGCTGAAAACATGACGCTCAGAGAGCAGTTGAAGACTCATGAGGAGTTGATTCGTGCATCGCAAGAGGAGTCACGTTTGCTTAGAGAGCAATTCAAGCAATTTTTAGAGAGATTTTCTCTAGGTCATCCACCTGCACCTCCACCTCCGCCTTCACCTACTTGATATATACGTTGTTTTGAGAACTTGATTGTAAACTTTAAGTTTGATTTTTGTCAATGTTTAGTGACGGAATTAAAAGTCTTGTGACGGAACTAAAATTCCCTTGCCATTTTATTGCGTGGCCCATCTTAACATTGAGCTAGCACCTCAAGTTTACTAATTGCACCAGTTAGAAAGCAGAATTAGGAAAAATATTAAACAAAAAAAAGAAGTACATAGTCAGTTGTGGACAAATATGAATTTTAGACATTTATTAAGATGTTTTACTGATGAAAATTTACAGAGAGAACATAAGGTTTCACATGAGCAGAGATGCGTAAACTAATCGATGTACTCTTCTTGATTTTTTAAGGAATACGATATAAATTTTCATCTATATTCTCTTACTCTTATTCTTGGAACCTCAAGATTTTTTGAGAATCTATGAAGTCATTGACCAAAGATTATACAGAGACATTTGTTGCTATACAATTTAAACTTACTTTAATTGAATGTGGTCTTAAAATTAACTCACTCCCTGACATCTGCATCCTCATTCACTTCCATTTTTTTTTTTTTTACAATGTATCGAAGGCTAGATATGATTTAACAAGCAAGGAGGAATGGGAAACAAAGGGTAACTCGATTATAATAATGACAACATATAAACTATGAGCCACAAGTGCTCTTAAAAACTAGTATGACGAGGGATATGAATTACAAGTGCTCTTAAAAACTGGTACGATGAGGGGTTTGACACGGTTCTGATTATATAATTTGAACTATTAATATAGTTTTCAAATTATGTTTTCCGAATTGTTTTGAAAGTTGAAACAACAATTGGAGGAACTAAGGTAATTTGAAGGTGTTTTCTAAGTTTTTTAAGGTTTCAAATCATATAATTTGAAATATTGTTGAAATGTTTCGGATTATATAATTTGAATTGGGTAAATTGAGGATTTTAGAGGAGGCGTCAGGGATAATAGAATGAGAAAAGAAATTATTCAATTCTTTTGTCAATATTTTTTTTTTTTCTATAAAACACTGGGAAATCTATTCCTCAAATTCAACCTCACTTTCAAGTTTCATCTCACATCATCCAAAACCAAATTCGCTTTGGATCGAATATCAACGTACTGTGTAGAAGTTTTTTTTTATCCTGCCCATTTTTATTTTTTCATACACATAATCTTTTGCGCGTAACAATATTTTTCTTTTTTCCCCTCAATTTTTTTATTTTCTTTCATACACACACATTCCTTTGTTACAATTTTGATATAATAATATTTTAATCAACATAAAACATTTTCTTTTTCTATTTTCTTAATTTCTGTAAATTTTTTGAATGGAACAAACAATTATGAGTTTTATTTTTTTAAGGAATCAATATAAGAAAGTTGTGTGCGTGTATTTACATCTAATTATATCTCACTAAGCAAAGTCAATCCAATGATAAAGCCACCAAGACAATCATCTTAGGGTTTAAAAAATATAAATTTTTATATAAAAATGTTTCACATTCTTATGTTTTCAAAACACAAAATACTGTAATCTTATCTAAAATTAATATTCTCCCAACAAAATATCCAACGAAAACACTGCATGGTAGTCCAAAATATCAAAGCTATATCATCAACACAAAAATTAGCTTTGAGGTGTATATGGTTCACATGAGTAGTCCAATTGGGATGTCGATGACACCATTATTTCCCTTTTCTCCCTGGGAACTGGTTTAAAAAGACAACATTATTTATTTTATTAATTTGTAGAAAATAATGTGTATGTTAATTTACAATTTTTTTTTTGACAAGAGTTAATTTACAATTATTGAGTCAAAAAATGTTAATTTACAATTACCTGCTTGGGGGCACGTGAGAATGACACTAAATCCAAGCATCACGAAGACAATGATATCTCTGAACTTTAATCAAATTAGTTATTCTTCAATTTGCTAATTACTTTATTATACCTTTAAATTTTTTAATTCCTGGGATAAAGCTAGTTTCTTGGAAGTTAGATATATGTTATTTACTAAGATAACATATTTTATTTTGTTGGTATTAACCATCAAATTCTTAAGGGAAAAAACCTCTCATAATTCAAAATTCGACCTGAAAGTAAGTAAAACTTAATAAAAAACTATTCTATCAAAAAATTGAATTAAAGTTTTCAAGAACAATTCGTCTTGATGGAACTTATTAACCATTTAAATCAAATTGCTTGGTCAGAATAACATACTTTATTACGGAGACTTAAAAATGATACAAGATATATATGTTACTATAACATATCTTGAATTATAGTCTACATATTAGAATAAGTCTCCACATCTAAAGTATGCAAAAGCTTGACTTTGCTTCATTCACCCTATCTTGATCCCTATGGTCTAAGGCGTTTGGAAAAAGTATAATTTGCCGTAATCCATGCTGCAACGTGTCCGTACAAATCATATTTCTAGATCTTTATCATCTGAGATAATTTTGTTTACTTAAGACTGAAAATTTTATTATTTAGGAAGGCCAATGAAATGGCCAGTAGCCCCAGATTTTGTCGAGTCAATGAATCTGACCTGTACTATGCTGAACCAGCTTGAGGATATCTACACTAGCTGTTTTTTTATTCTCTTCTAAAATTTATAAAGTAATAAAGCATGTTATAGGACGAGATAATAGAATTAGAAAGGATGGGACCAAAAGGAAAAAGAATTAGCTAAGGATAGGTTTTACATTTAAAAAAGAAGAGCCAAGAATAAGATATTAATATGTACTACATAACAAGTTGCAAAGGGAAGGAAATGTTTGGCAGACTATTTTTTGGGATGTAAATCGAGTATTATATGCGTGCAAATACAAATACTAGTTCTTCGAGCTAGGTTATACTATAAGACTACAATGAGTTTAGTTTGCTTGAACTTTTTTTTGTCAAGTAACCTATTGACTAGAATTCACTTTATAAAGTGAATAAGTGAGTGTCCGGAGTTCGAACCTGGGCCTCTGCATATAACAATGCATTGTCCCTATCAACTATGCTATGCTCACGGGGACGAACTTTATTAATGTTTGAAACTAAACTTTTTTATGATAGAAGTACTTATCTATATAGGCTAAATAATACTTTTAGTCTATTAAATTAATTTTAGGTTTCACTCTATGCCTTGATTTTTTTTTCATTTTACATTGGTTCCTTAATTTACAAACGTTAGACAATTTTGGTCTCATAGGTTTTTTTCATTTCATTTTTTCACTTAACTTATAAATATTGAAAAAAAACTATCATTTAAGTTGTAAACTTTAGACACTTTCGTCCGTCTTATCATGGATCAAAATGTCTTAATATTTTTAACTAAAAAGACCAAAGTGTCTAACGTTCATAACTTAAGGGACTAAAATAAAATAATAATAATTTAAGGGACCAAATTGTATAACATTTATAACTTAAAGGAGCAAAATGAAACAAATCAAATTTAAGGACCAAAGCGAAACTTAAAAATAACTTAAGAGATAAAGGTGAATTTAACATATTGAAGTATCTTATAAAGCTTTGACAAGTTTGAATTTTAATTAACTGTATATATGATTATTTATTTTGAGCGGTCATCTGTTGTTTGTAAAATTAGTAAACGTTAACAAAAAAACACAACTATACAATTAATTAATAAAATATTTGATAAGTATTATAAAAATATAGAGAATATTAATTTGCAAATACTAGTTGAAATAATTGCAATGAAATGTAAGCTTTTTTTGAACAATCAATGAAATGTAAGCTTATAAGCACTTTTGCTTTGATTTGCATGAAAAATGTTTTTTTAAATAAATTTGAATATAATTGATTATTATCAATTTTACAGCTAAACACGACAGGATATATAGAATATATTCAAATTATTAATAACATAACTATTTTAAATCTAAATAAAATGCTTAAAACCCCATTCACTACTCCGTGTGTGGTAATTAATAGTCATATAATCGAAGAACATTCTTAGAACAAGTAAAGATTATTCTTTTATCACAATATTGTTGATGTTAGTGGAGAGTGATATATATTTGAACTTTTTTCTTAACTTTCAAATTTGTTATCGTACACTCTCAATCACAAAGCAACCTATATGAAAAGTTAAGAGCAAAGATTAATTAGTTGTATATATATTAGCTTGGTAAAACCTCTTAAAGAAAATAGCTTGGTAAAAGAAAAAGTAGTATATTATTAGCAAGAAAAAAAGAAAGACTGTAACTAGTAAAAAAAAATATTCCATTTGGATTAGGTAAATAAATAAAGGACCGCGTTTGGTTTGAGTTTATGAAAAACAGCTTATGTAAATAAATTAACTTTTATTTTAATTTTTAAGTTCTCACTAACGAAAATTGTATCTTCATAATCTGTTTTTTCATAAACTACCTTAAAAACTTATAAATAATACAAAAAAACTTAATTATTTACATAAGCTGTTTTATGCTTTAAAATAAACTAATTCAAACTAGCATAAGCAGTGTGCATGTAATAGCTTCATCTCCACGTAAAGCAGGTGGAGCCACTAGTCACTCCACGTGACCTATTATTACTGTTCCGTAACTACATTCATTGGCCATTTTTAGATTTTTCCAATTTAATCGTAACGCATCCAAATCACTTCATCAAAGTAGTAGTACAATACAAACACACCATCATCTATCCCCAATAATTGCGCAAACGAATATTATATTATTGAACGATAAAAATTCAAATAATTGGTCAACAAAAACTAAACAAAAACAAAAAAAGAATCCAATATAGATTTGGAAAGTAGATATAGCACGAGAGAAGAAAACCAAAAGCTCTTTTGCCATATATATGTTTGTTGAAAGGATAAACAGATAAAAAGTTTGCGTCCGTGTTTTCTCTCCAACCATTCTTTTCCTTAAATAATCAAAGTACTCACCACGCTATCCATTTTGAGTTTTGACCAACTCTAATTTCTCAATAACCAAATCATCACCATAATTAGTCTTTCTTTTTCTAAAATTATAATGCAATTGCTAAATTAAACTAAAAAATATACTAGCTGTAGTCAAATATTAATAAAACTGAAAATTAGTTTTACAAAAAATTAAATAAAGGACACGACTTTCCCATTATAAATGTGCTATTTAAAGTTAGTTCCACAATACAAGATAATATAGCGAAACAAAAAAATAAGATGAAAAAGCAAAACTAGCTAGATACTCCCTCCGTTCCTTTTTAAGTGTCTCTTTTGAAGAAAATTTTTGTTTCTAATTAACTGTCACTTTCAAAGTTCAATGCAAAATTAAATGTTGTTTTACCAATATTACCCTTAGTTATTTATTGCGGAGAGAGAAATATATGAAATGAGATATTAAATGAATAAGGTCATTATAGTAAAAGTATAACTTATTGCATTAAAAATAGTAACATTTATTGATTGTCTTGGTTTGTGTAAAATATCAAAAAGTGACAATTAAAAAGGAACGGAGGTAGTAAGAAAGAAGCATGCACTTATGTTTTGTTTGGCTTGACAAATTTTTTAGATTAAAACAGATAGTATAAGTTCACATGACTAAATTAGAATTGTTTAATACTCATCAGTTTTTAAATACATCTCGTAATTGATTACTTCACACATGTTAATATACAAATCTAACCATTAATATATTTAATTATCTAAAATAAAATATTCACTGAGACATCAAACATCTTATATATCAACATTTATATTAGTAAATAAATATGATCAAAATATTTGTCTTAGTATTTAACAACATGGAAAGTAATAATTTTTTCTCGCAAACTTATAGTTTTGTTTACTCGTTTATAGCATATTTTTAATATCTACTCAAAATAACTTTCAAGTTTACAAGTTATAATTTTTTCTCAATTATATGTTTAACCATATTTAACATTTAGTTTAACCATTCCCCGAAAAATATCATCAAAAAAATTAATTTAACCATTAATTTTATCAAACATTACATATTATATTTGCTATCAACTAACTTATACACTACAAATTTATTCATTAGAAATCTCAAGATCTTGAGACAAAGCCTAACATAAGAAGGGTAAAATAGTGATTGCAATGTGAAAAGAAACGAACGATGCACCGCGTTCTACTATGACACCATTTAACACGTTAAATCATAATTCCACATTTAACCCCAGGTTTAACAACAACAAAAAAAATCAGTATTATCCAAACAAACTCATTTTCAGTTTCCTTAATTAACCAAAACCCATGCATCATTTTTATCTCTAATCTCTAATTAATCCATTTTCTCTGTCTCAAAATCAAAACATAGCACACGTTGCTATCCTCATTCATCCTTTCTCCTACGTCGTCATTGCAACCGAGTCATCCGCGGCGGCGAATCGTGATGACTCGGCGTTGCTCTCACTGCAGCAACAACGGCCATAACTCACGGACATGTCCGTCGAGAAGCGGCGCCGCCGCCGGCGGGGTGAAGCTTTTTGGTGTTAGATTAACTGATGGATCAATCATCAAGAAAAGCGCGAGTATGGGGAACCTAAACCTCGCTGCTCTTCATCATTGTTCATCTTCTTCTTCACCGCTGAACCCCGGTTCATCGTTGAATCCCGGTTCACCTTGTTTTGAACCGCCACATGACCCGGACGGTTATTTGTCTGATGACCCGGTTCATGCTTCTTCTGCTTTCGCTACTCGCCGCAGCGAAAGAAAAAAAGGTAGTATTTGTTTTTTCATTTTCTTTTTTATTGTTTTTTTTAGCATAATCATGATTATTTGCATTTAATCTTGTTTTTAATTTAAAAATGTTGATAATAACTTGGATTAATTAATTTTTTAATTGCACGAAACGAGAAATGAAGTTGGTGGAAAACCACACATGTTAGATTTGCTTTTTAATTTCTTTGATTGTGAAATCTTAATTGTTTTTATTTTTTGCACGCAAAACACTTCATAAATGTATATAATTAAATATGATGATTTTTTTTTTATTTTGGAAAAAATGAGCTGTTCCTGGTATCTGGTGAAAGTTTATTTCGTTATGTTTTTTTTGGTATTCACGTTTTATTTTATGGAACACATTTCGTTTGATTGGTCACGCAATGACGGCATTTAATGTTATTAATGTTTATGAGCAATTCGGATAGATACGAAACATTTAATGTCATTATTGTTTGATTGGTTTTGGTTCCGTATAGTACAATCCATGCTAGTATTTTGAGAGTTGAGACCATTGGAGCAAGTAGGGGTTGAATTTATAGTAGGACACAAAGGAATGTTTACGTTCGTATGGTACGAATTAGGCTCAGTTTGGATAACTTAATTTGCAGCTTCATAAACAATTTTCATAAGCTATAAACTGTTTTCATAAGCTCTCCTGGAGAGCTTATGAAAGTAAGTTGAAAACAATTTTTT
This sequence comes from Medicago ruthenica, assembly GCA_018208015.1. Taxonomy (NCBI): domain Eukaryota; kingdom Viridiplantae; phylum Streptophyta; class Magnoliopsida; order Fabales; family Fabaceae; genus Medicago; species Medicago ruthenica. The sequence goes on along the minus strand of CM031372.1, from coordinate 101,471,281 downwards.
TTCTTCCGTCAACCCCCCCGGTTCCTAGGGGAAGGACCCTGATATTTCGGAGTTTGGCCATGAGGTAAATATAGCTTGGCCAAGAATTGTTTTAACCAGGAATCAAACTTGGGTTCTCCTGAACAATTCGTCCTTTGATGAAGTTTATCAACCACTTGAGCCTAATTGCTTGGTTTGTTGAACACAATTTATGTCATAAGCGGTTTTAATATGTTCTCTCAAACAGTGTCACAAGTACTTATGTCAGTAAATTAACTCAAATAAGTCTATTCGAACAAACTCTAACTACTCTCCAATTCTTTTTAGTTGTCATATTAAAGTTATTTACATATATACGAAAACAACCCATAAATTTTGTTATTCTTTATGTAATTATATGTCTTTTTCCAATACTTAACTGTTTATTATCTTATTCCACTTATTTCTCTGTGCAATAAATAGTGAAGAGTATTATTGAAAAAATAATGTTGTATTGAACTTTGAAAACGACAAATAGGTAAAAATAAAAATTCTTCTACAAAAGTGACAGTTAAAAAAGAATAGAACAGAAGGAGTATATACACCTAGATGTATGATTTTTATGCTTTCTTCCACAAACAACAAGGGGGTGTCGGTGGTAAACGGTTTAATATCTGAAATTTATATTGAGGTTTAAGCAATTCACTATAAAAAGCAAATCTGCTATTTGAAAGTTACTGGTCTCCAGACAAGAGTTTGTTGCTGGATTAACTTGCCTTTCTATTTTCAAATGTACTCGAGTTTTGAGAAATAGTATATGTTAAGTACATAAATTATTAAATAGAGTAGTAAACATATTTAATATCTCGCCGATAAAAAAATGTTGAACATCTTCATTATTCTGTTAGAAGAATTACGTGCATTGTTAAGTTTTTATAAAATGTGGCAAATTAACTGCTGTACATATCAGTACTATTATGATCAGTTTGGCAGCTAAATACTATGCGTAACAGTGGTCTTTTAAAAAACACTTGGTGTAACAGAGGTAATTGTTGTGTCTGGCTTTAATACAGGTTGCCGAATCACGTTCCTAGGTTTTTTATCCCCTTGTTAAAGCAGTCATACTCATTTGTTTTGTTAGTTTACTAGAAAAATTAAGGGCCAAATACCACAAATATTTGTAATTTTTAATTGTAAAATCATTTTGTTACTATTTATATATTTTTTTATATTCTGCAAGCCATAGTTTAATTTGGTGCCATTTTTTGGGGATTTGTCGATTGCTTGAAAGCTGTGACTTTTGTAACAAGGATATAAGGTTCTAATCCCTTTAATTCATAATCCAGAATGCTGCTACTTTGCTACTTACCTGTTTTATTTTAAAGCCTCTCAACTTTGTTTTTCCTTTACCATGTCTTTGAGGAGATTAGTTGCTGCATCAGATTGTTGTATTTTAACAAAGACTGTTGATTCATTAAGCAGGCCGAACATCCGTTTGTCTTGTTGAATGGATTACTTTATTTAATTTGTCCTTTTGTATGTTTTAGGTGTTCCATGGACTGAGGAAGAACATAGATTGTTCTTGGTTGGTCTCCAAAAGCTAGGCAAAGGAGACTGGCGAGGGATAGCACGTAATTTTGTTGTGTCAAGGACCCCTACTCAAGTAGCAAGTCATGCACAAAAGTACTTTATCCGACAGAGTAATGCTACCAGGAGGAAGAGACGTTCCAGTCTTTTCGACATGGCTCCTGATGTGGTCAGTATTCATTCATCATTTCTAATTGAGCAATCTTCATGAAGACACATACGTATGTTTGCTACATATATATTGTCTGATAGAGAGTGAAACTAGTGTCCTCCTATCCTTATCAACACCACTTCACTAGCCTATAAGCAATATATATGTTATCATCACTACCATAACATATTTTTTATCTATGTTTTGAGAAAATACCTTGGTGTGTTTGGCTTGAATCCATTTAAACAGAGTGCAGTTACAAACTAGACTACTAGAGAAATCTGTTGAGATAGTCTTTCATACTTATCATGGCATGATGATGCCTTGACTCTGTTGAGTTTCTCAACAATAGTTCTTGCTTCGTAAGACAAAAGATTTTTTTTCATTACAGTGACACATTTACTGAAGCCTTTATTTGCTAATTACCATAAACGGGTTCATCCTCGTTGTAACTGGATATTGAATTGTTTATTATGAGTTATGTTTGATGAGTATTATGTAGTCATTTTCCTATCTAGCTAACTTTTTTATTTTTTGAAATCATATGTCAGTGTCCAGATTCAACTTTGATGCCAGAAGAGCAAGTACTACTTCCACCTTCTGAGAACTCACAACCTTGTAATGGGAAATCACAACCATCACTAAATCTGTCTCTCAAGTCAGAGTATGAACCAATGGAAACTACATCTGAAGAAAATGTAGAAGAGGCCAATGAGACTACAATGGGATCGAATGGATTCACACCAATGACTCAAGGATTCTTCCCACCTTATTTGCCTGCCTCATTTTCCTTATGGCCATCAATTGGAGCTCCCTTTGAAGAAGTCAACAGAGGAGAGACATCGCATCATCAGGTCCTCAAGCCAATACCAGTCATTCCAAAGGAACCTGTCAATGTTGATGAACTTGTGGGAATGTCTCATCTGAGCATTGGGGAAACACAGGTTCTTGATAGAGAGCCTTCCCCCTTTCCTTGAAGTTGTTAGGAGAGCCCTCGAGGCAATCAGCATTCCATGCAAATGCCCCAGTTGGTGGTTCTGATCTAAACAGTGGCAAGAACAACGCCATTCAAGCGGTTTGAGGCTTTCAAAGTCTGGTGAAGACAGTAGTAACTAAGCCTTCTTTTGGTCATCTTTCATTTGTGCTATTATATATAACTTTTTTTTTTTGTTTTCTCTAAGCCATAGTGTTTAACTTCTAAGTAGTAAGAAGTCACATGGTGTTATGTAGCTCAGGTTAGATCAATTCTTGGCAAATATTTATTCTTTCTAACTGTAAACAAAAATCAAGTTTAAATAATCAAATATAGCCAAGAGGTCCATGTTCCTCTCGGTTTGCCTATAATTGTTGGCTGCCCAACACCATGTATTTCTTCCTGCAACCTGCTCCTGGATGATGCGCCCCTTTAGTTGATATTCTCAAAATCAAATCAGCAGATGACTAAATCAAAATGATACTCTTAATTTCCCCATCTTCTGCTATAGCTGTATAATTGGGCTAACCCAACCCATATATCCTCGAAAATTGCTCTTCTCCAATACAAAATTACTCACTCCTACGTGAACTGACCAAAATACCCCCAGTGTGAGTTAACTCACGCTGGGTGTGAGTTAATTCACGCTGGGTGTGAGTTAATTCACGCCGAACCCCGCGTGAGTTAACTGCCACAAAAAATAAAAAAAATTTCTCACGGGACTTGACTCCCGCTGGGACTAACAGACTTCCATTACCCCAATGTATCCAAATTTTCTTTGATCTATCTGTTTTCTCATTACAGTGCCTAATTGGGATTGGCCCTCTACTAAACTAAATTATTCTAGTTTTTCCCCTATAACAATGTTCATTTTTGGATCTTTGCAAGAGTTGAAATTTGATAGATTTACAAGTTTGATGAAAGTGATGACCTGTACATGCTTACTGAAATTTATGGATACTTTGTTATTGCTCACAAATCTTTATATACTTGTGTACTCTGTGTTGGCATATCAATACTTTGTTAGTTAACTACTCGTTCAATTCATGGTATAGTCTGAGAAGTATTTTATTCTTTATAGATTACCAAATTACTAATTAGTGAATTCCAAATGAATACCAATTATAATAATACCCATGAGGACTCCTTTGTACTCATTTGGAAACTTATAATTCTTAAACAGAAGCTCTCTCATGTTGCTGGTGTAACTAATGGTTCCCTTTAGACTGAATTTCTTGTTTGTATAAGAAATTCCATAGAAAATTGCTTGTTTGCTTGTTATATATGTTGGGCAATTTTTTTAGCCAGCCCATCGGGAGTTAAGTCCCGTCGGAATTTTTTTTTATTTTTTCCGCGGCAGTTAACTCACGCGGGGGGTTCGGCGTGAGTTAACTCACGTGGGGGTATACCAAACGTGAGTTAACTCACGCCGGGGGTATTTTGGTCAGTTCACGTGTGAGTGAACAATTTTGTATGGGAGAAGAGCAATTTTCTGTATCCTCGGTAGGTCACATGAGTCCAATTTTTACCCAGACAAATGGGTTGGATCAGTGTTGGGCTGCCTCTTTTCAGTCAATTCGGGTCTGTTGCCCCAAGAGAGACATGGTGGCAAAAACTGAGTATGTTACAAAAGAAGTGTAAGATGCGATCAGAACTTTTGTAGTTTGTTTTATGAGAAGCCTGATGAATAAGTGATTAGCTTCATCCAAAGAAAATAATATAACTAATTAGCGTATGTGATTGTGATACCCGCTCCTTTGAAATTTTAGTGGATTAAATTTGTATTCAATCATTTATCATTTTAAAAAATGTTCATTATTACTATATAATCTCATGCAAAATCTTAAACAAACGGATGATAAATAGTGAGGGGGTGATATCCTCTCAAAAAAATAAAATATAACGAGGGGGTGATATGTTTCAATAAAAAGCATCAGATGAGGTTGCTGCCAAAAGTGAATGAGGTTTTGGAATTTACACAAGTCTGCACAATCTTCTAACGAAATTCAGTTTGCAAAACTTGATTACCCCCAACCCCAAGGTGCTTGCTTTGTTATCATCATGCTTCTGATTTATGAAATATCAAAGTTAGCCAATCATTTGCATTATCTGTATGACTGTGACAGAGTATAGATATCTAATGTTCGCTTTATTAAAAAAAAGAAGAAAATATCTTATGTTAACAATATAGGACCGTATCGCATCGACCTCTCTCGTATCTTTTGAAAATGCAACCTATTGCATGCATTTGGATGCAAAACATAGACAGAGACACAAAAAGGATGTAACAGTAATAGGATATATCCTCTATGCTGGTTTGGAGTGTTGTTTGTATCATCAATCATCATGTCTATGCTGCTGCCCCAATTATTATTATTTGGTCATTTCAGTTTCCAGGTTTGCAAACAAGGATCAATGCATTTGGATAAAATTTTGATGGACACAACAAAAGTTGGGTTTAGTGGGCAATGATAGATAGCTGCTTTCAATAAAATCAGTGGATACTTTCTGAAGATGATGATTATTAGTTGAAGAATTGATGCTGCCAGTGCCAGAAAAGAAGAATAACACATAAATGTCACTTGTTAGTGAGAAAGCAGCCTCAACTAACCCCTCCATGCATGATTGCATCAATTCCCACAGGCTTCGTGTCAGAGAATATTACTTGATGAGGAAAGGAAAAGGAAGGGACAGAGATACTTTTTTTAGCAGCTAATTCTATGACGTGTAATCCATCTGATGGACTATGCATATCACTCATGTCCCTTTCAATGTTATTAGTTCTTCTTTGCTTTTCCGAATAGGAGATGCAGACAGGTAGACAATGTTTTCTGGTATTAAATTGAACATGAAATCACTTCAACATGTTAAGATTCTAAATTTGTGTTATGCATTTTAGTAACTATACACTTGCAGTGTAATTTTCATATAACCATAGATATTTGTATAGATACTGTAGGAAGTAATATTAAGATGTAACAGTATATTGAGAGATATGATTGAATGTTTGCGTAAAAAAAAGTTATGATGTCGGTGTATAGTTATTAAACTCATTTTGGCGCTATTACCCTGATTATTTACAGTCTTTAAATCATTTCTAGTTCTAAGATATCTAAAGCTTAAATGTCATCTTAATTAAATTGCCATGTGTTTTTACTTGTTTTGTAAGTTTGTCTGTTCTTTTTAATTTTGGTTATGTTGGTAATGAGTGGTTTTGCATGGGAATTTGTTGTAAATTATAATGATGCATACCATATATGACTGCTAGTCTTGCTGATTCAAAGTTTACATGGACATATGCTAGGTTATCAGTTTCATGCAGGGGAATTCTTATCATAGTCCATGGTGGAATACTTATCAACATAGGAGATATTGATAAGAGGGGGAGAAAAAAAAAATCTGAGTCTAGAAAAAGCCAGAGAAACCAGATTCTGATCCTTTTCCACCCACCTAAAACATTCTACATTCTTAACACGTTACAAAGGAGTACATGTGACCACATAGATATTAAAGAAATTTTATCATTGGAGAAAGGAGAGGATGTGGTGTGGGTGATATGGACCCATGCACTCTAACTTCTAACATGGATACTTAACACGATACTGACACATATACGTCGACTTTTTAATTTAAAAATATATGACATTGACCCCGAGACCCCATACATATTTATTTATTATAACTAAATATAATTTGAAAATTATCTATAAAATATATAAATTAAGAATCAATACACACACACATATGTGTGTGCCATTAAATTGATCAATTTGTTTCATTACCAAAAAAAAATTCTAAAACAAGATATAAATATTCAACAAAAAGATAAAAATAATGTAATGTCTTTAACCCGATGCGTAAGAGATATGTTCAAGGAGTGTCTAAGGAGCGTTGAAGACCTTTAGCAAAGATAAAGAAAAGTGTTTTTCAGACACTTGTTTGAGTTTTCAGACATTGGCGCATGTCGGACATGGAGACACGGCTAGTCCGAGAGTTGTCTGTGATTCATAGTGTGGGAGAGAGTTAGTTAAGCTGTGCTTCAGATATAATACTCTCTTGTCTTGTCACTTCACTATATGGCAGCATAAGAATTAGGAATAAAGGAAAGAATGCATAAAGAATCTCTTGTGCAACACTTCTTTCTCCTATGATAGGAGCCAAATACACTTGTTTTTGTGATTGCATAGAAAGAAATGACGAGGACCACTGAGATGCAATGCAAAATTCTTATGTCAATCACTGAATGTTTTCCCTCTTATTTTTTTTCCTCTTTTGGTTACAAGATTGGTTATTCCTCTCTTTGTTATTCTATGTGCACCATATCTTACTACAGTTCCTAGAGTTAAAAATATTCAAGAATGTAGCACTTGAGGAAGTGTTGCATGTAATTGAAGTTGTACTAAATTATGAGGTTAACTTACATATAATTGGCCATGCAATTGGGAAGCTAAGAACCATCACTTTTTCCTTCACTAAGTTCCTCTCAATAAATAGGTGTGGATAACTAATAATCTGATCCTTTTATACTAGACAACTGGATGAACATAAGTTGATGTATTTGGTCCATAATATGAACTAAATGTATCAAATTGTGTTGACTCATATTCTCTTATAAAAAAGATTGAAGTTATTATATAGTGTTAAAACAACAACCGCTAACAACCAAAAGTGAAAGAAAATGAACACGGTTGATTGTTGTTAACGCAGTTCGATCAATGATATCTACCATGCGACTATAGAGCAGCTATAGTTACGTCTGTATTACTCTGATAAATTAGAGTTTCAGTTTACAATATTACCTATAATGTCTTGTAATGTAAGTTATATACATGAGTCACATACACACTCAATATATACAACACCAACACTTTAGACCGAAGGCTTGTTAGGTGTCCATTTTTTCAAAATATTAGTGTGTCAGTCTCAATGTTTCATGGTCAGTAACTAAATGGATAAGCAATCTATTAGAGAACATGTTGCAAAAACAAGTAGAATAGGACACTGATATTCATGCATGTTGCCTTCAACATTGCCATCATACAACTTGGTTAATGAGTCAATATTGTTCCATTCCATGTAAATCATAGACAGTTCGACACATGTCCAGTGAAAAGTTGAGGGGTTGACTTTGTTATTAGAAAATGGGTAAGAGGGAACTGTTCTATTTACAGTCAACATCAGTTGTGACCACTGTGTCTTTTTTTGTTACTTCCCTTTGCCTTCATCTACGTGGTTCTTCTCTTTTTAAGCTTCATCCTTATTTCATTCCCACTCAACTTCATTTTATTTCTTCCTACCAATCAATGACATAGGTTCCTTATTTCTTCCTACCAATCAATGATAAGATTCTATTGCAGTGATGCCGCTAGAAAATTACTAGTAAATTATACATTTTCCTTTTTATGTCTAGAAATTGTGTATTCGGGAGGTGACAGTAATAAGAAGGTTTAGGACGTGCGATCACATATGACTCAATTTTTTTTTAGAGGCACTGATATTTTTAGATGCCACTCTTCTTTAACCCTACCTATGTTTTGAGAGTCACGTCTAAATTTTCTTTTTAATACATTTGTCTCACTTTTCTCCAACGCTCTAATTTGATTTTAGTAAGTTCATCGAACCTTCTTTCACTTTTGTAAAATAATATTTAATTATTTTTCTAATGCATGCATATGCATGCTATTGTTGCATCTGCTTAGATTTTTTTATTTTTTATTTTTAAATTGAAATGATTAAAATCTTATTTGAAATCTACAATGTTACAGTGCATATTAAATAGTCTTGCTTTAATTTCTCTATATTTTTTTTAATAATCTTAAATATGACTATATGAATTATTAATGATTTTGTTGTAAAAAGTATATGGAGAATATTATTCCAATGATTAATGAGTTTTTTTAGTGCACACAGTGCATCCAAAATCTCAAAGGCGACCATGTTCGTTCGTCATAAAATTGCATTTTCAGAAAACAATAATAGACACGTAGAGACACAATAATTTCAATATACAATGATATGTGATTATGTGGTGTGAAGTAAAGAGAACCAAACAAGGTAGAAACAAGAAGATTGAAAAGCGGGATTTAAATTTTAATCACATATAGGTAAAAAAACATTTTCATAATAAACCAAGTGATTGTGCTCAAATAGTTAATGAACTCTATGATGAATCGTTCGGAAGAACTCCAAATTACTAGGGCTCCTTTCCCCTAATAATTGGAGGGTTAAGACAAAAAAAAACACATTTTCATAGATTTAGGTGGTGACACGGCTACTAAGTATAACATTTAATTTATTTAGGCCACCAAAAATATAAGTAAATATATATTGGAGTCAATTTTTTTTTTGTTGATAGAAACCAAATTAACTCATTTCATTCATAATATCGTTCTCAATACAAGATGACATATGATCACGACAATGGAAGCTAACATAAGACAATGGCGTCCTTTAACAATAATTTTTCTTAAAGTTTGGTAAAAGTGAAAATGAAGCTTTACAATAATTTAAAATAGCTTTTAATTCGGAGTTGGTACCAATGTTTTTTTTTAAAAGAAGAATTGTACCAATGTTGTTGGAGATGTCATCCACCACTTGCTTACAGTCAAGTTCTATAGACACCGCCGCTAAACCTCGATTACCAAGCCAAATTATTTTCTCTTTTAGACCACATGCTTATGCTTCTCCTAAATTTCAATCAATTTATAAGTATAGCTATTTGGAAGGCCAAAAAAACCCCCAACGCTAAAAAACTCTCACCTATATAATCTTCATAAGAGCAACTTTAGTGCATGATGCACTATGCCCAGATTTCTTATAAGTGTTGACACTATAAAAAAACTTGCATTGGAGTGAGCATGACATGACATTGGATGAACTAAAACTTAGTGTACATCAACTATAGAAGCAACCAAAAAAAAATATCTCAAACATTGAAATCATTGATAAAAAAAAATCTTAAGCATTAAATATTATTATTATTATTATTATTATTATTATTCTTATTATAATTTCATATTATGATTATTTTTCAATTGAAAATGTAGTTTTTATGTATTATTGTTGTGAACTTTGTATCGTTTTAAATTTTATTGTTATTATTTTGCTTTCTATTGAAAATGTAGTTTTTATGTATTATTGTTATGAACTTTGTATCATTTTAAATTTTATAATTTATATATTTATTATTATTTCCAATTTGTTTATGTAAAATTTATTGAAATAATTTTTCTACAACTTTAATAATTAATATTTTTATGCATTTTAATTAAAATAGTTAAATTTCCTTTCAAAAAATTAAAATAGTTACATTAATATTAGTTTTGAATCAAAACTAATTACAAATAATAAAGTATAAATATGTGGGTCAAGTTTGAGTTCTTTATAAAAAAAACCAGCATTAAAGTAAAAACTACTTAGATTAACTATTGATTAATTAAATCCTAAATGACAATTTGACCTCAAATAAAATAACATAGTTTATCCACTTTAGTTAACCCCGTTAAAGATGCTCTAAGACAAAAAGCTCAAAAAACTAAATCCAGCCCATAGGCTCTAACTTATTTCCGAAAATATGATATTCTTTATAATTAGGAAAAGAATTATATTTTTCCCAAAAAGTAAATTATTTTTTTGAAAAGAAATTTAATTTTTGAAAAAGCCTAAGTTGATGGGTAGATTTTATTTTAAAAATTTAAATTATTTTTATACATAAAGTTACCTCAAAAAAGTATCAGCACCATGAATCCCCAAACCTAGATCCACAAAACAATAATGACATAATAAAATGAGGTCAAAATGAAGTTCTCTAAATAAGAGACCCATGTTTAAGGGAATATAAGGCTTAATAAGTGAGACTTAGAGATTTGGGATTTTATTTAACCGCTCTTTTAGTGGTGTGGTGCGTATAACACCCTCCAAAAGTTATTTTAATTATAAGATATATTTTTTGAATCTGGATCGTGTGTAAAAATTATCAAAGTTGAACTAAATATATTTACGTTTCTATCTCTTAACACGAGGAAGAAAACGATATTTGATTATCAAATATTTATTCTATTTTAGTAGCAAATAGTTAATAATTGCTAAATGTTTAACAATTTCTTTAATTATATTATTTTATCTGTATCATGACATTTCTTAAAACTTCTTGTGACAATATCTTTTATTTCACAAACTGTGTGAGAACTTGGGTAAAGATCATGGTTCATGGATTAAAGTTGTAATGAATGAAAATATGATTCTTTTTTTTTTTTTATATATCTTTTAAACAAATGCTAGATTTAAGAAAAAGAGAGAACTTCAAAAAAGAAAAGAGAGAATACATAGGTAATATTGATGATATATTTTAGACTTAAACGTATTTTTGGCCCCATAACTTTACCATAGTTGCGATTTTGGTCCCCGTATTAAAAAAAATCACTTTACAACCCCTTAAGTTTTCCCCCTTTTGCAACCTTCAAGTCCTCCTTGGACGCCAGCGTACGTAATTTTCAAATTAAAAAAGAAAAAAGCTAGTTAATTATTTATAGAATTAAATAATTGAAAAAAGAAATAAAAAATGAAAAGAAAGAGGACATGAATTGTGCAAGATCTGGAAACGGCCTATGTGTTCTTTCCCAAAACCATATCTGCAAAAAGAATGAACACACATATATATACATCTTCGTGTTAATTCGTCAACACAAGTCCCTTATTCTCTCTTTTCTCTCTCATTCTCTCATTTTTTCAACAATTTTTTTTTTCAATTTTGTTTTTTGTATTCGATCGTTGTTGCTTTGACAATTTACGAGATCTAAATGTTTGAATTCGATTTTTGTAATTTCTGGGTTTGATACTATGAGATCTTCGTTTTCATGGGCTGATTTGGCTGCATATTCCGCCGCCGAAAATGCACCATCACCACCTTCTGTTGCGCTGCTGTTGCTAGTCAATACCGTGGTGGTGGTTATGGGAACAGAGGTGATGTTGGTTGGGCTCGTCGTGAAGCAAATCCATTTGCGGATTAGGATGATTCTGATGAGCCTGTTACTGAAGAGGAGCACGAGTATGCGGAGACAAACTTTGATGCTGATGTGATGGTTGAAATTTGTTTCAACTTTTCAATTTTTTTATTCGATTAGATTTAATCTCTGTATGCTTGCAGATTTATTTTTTTTTATTAAATTTTGTTAATTAGTTGTTTGGGATTTGATTGATTGTGTTAGTTGCTGTTGAGTTTTACAAATGATTTGTGATTTTATTTTAATTGCAAATTTTCTGAGTTTGTAAAATGATGGATAATGAATATGATATTGAAAGGTGATAAACATGATGTTGAAGGATGATGAATATGATGGTGAAGGGATGAGCTTCATGTGTTTTTCTTTCTTTTTTCTTTTTTGTTTTTCTTAATTGGAATATACACATGTGGCTTTTCCTTTTAAATTTAATTCAAAAATGCGTCCAACTCTTACTTAAGTGAGGAGCCACATGGGCGTTGACCCAATCAAGATTAAAGGGGTTTGAAGGGTGTAAAAGAGGTAAAACTAAAGGGGCTGAAAAGTGATTTTTTTAATAGATAGTCAAAATCGTAATTATGACAAAGTTAGGAGACCAAAATGTTTAAACCTATTTTTAAATACGGAATAGATCGTTTGATTTGTAGGTGAATCTAATCTTACATATATCAACTGAGTAAAGTCTAAAAACGCAGAAAGAAAATTTAATTTGTGCTAGAATTGATTAAAATGAAAAATATATAAAGATAGACAGATAGTATCCCACTTAAATCATGGCAAATGTCTTTTCATGGAATCAACAACATTCTCAACCTTTTAGTAATAGTAAGTTCTTCGAGCCATAAACCTTTTTTCTTTTTCTTTTTATGAAACATAAACATTACTTAAAACACGTAGTGCATGCAATATCAATGATGATTGAAGTTAGAGACTATTTTTATGTACTCCGTCATATTTTAGTTGTCTCTTTAGGGTTGTACTCAGGTTCTAAAGAAAATAATTAATTGAGTTGATTTTAATGGTAAAAAAATTATTATTTATTAAAATACCTTATTAATCGTAATTAGTGGAGTAATCAAGTGGAGTCAAATTTAATAAATAAGGATATATCAATGAAAAAAAAATAAACATTGCATTTATATTTTAAATTAACAGTTATTTTTAGACAGAAAAAAAAAGACTAATAATAATTAAAATATATATTTTTGGATTTGGATAGTGTACAATAGTGTTTTTTTACAAGTGTAACCATCACATTATATTGTCACTTTTTAAAATTAGTTTCTAAAACATATCCTGCAAAAGGGGTAGAAATTAGTTTACTTCTCAACTTGGGCTACCTCCAACCCCCTCACGCGGAGATATTTACTATATCAAATAGATAGTTATTTTCACTATATTCGCTCGCACATGCAAGACATTCTCCTCACATATGTGAGGAACACTAGATTTGGGTTTTCCTCCGTTCTAAGTTGCTAGCTATAACATAGTCTAATCTCTCACACACTAATTTGTAGAATTTAAACACCTGAAAACAGAAAATTACACATTCATAAGATCCCAACACAAACTCACATAATCACAATGCAGACTAGATTCAAAGTCTTACAAAAATCATTGAAAGATTTATCGTCACTGCAGACACCGTAGGGAAAAAAAAAACCTAAGTTGATGGGTAGAGTATAGACACTTTTTTACTATATGGCTTTGTGTGATTCAAAGATGGTTTTCATCGAAAAATTGACTTTCACGCTCAAACCTCGTATCTCAGTTTAATGAACTTCTAGAAAATCTCACATATGGTGATAAATGATGCAATCTTTGTCTTTGATGCATCAAAGAGACTAGATGGAAGTGTTTAACTTTGTTCACATTAGCTCCATTAACTAATGCAAGACACGCTTTACAGAATGAAAACTCTTGGTACCATAATGCTTATGAAGTTGTTTACTTGGTACGAGACACACTCTGCGCTTTACTTAATGTCCCAAAACAGTAAGCACAAAATGTCGTTGCTTTATGGCGACAATACACATCAAACATCCATTGCTCTTTCTCTTTGATTTTGCTTCAAATGGTACTCCCTACCTACAAGCAAGGAGAAATTACTCAAAGAGGGGACTAAAAACTACACTAAAACTATTCTAATATAACTAAATTCTCCATCCATTCATTTGATAATCATTACAATGACCAATCACTTATTTATAACATTGACATTCTAACAACTTAATCAATGACTCACCATAATAGATCACTTTATGTCCTTAGAAAACCACGACACACTTCTAAAATACCTAATACAACTAACTCGTCATAATTTTTATCTACTTGGACTATTCTATTGTATTGGACCTATCTTAGGTCATTACACTCTCGGTCTTAATCTTTGGTTAAGGACAGAGGAAGTATATAATTTATTTGCATATTTAAACAAACTTTAGGTGATAAATTATTCTCTTATATTATTATTATTATCAAAATATTAAAAGACAATATTATTTCTGCACCAATTGGTTCGAACACAGAAAAATGTTTTTTTTTTGACAAGGATCACAGAAAAATTAAATCCTTGTTACTTGGTAAAAAAAAAAAATCCTTGTTATTTGTTGTTCCGACACAAGAAAAAATGGGAAACCGATCACGACTTGCTGTTTTTGTATGGTCACTTCTCCTGTGCAAATTTCAATCGTTGGATTTAATCCAACAACGCTAACAAAAGACATATCTAAAGGCTGATATCTTTATCTTTATAATACTAAATGTTAAGTAGTGTTGCCCTAACTCTAATTATTAGCCCTCCTGGTGAGGATCGAATCAGGTACCACATGCTTCCAATTGACAACTTTTACCACCAAAGTAGTAATATTTTTTAAGACATGTGATTGTTTCAATGTTATGTATCTAACACAAATTTCGAGTTCTCTTTCTTTTAATCTCACAATCCCTAAATCATTTCTCACTCACTTTTATCTCTCACCATCATGCAATTGAACCTAATAACCATAATTCTGCACTTTTTGACGCACCTAATTAATTTTTATGAAAAAAAAGGTATGCAAGGAATTAAATCAGGTAACACATGAAAATATCATTTTTTTTTAAAAGTCACTGACACCATTGCAATTCCTTTTTTGATAGCAGTTTCTTTTCATTATTAGTGATTCCTTTTCATTATTATTTTTTCTTTCAATTACCACGTAACGGTTCCTTTTTATTATTTTTTTTTCTTTCTGTTACCACATAAAAATTTCTTTTCATTATTTTTTTTCCTTTCGATTACCACATAGCAGTTTCTTTTCCTTTTCATTTTTATAGATTTAACAGCTTTTGCGGTTAGGATCAATTTCTTGGTGCATGCTTTTGTATATATTTTTTCTTTCAATTTGTCATTTTTATCGCAGTCCATCTTTTGTTTTTGTTGCTTTTTGAGATAGTTTGATAACATATTACTGAATGTAACTATAAAAACAATAATGTAGCCAATTTGATAGTTATATACGAAGCTCTATTAAACCCGTGCATCGCACGGGTTAGAGTCTAGTTAATGTAGAATGTAAAGTTGGAGAGAACCAACCGGAGAGGATCCAAATCCGAAAAAATCCTTGTTACACAACTGAAGGAAAATGATATTTTTTCTATGACAAGACGGTGGAAATCATAAGATTAAGCGTCGTAAGTAGCTAGGGATGAGAATAGGTCAGGCCGGCCTACAGGGGTCTACGACCTAGCCTACGACAGGCCAGGCCAGGCCAGACTTTTTTCTTAAATAGAGAAGGCCTAGGCTTTTTTAGAAGCTTATTTAGCTTAAAAGGTCAGACCACATGCCATTCAAAAAGCCTCTTAAGCCTAATAGGCAGGCCTATTTAAATAAATATGATTAATATTATTTATTTATAATATATTTTGTACTTTGAATTAAAATATAAATTCGTTAGTAATTTAAGTTTATTAGTATTACATTAATTTTTCGCATATACAAATGTATTATTATAAACTAGAATTGAAATATGATGCAATATATAGTTAAATTCCCTAAAAACTCATTTTGATTACTAAAAGAGAGTTTAATCTTATTGATCTATTAGTTCGCTAGTCTATTTAAATTTAGATCACATTGCTTACTTAAAGATGTTCATATGATATAGGCTTTTAAGCAGGTTAGTAGACCTTATCTGACTTTCAGAAGGTTAGGCTCAGACCTCAAAAGTAAGCCTATGACAGGTCGCAGGCCAGACTTAAGCTTTAAAAAATTTGGCAGGACAAGCTTAGGCCTTAAAAAATTTGGCAGGACAGGCTTAGGCTTTGCAAAGCCTAGCTCGGGCTAGCCTATTCCCACCCCTAGTCGTAAGCATGCTTTTACTTTAGGGTCCCTCTTGAAGATAAATTCTTTGTCTCATGCGATGCCCAATAATATTGTTTTTGGAATTTCTTTAAGTTAATTTTTCTTTTGGTTGCAATCAACTAAAATGAGTTGAGACTAGATAGCGTAGGCATATGCTAATTTTGGTATATGTCTGTCTTCTTTTGTTATTCATTTTATTTTATAAAAAAGGGAAAGAATTTCACTCCTAATTATTCTTACTTTTATTTTTATACATCCGTCCGTATAGCAGAGATGAAATATGATAATGCATCTTCATCTTCCGTCAATAACCTTTCTTTATTGCATTTTTAGACAGGATGGTTTGCTTTGCATTTATGAGATTATTATGTGACCTTCAATTAAACTTATAATAGCTAATTAACTTTCTTTCGAATAAATTTTTCATGTCCAATTTTATTTATCATTCGACTGAAGTTTCAATTAAAAAAGTATTTTTAATCAAATGTATGTCATTATTTTGAAGGAAAAAAAAAATTTAAAAATAATTTTTCAACAAATATTACGAAATGTTAATGCATTTCTCATCTCAAATACTAAACATGCCAAACGAAATTTGATTTAAAAGAAGTCATAAGTTAGTCAGCATATTATGTCAACCCATTTTTTTTTTGTTATAAACAGAAGTTTAAATTCGAACCAAAAATCTTGGTTAAACTAAAATAGACTAGTGTCATCTTATCTAAACCTTTTAGGTCATGTCAATTCATTATATATATATATATATATATATTCTCTAAATTATATTTTTCACAACAAACAGGGAAGCTCAAAAAAAGGTCCCACGTTCCGTACAAGTCCTGTGTCCATAGACCATAGTTAATGGTCCTAATTAAAGTATTAAACATTTTTCCTCCTTAATTGATTGCACACACATGGTTATCTATTTAATTATGTACATATATACTTTAGTGGAATGGAACTTTCTGTTTGAATGTGACATTAAATTCCTTTCTACAATACAATAAAATATCTATGTGAGACATGATAATATTTAAGTTTCTTTAACAATTTGTTGATCCCTAATTCATGCGCATGAAAAATATATTTTAAAGATGTAATCTCTTGAATGAATCTTAGTTATTTTGAGAGGTAAAAATTAATTTACGTAGTTGAGCACAAAAGTACTTTGATTTTCCTTAAAAAAAGTTCCTTGATTTTTCTTTTTTTAAATGTATCTAACCATTCTAGTTAGTGCATATATATATATATATATATATATATATATATATATATATATTTAATAAAGCTGTCAAAAAAAATATATTTTAATAAAACTTTACATAGGATTCGACATGAATTTGAACCTTGTTTATATTTTTTGATCAATAAAAAATTATGTAAATTTTGTGAATATATTAATTAAGGATGTAATAACGGATGGAGTGTTTGGTTACTCCTTTCTAACTAACATGGATTCAAATTTACAAATCATGGTTTCACATTTGACTCCCCCTTGTACTAGTAGTGCCATATGATGTGACAAATTTTACATGATTGAATCACATTCACTAGATTCTCGTACACATTTATAGCATAAAAAGCATAGGACAGAACATTTTTTGAGTGCTATAAAAACCCTGCCACACCCTCACTTCAAAATCATGTATTTTAATTCCAACTACAACTAATCACGCAACATTGTTCATTCCCTTATTTTATTCTTTCCGTGTCCATTCAGCTTCTTCTTCTAATCATCAATCATGGACAGAAACAATTCCCGCAGGCAACTTGCTGCAATGAAACAGTCCCTCTTTGATCAAGTAGGTTCCTTAATTGTCACATGCTAGCTAAGCATTTACCTACTTTTTTTCTTTTCATTGCCAATCATTAGAAATACCATATCATATGTTACATCTATTCTGCTTTTTACTACTTTTTATTTATATCCAACTCATAATCATCCATTAGCAGAACCATCTTAATTAAATATAAATATTATAAACAATTGCTGGCTATTGCTAATTGATAAGCACTAATTCAAATATGCACATATATCATATATGAATGTATCTTCATTGAAGGGTACATAACTAATCAAATACTTTTGGCCATATTCAGGGACATCTTGATGAACAGTTTATCCAACTTGAAGAATTGCAAGATGATGCTAATCCTAATTTTGTTGAGGAAATTGTCACTCTTTACTACCGTGATTCATCTAGGCTTATCTCTAGCTTGGAACAAACACTGTAATTATTAATTATATTAATTTCATTATACTTTATATTTTCTTTACATTTTAATTTATTCTCCATTTTTGCTCAATTTTAAATTAAGTTTGTGTCATTTCTGTGGTTATGGCAGGGAGCGGAATCCATTGGATTTCAACAAGCTGGACACAATCATGCACCAGTTTAAAGGAAGCAGCTCAAGGTATTTAGTCAATAATTTAAATAAAAAAAAGGAAAGTAAAAACTCCTAAAAAAAATAACAGTAATTTGGATTGAGTATATTATTATATATTATATTTCATCAGGTGCACACTATGTTGCTTTACATATTTTATTAATATATTTTGCTTCACTATGGTTTGCAGCATTGGGGCCAAAAAGGTGAAAGCAGAATCAACTCTAATTAGGGAATATTGTAGGACAGGAAATGCAGAAGGGTAATTTAGCTTGCACTAAATCTATGTTCATTAACAAACCATGTGGCATTTATTCAAGGAATATGAATACATGATTCTTCTCTTTCTTTCTTTTTTTCTAAAAGAAATCTTTTAAGCTAATATATATCTATGAAAAAGTTAAATAAGAGAGTTTTGAAAATTTGTGATATTTATTTTTCTATGTATCCTAAATAACGATGGAAATGGTGTTATTTTGTGTTATATGCAGATGTAGGAAGAGCTTTCAACAAATGAAGAAAGAATATGTAGCATTGAGAAAGAGACTTGAAACTTATTTTCAGCTACAGGCTAGGCAAGCTGGACCATTGGAGAGAGCATGTCGCCCAAAATAAAGACCTTAGAAAGATATATATGAATTTTGTGTGTGTTTGGTTATGTGGTGACTAAAATTGAGTTTGATCGAATTGATTTTGATTGAATTGATTTTGGTTAAAAGTGAGTTGAATGTAAATTGATTTATGTTTGGATATATTAATGTAGAAGTGATTCTTATCAATTGATATTGTTTGGATAGTTATGATCAAAATTGATTTTAAATGTATAATTACCAAAATGGACTTTAATGTATGTATCTAAAATTAGATTTCATTTCAATTTTATTTATGATTTATTTTGCATTAGTAAATTTAATTATTCATATTTTTTTGATAGAATTATCTATATATTGTATATGTAATAAATTGATTTTTTTAGTAAATAAATTGATATATTTGTGTTGTACAAAAAAAAATGATATATTTCCTATTTCGTTTTTCTATTTTGACATGTATTGCAGTTCAGAAAAATAAGATAATAAAATTAAAGCAAAAAAATAAAAAAAATAAAAGGTAATTAACTCAATACGATGGGCCTAATTAGAAGCTGTATCTTTACTTTCTTTCATTCTGAACATGAAGATAAGAGCAGCAATGTAACAGCAACAATAAAAACTCACGAGAAATATGAGGGGGTAAAGCTGGAAACTATTACGTGTCTTTCACAGAATTAATTTAACTGGACGCAGAAGCTACATAATGAAGCTTCGAATAGAATCAAGTTTAAAAGTAAGACTCACGTTTTTGAGCTGCATGTCAAACATCTTAAAACACTGTAAAATCACGTTTTAAGGAGCACAACGCACGCCCATGGATTCTCACCGTAGACCCAAACAGGGCTAAGTCAAATGACTAGTTTTGTAGCGTGTGTATGAGGAGCCTCATGATTCCATGAATAAGTGATTGGCTTTTGTCTAAAGAAAATTGATGTATGAGGGTTTTCATAGTATTTTTAATATTTCAGTTTGTTATTTTTTTGTTTTATTTCACTTTGTTATTTTTAGGCCCATTAGGGGTTTGTTATTTCCCTATTTAAGTTTAACAGTTGTAGCCTAAGAGGCAACTTTTATTCAATCAATAATATTTTAGAGAGTTTTTCTCAATTTCTGGTGGATTCTGGAACCCTATTTTCACAAGTTTGTCGCTTGCAAACTTGTTTCTTTTCAACCTAGGTTTAGCGCTTGCTAGCTTATGCTTCCGACTGCGTGACTTGGTATCAGAGCAGGTTTCTCCTGTTCTTTTCCTAACGTGATCAGCCATGGGAGATCAACATGTTACAAAGGCAGACATTAACTGTTTAGTCGCGATGATTAAGGCTGTATCAGATCAGATGGCGGCTTGATAACTAAAGTGGACGACATCGCCAACAAAAACAATCCGAACAGGAGAGGTGGACAAAATAGGGTTCCACATGGTGGAAACAATCGAATTATTGAGGATTCAAGTTTTTCAGAGGTGGAGGAGACTGATCGACTTGATATGGATGATGATGATGAATCTCATGACCAATTCATAGCACAACCGTGTTTGGGTGTTGTAGATTCACTACGTTCTTCTAATTGGGAGCCAAAAACCCTAGACTCAACACCCATCGTCACGAAACATGAGAAACCTAAGGAACTAAGTTCTTCGCTGTCCCCTTTGAATCCACTGTGTGAATCACGTTCCTTCACCGATTCAACTCCTCTTCTCTTCAATCCGTCAATTTCCGGTGACCACGAAACAGAGAAAGCACTTGTTGAAGCCGACTCGACCGCAAATCCAATTTCAGAAATCAAAACGAAGATAGAGCATACTAACAACACCACTCATCGTGTTCTCCCAGGTTGGATTCCGACGATAATTCTACCACCGGAACCACCAGACAAGGGGATGACAAGAGGTAGCAAAGATGAAAATAGAGCTTCTTTTATTGAAATAGTGTCAATGTTCTATAAGACAACAAATACAGTTGTTGCTCAACCTGAAACTGCCAACGTTGTCGGTCCTCTGCCAAAACGATTCAAATGGACAATTGAAAAATTTTCTCAAAAGAATGCGAGAGAGATCTATTCAGATGTATTTAAAGTTGGTGGCTATAAATGGCATGTACTTATTTTCCCAAAAGGGAACAACGTGATGGACTATTTGCACGTGTCTTTATGCACTGCAGATTCAGCTAGTTTGCCAGATGGTTGGAGCAGATGTGTACAGTTTAGTTTGACAGTAGTTAATCAAATCAAGGATGAGTACAATTTGACAAAAGTCACGTAGCTCCAATTTAATAAACTTCAAAGGGATTGGGGTTTCGCAAAGTTCATACCTCTTGGTGTATTGTTTGATCCTTCAAGAGGGTATCTTGTGAATGATACTCTTGTAGTTGAAGTTGAAGTAATATGCAATGTGGATGAGAAAGACACTGCTGAACATTTATGGGAGAGGTTGAAGAAAGACCATGAAGTAAAAGAGCACGAAAATAAAGAAAAGGCAGAGGTGGTACGAGATGAAGACCTTGCAAAACAGATTGGAAAGATAATGTTACTTGGTGTGGATGACACATATATCTTTAAGGGGATAAGTTTGAAGTTGTTAGCCATGGAGCAGCTTCTTATTCAGCACCCTGAGTGGCATGAAAAGGTTGTATTGGTTCAGATAGCTAATCCTGCAAGAGGGAAAGGGAAGGACGTGAAGGAAGTGCAAGCCGAGACAAAGGCTACGGCGAAGAGGATTAATGAAAGATTTGGAAAGCCTGGTTATGATCCTGTCATTCTGATTGAGGAGCCATTGAGGTTTTATAAAAAAGTTGCATACTATGTGGTAGCTGAGTGTTGTTTGGTGACTGCAGTTAGGGATGGAATGAATCTTATACCTTATAAATATATAATTAGTCGTCAAGGAACTGAAAAATTAGACAAAGTTTTGAATATAGTTGCTTCCTCTAAGAAAAGCATGTTGACTGTTTTGCATAGGAATATGATCTACAAGAATAGTTTTCATGCTCCTAAAGTTTTAATCAAGTGGAAGGATTGGTTTCGTAAGATGGAGGATCTAGAAAGTATTCGGCATGTTACTACATTTCTCCAATGGGATCCTGGAGGGTGGTATCTTGTTCATTAGAGGATCAACATGCATGTGAAACTCTTTATTAGAATGAGAACTCGGGGTCAAGTTCTTCAGAAGTGGAGGAGTCTGATGTAGGAGGGTTTTCATAGTATTTTTAATATTTCAGTTTGTTATTTTTTTGTTTTATTTCAGTTTGTTATTTTTAGGCCCATTAGGGGTTTGTTATTTCCCTATTTAAGCTTAACAGTTGTAGCCTAAGAGACAACTTTTATTCAATCAATAATATTTTAGAGAGTTTTTCTCAATTTCTGGTGGATTCCGGAACCCTATTTTCACAAGTTTGTCGCTTGCAAACTTGTTTCTTTTCAACCTAGGTTTAGCGCTTGCTAGCCTACGCTTCCGACTGCGTCAAAAATAATATAATTGAATAGCATATGTGATTGTAATACCCTTTCCCCTGCTTCATTTTAGAGGATTTAATTGGTTTTAAATTACTTAGTATTTATCTATTCTGATTTACTTTTCTCAAATACTACTATTTTATACTCCTTCCGTTTTAAAATGAACGTCAGTTTAGAAAAAAATAAAAAATTAATGTCATTTTCAGTTTTCAATGAAATATTAATTATTTCCTTTCCATTGTACCCTTTAATTAATATTATATACAATAAGTATTACTTTTACTTTAATGAAAAACAAAACAATAGTTAATAAAGATAATTTAGTAAAATAACTATTGTCTTCTAATCATTCTATTTTTTAATATGTATGTAAAACCATTAACGGCGTTTATTTTAAAACATATAGAATATTAATCTTTTGGCATCTGCTTTGTGTGGAATGAAAGAGTATTAATGGAGTGAGAAGGATATTCAATCAAAATAAATTTACATTATTAAAAGCTTATAATATTTTAATGACTTTTTAATCTCATGCAAAACCTTAAATAAACGGATGATAAATATTGAGGGGGGTAGGATGTTTCAACAACAAAACATGATGTAATTTTGGAATTTACACAAGTCTGCACAGTCTTCTAACGAACCTAGTTAGCAAAACAAGGACCTTGTCTCATGCATTTAGATAAAATTTTGGCGGCCATAACAATAGTTGGGATTAATGGGCAAAGATAGCTAGCTGCTTTCAATAAAATCAGTGGATTCTTTGTGAAGATGACGAGTAGAAGAATTGATGCTGCCAATGCCCGAAAAGAAGAATAACACATAAATGTCACTTGTGAATGAGAAAGCAACCTCAACTAACCCCAATTCGGACTAAAAATTCACACCAATAAACTTAAATGTGTGTAGTAAGAGGAAAGTAGTAACCAATATCAAAGTAGAGTTAAACAACAACAACAACAATAACATACCTAAATTTAATCTAGTAACCTAGTGTAAAACACAAACCACAAACAAAAGATAATGAGATAAGAGAAACAAATACACCAAAATTTGTTCATCAAGTTCGGCACAACAATGACTTAAAGATTTCACCATCAACGAGTTCTTTACAAAGAGATACATATGGTTACAAAAAATTAGCTTCAACAAGTTCTCCAAGAACAAACCTAATTTCTACTATTTTCTCGAATCTCTATCCGTGATCAAGAGACTCAAAAATTTCACTCTCACAAGGTGTTTACAATTGTTTCCCAACCCAAAAATTTCACCAAAAGATACTCAACTCATAGTCTCTAAGTTCCCTAATTAAAAGTTCCCTAATTTGGCTACATGAGATTACCTAAAAAATGATGAACGAAGCCCTTTTATAGTGTTCAGCATCAGGCAAAATTGGGACATGATTTGCCCATATCTCGTCACGATTTAGAGCTCCTATACTACTGTACCAAAAACCTGATCCAAAATTGTGCTATGATTTCAAAATCGTGCCATAATTTTTTGACATAACCAACCTCCAAATTGCTGAACCAAAATCGTGCCTTCTTCCAAAACCACAACATAATTTTGAGTCAATTTTCTAACACTTCGTGTTAGAGCATTTTACTTGATGAGGAAAGGAAAAGGAAAGAATAGAGATACTTCTTTTAGCAGCTAGGCACTTTGCATTTCAATCATGTCCCTTTCAATGTTATTAGATCTTCCTCACTTTTTGAAATAGTAGATGCAGACAATGTTTTCTGGTATAAAATTGAACATGAAATCACTTCAACATGTAAAGATTCTATTTTTCTGCTATGCTTTTTAGTTACTATGCACGAACGGTGCAAGAATGTTCTGCACATACGCTTAATCTTCTATTAAGTAGATATTATAGGAAGTACTAATATTGAAATGTAACTAGTTTCTCTTCTATATATAGTTCTTATAAATTATAACCATGTTATTGGTACGAAGTATCCACCGTCTTTTAACAATGACTAATCTCAAGAAATTTGTTGGGTAGTGGGCACATAAGATGAGTAGTTCTCCCCTTCTAACTAGTTTTTCTCTATACGCAAGAGTGAGTGATTGAACCACTGACCCCATACTCAATGTGTCCATATCCTTTACCACTTGAATCAACTATTGTTGGTATGGAAAAAATTAGAGTAAAGATTGATAGACACAAGGGGGAGTTTTGACGCAACAGTAAAGTTGTTGTCACGTAATGGAAACATCCTCTAGTGTAAAACAGGGCAAAGCTGCGTACAATACACCAATTGATGGATTCCCTCTTCGGACTCTGTGTATGCGGAAGTTTTAGTGCATTAAGCTATCTTTTTTTAAAAAGATTGATAGACACCCTTTAATTTCTGTACACTCTTTAACACCAATGTGTGAAAAAGTTTGATTGAGGCAAATTCTATGGTAGAACCCAAAACTTGAGTGTATATATGTGTGTGTGTGTATATATATATATATATATATATATATATATATACAAAATCGTTAAATTAATAATAAATGATTTTTTTTGAAGAAAAAGAATTATTTTCTATCATTGACATATAATAATTAAATCTCATTTACCAAAAGCGTCGACGAAATAAAATATTTTTTTTTTAATTTTTATTACTCATAACAAAGAATATTGATTATTTTTTATGAGAAAATGTTAAAAATTTAATATGATTCTTATAAACAATTAAATGATGTTTTTTTCTTATAAAATGATGTTTTCTAAAATATAAATATTGACAAATAACTCTTTATTTCATAAAATGATCGTTAATTTATAAATTTATGAAGTAAGAGTACCGGCACACCTCAATTTATAAGGTGTACCGTAGAAGTTCCCTTGTTGGCCATGTGGGGCCAAGTTGGATGTTAAATGATTTTAAATTACCGTGATCCATGGAAAACCAAGAGTTAAAAAAAGACTTAAATATGTAAAAGGTCCATGTAAGTTAGCGTGTTTTTGGTTTTCGTCCCTGTAAGTTTTTTTGTTGCGAAACAACCCTTGTATCTTGTTAACTTTTTGGAATTGGTCCCTGCCGTCAGATTCCGTAAAAAAAACCTAGCTGGCTAACGGAGGCATACATGTCACTTGCTGACATGGACAGACATAATTATGTGACATTAAAGCTGAATAGTGGTGTTATAAGAGGGACTAAAACCAAAAACAAATATTTACATAGGGACTAAAACCCAAAAACGTAATAACCAAAATTTGAAATTAAACAACCCATCTTTTCATCTTCTTCATCTCTTTGTTCTTTCTTTCTTCTTCATACCCTCCTTGCCCAGCTTCTCATATATTGTGCCCTAAGAGGAAAAACTCACTTCCTTCAAACAATGTCTTCTCATTCCATATCTCAATCATCAACAAATTCTTTGAATTATTACCAATAATGTTTAATCCAAATTAAGCTTTGTTAATGTAGAAAAACATTTTAATTATTCAAATGCACACATTATATATTAACCCATAGAAACACAAGTGAGAGAACATACATACCAAAACCCATAGGAAAAAGATCAGACACATTTGGAAAGCTAAATTTTCTAGGAAAAATTGAAGAAGTGGGATCTGGATGATTTAGAACTGCATCAATCACAGACTGTGAGCTGGACTCGACATTAGTGAATGAAGTAGCTGAAGAAACATATCTCCATGCTTGGAATATCTCCTTGTTGCACACCCATGTTTGTGTTATGAGTATAAGCCATGCTTGGAATATCTCCTTGAACAAACATATCAGCCTTACTGAACGATGATCCACCTGTGATTAAACACGTTAGTGAATGGCATAGCTGAAGCACCACCGACTTTTCCTTCAGCACCAAACATGTGAGGAGAACAACTTGAATATTCAGGTTTTGATACGATCATTCCCCCATTAACTCCTTGTTGCATACCCATGTTTGAGTTATGAGTAAAACTCATGCTTGGAATAACTCCATGAGCATGCATATCAACCATACCAAATGATGATCCTTTGTTATTAAACAAATTAGATAAATTGGATTCCACACCATGTTGCAGATTTTTTGAGTTCAAGCCATCTGGAGTTTGCACAGACACATGAGCATATGCTGGATTCTCAAGTACTGTAATATAAAAATGACATTTAGAGCCAAATTCTTTGATGATTGAGATATGGAATTAGAAGACATTGTTTGAAGGAAGTAAGTTTTTCCTCTTAGGGCACAATATATGAGAAGCTGGGCAAGGAGGGTATGAAGAAGAAAGAAAGAACAAAGAGATGAAGAAGATGAAAAGATGGGTTGTTTAGTTTCAAATTTTGGTTATTAAGTTTTTGGGTTTTAGTCCCTATGTAAATATTTGTTTTTAGTTTTAGTCCCTCTTATAACACCACTATTCAGCTTTAATGCCACATAATTACGTTTGTCCATGTCATGCAAGTGACACGTATGCCTGCAGGGACCAATTCCAAAAAGTTAACAAGATACAAGGGCTGTTTCGCAACAAAAAAACTTACAGGGACGAAAACAAAAAACACGCTAACTTACAGGGACCTTTTACATTAAGCCAAAAAAAAAAGAAAATATTTGAATAGTATCAAATTCATTAAAAAAATCGTTTTGGCGCTATTACCCTGACTACTTTACTTTATTTGAAACTAGACTTTCGAACCGTGCGACGCACGGGTCCTATCGACTGTGGTAGAGATCAATAAGTGATCTTTGAGCCGTGCATCACACTTGTCTATCAATAACACAAATGAGATTATTAGAGATACAACATCACAATAAAATTCATAGCAATAGGTTCTGACATCTGAATTTTATCAAATTTTTCATTTTAATCTTAACAGATATGAAAACATGATTTATTAAACTTATTTGCTTGGTTTTGATAACAAAAAAGTAAAATAAGTAGAACTATAGCTTAATTTAGAGAAAACCCAACCATATAAATATTGAATAAAAGTAAATGAGGAGAAATTTTGTCATAATTGATCAAGTTTGAACTAAAAAATATGGACAAATTGCTTATGTATGCTCACAATTTTTGGGGTGATAATACAGGGGCATACATCTCACCAATATATGAATACTCACATTGCACAATATTACATATTAAGCAACATTAATATTGTTACACACAAATCCAGATCAGAGCATCAATAAATATCAAAATATAATCATAACCATAAGGTTACATAACTACCCAATGAACAGCCATAAAATCCCTTTTCGATCCAATCCACATACTATCTCCAAACATTTCTTGAATATGCTATCAATATAGCAGCAACCCATAGACACGACCACAATCCTGATGCAGTTCATACAAATGCACAGTAGACAAATTAGTTATCTTAAAAACAAATTACTCTTTTATTATGATATATTTTCTTTTACTATAAATAGACACAACCACAATCCTGATGCAGTTCATACAAATGTACAGTAGACAAATTAGTTATCTTAAAAACAAATTACTCTTTTATTAAGAGATATTTTCTTTTACTATAAATACATATAAGAAACTCAATGCATATGTAAGCCTTCAAATATATTCATCTATGTATATGTAAATTTCTAAAGACTACGGTAATCGACAGACGATGAAGCATCAATCAAGTATATCATCCTCATTGAGATAATCACTTCATAGTTTATATATGTCAGCTTAAAGAATAGAGATTGGAATGAGCCTAAAAGTAAAATTAATCTGAACAAAATATTGACATGAAGATAAGAAATCAAATGATAGACTATTGTATATTAGGATGCATAAATTCAACAAACTTCAATGATTATTGCATGTTAACTTATGTTTCAACTATCTAGTTTTACATTTTGCTACTAATCAAATTTCATCTTTTGTTTAGCATCCAAACCAAGTATATAGACAAAAATCAAAGTACCGCAAAACAGAATCCTTCAAAACACCAAATCCTTTAATATTTATGGATAGGTCCAGCTCCTCTAATATGATTCCACAAGCTAAACACTTCAACTGTTTTCATGTTATCGAATCCCCAATGAATGATCATAATTAGGCCTACCCAAATCAGACTTTCAACAAACTGAAGCACACTGCACATTCACTTATCATTGACTTTGCCTCCTTACTTTACAAACATACCATTAATTGATTGGCAACACTATCATGATTATGCTAGAGCACCCTTGTACCTATATATAACAATATCAAATAAGCTTTAAAGAAGATTAAGCAAACCTGAAGATAAAGTAGCTACTCCTCCATTATTGTTCATAGCAAGGAAATTCAGCCATTCAATTCGACCATGCAATTGGCAGAATTAGATCCGTATATTTGAATGCCTGATTCCAAAATCCATAAGGATCTATATGCTAACCCCAATTAGTCAAAAAACATTATATTCTCGCTGAAAACATTCAATCTATGGAGACATTTTATGGCTCAAAATAAACTAAACAAATCATAAAGCAAAGAACCATTTACAAAACCTCATAACAATAAAAACTAAAACCAATGAAATCAAACAAAGTTTCAGAGATGTGAAAACAAAAATAAGCAAATAAAATAGACATCAAATATAACATAGATATAGTTTTAAAAGCTGTCATTTCGAAGCTTTAGTATATGCATGAGATGTCGATCCTCCTCCGCAAATCAAACATGCAAATCAAATTGGTAGCCAATCAAACTGCAAATTGAATTTCAATCAAATTTTCATAATGTATGATATGCTAATCAAATTCAGCTGACATTTGTTTACTCATTAAATATCAGAGACAAATTGGAAAGAAAAAAAGTTTGAACAGAAAATCCAAAAAACAAATTGAAGATGCGAACAAAAAACAGATATAAAAAAGCTCAAAAGTTTAGTGTAACTACACATACCCTGGCAGGTTGAAGAGTCCCTTTGTGATTGCACCACAAAACCCAAACCATCCCTATGTGCTCCATCCAAACTGCTATAAATTCTAGTCACATTAGATTTAGTACATATAACCCACGTATCCTGAAACCACAGAGTCCCTCATGTTTTTGTATCCAAAATTGCAAAGAAAGATGAATAGGAGAATGACCAACACATCGAATAAAAAATAAACCATCTTCAAATCCTAACTCTTAGAAATTGGAAAGAAAATGGTATTTGTATTATTTTTAGTTGGGATTTATATCAAACAGTTAGAATACATGTGAAAAATATACACGTAGCAGTCCAAGAAATCATGAATTCAGAAGGTTTATAGATACTAACATGAAAAAGTTAAAATATGGACAACATAAAGAAAAGAGAAGGACAACATAAGCAGAAAAGTGAATAACATGAGTATAAAAAAAGAGAAGCAACATGATGGAAAAATATTAGAAAATAAAAGCAAACATTACCTGCTTATAAAACAAAGAAGAAGAAATTTTCAAACTTATAATGAAGGATATAGAGAGCTTCTGGGAGGGTTTTTGGTAGCGAGAAAATGGTGGTGAGCAGAAAGGAAAGAAGCAATACGAGTGATGAAATCGGAGAGGAAAGAGAGTTAAATGACTTAAGTTAATGGTTTATGGGAAGATGAAAAGAGAATGATTGATATTAGTGCCGAATTAATTGTTTTGAAGAGGGAAATGACAATTCAAATTTGTGGGCATATGGAAGGTCAGCATGAGAAATGGCAATGAAGTATCCGCATTTATTGTTGCTGTTTGGCTTCTTGTGTAAGCTTGGGAAATCAACCTTGGAGGGAAATTAAGATTGTGATTAGGGTTAACCTAACAACCTTTTAGAATAATAAGAAGATCATTTCCAGTTCAAAGATATCTAATTCTTAAATGTCATCTGCCATGTATTTTACCGATTTTGTAAATTTGACTGTTCTTGTTTCTTTTGCTTATGTTGGTAAATTGGTTGTAAATTGTAGTGGTGCATACTCTAGCTAGCTGAAAAAAATGACTGCTAGTCTTGTTGATGCAAAATTGTACATGGATTCGCTAGCTAGGTTATAGTTTGATGCAGAGGAATTCTTATCAACACAGGAGATAGTGATACGAGAGGTAGAAAAAAAAAAAAAATCTGAGTCAAGAAAAAGGCAGAGAAACCAGATTCTAATCCTCTTCCAAATTTTTAACTCCTTACATAGGTGTGTGACCACATAGATATTAAAGAAATTATAGCATTGGAAGAAGGAGAGAGTATGGTCTATTGTCTTGTCACTTCAGTGTGGCATAAGCATTAGGAATAAAGGAAACAATACACAGAGAAAGAAATGACGAGGACCATTGATAATTTTCCCCCATATTTTCCTCCTCTTATGGTTGCATGATTGATGATTCTCTTTATTGTTGTATGTGCACCATATCTTAATACAGTTTTCAAGAATGGAGTACTTCATGTAGGACTTGAGGAAGTGTTGCATATAGTTGAAGTTCTACTAAATTATGAGGTTAACTTACATACAATTGTCCATGCAAATGTTGATAAACTACATAGGATCAACGTTTGGCGTGTTTGGTGTCCGACACCTGTTGGAGTCTATTTTTTCAATAGAGGAATGCTAGCAACACTCACTTTTACACACTCTCTTTAGCACTCACTCTTTTATTGGGTGGAATCAATGTATGTCCCACTACTTTGATAGTTGATAACCTATGAAGCTAGAATGTGCAGTACGTGTGTAATACAATGTGGAGATGCGAATATTTTGAAATTCAAGATACGAATACATTAAATGTTTATAAAAAAAATACTAGCAAAATACTTGTAAAGAAGGAGACATTGTTCATTCTTTGTTAATACATAATTATAATGATCACAAATTACAACAAATAGTAACATATATTCTAACCCCGCTATATTAGGATATCAACAAAAACATAATTAAAAGAAGGCTTAATTGCAGTTTTAGCCCCCTAACTATCACGAACTTGCGATTTTAGCCCCCTATAAAAAACAATAACAAACCAGCCCCCTATGTTTAGCCCCTTTTGCAGTTTTGGCCCCCCATGCCAATTTTGACCAATTCAACGCAGACGTTCGCATATCAATCAACCGTTCGCATAGTGAATCCACCTGCTTGCTGTTGTTGCAGAGTTTGATTATTTTGTTATCCCAGAAGGTGTCAAGGAAGGAATGATGTTATTCCGGAGCTATATCCAGAGTCTGAATATAATCCTAGTCATGATGTTGTGGAAGGTGGTGGACGAATTAGTATCGAGGACCTCCTTAATCCTCTTCGTGACGCTCCTGATCATTCAAGACTCCAGTTAAGAATTCAACAAATTAAGAATTGTTCTAGAACTGTTCATGCACCACTTTCGAAGGCTGATCAAGCAAAGGTAGAAAGGAAGGTGGCATATGAAATATCAAAGAAACAAGTCACAAAGTGGCAACCCCTTATTCAGAGAAATAGGGAGGCTCCTACTAAGTACTTTGATGAAAACACAAATCTAGGGTTTTCAACTATAGGAGCAATAGCTTCTGAATTTGAACCCAGAGCTGAATTTGAGAGGAAAATGGGTAACCCACGAGCAAGAAGGAGGAAAAAGGAGAATTGAATTGGTTTTGAAGATGAAGATGAAAACTCAACTTCTGTTCCACGTGGGTGTTAAATGAAAATCGAAGGAGGAAGAATGAGGATTGAATTTTGGTGGAAGAAGGAGGAAGAAGGAGGATTGAATAATCTGTGAAGATTTGGGAATTTGGAGGGTTTTAAACCCTAAGCTTCATAATCTATGAAGATCTGTCCACTATATTTTCTTTTTTTTAACTGTTTATCTTTCATTAAATCCAACAGGCTTAAAAAATTTAAAAAAAATATATATAACACGTGGCACCTCACTTAAGTGATGTGGGTGCCACATCTGCGTTGAATTGGTCAAAATTGGTATGGGGGCCAAAACTGCAAAATGGGCTAAACATAGGGGGCTGGTTTGTTATTGTTTTTTATAGGGGGCAAAATCACAAGTTCATGATAGTTAGGGGGCTAAAACTGCAATTAAGCCTTAAAAGAATGAAAACAAGTATTGTCTCTATGCAATAGCCAACAATTCAAAAGCTTTTTTAATAAATTACAGTCTAATGTTACATGATTAAGTCCCTTCTCCATTATTACCATCACTCATAAAAAGCACCGTTTCTAAGCCTGATTCTTCAAAACATGATTCATCAAGAGACAACTCTGCAAATTCAAAATTCCAAGTATCATATTTTTCATATTTTTTATATCCTAAATATTTCTTATAATATGTATTCGCATGTATCCGGAAAATATTTCATATCTAACTAAAAAATATATATAAATTTTAATATTTTTAGAGCATGTATCCGCAAAGTATCAATGTCAGATACATTTCTGATAAGACCCTACCCCAATTTTAAAATATCTAGCCTTCATAGCTGATAACTAAATGGATAAGTAATATCAAAGTAGTCTATTTAAGTAGAAAAAGACACTGACATTCATGGTTGCCATCATACAACTTGGCTAACAAGTCACTATTGTTCCATTCCATGTAAATCATTGACAGTTCGACACATGTCCAATAGAAAGCAGCCTCAACTAACCCCTCTATGCATCAATTCCTACTGGCTTCGTGTCGGAGCATATTACTTGATGAGGAAAGAAAAAGGAAGGAATAGAGATACTTCTTTTAGAAGCTAATTCTATGACGTGTAACCCATATGGGGCACTATGCATAACACTCGTGTCCCTTTCTATGTTATCAAATTTTCTTTTGTTTAAATTTATAGTTTTTTTTTGCTTGAATTCTATTGGTCAAAGGAAGTAATTGTTCCTCCCTGATTGGCCATCGTCCAACCTACGTGAGTTAACTCACGTTGGCCTTTAACCTGCGTGAGTTAACTCACGTTGTCCACCGTCCACCAGCGTGACTTAAGTGACGCAAGTTACCAGCCAAAATAGCGAGCGTGACTTAAGTCACGCCCATTACAGGTCAACGTGACTTAAGTCACGCTGGCTTCTGGTGTAGCAGGAAACAACATTCAATGCTGTCAAAGAAGCCATTAATGACCTCAAACCAATACACACTCATAATTAATCCAAATTACACCATTTCAACGACATAATCACACATAACCACATAATCACACATTATCGATCCAAATTACACAAATTTGTCGTTAATTACACAATAACACAATCGATCCAAATTACAAACAATTGATTCAAATTACACAAATTCCTCGTTAATTACACACAATCACTTAATCACACATAATTGATCCAAATTACACATAAACGATACAAATTCGTCGTTAACGATCCAAATTACACATAAACGATCCGAATTCGTCATTAAATACACAAATTCATTAAAATGTAACATTACAGACACAAATTCGAACACATTACACTATTACACGTTAATAAATATTACACATCAATGGATCGGACACAAAGATGTAAAATGTTATTTTCAACCAGTAGCCTAAACATATAACCTACATCGAAATCTTCACGGATAATATCTAGATAATAAACCGTCTTCCAAAAGTCTTCCTCCTTATCCTCCCCCAAGTCCACGCATGACACCTGTACAAACACATTTGATGTTCTTTGATTTTCACCTAGATGGACAAAGTATGTTCAAGTTATGCCTTCAAATCATCCAACTTGTCGGTTGGGGTTAAATAAACCCTAACCGTCTTCTTCACGTGGGAGTATCAGACATGAGCTTCAACTTTGTCTTGGGACATGTTTCACTTCACAAAATAAATAAATAGTTGAATAATTAGAGACATATAATTTTATAAAATTCGAGCAATAAAAATAACAAATAAAAATGTTTTATCCATCACAAAAAATGTTATATATTTATATAATCTTATTTACATATTGGCCACAAAAATTGACATTACATAATCGACCGACCACAAAAAAATATGTCGGTGTAATATCGACAAAAAAAGGACGAACACCGACTAAAAAGTGTCATAGCCTATCTAACTAGCTAGTGATACTGCATAATCTTCATCTTCTTCAATTACTTCAAATTCTCCTTTTGGTTTTTCCGAAGTGGGAGTGTCGCAATATATTGGATTGAGTTGATTTGTTGGTTTTTTCGACAGCTTCGGCTCCTTAGACATGAGGTCTTTGAACAAAGCATGTCTATCCATAAATGCAAACTCTCATTGCTCCGCCACACCAATTTTGTGAATCTTCTACTCCATACAAGGTGGTGCTAATGGACAACCGTCTTTCAAATAAACATGAAGAAAGTGGCCGAGAATTAAGCCAAGACACAAGATGTGGGAATGTGGGTTAAGTGGTGGAGCACCTCGGATTGGGAAATATGTCTCACATATACCTCTCTCGGTCGAAACCAATTGAACAACGACTCTATTGTAGCAAGTTGCAACAATGTGACCCATATCCGGTAATGTCAACCACTTATCTTCGTATGCAATTCCACCACTATTTGTTGGAGGGTGTAAACCATTCAAGATTTATTGAAAATGCTTCTCCGAACCAAATATCGGCAAATAGTCACTCTTATTGTTTTTCAACTCTTGAATAAGTGCACTACGAACCAATAAATGATTTTCCTCATCCCTACTCATGTGTCTAGCTATGATCCGGAATCCACAATTACCATCTCTTTTACATTCACAATATGTTCGATGAAAGGTTTCATGATCTTTGGGAAATGTGTTATGTATGGTAAATCTGTAATATACGGATTCGGGTGTCTAGTAGAGATTGAAGCTTGTGAGCGGGATGAATTGCCTAAACGTGCACTTTTCCTCTTTGGAAATGTTGTCTTGAAATGTGAAGATTGACTATCGGGATTTTGAGAATCAACACGCTCCCATGTAGAGAGGATTCGACCCGTGGATGACTCTTTCGGTGTAGACCTCGTCCTTTTAGGTGCTCCCTTGGTTACTACCTTTCTTGGAGGTGGAGACAACATTGTGTCTTCCGGAAATGCAAGTTGACGCATCACCTCTTTGATGTGGAGCTTCATCTTGTAAGGGGCTTTTTTGAGTTTTTCTTGAATGTCATTCCACTCCTCCATCACCGAAAAGTCATCATCAACCTCTTCTCCGCATAAACTAAACTTTTGCCAATGAGGCTCTATTTCATTCAATCGAATAAGCAATTTTTCTTTTCTCTTCATGGCAATAATACATGCACAAGGAAACTCGTACGATGTCTTTTGAACACAACCGCAATCTTTCTTGGCAAAGTTGAATGTCTTGGAACAGTTTACTTTGTCAAAGATAAAGCACAATGTTGGTCTAGATACATAACCCTCCAACTTAGAGTACAAAAATTCTCCTTTGTATCTATGTTCTAAGACGGTACGGCTCATCCCAAAACTTGCTTGTATATCGGACAATTGGATAGCCAACATCTTGTTTATTTCATCCCAACATGATGTCAAATCTCCCACACTACTCCTCAAATATTTTTTCAATTTTCCATGAGCCGATTCAACAATGTTGGTGGTTCTACAACCAAGATGCAAGAATTTATCTGTCCATGCCCTCACAAATTTTTCCTTAACGATGTTCAATATTGTGGTTTGAACATAGTCAAGGAATTTTGGATATGGTTTGCATACATCTTTGAATCACATTACCGCACTTGCATATGCATCTTTCGTAGGAGATTCAACCAAATCTTTCCAAGCATCCATGATTTTGTCAACAATTTCACTTGTCTTCGCCTCTTTCACTTCATTCACTTCTTTGCCATCAACTTTGACATCCTTCCGCTTCGCTTTGACTCTACAATTTGTGATACACTTAGCCCTTACATTCTTCCCAATATGAAAATAACAAAGTAAAGTGGCAGTTTCAGGGAGAAGTTTGGCAACGGAATTCATCAAAGCATTGTCCCGGTCTGTGACAACCACCTTAGGCATGTTGAGTTTTGACGATAAAAGACTAACCAACATCTTAAGTGCCCAAGTAAAGTTGTCCTCTTTTTCGGAGGCAAGAAAGACAAAACCAACCGAATATGTCATGGTGGTAGAGGTGACACCAACAATCTCAAATAATGGCATTCTATACAAGTTGGTTTTGTAAGTGGAATCATGACCAAAACGGTCGGAAAAGTGTTAAGCATATTAATTGACTCCGGATGAGCAAAAAATATGTCTTCAAGATTTGTCTCCTCACTATTTGCTCTTGTGAAATAGACGTATTTATGCTCCTCCAACTTCAATATCAAGAATTGCATCTCCGTCTTGTCACTTCTTGTACCCTTTCGCCATCTTGTATGCGCATTGTACACTTGTTTGATAGTCGTCACACTTTCTTTGTTTTTTGCGTTTAAATCCGTTATATTCCTAGGCAACGCCAAGCTCTTTGTCATGTCGATTACCCTCTTCTTCTCATCCTCTTTAAGTCTTCTCGCAAGAAGGTGACCGCCTAATTTTGGCTCCAACTCATGGTTGTGAATTCCACAAAGCATGGTCAACCACCAATCACTTGAATTCTTCTCAAAGTAACCACGCAATCTAAACGGACAATCACATTTTCTTCAGCATGTGCCTTCAAGCTTCAACTTCTTCTCGTCTTCGGTGGTTTGTATACACCACTCCTTTCACATTGCAACGTCACCATTGCCTTCTTTAGACTAGATTTATCTATAGATATAATAAATATATCCCTTGCCGCTTGTCGACGAACCCAACCAAGCAACTCATCTCGCTCTCGCCATCTTTCATTTGTAAAAAAATGAGGCGGTGTTTACTTCATAACCGCGAGGCTTCGCAACACCGGTAGGTACCAGTTTAGGTTTTTCTTCAATGTGAGCTTGAAATGGAATTTTGACTTTAAGCTTCACATCAACGGTTGGTTTGACATCAACGGAAGCTTCGCCAGAAGTTTCAATTATGCCCGATTTTGGCTCAACGTCATCATCCACCATATTATCAACCATCACTATGTCTACTGAATAGAAAAATAACAAGCAAAAAAAAATATAAATAACTTGCGCAACAAGCTAAGAAAGAAAAATAAAATTGGCGCAAAATTTGAAATACTGGGCACCAGCGTGACTTAAGTCACGCTGAGCTAACACCTAACTCACGCAGAGCTCCAGCGTGAGTTAAGTCACGACAAGGTCGTGTACCAGACTGCTAAAAATAGCTCAAAAACCAGCAAAATCAAGAGAGGTTAGATGGTACATTAACTGATCTTTGACGTTTGATAAGCGTAGAAACTTGTTTCCTGACGATTTGCAATGATTTTGGCTCAAGATTATGATTCAAAAATTCTCACTTTTGTGTTTTTTTAGTGGTGAAGAGGGAAAGAAATGGTGTTTTGAAGTTGGAACTGCTGAGTTTTGTCCCAAAA
The DNA here is from genome assembly GCA_018208015.1 of Medicago ruthenica. Taxonomy (NCBI): domain Eukaryota; kingdom Viridiplantae; phylum Streptophyta; class Magnoliopsida; order Fabales; family Fabaceae; genus Medicago; species Medicago ruthenica. The sequence goes on along the minus strand of CM031372.1, from coordinate 101,433,574 downwards.
CAGTAATCTACGCAGCGTGAGTTAACTCACGTTGGAAAGTAACGTGACTTAACTCACGCTGCCTTCAGCGTGACTACGCAGGGGTATTTTTGTCTTTTTCTTTGGGAGGGAGAAAATATGTTTGTAGGAAGAGCAATTTTCAAGATGATATTGTTGAGAGTGCCTAGGATGATGTTATAGACCTCGTTAAAGATCGATTCAAATGTATATGATTAGGAAACTATACACACGGATAAACTCGTTCGATTTTCAGCGAATTTGCGATTTTACTTTTAAAAAAGCTTTTTTTTGGGCCCAATTTTTTCAACCTTGTTTTATTTTTACTACTATACACTAAAAGTGTAAATGTCTATAACCACATAATTGTATGAAGTAACATTATTGTTTAAAAAAAATTAAGATGTAACAATATATTGAGATATGATTGGTTGCTTCCGTAGATTGTTTTGTCCGTCATATGGTTATTAAATTCATTCAAATTTCTTTCATTTTTGTGCTATGATTTTAAATTTATTGTCTTTGAAATAAATTTATAGTTCAAAGATATTTAAAGACCAAATGTCATCTTAGGTTGCCATGTGTTATACTTGTTTCGTAAATTTGTCTATTTTAGATTTTATATGTATTGGGTCTAACTCATCCTTACAAAATCGGCTTATAAGATGAGAAGTGTCTACTATTTATAAACTCTTATCAGAGTTTTATCTATCCAATAACCTTAATTAAGGTAATAGGTATGTAGTTCACCTCTCTTATAACACTCAAATAGTTCATTCCTAGTTGACGCAAGACTAACCTGTCGTACTTGAATTCCATTCCAATAACGACTACTAGTCTTGTTGATGCAAAATTTTACATGGAGCCACTAGGTTATCAGTTTCATGATGAGGAATTTTTATCATAGTCCAGAGTGGAATTCTTATCAACATAAGAGTTATCGATAAGAGGGGGAGAAAAAAATCTGAGTTTAGAAAAAAAAAAAAAAAAAGACAGAAAAACAAGATTCTGATCCTCTTCCACCACCTAAAACATTCCACTTCTTTAATTTGTTACAAAGGAGTAGATGTGACCACATAGATATTAAAGAAATTAATTATATCATCATTGGAGGAATGAGAGGGTTAGTTAAATTGTGCTGCAGATTAGAATACTCTCTGGTCTTGTCACTTCCCTGTGGTAGCATAAGAATTAGGAATAAAGGAAAGAATGCATAAAGAATCTCTTGTGCAACACTTCTTTCTCCTATGATAGGAGCCAAATACACTTGTTTATGTCATTGCATAGAAAGAAATGACGAGGACCACTGAGATGCAATGCAAAATTCTAATGTCAATCATTGAAAGTTTTCCCTCTTATTTTTTTTTCCTCTTTTGGTTACATGATTGATTATTCCCCTCTTTGTTATTCTATGTGCATCATATCTTGCTACAGTTTATAGAGTTAAAAATAATCAAGAATGGAGTGCAGTTGAATTACTTCATGTAGCAGTTGAGAAAGTGCTGCATGTAGTTCGAGCTCTGCTAAATTACGAGATTTTTTAGTTTTTTTCTCCTTCGCAAGAGTTTTAACATTGGTTCGTTCATTCCTTTAATTTTTTTAACTCTTAACACAAATTTTATAAGATTAACTTACATACAATTGAGACCATGCAACTAGGAAGCTAAGAACTAGTATTTTTAGTTCACTAAAGTTTCTATCAATTGAAGGTTTGTTCGATGTCCATTTTATAAATATTGTACAACTTGGCCAAGGAGCCATTATATTGTTCCATTGCATGTCCAATGAAAAGTTGAGGGGTTGACTTTGTTAACAAATTGATAAGAGGGAACTGTTATGTAAACGGTCAAAATCAGTTGTGACCACTATATTTCTTTGTTACTTCCCTTTGCCTTCCTCTACGTGGTTTCCCCTCTTTTTAAGCTTCGTCCTTATTTCATTCCCACTCAATTTCATTTAATTTCTTCCTACCAATCAATGACATAGGTTCCATATTTTTAAAAGATGAGATTCAAAAGTGCAGTGATACCGTTAGAAAATTATACATTTTCCTTTGTATTTCTAGAAATTTGTGGTTTCAGTAGAAAGGATTTTTTTAGATAGATCATTTAGGCTTTGTTTGGGAGTTTGAAGGGGACAGAAATATAGGGAAAATTGATAAATCTTTCACATTTTCTGAAAGATTATTTGTTTAGAGAGTGATAAATTAATGTTTATGATTACTATATTTTTAATTTTAAAATATTATAACAACATATACTAAATTTGAAGAATTCATATAAACCCTCTCAAACCCCCCAAAACCCTTCTCCAATACAATTTTTTAGTTCCCTTAAATGAGGAGAGTTTTATATTTTGAAGAAAATAAACCTCTCAAACCCCTCTTCCTAATGTTTCTTCCACTTACTTATTTTTTTTTTCCAAACCCTCACCTCCCTTCCCCTCCAAATTCGCAATCAAAACCTTAGGGGAGGGAGGGAGAGCAGAGAGAGGGAAAGGTTTTCACATGCAATGATGTAGTGCACACAGGGAGGCCAAGGGTAAGGCCACCAAAAGGAAATACTTTTAGACCTCCAAAAATATTAAGTTTTATTTAATAAAAATACCTCATATTCTCTTATTTTCAAAACTAAAATTAATAAAATCTTATCTAAAATTAATATTTATCTCAACAAAGATAAAATCAAATCGAATTTATTATGAATTAAAAAAAATAAGAAACTAAATTACATAAATTTAATAAATCAAACCAAAATTAACCCACTTAAGTTGGTCTGGTGGTCTTGACTTGAAGTCGTATAGTGTGCTCCTTACAAGGTCTTGACTTCGCTTATTTAAAAAAAAAACATTCAAACCAAAATTTAGTGATTTCAATAAAAACACTATCGTGAGTTTTTTTTTTTGGGGTCAGACTATTATGAGCAAAATAAGGCCTTATATTTAAAATTTCCTTAGGCTTCTATATGTGATGGGTCAACTAGGGATGGCAATTGGACCTAGGTCTGATGGGCACCCGCAATGGGTAAGGTAAAACTCCGCATTCATGGGTCCGGGTTTGGGTCTGAGTAATTACCCACAAATTTAAATGAGTATGGACGCAGGTAAGGTTACTATACTGCCTAGCCCTGCAACCCGCATATACATATTTATATAATATGATAAATACCTTATTTATTTTTGGTGTATAATTAATTAATTAATTAATTTAGTTATTTAAGCCTAAACTTAAACCTAAAAACTACTTAATACAATAACAACTCCCTCCTACTGATGTACAATTTTTTAGGGATATTTTAGATGTTTTTATTTGGCTAAATACTACGATTCGTACTATTTTATGAGTTGATTTGAAAACTTTTGAACCATAGTTTTATTTCTTATTTCAATTGCGATGTTTTTATTGTCTTTTTATAGTTAAAGTGCAGGTAATGAATGCGGGTATGAGCACTTAGGTGCCCATAGGGTATGGAGAAGGGAACTAAAGTTGTTGCCCACGAAGGTACGGACTCGGGTATGGGTATTTTTTACAAACGCGGATATGAAGAAGGGCACTTTAGTACCCTACCCATAGAGTATCCATTGCCATCCCTTAACATGTCAAAAGCTATTCTAAGTATAAGGTAGATTTTTTGGATTTGTATTCTGTCATTTGTTTTATGCGTAAAAATACACTCTTCTCTCCTAACAAAACCTTGAATTATACTACTATCTTAAGTTTTTTTTTACTATCTAAAAACTACTATCTTAAGTTAAAAATACACTCTCCTCCCTTGAGAAATAAATATATATACTCCTTTACGAATTAAATATGTATGACACTTTAATCAATTTTATGATAAATAAATATTTTTGTGATAACGATTAACTTTAAGGCGCAATTTAAGAAAATAAATTTCATTTCGTTATAATTTTGAATGCCATATGATAACTAACTTTGAACATTTTACTATTAATTTTAAAATATAAATTTTAATTTTAAGTAACTTTTTGGCTTTAGTAGTTTTTCCGAAGACTTTTACTTTATCTTGTATTGATTCCTATTTCATAGTTTTTTTTTTGGTTTACAAAGATAATTAAAAAATAGAAAAGAAAGAAAAAACAAGCCAACACGAGAAAACTACTCCCTAAGGTAGAAGGTTCCTATAGTGTCGCAGCAAAGAAGATTGACAAGCCCCTCAGGCGGAGAATTATGAAGAAGAAAGTCATTATCAGAAACGGCTCTGAGTTTTGCCATAAAATCCGCACACTGGTTCCCTTCTATAAGGCAGGGGCGGATCTGGGATTGAATTATTAGTGGGGCTAATTTTTTTTTTGAAGGAAGTAAGACTAAAAATTCTGGCGAAATAAATTACAAAAATAACAACATATGTTTTAATCATAACAAACCGTCAATCATTTATAGATAATATATATATATATATATATATATTATCTATAAATGATTGACGGTTTGTTATGATTAATTAATACATACATATATACATATATATATATATATATATATATATATATATATATATATATATATATATATATATATATCAATGTTGCAACAAAAATAACATAGCAAGCATTGTAGCTTAGTGGAAGATAATCAAGTGAATGAGTTTGGAGTTCACCTCACAAGTTCAATTCCCAATGTTTTTATTTTTACAAGTAAATTTATGTATGTTGTTTATATTCTTTGAAAAAATAATGAAAAAAAACACAAAAGTTAAAGGTTGAACCGGAGATCACTAGGTGCAAACACAAACACCACACTACTAGACCAAATCATTATGTCATGTTAAGTTTCGAAATAGAACATATATATTATATAATTAAGCTCTGTATAAAAAAAAAGTATGGGCTGGGCTGGTGTGGCTATAGCCTCACCCTGCCCTGCTCAGGTCCGTCCCTGCTCTAAGGGTGTGACAAACCGTGATATTACCAAGAGTCAACAGATCTTTTATGTCTTGGATAAGAACCGCATAAATGTGAAACTTCTCGACATGACCATTAATAAGATTAATGCAGACAAGGGAATCAGAGTAACAAACAAGCTCATCAACCCCCGAATCCTTAGACACGATCAGACCGTGATAAATGACAGTAAGCTCAGCCAGCAAAATATCAGACGAGCTAGGAATGAAACCGGAAAAGACCGATATAAACAAATCATCATTATTACGCAAAATCCCTCCAAACCCAGTTCTAACAGGAGATCCATGACAGCTACCATCAACATTGAGGTTTAAACCATATGTTAATGATATTGTGAATTAAAAATAGAAAGAAAAAAAAATATGCATTAGAAGTTCGAATACATTAAAATGGATAAAGTGTTTATCAAGGGTTTATATGTCTCGAACTTGATTTGTATCAGAAGCTTATCACAAAAAATTGGTTATGGGTGAATTCTTGCCTTTGGAATATGAGGAACTACACGTGGTGAATTTTTCTTGTTGGAAATATGGTTATAAGTCTGATGTTTGTGTGGATGCCAACACTTTAGTCATGGCAGAGCACCAGATTGTTGAAGGGGTGAAGGACCATCAGATGGTGGCTAGAAGGTCAGGCCACGGACTATTAAAAAGGCCTATTAGGCCTATTAAACTGGCCTACTTAAGTAAATATAAATAATATATTTATTTTTGTATTCTTCACCAATGAAGATTATGCAAAAACAACAAGATACTTTTATACCTTCAATCATCATGGTTTTCTTATTCGTCTATTGATGTCGAGACAATGTTAGTGTCTATTTCGTGCAAGATGGGCTAGCTATGGAAGACGATGGAAATGTCATGATAGCTGATTTTCATCGTAGTTATGGTGGATTCATTGTACCTGATACTCCCATTTTTTATCAATAGGGTAATACATTTCATAACATGTGTATTGTAGGTTATTGGAGTGATGTAGTGACATAGAATGACTATATTCGAGATTATAGGAATGAGATTTTTATGTAATATGAGAATTTTTTTATTTTTGTTGTCTTTTTTTTACTACTGGGTTAGATTTATGTTCCTCATGTTTTGTTTTTCTTTTTCATAAATGAGTTTGTTATTATTTTTCGTAAATGAATTTCTAGCTTATAAAAAAAGGAAGAGTATAGATTTTAACATAAAAGTAAATTACACTCCTCTTCTCTGAAAGATACTTGAATTGCATTCATATCTTCTCTTATGTTAAAATATACATACACTCTCCTCTTATGAAAAACATGTTAGAAAAAATTGATATCTCATCCCCTAAGAGAAGCTTGAATTACATTCTTCACCGCTCTTATGTTAAAATCTACACTTTCCTCCCTTATTATTATTTTTTTAATTCTAATAATCTAGCAACAATAGTCTAACACACAAAACACAAAGAAAAATAGTATTATGGGCCCATTTTAATATAATAAAAATTGAATGCATTTTTTCTCTACTTTTGATTAACAATATAATTAATATGTATTTTTAAACCCTATTAAAATATGGCGAGAAAAACAAAACAAAATTAAAATATGTGAAAAGTTACTAAAACCGATAAAATATGGTTGTTTAAAAATTAAAATGGATTTTATATTCTTAATTATAAAATTATAATCAAATATTTAAATTGAATTATCATTGACATTGAAATTATAAATAAATGAATTTTTTTTAAATTGTGGATCAAAGTTAGTAGATATATCAGAAAAATATTTGTTTATGTTAAAATAAACTAAAGTGTATGTATATTTAATTATTAAGAAAGGGATATATAATTCAAACATCTCATATGGGAGGAAAGTATAATTTACTCAAAGTTTTTACTTCCCAATGGAAGATAGTGTATATTTTAATATAAGATGGGATATGAGACTATGAGTGTAATCCAAACATCTATCAGAGACGGGGAATGTAATTTACTCTAACATAAAAAGGAGTGTGTATTAATTCAACTATAGTAGTGATTCTCTTAACATTTATTGCATATCAAATGAGGAAAATGTATACTACTTTGAACTCAGGAGAGAATGATATATGGTGGAGGAAGTGATGTGGAGGAAGTGATTCTCTTAACATCAAACGATCGATTAACATATTTTACGCATGGATTCAAGTTATGATGAATGAAAAATATGATTCTTTGATGTATTTAAAATAAAGAATGATAGATTTAAAATAAAATTAAAAAAATGAGAATACAATACATACGTAATAATGATGATATATATTCTAATTATCTAATATGGAATCGATCGTTTGATTTGTAGGTGAATATGATCTTACATATATCAATGAGAAAAGTCCTGAAAACGCAGGAAAAAAAAAAATATTTTGTGTTTCTTTGTACAGCAACATTCATTCTGGTTCTAGAATTGATGAAAAGAAAAATATATAAACTAAGTATCCCACTTTAATCATGGCAAATGTCTTTTCATGGAATCAAACATTCTCAACTTTTCATCACTAGTAAGTTCTTCCAGCCATAAACCTTAATTACCTTTTTTTATGAAACATAAACCTTATTATTCTTTAAAAACAAGGCATGCAATCAATGTATGTGATATGTATCATGATTGAAAGAGATTAACACTCTACATTTTTTTGTTGAGAGGAGATTAACATTTTATACATGCTTGCCAATGGAAATTTATTTATATATGTATTCAATTAGATGACATCGTAATGCTACTTTCTTAGATTAGTTTTTAAAAATATTTTCCGTTGTGTGGTTTGACTGGATGTGTGAATAAAAAATTTACACTATCATTTCATAAAAACTAAACCCTTGAACCTCGGGAAAAAAAACCCTTGAGATTCTTTTATTTTTAGTTTGGACGAGTCGAATCGAAAACACAATACAACGGAAGATATTCAGTCTAATAGTGTTGGTATTATCGACTAGGTTTACGGATAATTCAATCATTGAAGTTATTATAGCATCAAAAGAAATGGTTTGTTTTCTTCTTTTGTTACGACATTACGGTGTAAATTATCATAGTAGGCGCCGTAAGCAGGGTCCCTTTTGAGGATAAATTCTGTCTCATGTGATGCCCAATAATAATGTTTTTGGAATTTCTTTTAAGTTAATTTATCTTTGGAGTTGAGACTAGAGAGCGCAGGGTATATGCTATATTTGGTTGTGTTTATCTCCTTTTATTATTCATTTTATGTTATATATTAAAAAGGGAATGAATTTCTCACTTAACTATTCATACTTTTATTTTTATGTCAATGCGTGCATCTTCATCTGCCGTCAATAGCCTTTCTTTATCTCATTTTTAGACAGGATGGTTTGCTTTGCATTTGAGTGGTGTTGACAGAGGGGTGACCTAATATGATATTAGAGTTTATAAAAAGTGACATGTGAGATGATCATTTTAAAGGTGAATTTCTAACCACTAGACTATTTGACAAAAAAAAATTGAATCTACATTTTTTACCTAAAAAATAGAATCTATTGTCGGACTAAAAAAACCTAAGGAGTTGCGTCCTAATATTATTCTATAGATATTATTGGATGTCATATGAGATGATCACGCGACATTCCATTAAACATATAATATGAAACATGACTAGAACAATCTTTAACTAGACTTAAGTTACCTCTTAGCCTAACGAGAGATTACTTGAACTCCCTTCTTCTATAAATCGGATGGTTAAGACCAAAAACATAGATTTTAGAGGGCTAGCAATATAATTGTTTTGGTACAAAAGAAATAGCTTTTTTTTTTATAGAAACAAAGACTAAATTTCATTTTTGCAGGTCAAAAGAAACTAAATTTGACAATTTATAGGTATAAAAAACACTGAAGTATTTCAATTATCAGGTGTCACTCATGGCATATATGACAAAGTTCAAAGTTTACATATTAAGTGCATCATATATTCAAACTAAATATGAGGCTTTCCGTTCAAAAAAATGAGGATTTGCCTCAAAAAATAAACATGGGGATTAATTTAACCTTAGTATTTCGCTTGTATTCCAATATTTTACAGCTAAAATTCACCAAGTATATTAAGAAATGTTTTAAACTAAGATTTGACATTATGTTAAAATAAAAACCAATTTTTTTGAGGGATAAAATAAATAAATAAATAAAAACGAATTTGAAAATAATATTTTATTCAATATTCACAAATTATTAATGTAGTGGTTAGCAAATGTATTTGTCATTTTAGATGCTAAAAGATGCCAAACAATGTTTTGATGTGAAAGAAGCCATTCATCTTCTTACATATATCATATCATATGTTCTCTAACATCACAAGAAGCAGGAAGCTCAAAGTATGTCCCCAATGATCCGTACAAGTACTGTGTCCACGGCTAATGGTGTTAATTAAAGTATTAAACCTTTTTCCCCTGTGAACAAATTAAGGATATTATTAATTTACAAATCATATATGGTTTCACTCCCCTACTACTAGTAGTAGTGCCATATGAAGTGATCCATTTTACATGATTAAATCATCACAGTCACTAGATTCTCTACACGTATACAGGGACAGGACATCTTTTAGGTGCTATAAAAACCCTCCCACCCCAACTTCAAAAATCATGCATTCCAATTCCAACGACAATTGTTCATTCCTTTCCGTTTATTATTATTCTTCTTCTTCTTCTTCTTCTTCTTCTTCTTCTAATCATCAATCATGGACAGAAACAATTCCCGCAGACAACTTGCTGCAATGAAACAGTCCCTCTTTGATCAAGTAGGTTCCTTAATTTTCACTTTTACTTTCTTTCTCTTTCTTTCTTTCATTGCCAATCATTAGAAATACCACATGTTACATCTTGGGATCACATTGTCTTTTCAAACATTTATGTATGTTACTCGACATTATATTCTTCATTGATGGTTATCTAACTAATCAAATATTTGGCCATATGCAGGGACATCTTGATGAACAATTTATCCAACTTGAAGAATTGCAAGATGATGCTAATCCTAATTTTGTTGAGGAAATTGTCACTCTTTACTACCGTGATTCATCTAGGCTTATCTCTAGTTTGGAACAAACACTGTAAGTTATTAACTACATTAATTTCAAAATGTTTTGTATTTTCTTTACATTAATAGTTAAATTTAAAATTAATTTGGTGTCTTTTTTGTGCTTGTGGCAGGGAGAGAAATCCATTGGATTTCAACAAGCTTGACACAATTATGCACCAGTTTAAAGGAAGCAGCTCAAGGTATATATATATTTACATATAAGTTTGGATTGAGTGAATTATTATATAGTATATGATAAAGTGAACACTATGTTACTTTACATATTTCAACAATGAATTAAATATATTTTGCTTCATTATGGTTTGCAGCATTGGAGCCAAAAAGGTGAAAGCAGAATCAACTCTGATTAGGGAATATTGCAGGACAGGAAATGCAGAAGGGTAATCTAGCTTGCACTAAATCTATGTTCATTACACTGCCATTTCTTTAAAGAATATGATTCTTCTTTTATATTTAAAAAAAATATAAGAGACTTTTAGTAAAATTTGAGAAAGAGTTGTTTGAAAAAACCATTGTTATTACAAACTTATTTTAATATTTCTTTTTCTATGTATCCTGAGTACTGATAGAATTGCTGGTGTTTTGTGTGAAAATTCAGATGCAGGAAGAGCTTTCAACAAATGAAGAAAGAATATGTAGCATTGAGAAAGAGACTTGAAACTTATTTTCAACTGGCTAGGCAAGCTGGGCCAATGGATAGAGCATGTAGCCCTAAGTAAAGACCTTATAAAGATAGATATGAATTTAATGAAGGCATGCAAAATGTAATTGGTGAATTTTGTAAATATGAAGGGCAAAAAAAAATGTTAAGTATTCACCAACTAGAATTGGAAAGGCAATATCGCCTGTTTGAGAGCATTGTGCTACCAAATATATATCAGGTCTATCCTATGTTTTTTTTTTAATCAAAAAGGGCTATAGGAATCCTGCTATGAAGCATTATAGTTTGTACTATCACTATAAAGGAAATTATGTTACATCTTGTTACAAGTACCATCATTGTGACTCTCTCTTATTGCCTCAACCTCAACTATAAAAACTGTTCTCATTTTTTTCATTGCTCAAAATGATTTTAAATTGTGGTTGTGGTCGTGATATCAGTGACTGTGATTGCAGATGTTGCAATGCGTATTGAAGTCCTTGTGGTGTGAATTTATTTTTAATTTGTACCAAATGTTATAATTTATTACTTATCTTAGAAGTCACACATATTCTATTTTCTCTCTGAAATCTCATTATCAACTTCTTGTTACTATAAAATATCTCCATTCCTTTAAAATGCCCTTTAGTTATTGATTTAAAGAAAAGGAAGTTAGAGAAATAATTTTAGATATTTTGTATGTTTGTCATAATGAAGATCCCTACAAAAAAAATTCTTTCGAGAAAAACTATAAACAACTTGATATTATTTTTTTTTTGAAAGAAAACAACGTGTTTTAGAATCTTAACGATGCGTATGTTTTGCAGCAGCTTGTCAATATAAAGTGAATTCTGTCATGTTATAGGCAGTTATAATATCCTCTAACTAGAATTGAATGATATTTTTGGGGTATATTCATTACTGGTAACATATTTTTGGTAAGACATATAGACCCTCTCACACATTTCAAACATGGAAACTATGTTTCATCAGTCTCAGATTCTGCAAATCATGAAAAAAAAATCGACATGCATGTTAACTGATATTTCAGATTTGAAACACAAGTAATTGCAACTTATCCCATGGTTAACTATTTGATTTATCTGAACTTTGTCATTGTGGCTGTCAAAGGATAATATATGATATGAATTATGATGAAAATGACAATGTCTCGTTCATCGGTTGGCGAGTATCATTGAGGTGTACGTAGCAAAACTTTAACCAGTAAATGTTGCACTAACTTGCATAATGGTTTTGTTTATAAATTTCTGTAGCTAATTTCAATTTGTTAATATTGTTCTTATTGTCAATAAATGCATTTCCAACTCAACGACAATTTTTACTCATTTATCTCTATAGTTGAATTTAAATGAGCACAACTTTGTTAAGCAGCACATTTATCTCTATATTTCACTCATTTCCACACTTTCATACAACCTCTAGTCTTACAAATTGTTTCAATAGATGGTTACATTAATCTCGACACTAAAGTTCATAACTATGTGGTCAATTGTCTCGATGGTTTTAAAATTATTGTCTAGAATCAGGTAATAATGGACAACTCATTGCTACAAATACAAACCAATAAGAATTACAACCTTAGATATTTACAAGCAATATTATCAATAATCTACTCAACCAGTGCAAAAATTTTGAAAATTTTCTTTGGGTGAAAGAATCTCTAATAAAACAATGTTCAGAAGCATTTCCAATAGCTTGGAATCGGGAAGCTGGTGTTAAACTTCAGAAACGAAGACTCCTAGATGAGGCCATCGATGCCCTGTCAAATAGTTGTGCAAATATGAGTAAAAGAAGCAAACATAACAGTTCACTGCGACAGATAGAAAAATAAAGGTTCCTGAAAATTCTGAAGTACTGACCATGCTTGCCGGCATTTGACAGCTTCATTGCGAACAGATCTCTTTGTATCATCAAGACACTTTGATATTGCTTGCAGAACCTAATATAATCAGCGTGAATAGCATTAAGAATAAAAAATATGCACTCAAATGTTTCCAAAAAGGAAAATACAAAGAGGTTAATAATATGCAAAATATTTATGAAAATGTTTATTCAAAGCATTGAGCAATCAGTACATCTTGGTTCAAAGCATTGAGCAATCAGTACATATTGGATATCAACGAATCAAGCATTTGAACGATTGCAACTAAAAATTTTGGCAAACCTGTGTTCTCAACGGATAGATACGCACATGAGGAAGCTCAGACAATGCAACAAGACATTGAATAGCTGTCTCCCGAACAAGCTGCACAGGGGGAGAAAAAGAAATCCACCATTAATATCACTATTAATTTTGATTGCTTTAAACAATTAAGATTGCAACAAAGTTATGAGGGATTTAAAGGTTTTGGCAGGAATTCTTGAGCACAAAACCATCACTGAATAAGTTTGAGAAACCTAAGCTCTTTTGAAGCAGCTAGTTTTTTAATTGAGACAAGATTTTGTACTGTCTAATTCACAGCCAAAAATAACCAGGAGTTCAGCCATGTTTTTATGGCCCTAATGTAGCTCAGAACAGCAAATATGTCTAGATTATTCAAACTGCCAAAATGTTTAAGAGGCAATGAAGTTCCTTTATAACAGAACTAAAGTCAGCATGTTTTAGCAGTAAATAAATTATACAAGAGAGTCTGATACCGTCTTATGAGGGTAGTTCACAAGCTTAATTAGACCATTGATGATAATATGTGCATTCTCAATGACTGCTTCTTGCCCTGCATGTATGAACATGGTTTACATAAGACAACATTTACAGGTCATTCTTTCTTGACAAAAATTACATGATTGTCATCATCTTCATCCCGACACAATTATGACAAGCATGCTAATACTTTGTTGAAACACAAGTAGAATCTACATAAAATATCAAGTGTGCCAGCAAGGAAGACACTAGTATTTGCAAATAACAAAAATTGCACCAAAATAATCTAGCAACAGATGCAATGGCAAATGATTGTGAAAATCCATACTAACATTGAAACTGATTCTTCTAGTGGCTCAGTTTCTTTCACACAAGGAAATAATAAAAAGAAACTAAAAAGAAAAATAAATAGAATCGCAGTGCGACAGCGTCAAATTCACAACAAACTACAACCCTAAAAAACAGGTAAGTTAAATACTACAGTCATCGCAATTACCATTTTTCTCTGTCAACATCCCAGATAAAACTAGCAACAGACCATACAAGATATCTTTATCTTGGATATCTTCAGTCAACATAGACAAGCAATCCAGAAGAACTGGTATGAGCTGCAAATTTTACAATTGAATTTTTATTAGAAAAGCAAAATTAATAGTCAGATAAATGTAAGATAAGTAATTACTGATAATTCAAAATTTCTCAAACTAACCTTTTTAGCTTCATTCAGTATAACAATCAGTGGAGTGTCAGACATGACATGTGCAAAGGCTCGTAACAATAAAGATCTGAAATTGTAGAAATAGAAGTTTAGATATTTGTGAGGCGAAGGGAGACAATATAGCACAACTCCAAGTCAAAATAGCTGCTACAGCTCATTGTCAATTTAGTAATACTGCATTCTTTGAGTGTACAGAGACTTAAGACAATGGACATAGACCAGTTACAGTTAAAAAGGTATCAACCAAAGTTATATATATATATATATGCTAATCACAAATGCCACTACGAGGGAAAATAGTTTTTGCTTGAGAGAGCACATTACATTTACCTGGACAATAAAGAATCAGATCTTGAGATCAATTGCAGAAAAATGGGCATCATGGAAGAGAAAAACCTCTGCTTATATAGAGGCCGTACTGTGGCATGAAATTTTCGGTTCAAACAATCTTCAGCATCACTCATAAGAACATGAAAAGCTTCCGTGGCACATCTCCTTGCCAGAGGATCACATTTCTGCTCTTCAGTATTTTCAAGTGGGCCTTCAACCAAAGGCACGGAAGTCTTTCTTCTGTCTGATATTAAGCACTCTGTAAATATCATTGTGATATCTTTAATCTTTTCATGACCACGCAACAGCAAACCTTTTCCAATCCATGAGAGCCCACAAATGGCATTGGTTTGAAGCAATATATCATTTGTGATGCCGAGACATAAATCAGTAAGAACAATTTCGCTCCCATTACTTGATCCATTACATATCTGTAACATATTATTAGAAGAAAACCATATTTTTGTGTTGAATATAAGATCAAGAGCTTCTTCCAAGGTAAGTTCATCAGACTTCTCTGCACCATTGGATTTCGAAGTGAGTTTGTTGAGCATAGAGCCCAAAGCCTGTGCAACTGGAACAACACCCTTGAGGAGGGTTATTATAAAAAGATGCAGAAGCCCTCTTATATTTGGAATGTGTGTTTTGGGGCGAAGTGCAATAGTTACTGATGCAAATAATAAAAGTATCCCTTCATCCCTAGAGGAAATGTCATATTTTCCAGAAGTTAATGGCAATCTTCCTACATCATTAAGCTGAAAGTTGGTATGTGACGATAGTATACTGTAAGCTTTTTGAATTATAACATTTTGACTCTCTACAGAGCAACACCCAACAGAAACTTTCATCGCTTTCATCATTGCATCAAGTAGACCCTGCAAAACAAGCAGGAAAAATCACTATTACTACCGGGATTATCTACTTAGTTGCATTTATATAATAATAAGTACAGGATTTTAACAATGTTCATAAAATAAATAGGGAAGATTAATACATAAGTGTGACTGTTAGATTTACCTTTTCCTCAAATGAAGAATTAAAATCCATGCAATTTCCTGCTTGGTTCCAAATATCCACAGCAAATTGCACCACGAACTCCTCTGCACCTCCATTTTCAAGGATCCTGCCCAGATTCAATTCAAAAATATCAGATACATCAGAAAATGTCAGTTTCTGAATAGCATAATATTGCGAACAGTTCATTAACTGAAAGCACGATTAGTCTATCCGTTACTTCTAATCCAAAATATCAGCTATAATAAAGAAAGTTTATATAGTCACAATAAAGTGAAAATAATATGTAAGCTCTGAAAAGCTGAATACCATGGAAGTAGCTTGCAAGAATAGCACTCCAAAAGCTGAACAGCAGTTTCATAAGACGTTAAATTTCTATGGACCTAGATAAACAAAAACCAGAAAGTTAAAATAATATCCAAATAAGTAAAAACACAACATTATTCACCAACAACCAAGCCTTATCCCAGTAAGTGGGGTCGACTTCACAACATTATAGTAAAAACAAAAGGCAGGCAGTGACAAAATAAGCCCAACAACATTCTAAAAGTGAGATGACATATTCCATGATGCCTTGAACGAGAGATAAGATGAAGAAATTATTATATAAACATACACAGACCTCAGATAAATTGGTAAATATGGCTCCTTCCATCGCTTGAAGAATTGTCAGCATATTTTTCATATCGGTCATACCAATATCATATAATGCTTCTACTTTGAGTGAAAAAGGCAGAGCAATATCATCAAGAGTCAGCATTTCCATAATTTTGTCTACAACAAAACTCCTGTAGCTCATAGCTTTTTCAGACTCGCTGAATTTTTTAACAAACGAGCCAATATGAAATAATGCTTTCAATGTGGCATTCCATAGTACTGTTTTGCCAAAATCCTCTATGATAATTAACATGAATTTCTTCAAAATATTCTCAAATGTTGATTTTGGTATTGGAAAAACATCTAAATGAAACATTGCTAGAATCTGCAAGCCCTTCACTGTATATCAGCACCAAAAGCAAAACAGAAATCAGCACTGTGAAGATATAATAACAATAATAACAATAATAATAATAATAATAATAATAATATTATTAATAGTAATAATAGTAATAATAATAATAATAATAATAATAATAATAATAATATTAATAATGTCACAACTCACAAGGCAGTGAATCAAACAGATTTGATGATTTATTAAAAAATGAGAAGCTAGAAAGGATAAGTAAATTTGTTAAACGTTTGATGTTTAAGATCATAGGCAAAATGATCCTATAAATGAGATACGGGCAATGCAGTCAGGATCGAGATCCTACGTAGGATCGGTCGGCAGGTGATAGAACGTAACACGGTTCGTAAGTAGGATCGGTAGGTTGTTGATAGAGTTGAGAGATATAAACAGAGAATATAGAGGAAAAACAATGGAACCAAGCAAAAAAACAGAGAAAATAGAGGGAAAACAAAGGAAACAAGCAAAAAAAATAGAGAAAATAGAGGAAAAACAGTGAAAAACAAAGGAAACGGGAAAACAGAGCAAAAATGAACCGAGGTGAAGTCGAAGCACGGTTAAGGTGCCGTGGGACGTAGAATCGTAAGATCCTACGAGCCAACACTCGATCCTGGCTACAATGGATACGGGACAAATTCTAAATTTTGTCACTCAACAAACCATGGGGAGACTATTTGTCTCAAAATCAACACCATGCAAAAGATAAAAATACTAATTTTCTTTTTACCCAACAAGTATGCTCCTCGTCTCTCTATCTCTTTCCTCCCTCCCCCAGTCCCGCTGTCTCCCTCCCTCAAAAGGCTATTGCAAAAAACCCACATTATTTTTGCTTGTGTATTGTGTATTGACCACCAAACAATATACATGACAAAAATTTGTGATGTGACTCATAGTATGTGTCTTGGTGTGCATCAAACACACTTGTAGTATCATTAAAAAATTAGCGACTGCAGAAATGTAAAAGATAGTTCTAATTTGGTGGTTCCCTCTGGAACAAGCAATGACTATATAACTAAACCAAAGAGTAAGAGTTTGGCATCAAAATTAATCAAATTTCTGAAGTATTATCAATACAATCTAATTGTAACTTATTCGTTCCGACTGCAGTATGTCAACAGTATGCACCAATTAAACTGTGTATAGTGACAAGAAATCTCGGTCGCGCCACAAGTATTTCAGAGTTTGGATTGAGAAAAAGGAATTATACGAAAACACGCCAAAAGAATCCGAACGCCTGATTGATTTGAGGAAAAAAAAATATTTGCATTTCATGTTTTAACTTTTAGTTACAAAATTGTCACCTTGTTTTCATCATTTCAAGAACAAATCATTTAAAACAAGAAATAGAAAGAAAATAAGGTGGCAGTTTTGTAATTAAAAGTGAAAACTTTAAAATTAAATTTTTTGCTCAAACCAAATATACCCTAGGATTCTTTTGGTGTGTTTTGCAAAAGTCCCTTTTCCAATACATGACTCAGTATATCAGAGTCTTCTCCTTGACAACCTCAGGTAAATCTAAAACTCTGTCATGACTCATGAGTTCATGATACAGCTATTTAAGAGGAGTACCACTTAACAATATACAATTAAAATTCTTGTAGATGAAAATGTTAAACTAAATAAAAGAAGAGCAATCACCTCCAATGTATATATCAGGATCAGAGGGGCATCTGTCAGCAGTTACAGCTAAGATTGAACCAAAGGCATTAAATAAGACAGCTGAGGAACTATGAAGTATGGTGCAATATGTCTCATGCTTTTCCTCAGACAAAATAACCAATTCCCTGCATCCTGCAAGTAGTTCTATACCAAGATAAAGGAATCCGAAGTTAACACTTTGTGAGGCCAAAATACCACCATTTTGCAAGCCATCAATGTTGCTAACAGAAAATCCCAATTTATCCATCATTCTTAAGAAAAGACTTTGAAACACAGCATTGCAGGAAGGAATGGAAGTGTTGGCAGAAATATAGAAAATGCGACCAATAGCATGTAGTTTCTTCTTTTCTTGCACAGAAATAGTGTCGTACATCTCATAAGATGTAATGCTGTTGGTAATAAAGTTGACATCCTCATCATCAATTATCAAGCTAACTAACTGACTACTGTTTTGCACAATAAGCTGCTGAAGGAGGGAGAGAGCTTCAGCTACAACTTCATTCTTTGGAAAGTTAATACCATCTGTGGGTGCTAGAGTAAAAGAGAAATCTGGCTCCCCCATATAAGTATATAAAGTGTCTTTTAATGAAGACCAAATAGCCCCAGTATATTTTGCGATTCTCTCTGCTCCATACTTGGAGGAGCACACTCTAAGATATTGTAAGGAATCAAGCTGAATGCATAGAAAACCAACACACAGGAAACTATAAATGGTTAAGTTTTTTTTTAAAAAAAAAAAGGTATGATGGTAATTACACAAATATTTAGAAAGAAATATATAATAATATTAAAGAAACACCAACCTTTGCTGAATATAGTGAAGAAGAAAGTTTCTGAAGAAGGAGAGGAATGACAAATGGCTCAAAAACGGGTGTAGAAGCGAATGCAGACTGCAGAAAATTAAAATATTTAGATTTCATATTAAAAAATAGAACTTGAATAACATATGCTCACGATTTTTATATGTAAAATATGCAATATCGTATCAGATTACAATTGCATTTGAGAAAGATGAAACATGCTCTTCCATTTACGGAGGATAGTAAGCCCGAACTACATGAAATGAATCCTACACACATAAATATAACACAAACATGTATATTTGCATTTTGCTTCCTTTATTAGGTAAAGGAAGCAGAATATGAGGAGAATGGATCAACCTAAAAAAGACGACAATAAGCAACAAAGTTTTTCAACCCAAGCAAATCTATCTAATATATATGTCACTCCTAAATCTAGGTGGTGCAGAAGGCCACTAATAAACGCAAAAGCTAATCCAGGGCAATAAAGTTAAAAGCAGTTGACAAGTTAAAGATGCCATATGCTCAAAAGCTGACTAATTATTGATTGTACAGTTGCTTCTAAATCAATGTACCTTTTGATAAAAGAAACGCTCATGGCTACTGAGATTTGAAATTTCCCACAGTACTCGCTACACCGTATGAAACAAGTGTGCTGATGCTAACTTACACTATATATAACTTTTACATACAAAAAATCTGGGTATACATAACATTTGAATGCTACTTAGTATTGCATGGTTCTCCCCCTCTATCTTCCACAAAAACACAGAAAATGCAATCCAGGACATGAAGTTCCATCAGGGAAAAGCACTTTGAATGAGAAGACGGAACAAAGATCAAGATGTTAAAATCTATCCTCAAGAAAGCAACATAACTGTATGTAGATGTTGGTAATCAATAGCAAATCTCTTAAAATAAATATTCAACTTGAATCCCAGCAATTTCTTTCTATCTCCAGAACTTTGTGAGGTTTTCAGCCAACTACTGTCTATGTTCAAAAAGAAATGAAGAGCAATGAAACCATAAAACTGTTCTGCTCTAACCTTCTATTTTATATCCTGACTGTTCTGCTCTAACCATTAATGACTGAAGAAAGTACAACGACTATAACATGGTTTAAAATTAACAGTCCGAATGAAAATCGAATAACATCGTTTAAATTTCAGACAACGACTTAAGCACCATAATTTCAGACAACGAATTAAGAGGTTCTCATCAATGACTGAATGAATAATTATAAGAAAGTACAACAACTTAAGCACCACAAAGTCTGCACAAAAGTTCCACGTACCATCAGAGTCCTTGATAGGTCATCTCGTTGCACATGAGTATCCCCACTGGATTGCTGGTAAAGAAACAAAGATAGCAAATAAATAACAGTGTTAAAATGGATATTTTCAGGTAAAGAAACAAAGATTGCAAACAAATAACAGTGAGAAGGGTTATTTTCAGAGAAAATCTCCATATTTCATAGTCTTCCAGCATCAGTACTCGATATAAAATGGCATAGCCACATAGGTGAAAAACAGGGAGATATGCATTCATACAAATCAGATTGTTAGTGTGTGGATCATATATGGTTATTGGCTAACTGATGTAGAGCAATCAGAATGCATAAATGGAAGATGTTCAATGAAGAAATATATGTGAAATGTTGAGCTTACATGTGTAAAGTGAATGGGAAAGTAAGGTTCTAAAAGATCAAAAACATCTCTAGCAAAGCTTGCAAGTAGACCAGATGGATCAGGATATAATCGTGCCAAAGACTCGACAATATGAAAAGCAAGCATTAAACATTCTGGATCTTTTTCTGCATCGATGGCTTCACAAATTCCAAAAATAAGGTCCTCCTCCTACAAGAGAGTCAAGAACAAATGTGTTATAAGATTTCCAAAAAATTAAATGAGCCTACCGGTGTCACAGAGAGCCATAAGCAGTAAACTTGAAACAAATAATTATGAGTACAAACCGGCTTCATAAAACACACCTTTGGGATTGCAGATTGTAAGTCATACATTGACCATTATATTTTTGTTCTATTTAGTTGGATAACTTCCCCTCTGCTCTTTTTTTTTTTTTTTGAGAGGAACTTCCCCTCTGCTCTTATACTTCATTACTATGTCATATTCATACTTATTTGCATATTAAAAAAATAAATAGATTGAGTAAATCCTGATATCTCTATGCAAAAGTTGAAAGATAAGTTCTTATTTTCAAATACTACACAAAAGTCCCTTAATATTTATAGAATTCGGAATTTTAAAACATATCAGTTGCTTTTGGGAATAAGTAGATTTGTGCAGCTACACAGAAGCCAATTGATAATAATCTAGTTTGTTTTAACGATAAACAACCAAGAAAAGAAAAGGAATGTATAATTGAAGAAGAGGATAAGATATTTTACTCAACATAGACAACGTACATGGTAATATAATAGTTATATATTCATGCAACAAAATATGAGATGCCACGGCACTAATCAACGGGATATACTATACCCAGCCCAGCTTATAGTTGCTTCATAATCATAACCATGTTGTCTTCAGTTAAAGCCATACTGAGAAACTGATTGGTAATAAATTGTATAAACAGGGAAGTAGAAGCCTGAGGGAAAAGGGAATGGTGCTTATATGTGTGCGCACCTCGTTTTTTACAAAACGCGCAATCCTCCGAGGACGTCCGCGAATGCTCGGAGGGCCTTGTGAAGTCGCCACCAAAGTTGATAAACCCTTAAGTTTTTTGTTTGAAGGGAAACGATAATAAAACCCTTGACGATGAGGAAAAGGACTGGTCATCGCAACCATTGTCGGGTTCGGGAGTCGATTACGCAAGGGGAAGGTATTAGCACCCCTCACGTCCGTTGTACTCAACGGGAACCTTCTATTTGGCTAAAGCTTAAATTGTTTTTTAAATGTTTTGCGCGCATGCTTATCTATGTCAAAAATACAATAAAAAAAGGGGGAAAGAAAGAGATGAAAACAAACGAAAGGGAAAAAGAAAGTTTTTTATTATTGCGCTTGACGAGATGTCGATCTTGCTCCTACGTATCTCCCGGTAGTCGGAGAATTCAAAGCGTACGTAGTTCTTTGGTAAAGAACTTAATGTTGGTTAAATGGACGATATTTTGACCGTATTCTTGCGATTAAACGTAGCTCGTATACTCGCGGATGGGAGACTTAAGCGTATTAGCTTGTATGCTCGCGCATGGGAGACTTAAGCGTTTGTTTACGAATCGCGCTTAGAATAGGTAAAACATGTCCGTTGGGTAAGAGGGTTCGATTTGGTCGCGTTGGGACCAAAAGAGGTACAATGGACTCAATTGAGTCAATCATTGACCGGGGTGACTCCAATGAGTCGGGGGATTGAATCTAATGGCCACGGGGGACCAAAAGGTTCGGATTGACCACAAGGGGCCAAGATTTAGTTTGGTATGGTCGGATACGTTGAAAAAGGAATGACGATTGTCCGAACGACGAGACATACGTCACGCATTCGTACAATCGGGGCAATGGAGAGACATACGTCACACCATCCCTTTTTCATTCAAGTTTTTGGTTGAATTTCTTAGAATCCCAAAGTCTATCAAAACATTTGGTTTGAAAACCCAAAATGAAAGGTTTTGACAATTTTGTTAGAAAACGCACAAGTTCGGCTCGTTTTGCGAACGGTTTTGAGAAAGCGAACAAATTCGGCGTATGTTCACGTTTGGGTTTTGAAAATCATGAACAATGTTTATTGTTCAAGTTTTAATTTGAAATGATGAACATAGCTTATTTGTTCAAGTTGTTTTGAAAGATTGGGGACATAACTTGTTTTGCAAGTTACCCAAAAAAGTGTTACCCGAACTTGCGAATTTTTCAATATTATGCAAAATCCTTGACATGGTTTGGATAAAATGAGTTTTAAAACTCCTAGGTTCTGAGCTCTTGGGCTAGAACCTCAAAAATTGGCCATTTGGGCACCTAAACTCAGATTCTGAGTTCTGTCATGGTCGCTCTGCGACCATGGCTTCGCACTGCGAACAATGCGAATTTTTGAGTTCAAAAGCTGTTTCTGAACTGTTGTTCAGAAACAACTTCTGAACACACTCAGGACCTTTTAGGTGAGTGAAAAGATTTGCGTTTTTGCAATGAAAAGATCTGGACAAACCAGTTTTGATGTTTTGAAAACCTTGGGATTTCTTTTGAAATTCAAAAGGGGTTTTTAGAACAAAAGGGTTTTGGACCAAAATTGCTATGCAAGCACAATTGTAAATGCAAAACAAAGGCTTAGAAACTTACAGAGATCCTTAGCAAAGCTCCAGCTGCAATGGATTTGAATTGGTTGAAGGTTCTTGCAAAGGTTTTTGAATATTGGATATGAACTTTGAACTTTGTAAAGCTTTGGGTTTGATTGGTTTTTTCTGGTGTTTTGAGTAGTGTTTCTTTGTGTGTAAATGCTCTTTGAATTGCTGTATTTCCTGCTTAATTCATGTTGCATTGCATCTTGCCTTGCCTCTCTATTTATAGGTCAAAATGCAATCTCAAGTAATGATGAAAATCCATAGGACCTAGCTGATTTGTGGGCTAAATTCAGGCTATTTGGCTTTGCATTTAATGCTAATGGATAGAGGCAACCCTGCCTTGTGCCAAGGGTTAAAGGTTTGACTGATTTCAGCCACAAAATCAAAGGTCTTTGGATAGAAATGATGATGAACATGGCTGGATTGCAATTGGCCAAGCTTGGGGATTGATCCTTGCAATCTCAATGGTTGATCAATAAAAACGTGCACTGTGATGTGCAGAGATTGGGGGATGCAAAAGGCTACATATGGCTGGTGTGAGAGGTGAAAAGTTGCTGCAAAAACAGGGTAGGCACTCATGACTTTTTCAAGTGAAAAATCCAGCTGGGTTTGACTGGTTTTGGGGGAGCAAGCAGGAAGAAAGACTTCAAGCAGGTGGCTGGCAACCTTGGGGTGGTTAACAGGTCACTTGGGAGGGACAAAAGCTGCCCAAGGGCAAGCCCACTTGCTTGTCACATGCTAGGTTGGAAGAAAAAGCTTCCTACCTTGGCATTAATGGCAAGTCTCTCATTTCTGGTTTTGTTTGGCCCAATTAGCCATGAATGCTGATTAAAATAAATATGCAAATGATGTGCAACAAAATCTGGAATTAAATCAAAGAAACCAAAAATCTGCAGAAAAATCGCAGACTTCGCAGTGCGAAGTCATCATTTTTGAAATGTTGACTTTTTTGTTGACTTTGGTTGACTTTGACTTTTTTTCCCCTCTTTGATTTTTTTTTATTTTTGTTTTAAAAGGCTTAGGACAAAATTGGGGTACTACAATATGTTAAACAAAACATTGATATCATCGGCCATAATAATAGTATATTCAGGAAATTTATTTTCGTTTTGCTTTATTCATTGGTGTATAGAAGTTTAGGGAAGTAAGGACTACCAATGAGGCAATTGAATCGGCATGATGTTCTAGCAGGCAATCAAGCAGTTCAAAGCATAGCTGCAGTATTAAAACAGAGAAATTAAAGGTGAGATGTTTAGGGAATATAGCTTACATGAAGTTAAAGAGAGGTGGGGAGAGGACAACTACATAATAACTGCATCATGTGTTCAACTCCCCCCACTAAGAAAAATAACAGATAACAACTAACATTTGTTATTTCAAAAAAAATAAAAAATAACTGCATAAAAATATTTACTAAAAGGCCGATCAACTATCATACTGATTAATTAAGAAAATTGAGCCAATATATAATAACTTCAAGTGTTCATTTTTACTTTGAATGAGAGAGTCTTTTCCTTAATGTCTTTTCAAAATGAGACCATACTACTTTACAGCAGAGGCATAAAATTTTATTGCCTTTTGGCAACAAAAATAATTTACCTTCCTGTCATACAGTCCTAAAGATTGAACCTGCAAGTGTTGTAGAAAATATTGAGTAATGGATTTGGCATCACTACCCGTTACCATACCCACAACACTTTTCCTCCTTATCAGTGCCAAGCAACCCACGAGCGCACCTCGTACTGCTTTCCAATCTGCCTGATTATAAATAATATTAGAAAATATCATCGGAAAATTATACATCATCAAAGTGGTTACAAATCATCAATCACAAAACTTGGTGAACTCAAAATGAACAACAATCCACAATCCAGTTTAATCACCAATGCTAAAGGTTCAAGCACAAGAATTTCATAAAATATCAAAACTTTGGACAATTAAGAAAACTACCAGATTTCATGTAATGCAAGAGATTGAAATTTTTTTTTCAAAATGATAAATGAGATAGATTTAGGATTGAGTATCACAGCGCACAGACTCGGTATATTATGTCTATGGAAGAGTTGTACTTTGTAGTAAATATAAAGCTTATAGTTACATGAATGAAATCTCTATGACATGGATTTTAGAAAAGGAATTGTGAGAATAAACAGAAGGAATCAGAAAGCCATCATAAAAAACACTAGAATAAAAAATTTAAAACTCTCCAAAAAAATAACTTAAAAAAGTAAGCATGTAGCAGAATAAATAAATATATATACTGACCATTCTTTCCTTGAAGAACCCAACCAAGCTATGTATAGTTTTACTGTCTAGAGATATTGAGTTCATACGAGTAAGCACCTCTGCCAGAAGAAGAATTCCTGAAGAAGGTTATCCAGTAGACATTCACTAATAAGAACATGATCCAAAACAAAATACATACTATAAAAATTAACAATCACACACAAATAGGCA
Source organism: Medicago ruthenica (assembly GCA_018208015.1). NCBI lineage: Eukaryota > Viridiplantae > Streptophyta > Magnoliopsida > Fabales > Fabaceae > Medicago > Medicago ruthenica. Next base: position 101,408,027 of record CM031372.1, on the reverse strand, counting down.
TGTGAATGGTATCTGTATGCAATTGCTATCAGTTTTTTAGAGCTGGATTTGCTTGTATGCAATTGCTATTGGTATTTTTTTTATGAGCTGGATTTGCCATCGGTATAGATAGTAACCTTTCACATGCACACAAGTACATATAACTCTTAATTGTTAATTTGTACAAAATTTTAGCATACAAATCAAGCTTCAATCAAATGCCAGAAAAAGAATTCCTGAAGAAGTTTACCCAGTAGACATTAACTAATAAGAACATAATCCAAAGAAAAATACATTACAATATATACATCCATGCATACACAAATACGCAAGTGAATAGTATCCGTATGCTATCTGTATGCATAAATAGACAGTACGACCACCCGCACACATGTACACGAGTTAATTTGTATATAATTTTAGCATACAAATCAGGCTAAAGAGAATACAGTTAAATGCGTATCAGTTTTGTAATGTGGTTCTAATAAAATGCCCTCCTCATATATGTAGGTGATTCACCACAATTTTAGTTTTGCTACCTTATTCATGATCTGACAGCTCTGTAGCACCAACACTTCTAATTGAAGGCATGTCTAACATGTGACAGTGTCCGACACCGACACATATGATTACTTTCAATTTTGTAATTTTCTTAATTATTACTGGTGTCAATGTGTCAATATCGAGTCTGTGTTAATACTTCATAGTCTGACAGAGGTTGATATTTACTGTAAAAAGTTTGCAAAATAAATAAAAACACACCTCTTGATCGAATAACGGTATCTGTTGAAGTCAAATACATATCCAACTCTCTAACCTAAATTTCAAAACAGGAAAAACAACTCAAGTCAATAAAAAAAACACAAATTAAGCAAGCAAGAATTAAAACATATGAAAAAAAAAAATCAATTTTCTTTTTAGCTCAAAAATTTGAAACACATACAAGTGCTTCTAGAGTTAAAGCATTGGTCTTTATTGATAACCCAATTGCATCCAAGCTTGCAACCTGCAATACATAAGCATTATTAACAGAGAAACAGTAAATTGAAGAAAAAAATCAAAATTGAATGATTGGGAAATTGAATTGGGGGTGGGAGTGAACCTGGTGAGATGGAGTGGAAGAGGAGTCAACGTAGGACTCAATGTGACGAGTCAATTGAGTGGTTTCCGCCATTGATCGATGATGATTGAAGAGAATTTAGGGTTTTAGAAATTATAGTTACGGGGAACAGAGAGTGCAGTGTTTTAGGGTTTAAGCATATTCGGTATTGTAGGGTAGAGAATGTGTGTTTGGATGCGAAAGAAAAATAAGTGGAAAGAAAGTAGAAATAGAGAGATAGTTGAAAATTTGATATTTTCTAGTTGTTTAGTAAAGAGATTTTATTTTTTTTGAAAGATGGTAAAGAGAAACTAAGGGTATGTTTGGCAAAAATAGCGGATAGTTTATAGTTTATGACTGATGACTGATGGCTGATAGTTTATAGCTGATGACTTATGGTTGATAAGCTAATTGAAATGTTTGGTAAAATTATCGGTTCAACTAGCTGATAGATGTAAAATGACATAAAATGACATTTTTATATCATTCAATTTTTTATGAAGACAAAAACAACATACATTAATAATAATAATAATAATAATAATAATAACAACAACAACAATATCATTGTCATTTAAGTACGGATTAAGATAATCTTAACTACAATTATATTAATCCAAAACAATAATAAAAATAAGTCTATCGCCTAATATTCCATAATAAAGCAGCAATATTGTTATGAAGAAGCAGGAGAACCCATTTTTATTTTTTTTTGCATGATCGTTGGTATTCCCTGTATTTAATACATTTATTTTTTATTTTAAATTATAATAAAACATAAAGGGTAAAACTGGTATTTAAATAAAAATAGTAAGGGTAAAAGATGAAGAAAAAACAATAAGCTGTAAGCTATAAGCTTAAACGCTACTTGAAATAGCGTCTGAAAAATAAGCCATAAGCTCCTGAAATAAGCTATAAGCTCCTGACGAAAAGATTGTTATCAAACAGGTCTTTTTTTGCCAGACAAGCTTAAAAGCTATAAGACATAAGCTTGTTTTTGTGCCTTGTCAAACAAACTCTAAATGGTGAGGTTTTGGAGGACTAAATTTATATTTTTAATATATATTTGTTAATTTTTTTTAGGGAAACATATATATTTGCTATTTTTTAAAAATTAAAATATATTTTAAAATATAAACTTAACCTTCTAGAAGTTTCATCCAAAACATAACTTGCATACATACTCTAAAGAAATAAGAGCAATGTTGTATCTTGTGAGACAAAGAAGTCACAAAAATAACGGAAATATGAGCTATGTTGAAGAATAATTATGATTTAATAGAGCTAGTTAATTTGTTTGTAACTAATTAGTGTTGGTTACTTGTTATGAGTTGTTAAAGAAGTTAGTTAAGTGTTAACTAACTAGTGTAGTTAGACCTATAAATATATATAAAGTGTAAGTAACAAGTAGCACAAGTAACAAGTATCACACACAAGTCATTGAATATAAAAAGTTTACAAATTCAATTTTACATCTCCATGTTTATTCTCACTATTCTCTATTATACCAGTGAGTGTGTGCATTCAAGTCCAACAGTGGCAACAAAGTTGTTGGTTCATGATCCATAGGGTTTCAAAAATAACTTCCACGAAGAGACTGTGATTCATTATTGATCGAGCAATGAGGCTGGTGGTAATGGCTTTCGCAAAGGAAATTAGCACCTGGTTTGATACATGTGGTATAAAAAATGGCTTTTGAAAAGGAAAAAAATATTTGGTTTGCAAAGAGTGTTTAAAAAGATCAAAAGATGCATCCAAAGAGAGGAAGATATGGCTTCTTGCGAGAAATCGAAGAAAAATTGTGAATCTTGAAAGGCCTCTTCTACCATAATCGTAGACTCTTCTACGTAAAGTGCAAAAAAGACGTGAAAAGTTATAAACAAAGCTCGCGGTGGAGTTGTTTTGAACAAAGCTCGAATAGGAGCTGAAGAAGAAAGATGTGATCGAGAAAACAACATAAAGACGAGGGGAAACCGAAAGAAAATGATAAAAAAAAAACACTTATTATGAAGAACAATGTTCCAAAGTTAATTTTTGTTCGTCTTAAATTTGCATTGTTGTTCGGTTTCACGAAGTATCGCTACGGGGACGCATTGTTAAACGACGAATTCATGATTCAAATGTTTGTTGTTGTTCACTTGAGAATTCGTTCTTGGTTGTGATGTTTGTGCGAAGAGGTTAAAAACTCCAATAAATATATGTTATATCACTGCCACGAGAGTGGGATCAAATTGTGTGCCAAGTATTGATGAAAACAAAGTTGTTGTTACAAGTGATGGAATGGACGATGATGTCCAAATGCAGTTGTTGTCAGTGATGTAACATGGCAATGCAACGGAAAAGACTCTTGATGAGTGGTTTTCCGATATTAAAGATAGGCATAAAGTTGATTATTTGATATAGCTTTATGCTTTGGAAACTGTGAAAAAGAGAAGATAGATGGAATTGTGATGTTTGTCGATGATAGTAATATGCATGATATAGAGTTGTTCAATGAAATTTAGAATATGAAATGGATTGGTGCTGCTTTAGTTGAAATTTTCCGAGGCAGAATAATTATAGGGTCATAATTTTGCTAAGCCACATACAAGTTCAAAAACTGGGGTGAGAATCCACCTGAGAAGAAATTTGGGAATGAAATTTAGCCTAACCGCATGTGAGTTCAAGATTGAAGGATGAGAGTTTTCCTCAACCTGAATTGAATTCGAGGTTAGATGACGAGACTTTCCAACAACAAGATAATTCAATATTAGAAGTTGGAAAATGAAGTGTGCCTAAATAAAATTAGTTGGTTAGGCTTATTGTTTGCAAATGAGTGATTGTGCATATGTTGAGATACAAGCCAATTAACGGGATCTAGGAATAATTTATGTTGTTCAACTTAAGATGTTAAAAGAATATGAATTAAGGGGAGGTTTTGAAGCATAATTTAGATTTAGTAGAGTTAGTTAATTTGTTTGTAACTAATTAGTGTTAGTTAGTAATATGTTGTTAGAAAAGTCAATTAAGTGTTAATTGACTAGTGTTAACTAGCTATTGTAGCTGGTCCTGTAAATAGATGGAAAGTGTAAGTAAAAAGTAAAACAAGTAACAAGTGTCACAAACACGTCATTGAATACACCAAGTTTACAATTTCAGTTATACCTCCCCATGTATGTTTATTCTTTATTTCACGAGTGTGTGCATTCAAGTCCGACATGTCAGTCATTTTTTTTTTTGGTAATAGTCATTTTGGTCTTTTAATGTACAACGTGTGTTATGGGCCATAGCATTGTCATGTTATCCGTTATCACTGATGAACTTGGTCTGAATTTCCATCCAGGTGGTAGAAACACTCGTCAAACTCTGATCAGAATCACCATCGCCGATACCGCCACTTTCATCTTCATAAACATGTCCACACAAGTAGAAAATGCGTTAGTGGAAATCCAAATCCCCGAACAAAAGCTTCTCCCAAACGGAACCCCATTCCCAGCAATTGTAACTCCACGTACACTCCCTTTAAACGCAACACACACAATCAAAACCCACAAACCCTATCTCGAATCCCTCCTCCATCACTCCGGCGCTATCCTCCTCCGCAACTTCCCTCTCCAAACCGCCTCCCATTTCAACTCCCTCGTCGAAGCCTTTGATTACGCCGAACTCCCCTACATCGGCGGCGCTGCACCACGCACCAACGTCGTCGGCCGTGTCTTCACCGCCAACGAATCTCCACCTGATCAGAAAATCCCGTTTCATCATGAAATGGCTCAGGTTCCGGAGTTTCCGTCGAAATTGTTCTTTTTCTGTGAAGTTGAGCCGAAGAATGGTGGTGAAACGCCGATTGTTCTTAGTCATGTTGTTTATGATAGGATGAAGGATCGTTATCCGGAGTTTGTGGAGAAGCTTGAGAAGTTTGGGTTGTTGTATGTTAGGGTTTTGGGTGAAGATGATAATCCTAATTCTCCCATTGGTAGAGGCTGGAAATCAACCTTTTTAACCCAAGACAAGAACGTTGCTCAACAAAGGTTATATTCATATTCATATTCAGTTTAATTTAATTTTATGTTCATTTGTTTATTTAGTATGTTACGAGTAACCGAGCTTGAACAACCATTTGTTGAACTTCGGATTACAAGACCCTTATGAGATGAATCTTCATCTCTTTAATGTGTGATATGTAACCAAAAAAGTGCATGCTATATCTGATGTTTTGAACAAGGTTTTGAATTATGTCAACCTTGTGTTACTCGGTTCCAGACTTAGCACCTGAAAAGAAGGTTTTAAATTATGTTAGGTTTCAATTGTAATCACGGTCAAATACGGCTTATGTTGTGGTCAGATATAGACATAAAAAAGCTATAATGTTGCAGCTCAGATTATAGTTGCGGACTTTTTTTTTAAAACTTTGATTGTGAATATTTGCAGGGCTAGTGAACTTGGTATGAAGTTGGAATGGTTGGAAGATGGAGTGAAAACAATCATGGGACCAATTCCTGCAGTGAAGTATGACGAGGTAAGAAAGCGCAAGATTTGGTTTAATAGCATGGTTGCTGCTTACACTGGTTGGAAAGATGAGAGAAATGATCCTGTTAAGGCAGTGACATTTGGGGATGGCAGCCCTTTACCTGCTGATGTAGTGTATGATTGTCTTAACATACTTGAGGAGGAATCTGTCGCTATTCCTTGGCGTAAAGGCGATGTTATGTTACTCGATAATTGGGCTGTTCTTCATTCTCGAAGACCCTTTGATCCCCCTCGCAGGGTGCTGGCTTCTCTTGTCAAGTAGATTACCAATTCCTACATTGCACAGTAATAAGGACTTGAGGGTTGTTCTAGATTTCAGATATCTAAAATTCTGAGTTGTATTGGTAGTTTTGCAGCAATAACATGATATATACAACACTTGTTGTGTAGATATCCGTAAAATGCCACTCAGTTGATCCGACCTAAAAGAAAGATTTAGCTTCTTAGTGACTATATATCAATTGTTACTTTCGGAGAGTATATACTGTAGAATTTTTTACTGAATAATATAGTCCACTTGAAATCTTGTTCTGTACATGTGATCATCTCAAGACAATGTAGCAACGCATTTGGCAGCATGAAGTGCCTGAAAGACCAAGTGCAGTTTATGGTATGGAACAAAGCAACATTTCTACAAGTAAAATGTGGTAGTAATCAAAGAATTCAAACATTTGTGGATTATGACGACAAATAAAACGTGTAGATTATTGTCAAAATGATAAGTTACATGATATCAATGAGAATCATGGCTGCAATTGAACAATAGTGAATATGCCAAGAAACATTGCCAAAAATTGATATCAAGCCCCATCAGTTCCATATTTGGTTTAAAATCTAATTAAAGGAAAGTGGGTTTATGAAGAACGGCACAGGGGGTAAAAAAATTGAAGAATGAGTGGGAAGGATCCGGCTGTGTAAATTATCTTCCTTGAATATGCCCACCGAAAACTTGGCTCTTCCCAGCTAGAGTTGCTTCCCATTCAACAGAAAACTACCATCCGCTTACTATTATAAACAAAAATCCACTTTTTAGATTCATTTAATAAATGATGTATTATGCATCTAAAAAGTAGATTTGTGCTTATAATTGTGACTAGAGTGTACGTAAAACGAGAACTTCATCCACGCATTGCCTTGCCAGCATGACCATCTCTCCACAGTACATAAAAAAAGTCATTGCGATTGTTATCAATTGAACAAGAAAATAGTTGCTGGAAATAATACAAATACTGAACTGCTTTAATTCATGTAATTACAAATATTGAACGTTTATAACCTATTTACATAGTTTCATAATGCGAAAACTTCCAATAACTACCACAATACAACAATTAATTAAAACTTTACAACATTTACTAAAATAAAAATAACTAACACCAATAAAAATGACAACAATCTTAAACAGAACATTTAATACTCTTCAAGGAGTTGCAAACACCAAGTTTTAATCTCAGGTCTTAAAACTTGGTAGATGGTAATAATTTAGTAAAAATATCAGCTATTTGTTCTTCTGTTTTGTAATAAACAAAAGTTACACCACCATCCTTCTGCACTTTCCTCAAGACAAACAATTTGATGTTGAAATGCTTGGTTTTTCCTTGAAAAATTTAATTGTGAGAAATAACTATTGCAGCTTGATTATCAACAAATATCTTTGTCTTCTTTGTGCTCAAGATGAAGATCATTTAATATCTTTCTCAGCCACATAGCTTGATGTACAACAACAGTTGCAGCAACAAACTCTGCTTCGGTAGTAGATTGAGCCACCATGTCTTGTTTTTTTTTTTTTTAACTCCAATTAGCTTGAATTCTCTACTCTTGGTAAATTTAATGCCAAAATCATGTACCTTAGACATATCTAAGCACCCTTTTTGCATCCTTGAGATGCACTGCACTAACACAATCCATAAATTGAGACAAAATACTTAATAATATTAAAAATGTCAGGTCAGGTAGGTAGCTGTGGGTACATCAAACAACCAATCAGACTTTTAAAATACACTTGATCAATCTTTTCCAGTTTCATTTTCTTTGCGAAGTTTCTTCTTTGAATTCATTGGAGTGGTTATTTCCTTGCATTCTTCAAGTTTAAACTTCTTAACAATTTCTTTTGCATATTTTTTCTGACAAATGAAAACTTCATCTTGCTTTTTTTTTTATTTCCATTCCGAGAAAATAAGTCATTAATCCAAGATCTGTCGTCTCAAATTCTTTCATTATTTCCAACTTAAATTCATCAATCAAGGATGCATTATTTCCGATGACCAAAATGTCTGCAACATAAAGAGAGACAACAAGAATATCAACCTCAATGTGCTTGATATAGAGAGTAAACTCAGATAGACTTTTTACAAACCCCAAAATCATCAAATGATTATCAATTCTCTATACCAAGCTCTTGGAGCCTGCTTTATACCATAGAGAGCCTTCTTGGGGAGATAAACCTTGTTTTCTTCCCCTTTCTTCAAAAAGCCTTCAGGTTGCTCAACATAGTTTTCTTCTTGCAAGAAACCATTAAAAATGTTGATTTAACATCCAACTAGTATACTTTCAAACCCTTTTGGGTTGTAACTAGAAGTAGCATCTCGATGGTGTCTAGCCTAGCCACTGGCGCAAATGTATCCAAGTAGTCCACTCAAAAAATTTGAGCATAACCTTTAACCGTTAGTCTTGCCTTGAACTTGTTGATGGAGCCATCGACATTGAACTTAGTTTTGAAAACCCACTTGATGCCAATGACTTTCCTATCTTGAGGTTTGTCAACAAGTTGTCGTGTATTAATTTTCTCAATCATGTGCAACTACTCCTTCATTGCAACTATCCAATTTTATCATGTTTTGCTTCTTCAAAACCAACATGCTAACAAACAACAATGTTGCATCTTTGATAAACTTCAGAACGTCATCTAACATTTCATTTTTTCAATCTTTAATGCTCTCACCAATTTTGTCCAAGATAGGAAACTGGAGTTTTGAGTTTTTAGAAATTGTCTCCATCTCTTTTGTGTCATCCCGGTTCCACTCTTCACATTCCATAAAATGCACATATCTGCTTACAATAATTTTACCATTCTGTAGCCGGAAAAATATATAAGCTTTTGCAACGGAGTTGTAGCCATTATAATTCTTGAAAGAGCTCTTTTGTCTATTTATCTCTCTTGATCTGTGGAACATGAATAAAGCACAAAAATCCAAATATTTTAAGGAAATCAAGGGAGGGTTTGTAACCATACCAAACCTCAAATGACGTCTTATCCTTTACTGCTCTTGTAGCAAGTCTATTTTACAATTAAATAGCGCAAAATTGCTTGTGAAATAAACAACAAATAAACTGCTCTTGTAGGAGCTCTTTACTGCTCTAAGAACGATGTTCAATGTACCGCGGGAATTGCTTTTCTAAAAAAAAATCAATTGAATCATCTAAAATATAGATTTGCTATGTATAATTTTCAGGAATTATAATTTTTTTTAAATCAAGCGAATCATATAATTTGCAAATCAATTTTTTTTAAAGAAGCATGTCAAAATCTTCTTTAAGTGGCGTCAGTGTCTCCCTGAAACTCATAATTTTCTTAAATTGATTTGCTATGATTTTCTTTTTATTTATGTCAGAATTTCTTTCCGTGAATAAACTTCGTTAAAAACACAAAACTTATAAAACCCTATTAGTTGGTCATTGGTCTCTTCTCATCTACAATTTTCAACTCGTTGCTTTCTTGGAAAATTACGTATAGTTGTTTCTCAAGGTTTTTGTTTAAACTACTTTCAGAATCTCATCAAAAGCATCGTGGTTCTTTGCTAGGAATTGCCTGGTTTTTTTTTTGTTCACTCTAATTTGAAATTGTAATAAATAAATTACTTAGGTTGCCAATAATCAATGTCTTCTGGGGTCCTATGGAAAAGGATTATGTTTATTTCTTTGTTTTGTGTATTGGTTTAATTTCTGATCAAGCTTAGATCCAATCAGTTAATATTCATAGATAGAAGTGTCCTTTGAATCTGCATTAGGTTTACATATATGTAAGGTTTTGTCTCATTAGTATGTCTATGCACAGTACACATAGGATATTGTTGCTTATTGGAACCTATGATGTCTTTCCCTATCATATTTTAGGGTTTTGGGAGCTAGTTGCATCATGGGTAGACATGGCAGCAAAACTCATACCAACAATCAATGGCGGAGCTAGAAAATTTGAATAGTGAGGGCATCGTATATATAAATTTGTAACAAAAAATGCGTAAAATCTAAATCGGTGGTCAGTATTTTGGATACGAGAAATGCTAGAAATTCTCTCTAACAATCAATCTTCTATTAGGTGAAATCCATGCGCGTCTTACAATTTTATATGATATGAGACTCATTTCTAAAGTGTGATATCCTAATGAATTTTATCTAATAAAAAGTGGATGTTAGAGACGGTATTAGAAAAAAAGTGTCCATAACACTCCTCTTATGCATTATGAAACCGTTTTCCACAATTTTCTCCTCCTCCGTTACTAACATATACTATAAAATTATTATTTTTCTCAAAAGCTTGTTGCTTGAGCTTGATTGACAGTTTAATTAACTTGGCCACAGTATCTATTTTCCTTGCTTTGAACAATTTGCTACGCACTCATTACAAGTATAAGGTTGCCCCGCACTAATAACCCCGATATACCAGAGACATGAAATTGGTGCCAAGAGAACTAGTGAGGTTTGATTGTTTGGTAACAAAAACTTGACTTTGAATGAGCTGAATTTTAGAATTATTTTTTTCCTCAAATGTTTGTGCAGGCAGAAGCCCACACAAGACTCTACCTGCCTCCGCCACTGCCAACAATTACCCGCTCGAACCCATCTCGATTTGACGGGTTTTTCCCGCTTTGATTGAGTTTGAGTTTTCTCCGAATTCAAAATACGGGTACAGAGATATAGGTACCACCTCGAGCTCATACCCAAATCCGTCCCGAATGTAAAAAATTACTATATTACCCACTGATATTTTTTTTGACAAATACCCATTGATATTTATCATGTTATAAAATTTGCAGTTGATATTTAAAGGAGAAACCAAATCATTCACTCAATGAAATGTAAAAATGAGCATATGGTTGTATAATGCATTAAAACATTACCTTGAGGCTAAAGAAACTTCTTTTTTATGGGATCGGGGATACCCAAACCCGTCGGGGACGGGGATGAGATTCAATTTCTCATCTTCGTTGGATATGGATATGGGTTGAATAACGGATAAGTATATGGGAGTCGGGGATGAGGACAGAAGATAAAACTCGTCTCTACCTTGTTCCATTGCCATACCTAAATGCGTAATTACTTTTTGATTTTGCTCCATTATTTTCTCCTCATTTAGAACAAGATATCGGGAAGAATTAAATAGGAATTGACCCCATTAAATTTAGCTACCTGGAATTGGTTGCTATTTTTAGATAATCTTTTTCTCAGTTCAATCAGGGGAATTATAATTTTATTTTAGGATGAGATAATTTAGAAAGAGAGACAGAATTATTCATCGGTGGGCGTTGGCACATAATTTTGTACATAAGCTGATTTGTTTGTTATATAAGCTTGTCCTTTTTTTTTAAAAAAAAAACTTGTCCTTTAATCATAAGAAAAAAAAAATTACCTTGTCCTTTAATTTGAATATAATAGTGCCGTCAGTTGAAACGGACATTGTGATATGTAAGGGTCAGGGTTTGTTTGAACCTCAAATTTCTCATTTATTCACGTTAAGGGTGACTTGACCAAAAAAAAGTTAATAATAATAATAATAATAATAATAATAATAATAATAATAATAATAATAATAATAATAATAGTAATAATAATCCTCTCAATAAATAATAATAATAATAATAATAATAATAATAATAATAATAATAATAATAATAATAATAATAATAGGTTGTGTCACCTTTGTCCATGACCTGATTTGTTATCAATTAAAACCACGTCCTTTGATTTGAAAAAAGTATTATGAGGGGAGGGGGAAATTTCTTTGGGTTGAATGTTTTAATTTTTTTAATTAATGATACTTTCTTTTTTGGGAAATTAATGATATATTTGATTTGAATGTTGAAAATTAAGATATTTTAAGTAGAATATTGAAATATTTTTTTATTTTTAATAAGTTTTAGTCAAGGTTTAAAAAATAGTAAAAAATATTTAATTAAAGATATATTTGATTTGAATGTTTTAATTAAGATATGTTTAGTAAAATATTAAAATATTTGTAATTTTTAAGAGATTTTAGTCAAGGTTTAGAAAGTTGTAAAATATTTTTGGTTAATGATATATTTTTTTAATTAATGATATATTTGATTTGAATGTTGTAATTAAGATATTTTAAGTAAAATATTAAAATTTTGTTTTTTTTAAAAAAAATTAGTCAAGGTTTAAAAAGAAGTAAAAAATATTTAATTAAAGATATATTTGATTTGAATGTTTTAATTAAAATACTTTTAGTAAAATATTAAAGTATTTGTTATTTTTAAAAGATTTTAGTCAAGGTTTAAAAAGTTGTAAAATATTTTTGATTTACCACAATTAGTGATAATATAAATAAAAGTTTAAGGCATTGGTGAGCAAGGGAGAAAAATAGAGAAAATAGTTTGCAAAATTGTGTCTGATATATTTGTTCGTTAGTGTTTCTCTTGTTATCAGATGTCGAAAACTGAGATGATGAAGCCTTATGTTTGGCTTCAAACTTCTGATGGTTCAATTGAACAAGTGGAACAAGATATTGCAATGTTTTGCCCATTTATATGTGAAGAAATATTGCAAAAAGGCACAGGATCTTCCAAGAATTGTGCAATATGTCTTCCTCAACAGGTCAGTTCTCCAATGTGGAGCTTAATTCTTAATTATTGTCGATTTCATCAAGCACCAGGCCGCTCAAACAAGGAACAAAAGTCGTATGATGATAATTTTGTTAAGATAGACACAAATATGCTATGTGAGTTGGCATGTGCTGCACATAGCCTTCAATTACGACCATTGATTGATCTCACATGTCGTACACTAGCTCGAATAATTGGAAAAAGATCGCCGGAGGAAATTCGTGACATATTTCATGTGTCTGATGATCTTACAAAGGAAGAGAAATTAGAGCCCATGATAAACGTCACTGACGATCCAAGTATCAGACTTTTGAACCGCTTGTATGCCAAGAAGAAAAAAGAACTACTTAAAGAGCCTGAAAGGATAAAGAAGAATGTTGATGTTGAAGAAGATGAACGTTCACTTGAGGACCTTCTGTCTTTTATTAATGGAGATTCTAAGGGGATTGAAACCACTGCTAGGAATAAAAAGAAGATGAAAAAAGGCCAGCATAAGAAGAATGTGAAGGTTAACGGTCATAACAACATCAAACACCAAAGTTCGGAAGTAGATAAACCGTGTGAGACCTCAAATTTACTCGATGATTCTATGGTTCTGTTCATTGATGATGATGATGATGATTTTGATGAAGATGATGAGATTGATCCGGCTTTAAAAGCAAAAACTAATAGGGAAGTAGAAGAATTTGCCCGAAGATTAAATTCTCCCTGGGAAGAGAGGATAAAAGACTTTCCTTCGTCAGTGCAAGAAAGGAATTGAACATTTTGACATGGAAGTTGTTGCATGTCACTTGTTTTTCTTTCTTTTTTTTTATGTGAGGGCAATTTTAATGAGGAACCTAACTTGTCAAGGGTTCAAAATAAAGCTTGTATCTCGTCATTTTTTTTGTTTTTGTATTTGGATGTTGTGAAATTTTTTTAATTTTCTTTAACAAGTGTCTTGGTATCTTTTGTTTTGCTGAGTTTTTTGAGGTTCAATTTTTATGCACTTCTATCTTGTACAAATGAAAACAATTTATGAATTTTTTGCTTTCGTTTTTAGTTTGAAAGAGTTTATCAACAAAACTCATACACACGCTAAATATGGATAAGATGAGATTTGACGTTTTGGAGACACGTCCTTGCATTCATTCCAAATATCGTTGAATATATAACTTGAATTTTTTTGAAAAAAAAAATATCATTGAATATATAACTTGAATGAAAACAAAATAAACTAACTGTTGAATTTGACTTCAAATTTGTGAATCTGTGAAAGCTCAAGATCGTGACACGATTTTCTTGGCGGAATGAATGGTTTCTTCTGGTGTCAAATTGTGACACGATTTGTGGCAGGCGTCACACGATTTTTGGATAAGGTTTTTGTACCTTGGGTCGTACGTTACAATCGTGACACAATTTTGTCTGTTCATGTGCACTATTTAAGCATTCACAGTTCATTTTTTAAGGAGAGCTTGAAGAGAGAGAAACTTGGGAAATCAAAGGATGTAACTTTAGGGTTGAGTGTCTTTGGTGAGAGTTCTCTTGGGTTGGTAAACATTTGTAAACACCTTGGGTAGTGAGATTTCACCATTGGAAGGATCAAAAAACTTCCTTTAGTGTTTTCTCTTAGGATTCATTGTGGGTGTGGGTGACTTGAAAAATGGGTAAAAATTAGGTTTGTTCTTGTGTGTACATGTTAAAGAAGGATGAGAATGTCATTCTCTACCTTATTCTATATGTGGATGATATCTTCATGGCAAGCTCTAGCAAGGATGAGATGGATAAGCTCAAAGAAAAGTTAAATGGTGAATTTAAGATGAAAGATCTTGGTCTGGAAAAAAGAGTAGTTGGTATTGATATCTTGAGGAATCGTGACAAAGGAGAACTTTTCTTATCTCAATTGAGTTATTTGAAGAAGGTGGTGGAGCGTCTTAGAATGTCAAACTCTAAAACCGTCAGCACTCATTTGGGTCACCACACAAAGTTGTCCATAGGCATGTCATGATAAAACTCATACCCGCGGGTACCCGCCCGAACCATACCCAATTTGACGGGTTTTCCCCGCTTTGACCGAACCAAACAAGAAAGTGTGTTTGGATGATGTAATAGATAAATTTTGAAGAATTTATAATTCTAGGCAATTCAAATGAATCAATTAAATTGACTTCATTTCTAAATATTCTTGTTTAGATGGAGTAATAAAAAATTTCATTGTTGTCATTTTTGGGCAACTTTTATAAATTTTAATTTTTTGGGCCAAATTTGAAAATTGAAATTAGGGGTCAATTTGTAAATTTCAAAAAATTTGAGGGGTCAATTTATAATTTTGAATAAGTTGATGGGTAAATTTGTAATTTTCAAAAAATATTAGCGGTCAAATTGCAATTTTTTGTAAATTTATTGGGGTCAATTTGAAAATTTTGGAAAATTTAAGGACCAAAATGCAAAATTTGAAAATGATAAGAATGAAGAAATTTTGAAATTCTTAGTTTTTAGGTTTCATTTGATATTCTCTAAATTTAACTAACTTAAACAAAATACTTCATAAATTTCCATCATTTTGAAAATTCTCCATATTATTATCCAAACAATGAAATTCATATAAAACTATTTGAATTCCCTCAAAACATTACGTTACCTCAAAACATTCCTCCATCCAAAACAGAAAAATTTATGCTAAATATGGAATAGATCTTGCGGTCCTACTTTGTCATCATTCGTGAAGCCAGTCTGCAATATTATTTTTGGACAAAACTTAGGTACAATTCTTTAGGTACTTTTCGTATGGTTCTTAACTAAAAATACAAATTTTTTGGATATAACAAACTTTGAGAAAATTATGGATTTAAGGATATCATGGTGAATTTAGTTAAGAACCATACGAAAAGCACATAAAGGAATTGTACCTAAGTTTTTTCCATTATTTTTTACTATTTTGTGCTTATTAGCATCTATCAATGATGTGTGCGTCAGTGAATGTGGGCTGAACTTAGACAATGTTACAAACTAAGTTGGTTGTGACATTTTGTTACAAAAATTGAAATGTTCTATCGTGTAATTTTTTATTTTATTTTCATGACACATTGACATTGCACAATCATGTCTTGTAAGTTATAAGTTATTAACAGATGAAGAAGGGATAAGAACTGGAATAGCGTCATTCTTATAACTGCAATGCAGAAAGAAAAAATATCAATACTGAAATCAGGATTCATGGTTGCATAACATTATGACATTAATTAATTTTGTTTTCCATTACATTATTTTACAGTGCTCAAAAAGTACTGCATCGAATTACCACTCATTTCCAAATCACCTGTTAAAAAAAAGTTGGTTTAATTGCATTTTTCCCCCTATATTTTGCCAATTGTGCGATTTTGCACCCCATCCTTTTTTTTGAGCGACTTTGCACCCTATCATTTACCCCCTTTCTGATTTTGTAGCCCCACATGTGTTTTTTTTGCTGATGTGTTGAATTTTGCTGATGTGTATTCATTAAATGTTTGTCATGTGTAATTTGTATTTTTAAAAAATCAAAATTGAAATAATTGAAATAATTTGTATTTTAAAAAAAATCAAAATTAAAAAATCAAAATTAAAAAAGATTTTCATCCTCAACGAGATCTCCTTAACCAGATGAAGCTCAACCACATCAAGATACTGAGAAAGCTTCTCATGCAAAACCGCGTTCTCAGCAAACGTCGAAAACTGACACGCCGCACGGAACGTAGAACAAATATTAAACCGGGAAGAAAAAAGGGGAAAAGGTAAAGAAAGTAACAAAGCATATGGCACGAAAAGGAAATCCGATTTCGGTACGAAGAGCTAGAGACATCATTGCCATACATTTTTTTATACTGTGTTTCGTATTCACCTTATTATATTCCTAGTCTTTGGTACTCGACTTGGATTTGACTATTTATTTGGGAAAACTGAAATCCATGCTCCTGGGGAGAACGATCTGTCACATATTGACGATGCTTGGCTTACCTTTCCTTGGAATTATAGTAGGCTTCTTTTTAATTTATGGTTGGGAACTAAAGATGATAGATCCGGAAGGAGATCGGGTGAGAGTGGAGGTGGATTTGGTGGAGGAGATAGGGGTGAATTCGGGAGAGGAGATTGTGGTGGAAGAGAGAGGATTGTTGAGGATGGAGGAGAGAGATTGGATTGTTGAAGAGTCTTTGGAGAAAGATGGGGAAGAGGTTGAGGAGAAAGATGGAGAAAGATGAAAATCTTTTTTAATTTTGATTTTTGGACCAAATTGCCCCTTAGTTTTTTTAATTTTGATTTTTTTAAAAATACAAATTATTTCAATTATTTCAATTTCGATTTTTTTAAAAATACAAATTACACAAGGCAAGCATTTAATGAATACACATCAGCAAAAAAACACATGAGGGGCTACAAAATCAGAAAGGGGGTAAATGATAGGGTGCAAAATCGCTCAAAAAAAAATATGGGGTGCAAAATCGCACAATTGACAAAATATAGGGGGGAAAAGTGCAATTAAGCCAAAAAATTTTAGCCAAGGTTTAAAAAAAATAGTAAAATCTTCTCCGAAAAGAAATAGTAAAATCTCTTTGGTTTAACTTGCAGTCCACGGGCTTAAGACCAAATTTTTTGACAATTTCTTTAGAAAATTGCTTTTCCCACATTAAACAAAGCTAAAACACACCAGAAAATAACATTTTTACCTCGGCGGTAGTTAACTGCCGCTGAAATGGTGTCATCGGCAGTTAACAGCCGTCGGCTACCATCGGCAGTTAATTGCTGCTGCGGGCAATTATGCAGAACAGAACCTTCTATTTTTGCAAGCAAGCCATTTTTCGGCCGATTTATTACCTGTAATCCAAAACAACAATTCCAAAGGCAGTACAAATCATACATCACTTATAATCATTCATAAGCAAGAACAATACATAATCTTTCACAATTTACCAAAATAAAATCAATTCGACATTTCGTTAAAATTACACGAATGTTTGAAATTCAATAAAACATAAATAGTGTTTGACATTCAACACATTACATAATATTACATGAAATCTCTACCGACATTCGTACATAGTATCTATGTTCTAATACAGTACAACTCCTCCCAACTGATGTTTGTATCTCAGTTAACTGCATAACCAACATATCATGTATTTTCTCCCAACAAGTACCAAAATCACCTACACTATTGTTCAAATATTTCTTCAGTTTACCATGAGCCTCCTCAACTTGGTTGGTGGTTCTGCAGCCAAGATGCAAGACACGATCTGTCCATGCCCTCACTATTCTCTCCTTCACAACATCCAATACGGTGCTCTCGACATAAGTAAGAAACTTTGGAAAATCTTTACAAACATTTTTGAATTCCATTAACGCACTTGCATATAATTCTTGCGTAGGTGATTCAACAACAACATCCCAAACTCTCATTACCTTGTTAACTATGTCACTTGGCTTCACCTCTTTCCCATCCTTCGGTTTCACTCTACAGTCAGTGATGCACTTTGCTCTAACATTTTTACCAACATGAAAATAACAAAGTATTGCACTAGTTTCAGGGATAACAGTTGCTACCGCAATCATTAAAGCCGCATCTCTGTCAGTCACAACCACTGAAGGCATATTAATCTTTGAGTTAAGAAGTTTGACCAACATCTGTAAAACCCAAGTAAAATTATCCTCTTTCTCAGATGTCAAAAATCCAAAACCAATAGAATACGTCAAATCGGTCGAGGTGACCCCAACTATCTCAAACAATGGCATTCTGTACATGTTGGTTTTATAGGTGGAGTCCATAACCAAAACTGTTGGAAAATTGTTAAACAACTTAACATATGTTGGATGAGCCCAAAATATGTCTTGAATAGTAGTACTCTCACTTTGTGTTCTGGTGAAATAGACATAGTTGTGCTCCTTCAACTTAGAGATTAGATACTGCATATCAATCTTGTTACCTCTGTTTGACTTGAATATTTTTTGACGTTCATTGTAGATTTGCTTGATATTTGTAATGCAATCTTGTCTTTTTGTCTTCAAATTTATTAAAATATTTTTTGGTAGCACCAAACTCTTGGTCAAGTCACGTACAATCTTCTTGTCATCCTCCCTTAATCTACCTGCAAGCATGTGTCCTTCTAAACTTGGCTCCATCTCATGGTTGCGAACTTCGTTAAGAATGTTCAATCTCCAATCATTTGTTTCCATACTAAGATATCCAGGAACCATGAACTTACACCCACATTTTCTTGAACCTGTTGCCTCATGCTTCAATATTTTTTTCGGTATTTTGTGGTCTCCACTCCTTTCGCAAATTAGTTGCAACATTGGATTGATCAAATTGGATCTACGTATAACAATTGTAAATTCCGCCCTATTTGCTTGATGACGTACCCAATTAAGCAAGTCATCTCTATCTTTCCATTTAACTTCGCTTGAAAAAAAATGAGCCGTGTCAACTTCGTTGGCCTCAAGAGGGACAACACCGGAGTCAACATATAATGAAGCTTCAACCTTAGGCGGTATGGCATTTCTGGAATTATCGACAAAAATAGGTTTTGTCTCGACCGGATCAACATTCGCATTTTCATCCATAACTATGAATAAACAACAAATAACTATGAATAAATAACTTACAATTGCAATAACATCAATATCAAAATTAATTAGACCTAAAAAAAGTTAAAAAAAAAAACCAAAAAAAAATTCAAAAAATTAGGCAGTAAGCCTGTTTTTTTGAAGTTTCCCATCGGCACCTAACTGCCGCTGCATCGGCAGTTAGCTGCCGATGGCCCCATACAGCGGCAGTTAAATGTCGCTAGCCCCATGTTAGGTTTTGACGAATATTGACAAAAAAACAGCAAAAAAATGGATTAAATGATGCATTACCTGTTTCTTGACGTCAAAAGTGTGTTGAAACCTTCTAGTATTGCTGCTTCAATGATTTTGGACAAGGATTATGGAAAAAAAAATGGATTTAGGTGTTTAGATTGATGATGAATGAGGAAAGGGAAGTTTATGGAACAATATAGGAGTAGGTTGCTGTAATCAGCAATATCAAGAACGCAACAGCAGTTAACTGCCGATGAATTCAAACGCGGCGGCAGTTAACTGCCGATGACATGATCCGGCGGCAGTTAACTGTCGCCATGATAAAGATGTAATTTTCTGGTGTGTTTTAACTTTGTTTGATGCATATAAAGCAATTTTCATTTCTTTATGCATCCTCCATATTTGATTTGAATTTCGAAATCTGAAAAAACAAAGAGTGACGTTAGAGAATGTGTTGAAAGTAAACTATACATCCAAAAATTTGTAGAGCATCACGAGAAAAAAAATTATATAATGAAAAATGTTGTAGGGTGGGATAAGAATTATGATTTACTTTTTTAATTTATTTTTTTGTCCATTTATAGTTTGGCCCATAACTGAATTTCATGCTTATCTCTAACCCTTTTTTTTTTCTCTCATTTCTTCACGAATCACATCTTCTCTTCTCTGCCACACCGCCGCTCAATTACCGGCGGCAGCCTACCAGCCGCCACCGCCGTCCACCGTCCACCGTCCACCGTCCTATCTCTTCTCCGTCCTGAACTCCACTCTCTTGCAATTTCGATTTCACCTGCGTTTAATTCCAGTCTGCAGAGTCTCCTACGCCACCACAATCCTTCCTTTCCAAGAATCGAACAGTGTGGTAAGCATTAGCGAGGTAATTGGATCTTCATTTTAGGGTTTTGTTAATTTATGGTTTTCTCAAATTATGAATTCGGATTTTTAGGGTTTTCTGAATTCTTAATTGTGATTGGAACTTGGTCAATCTTGAATTTGCATAATTTGTTTCATTTTGCTAAAGTTGAGAATTTTATGAATTTGCATGATTTGTTTCATTTTGCTAAAGTTGAGAATTTTATGAAACGTAACATGATGAAGAATTTCGGACTTGTTAGATTTGTGAGTAACATGTTGATTTTTGGAATTGTTGATTGTATGAATTAACAAAAATGAGTATTTCATTTAAGATGCAACTGTTGGGTCCAGATGCAGATGATTGATTCATCTAACTAATACTCATTATAAGATATGATTTGCTTTGAAATTTGAGTATGTTCATTTCCCTTAATTTCCTTCAATTCTGGCACTGATGTGTTATGTATGTGTATTAATGTATTAATTAGAATTAGAACAACTGTTAAGTACTTGTATTGTGTCTATTACATTTAAAAAAATTCAGTGTTCAATGTCTTGTTATGCTCTGCTATGTCTGTTTTCTGTGAGCTTGTTACAAAGTTGAAGCTCTATATTTCATGAGTATAAATTTGTTTTTGTTACAATTTGCTACTGAAATAATATAAAATGAGTACTGGCTGTGTTAATTTCTCACAATTTAATACTTATTTCATGGGTCCAACAAATTATAGAGCGTATATGTAGTTCTTTTTGATAGATTATAAATCGAATGCAATGTAATTTTTTGAGTATGTTACTTTATGTCTACGATTATTATTGAAGTTTAATATTTTGCACCACCTAGACCAGGGTTATGGATCCGCCACTGATTGGCGTGCTTAATCATCAAGATTGTATAGGTCCATCTGTTGGTTTTTTTAGTATTATAGTTGTGGGTTTTAGTTTAATTCATGGCTGGGAGTACTCCTAGTTACTAGCAGCATGTTGCTTGATGACTAGTGCTTTTTCTTTGTATTGTTGTTTTTGCTGATTTGTAAGTAATTACTGATAATGTTGGTGATTTTTAGTAAGGCAGGTTTTAAAAAAAAATTACAAATCTTTTCTATTACAATACCCCATGGAAGACAAGTTTTTTAAAAAATAACAAATCTTATTTCTTAAAAAAATGAAATATAGTTTATCACTATAAATAAAAGTTTAAGGCATTGGTAAGAGTAAGGAGAAAAGGAGAGAAGACATTTTGCAAAAATGGTTTCTAATATTTTTGTTCATTTAGGTGTTTCTCCTGTTCTCATGTCAGACATGGAGATGACAAAGCCGTATGTGTGGCTTCAAACATCTGATGGTTCAACCCAACAAGTGGAGCAAGATATTGCAATGTTTTGCCCATTTATATGTGAAGAATTGCAAAAAGGCATGGGATCTTCCAAGAATTGTGCAGTATGTCTTCCTCAACAGGTCAGTTCTCCAATGTGGAGCTTAATTCTTAATTATTGTCGATTTCATCAAGCACCAGGCCGCTCAAACAAGGAACGAAAGTCGTATGATGATAGTTTCGTTAAGATAGACACAAATATGCTCTGTGAGTTGGCGTGTGCTGCACACAGTCTACAATTCCGGCCATTGATTGATCTCACAAGTCGTGCACTAGCTCGAATAATTGAAAAAAGGTCGCCAGAGGAAATACGCAGCATATTTCGTGTGCCTGATGATCTTACCGAGGAAGAGAAATTGGAGCCCTTGTTAAACATCACTGATGACCCAAGCATCAGGCTTTTGAACCGCTTGTATGCCAAGAAGAGAAAAGAACTACTTAAAGAGCGTGAAAGCATAAAGAAGAATGTTGATGTTGAAGAAGATGAACGTTCAGTTGACGACCTTCTGTCTTTTATTAATGGAGATCCGAAGGAGATTAAAACTACTTCTAAGAATAAAAAAAAGAGGAAAAAAGGCCAACATAAGAAGAATGTGAAGGTAAATGGTCATGACGACATCGGACACCAAAGTGCGGAAACAGATAAACCATGTGAGACCTCAAGTTTACACAGTGATTTTATGGTTGGTGATTTTATGGTTGGGTTTGATGATGATGATAATAATGATGATGATGAGATTGATCCAGCCTTAAAAGCAAGAATTGATAGGGAAGTGGAAGAATTTGCCCGCAGATTAAATTGTTCCTTGCAAGAGAGAATACAAGACTTTTCTTCGTCAGCGCAGGAAAGGATTTTGGCTTGAAAATTTTGACAAGGAAATTGTTGCAGGTCACTTGTTTTTCTTTCTTAGGGAAATTTTAAGGAGTAACCTAGCTTGTTAAGAGTTCAAAATAAAGCTCGTAGCTTGTCAAGTTTTTTGTTTTCGTATTTGGATTTCCTAAAAAAAAGCTTTTTGTTTTTGTATTTGGATGTTGTGAAATTTTTTATTTTTCTTATTCCTCACAAGTGTACTTGACATCTTTTGTTTTGTTTTATATTTTGCGGTTGATTTTTATGTGCTTCTATCTTGTAGAAAGAATAACAATAATATCAGCCGTATTTGTGAGTTTGTTTTTGTTTTTGTTTTTGTTTCAAAGAGTTTATCAACAAAATTCACGTTCACACGCTAAATATGGATAAAATGAGATACTACTCCGTCCCAAAATATAAGCAAAAATGAGTCAACATAAGTTGATGTATTTGGTACAAATTTTGAACCAAATACATTAACTTTTGTTGACCAATTTTTGCTTATATTTTGGGACGGAGGGAGTACGTCGTTTTGTACACATGTCCTTGCATTAATTCAATATATATTATTGAATTGAATGTATAACTTGATTGAAAATAAATTAAACTAACCATACATGTTTTGTCTGTCTTAGTGTAATCAAACTAAAGACAATGTAACAACACATTTGGCGGCATGAAGTGCCTGAAAGATCAAGTGTAGTTTTTGGTATGGAAAGAAGCAACCTTTTTAATAAAGGAATACATATATGTGTGGATTGTCACAACAACAAAAATGTTTAGATTATTATTCTCAAGATATCAATAAGAATCATGGCAGCAAAATTCTTCCTCAACTCCATTGCCACTTGCCAGGATTCTGACTCAACACCAGAAAGTCTCTCACAAATGAAATCCAATTGAACATAGTTAATATACCAAATTACATGACCAAAAATTGATATCTACCCACATCAATCCTATTACAAATATATGTTCCTACTTGGTTATTATTTTCTTCACACTAGCAATATCAGAAAAGATAACAGGAACATATGGGATTATTGTGGAAAATTGAGAGAAAACTCCTTAAATACATAATCATGGGGATACACATCCATCATAATATGATCAACATGATCTCTCATCCTTGAGATGCTCATGGAATCAGGTACATTCCTAAGATATTAATGCAATGCCACGTAAAATAGATGCAACTGTACAATATTTTTTTATGCAACTGTATGAATAGAACAAGCAGAAATATTGAAGTAAAAATCCTTCAATTATCACTGAAAAGCATATGTGCAACAGCCAAGTTTTTAATATCAGCTATGATGCATAGGTACGGATACCGGTACGTAATACGACAACTTTTAAAAAATGAAGATATGAGTACGTTGATATAAAACATCAAAAAAAAAATCAAGTGAATTACTACCATTGTTGTTGTAAAAAACATGCTTAGAAAAAAAAATCAGTTATGATAAAAATAGTATAATACTATTCATATTTTGATCATGTATTTAACCACACTTCTATCATCATGTTGCTTCAGAGTTTTTTTTTTGTTCACCCCCTCTAGTATTTTCATCAAAAGCAAGAGAGATAGTTGAAATACAATAATAAAGTAAAATAATTTTGGTTATTTTTCCGCCGCCCGTACACTTTTGATGTACCAACTACAATGAAACAACTAAGTAAAAATGGATATATTTTGGTGTGTAAGTTATGAGTACCGTACGCGAACCCAGTACGGGTGTGTACCTGGTACCGGTACTTCTCCATGTTTTGAGTATCCATGCTTCAAAGGATATCGGATACAATATATCAGAAGTCAAAGCGAAGTGTTTATTCAATTCTAAATTCTCATAAAATTTGATACAAGGTTTCCAGGTACGTAAATTTGTTGATTTAGTGTACATCTAAGAATGTCTTTGAAATATCTATGCTAAATATAGATCTCATTTGGATTCTCTCCCCCCATCTCACTTTGTCATTAGCCATCAAGGCATTTTGCAAGATTTTTTTACTTCTTTGCTTCTTAGTATATATCTATGATGAGTCAATCACTGAATGGGAGTTGAACGTAGACATTTTAGTTGGTTGATCTTGACAAAAAAATAATGTCATTCTTTTTACAAAAATTAAAAAATTGTTTACATTTTTGTTTTTACATATCTCAAGACACGTCTAATAGAAACTATGAGCATTGCATAGTTGAGAGAGAGAACCTAAGAGAAAGCAAGAGAATTCTGTTATGAATATTTTCTTTAATGTGAAAACTGATTACAAGAAAACTAGCATTGGATATTTATACCTATACTCAACTGATTCTACATCAATTAGAGATGTGCTGCTGACTCCAGCACAGTTAGTTACAAGCTTATGGCCTTGTTGGGCTACTTATATCTCAGTTTGTTACAAGGTTAGGGACTTGTTTGGCTATTCTGTATATTTACTCTATTAACATCACCTTTACACGATCATGTCTTGTAAGTTATAAGAACTTACAGTTACAGTAGATGCCAGTGATCTTCTTTTAGAACCTTGTTCTTGAATAATGACCTCCTTCCCTGATCTAATCTCAAAAAGAACAACACCAAATGCATAGACATCATTTTTGGTCGTTGCAAGGCCATTATTGCTTATGTATCTGCATAGTAAAATGAAAATTGTCACTTATTTTTTTTTTCTCTCTTTCATTAATGTAAGAATGAATTTTGTACATGTTAAGTGGACATACTTTATATCCATATACTGACAGCCTTAGTGGCTGTGGTTTCTCCCTCATTTTCTTTTACCTACAATTGGTGGTAACCCAAAAGCTGATATCTAGAGAGATATAGATAGAAACACAGATCTTACAATCAACAAATCAGTAAAATACTTAAAAATAGTTTAACGGTGTGATAGTTGTCTAAATTTGTTAGTACCTTGATGAACATAACTAGATTTTGCATGTTCATGTATATATTCAAGGCCTCTAGCAGTATCAAGCAGAGTCTGAACCCTTGTGATCCAAGTATGTGTTGAATGACCTGCTTGCAAGACAAGAAAATGGTCTTATAATTTTCCTTTAACAAAAACACTTGAGCATAGAAGCAAAATCTTACCGTTCTTATGAGGATCATGCAAATGGCTGGCGAGTGAACGCTTTTGAGCATATTAATAAATAAGGAAAAGCTCATCATGATTATCAACGACCAATTCTACCAGATTAAAGCTCATCATTAACAAAGGAAGAACTTAAACTCATAAATGCTGCAAGGAATTTGCTGTAAAATTAAAGCATGTCATTTATTTTGAACAACAAAGAAATTACCAGATTGGCATGATGAAGCTTTCACAAAACTTTCTTATCTGACATAAATTCTTTAGTTTTAGTAGCTGTCATTCTTTTAATTGCAACTTCCTTGAAGGATTTAAATACACACCAAAAAAATCATGGGAAAAATACTTGCCATATACTTTTTCCTGCAAAATACTTATAACACCAACCTGCTCAAGAAGAAGGCCATAATAAATAAAACCATATTTTCCACGTCCAAGCAGATTTGAATCAGAGAAACCATTGGTTGAGTGAAAAAAAAAACTTTTCATAAGTAAAAACTACAGGCTTATCCATGTAAAACACATCATGCCTTAGAGCTGCAACAACAAATATATATTCATACATTATTCATATAACATAGGCTGAAATACAGTACATGCAAACACAACTAAATCCAACAAGAAATTTGATTACATGAAGCATTGAGAACGGTAATTTGGTGATTGCTGGATTCACCATCAGTTTGATTCTTGCCAACATGCTTGCGGCATATGTATCTTCCAGAACCACAAATACAAACTTGGATTCCTAAGAATGCACAATTTATAAGAGATCTCGCTCTCAGCATCTTTTGCATGATTACTCAGAGACATACACAGAATCATGTTTAACATTATCAGATCAAGACCAACCCCTAAACCCCTTACTGTCCATCCATAAGGTACATAAATGTCATGTTGAACTTGAATAGCTGTGAAAAAATAAAAAGGTTCATATTCAGTTATTGCACACATAACTGTTGAACATTGTCTATAAAAGACAGAAAAGAAGTAGCATTGAAGATGTTTAGTAAACACATCAGATAATTGTGAAGAAGACAGAACTGGCAAGCAATGAATAATGCCTTTTTGAACTTTCTAACGAACCACGTACATGGCAGTCAATCTCAATATGTCTTGTGCGCTCATGAAAGGTAGGATTGTGCGCTAAGTAGATCGCTGAAACATTATAACTGTGGACAGCAGAAGCGGTGGTAATTGGCAGATGCAAATCAGCAAGGAGATAATGAAGCCATTGTATTTCACAAGATAAAGTGGCTCAAGCATGATATATTCGACCTCAACAGAAGACCTTAAAACAGTGTATTCTTTCTGAGACTTCGAGGAAATTAGTGCAGAGCCAAGAAACACACGGTAACCTGTAACAGACTTAAGAGAATTGTATTGTTCAATTCCATCAAGTTACTTTCAATTAAAAGGTGCATATTTGGATCTCTTCTAACCCACTAATGGAAGAATTAATAACAAACATTGCATTGACTCGTTTTTAGAAGATTGATGAATTAGCTCATTTTGAAGAAATGCATGGATAGTTCTGATGAAGAATTTAATTTGATTGATCTATAATCTTGTTACATTGTTGTGTTTAATTATGTTATTGCAATGCAATTATTATTGTTCTTGTATTACATTGTTATATTATGTTGTTGTTATTGAAGTATAAAGTGATTTAATGACATGTGTTTTTTTTGTGATCTATTTTCTGAATGATTTCGAATTCTATAATTCGAAAAACAAAAAAAAATATTTCAGATTATATAATTCAAACAAGGTAAAATTTGGATTTTGAAGGGCGCGAGAGCAACGAAGAGGGAAAAGAATTTCTCAGTTATTAATCTCAGCTTGATACTCAGACCCACAAAGAAGGGCTTGCAAAAACTACAATGAGACAGATTTGGGCCAAATAAAAGAAAATTGCTCTTCTCCCGTACACTTTTGTTCATTCCCATGTGATTTGACCAAAATACCCTCAACCGGGCTTAAGTCACGTTCGGTGTTTATCAACGTGAGCTAAGCCACGCTCGGTGTATATGCCAACGTGAGGTAGGTTAAGTTTCCATCATTTTTGCACAAAGATAATATTTTTTGAAGACCCGAAACATACAATATGTTATGTTCATTTTTTAAAAGCATGTCATGTCTTAGAAACAACAATAACAACAATTCCTTCATTATCCAAAATAAATCATAACTAAAAATACACAAGTACGCGTAATAAATTCCAAAATTAATAGAATACGACAAATTTATTTAGTTTTAATTTCATCTCTGTTCAAATAAAAGAAGTGTTACGTTACATTACATTACATTATCCCAAACGATGTTGTATCATCATGATGTTGGATTAAAATTAAATTCATGAAAGCTTGCCGAAAATATTGGCATTGAAGTGTCTTATACTTAGTGTAAAAATTTGCAATTCTCTTTCAAAACTCAAAAGAATGAAGAGAACACAACACATGTATTCTACCGAATCAACTATATAGGTTATCACATCGAATTCCTTCATATAGGATGAGTTGTCACAGAAAGGAATGCATCCCAATATATTCTTTTGAACTTAATCCTACTGCCATGCCAACTGACAAGTTTCAATTGACAGAGGAGCATGATCAAGCACAAAACAACATCTTAGAAATGCATTCCGTTTTGTGGCACTCATCCTATACGAAGGAATTCGATGTGAAAACCTATATAGTTGATTCGGCAGAATACATGTTGTGTTCTCTTCATTCTTTTGAGTTTCCAAAGAGACTTGCAAACCTTTACGCTAAGTATAAGACACTTCAATGTCAACATCTTAAGCAAACTAACAAAAATTAAACTAAAATCCAACAAAATAATGACACAACATAATAATACAACCTAAACATCTTCATATGGCTGAATCAAACTCTTGAGAATATCTTCAGGCGATCTCAGCAACATAGCATCCATCTCGATCATCGGGAACATGATGTGCTAACCAAATAACGAGAACATACTCCTCACGTCGTCGTTCGTTAACTTCGGCCGACTGAACGTCAATCTCCCCTCTAAGTCGAACGATGGACGTTTATACCAAACGTATTGCACCCTCCTTGTGTCTCTGTGGTTGAATCGTTGGTTGATTTCATCAAGTTGATCATTCAGTTATTTTAACGTGACATCGTCCCGAACCTTGAAAAAATTAGGTTTCCACCGTTGAAGCATATTTGAGCGTTGAACAAATTGTCCATTGTTTCAGATCTACACCATAAGAAATTAAAAACAATCAATGAAAAACTCATTCACACATTTCATCAAACACTTGGAGTGCAAATTATACATAAACATTTAAATAACTAAAAAAGACATAACAATTTAACCGTTAAAAAACAATAATTAAAATAAACATTAAACATTTAACATAACAATTGAATAGTCAAATTAAAATAAAATAAACAATTAAATTGGCGCGTAATTAAATTGACGCATAGTTAAATTGACTTGTAATTAAAATTGACGTGTAATTAAATTGACACGTAATTAAAATATTTTAACATAAAAATTAAATCGTAAAATTAAATTAAAATAAACATATCAATTGACGCGTAATTAAATAAAATTAAACATTTATACTTACTTCGGCGTCGCTCCAAAGCTTGCATGCCACATGTCTACCGAAATTCGGTAGAAGCGTCAAGTCAGTAGGGCCCCCGGGAAAACTCTTTGGCACGACCTCCTCCTGAGCCTGCTGCTGGGCCTCACCCTCCTGCTGCTGAGCCTGCTCGTGCTGAGGCTGATACTCCTCATGTTGTTGCTGATGATGCGTGGGGTCCACTATCTGGGACGACTTCCCCACATCCTGTCTCCTAACGCCCTGTCTCCTTCGAGGAGCAGGAGCAGGGCGCGCAGCCGCCTTTTCGGCCCGTGCACTCCCAATCACGGTCTCACTGCCTGCTCTCAATCTGTTCGTCCTCTTAGACATATCTACACAACATTTATAAAAGCAAAAATCAATCAATGATTTTCATAGGGACATTTCAATCAATCATTTCTAAATAATCAACAACAACATTTCAATTTCGGCAGTGTCATTTCAATCTCTAACCTACCACATTGCACTCAAACTCACTATAATCAACATTAACAATCCAATTTCTAACTAATTTCATCATTAACAATGCAAAAATCAAACAAATTTTCATTGAGACATTTTATCAAACACCTAGAGTTCAACATAAAATCTAACAATTTCTAACTCTAACCTAACTCTAACCTACCACATTTGAGTCAAACCTACTCTAATCAACATCTAAACAACAATTTCTAACTTAATTCATCATTAACAATCTTAAAAATTAACAGGCAAATCAAACCCTAAAATTGTGAAATTTCTCAAAAAAAACCAAAATTTAAACCATAAAAAAACCAATGCAATATGATAATAAACACTTACTTGATTTTGGGGTAGAAATTGACGTTGACTGGCGCAAGAATGAAGAAAATCACACTTGTAGGGAGCAAAATTGCAACTTGTATGTATAGAACACAATGGTTATGTGTTTCTGGCTTTCTGTTTCTATAACAGAGCGCAACGTGACTTAAGTCACGTTGGTATGTACCGAGCGTGACTTAAATCACACAGGAATATTTTCGGTACTTCGTATGTGAAGGAGCATTTCTCTTTATGAGAAGCGCAATTTTCCAAATAAAATAGTACCTAAAAATATTGATGACATGAAATTTAAGCTAAAATATAAGATATTACTTTCTCCACCTCCCATAATACTTCAAATGTAAGCATCTAGAAAAAATAACTAAATTTTATGCGTTTGAATGTGTGCTTTTAGATGATTTGTAATTGCAATGCTCTTTTGGCAAAAGCAATTTTTGTCGTTTTATGGGCATTGCATGAAAAAAATTGTAGTAGATGTTTATAAATTGTCTTGTTAACAAATGTTTCTAGAATACTCTTTAAAGATTTTTAATTAAAAAATTCAAATACTTCACTTTTTAATTTATGGGATACATAAATTTTCATAAATTTTTTTAAGATCCTTAAAGAATGTTTTGGGTTTCATTAACCTTTCCCTTTTATAAACGATGTGTTATATACATATGAAAAATATTAACTAGTGCACACGAACACTATTTAAGAAAATAAGTATAGTAAAAATTTCTTAAAACTTGTGAAATCAAATACTTAGAAGTGTAAAAAATGTTGTTTTCAACACAAATTTTTTTTTTCCTTGACATATCTTAATAATATACAACCCCCCCCCCCCCCCCCCCCCCCAATTTAAACCACCAATCCTAGGTGTCTAGTCCTAAAGCCCTCAATGCCAAATCAGCATTTTAAAAAGGTACAAATATTGCCTTCTTATAGCAATATGGATCAGAAAACCATAATCACTACCAAATATCCAATTTTTAAAAATTTTCAATTTTATTTGTTCAATTACAAAATATGAAATTGCTTAATTTCCCTCCAAGAATTCTAATATTTTAAGCAGTTTTTCAGAAACAAACAAAACCATTTTAAAGCTAGGCCCAACAAACATACCCAACCCAATACACTACATCAGCTTTTCTTCAGGTCAATTAATTAACCTTCACCAAAGGGGAAAACCTTTTCCCTGTCGCGGCGCTGGTGAGGCTTGGAAGGGCTGGATTCTGAAAAGCTATGGAGCTAGGAGACAAATGGCATAATCAACAATTCTGCACAAACCCAGACTCCCATTCCTCAATCGATGTTATTCTTCCCAACCCGTCACCGTCGACTTTTCCCCAAAATCCTAATTTTCCCACAAAAGTGTTACAAACAGTGTTCAGCATAAGGGTATCCGGCCAAAATCTGTCATCAGGGATGGATTTGAAGGATAAGATCAAGGTGAATTACACATCATCAGGTAAAAGATAAACTACTTTGTTTGATTTTGATTTTTCCCTCCCATTTCTCCCCCAAATTTTATTCTTTTTTAATGAACCTCAAACCCTAGGTTTTCCCTATAAAAGGGGCCGATTGGGATGAAATGAAATGCACCCCATCACTGCTTTGTGTTGACAGAGCATTGCTTTCTATCCCTCTTTTGTTGTTAATTTATTTTTGCAATTTTAAGTGTTAGCAAATAGTTTTCAAAGCAATTTTTCACAAAAGAAAAAAAAATGTCCAATCTTTCTGAGTTTTCTAAGATTTCTGAAATTTTCACTGAGAAAACATTTTGGAACTTGAAGGGTAAGATCATTCGACTTTGTCAAGTCTCTGATTTTAATGGAAATAGGATGCCATTTTCGATTGAGTTGGTTTTGCTTGATGAAGATGGTGATAGAATCCATGCCACAGTCAAAAAAACTTTACTCTACAAGTTCAGAAATGACCTTTTTGAAGGAAAATGTTATAGTTTTGAAAACATGGGTGTTGCTAACAATGGTGGTGCTTATAGAGCCACTAGACACAGCTACAAACTTAACTTTCAGTTTAGCTCTAAGGTTCAATATCTACCCAGTGTTAACATCACCAATTCACCATACCATTTGATACCTATTTCTGATGTCATTGGAGGATCATATGACACTGACTACCTACTAGGTGATTTTCTAATGCACTTTAGATATTATTTTTAAATTTCGTATTTTCTAATGCAATGTTGCACCCCAGCACTTTTGATATTGGTTAACATTTTAATTTTTCAGTTGCTTGAAAATATGAGTCTTATTGAAATCTTTTCTGTTTATAAACCTTTTAGACATTATTGGTGTGCTGACTGGAGTTGGTAGTGAGAGGGAGTTAGAAAAGAATGGGGCCATGACTAAGCTGAATGTGATTGAACTTGAAGCAGGAGGGTAAATATCTGTCTTTCTTTATGTCATTAATTTTTTATAATTATACAACATGTTGACTTATATTGTTTTGTTATTTTTTAAAAAGGCATAAGATACATTGTACCTTATTTGGAAGCTATGTTGATGACCTTAACAATTTCATAGTAAGTGGAGACATCCAAAATGCTATTGTCATCATTCATCTAGCCAAAGCGAAGTTTTTTCAAGGTTAAACACAAATTTTAATTCAAGCTATGCATTAAATTGATGTATTCTTAAATTTTTTCCATTGTTTTAGATGTTTCACTCATTACATATTATTCTAAAGTATTTCATATGTGTTATTTTTATATAAGATTCATGTTCAAAATTGTCTCAACTGCACTAAAGTCATTTTCAAGCCTACTTTCCCGGAGGCTGCAAGCATGAGGAGCAGGTACAAACCACTTTCATTTATGTTTTTCTTGAACAGTTTAGTAATAGGTTGTTTGTCTAAACTCTATACTCATTTTTCTTAAAAAAAATTGACATGTTATTTTTATAGGCTTGCTGAAACTGTTGACACCCCTTCACAAAATGCATTGACTCAGATCCAACCTGAACCTAGGGTCGATCCCAAGGAAGAATTTCTCTATGGGACACCTAGAACCACAATGCAAGGCTTGAAGGATGCTTCGACTGTGAGTATTTTTGTTTTTTATTTGTAGTTTTTTTTTTAAGTTAGATAACATGAACAAAGTTTTTTTTGTTCAGAATTCTGTTTATGTTGTGCTGGGGACTATTAAGAGGATTGTCAATAGGGAGAACTGTTGGTACACAGCTTGCATGTGCTCCAAGGCTGTGATACCAGATTCTAATATGTTCTTTTGTGAGAAATGTGACAAGCATGTCAAGAAGGTTTTGTCTAGGTAATACCATATAGTCAACATTAGTTCATACTAATTTATTTTCTTATTCATAGTTTTCTTTTTTGAGTACATGCAAGTACCCTAATTTTTTAATCTGTTGTCGTAGGTATTGCTTGAGAGTGAGAGCTATTGACCACACTGATTGTGCTACGTTGGTCATATTTGACAAAGATGCCAATGCTCTTTTCAACAAGAGCTGCCAAGATATGCTTGCTGCACGTGGAGTGGTATGTTCATATTTACAAATTCAATGCAGTTTTATTTATAGTTTTAATGATTAGCATCACAAAGATATTTTATAATGTCATTCCTTTACTTCATTTAGGTTATTGCTGAGGGTAATCTCCCACCTGAGATTGATGGGTTGATTGGACAAACATTTCTTTTCAAAGTGGAGATCAAGGCCGAGTTTAGTCCAAGATTTGAGCAGTCATTCCTTGTAAGGAGGATTTGTTTTGAGCCTGCCATAGATATGTAAGATCATTTGCTTTCTCCAAACATAGATATGTGATTTTGTTGTTGATTAAAGTATGTGTTATCTGTCATTAAAATAATGTTATGTATCCTTATTTGAAATAGGAATCCTCTTCTCTAAGTGTTTTGATGGACAAGGGGAAAGCCCCGATGATAGCTGGTTCTTCTAATCTTTTGTCACAAGTAATGCCATCTATATCATTTATGTTTATGTAATATTTTAAGTACCTATTTATTAGAAATCAATAGCAACATTAAAACTATATTTAAAAATACCATGTTGTAGGATGACATATCTTTATCTGATTCTGTTGAGGAGTTTAAGAAAAAACTATGGGGGTCGTTTCTGCTGTTGTCAAACAGGTACAACAACATAGTATGATTTACTATAGCTTAACTTATAATTAAATACACTGTGTTCAAAATATGATTTAGTGATATTTTGTACAGGATCTGCTGCCAAAATTTGCAGTAGCAGATTGTGAGCCTGATGTGGTAGAGATATCCCACAAAGGTTCATCTTCAACTAACAAAAGGGAATCTCCTAACAAGGATGATGAGGAGATGAACATTCCACTTAAGATGCTTAAGAAGACTATCAAAGTTGAAAAGCCTTAGGATGACATTGATGGATCTGTGTTACTTTTGAATCTCATGAACCAATTTGATATTTTTTTATTTGAATGTCAACTGATTTTATTTTGGGAAAGACATTGTTAGTTGTAATATTTTGGTACTATGTCTCTAAATGTTTTGCTAGATCATTGCATTTTGTTACATTATATGGTATGTAATATTCAGACTTAAATTATGATGCTTAATTTGGATAGTTTTCCCCCATGTGACACATTATGACATTTAGTATCCTTTAAATGTTAGATCCATGTCACACATAGAAGGTAATTTATTTTTCAATGTACTTTCAAGTCATTATACAACATAATAGACATGGATCATCAACTGATATTTGAGTTTTTTTTTTTTATCTTTTTCAGGTTTGGATGCAGTGGTCAACTCTGAAAGATGCCTTAAAATGCATGTCCAGTTGTGGAACTTTAATTTTAGCAGATGAATGCATAGGATTATTTTGTAAATCAGACAATGATATGTAATGATGAC
This sequence comes from Medicago ruthenica, assembly GCA_018208015.1. Taxonomy (NCBI): domain Eukaryota; kingdom Viridiplantae; phylum Streptophyta; class Magnoliopsida; order Fabales; family Fabaceae; genus Medicago; species Medicago ruthenica. The sequence continues at coordinate 101,373,334 of CM031372.1, read as the reverse complement.
AATTGGGGAATCATGATGTATTAAAACATGTATCATTATATTGTGACAAAATTCTTGATGTAATCATTTTAGATTTAATGACGTAATTTTGGCTTTTTGTTAGACAAGGATAATTTATAGGTATTGATGAATGTTGCATTTGTCAAAAGATTATATCAAATTACACTTCAAAATTGCAAAAAAAAATTAGTGGAACTAGGTATAAAATACTGTACAGAATAACATGTGTACGTTATTGACAACCAAATAACAGAATTATATATTAATTTTAATTAATACCGATAATATCTAAATACAATTAAAACATTAGAAGCCATTACAAATCTTCAGACTCTGAACTTCAGACTCCAATCTTCAGACTCTGAACTTCAGACTCTAGTCTTCAGACTCTGAACTTCAGACTCCAGTCTTCAGACTCTGAAATTCAGACGTTGTTCTTCAGACACTGTTCTTCAGACATTGTTCTTATATGATTTATGTTTTTAATTAAAGAACAGTGTCTGAAGAACAGCGTCTGAACTTCAGAATATGAAGACTGGAGTCTGAAGTTCAGAGTCTGAAGTCTGGAGTCTGAAGTTCAGAGTCTGAAGATTGGAGTCTGAAGTTCAGAGTCTGATTTTTTTAAAAAAAAAAACAAATGTTTGGGAAGTGTACATCAGGTATTTGTTATGCTCCCATTAAACAACTTACATTTATTGAAATAAATCGCAATTACTAACACTTTTTGCTTTAATTGATTGTGTATAGGGATGTACACTGTTGAGTTTCAAAAGAGGGGGCTACCACATGCGCACATATTGTTGTGGCTGGAAGGTACAAACAAATTGAGTACAACTAAAGATATTGACAAGGTCATATCAGCTGAGATCCCTCACCCACATTTATATCCAAAGTTGCACATGGCTGTTAAAACATTCATGATGCATGGACCATGTGGAAAGACAAATGCAAATTCTCCTTGCATTAAAGGAAATAGATGTTCCAAATACTTCCCGAAGAAAAGTTGTGGTTCGACTTCTATAGACCAGGATGGCTTTCTAGTGTACAAAAGATCCGACAGTGGTTTGTCTGTGATGAAGAATGGGATTCCTTTGGATAATAGGTATCGAAGTGACGGGAAAAATGTGCGGGCGGAAAGCGCTCGCTAAACAGTAAAGTCGCCACCGAAGTTTTATTTTTTAAAAAGGGGAACGTCGATAAACCCCTTCGAGAACGAGAACAAGGTCATTGTGACCAAATTTCAGGTTCGGGAATCGGTTATGCGAGGGGAAGGTATTAGCATCCCTCACATCCGTTGTACCCAATGGGAACCATTAATTAGTTTAGCGTTCAATTACATGTTAGTTTTATGTTTATTGCCTTATTATTATGAAAAGTGTTTGTAAAGAAAAAAGAAAGAAAAATGATTTGAAGACCAAAAAAGAGTTTTTTATTAATGTACTTGACAAGTGTTTGATCTTGCTCCTACGTATCTCCTGGTGTGATGGAGAATTCAAAGCTACATAGTTCTTTGTAGAAAATGTTTGTGTGTTGATTGATTTTATTTATAAAAAATGATTTGGCCGCGCTTGGGCGAAAAAGTTTTCTTAAAAAAAAGGACGGACTCGCACTTGGGTGATGGTATCCATTTGAAAGCGCACATGGGCGTGAATAAAATAAAATTTGGTGGGTTGAGATTGATTTTAAACGGAGGACGAATATCCGACTGAAAGCGAAGTGTCTACCTTGTTTTCGAATATTCGGGGAAGCGTCAGGTGTCTACCCAAGTTTTCCTTTTTCACTCGCACGAAAAAAGGAAGAGAAAATTGTTTTTTTCTTTTGTTCTTGGTATTTTGAAAATAGAATGATGATTGTCCGAAAGAACGAAACATACGTCAAGTGCTCGTACAACCGGGGAATGGAAAGACATACGTCAGACCACTCCTTTTAAGTTTGTTATTGAGAATTAAATGTATTTTTTGTATTTTTGAAATAAAATGAATTACAGCCCCTTCAGACTCAGAACCTCAGAAGCAGACTTCAGAAGCTAACCTTCAGAAGCACTGTTCAGAAGCTGAGCTTCAGAAGCACTGTTCAGAAGCTGAGTTCTGATACGGTCGCAGAGCGACCAGGACTTTGCTCTGCGAAACCTTCAGAAGCACTGTTCAGAAGCTGAACTTCAGAAACACTGTTCAGAAGCTGAACTTCAGAAGCACTATTAAGAAGCTGAGCTTTAGAAACACTGTTCAGAAGCTGAGCTTCATAAGCACTGTTCAGAAGCTGAACTTCAGAAGCACTGTTCAGAAGCTGAGCTTCAGAAACACTGTTCAGAAGCTGAGCTTCAGAAGCACTGTTCAGAAGCAAGCTTCAGAAGCACTGTTCAGAAGCTAAACTTCAGAAGCACTGTTCAGAAGCTGAACTTCAGAAGCACTGTTCAGAAGTTGAACTTCAGAAGCACTGTTCAAAAGCAGCCTTCAGAAGCACTGTTCAAAAGCAGCCTTCAGAAGCTGGCTTCAGAAGCAGACTTCAGAAGCAGCCTTCAGAAGCAGCTTTCAGAAGCTGGCTTCAGAAGCAGCATTCAGGAGCTGGCTTCAGAAGCAGCTTTCAGAAGCACTTCAGACTCTGATTTCAGAACTTATGGTGTAAAATGTTAAAAAACAGTAAGAAGGAAAAGAACCAACTCTGTTTTGGTGACTGTTGTAGTACCCTAATTTTGTCCAAGTCTTTTCTTCAAAAAAAAAAAATCATCATCATGCAAAAAAAATAAAAAAAAATCAATTTTTCATTTCTTTTTTTATAATAAAAAAAAGTTTTATTATTATTTATTTATCTTTTTATTATTATTATTATTATTATTACTTTTTGTTGGATATTTGAGTGTTGGCTACATGTTTTGCAAAAATCAAATATATAAACATTGTGTCTTCAGAAGCTAAAAATCTCATTTTGTTAATTCTCACAATATCTTTTGAAGATTTAATTGAAGATTTATCCAAAGCTTCATTTCTAGAAGGAAGTATTCTTTGCGCAATATTTGTTCTGAAGATTTGTTTCAGTTATTCGTAAATATATTTTCAAAGTAATCTTTTGGAAAATATATTTCTAAATAATATGAGAGCTTCTATTTGCTTCTAAAAGAATTCTAAGATCATATCTTTGAAGATTTGTTGAAGATTTATCATGGCTGAAGTTTCCAGAAGACTGATATTTTTATGAGAAGATCTTATTTGAAGATTGGCTTCGTGTTTATTGTTGAATATATTTTCAAAGGATCTTTGGAAAATATAATTCAGAAATATGTTTCCTTCTTTGAGCTTCTATAATATTTCAGAATCATATCAATTGAAGAATATTTGGTTCAGATTTATGTTGCAGCTGAAGACTATTTAAAGAGGACTTTGCTATTGGAAATTTCACGTGTCAAAAACCAGAAATTTGTTTTAGAGTTTTTGTGTCTGTGTAAGCTTAGGCTTTGTTTGTACACCACTCATCTGAGTTGGTTTAGGTGTTTTGTGTTGTAAATCACTTAAAGCTTTTAAGCACAAGTGATGTTTTTGTTCTGTTGAAGTGTGACTTCAATTTGTGTGTTTTTGTTAAGTTTACAATCACTGGGCTGTGATTGCTTGGTTAGGAAGTAAGTGGATTCTTATACCTAGGTGGTCTCCTGGGTAGAAGTCTAGAAGGGTAGAGATTAAGTGATAAGACGAAGAACATGGGCTGTTGAGTCTTAGAATTAATTCTACTTAGTAGATTTCCTTCCTGGATTGGTATCCCCCAGAGTAGGTGAAGTTTGCACCGAACTGGGTTAACAAACTCATTGCGTCCTTTACTTTCTGCACCTTATTTTTCTGCTTCTGAACTGTTAGTTTTTCATACTCTGTTTTACGAGTTCAGACTCAGACCTGCCAGGAATTTCAATTGGTATCAGAGCAGGCACCCTGCTTGTTTGTGGGTGAGCTCCAGGGAGATATTTTCTGGCAGAATGGAAAAGAAAGTAAAAAGCATTGGCCTTGTTACCAGTACTGATGTTAAAAAGTCACATGGAGAATTGTCTTGTAAAGATCCTGCTGTTTTTTTGCAAGAAGTGGCATGTTAAATTTGAAGAAGTGTGCAAGCAGCTGGTAAATCAGAAAAAGACTATCAGTCAATTATATGCTGAAAGAAGTGATCATCTAGCACAAATTTCTGTTCTCAGTAATGAGGTAATTCAACTGAATTCTCAACTTGATCAGATGAAGAAGCAAGTCAGAATGTTGAACACTGGTACTGATGTGCTGGAAGAAATTTTGGAGAAACAGAATCAGGGAAAACCAAATGACATTGGATTTGTTGATCAGAATCTGAAAATAAAACAACAAAAACCTGCTAAGAGGTTTCCACCTGCTGCTAATACTCATGTTCCACTGATGAGGAAACCTAAGAACAAACCTCAGGATTCTAAAGACAAGAAAGCTACTGATCCTTGGGTATGTCATCATTGTGGGAAAATGGGACACATTAAACCTTTTTGTTACAAGCTGTATGGATATCCCAAGCATTTTCACCACAGAAAAACTGAACCAGCTGTGAATAAAAGCAAAATCAAGAAAGTTTGGAGACCAAAGTGTGAAGGTGTTGCTCAGAGGCTGAACAAAGGAAAAGGAAAGGTTGTTGCTGATGACAGCAAGCCCATTCCTGTAGCACAGAAGAGTTCTGGTGCTGGACCATCCAAAGTCTGGAGCAAAGTGTTAGTTCCTATTCATGTTCAAAAGGCACTTGTTTCTTGTGAGTCTGAAGATGTTATGTCCTGTGTTCAGAAAAGAGTTGCTGATTTTGAGAAGAAGATAGCTGGGAAGAAGGTTCTGAATGTGCCTGAGGCACACATCAATTAAGCAGCATCTGATGATTGTGTCTAATGAAGACTAAGCAATTTCTGATGCTGAGTCTGAAGACTGGATAGTTGGTGACTGATGTCTGATTTTCTGCTTTATGTTTTTGGTCTGAGGTTGTGTTGTTCTCTACATTTTTGTGTTTGGTTGTTCTTCTGCTGGGTGGATTCTTTGTGGTTCTGATCTTTGCAAGTGTGTTGTGCTGAGTTATTTGTGTTCTTGTTGTGTTTCTTGCTCCTGGTGTTTACTATGATTTTTTTGGATTTTTGTATGTGTTGAGTATTTTGGTGTTGGCTGCATATTTTGGCAAATCCAATGTGTTGAATAGTAGCATCTCCATGTCTAGAACAAATCTTTAGTTGCAAGTTTTTCATTTTGAAGTCATTCAGAAGCTGAAATCACCATCAGAAGCTGAAAGTTACTTCAGAAGCACTGTAGCACTTCAGAAGCTGTATTCAAAGTTTGATGCCAGCGTTGACTTTGGTTGACTTCATCAGAAGCAGATCTTTTTCAAGTTGTTTCTGCGCGAATCTTGGCAAGATTTAAACAGGAATTATCCTCGTATATTGCTTCTAGAATGCTGTTTGTTTTGGAGAAGATCTTATTGAAGATTTGGTTCAGTTTCATGAACTTCGTATTTTTCTGTTACAATCTTATTAAGATTCTTTCCTGGTTTATTTGTTTCCTTATTGGACCAATCATAATTCAGAAACAAATCAATTTGGAAGATTGGATTGGGTTTTATGCTGTTTGTTGAAGGTTATAAAAGGAGGAGTGTTGCTGCTTTCAAGACTTACGTTTTTAGAGTTATAATTCAGAAATTGAGTCTGTGTTTTTAACTTAGAGTTTTATTTGTGCACCACTCATTGTTTGAGTTGGTTTAGGAGTTTTATTGAGTTGTAAATTCATTCTAAGCCTGTAGGTACGAATGAAGGTTTGTTATTGAAGTTGTTCTTCAAAATAGAGTAGTTTTTGTTAAGGGGTTCAGTAACAGGTTTGTTACTTGAATAGGAAGTTAGTGGTCTCTAAAACTCAACGTGTTGGGTAGAATTCAAGACTAGGAGGAAGTTAATTGCTTAGGCTGGGAACTGGGAGTCAGTGTCTTGAGTCATAAGGATTAATTCCTATAGTGGAATTCCTTCCTGGATTGGTATCCCCCAGAGTAGGAGGTGTTTACTCCGAACTGGGTTAACAAATTCTGTGTGCCTATTTATTTTCCTGCACCTTTATTTTTGCTGTTAACCTGTTTTTAGTTGTGCTCTGTTTTTGCAACTTGTTGTGTCCTGCATCGTGTTTTGATTGTGTCCAGCCAGAATTTCAATTGGTATCAGAGCAGGCACCCTGCCTGTAATTTGGGTGAGATCCAGAGGTATTTATGTCTGGCTTTATGGAGAGAGAAGGAGGCCCTGTCAACAGACCACCCCTACTTGATGGCACCAATTATGAGTACTGGAAATCAAGGATGTGTGCATTCCTAAAATCCATTGACAGTAGAACTTGGAAGGCTGGGATCATCCTGTGGTTATAGACAAAGATGGAAATAAAACTGCAGTTTTGAAACCTGAAGAAGAATGGACCAAAGCTGAGGATGACCTGTCTCATGGGAACTCAAAGGCCCTGAATGCAATTTTCAATGGTGTGGATCAGAACATGTTCAGACTCATCAAGCAGTGTACTGTGGCAAAAGATGCTTGGGAAATTCTTAAAACCACTCATGAAGGAGCCCCTAAGGTTAAGCTATCCAGACTTCAACTTCTCACAACAAAGTTTGAGAACCTGAAGATGATGGAAGATGAATCTATTCAGGATTTCTACATGAATGTGCTGGACATGGCCAATTCCTTTGATTCTCTTGGGGAAAAGATGACAGATGAGAAATTAGTCAGAAAAATCCTCAGGTCCCTGCCCAGAAGGTTTGATATGAAGGTTACAGCAATAGAAGAAGCCCATGATATTACCACTATGAAGGTTGAGGAGCTGATTGGATCCCTTTTGAATTTTGAAAGTGCTTTTTGCAAACAGCCTGAGAAGAAAGGGAAAGGAATAGCTCTTGTTGTAAACTCTAAAGCTGATGATCAACAAGAACCAGATGAGGATGATAATGATTTATTAGAAGCACTTGGGGTGCTGGGGAAACAGTTTGATAAGATTCTGAAGCTTATTGATAGAAAGTCAAAATCCAAGGGTCAGAACATCCGGTTTTACAATAGCAAGCCTCATAATGATTTAAAAAGGGCCAAGACTGAAGAAAATAGTAAACAATCACAAGGTGTTCAGTGCTTTGAGTGTGAGGGCTTTGGACATATCAAGACAGAATGTCCTACTTTTCCTAAGAAGCAGAAGAAGAAGAAGAGCCTAGCTGCTTCATGGTCTGATGATGATTCTGAAGAAGATGCTGAGAGTGAATCTGCTAAGGTTAATACAGGCCTGATGGTAAGGTTAAAACAGAACTCAGGAACTGGTTCAAAGTCTGATGCATTTTCAGAGTCTGAGACATTTTCTGAGTCTGACTCAGAGTCTGTAGCCTCATCTGTGTCTGAAGTTGCAAAACTCTCATATGATGAACTGGCTGAAAATTACAAGAATCTATACATCAGAAGTTTAGAAGTTTGCAATCAAGTAGTGGATCAGAAGAAGAACATTTGTCAACTGGAGGCTGAGAAAGGTGAACTTTTGGTACAAAACTCTGATTTAAAGGATGAAGTGAGCCAACTGAATTCTCAACTTGATCAGATGAAGAAGCAAGTTAGGATGATGAACTCTGCTACTGATAAGTTGGAGGAAATTCTGGATGTTCAGAAGCAAGGAAAAACTGGGTTAGGTTATGTTGATCAGAGTCTGAAGCTCAAGGAGAAAAATCATGTTAGTCAGTTTGTTCCTGCTACTCAAACTCATGATTCTATGGTTGGAACACCAAAGAAGAGACCTCAGAAACAAGCACAGATGCAAGGTCAGAAGCCAGCTCAAATGATACCTCATAACCAAGTTCAGATGCTGCCTCAGAAGCATGCTCAGATACATTCCCAGAAATTTAACAGAAACAAAAGAGGGAATCAACCTTGGGTCTGTCATCATTGTGGTAAAAAGGGTCACATTAAACCTTTTTGTTACAAATTGCATGGTTATCCCAAACATTTGCAACACAGAAAAGTTGAACCAGCTGTGAACAAGAGCAAAATCAAGAAAGTTTGGAGACCTAAGAGTGAAGGTGTTGCTCAGAATCTGAACAAAGGAAAAGGAAAGGCTGTTGCTGATGACAGCAAGCCAATTCCTGTAGCACAGAAGAATTCTGGTGCTGGACCATCCAAAATCTGGAGCAAAGTTCCTGTTCCGGATCAGAAGGTACTATTTTCTTGTGAATCTGAAGAGGCTAGGACTTATGTTCAGAAAAGAGTTGCTGGGAGGAATGTTTTTGGTTGTGGTTCTTCAAATGTTTGTCAGCATAAGGATTTATAGCAATTATTGCAAACTGGATGTGAGGAAGATAGAGTACCTGCCAGTTTTGCTAATGCTGAGTGTATGCCTGAATTTGAGTCTGAAGTTCTTTCAAGGATCTGTGTTACTTGTTTTGATTTTAATCCCTATATGAAGACTATGGTTTGTCATAATTTTGTGGCTAAAAAGGGGGAGAAAATCTTATGTTAAAGTTCAGACAAGAGTTGTTCAGAATGTGTGTCATTGATTCAGAAGGTGACTAGTTTTGTTCAGAAGCTAAGCATTATGTTCAGAGTTCAGAACCTTTGCAACAAGATATGTCCAGATATGATTGAGGGGGAGTGTGTGTCTCAGGGGGAGTACAAGGTCATTATTTTCCTGGGTGTTTGTGATCCTGAAGTGTTACTGCAGTTCAGAATTAAGGGGGAGTTTTTAATATTGGATGCTGAGTTGCAGGGGGAGTGTTGTGGAGCTTCAGGAGTGTTTGTGATGATCAGGAGTTGATCAGTATTGTGTTATGTGTGCTTCAGGGTGTTCATAAGCAGAAGCTGTTATGTGTGCTTCAAGTTGATCAGAAGCTGTTATGTGTGTTTCAGTGGTCTGATACTGAAACTGTTTGGTTTTTAGTATAAACAGAGCTTAAATCCGCTGCTGGTCTGTGATATTTATGTGCTATGGTATATTTATGTGGAGTTCTTCATTGCTGAGATAGTCTTATGGGAGACTGAAGAACTTGGATGTGTGAACATTGGTTTTAGCCAAAAATTTGCCAAAGGGGGAGATTGTTGAGTATTTTGGTGTTGGCTGCATATTTTGGCAAATCCAATGTGTTGAATAGTAGCATCTCCATGTCTAGAACAAATCTTTAGTTGCAAGTTTTTCATTTTGAAGTCATTCAGAAGCTGAAATCACCATCAGAAGCTGAAAGTTACTTCAGAAGCACTGTAGCACTTCAGAAGCTGTATTCAGAGTCTGATGCCAGTGTTGACTTTGGTTGACTTCATCAGAAGCTAATCTTTTTCAAGTTGTTTCTGCGCGAATCTTGGCAAGATTTAAACATGAATTATCCTCGTATATTGCTTCTAGAATGCTGTTTTGTTTTGGAGAAGATCTTATTGAAGATTTGGTTCAGTTTCATGAACTTCGTATTTTTCTGTTACAATCTTATTAAGATTCTTTCCTGGTTTATTTGTTTCCTTATTGGACCAATCATAATTTAGAAACAAATCAATTTGGAAGATTGGATTGGGTTTTATGCTGTTTGTTGAAGGTTATAAAAGGAGGAGTGTTGCTGCTTTCAAGACTTACGTTTTTGGAGTTATAATTCAGAAATTGAGTCTGTGTTTTTAACTTAGAGTTTTATTTGTGCACCACTCATTGTTTGAGTTGGTTTAGGAGTTTTATTGAGTTGTAAATTCATTCTAAGCCTGTAGGTACGAATGAAGGTTTGTTATTGAAGTTGTTCTTCAAAATAGAGTAGTTTTTGTTAAGGGGTTCAGTAACAGGTTTGTTACTTGAATAGGAAGTTAGTGGTCTCTAATACTCAACGTGTTGGGTAGAATTCAAGACTAGGAGGAAGTTAATTGCTTAGGCTGGGAACTGGGAGTCAGTGTCTTGAGTCATAAGGATTATTTCCTATAGTGGAATTCCTTCCTGGATTGGTATCCCCCAGAGTAGGAGGTGTTTACTCCGAACTGGGTTAACAAATTCTGTGTGCCTCTTTATTTTCCTGCACCTTTATTTCTGTTATTAACCTGTTTTTAGTTGTGCTCTGTTTTTGCAACTTGTTGTGTCCTGCATCGTGTTTTGATTGTGTCCAGCCAGAATTTCAGTATGCTTTTTTCTCACTCAGTTCTGAACCAAATACGAAAATAAGAACATCACTGTAAAACTTGTCATGAATACTACATCCTAGTGGTCTTAGATCTACCAAAAGATGCCCTAGAACTAACTACATTTTGGCCTGAAGTCATGCTCATGAACTTATGGTAAAAAATGCATTATTTATGCAGAAAACTATAAACACTTAAACAAATGTGAAAACTGAAGTAAGAGGTCAAAAATACTCACAAATTCCTAGCAAAGCTTCAGATGCACGAAAAATGTGAGGTTTTTTTGAATGGTTGTGGTTTTGATTGGAGGTAGAAGTGAAAAAGTGAATAGTAGCAAAAGAGGTATTTTTGCTACTAATCTCCTCTCTTTGTGTGGTGTTTTTGTGATGTTTTTTGTGTGATGGGTTGCTGTTTTGTGTGAGGTTTTGTGATACTGGCTTAGATCATTTTTGTTGTGGTGGTTTGTTGGTGGTTTGTAAAAGAGAAAAATGACAGAGTTTCTTTTTGGAGGTTTTGTTATATGATTTTTGTTGTTTCTGTGATTTCTGATTCTGCTCAAAATCCTCCCTTTTCCTTTTAATTTTCGTCCTTGTTATATAGGCCCTTTGAAGTTTTTCTTGGGACCATGGGGTATAATTGCATGCTGGACATTTGTATATGTTTGGCAGAAGTTTTGGTTAACAATGATTAAAGGGGGAAGGAAGTGACCTTGCCTCTGATTTTGGTGATGTTTTGAGTCTGATTTTGGGCAAAGGATGATGAAAGGGATGCAGAAAAATAGGGGCTGCAGTGTTCCAGAAGCTGTTGTGAACAGTATTCAGAAACTGCTGTGAACAGTGTTCAGAAGCTGCTGTGAACAGTGTTTTTGACTTTGTTATTTTTGTGAAGACTTGTGTTTATTTTTGGACAAAGGATGATGAAAGAAAACAGGAAATGGGGCGCTGCTTCTGCTGCTGTGAATAGTGACTTTGACCCTCTCTTCTTCTTTTTTTTTATTATATATTTATTTATTTTTTAAAAAAAAAACCATAAGAAAACCCAATTATTATCAAGAGATAAATAATAATAAAACTTCTTTTTATTTAAAGAAAAAAAGAAAAAAAACGAAAATTGATGATGATTTTTTTTATTAATGCATGATGATGATTGATTTCTTTTTAAAAGGACTTGGACAAAAATTAGGGTACTACATGTATGTTGTTCCTTGTAATCCAACACTACTGATGAGATATCAAGGACATGTTAATACTGAATATTTCAACAAATCCAATGCAATAAAGTATTTGTTCAAATATGTTAACAAAGGTCCTGATAGAGCAAACTTCCATATTAAAAACCAATTAGGAGACAAGGAAGAACCGATACAAGTGGATGAGATCAAGTGTTATTATGATTGTCGATATGTCTCACCATGTGAAGCTGCTTGGAGAATTTACATGTTTGATATTCATCAGAAATGGCCTCCTGTGTTGAGATTATCGTTGCATTTGGAAGGTCAGCAAAATATAAGGTTCAAGGAGACTTAGAAACTGAAACAAGTTGTTGATTACCACCAATCAGTCCCAACAATGTTTATGGCTTGGTTTGTCGCTAATCAAGAATACAGCCATGGAAGGGATTTGACATATGCTCAATATCCTTCGAAATTTACTTATTTTCCAAAAAAAAAGGATGTGGCAGCCTAGGAAAAATGGATATCAAATTGGAAGGCTTTCTTATATTCCGGTTGGTTCGGGTGAATTGTATTATATGCGCATCCTATTGACCATTCAAAAGGGCTGTATGGGGTATAATTGTCTTAAAACTGTGGATGGCAAACTCTATGATACATTCCAAGATGCATGTTATGCTCTTGGAATGTTGTCGGACGACAAAGAATTCATTGATGGAATTTTTGAAGCTTATAGATTTGAGAGTGGTCATATGCTTCGAATTTTGTTTGTCAGACTTTTAATCATGAGCACAATGCACAACCCTGATAAGGTATGGGATGCTACTTAGAAGATGTTGGCTGATGGAATTCTATATGCAAGACGAAAGATGCTAAATAAACCAGGTTTAACCCTATTATTATTTTATTATACCATATTTTTTACATTGTTAGTTCTACACTAAGATGGATCATGTAAAATATCACTACTGTGTTGTTAGGAATTATTATTTTTAATCTACATCATAAAAGAAAATCATACGCAACATCATTATTTGCACGACAAAATTAATTATGTGGTGTATCAGTACAGTTACATAGTAAAAATTAAAAAATGACGTCAAGTGTGGTGGATGGATGTATTTAATGGTTACAATATTATCACGTTTAATTTGTTGAGTTGTTACGAATTATATGTAAATTATCATACAATGACATTTTGATATTCCCTAATAACTACTGCAGATCTACACATCTCTGAGAATGTTTTGAAAAATCTCTGCCTAATCGAGATAAAGAAGTTGTTGATGTGTAATGGAAAGTCATTGAAAGATCATAAATCTTTACCTTATCCCATCTTTGAAGATGTCTTTGCCATGGAAAACAGATTCATAGCAAATGAATTGAACTATGATACAGTTAAACTCAGTCAGTTACATGTCATTGCCTGAAAAATTGACTGAAGAGCAACATAGTGTTTATTCAACTATAATGAAATCTGTTTTGGCTCAGGATGGCCAGATCTATTTTCTTTATGGTTATGGTGGAACTAGAAAGACCTTCATGTGGAAGACTCTATCTGCAGCTATTAGATCACAGGGAAAAATTGTTGTAAATGTAGCATCTAGCGGCATTGCATCTCTATTGTTGCCTGGGGGTAAGACTGCTCACTCTACCTTTTCTATTCCACTGCAAATAAATGTGAAATCATCTTGCAAAATAAAACAACAAGATTTAAGAGCCAAGTTGCTCAGGCAGGCGAGTTTGTTTATTTGGGACGAAGCTCTTATGATGCATATGTACTGTTTTGAAGCTTTTGACCGTACTATGCGTGATTTGATGAAAGTTGAGTCTGAGGAAAATTTGGAAAAACCATTTGGAGGTAAAGTTGTCATTTTAGGTGGAGATTTTATGCAAATTCTACCTATAATTAGAAAAGGTTCTAGACTAGACATAATGAAGGCAACCATAAATTCTTCTACTCTTTGGCAAAGCTACAAGGTCTTAAAGCTCACAAAAAATATGAGATTAAGTGATGATGGTACAAGCCAAAGTGCTGATGAGATTAGAGATTTTGCAAATTGGATCCTGAAAATTGGAGATGGTGTTATGGAATCAGATGAAAATGGAGAAGGCCGCATAGAAATATCAGAAGAGTTGTGTATTCCTCCATACGATAATCCTTTACAAGAATTGATACATTTTGTGTATCCTAATATTCTCAGCAACCTTCATAGTCAAAGGATTTTTGAAGAAAAAGCCATTCTAGCTCCTACTCTTGAATGTGTTGAACAAGTAAATGACTATGTGTTGTCTTTGATTGTCGGTGAAGAAAAACACTATATGAGTTCTGATACACCCTGCAAGTCAGATGAGGATTATGATATTCAAGGAGATTGGTGTACCATTGAGTTTCTTAATGGTATTTGTTGGATATTTGGTTGTTGGATTCATGTTTGCTAAAATCAAATATACAAGCAGTTGTGCGTCTTCAGAAGTTGGAAACAGAACTTCAGAAGCTGTTCCTCAGAAGCTGGGCTTCAGATGCTGAACAGTACTTGTAACACCCATACTAACTTTAACTAGTATATTAGCATGTGCGTTAAACTGATACTGGATACATTTAAAATTTTCAATAATAATATTACTTCACATCTGAATGAATACATGTTTACTCGTTTGTACAAATAATCCAATACTGTTACAAAATTTATACAAATATCCAATAAGCTCCTGAGTTGGTACACGACGAGCAACTGTACTCCATCCAGTATCTCTCTGAAGAACTCCATCACGAACCTCTGACTTACCTGTAAACCTGCACCAGAAGGAATGGGATGAGACATAATGTCTCAGTGAGCTCCAGCCCAACCAACTGTTGGCAACCTCAGGGAACCTAGGGTCGCCATGCCTACCTTGGCAATCTTGGGGATTTCCTATGATCGCCAAGTCTTATCTGCCTATGACTATAAGTTTTCCTGTAACTATATCTTTAACTGCCTATAACTATAACTTAGTGATCGAGGGGAAACCTAGGACCACTTCCTGATAACTGTCTATAACTATAACTGTGAATTTCCTGTGACTATAACTGTAACTGTCTATAACTATAACTATAACCTACCTGTAACTGTAACTTTGACTATAACTGTGAAACATAATACATATAAGCAGTTTTATGTTAGCTGTTAGCGTTGAACAAACATTATTATCTGAGTTTATTTTACGGAGTGCGGCCCGGGTGGAGTAACCTCGAGGTACATCTCCCTATGACCCGGTGAAATTCCTATCATATCAGGCTAACACTAGACTCCACTATGAATTTGCATGTGGACAACCCTCTCGGTGAAGTCCCATCCGGCGTATCCCGGAGTCTGCTGAACATGCCTATGACTATGAAACGTGCTGAACACGCCTTTAACTTTTACATGTTATTCTTTAACTTTAATCATATAATAATATTCACGTAGCACTTAACCTATAACTGTAGAATCTTGGCTTATCGTTCTCATAAGCCACCTATTAATTGTTGGAGAACCAACACTATAAACTTATCTGTAACTATGATTGTCGAAACATTCCTATTACCCTTGTATTCTAAACTGAATACATCTATAATCCTGTTTACCTAATGTAGGTTCTTGACTTATTAGAGTCGTATGCCTCCCTTAAGAGTTATCAACTCACATGTAATGGGTTGTCCATCTAATCCTTACCCCTATAATAATCTATACATTCTCTAAAGGACATAAAATTCGGTGGCCGATTGCATGAATTCGGTGGCCGATTTTGTGAGTTCGGTGGCCGATTTTCTACGTCTTCAAAACGTGATTTTCACCATTCTTGGCTTATCCAAGCATACCCAAACATCATAACAGCTTAAAGGATCAATTTCTAAGGCATATTGACAGATTACAACATGATTGATCAAGGAATTACAAGAAAAGGGAATTAGGGTAAAATTCTATAACTTAGCTTGAAAGTGAAATACTCATGTAACTCACTCTAGGTGGGTTCTAAAACCCAAGAGAGCTCACCTCAAACTTGATTTGGTGCTGGTTAAGCTTTGAAATTCCAAACCCTAGCTTGTTCCTTTGATCCTTCCTTGTTTTTCTTTAAATTCTTCTTGTTCCAAGTTTTCCCCAAAAGAGCTTGCTTATGCTCCAAGGGTTTTGGAAAGAAATCAATAGATGATGGGATGATGAGGATGGCGTGAGACTTAGAGAGAGGGAGGAGCAAAAATCTGATTTGTAGAGAGAGAGTGGAAGGAGGAAGTGAGGGAGAATGAGTGATAAACATGAGAGAATTCATATTTATCTCATTTTAGTCCTTTTCTCCATAATTACCATTTTGCCATTCCATACGTTTAATTCCTGTAACACTGTTAAAAGTCAAGCTTAAGCGGGATATTACACTCTACCCCCCTTAAAAGAAATTTTGTCCTCGAAATTTAGATAATCCTTCTGAGATCCTGAAAAGATAAATCCTTTCTACCTCTTTCTCTACTATGCAAATCTCTAATTCTTTTTGCTTAATGGGATTCCATGGCAACTCTAGTGTCTGACATATAGATTAGTCACGCACCTCGAGTAAACCATACTAGTTAAAACTTGTTCTTTATCCATGATTCCCATCTCTGTAAGTCAAAACATATGACAATCTCTTTCCAACCGAAAGGTCTGTTGCATGTTACATAACTATCACTTGTTAAGACGTATGGTTATCTGAACCAACATATTCATCTTATCTGACTATGATCTCTATTCGACATATTTCTTACAAATCCAATTTAAAATTATTAGGTCTTGGATTTCCCTTACTGAATTCTATCAGTTCTTCTTTCATTGACCATTCAATCTTATCCTGAAGACTTCGGGTCGATCTGATTTCCTCAATTATTCCAACTTTCCGAGGAATCTATTACATTACTTTTAATTTGAAAGAATTCTTGTCTTTGACTTTCGCCTCATAAGACGACATTTTACTGTTACATTAGTAACATTCTTTATATAGATTTAGTCTTACTCTGAAAAGCATCTGATATTGAGTATTCTCAAACGGAAGTAAAGTCTACTGCAATTACCTTCACGATTCAAATACAAGGAGGTGGCTGTACTTATGGTACATGTTCCTTTCTTTCTGACATCCTGGTGTAACTATTATCACAACCATGAGCATTGCTCATATTCCTACTGCGAAAATCCTTAAGGCTCGAGAAATCATATGAGCCACTCATGCTCCGATTTAATTAATCAACGATAACACGCAGCTGAAGGTCTTAGAAGCTTTATCCCTTCTAGGACTCTGACAATCTTGCATCATTCAAGATATTTCTTACTCATGGGATTAATACTTTCTTTACCCATAATTTCAAACTTAGGAAAGTTTAGTACAAGTGACGTGTGGCATAAGCCGTCTCACATATTATCATATAATACAGTCCATAGCACATAGCTTCCATACACGATCGAGTACGTGTACACTACTATCGGGTACACAGTACGCCGCATCATCATTGTCCAACTAATGGGACATCATATTCAGTCAAAATATACTTGAGACAATGCCACGCCAACTAAGGTCACTCTTCTTGCTCTTAACTCATGCTTGTACTCTTTGAGTATATACAATCCCATACGTAACTATGATTACGTCCCATTGACGTTATAACTTATTTTGTTCAAGAACATTCTCCGTTTTCGAAAAGAAAACTCTATTCTGTTCGCTATCAAAATAGCACTCTTAAACTCTTAATCCTTTATTTCATAACTTCAATTCACGTAGCCTTTTACTGTAAACTATGAGGAATCTTCTGGTCTGTGTAAAACATTTGCTTCCTTTAACTGTGAACATTAAGTTCAAGAATTCAAAACGTGATTTTCACCATTCTTGGCTTATCCAAGCATACCCAAACATCATAACAGCTTAAAGGATCAATTTCTAAGGCATATTGACAGATTACAACATGATTGATCAAGGAATTACAAGAAAAGGGAATTAGGGTAAAATTCTATAACTTAGCTTGAAAGTGAAATACTCATGTAACTCACTCTAGGTGGGTTCTAAAACCCAAGAGAGCTCACCTCAAACTTGATTTGGTGCTGGTTAAGCTTTGAAATTCCAAACCCTAGCTTGTTCCTTTGATCCTTCCTTGTTTTTCTTTAACTTCTTCTTGTTCCAAGTTTTCCCCAAAAGAGCTTGCTTATGCTCCAAGGGTTTTGGAAAGAAATCAATAGATGATGGGATGATGAGGATGGCGTGAGACTTAGAGAGAGGGAGGAGCAAAAATCTGATTTGTAGAGAGAGAGTGGAAGGAGGAAGTGAGGGAGAATGAGTGATAAACATGAGAGAATTCATATTTATCTCATTTTAGTCCTTTTCTCCATAATTACCATTTTGCCATTCCATACGTTTAATTCCTGTAACACTGTTAAAAGTCAAGCTTAAGCGGGATATTACAGTACTTCAGAAGCTGGGCTTCAGAAGCTAAACAGTATTTCAGAAGCTGAACAGTACTTCAGACGCTGAACCTTCAGAAGCTGATGTTCAGACGTTGAACAGTACTTCAAAAGCTGACCTTCAGAAGCTGAAATATTCAGACACAGACTTCAGAAGTACCTTCAGAAGCTGGTTTTTGCGTTCTGTTTTTGTGCCTTGGAGCTGTTAATTTTCTCATATGATTTGTTGAAGATTTAATTGAAGAATTCTCCAAGCTGCGTTTCTAGAAGGAAGAAGAATTTCGCAAGATATTTTCTGAAGATTGGATTCAATTATTTGTGAATATATTTTCAAAGAAATCTTTGGAAAATATATTTCTGGAAAATAAATTGCTTCTATATGTTTCTAAAAAATTTTGGAAATATATCTTTGAAGGATTTGGCTCAAGTTTATGTTGCTGCTGAAGCTATAAATAGAGGACGCTGTCATTGAAGAAAATAATCTCAACCAAAGCTATCATTGAAAGAGTCTTAGGTTTTGAGTCTGTTAGTTGTGAGGTGTATGCTTTGTTTTTCTGTACACCACTCAATTGTTTAGAGTTGGTTTAGTTTATTAAGTTGTAATCACTTGAAGATTTTAAGCAAGAGTGACTGATTATGTTTTGAAGAGTGTCTTCATCTTTGATTTGTTAGAGTCTGATAATCACTGGGGCAGTGATTGACTGAGGGAAGTAAGAGGGGTCTTATATCTAGGAGTTCCTAGGTAGAAATACCACGGGTAGTGATTAAGTGAGAAGGCTGTGAAACAGGGGTTGTTGTCATAGGACTTCGAATTGATACTATTATAGTGGATTTCCTTCCTGGCTTGGTAGCCTTCAGACGTAGGTGTGTTTGTCATCGAACTGGGTTAACAAATCACCTGTGTTCTTTACTTTCTGTCTTTTATTTTGCTGCTTCTGAACCACTGTTATATGTACTCTGTTCAGCTTTGTTTTACGGTTCAGAATCAAGACTTGCCAGAATTTCAATATTAAATGTTCGGGGATACCAAACCATCGACTGACATTGAAGGTTGGAGTTCCCATCATGCTTTTACGGAACATTGATCAAGCAAATGGTTTATGCAATGGAACACGTTTGCAAGTTAACCACCTTGGTAAAAATATAATTACCGCAACTGTCATTACTGGAAAGAGTATAGTTCAGAAGGTGTTAATCCCAAGGATGGATTTGGTTCCCTCGGATTCAGGATTTCCTTTCAAATTCAATAGAAGGCAGTTCCCTGTTTCTTTATGTTTTGCAATGACAATAAATAAAAGCCAAGGTCAATCATTGTCTAAGGTAGGGTTGTATTTGCCTCGACCGGTATTCACACACGAACAGTTGTATGTCGCCGTGTCAAGAGTAACTACTAAGAAAGGGTTGAAGATGTTGATCTTGGATGAAGATGGAAACCCGTGTACCTCAACTCTCAACGTGGTTTATCCGGAAGTGTTTGAAAATTTGTAGATTGCATGCATACAAGGTACTAAACTATAGTTATTAACTAAAGATGCTTAAAATTTCAAACACTATTATTTAAATAGGGTCTTGTTAACGAGTGCCCCCGGGGCACTCTTTAAAGACCCAAATTTAGAAAGTATTCCTTAAAAAAGTCAAATCTTACAAATTTCAATGTACTGATTTGTTAAGTGCCAGAAATTAGTTAAAATGAATATTTAATTTAAGCACTTAAGTAGCTTGTTTTGCAAGTTATCATAGGAAAAGCTCATAATCACTGATCAAATGCCAAATTATGCTTTTACTTCTTACCCCATCCATTTGTGCAGGAAAATGCAAGCCAGGACATGATTTGAGCAAAGAAACATGAAGAATTGTCAAGGTGCCATCGCTACAGCGGAGGAGCTGGTCGCTATAGCGCGCCTAGGCAGGGAGGAATTAAGTTTCCATCGCTGCAGCGATGGATATGGTCGCTATAGCGACCAAAGGCGGTTTGAACCCCGTTTTGCTGACGTGGAGCAAACCCAATGGCCAAGAAACCTTCCATCGCTACAACGACCAGCTCATCGCTATAGCGAGCCTTGAAAAATCCAGATTCTATTTATAGCCTTTCAGCTCATTTTCAGAAAATATATTGGATTATTGACAAATACTTTTGAATCTAGGTTTAGAATAATCTTCTATCAAAATAAGAAATTCTAGACATGGAATTGGGTTTTGATAATCGCATAAAGTGTCGGAACATAAAGCTTTCGTATCGTTTAATAGATTGGGAAATCATCGATTAAATGATACGATCGATCTCACAACGTCATTTGGACACGAATGACGTTGTCGAGTGATACGTGATAATTTCGCTAAAAAGCTAGAATTCATATGCATGATTATTAGAATACTTTCGAGACTAGATTGACGAACTCCGATCCCAACGCTTTTATTCCCTATTACTTGTCGTATTTATTTCCGCTTTTACATTCCAATAGTTTAGAGCAAATAAAGTTATAAACCCTTACTCAAAATGATAACGATTGTTGAACGGCTTTAAATAGCGCACTAGTCCCTGTGGAGACGATATAAAAAATACTTACTTTTGTTTTACCAACATGATTACACAGATTTTCATAAAAATTTACTATTAAAGGGTCTTAAAGAGTGTCATGGGGGCACTCGTTAACATTTCCCTTTAAAATATATAAATCAATTTGACATATCTTTCATTTAGCATGTAGTTGACTCAGAAGCTTCAAAGGAGTATGGAATGCTTTGTCTTCAAGGACAATTTTTTGGCTTTTTTTTAATCCTATTTACGTTTTTTTGGTATGATTTGTAACATAATAATACTAATAGGATGACTTTAACACATTAATGTGTAACCGAACTAAAACAGCATAACAGCAGTTTGCCAATATTTTGCAAGTTAGATTATTTGTGTTATCTGTGACAAGGTAATCTGATTGATATATATATATATATATATATATGTGTGTGTGTGTGTGTGTGTGTGTGTGTGTGTGTGTGTGTTTTGATGACAATATATATTAGGTATTTTGTTAATGTTTGAGTGTTAATGGAAAAATTCACTACAAATTGCTTATTTTTACCCGTGCAACGCACGGGTCGGATACTAGTTTATTTACATATATCCATCATAAAACTTTTGCAACTTGTATCGAAGTGGATAAACTTGAACATCAAGTTTCAACCCTTCTTTTTGCCTTATTGACCAACAATGATTTTCAACATTTATCATTGACATGATTTTCTTTCTGCATCTTTGCCCTTTTTAGCTTTGCTTACCTATCCCGATTTGCTCTGAAATTAGAATAACTTTAGCATTTTATTATGCTCCATACATATTATAGTGGTGCATAATACCTCTTCACAATCATTCCGAGCATAAGTACCTCTCCTTAAAGGCATAAAAAAAAGGATTTGATGCTTTCATATTACAAAACACAAAACATTAAAACTTTTCATTCGCTTTAGATATTTTCTTTTTCGTAAAATTATTACACATACATTATACATATGGTCCCGTTAGGGTATATAATCTCATTTTTATAATTGCAATGTCTTTTGCCAAAAAAAATGTCCGTATTCACTAAAATAAACCGCAGACAAAAAATCATTAAACAAATTAAACAATGAGTTATTATTGTATCAAAAAATGAGTTTTTACTGTAACAATAAATTTAGATGAGTTGAATCTCTTTAGTCCATTCAGATAAGAGATAGTCTTGAGAATCAATGAACACTTACATCGAATATTCTACAACATTTCAGCAATTTCTCAAGTAATTTCTATAAGTTTATTAAACTTCAAATGGGCGTAATGTATTGTCCAAAGAAAAATATGACTAGTCATCTGTATCCCAAGAAAGTATATAGAAAATGGTTAACTAGGTTTCATATTGAGCCTATTGATTATTGAAAAATTAATATGTATAAGGTGAGACATACAATTCATTATAATCTACTTTTTTTTCATCTAATATTGGATAGAGTTATCAAAATTGATCAAATCAATAGAACTATCCAAAACAGTAGTATCTTTTTAGTCAAGTTCAACTAGCCCAAATTAAAATTTGGGTTATATCAGCCCACTAGACTTTGGGTCAACTTTATACCAATGTCTCTTTGTGATTTTTGAAAAAGTAATATTAGTAAACCTTTTGTGTAATGGTAAAGTTGTCGTCACTTGATTAGAAACAACCTCTTATGTAAAAATACAAATTAAGGTTGTGTACAATACTCTAAATGTTGGGACCTCTTTCCGAACTTTGTGTATGCAGAAGCTTTAGTGAATCATTATACCTGTTTTTAAATATTAGTAAAAGTTTTGAGAATTATTATCTAATTTTAAAATTGTTAATAAAAATATATTCAAACTTAATAAAAAGAGATACATTTTATTAAAAATTAAAATTTAAAGCATATAGACTATAAAGGTTAAACTGATGAAAGGATAAAATTTGAGTTTGAGTTTGAGTTCAATTTGTATTGATCGTTAATGTATACATTTTTACGTATGTATCCAATCATCTATGACCATAGTAATCGAGTTAGACTTGATAATTTGCAACTCAATAATAAGTGGATCAACTTGACTCATTTATATAATCAAACGGTTTAGAACAGGCCATGTCAGTAGTTCATCAATAATATGATGGATGACCCTATGAATAAACTTGTTGCTAGTACCCTTAAAAAAACATTTGTTGATAGTATATCAGACTTTATATTGGATTCATTTTTATAAAATCAGTTTATAGTTATAAAGTTCCTATTTATAATTTTTAGATTTTACCTCCCATCAATATTTTTTTTTTTAGATTATACCTAAAAAAAATTAGATTTTCTCGTCCGAAAAAAAAGTTTTTTTTTTTTTTTTTAAATTTGCGAGTTGTGCTTTTCTCAATCTAGGCAACAAGTATAATAGTAAAAATCTCAATGTGTATAGTAACTAGTCATTAATTTGGTACGAACTTTAACCTGGCTCACGCAACATGTTCACAAATTAACTACACCACTGTCAACAAATATTCTTGCACTCCATCATACTGTATTGGACTAATTTCCTCTCCTCTCCCCTCCCCAAAGCATGAACTCAGTTCAGTGCTTTCTTTGGCCTCTCAGGTCCAACTTCCAACTTATAATATAGTACAGTCGGTGCCTTTATATTTATTATTAGTTACTATTAACATCAATTCAAGAATTAATTGAGAGCACCTTTTTTATTGCACTTGAACAGTTCCTTGAGGGTGTCCAAGCCAAAACCCTATTTTTCTTCCAAGGAACAAAGACACTATTCCTATATTGTGCAAAAGTGGAATCCTTTAACTTATGATATTTACAAAATAGATATATTTTTGGTAGGAGAGTACTATAGCGCCGCATGAGTCAATCATTCATTTCACATAAAAGCAAACAAAAAAGGTCACTACACAAAGAACTATCAAAAAGACAAGTTGATGGGGGCAATGAATGAAATGAAGAATAAAACTATGAAAGAGAAAATAAAAAGCCCAATAAAAAGGGGGATATGTGAATGAATCGGAGTAGGAAAAACTAGCTACCGCAATAGTGGAGTCATCTTATCAATGATGGTTAACATAATGTACAATATAATAATAAATATAAATAAACAAAAACAATGAAAATGGTTGGCAGATTTCTGGAGTCTATTTCTCAAGAAATCAGAGAATTAAGGAAAAAAAATAGTTAGACAATCCAATCCCTTAATTAAAAGCATATAGTCATAAACTTGATCTTTAGTTGGCATGAATGGAAGAATGATTATCAAAAGATTACGGTCTTTTTTAATCTATGTAATTAAATACCAAATGCTAATAGTTATAAGGGTTTTGTTAACAAGAAATACATAAATCACATGTGGCAGCATCTAATACACCATTCACTTTCCCTAAGATCGGTTTAACATTTATTGGTGTTTGAGGTGAACTCTTTTGAACGTCATTGACAAAAAAAAGTTTTAATGATAATATCTTATTGTAATTTTTTTAAAAAGTTTACCTTTCTTCTTTTTGAGATGCAAAATATTTTAATTAAGTGTATTAAGTGGTGTATTTATTTATACATCTGAGACATTTTAATCAAGTGATACTTAAATGTTATTCTTTACAGGTCTTTTAATACGTGAAAAAAAAACATTTTTTTTAGGCTTAGTATGTGTCTGTTTTGATTTTTGACTACCACCGTTGTGTATATATAAGAGTGTTGGAACGTCAAAATATAAAAGCTACAAATTGCGGCATCTGTCCAAACATACATCCACTTTTCATCCACCACCAAAACAAATGGACCCTTAAAGTCCATGGTTTAACCGTTTAGATCTTAAGCCGATCCCTCGACTCTCTCATAAATGACCAAGAACAAGATTGGTCAAATACCACTTTTTTTTTCTATTCTCTCTTTTTTTTCTTCTGCATAAATGCTTGGTAACAAATAGTAGTAGTATATATAAATATTAGATTAATCTCCAACTTTCGACTTGCTAAAAAAACAAAATGGATTATTAATGAATTGTTATATAAGTTTTTATAAAAAAAAAAAAAAGTGGGGGTGGAATGGAATGGAGCAGTGTCATGCCACAATGGAAGTTAATTAAGGATATGCATCAAAGTAAAATGGTATGAAATTGGAGTTGTTGGAGCCCTCTTTTCTTTTGTGATAGTGTGTATGAGAAGATGTTGATGTTAGAAAACGTGGGAGAAAATTATACGTGGTCTCTCAATTCTCACACAGTCCATATACACGGAATGATAAAACAGCAGCCTCTTTGTTGCACTATATGTTATGTACACACTGCACACGCAAAACCTGAACAGTAAATACACATCCCCACCCCACTCGTGCTTGGCCACTTAGCAAATTAAACGTGCCAAAGACAATGAAACCAAATTTGAAAAAAAATAACTGTGTATGTAGTGTGTTTGGACAAGTACAAGACATAAGATGAGAGATTCCAAATATCGTTTTGATCATGTGGAAGCTGTGTCGTTCTCATTCATTCCTTTTCCTACCCTTTTTCTAAAATCAAACCCTTTTTGTCACAATTTTATCCTTCTTTTTCTTAATAATAATTGTTGAGGAGGAGACTTTTGGCTTTACATAGCATAATGCCACGCATATTAAGGTATGTCTCATTCTGAACCTCTCACTCACCTCAATTATTATACTAACTTAAATGCCGTTGTGTTTGCATGTGCAGCTTCACCATTGTGCATCATCATCTCCACCATAAATTCCATCCAAAACTCTCTTTTGTGGAGCATTTCTTTCATTGATCCACCGTCAATGTGGGATATACTCTATCTTGAGTGGTGTATCCGTCTTCAACATCCCATATTCTTTCTAACTTTTATGGAAAAAGAAATATATTTAATGAGTTTAATAGCACGAGTTGATAGTATAATTTTTTTTATACAATCATCCAATCAAAATTTTATAAATGTGCCACTTTTTAGGTTTATCATCAATATTTCAATGACCATCAACACTGCCGGATTTGATTACACGACTCCATAAAAAAAATGCAAATTTAATTTACACTCTTTAAACGTTACTCACTCTGTCTCATAAAAAGTGTCACATTCTCATTTTTTTTCATGTCTCAAAACAATTGTCAAATATCAATGCAACATTTATTTATTTTTTTATTAATATATACATTTATTTAATCAATTTCATTTAACTACTCTATATTTAAACTCTTTCAATTTTATAAATATACTCTCACTAAAGTCACGGCCAATCCAAAATCACATGCACATAAAAATAATACTTATTTTTATTATTAAGAAACCTACAAGCAGTTAAAAAAGTCCAAGCACTTCAAATTATAGGTGTTCTTAGGGTTTTAACTTTTAATATGAGCTAATTATTCCATTGATTTTTTTTGTTTTTTCTTCTTGTTGTTTTTGCGGGTACACCATGAACAATTTGTTAGACGGGTATATACCCTATCTAATCACCACCAAAAAGAAAATATACCCTATCTAATGGACACATTGTTTATATTGAGTTGAACTGATCGACTTTGTAACTCGTTTTTGGAGGAATTTACAACATGTGGCATGTGATATAAATGAAGCACTTATCTACTAACAATATATATCTACTATAATATATCTACTAACAATATATAAAAATTGAAGTCTAGCAAAATTTCATAATAGTCTTTATTAAAACTCATGATCTCCTTAATTTTATGTGCATCATGGTCATTTTGTAAAATTTAATTTATTTGTTTTTTAAAAAATTAGTTACGGATAATGGTCATCACAAGTGTAACCAATTTCCACGGATAATTTTGGAACTAATTTATTTGTTGTTTTAAAATTAATTAAGGATAATGTTCATCACAAGTGTAACAGATTTTTTCTGTAAAAAAGAAGGAAAAAATCATAATCGTTCTTATTAAAACTCATGATCTCCTTGATTTTATGTGTATAATGGTCATTTTGCAAAATTTAATTTATTTGTCTACTAACTAACAATTTATAAAAATCGTACTCGAGCAAATTCTCATAATTTTTCTTTCTTAAACTCATGATCACCTTAATTTTATGTGTTTAATGGTAATTTTGCAAAATATAAAAATCAATTTCTTTACTCTTTCTTCTCCTTATTATCCAATTCCCTTAAATATATGAAAAAAGTAATGTAATATGGCATAAATATAGGAAAATATTTTACTCTCATCTACTTTAATTTCTTAATTTCAGTAATTTGCATAAAAAAATCAATAGAAACACTACATTAATTTTGATATTTTTAAAATAATCATTAGTTTTCAATATTTTATCATATCGACATTCTCATATATGTATACAAAAAAAAAATCTGCAGGTATAAACATTCAAAATCTGCAACGGGAGTGGTGCAAACATTGAACGGTGTTTTGCATATAAAATAAAAATTAAATTAAGAGAAACACTATGTTAATGTTAATATTTTGAAAATAGTCACGAGTTTTCAAAATTTTATCATATCGACTATCACATATTGGTACATAAACATTTTCTTCTGCATATATAAGCATATAAAATCCTCAACGAATGTGGTTTAAATATTTAACGGTGTTTTAAATATAAAATAAATATTTATTTAATAGACACACTACATTAATGTTAATATTTGAAAATAGTCATGAGTTTCCAAAATTTTATCATATCGACTTCTCTCATATATATATATATATAAATTTTTTTTTGACAAGATGTATATAAAAATTTGATTATGTAGATATAAATACATAAAATCTAATGTGGCTCACTCTATGGCCCATTTAGCTCTTTCTGTTCCAAATACGGTTTGGATAGAAGAAGTTCCAAGCCAAATTCAAATTGTGTACTTTCTGGACCTTTTGTTTTAATATAATTTGGTTTTATTTTTTAAAAAAAAGTACATAAAATCTGCAACAGGAGCGGTGCAAACATTGAACATTATTTTGCATATAAAATAAAAAGTTATTTAATAGAAACATTATATTAATTTTAATTTCGAAAATAATCACGAGTTTTCAAAATTTTATAATATCGACTTTCTCATATATGTATATAAAAATTGGTTTATGCATATATAAGTACATAAAATTTGCAATGGGTGCGATGGAAACATTGAACAGTCTTTTGCATATAAAATAAAAAATTATTTAATAGAAACACTGTAATACCCATACTAAATTGTCTAGAATATTTAGCATGTGAATTAATCTGATACCGGATACATTAAAATTTTCAATAATAATAATACATACAATACAACTGAATGAGTACATATTGGCTCGTTTATACAATTATCCAAATACCATGTACAAATACTTAAACATATGCTGATAAACTTCTGAGCTTGTACAAGACGAGCAACTGCACTCCATCCAGCTTCTCCCTGAAGAACTTCATTTGAAAACCTCTTGCTTACCTGTAACCTGCACCAGAAGGATTGGGATGAGACATAATGTCTCAGTGAGCTCCAGCCCAACCTACTGTTGGCAACCACGGGGAACCTAGGGTCGCCGTGCCTACTCTTGGCAATCTTGGGAATTCCTACGATCGCCGTCATTCTCTACATATTTCGCGATCAAGGGAAAACTAGGATCGCTATATGTCTTTATCTTATGTTGTACTTATGTCTAATCTCATTCTTAGTGATCTGGGGACATCCTACGATCACTTTCTGTTCACTATTGACTGCTTTGTCTTATCTCTTAGTATATAATATATATACATATTCATCTTTTTCATAACATTAAGTTAGAAGTTAGCGTTAAACAAACAATACATTATCTTGGTTCATTTTACGGAGTGCATCCGGGTGGAGTAACCCCGAAGTACATCTCTCATCTTACCGGTGAAATTCCTATCATATCAGGCTAACACTGGACTCCTCTTTCCTTTTGTGCGGTTGTCCTCGCGGACGGTAACTTCACCATTCCAGTTGTCCTTTCGGACGGTAACTTCACCGGAACCCCCTGTATTCTAGCTACCGAGAATACAGGAGACACATTAACTTTTCTTGACTATGATGCGTAGCTGCCCTCTCGAACGGTAACTTCACCATTCCAGCTTAATTTGGAACCCCCTGTATTCTAACTAATGAGAATACAAGAGACACATCTAGTCCTTTAATTAACTTGTTCTTATTCTTCTTAATAAATATATATAAATATAACTTGTAAACTTACGTGTGGATATCCCTTTCGGAGAAAATCCCATCCGGCATAATCCGGAGTCTGCTGAACACGTATAAACTTTAGCATAATTCTTATCTTAAGTACTTGTGGTACAACTAATATTTTTCTATAAGCTTTTGCATATCTAATGCATTCCTTAAGGGATCATTCTCTCAATACTTAACATATGAGTTTAGGGTCATAGACTTATTATTTTCATAAGCCACTACTTGGTTGTTGGAAACATTCTCATACCCGTCTAAACTTTGCCCTCACAATTCTAAACAATTCTAAGTTATTGTGCAATCCTTGTTCCTTATAATTACATCCATTTAGGAGCTTCTTGAACGAGTTAAAATGGTGTTTATTGATTCTTAAATGTTTTTGGTGAAAACGGTTCCGGAAAACCTCGCCTACGCGCACCAGAACACCGAAAATAGCTTAGCTGTCATGAGCTGTCATGGTGAGCTTGCTATAGCGACGGGCTGGTCGCTATAGCGACCGTAGGCAGAACCCAAAACCATGCCTGCTCGCTGCAGCGAGCTCCAGCTCGCTGTAGCGACCATGACAGTTCAGAAAATGTTCAGAAATTGCATTTTCCACCATTTCAATTCATTCCAACTTACCCAAGCTTCCCAAAGATGTTAAAAAGGATTTTCTTTGCAATTAAACAGTTTAAACATAATTGAACAAGGAATTGACAAGTATTAGGGATTAGGGTACTAAATCATTAACTTAACATAATTAGAATTACACACTCATACTCACTCATGGTGGGTTCTAGAACCCTAGGGAGCTCACCTTGATCTCTTTTTTTGATTCTTGATAGCTTCCTTGCCAACTTATATCCAAACCCTAGCTTGATTTCTTAATCTCCTCTTGTCTCAAAACTCTCAAAGTTGTGCTCAAGTGTTGATCAGTTTGCTCTAAGGGCCATAATTTCATCCTTACATGTTGATTTGGTTGAGAATTGAGTGAGGAAGGTGAAAGAAGATGAGGGCGTGAGAGGTAGAGGGAGGAGGGGAAGAAAACATAAACCTTAGAGAGAGAATGGAAGGAGGAAGTGAGGGAAAAATATCTTATTTCTCCCTATATAAAATTCTTCCTTTCATAATTACAAGTTTGCCATTGCTTTCACATTAATCCCCTATTACTGATAACAGCTACATCTAAGCGGGATATTACATTTGCCATATAAATAAATCCATTAATTGGCAATTACCAAATTGCCCTTCGCTTAAAATATCTCTGATGCATCGTCTCAATACTGATAAATATTCAAGTCTTAAGCGGGATGTTACAATCTACCCCCCTTAAAGAAACTTCGTCCTCGAAATTTAGAATCCTCTTAAAATCACATATTAAAAGATCCTTCATACTTCTTTCCCTATTAGTCAGTTCTCTACTCAACTTGCTTATCAGAATTCCCTGATTAACTGAGGGTCTGACACGTAGATTTCTCATGAACCTAGATTAACTTAGATGGTTAGAACTGTCCCATCTCTGTAAGTCAAAATATTTGACAGTCCCTTACGCGACCGAAAGGCTTGGTGCACATTACACAATTCTCACATAGTAGGGTGAGCGGTTGTCTGAACCGACCTACCCGACTCACTTGACTATGCCTCTTGTTCATACACTTCTTGCTAATTCAATTTAAGGTTACCAAACCTCGGATACTTTTACTGGGTAATCTCATCCTCCTCAAATATTCCCACTCTTCAATGGATTATTGCACTGCATCTAATTCCAATGAATTATTATCTTTATCTTTCATCTCATACGACGACATCTTACTTATAGACCTATGTCATACCTTTCCATATAGAATCATCCTTACACCGAGAACATCTGATATTGTGCACGCACAAGTAAACGCAAGGATTATTCCAACTTCATTTAATATTCCAAGTATAAGCAGGAGGTCTCACCTCTAGCACCTGCTCTTTTCTTTCCGACATCACGATGTGTTATTTATCTCTATCATTACTTCCACTATGGAATTCTCAAGAGCTCGCGGAATTCTTACAAATTACTCGTGCTCCGCTTCAATTAGTCTACGGCGTCAACGCGTATCTTAATGACTTTGGAATCATTTTTCATATCGGAAGTTTGTTGTTCTTCTATCATTTCTGTCAGAACTTATTCTCGAATTCTTATCGTAGCATAAATATTTTCTATAATGATATATCCAAAATTTATAGGAGTTTAGTCCAAGTAATGAGTGGTATAAGCCGTCTCACATATCATCATATAGTATAATTCATAACACATAATTTACATACATGATCGATTACG
Organism: Medicago ruthenica; assembly: GCA_018208015.1. NCBI lineage: Eukaryota > Viridiplantae > Streptophyta > Magnoliopsida > Fabales > Fabaceae > Medicago > Medicago ruthenica. Next base: position 101,342,639 of record CM031372.1, on the reverse strand, counting down.
TGTACACTACTAATGGGTACACTGCATGTCGTATCATCTTTGTCCGACTAACGGGACATCATTCTTGATCTTAACATATTTGAGACACTACCACATCAATTGGAAATCTTTTCTTACTCTTAACTCATTTTGTAACATCCGGGATTTGCCTTTCAACTGGCTTGCCAGGTTTGCCCCGCCAATGTTACTCATGTTTATTTCTTGAGTATACAACAACCTATAACGTAAACTATGGTTACATTCTATCGGCATCACAAACTTATTTCTCATTCTGGACGTCGAGTTCAAAATCCTTGAATATTCTTAACTAAGACGCGTTCGGTATCACAAACCTATTCTGTTTAGCATTTTCTCACTTAAACATTTCTAGTTGCGTACCTTAGTTACTTATACATGTCACGTAACTGAAAAAGAATGTATTACACTACTGTCTGAGTAGCATAAACACTGCCCAATAAGTATACATTACTAATCACAACCTGGTACATGCGGCATGTTATCATAATGTGGGTACAATGTGGAATAACTTACACGCCACTGCATTGTCGTTTCTGATCAATGCTTCAAATTCACAAATTTCATCTTGCAAGTGCAATCTGTACTGATGTTGTCTCATGCTTAATTCTCTTCAAACTAAACTTACCCTTCAAGTATACTTGATGTTACTGAGCTAAAATAGCTAACTACCATTTTAGCGATAACTTCCATTGATTCAGACTTAATGTGCTAGAATCACATCCTTCTTATTCCTTACCATATATTCTTAAACTATTTCAATATTCCATTTCTCATGGGTTTCAAGGTTTGAAGTATTCCTCAACTTAACTTCTAAAATTTTCCGTTAAAACTTGTGATATGTTCAAGTCGTCTCTACTTACTGCTATTCCGTATTATAAGAATTAAGCACTTAACACCTTCTCGTTCCCTAAGATTCAGCTTAGCATTATTCATTAATTCATTCTTGGATTACTACTCCGCTGCGCAACTCTGATTCTTAACAATTCGAGTTAAAATTGGAGCAATACTCCACTATTGCCAAATAAAATTTCCTTGACCAATCTTACTCATTTATAACTTTGTAGATACCATAGGAGAACCATTTTACAGCTCGTTGCTTCACTTGCGACTTAGACTACCTGCTTATTCAAGTGTGGTAATCCTTCGTCGAAGTCCTCATACTAATAACAAGGGTCAACTTCATATCATGCATCACTTCAAAACTACTTACCTTATTGACTAGTTATCTTCTGACTTGTGTTTTCTTTTAGACGTAAACAATATACTTGTTTTGCAAATTAATTTTCTCGAGTACCCTTCCAGATTCACATCTTTATATACTGAACCCACTCATAGTTTGAGTCTCATTTACTTTCCCTTTTTATTCTTATTCGTAGGATTCCATACTTATACTCTTTTTCGAGACAACTTCGGTCTCCATAAAACCATCATGTCCCTTAGGTTACCATTAAGTTTCTCCGGACACAATCCGCCTTGGAATAGATTCAAACCTTTACCGGCTCTCTTGTATGCCCAAAATAGGTTACGTCTCTTCGAGCACCCGATTAGTCGATCTTATACTTCAGCACTTATCATTATCTATCGGATTCCTCCAGTGACTTTTTACTGTACTCACAATTCAAATCTTGATCTTAACATCTGAGTAATTCTGCATATAGTTGAACAATCCGGAATCTATACCTTATTACCGTCCTCGGAAACTTAGCCACACGAGGTGATCTCTTTCAGCTTCTAGAATATTTGTGGAAGGAAACTCTTCGGTTGAAAACATATAACTCCTTAACATTAACCACAATCTTAACCTTTTGTATTTAAGATGATCTCCTAAATAATAAAATCTCAACATAATTTCTCGGTTGAAACTCCGATCATCCTTCAACACTGGTCTACTATAATCATGTGTTATCTTAAACTCGTCTTCTTCATTCAATCAAGGAAATTCGACTTTGTTCGTCCATCAGTTCACTAAATTCCAATAACTTATTATTCAATATTCACCTTTCATTGGGTAAAATTCCAGTTAAGCTTAGCTTGTTTCCAATCTTCTTACTAATAGGACACATCGAAATATCTGATTCACGCTTCGATATGCAACAAGTCTTATTATTACCACTTATTCATCCATCTTAGTTCTTAGGTTGCATACCATCTTCTCTTCTTAATTCGCAAATCTGGCATTTATGGTTCGAGAGATGCAACATTAAAATCTCATCCGATTCGAGTTCGATTCTTCGACACTCTATCTTTGCTGGGAGTCTAGAGGTTTTCAAAACCGATCGATAATTCCTCATTTCGAGTCTCTAGGTTTGGTACTGCAATTCCTTAACTCTGTACTCAGAATTGTTATTTAGTCCACACCTCACTTTAACTTCTCAAACTGCGGTTCTCGTCAATGTTCCAAGTCATTCCTTAGAGTATCCCATGATTCCTTAATCCTTATGTCTTCCGCAGACGAGGCATCGTCCAACTGGGTTGAGGTGCTTCACCTTACTCTTAAGTATCTCTTATGCTCCTGAAACTTCGTCATTAACAGACTTAGCTACCTCACGGTTGATGGCCACCATTTGGCATTGAATACTTCTTCGCCAATTCCGTATTAAAATTCTGTCACCTTAATATTCGTTCTTCATAAACTTCATTCCTCCTTGGTCACATTCAGCTCTCGGACATTTATCCTAACTGTCATATACTAGATTGAGTTGATCAGGCTCAACTAGATGTGACCTTTAGAACAATATCCGGAACCCAATGGTCCCACTACTTTATTAAATTTTTTAATGACCCAAGGCACGGTCTGAATCGACCTGCTCTGATACCAATTGTAATACCCATACTAAATTGTCTAGAATATTTAGCATGTGAATTAATCTGATACCGGATACATTAAAATTTTCAATAATAATAATACATACAATACAACTGAATGAGTACATATTGGCTCGTTTATACAATTATCCAAATACCATGTACAAATACTTAAACATATGCTGATAAACTTCTGAGCTTGTACAAGACGAGCAACTGCACTCCATCCAGCTTCTCCTAGAAGAACTTCATCTGAAACCTCTTGCTTACCTGTAACCTGCACCAGAAGGATTGGGATGAGACATAATGTCTCAGTGAGCTCCAGCCCAACCTACTGTTGGCAACCACGGGGAACCTAGGGTCGCCGTGCCTACTCTTGGCAATCTTGGGGATTCCTACGATCGCCGTCATTCTCTACATATTTTGCGATCAAGGGAAAACTTGGATCCCTATATCTCTTTATCTTATGTTGTACTTATGTCTAATCTCATTCTTAGTGATCTGGGGACATCCTACGATCACTTTCTGTTCACTATTGACTGCTTTGTCTTATCTCTTAGTATATAATATATATACATATTCATCTTTTTCATAACATTAAGTTAGAAGTTAGCGTTGAACAAACAATACATTATCTTGGTTCATTTTACGGAGTGCATCTGGGTGGAGTAACCCCGAAGGACATCTCCCATCTTACCGGTGAAATTCCTATCATATCAGGCTAACACCGGACTCCTCTTTCCTTTTGTGCGGCTGTCCTCGCGGACGGTAACTTCACCATTCCAGCTGTCCTTTCGGACGGTAACTTCACCGGAACCCCTTGTATTCTAGCTAGCGAGAATACAGGAGACACATTAACTTTTCTTGACTATGATGCGTAGCTGCCCTCACGGACGGTAACTTCACCATTCCAGCTTAATCTAGAACCCCCTGTATTCTAACTAACGAGAATACAAGAGACACATCTAGTCCTTTAATTAATTTGTTCTTATTCTTCTTTATAAATATATATAAATATAACTTGTAAACTTACGTGTGGATATCCCTTTCGGAGAAAATCCCATCCGGCATAATCCGGAGTCTGCTGAACACGTATAAACTTTAGCATAATTCTTATCTTAAGTACTTGTGGTACAACTAATACTTTTCTATAAGCTTTTGCATATCTAATGCATTCCTTAAGGGATCATTCTCTCAATACTTAACATATGAGTGTAGGGTCATAGGCTTATCGTTTTCATAAGCCACTACTTGGTTGTTGGAAACATTCCCATACCCGTCTAAACTTTGCCCTCACAATTCTAAACAATTCTAAGTTATTGTGCAATCCTTGTTCCTTATAATTACATCCATTTGGGAGCTTCTTGGACGAGTTAAAATGGTGTTTATTGATTCTTAAATGTTTTTGGAGAAAACGGTTGCGGAAAACCTCGCCTACGCGCACCAGAACACCCAAAACAGCTCAGCTGTCATGAGCTGTCCTGGTGAGCTCGCTATAGCGACCGTAGGCAGAACCCAAAACCATGCCAGCTCGCTGTAGCGACCATGACAGTTCAGAAAATGTTCAGAAATTGCATTTTCCACCATTTCAATTCATTCCAACTTACCCAAGCTTCCCAAAGATGTTAAAAAGGATTTTCTTTTGCAATTAAACAGTTTAAACATAATTGAACAAGGAATTGACAAGTATTAGGGATTAGGGTACTAAATCATTAACTTAACATAATTAGAATTACACACTCATACTCACTCATGGTGGGTTCTAGAACTCTAGGGAGCTCACCTTGATCTCTTTTTTTGATTCTTGATAGCTTCCTTGCCAACTTATATCCAAACCCTAGCTTGATTCCTTAATCTCCTCTTGTCTCAAAACTCTCAAAGTTGTGCTCAAGTGTTGATCAGTTTGCTCTAAGGGCCATAATTTCATCCTTACATGTTGATTTGGTTGAGAATTGAGTGAGGAAGGTGAAAGAAGATGAGGGCGTGAGAGGTAGAGGGAGGAGGGGAAGAAAACATAAACCTTAGAGAGAGAATGGAAGGAGGAAGTGAGGGGAAAATATCTTATTTCTCCCTATATAAAATTCTTCCTTCCATAATTACAAGTTTGCCATTGCTTTCACATTAATCCCCTATTACTGATAACAGCTACATCTAAGCGGGATATTACATTTGCCATATAAATAAATCCATTAATTGGCAATTACCAAATTGCCCTTCGCTTAAAATATCTCTGATGCATCGTCTCAATACTGATAAATATTCAAGTCTTAAGTGGGATGTTACAAACACTACATTAATTTTGATTTTGAAAATAGTCATGAGTTCTCAAAATTTTATCATATCAACTTTCTCATATATCTACATATAAATTTGTTTTCGCGTATATAAGCAAATAAAATCCATAATTGGTGTGATTAAAATATTTAACAAATTTTTGTATATATAAGATAAAAATATTATTTAATAGAAACATTACATTAATACTCATAATTTTCATTTAATATCCATAAACATTCTATAATATTAACAATCTAATTATTTTTTTTATATAATTATCGCTATGTTGCGTGACCAGTGCTTTCACACGGGTCTTTTACTAGTATTTATTAACAATATATAAAAATTGAAGTACATCAAAATTTCATAATCGTCCTTATTAAAACGCATGATTTCCTTAATTTTATGTGCATAATGGTCATTTTGCAAAATTTAATTTATTTGTTTTTTAAAAAATTAATTACGGATAATGGTTATCACAAGTGTAATCAATTTCCACGGATAACTATGAAACTAATTTATTTGTTTTTAAAAAATTAATTACTGATAATAGTCATATCTGTTGGATATTTGGTTGTTGGCTTCATGTTTGCTAAAATCAAATATACAAGCAACTGTGCGTCTTCAGAAGCTGGAAACAGAACTTCAGAAGCTGTTCCTCAAGCTGGGCTTTAGATGCTGAACAGTACTTCAGAAGCTGGGCTTCAGAAGCTGAACAGTACTTCAGACGCTGAACCTTCAGAAGCTGATGTTCAGACGCTGAACAGTACTTCAGAAGCTGACCTTCAGAAGCTGAAATGTTCAGACACAGACTTCAGAAGTACCTTCAGAAGCTGGTTTTCTGCGTTCTGTGTTCGCTCTTTGGAGTGTTTATTTTCTCATGTGATTTGTTGAAGATTTAATTGAAGAATTCTCCATGATGCGTTTCTAGAAGGAAGAAGAATTTCGCAAGATATTTTCTGAAGATTGGTTTCTTTTATTTGTGAATATATTTTCAAAGTAATCTTTGGAAAATATATTTCTGAAAAATAATTGCTTCTATGTGCTTCTAAAGAATTTTGGAACAACATCTTTTGAAGATTATTTGGTTCAGAATTATGTTGCTGCTGAAGCTATAAATAGAGGACGCTGTCATTGAAGAAAATAATCTCAACCAAAGCTATCATTGAAAGAGTCTTAGGTTTTGAGTCTGTGAGCTTCGTGCTCTGTTTTCTGTACACCACTCAAGTGTTTAGAGTTGGTTGTTTTTATTGAGTTGTAATCACTTGAAGCTTTTAAGCAAAAGTGACTGATTATGTTTTGAAGAGTGTCTTCATCTTTGATTTGTTAGAGTCTGATAATCACTGGGGCAGTGATTGACTGAGGGAAGTAAGAGGGGTCTTATATCTAGGAGTTCCTAGGTAGAAATACCACGGGTAGTGATTAAGTGAGAATGCTGTAAAACAGGGGCTGTTGTCATAGGACTTCGAATTGATACTATTATAGTGGATTTCCTTCCTGGCTTGGTAGCCTCCAGACGTAGGTGTGTTGGCACCGAACTGGGTTAACAAATCACATGTGTTCTTTACTTTCTGTCTTTTATTTCTGCTTCTGAACTGCTGTTTTGCATACTCTGTTTTACGGTTCAGTAACAGGTCCTGCCAGGAATTGCAATTGGCATCAGAGCAGGCACCCTGCCTATTTTAGGGTGAGCTCTAGGGAAGTTTTTCTGGCATTATGGAGAAGGAAGGAGGATTTGTGAATAGACCACCTCTGTTGGATGGTTCCAACTATGAATATTGGAAATCATGCATGAGTGCTTTCCTTAAATCCATAGATAGTAAGACCTGGAAAGCAGTTCTGAAAGGTTGGGAACATCCTGTTGTGCTTGACAAAGATGGTAAGAAGACAGCTAATCTGAAACCAGAAGAAGTGTGGTCCAAGGAAGAAGATGAATTAGCTCTTGGAAACTCCAAAGCCTTGAATGCTATATTCAATGGAGTGGACAAGAATATGTTCAGACTGATCAAGCAGTGCACAGTGGCCAAGGATGCTTGGGAGATTCTTAAAACTACTCATGAAGGCACTTCCAAGGTAAAAATGTCCAGACTCCAACTTCTCACCACCAAGTTTGAAAATCTCAAAATGTTGGAGGATGAAATTATACAAGACTTCTATATGAACGTTCTGGACATGGCCAACTCATTTGAGTCTCTTGGAGAAAGAATATCCGATGAGAAAATTGTGAGAAAGATCCTCAGATCCCTACCTAAGAGATTTGATATGAAGGTGACTGCAATTGAGGAAGCACAAGACATCTCCAGCATGAAGGTTGAGGAATTGATAGGATCTCTTCAGAATTTTGAAATAGCCAGAACTGATAAGAAGGGGAAAGATGTTGCTTTTGTAGCAAATGATGAAAGCATATCAGAGGATCTTGTGATGCTGAGTAAACAATTTAAGAAGATTCTGAAGCAGAAGACAAGAACTGATGAGAAAGACAATCAATCCAAAGGAGTTCAATGTCATGAGTGTGAAGGATATGGTCACATTAGAACAGAATGTGCCACATACCTCAAGAACAGAAGAAAAGTTTAGTTGTTTCTTGGTCAGATGATGACTCTGAAGGAGAAGTGGGGAATGAATCAGCCAAGCATGTTCTTGCTTTAACTGGTAGATGCATGTCTGGTGATAAAGTTAAGGATTTAGAAGCACCATCAGTTTCTGAAATACCATATCAGGTTCTGAAGCATCATCTGATACTGAATTCAGTGATGAAGAACTGTCTTGTGAAGAACTGGCTACTCATGAAGAAGTTTGCAAGCAGCTGGAAAATCAGAAGAAGACTATCAGTCAATTGCATGCTGAAAGAAGTGATCATCTTCAACAAATCTCTGATCTCAAAGATGAGGTAACCGAGCTGAACTCTCAACTTGAACACATGAAGAAGCAAGTCAGATTGATGAACACTGGTACTGATATGCTTGAAAAGATTTTGGAGAGTCAGAACCAAGGGAAACCAAATGGAATAGGATTTGATGATAGGACCTTGAACAACAAACAACAAAATCCAGCTAAAAGGTTCATTGCAGCTGTTAAAACATGTGATCCAATGATGGATAAACCTAAGTTGGAACACCATAACCAACCTCAGGGATCTAAGAGCAAGAGGGCATCTCATCCTTGGGTATGTCATCACTGTGGTAAAAAGGGGCACATAAAGCCTTTCTGTTTCAAGCTGCATGGATACCCCAAGCACTTTCAACAAAGAAAATATGAACCTGTTGTAGTCAATGTCAAGAAGGTATGGAGACCAAAATGTGAAAATGTTGACAAGAGGCTGAAGAATAAGAAATGAAAGGTTGTTGCTGCTGCCAGCAGGCCTACTCATGTTGCTAAGAAGAGTGCAGCTGTTGGACCATCTAAAGTCTGGAGCAAGGTAGTGGTCCCTGTCCCAAACAAGAAGGCACTAAAAGGAAAGGATGTGGATTCTAGTGAATCTGAGGATGATGTTGAGCAAGACATCATGCCCTATGTTCAGAAGAGGATTGTTGTACTTCAGAAGCAGATTGCTGGGAAGAAGATTCCTCTGAATGTGCCTGAAGCACACATTAACTAAGCAGGATCTGATGTTGTGTCTAATGAAGACTAAGCAGCTTCTGATGCTGAGTCTGAAGACTGTCTATTGAATGGACTATGTTCTGGATTTCATTATGTGTTTCTGATCTGCATTTTGTACTACTCTGCAGTTGTGTTCTCTTGTTTTTGTTCTTCTGTGAAGCCTGTGTGTGGGTACTGTTTGTGTGATTCTGCTGGTCTGAGAAGTGTCACTGATGTTACTGCTGTGTATGGTGTTGTGATGGTGTTTGTAACCTCTGTTGTTTTTTTGTTCTTTCTACTCCTAGTGATTGCATGATTGTTTTTGTCAAAATTGTTTGGCTAAAAAGGGGGAGAAAAGTATAGTTGTTTCAGAAGCAGTTCAGTAGTTCAGGGGGAGTCTCTGTGTTCAGGGGGAGTTGTTCCTGTGTATATATTTTAGTAGTTCAGGGGGAGTAGGAGTCTCTGTTGGTTCCTGAATGTCATGTTTCAGGGAGAATGTGTGTTTCCTGTTTCTATTTCCTATCAGATGTTGATTTATGTGCTCAGAACTGGAAGCTGATCTATTTCAAAAGCTGCTGCTGATGATATGTGTTCAGGGGGAGTATATGTGTGAAACGTAGTGTTTTATCCGCTGCTGACTCTGTTGCTACGTTTATGTGTTGTTCTTCATGGTTACGTACTTTGTTGAGTGAAGAACTTGCTTTTGTGAACAAATTGATTTTAGCCAAAAATTTGCCAAAGGGGGAGATTGTTGGATATTTGGTTGTTGGCTTCATGTTTGCTAAAATCAAATATACAAGTAGCTGTGCGTCTTCAGAAGCTGGAAACAGAACTTCAGAAGCTGTTCCTCAGAAGCTGGGCTTCAGATGCTGAACAGTACTTCAGAAGCTGATGTTCAGACGTTGAACATTACTTCAGAAGCTGACCTTCAGAAGCAACCTTCAGAAGCTGAAATGTTCAGACGCAGACTTCAGAAGTACCTTCAGAAGCTGGTTTTCTGCGTTCTGTGTTCGCGCCTTGGAGTGTTTATTTTCTCATGTGATTTGTTGAAGATTTAATTGAAGAATTCTCCAAGCTGCGTTTCTAGAAGGAAGAAGAATTTCACAAGATATTTTCTGAAGATTGGTTTCTTTTATTTGTGAATATATTTTCAAAGTAATCTTTGGAAAATATATTTCTGAAAAATAATTGCTTCTATGTGCTTCTAAAGAATTTTGGAACAACATCTTTTGAAGATTATTTGGTTCAGAATTATGTTGCTGCTGAAGCTATAAATAGAGGACGCTGTCATTGAAGAAAATAATCTCAACCAAAGCTATCATTGAAAGAGTCTTAGGTTTTGAGTCTGTGAGCTTCGTGCTCTGTTTTCTGTACACCACTCAAGTGTTTAGAGTTGGTTGTTTTTATTGAGTTGTAATCACTTGAAGCTTTTAAGCAAAAGTGACTGATTATGTTTTGAAGAGTGTCTTCATCTTTGATTTGTTGGAGTCTGATAATCACTGAGGCAGTGATTGACTGAGGGAAGTAAGAGGGGTCTTATATCTAGGAGTTCCTAGGTAGAATACCACGGGTAGTGATTAAGTGAGAAGGCTGTGAAACAGGGGCTGTTGTCATAGGACTTCGAATTGATACTATTATAGTGGATTTCCTTCCTGGCTTGGTAGCCTCCAGACGTAGGTGTGTTTGTCACCGAACTGGGTTAACAAATCACATGTGTTCTTTACTTTCTGTCTTTTATTTCTGCTTTTGAACTGCTGTTTTGCATACTCTGTTTTACGGTTCAGTAACAGGTCCTGCCAGGAATTTCAATTGAGCAGGCACCCTGCCCGTTTTAGGGTGAGCTCCAGGGAAGTTTTTCTGGCATTATGGAGAAGGAAGGAGGATTTGTGAATATAATGTTGATATTTTGAAAATAGTCATAGGTTATCATAATTTTATCATATCGACTATCATATATCGGTACATAAAAATTTTCTACTACATATATAAGCATATAAAATCATCAACGATCGCGGTTTAAATATTTAACGGTATTTTAAATTTAAAATAAAAATTTATTTAATAGACACTACATTAATGTTGATATTTTGAAAATAGTCATGAGTTCCTTAAATTTTATCATATTGAATTTCTCATATAAACATTTAAAATATTTTATCATATCGACTTTCTCATATATGTATATAAAAATTTGTTTATGTAGATATAAACATTTAAAATTTACGACGGAAACGGTGCTAACATTGAACGATATTTTACATATAAAATAAAAATTTAATTAATATAAACAATGCATTAATGTTGATATTTTGAAAATAGTCATGAGTTTCCAAAATTAAAATAGTCATTCCTTAAATTTTATCATATCGACTTTCTCATATATGTATATAAAAATTGGTTTATGTAGATATAAACATTTAAAATCTACGACGGGAATGATGCTAACATTGAACAGTATTTTACATATAAAATAAAAATTTAATTAATATAAACAATGCATTAATGTTAATATTTTGAAAATAGTCATGAGTTTCTAAAATTTTATCATATCGATTTTCTCATATATGTATATAAAAATTTGTGTATGCAGATATAAGTATATAAAATCTGCAACGGGTGCGGTGCAAACATTAAACAATGTTTTAAATATAAAATAAAAAGTTATTTAATAGAAACACTACATTAATTTTGATTTTGAAAATAGTCATGAGTTTTTAAAATTTTATCATATCGACTTTCTCAAATATGTATATAGAAATTTGTTTATGCAGTTATAAGTACATAAAATCTGCAACGAGTGCGGCACAAACATTGAACAGTATTTTGCATATAAAATAAAAAGTCATTTAATAGAAACACTACATCAATTTTGATTTTGAAAATAGTCATGACTTTTCAAAATTTTATCATATAAACTTTCTCAAATATCTACATAAAAATTTGTTTTTGCATGTATAAGCAAATAAAATCCATATCTGGTGTGACTCAGCTATTTAACAAATTTTTGTATGTATAAGAGAAAAATATTTAATAGAAACATTACGTTAATACTCATAATTTTCATTTAATATCTATAAATATTCTACAATATTAACAATCTAATTATTTTTTTATATAATTATTGCATGTTTCAGAACCCATGCGAAAGCATGTGTCTTTTACTAGTAATATATAAAAATCGAAGTCCAGCAAAATTTCATAATCACCCTTATTAAAACTCATGATTTCCTTAATTTTATGTGCATAATGGTCATTTAGCAAAATTAAATTTATTTGTTTTTTAAAAAATTAATTACGGATAATGATCATCACAAGTGTAACCAATTTTCATGGATAACTATGGAACTAAGTTATTTGTTTTTTAAAAAATTAATTACGGATAATGGTCATCACAATTGTAACAAATTTTTTCCGTAAAAAAAAATAGCAAAATTTCATAATCGTCATCTTCTTAATTTTATGTGCATATTGGTCATTTTGCAAAATTTAATTTATTTGTCTACTAATAAAATATATAAAAATTGTACTTCAATAAATTCTCATAATTGTCATTTCTTAAACTCACGATCACCTTAATTTTACGTTGTAATTTTGAAAATGCTAAAATATTAAAAAGGTCCCTGCAAATATGCATCATTTGGCTTTTGGTCCTTGTAAAAAAAAATTTGTTTTTCGTCCTTGCAAAATATTTTGTTTTTTAAATAGTCACTGGGCCCATTGAAGTTGCTAGGTGGCACTATGATGCTGACGTGGTAGCATGATGCCTGTGCATAAGTGCCACGTGGCATACGCCACGTCAGCATCAGAGTTTATATATTGAAATAAATCATTAATTTCAAATATTTTATCATATCAACTTTCTTATATATGTATATAAAATTTGTTTCTAGAGATATAAACATTTAAAATCTGCAACTGGAGAAGTGCAAACATTGAACCATGTTTTGCATATAAAATAAAAATTTAATTAATAGTAACACTGCATTGATGTTGGTATTTTGAAAATAGTCATGAGTTTTCAAAATTTTACCATATTGACTATCATATATCGGGACATAAAAAATTTCTTCTGCATTTATAAGCATATAAAATCCTCAACGAGTGTGGTTTAAATATTTAACGGTGTTTTAAGTATAAAATAAAAATTTATTTAATAGACACACTGCATTAAAGTTGATATTTTGAAATGAGTTTCCAAAATTATATCATATCGACTTTCTTATATATGTATATAAAAATTTGTTTCTGCAGATATAAACATTTAAATTCTGCAACGGGAGCGGTGCAAATATTGAACGGTGTTTTGCATATAAAATAAAAATTTAATTAATTGAAACACTGCATTAATGTTGATATTTTAAAAATAGTCACGAGTTTTCAAAATTTTAGCATATCGACTATCACATATCGGTACATAAAAAATTTCTTCTGCTTATATAAACATAAAAAATCCTCAAGGAGTGCGGGTTAAATATTTAACAGTGTTTTAAATATAAAATAAAAATTTATTTAATAGACACACTATATTAATGTTAATATTTTGAAAATAGTCATGCGTTTTCAAAATTTTATCATATTGACTTTCTCATATATGTGTATAAAAATTTGTTTCTGCAGATATAAAGATTTAAATTCTGCAACGGGAGCGGTGCAAACATTGAACGGTGTTTTGCATATAAAATAAAAATTTAATTAATAGAAACACTGCATTAATGTTGATATTTTGAAAATAGTCACGAGTTTTCAAAATTTTATCATATCGACTATCACATTCGGTACATATATAAGCATATAAAATCCTCAACGAGTGCGGTTTAGATATTTAACGGTGTTTTAGATATAAAATAAAAATTTATTTAATAGACACACTACATTAATTTTGATATTTTGAATATAGTCATGAGTTTTCAAAATTTTATCATATCGACTTTCTCATATATCTATATAAAACTTTGTTTATACAGATGTAAGTACATAAAACCTGCAACGAGTGCGGTGCAAACATTGAACGGTCTTTTGCATATAAAATAAAAAGTTAATAGAAACAATAACTTAATTTTGATTTAGAAAATAGTCATGAGTTTTCAAAATTTTATCATATCGACTTTCTGCTATATGTATATAAAAATTTGTGTATGCAGATATAAGTACATAAAATCTACAACGGACGCGGTGCAAACATTAAACAGTCTTTTGCATATAAAATTAAAAATTATTTTATATAAACACTACATTAATTTTGATTTTGAAAATAGTCATAAGTTTTCAAAATCTATCATATCAACTTTCTCATATATCTACATAAAAATTTGTTTTCGCATATATAAACAAATTAAATTCATAACTGGTGTGACTCAACTATTTAACAAATTTTTGTATATATGAGAAAATAATATTTCTTAAAAACATTATATTAATACTCATAATTTTCATTTAATATCTATAAACATTATACAATATTAACAATATAATTATTTTTATATATAATTATCGCAATGTTACGTGACTCGTACGAAAACACGAGTCTTTTAGTAGTTTTTGTGTTAAAAAAAAAGTTAAGTTTGTTGATGTCTAATCTCAGTGATCACTCTTGAGTGGGTCACTGCCATCAATTTATTCTAATCAATTCGGGAGTACACTCTCAAACATACATATGTTTGCATGAATCTGGTTCTTTGAAATAAAAGTACTTTTAAGAGCATGAAAAAATAAAAGCAAAAAAGAAAGAATGAAAGAAAGAAATAGATAAGGGATAAGAAGAACCCGACCCTCGCTATCAGCCTAAGGATATTTTTTTCTATGAAAAAAAGGATTGAACTAAGTGTTCTTTTGATCAAATTTTTATCGCATATTTGTGTAGTGTAGATGCATGATTAATTAATTTGAAGAACCCTGTAATTTAAGCCGTTTCTAAGACGAGGGCTCCAATAACTCTCTTATAGGAGGGAGGACCATCATGATTCATGAACAGTGAATTAATTTCTTTTTTAGGTAGGCTATTATATTAATCTTTTATTCACATTTTTCTTAAATTAATAATTATAAATTAAACACATAAGAAGGCATTGTGTAAGGAATATATTACAAGAAATTAATCTTTTATTCTTTTATAGGAAAACATTGTTTAAGGAATAGTTTTTCGTGTGGGCGAGTAGAGTCATCGCTACACTTGATTTGTTTGTGGTTAGAATCAATTCAATTACAAATGATATGTACTACAAGAGGTAAAATCGATATCACTAATTCATGATCATTCGTAATGATCCCACGAAGGGAAAATAAAATTTTAAAGTTCACTATGTTTATCTTTGATTTAATTTGCGATTTCCCTTAAAAAAAGAGGTAAGAATATATGTAGCATTCGTTGTTTTGATCTTTGTAACATGAAAGATAAAGAGGTTTTAGGGGGGTGAGGGATATGTACCTTCTTAATTTGGCCTTCCTTGTTAGGTTCAGATGGAGCCTAGTATCAAGTCATCCCGCTTTGTGGCGGTTTGTCCTCGTTGCTAAGTATGTCACCTATATTTTGTCGCACAATTTTGGGCTCTCCTTGAAGTCGTAGTTGGTTTCCTCTTGGTTGAGGAATATCTCGTTACTTCGCTCAATGTTGTATTCTACTGGTTGGTTGTTTTGCAGGGGTGTCAAGGGTAGTCAGGAATGAGATGTGTACATTCTTCTGGGGTCATCCTTGGCTCGAGGGGGCTTCCTTAAGCGATTGATTCCAGAGGCTTTAGGTTTATAATCAACGGGAGTCGAAGGTGGGGAACGAGTCATCGGGATGGAGATCGGTGGGTTTTGGACCTCACTGAGTTGCAGGGTCTCCTAAATGGGATATCGAGTGCCCTAGCTAAGGACGTATGGTTGTGGGATCACGATCTCAGTTGGGTCTATTCAGTTAGCTTGATATATCACTTTCTTCTTGATTCTTCAATAGTTAGCATTGGCCTTGCAAACGAGGATTTTTATATTCTAGCTAAGATGTAGAAGAATTAAGCTCCCTATAAGGCACTTATCTTCTCTTGACGATTGCTACTTGATAGAGTTCCCACTCTTCAGTATTAGTGGTTCATCTTGTGTGTATAGTGGAGTCCATAAAGAGATTATGTGTCACTTTTTGGTTACTTATGACTTTGTCCTTCGAGTGTGGTATAAGATTTTTAGGTGGTTAGAATGAGAGTTAATGACGCCTCCAAATTTATTTCGTCTTTTTATTTTTTGGGTCCTTTAGGATTGGGTCTAGGTCTAAGTGTAGTCTAATATTCGATAGTATGACCCATTTGAAAGACGCAATGATATAATTTGTTATGGTGAAATTGTTGAAATTGTGAGTGTTGAACAATTGATTGATAAAATTATATTTTCCTCTTTGAGCCGATAGCCTTTCCTCCCTATTGAATGGTTTTAGTTCGTTCGTTGATCATTGTGATGGCGGCAGTAGTGGGTTGCTTCCCCCTTTGGTATGATTGCCTCTATTTTTCTTACCGGCGGCATTGTTTTGGAATTATGCTTTAAACCAATGTGTTTTTATTTTTCTTTCTATTTTCCAACTTTTTTGAGCTAAGTCCCTTTGTATGAGATTAAATGTACTGCCTATAAAAAAAATACCCCTTGTACTCTTTTTTTTTTTTGAATCAACAATTATATCTAGACTATATTGGTTTTCCTACACATCATCAATTTATCACATTATCTCTTTTAGATATCTTTCTTAAGATACGCCTATTGAAGCCATTTTCCTTTTTTCATATAGTTTAATTTAAAAAAAGAAAACTTCAAATTAATAAGACTCCATTTCTTACGTGGATTTGGAAGATTGTCGCAAACAAATAATTTATCTTCGTTACGTAATCATGTACGGAGAAGATTAGACAATGTTTCTTAGTATACATAAAAATTAGATAATGTATCTACCTGCTCGTATTGAATTCCTTATTGTTATGCGGGAATCAAACTTTATTTACCTAATTAATTTAGTTTAATACTCCAATATTTTAATCGTTCTTTACTAAAAAGCCATTTTTATATACTAAGAAAAACCGTAATATTTTTTTTTAACAAGCCATAATGACACAAGTAACTCCTCCCGCACAAGGTGTGCTAAGAGAGATCACCAAAAGTTCGAACAAGACGACAAGCCAACACAAGGGAAAAAGCTTGCCGGAAAACATCCAAATAACAAATTACAAAGTGGTGCCCATACACGATAAAGGGTGACGCAGCCACTCATGATAGGAATAACAAAAGTGTGGCATTTTTGCCTTAAGCCACGAAAAAGACAATAATTTAACTTTGTCAAGCAAATGATATAACGCCAAAGCTTGGTTGTTGAAAATTTGACTGTTTCTTTTCTTCCAAATTATCCAGACACAAGAGAACCAAATAAGTTTCAAAAAATGGTGAGAGGAATGGGGAAACCCACCAAGCTAGCCGAACTGCACAAAATGGTCGTAAGCAATGAAAGTATCAACCGAAGAGAACCCGAGCCAACTCCGAATAAGCACCCAAAGTTGGCTGAAATGACTGCAAGTGATGAATACGTGATCCGCGGTCTCTGGAAGAGCCATCCTCCTAGACAAATGTTAGCATTTGCGTGAACAATGCCTCGCCTTAAGAGATTATCTTTTGTTGGGAGACGATTGCGAAAGAGAAGCCACACGAATAAAGAGACCTTGAGAGGAACTTGTTTATGGCATATAGTATCCATGGTAGCCCTATTAGGATTTTGGTCTGTTGTTGTGAACATCTGATAAGCACCGTTGACATAGTAGCCTTTAATTGGATCAAGAGACCACTTCCAACGGTCAACAACACTTTCCTGCAAAACAACATTATAAAGCAAAAAACAACAACTCCTAAGAAGATCCTCCTCCCAAGCAAACAACCTCCTCCTTCACTTCCACGCGTCCCCACCTTCGCCCCACCCAAGCTGCCACATCTCAGCCACGGAACACTGTTTAGTCTCAGCCAAATCAAAAAGGCGACTAAACCTATCGCACAAAGGGGCATCCCTAATCCATTTGTCTGTCCAGAAGAAAGAACTACTACCATCTCCAACCTCCCTAGAAATATTGTCATCAAACCAACTCCCTACTCTCATGCCTATACCGTCACGAATACCCACCATACCCCTCCACCAAGCAGAGCCGGTTCTACCAACATCCTTGAGCCGCCCCCCTTCTTCCCCATAACGCGCTTTTAACACACTGTACCACAACCTGTTTCTATCAACTAACAACCTCCAACACCATTTACCTAGCAACGCTAAATTAAACTCCCGCAACCTCCTGACCCTTAACCCTCCATCCTCCTTCCTCAAGCAAACTGTGTCCCAGTTAACCCAAGAAATTCAGTCCCCCCCAAAAAAAATCTAATAAAGATAGATTCAATAGAATAAATTATACATGTGGGGGCCTTGAAGAAGGAAAGAAAATAAACGGAAGAGAAGACAAGACAAATTTCAGAAGGATTAGTCGGCCACCTAAAGAAAGATTCTTGCTTTTCCAATTGGATAGGCGTGAGTTAATGCGATCAAGAAGGGGACCCCAAAAGCTCAACCGACGCCCATCTCCTCCAATAGGAATACCCAGATAAACAAAAGGAATGCTGCCTGTTTTACAATGAAGAACTGTTGCGTCCTCCCTCAACCACGAGTCAGTCACATTCACGCCTGTTAAGATACTTTTGTGAAAGTTAACTTTTAATCCAAAAACTTCTTCAAACAGACACAACATCGCTCGCATCGACCTAACATTAGCCCAACTTTTTTCCCCAATAATCAAAGTGTCATCCGCGGACTGAAGATGAGAAGCACACAGAGATGAATTGCGCCCACAGTGTAACCATGAAAAAGACTAGCATCAACCAAAGATTTCATCAGCACATTCAGACCCTCCACCGCTAAGAGGAATAAAAAGGGTGAAAGGGGATCACCTTATCTTAAACCTCTTTCCAAAGAAAACTCGTCGGTTGGACAACCGTTAACCAACACTGAAGTCGTTGCTGAACCGACACATTCAAGAATCCATTTATGCCAAAGAGTTGGAAAATTCATTTTAGTCATAACCACATCTAAATTATGCCAATCCACTGAGTCGAAAGCTTTTTCAAAATCAACTTTAAAAAGCAACACCTCTTTACCAAGTTTTCGGGCTTCGTCAACCAATTCATTTGCAATAAGAATACCATCTAAGATATGTCTCCCCTTGATAAAAGCTATATGAACATTGGACACAACACTCCCAATAACATTACGTAATCTATTGTCAAAAACCTTCGCCGACACTTTATACATACAGTTCACCAAGGAAATTGGTCGGAAATCATTCAGGCGTTGCGGGCTATCCACCTTCGGGATTAAAGCTATAAAGGTTGAATTGATGTCCTTTGACAATTTCCCGTTCCGATGGAATTTGGTAAGGAAATGCATAAAATCCTCTTTAAGCTCATTCCAAAAATCTTTAATAAAGCCAAAACTGATACCATCAGGACCCGAACTCTTGAAACTGTTGCAGTCCCAAACTGCCTGCTTTACCTCCTCAGAATTAAAAGGACGAATTAACTGGCCCGCCTCTGCAACACTTAACATAGAAAAGTTGAGACCCTCCACCCCAGGCCTCTCAACACGAGGAGCCTTAAAGTGAGTAGTAAAATGATTTACAACAGTTGATCGGATATTCGGAACCCCTTCAATTTGATCACCATTAACATTAAGCATGCTAATAGAGTTAGCTCTCCGCCTACTAGACATAATGCCATGAAAAAATTTAGAGTTAGTGTCGCCTTCTTTTAACCAATGCATTCGAGATTTTTTCCAGCACATACTAGAATATGCACACGCGCCAAAGAATGTAAATTCGCAGAGAGATCATGTACTTCCGCCATCTCCTCCTCATCTAGGGTCGAATCCTCCCCCTTCAAGTCTATGGAAGAAATTCGAGAAAGGTGTCACTCTTTAAGATCGCTTTTAATTCGCTTCAGCTTTTCTTTCAGAACAACATTTCAACAAACGAAGAGGTCGTGGTCCCTAGTTGTCATCATCCACTGATAAGAGAAGCGGAACATGATCAGAGAGGCCACGCTGTTGAGCCACCTGAATACAATTCGGCCATTCCGAGTACCAATTTCCAGACAGTAAAAATCTATCCAACCTACTCATTGAGATACCATCACCGCGATACCAAGGAAACACTCATCCACAAATAGGCATATCGATCAAGCTATTATCATCATATGTTAAAGTCTGCTATGTTGAAATTAATTTAATGTTTATTTATTTGATATATTTTACAATTATTATATCTACTGAAATAACTTTAAAAAATGGTGATAAATTTTTTAGTAAGAATAGTCAATAAAAATATTAAAGTATACTAGAAATTAACAAATAATTTTTTCGACCATAAAATGTAAAACAAATTGTAATAATTAGTAATTTGGAAAGAAAAGCAACAAAAGTAGTTCTCCTTTGAGCTGTGAAGAGCAGACTTCATTTCAGAGTTGTCTTTTTTTCATATTCTTAACTTATTTATAAAAATAAAAAAGAAAAAAAATGAAACTTTTTGTCAGTTTTATAGTAAATAAGAAGTAGACAACACAAATCCTAACACTAATCAAACGGGAAGATGAGCAGCAGGATGTTATTAGTCACACGATACAATGTGCTACAGCAGATTCCTTTCTCTATTGTGATATCATCATTATATGGGGATATGTGGGAAGAAAAAGAGAGAGAGAGAGCAGGAAAGAGTGCAGAAAACACTACAGAGGAGACAAGATCATGGGATCTGCATGTTTTTATTGCACAAGACCTGCAACTGGATTGCACTTATGTGACATAATGTCACGTGACATTGCCCAATCCGATTGTGACACGTGGCAATACAAATTTTTTAAACATAAAAAGATGAGAGAGAATAGTTGAATTGGATTATGTGTCACAATTGGATTGGTCAATGTCACAATGTCACGTGACATTATGTCACACAAGTGGTGTCCCCTGCAACCATGGATCATGCAAATCCTCTCCCTTTTAAAATACAAACAAACAAACTAGGAAAAGGAAAAATTAAAAAGCAAACCATTGCTATCCCATCCATCAATTTTCTGACATCTCAAAAAAGCTACAAAGAATTTAAAGTTTTAACTTTTTATAATTTTTAAAATTAGCCCTCCAATTTGTGTTTATATCATAATAGCACTATATTATCCAACTAAATAAATCTTTGATTAACCAATTAGCTGTTTTAAGTTAACATTGTTTAACATGATTAGTTACTACTAGTCTAGTAAGACCATGTCCCTTTGTGTCCAAGTGCCAGCTGGACTTTAGCATACCATGCCAGTGTCCCTCTCTTAGACTCTGTTTGGTACAAGAGAAATGTAGAAGAGAGAGACATCAACGAGAGAAAGAGGAGAGAAGTGTGGTATTTCTCTTGTTTGGCAAAGGCGAGAAAGAGAGAAGAGGGACAAAATTGGTGTGGGTCCCGCACAGTTTTTGTTCTCCCCTAATTAGCGAAGAAACAAGAGAGAAGTTATTCATTTGTTGCTTTTGCCTGTTATGCCCTTCGATTTAAGACAATATCACACTTTTTTTTGTCCTTTATGCAATGTTTTCACAATTGATAAATTTAAGGCTTAATTACACTTTTGGTCCCTTAAATAGTTTTCAGGTTTCATATTGGTCCCCTAATTAATAAAAATAACGTTTTGGTCCCTTAAATATTTCTCTATTAGTCACTTTGGTCCCTTCCGTTAGTTTGTGTTAAAAAACGTTAGACTTAATTACACTTTTGGTCCCTTAAATATTTTTCAGGTTTCATATTGGTCCCCTAATTAATAAAAGTAACCTTTTTTATCCCTTAAATCCTTTTCTGTTAGTCACTTTGGACCCTTAAATCCTTCTTTCTGGTTTAGGGTTTGTTCCTTTTTCCTGGTTCTAGTTTTCAAACTAACGGAAGGGACCAAAGTGACTAACAGAGAAGGATTTAAGGGACCAAAATGTTACTTTTATTAATTAGGGGACCAATATGAAACCTGCAAAATATTTAAGGGACCAAAAGTGTAATTAGCCATAAATTTAATTAAATATTAAATAGAGTAGTTTTATGAAAAGATTTTTATTTCAAAGGTGTTTTTGTACTTTTAAAAACAATTAACATTTCTCTCTTCTCAATTTCTCATCTCTTTCTTTTATATCAAACAATACATCAAATCATCTTTATTTCACACATCTTTCTCTCTTCTCAAACTCTCTCTCACCTACTTCACTCTTCTCACTTTTTCTCCACAACCAAACACAACCTTAGTGTTATATGGAGTATTTTATTTTATAAAGTGCTTATACTGCTCACCGTGTGTTTATTCTCCAAATTAAAAAATGATTTCGAATAATTGATTTTAGAGTTAAATAAGTTTTTTTTCCTATAAATATATCAAAATTTGATTTTAGTCTCTAAAAAATAAAATGAGATGTTTTCATCCTCACAAAATTTTTTGTTTTATTTTTGGTCCCTAATGGATATAATTTTGACAGTTTTTGAACATAATATGAATATATGAAGGTTGAACATAATGAACGAACATAATATAGATACAATTTGAACATAAAAGTGTAATAATCTTGACATTCACATGAACATAAAGTGGCCATTAAGGACCAAAAACTAAAGAAAAAATTTTGTGAGGATGAAAACGTTTAATTTTTTAGGGACTAAAATTAAAATTCGCCATATTTATAGGAACGAAAAACTTATTTAACCCTTGATTTTATAAAACTGTTTTATTCAAAAATACGTTGAACTCAAAGTGATTTGTGTTTTATCAATAGAGATTAGATCTTGCAGGAGAGATTGGACTTTTACGCACTGTACGGTAAACCAAAATTTGAATCTAAGAGATATTCATGTTTAATATTCAACACATTTGAATATGATTATTTCAAGTGACTTATGAAAAATAACAAAAAAATTGTGTTTGAATATATTTATTTTAAAGTTAGTTTAACGATAAATTTTGGATTACAAATCTTGTATTATAAGGACAAAATTTCAAATTTGAGCTTTAAATCAAAATTAACTATGGAGAAAAAAATTAATAATATTAAAGATTTTTTTTTGGGTACAAATACTCAATAACTTCTAATCATATCTAGTGTATGTTTCATTCTGTTTTTAGAGAAACAAAAATTGATTCTTGCAAGTTTGATTTTTTTTAAATAATAAATATAAATATATAAATAAAAAAAGAAGAAATCTATCAAAAGAGTACAACGATGTATAAATAATGAATACAAAAAGTATTCAAGGCAAACCAAAACAAAACAAAGGTATCTCGCCTAGAATAAAACAAGAACGAAGCGAAAACAACATCAGAAAAACCAACCAATCTCCTATTAGGATTCAGGGATCATCCACATGACATCGTCGATGCAAATACAAAATAAATTCTTAATCCCATTCATTAAAGGAACATGTGTGATCAAAATGTTTTTTCTCCTTTATAAAAACCATTTTCAAAAAATGAATTTAATAATCTTTAAAAAAAGGTGAATTTAATAATATCCACCAATTAAAACACATATGTCTCGAGCCTAAAAAAATACGAGCATTACGAGATCACTAGGAGGATCACACAACAATTTGCAAGAATAATAAGAAATATAACGTCTAATTTTTTCCCCTCACCTAAATCTACCAAAATACTAAGAAGACTCGTTAAATTTAACTGTAAAAGTAATGAAAATTGACTGTGTGAATTGTGATCAGGGAGAAAATAATAAAGTTACACATTGCAACAAACAAGTCATTTTCAGTGACAGGAGGGAACTAATAAAAGGTGTTTGGGGTAATGTGCGTGTAATTGTATTGTAACAAGGGAAAGGAAGGGACACAGGAGCTATAAGACATAGGTATAGTGTGTGTGTAAAAAGCCAGGAGGAAGAGTATCTTTAGGGGAGGTCAGCACATCACTGAACAGAACAGAACAGAATGCTTTACTTCCTGTGATAAACAACCTACTACTATAACGTTGTTGTTATTTTTATGAGACCTCATATCTCACAGCCACAGGTATTTGGTTGCGTGCTTTATGTTCTAATTCCGTTCTTATTTTGTGTTTTTAGGGACTTGAGTTGCTTTGGAATTTCTCTCCTTAGTTTTTTTACTATCACTCTTTTTTTATCTCTCCCTTTATTATTATAATATAAAGAGGAGAGAGAGAATAAATAGGACCCTCTAAGCGTGCAAATAAAAAGACTTAAAAGCAAAACAAACCTAGATCACAAATCCTTTGCTATATTATCACTCCCTCTACCTTTGTAGAGTTTCTCTCCTCATCTTTGCTCTATAATATTTGTATTCTCTCTTCTTACTTACTTTGTGAGCTCTTTTCTCCTTTTTTTCTTTCTCCAGTGACCAAAAGTACCGTTTAAGGTTCAAACCTAGCTACCTTACATAAGTGTATGCTAACTCAACCTATCTTCTCTTTTGTATCTATGCTTTTGAACAAACAAAAAAACACTCTTGTTCTTTTTTTAAAGCTTTTTGTCTCTAACTATGTTTTTGTTTCATTTTCCTAGGTTTAGTTTTTTATATTTGCTGAAGAATACATAAAACAAGGGTTGTTTTCATTTTGAGTTCATTGCAAAGTGATGAATGAGATGTCAAGAAATGAGAGAGAATCTTCTGAGGAGAGAAAGCTTGAACTAAGGCTTGGTCCACCTGGTGTTGAAGACTGGTTTCACACTAACAACAAACAAAGAAACGAGTCACTACTCTCTTTTGGTAACTACTTCTCTTCAAACAATGGTTTCCAACATGTGAGAGGTAACAAAGAATCTTCATCATCACAAACCTGTTGTCCTAAGGGAGTAGAGTTACAGAATGGTGATAATAACAAAGTAACAGCTGTTTCCAACACCTCTCAGAAAAGGTACTATACCTTTTCTATATCTAAAGTTTTTTTTTTTTTTTTTTACTTTTAAGACAGAGGATATTCATTCACAGTGTCACTTTGTTTTTTTCTCCTACTCTTGTGGTCCATGCAAGTTCTGTCCTGCTTCTTTCTACTAGTTTTTAATGTGTAAATAGATCTAGTGTTTCACTTTTTAGTGCAAGAGTTTAATACCATGTTTTTCCATTATTAATTACTACATGCCTTTTATAAACATGGCACTTGTGTTTCACAAAAACATGCAAATCCTCATCCACACACAAAATATATTGGCAATTTTTTTAGCTATGATATCTCTTTGTACCATGTACTAGTAGCTTTTTTTGTTCTGTTATCCTTTCCTAACCTAACCATGTTTGATTCAGAGATGTCTACATCTGATTTTGATGCTATCTGTTATTTATTATTATGTGCCTTCTTTATCTATTTTTTCCTTGGGGTTTGGTTTGACATACTAGCATGTGAATATCTGAACTTGTCTATCTATTTTAATATTAGTTTTCATTTTTCCTTGTTCCCTCATCATTAAAAAATGGGTATATAGATTTGTAGTTCTTGTTTTTTAATAAATTTTTGACTTAAATATGCATTTTATACTTGCATATATATCATTTGGGTCTTGCTCATGACGATCCAGACACTCTAAGAATTCCAAATTAATATATTATTTTTTTAAAAAATTAAATATTTTAATTTTTAATGTATTAAATACACAAATTTTCATACAATATTACCATTTACAGTCCTTAACAAGTTCTCGGAGGTGGTAATTAACATTTCCCATATCTTGAGATTTTGTTACCTTTGATCTCTATAAAGTATACTTTTATTTTTCGTCCTTACAAATGTACAATTGTGTTTGGTCAATGTTGTTTTATTTTAATACTTGTGAAATTAGTTCAATTTTAATTTGGTATTGTTAAATTTAACTAAGCCCTTGTGTTATTTTGAGGGATTAAAATCAAATATTTAATAGATTACAATGACCAATTCTAATACAATTTTTTTTTTTGCAAGAATTAAAACAAAACAACAAAAACTTAACCTAAAAAGTGGTATATTTGCTGGGACTAAAACTAAATAATAATTTTAGAGGGACTAAAATTTAAAAATAACATATTTGCCTCACTAACATATTGTAAGTATGTAGGGGTACTATTTGATTTGGATGAGTGATTTGAAGGGCTATGCTAATAGGATAAACAAAATTCTCTTTTTATCAGACAGCATCTTTTTAATTTTTTTTTTTTAACTTTTAGCTTTGTTCCTACAAGTTTCACTGTTTATTATCATGCTTAACTTTGTAAATGGACCCCACCAAAAAACAGAACTGCTCCTGGACCAGTAGTGGGTTGGCCACCTATTCGTTCATTCAGGAAGAATCTTGCAACTAGCAGCACTTCTAAGCCATCACCACCAGAATCTCAGACTCAACAACAGCACAACAAGGTTGCTGGTAAAAAAGCTATTGACAACTATGGTAAAGGTTTGTTTGTTAAGATCAACATGGATGGTGTTCCAATAGGTAGAAAAGTTGATCTAAATGCTTATCATAGCTATGAAAATCTTTCTTCAGCTGTGGATGAGCTCTTTAGAGGACTTCTTAAAGGTATTATTAATATTGTGTCCTTTTTTTGATTCAATGATTTTGCTCATGTGGTTTGGTCAATGTTTTTATTTATTTACATTTTATCCCCATGTAGATATATAATATATGAAGATTTCTTATGTAATAATTTTCTTAATATCATTGAAAAATTGTAATAATTAATACCGTTTAACAAATTCGTCATTGAAATAACATTTTAAAATTTAAGAGTTTATAAATATTGTGAATGTTATTATATACTGAAATTATGTCTTTCTTTATGAATTGATTTTTTTAAAAGTACAAAAATGTTCAATTGGGAATTTCTTTCATTTTGAGAGATAGGTGGTACCCTACTAGTAAAAGCATGGTTTTAAAGTTCTAACATGATGACTAGCTGTGTGCTTCATATTGGTACAACATAAATTCAACATTAATGCTTAAGGTCAATTTTGCTCACCTAACAAATTTTCTTCTAATGCAAAATTTCTAATTTGACCATATTGCTTTGAATTTTTATTTGCCATTTTTAAAGTGCATTTTGATGCATAGATTATTTTATCTTATATTTGTCTTTTTATTGTTACTTAGCTCAACGAGATTCCTCTGCTTATGGTGGTAACAAGAAAGAAGAGGAAGAGAAAGTGATTACTGGATTATTGGATGGAAGTGGAGAGTATACTCTTGTATATGAGGATAATGAAGGAGACAGGATGCTTGTTGGTGATGTGCCATGGCAGTAAGCATCTTCATTATTATCACTCCCAATCTTATGCTATAGTACTATTATTTTAATTTAGTTTAATCAATATGATAGTATTATATTATATAATTTATAACAATATATTCCAATTCCATCACTCGATGTGTCATTTTGTTCTGAAAGACTGCAATAACAA
Source organism: Medicago ruthenica (assembly GCA_018208015.1). Classification (NCBI taxonomy): domain Eukaryota; kingdom Viridiplantae; phylum Streptophyta; class Magnoliopsida; order Fabales; family Fabaceae; genus Medicago; species Medicago ruthenica. The sequence continues at coordinate 101,315,525 of CM031372.1, read as the reverse complement.
TTTGTTAGATTCCTTGTGCTTCACAATTACTATTTATTAATATTATTTAATTATAGGTAACCACATTATTTATGCCAAGTGTTACGAATAAATCTGTAGCACTACATGCCATGGCATGTCTGTTTGTCACAAGAAAACATTTGTTCTACTGTCCCCTCTTGGCAATAATACAAATAAACTGTAGTGCATAAATAACCTCCTGCTAACTAGTATGATTTAATTATTGTTAGAATACTATTATTGGAAGCAAATGTTTATATTATATACTATTTTAATTTCTAATGTATGTGTTTGGCAGCATGTTTGTATCAACAGTGAAGAGGCTTCGAGTGTTGAAGAGTACAGAGCTTTCTGCTTTTACACGTGAGTCATGGAATCTTATAGTAGTATGATTTAATTGTGAAAATCTTAGCTAGTTTATTATTTACACATCTTATTTGAATAAATGTTTTTTTTTTCAGTTGGTACTAAGCAAGACAAGATATCTACTTGATTTGGCAATGAAATGAAAGTGCTGTTGAGTGGCTTACATTACAACTAAGTTATGTGTATGATTTTTTTTTTTGAATGAAAGATTTGAAATGTTTATGGGTTTTGTATAAATAGGGAAGGAAAACTTTACGGATGTGTGTACTCTTGATTTACTGTGGAGTAACGATTAACTTGTTTTGGTTTGTATTTTGAAGTCATTTTGTAGATCGGGGTTTTATAACTTCTCAGCAATTTTCTCATCTCTGATTTATAAGATTCTCAAATCTTGACAATAGACAATAATTAAACAAATCTCAAATTTCAGAGCGTAATTGATTTTTCGCAAATACTATATAACATACCCTTTCAGTTACATTTATAAGAAAAAAAACAAAATTTTAGGTACATTGAATAACTAATGTATTTGACTTATAAATGTGACTAGATATATGAGTTATTTAATAAATTTAAAAAGTTACTTTTTGTTTATAAATGTGACCGGAGGCGTGAGATATTGCATGAATGTGTGAGATTGTTGACTCTTAACTTATAAAACCCTTTCCACTCATAACCAAGCACTCTTAATAGTTGTCTGCATTGCATAATGAGAAGCTAAATCAATTTACTATTGCATTTGATACAATTATGAATGAATTTTTTTAATGAGCCTGACTAAAAAAAGAACATATTTATCACATGTAGGGCAAGTAGTTGGTGTGTGTAATATCCATTTGATTCCTACTTATGAAAAAATTATTTAGGTGAGACTTTTTTTTTTTATTACAAAGATAATAAAAGGAACAAATAGGAAAGAAAAAGAAAACAGAAAAAACAAGCTAACTATTTCCTAAGGAAGAAAGTGCCATCGGCATCACTTTTAAGAAGATTGATGAGACCAGCAGGGGGTGACTCACAAATAATAAAGCCAACATCAGCTCCGAGCTTTGTAAGGAAATCCGCATATTGGTTCCCTTTTCTGAGTGTGACAAACCGTAACAGTACTTTGAAGAAGCAAATCTTTTATGTCTTTTATAAGAACCACTTAAACATGGTATTTCTCCACGGGACCATTAATAAGATTTATGCAAACAAGAGAGTAAGAATAACAAACTAGCTCCGCATAACCCAAATCCTTGGCCATGATCAGACCATGATAGATAGCTGAAAGCTCAGCCAACATGATATCATCTGAGTCTGGAATAAAACCTGAAAAACCCGATAAAAACAACCCTGCATAGTTACGCAGAATTCCATCAAAGCCAGTTCAAGCAGGAATACCATGGCAGCTACCATCCACATTTAGGATTGCACAAGAGGCGTTACTGTTGTTCCATTTTATGTATCAGTCAACTGTAACAGCAGAAGCAGTAGAAGAAAAGCTAGCTTTTATAACCACTATCGAATTCTTTATGTTGCAAGTTAGGTGATGTAAAGACCAAGTTTCACCACTCAAACAGATAAGATTCTGATGACGCCAAGACCACCAAACACATGCTGAGAAAGAGATAGGCTGGGACCCCTTAGCGCCAGCTTTAAGCCAGGCGTGCACATTAGGTGTGGAGAAAAAAAAATCTCAATTGGTGAAACCTAAATGGTGCCAAATCACAAGAGGAAAGCTGCAATCACAAACACAATGGAGGAAAGTCTCATTTTCAAGGTCGCAACGAGAACAAATAGCAGAAGGTGCTATCTTTATGTGGTTTAGAAGAGATAAAGTAGGAATCGTATTATGACAAGCCAACCAAAAAAGGAATTTATATTTTTCAAGGAGATGAAGCTTCCATATCCAAGACCAAGAATGTGAAGGCAAATTAAGATCGTCTGGATCGACATTTTTGAGAAGCCAGTTGTAACCACTTTTTGGAGAATAAGTGCCATTCTTTTGGTTGTTCCAAATGTAAGCATCTTCCACGGTATCATTGAAATTAGTGTGGATGTGATTTATGTGGTCAGAGGTCGTCTGAGATAGCTGGGTATAAAGAATATGCGTGTGGGGATCATTAGCCGAGAGAACATCTTTGACCGTAAGCTGAATGTCATGAATATCTATATAAGGGACAAGGGACCCAAGAAGGCCGAGAGTCGTCCATTGGCTAAACCAGAAGGATGAAGACCCGGACCCAGCACGCCAGAAGTATCCTGCTTTAAGGACATTTTTAACTTTGATGATGGAGGACCAAGTGGGACAACCGCTGGGGCTATCAGTTGCTTGAAGAATGTTATGGCCGGCTACATATCTGTTAGAGAGAAGATTAACCCAAAGTTTGTCAAAAAGATTGAATCGGTCCCACACTAGCTTTCCTAAAAGGTAAATATTCGCCTCCCTGCTGATCTGATTCCAAGGCCACCAAGAGATTTAGGACGGGAAATCTTTTTTCCAACCTACCAGATGAATGCCTTTATCATTTGAACCTCTCCAAATGAAATTTCTGGTTGTTTGATCAATGCTGTCACAAATGGATTGAGGAAGCCAACTAATCTGCATGTAATAAGATGGAATATAGGAGAGAACAGAAGAAGCAAGAGTTAATTGATGACACTATGCCATATATTATTTTATTAGCATTTTGTATGCATTTCTAGTAGAGTCAGATGGTTTGCATGGTCTGTAAGCTGGAAAAAGGGAGAAAATTTGAATTGGAAATCGAGCCACGATATGGTAAGATCGGGGCACGATTTTGCTGCCATTTCAGGGGTTTTGATTCGACAAAAATCGTGCCACGATTTGCCTAAATCGAGACACGATTAATGTTGCAGTTAATGTAAAATCGGGCCACGATTTTGACGTTACAGAATTAAAAACTATAAAAGCCAAACACGTTTCTGAAGCAAGGGTTCTGATTTTTGGGAGATTGAAGACACATTTGGAGCCGAGGATTGCAGATTTCGTGGTGGCTTGCCATCCAACTCATAGTCAGTCCAAATTCATGTAATGTTTTTTTCTTTTTAATCTAGTTATTTGTGCATTAGCCATGAGTAGCTAAGTTTCATTTGGTTAGATCTGAGATGATTTTGTTCTAGCTTTTTGGTCATGCAATCTGTAAACTCTACACTAGTTTTTTTTTTGACAAGAAACTCTACACTAGTTATAATTGCATTTCTTGTTTATTCAGTATAATTTATGCTTAATGCTTCTGACCAAATATAAATTGATCTTAAAGACCATATGACTGCTGACCACAACTTATGACTTAGATCTAATTATATTGTTCAACTTAACGGACAATCTAGGGATAGAATGTTGTTAAGTTGTGATTTCTAATTAACGAGCAATCAAACCTTTAATAATTACGGGTTCACCTAAGGGATTAGGGTATTGTAATTAGAAAAGAGGGATCTGCATCAAGGGATTGACCTGAGCTATTTTGTTAATTATCGTAAACTAAAGGAACAATTAAACGGTGTAGGTTCAGATTACCAATTAATGATGAACAAATGATTCGAAAGACCTGATCATATTTCCTATAAATTCATTACCAATTTTATAATTAATCAGTTATTTATTTTAACTTGCAAACCAAACCTATTGCCTCAGTGCACTCTCCCAATTTTACAAACATCCTTAATAATAATGATATTACCGAGTAGAAGTTGAAACAGTCCATGTGAATACGAATCTTATAAATTTTATTACTTTGATATAATTTAGTACACTGGCTTAATCTGTATCATTAATCTACCAGGTTTATTCAACAATCTATTTTTCCAAGATGCCAGTCTTGTTTGCATTTTCTCAATATTAAAATAGAAATCATTCCTTTTCGCCTTTCCTTTCAAAATTGGGAAGCCCAAATACCTATCAAGAGAAACAGTGCTTCGAATTCCAGAAATAGATGTTATCTTGTTAATCTTAACTTGAGGAATGCATGAGGAATATTAAGTTCTAGACTTGGACAAATTAATTTTCAATCCTGAAGCATGACTAAAGTGGTCAAATAAATCAGAAATGAATCTTAGCTGAGAATTTCTTGCCTTAGAAAAAGGAGGTCGTCATCCGCAAAAAACAGATGGGACAACTTCGGTCGTGGGTTGGTGATGTGGATGGGTTCCCAGTTTCCCTGGAGGACATCGTTGTTGATGGAAATGGAGAGCTTTTCCATACAAAGAATAAAAAGATATGGTGAGAGCGGATCACCTTGCCTGAGGCCAGGAGTAGGCTTGAAGGGAAGCATCTTGTTCCCATTCTAGAGGATAGAGAAAGTGGAGGAAGTAACACAATGCATGATAAGATTGGTTGTGATAGCAGGGAAACCGAAATCTTGAAGAGTACTCTTGAGGAAGTCCCAGTTGACATTATCAAAAGCTTTCTCAAGATCAAGTTTGAAAGCAGCATAGCCTTTTTTCTTTTTAGACCTTTTCATAAAATGAATGATTTCCTGCAAAACAATGACATTGTCAGAAGTGCCCCTACCTGGCAGAAAGCTGCTTTGGTAGGGACCGATAATAGTATCAAGAATCGGTCTTAAGTGATGGACTAAGACTTTGGTGATAATCTGGTAGACAATTTTGCAGAGACTGATCGGTCTAAAATCTTTATAAGTAGTGGGGGGTTCGACTTTGGGGATGAAAGAGATCAAGGTATCTGATAAAACTGGATCAAAAAAACTCGTGTGAAAGGCGGATTTGACAAGATTAAAAATATCGTCCCCAACTATATGCCGATATTGTTTGAAGAATATGATAATTATAAAAACATGTTACAAAGTACAGTCTGTCACATCACTTTTATTTAAGTAAATAAATTTAGTTTCATTGATCTATTAATTTGTAAATCTATTTAGAAATAAGAAGGATTATTTATTTAAATACATCAATAAAAAAGATATGTTGAAATAGGTCTAGTAAAATAAAGGTTTTTAAAGAGCACATTTAAATGGTTTAGACGCACGCAAATGATACATGGTAGAAAGAGAAAAAATTATTTTCATCATTATGAAAAATATTGATGAATGTGCATTTTTGTATGTTTGTTTAAATAAACTTGATTTTTATTTGTAACCATATAAGAGTTACCGTCTTGAAATATGTTAAATATCGTACTAATCTTTTGAAAATGCTTGACTTGGATCTAAAAATAAGTTTATACCGGAATTGGAACTTAAATTTTTTTAATCAAGTCAGAATAGGTTAGCAAAATATCATCTAACCGACAATACTTACTTGTCCAAATGGAGAGTAAGGGGGAATTGCATGATTGCATCGTATACGACGGCCAGAATTGTAATTAGAAAGCAAGTTGGGGGAGAATTGATAGGTCGCTGTCGTTGAGTGGTGTACTGCCTAACTCAGATGGCTGCCCATATACGAGACTTGTTTTTCTCTAGATTAATTTATGTCGGGGGTGCTCAGTACAAATGGATTATAATAATTGAACAAGTAAATTTCTTAACTTTGCGTGACTCAAATGTATATTTGAGTATATGGTTATTTAGAGAGGTTGAATCATTCATTTTTGAAAATTACTCACATGTCTCTTATGTAACATTTTGAAAGAAGAGTGAAAACTAGTATGTTGAGAGAATAGAAAATTGAAAGCAAAACTCTTTATTGATAGTAATAATTCTCTTTATTTACAAGTGGTTCTATATATACATCAAGTGATGTAACAAACTCCATAACAAACTAAAGTTTCTTAATCCACAAGCTAACTAGTTACTTTGTTACTTAATTAACAAGTCAACTAATTAACTACCTTAAACTAATATTCTAACTAACTGAATTAACTTCCTAATACACCTCCTAATTCATTAGTTAGAAATCTCAACCATTCCTAACTTGTTCCTCAAGTATTCAAAGCTGCTAATCTTCAATGGCTTGGTAAGCAAGTTTGCAACTTGCTCTCCTGTCTTGCAATTCTTAATCTCCAGCTTGCCTTTGTTTACCTGATCTCTTAAGAAATGGAAACGTGTATCAATGTGTTTACTTCTTCCATGACCCACTGGATGCTTAGCCAAATCAATAACAGACTTGCTATCAATCATTAGTTCCATTTTCTCATCTTCCTTTAACTTCATTTCAATCATGAGCATATTGATCCATTGTGCTTGACAAGCTGCCATTGAGGCTGCAATGTACTCAGCCTCACAGGAAGATAATGCAACCACTGCTTCCTTCTTAGAACTCCAAGAAACTGCAGCATTTCCATACATGAACACATGGGCTGCAATGCTTTTCCTGTCATCTTTGTCTCCACTCCAGTCTGAGTCAGAATAACCAAATATCTCATAAGCTTGATTGTTCTGATTCTTTATGTATTGTATACCATAGTTGCAAGTTCCCTTCACATATTTTAGAACCCTTTTAGCTGCAATCAAGTGAGAAGTAGTAGGTTTTTCCATGTATCTACTGATCAAGCCTACTCCATAAGCTATATCAGGTCTTGTGTGGCATAAGTATCTCAAAGACCCCACTATATGCTTATACAAGGTTGAGTCCACATCCTTTTCATCACTGATCAGAGTTAGCATGACTCCTGTGTCAACTGGAGTTGAGATTGGCTTGCAGTTTAGCATTTTGAATCTTTTCAAAATGTCTTGTGCATATTTCCTCTGATGAATCACAACACCTTGTGAGTTCATCTCAAGCTCAATTCCCAGGAAATATGTGAGATTGCCTAGATCAGACATCTCAAACTAGTTCTTCATACTTCTTTTGAAACGCTCCATCTTAGTTTCATTGTTTCCAGTCACAATCACATCATCTACATATAAGCACACAATCAATTTTAGCTTATTAGTAGAGTTCCTGCAGTATATGCCATGCTCATTCACACATTTTTCAAGACCTTGCCGAAGAAGAAAGCTATCAATTTTCTTGTTCCAAGCTCTGGGAGCTTGCTTCAACCCATATAGGGCCTTCTTCAGCCTATACACATGATTTTCCTTCCCATCTATCTCAAAACCTGGTGGTTGGCTTACATAAACTTCTTCCAACTCACCATTTAGAAAGGTTGACTTCACATCTATCTGATACATTGACCAGTTATTGGTAATAGCTACTGCAACAATCAATCTGATTGTTTCAATCCTGGCCACTAGAGCATATACTTCATAGTAATCTTGACCATACTTCTGCAACAAGCCTCTTGCAACTAGTCTAGCTTTATACTTTGCTATCTGACCATCTGGCTTCAACTTAGTCTTAAAGACCCACTTCACATCAATACACTTCTTATCAGAAGGTAAGTGAACTAACCTCTAAGTATCATTCTTCTCTATTGATTTTAGTTCATCAATCGTTGCTTCTTTTTAATGTTTTTGCTTGAGTGCTTGCTCAACTGTAATTGGCTCAGTTTTAGCAAACATTGCAAACTGAATTACATCACCATCATCACCTACAACTGTATCAGGAAATCTCACATAATCATTCAACCTATGAGGTGGTTGAATGTTCCTTGTTGGCATGTTTACACCTCCTTCCTTTGGAATTTCAACATTCTTAATTTGGTCTTCAGCTTCATGCCCATCTGATTCAGATTCAGACAGATAGAACTGATTGTTAGTTTTATCTGATGCCTTGCCTTTCCAGTGCCAGTTTCTTGACTCATCAAACTTACATCTTTGTTGAACACTACATTCTTATTCTTTGGATCATACAACTTGTAAGCACCAGTTGAATGATATCCAACCAAAACCATAAATTGAGACTTATCATCCAATTTTCTTCTCATTCTATCAGGAATGTGCCTGAAACACAATGAGCCAAACACCCTAAGATGTTGAACACTTAGCTTAACTCCTGACCATGCTTCTTCTGGTGTCTTATCCTACAACTTCTTTGTAGGACTTCTATTTATGAGATATGATGCAGTAGCTGATGCTTCTCCCCACAAGTAATGAGGAACTTGGGTTTGCTTCAACATACTTCTCATCATGTTGACCAAGGTTCTTGTAACACCCATACTAATGTAATCTAGAATATTAGCATGCACATTAAACTGATACTGGATACATTTAAATTTTCAATAATAATATTAATACATACAACTAAAAGAGTACAAGTGGCTCGTTTAAACAATTATCCAAATACCAAAAATGAATACTTATACATAATAATGATAATCTCCTGAGCTTGTACATTGACGAGCAACTGCACTCCAATCCAGTATCTCCCTGATGATCTTCTTCACGAACCTCTTGCTTACCTGAAAACCTACACCAGAAGGATTGGGATGAGACATAATGTCTTAGTGAGCTCCAGCCCAACCTACTGTTGGCAACCACGGGGGAAACCTAGGGTCGTGATAAGTGCCTAAAAGTAGTTATCTTTTGATATATTTTAAGGCACTTATGTTACTTGTTTTACAAGTTATCTTAGGATAAGCTCATATTTGTGGTTAAAATGCTAAATTTGTGATCCTATGTCTTACCCCATTTAATTATGCAGGAATTTCATGCTTGGACCTGAATTGAGCAAAGAAAATGAAGTTTTGTTAAAGCCATCGCTACAAGCGCCAGATTCCTCGCTACAAGCGAGGATAGGCAGGGAATTTCAGAGCTTCATCGCTACAAGCGATGGACCAAGCGCTTCAAGCGAGCATAGGCAGGGAAATTCAGAAGTTCATCTCTACAAGCGATGGATCGGTCGCTTCAAGCGACCAAGGGTGGTTTAATGCCAGATGCTGACGTGGAGCTCCCCCATTGGCCAAGAAAACTTCATCGCTACAAGCGACCAGCTCATCGCTTGTAGCGAGCGTGCAAAATCTCAGAAATATAAAAGCTTTTTAGCTCATTTGTTCTGGGCAATCAAGGAGAGATCTTTGAGAGTTTTTACTTCCATTTTTAGGATTACTTTAGTAATAGTTTAGGACTTAGTTTTTAGGGCTAGAAGCTATGATCTTCAAAGATCAAAAGTGATTGAATTGTGGAATCAACCAAAGACTTTGGGAAATCAAGACTTAGGCTATGATCTTCATCTTTTCTCTACTCTTTTGTATAGTTGTCATGAAAATGAACAACTAACTTCCCTTTGTTGGGATTGGAGGTATTCTTTCTAGCTTAGATGTAATCCATGATTATGTAAATATATGATTTTAGCAATTTATGTGTTTTTGAAGTTATTCTTGATTTTCATTCTCATGCTTGATTCAATTGCTATTGACAAATACTTTTGAATCTATGTTTAGAATAATCTTCTATCAAAATAAGAAAATCTAGAAATGGATTTGGGTTTTGATAATCGCACAAAGTTTCGGATCGTAATGCTTTCGGATCGTTTGATTGATTGGGAAATCGTCGATTAAACGATACGATCGATCTCACGATGTCATTTGGGAAATCAATTACGTTGTCGAGCGATACGTGATATTTTCGCTAAAACGCTAAATTCATATGCATGATTTATAGATTATATTCGATGCAAGATTGATGAACTCCTATTCCAACGCTTTTATTCCCTATTATTTGTCGTTTTAATTCTGCTTTTACATTACTTTAGTTTATGCAACCAAGTAAAGAAACCCTTAACTCAAAACAATACCGATTGTTGAACGGTTCGAAGTAGCGCACCTAATCCCTGAGGAGACGATAATTGAAAATACTTACTTTTGTTACTCAACTAACAGGTCGCCGTGCCTACTCTTGGCAATCTTGGGGATTCCTACGATCACCGTCTTTCTCTACATATTCCGCGATCAGGGGAAAATCTAGGATCGCTATATGTCTTTAATCATAAACTTAATCTTATACCTAGTCTTATACTTAGTGATCTGGGGACATCCTACGATCACTTTCTTTTCTCTGGTGACTACTTTGTCTTATCTCTTAGTATATAATATATATACATATTCATCTTTTCATAACATAAAGTTAGAAGTTAGCGTTGAACAAACAATACATTATCTTAGTTCATTTTATGGAGTGCTCCAGGTGGAGTAACCCAGAATACCTCTCCCTGCTACCGGTGAAATTCCTATCATATCAGGCTAACACCGGACTCCTCTTACTTTTGTGTGGCTGCCCTCGCGGACGGTTACTTCACCATTCCAGCTTAAACTGGAACCTCCTGTATACTAACTAACGAGCAGACAGGAGACACATTATTTTTCTTGACTTTGATGTGTAGCTGCCCTTACAGACGGTAACTTCACCATTCCAGCTTAATCTGGAACCCCTTGTATACTAACTAATGAGCATACAGAAGACACATCTAGTCCTTTTATTAATTTGTTCTTATTATTCTTTATATATATATATATATATATACATACATATACATATAACTTGTAACTTATGCATATCTGATGCATTCTTTGAGTAATCATTCTTGTAATACTTAACCTATAATATAAGGTTCATACTTGCTATCTCATGGACTGCTTAACTCTTTGTTGGGAACTAAGCCCCTCATCTTACTTGATAACTTAGGAATAATTCTACCCATCACTCTTATGATACCTATGCATTTCCTAGATTAATCCTGGAAAGATCATGAGTAACATTGTCCTAAAACATATTAAAGATCATTGGCATGGTACAGTTATTTTGAAAATAAAATGCCTTTCTGGGCAACTTCGCTCTGCGACCCCTTGACTTCGCTCTGCGAAATCCTGCGTCTGAACCTTCAGACTCTGAACTTCAGAGTCTGAACCTTCAGAACCTGGTGATCCTGAGTCTGAAGCTTCGCAGAGCGTCTGAAAACTTCGCTTTGCGAACTCAGCTTCTGATCACTTTGCAGGGCGAAGTCTAGGCGATGGCTAGGCAGTAGCCAAGCTCTGCTACTTTGCTTTGGAACCCAGAGCGTCGCTCTGCGACTGTAGCAGAACACAGAATTTTCTGAAAAACATGTTTAATCTTAAAAACCTTGGTACCCAGTTATCCAATGATCAATGAAGATATGCCAGGGACTTATTTTGAACTATAAAAACGTACTTTACCCAAGGATTAACTGGAATTAAGCATAAGTATCAAATAGGGGAAAAAATACTATCTTTCTACTTAAATCTTAGCAATTAAGTTTGTGATCTCACACAAAACTAACCCAAAGGGTAAATTGCTACTCTAAGGAACTCACATTGATTTAGCTAGCTCTGATCCTTGCCAAGCTTCCAATCACCAAACCCTAGCTTAATCCATCTTCTCCTTTCTTTCATGGCTTCCAAGATTTGTGCTTGCTTGAGGATGGAGAGCTTAAGATGAAAATCAAAGATCTTTGGAGGGAGGGAGATGGATGGCATGAGTTTTAGTGAGGGAAAGAGAGGGAGAAGCTTGCATCCCTTTAGAGAGAGAATGGAAGGAATAAAATGGGAAAATATCTTGCTTTCCCCCTTATAAAATCCTCTCTTTCAAAAATATTACAACTTTGCCATTGCTTCCATTTTAATCCTCAATCACCGATAAAAGTTACGTCTAAGCGGGATATTACACTCTACCCCCCTTAAAGAAATTTCGTCCTCGAAATTTAGAATCCACTCATTCTCATATATGAATGTATCTTTCATACTACTTCCTCTACTAGCCAAAACTCCAGTTCGTCTTGCTTATCGGAATCCCTTGGATTTCCAACTCTATAAGTTGAATATACTCGACAATCTTTTCTTTACTGGAGTGCTTGACGTGCCTTACACAACTCTTGCGTAGTAGGATGTGAGGTTATCCGAACCATCGTATCCAACTCGCTGACTATGTTCCTTGTTCATACACTTCTTGCAAACCCAATCTGGAGTTATCCAGTCCTGACACTTGTACTTAATCTTATAAATCCCTTCATAATCCATGTATTCTTATTCTGACGACATCTTACTCATTCTATTATATCTTACTTATAGATCTATATCATACATTTCCATATAGAATCATCCTTACACCGAAGACATCTGATATTGTGTATGCACATGCAAATGCAAGGATTATTCCAACTTCATTTAATACTCCAAGTATAAGCAGGAGGTTTCGACATCTCGATGTACTACTTATCACAATCCTAATCATTACTTCCACTATGGAATTCTCAAGGGCTAGCGGAATCTTACAGATCACTCCTGTTCTGCTCCAATTAGTCCACGACGTCACTTATTTTAATAACCTAGAAATCATTCTTCATACTGGGAGTTTGCTGATCTTCTATCATCCCTGTCACAACTTATTCTCAAATTCTTGCCGTAGCATAGATATTTTCTATACTGATATTTCCAAAACCCTTAGGAGTTTAGTCCAGGTGATGAGTAGTATAAGCCATCTCACATAACATCATAATATAATTTAAAGCACATAGCTTACATTCATATTCGGGTACGTGTACACTACTAACGGGTACACCGTACGTCGCATCATTTTTGTCCAACTAACGGGACATTATAGTTAGTCAACAATATTCGGGGCAATACTACATCAACTGGAGGTCTCTTCCTTACTCTTAACTCATATTTAAAGCTGGACTACACATCAACCCATAACATAAATTATGGTTACATTCTATTGGCGTTAAAACTTGTTTCGTTCAAAGACATCCTTTGTTTTCGAAAAGAAAACTCCATTCTGGCCGCTACTCGAACAACACACTTAATCCCATCAATCCTTTAATCCTTTATTTATATTCTGGACTTACGTAGAAATATTCTTCTTCCTTTATCTACGAACACTAAGTGCAAGAATTTCCGAACTCCTTAGCTAAGAGATGTTTGTTATCAACAACCTGCTTCAATCAATACCTTCCCACTTAACTTTACTAACTGCGTATTACGATTACCGATACATGTCACATGAGACATGTTTACATACTATGAGCATCACACAAATTGTACTTATAAGCCACTATATTTGTCGTTCCGGGTCGACACTTCAAATTCCAAGGTACCGTCTTACAAGTGTAACCTTTACCGTTGTTGTCTCAAGCGTAATTCTCCTTGATTAAACTTACTCTTCAAGTATGCTTGAAGTTACTGAGCTAAAATAGCTAGATTACCGTATTAGCGGTGGCTTCTTTACTTTGTACTTATTGTGCTAGAAACACATCCTCCCAATTTCTTTACCACATATTCTTAAACTATTTCGATATTCCTTTTCTCATGGGTTTCGAGGTTCGAAGTATTCCTCAAATTAACTTCCAAAATTTTCCATTAGAACTTGTGATATGTTCAGGTCGTCTCTACTTACTGCTATTCCGTATTATAAGAATTAAGCACTTAACACTTTCTCGTTCCCTAAGCTTCAGCTTAGCATTGTTCATTAATTCTTTCTTGGATTGCTACTCCGCTGCGCAACTCTGATTTTTTAACAACTCGAGTCAGAATTGGAGCAATACACCACTATTGCCAAATAAAATTTCCTTGACCAATCCTTTTACTTTATCACTTTGTAGTTACCGTAACAAAACCATCTGACGTTATTGTTTCTCTTGTGGCTTAAACCGTCCGCTTAACTTACTGCTAGATCATTACTTGATTTGTATTTCCTTTCGGACATAAACCATATACTTACTTCCACGAAAATACGCCAAAACCTGTAAATAGTTTTCAGCACTGTTACAAGCCCTGCAATGCTCCCGACTGAAAGCATACCTGAGGCAACTTAAGTTCACACACAATCACTTGTGGCAACTTCTAAAACATTCTATGACTTCTGGAAATTCACATCTTCTATATATTGAATCCACTAATGAATCGAGTCCCGTTTACTTTCCCTTTTCATTCTTATCCGTAGGATTCCATACTCATACTCTTTTCCGAGACAATTTCGGTTTCCATAATTCTATCATGTCCAAGTGGTTACACTTCGAGTTCCTTCGGAAACAAGCCATTTAGAATCGACTCAAACTCTCATTAGTCCTCTGGTGAATTTAATTATAGGTTACGTCTCTTCGAATACCCGATTAATCGATCTTAACTTCGGCACTTATCATTATTTATCGGATTCCTCCAGTAACTTTTTACTGTATTCACAATTCAAATCTTGATCTTAACATCTGTGTAATTCTGCATATAGTTGAACAATCCAAAATTTATACCTTATTACCGCCCTCGGAATCTTATCCACACGAGGTGATCTCTTTTAGCTTCTAGAATATTTGTGGAAGAAAACTCTTCGGTTGAAAACATATAACTACTTAACATTATCCACAATCTTAACCTTTCACATTTAAGACGATCTTCCATATAATAAAATCTCAACAGAATTTCTCGGCTGAAATTCCGATCATCCTACAACACTGGTCTACTATAATCATGTGTTATCTTAAACTTGTCTTCTTCATCCAATCAAGGGAGTTCGACTTTATTCGTCCATCAGTTCACTAAATCCGACAACTTATTATTCAATATCCTTTTTCTCGATTCTGCTGAAAATTTATATCATCATCACTTTCCCTTTTCCAGGGGTCTCCTTCACTTGTCGCTAAGCTCGCGCTTCTCATACAGAAACATCTTGATAACTCATATTAAAAGAAGGTAATCTGATTCACTTTTCTTTGTGAAAAACATTCCAGTTGAGCTTAACGTATTTCCTAATCTTCTTACCAACAGGACACATCCGAATCACGCTTCGATATGCAACAGGTCTTATTATTACCACTTATTCATCCATCTTAGTTCTTAGGTTGCATACCATCTTCTCTTCTTAATTCACAAATCTGGCATTTATGGTTCGGGAGATGCGGCTGATCTGATGGGATTAAATTTACTTGCGATTCACGCTCAATGACCACATTTGAGTGGTTAACTTCATCTGTCCAAATAATTCCCTTAATCTATAAATAATTCTCTTAACTGTTTGGACATTAAAATCTCATCCGATTCGAGTTCGATTCTTCAACACTCTATCTTTGCTGGGAGTCTAGAAGTTTTCAAAACCGACCGATAATTCCTCGTTTCAAGTCTCTAGGTTTGGTACTACAATTCCTTAACACTGTACTCAGAATTGTTACTTAGTCCACACCTCACTTTAACTTCTCAAACTGCGGTTCCCGTCAGGGTTCCAAGTCATTCCTTATAGTATCCCATGATTCCTTAATCCTTATGTTTTACGCAGATGAGGCATCGTCCAACGACGCGTCCAACTGGGTTGAGGTGCTTCACCTTACTTTCTAAATACCTCTTATGTTTCTGAAACCTTGCCACTAACAGGCTTCGTTACTCTACGGTTTGATGGCCACCATTTGGCATTAGTTACTCCTTTGTTAATTCCTGTCTTAAAATTTAGATGCCATAAACTTCGCTCTCCATAAACTTCATTCCTCCTTGGTCACATTCAGCTCTCGGACGTTTGTCCTAACTGTCATATACTAGATTGAGTTGATCAGGCTCAACTAGATGTGACCTTTAGAACAATATCCGGAACCCAATGATCCCACTACTTTTATCGAATCTTTGACCCAAGGCACGGTCTAAATCGACCTGCTCTGATACCAATTGTAACACCCATACTAATGTAATCTAGAATATTAGCATGCGCATTAAACTGATACTGGATACATTTAAATTTTCAATAATAATATTAATACATACAACTGAAAGAGTACAAGTGGCTCGTTTAAACAATTATCCGAATACCAAAAATGAATACTTATACATAATAATGATAATCTCCTGAGCTTGTACATTGACGAGCAACTGCACTCCAATCCAGTATCTCCCTGATGATCTTCTTCACGAACCTCTTGCTTACCTGAAAACCTGCACCAGAAGGATTGGGATGAGACATAATGTCTCAGTGAGCTCCAGCCCAACCTACTGTTGGCAACCACGGGGGAAACCTAGGGTCGCCGTGCCTACTCTTGGCAATCTTGGGGATTCCTACGATCGCCGTCTTTCTCTACATATTCCGCGATCAAGGGAAAATATAGGATCGCTATATGTCTTTAATCATAAACTTAATCTTATACCTAGTCTTATACTTAGTGATCTGGGGACATCCTACGATCACTTTCTTTTCTCTGGTGACTACTTTGTCTTATCTCTTAGTATATAATATATATACATATTCATCTTTTCATAACATAAGTTAGAAGTTAGCGTTGAACAAACAATACATTATCTTGGTTCATTTTATGGAGTGCATCCAGGTGGAGTAACCCCAGAATACCTCTCCCTGCTACCGGTGAAATTCCTATCATATCAGGCTAACACCGGACTCCTCTTACTTTTGTGTGGCTGCCCTCGCGGACGGTTACTTCACCATTCCAGCTTAAACTGGAACCCCCTGTATACTAACTAACGAGCAGACAAGAGACACATTATCTTTCTTGACTTTGATGTGTAGCTGCCCTCACGGACGGTAACTTCACCATTCCAGCTTAATCTGGAACCCCCTGTATACTAACTAACGAGCATACAGAAGACACATCTAGTCCTTTTATTAATTTGTTCTTATTCTTTATATATATATATATATATATATATATACATATACATATACATATAACTTGTAACTTATGCATATCTGATGCATTCTTTGAGTAATCATTCTTGTAATACTTAACCTATAATATAAGGTTCATACTTGCTATCTCATGGACTGCTTAACTCTTTGTTGGGAACTAAGCCCCTCATCTTACTTGATAACTTAGGAATAATTCTACCCATCACTCTTATGATACCTATGCATTTCCTAGATTAATCCTGGAAAGATCATGAGTAACATTATCCTAAAACATAATAAAGATCATTGGCATGGTACAGTTATTTTGAAAATAAAATGCCTTTCTGGGCAACTTCGCTCTGCGAAATCCTGCGTCTGAACCTTCAGACTCTGAACTTCAGAGTCCGAACCTTCAGAACCTGGTGATCCTAAGTCTGAAGCTTCGCAGAGCGTCTGAAAACTTCGCTTTGCGAACTCAGCTTCTGATCACTTTGCAGGGCGAAGTCTAGGCGATGGCTAGGCAGTAGCCAAGCTCTGCTACTTCGCTTTGCGACCCTGAGCGTTGCTCTGCGACTGTAGCAGAACACAGAATTTTCTGAAAAACATGTTTAATCTTAAAAACCTTGGTACCCAGTTATCCAATGATCAATGAAGATATGTCAGGGACTTATTTTGAACTATAAAAACGTACTTTACCCAAGGATTAACTGGAATTAAGCATAAGTATCAAATAGGGAAAAAAATACTATCTTTCTACTTAAATCTTAGCAATTAAGTTTGTGATCTCACACAAAACTAACCCAAAGGGTAAATTGCTACTCTAAGGAACTCACCTTGATTTAGCTAGCTCTGATCCTTGCCAAGCTTCCAATCACCAAAACCTAGCTTGATCCATCTTCTCCTTTCTTTCTTGGCTTCCAAGATTTGTGCTTGCTTGAGGATTGAGAGCTTAAGATGAAAATCAAAGATCTTTGGAGGGAGGGAGATGGATGGCCTGAGTTTTAGTGAGGGAAAGAGAGGGAGAAGCTTGCATCCCTTTAGAGAGAGAATGGAAGGAATAAAATGGGAAAATATTACAACTTTGCCCCTTATAAAATCCTCTCTTTCAAAAATATTACAACTTTGCCATTGCTTCCATTTTAATCCTCAATCACCGATAAAAGTTACGTCTAAGCGGGATATTACAGTTCTGTTCTTCCTCTCTAATATGACATTGTGTTGTGGTGTGGAAGGTGCAGTAACTTCATGATTTATGCCATACCATTTGGTTTCCCTTGGGTCTGACTCTCCAATATCTCTTCAAGCACATCAGTACCAGTGTTCAACATTCTGACTTGTTTCTTCACATGTTCAAGTTGAGAGTTCAGCTGGGTTACCTCATCTTTGAGATCAGAGATTTGTGCTAGATGATCACTTCTTTCAGCATGCAATTGATTGATAGTCTTCTTTTAATTTTCCAGCTGCTTGCAAACTTCTTCATAAGTAGCCAGTTCTTCACAAGATAGTTCTCCATCACTTGACTCAGTATCAGATGATGTTTCAGAACCTGATGGTGCTTCTGAAACCTTGACTCCATCATCTGACATGCATCTACCAGTTAAAACAATAACATGCTTGGCTGATTCATTCCCCACTTCTCCTTCTAAGTCATCATCAGACCAAGTAGCTGTCAAACTCCTCTTCTGTTTCTTGAGGTATGTTGCACATTCTGTCCTAATGTGATCATATCCTTCACACTCATGACGTTGAACTCCTTTGGATTGATTGTCTTTCTCATCAGTTCTTGTCTTCTGCTTCAGAAACTTCTTAAATTGTTTACTCATGAAATTCTGGCAAGACTGAGTCTGAACCGTAAAACAGAGTACAAAAAAACACAGAACAGAGTACGTAAACAGTGATTTAGAAGCAGCAATAAAAAGGACAGAAAGTCACTAAAATAGGAAGGAAATTCACTAAAATAGTATCAATTCGAACTACTGTGCAAACAGCCCCTGTTTCCCACAGCCTTCTCACTTAATCACTACCCATGAAATTTCTACCTAGGAACACCTAGATATAAGAACCCCTCTTACTTCCCACTCAAGCAATCACTGCCCCAGTGATTGTAAACTCTAAACAAATCAACTAAGATGAAGACGCACTTCAAAACACCAAAGTCACTTTTGCTTAAAAGCTTTAAGTGAATTACAACTCAATAAACCTAGACCAACTCTAGCAGATGAGTGGCGTACAGAAAATACAGCACAAAGCTTACAGACTCAAAAACTAAGACTCTCTATAATAACTTCTGTTTTTTTAATCATTCTTCAACATCAGCGTCCTCTTTATATAGCTTCAGCAACAACATAATTCTTGAACCAAATCCTTCAAAGATATGTTTCCAGAATTCTTTTAGAACCAATTATATTTCTGAAATATATTTTGCAAAGATTCCTTTGAAAATATATTCATAAATAAAAGAATCCAATCTTCAATAAAGATCTTCACGCAAAACAATCTTCCTTCTAGAAACAAAGCTTGGATAATTCTTCAATTAAATCTTCTCATAAAAGATCATGTTCTGAAAATACACATCTCCAAGGCGCACAAAATAGAATGCAGAAAACCAGCTTCTGATGTCTGCGTCTGAAGTTCTGCGTCTGAACATTTCAGCTTCTGAAGGTTGCTTCTGAACAGTACGTCTGAAGGTCAGCTTCTGAACAGTGCGTCTGAAGGTCAGCTTCTGAAGTACTGTTCAGCTTCTGAAGGTCCAGCTTCTGAAGTACTGCTCAGCTTCTGAAGACCCAGCTTCTGAACCAGCTTCTGTAAATGCACACACTGAGTTTTCAGTTTCTGAAGACGTGCTGCTTGTATATTTGATTTTAGCAAAACATGTAGTCAACAACCAAATATCCAACAACTCAGCATCACAAGCTCTTCTGATAAGCTTTCATCATTTGCTACAAAAGCAACACCTTTCCCCTTCTTATCAGTTCTGGCTATTTCAAAGTTCTGAAGAGATCCTATCAATTCCTCAACCTTCATACTGGAGATGTCATGTGCTTCCTCAATAGCAGTCACTTTCATGTCAAATCTCTTGGGAAGAGACCTGAGGATTTTCCTCACAAGTTTCTCATCAGATATTTTTTCTCCAAGAGAATCAAATGAGTTAGCCATATCCAGAACATTCATGTAAAAATCTTGTATGTTCTCATCCTCCAACATTTTGAGATTTTCAAATTTGGTGGTGAGAAGTTGAAGTCTGGACAATTTTACCTTGGATGTGCCTTCGTGAGTAATCTTGAGAATCTCTCAGGCATCCTTGGCTACAGTGCACTGCTTGATCAATCTAAACATATTCTTGTCCACTCCATTGAATATAGCATTCAAGGCTTTGGAGTTTCCAAGAGCCAATTCATCTTCATAATTGGACCACTCTTGCTCTGGTTTCAACACAGTTGTCTTCTTTCCATCTTTGTCAAGCACAACAGGATGTTCCATACCCTTCAGAACTGCTTTCCAGGTCTTGCAATCTATAGATTTCAGGAAAGCACTCATACGAGATTTCCAATAATCATAGTTGGAACCATCCAACATAGGTGGTCTGTTCACAAATCCTCCTTCCTTGTCCATTCTGCCAGAAAAAACCTTACCTGGAGCTCACCCAAAAACAGGCAGGGTGCCTGCTCTGATGTCAATTGAAATTCCTGGCAAGACCTGATTCTGAACGTAAAACATAGTATGCAAAAATAGTAGTTCAGAAGCAGAATAAAATAGACAGAACGTAAAGATGCACAAGTGATTTGTTAACCCAGTTCGGTGACAAACACACCTACATCTGGAGGCTACCAAGCCAGGAAGGAAATCCACTATGATAGTATCAATTCGAAGTCCTATGACAACGGCCCCTGTTTCACAGCCTTCGCACTTAATCACTACCCGTATTGACTTCAACCTAGGAACTCCTAGACCTGAGATCCCATCTCACTTCCCTCAGTCAATCACTGCCCCAGTGATTATCAGACTCTAAACAAACAAAGATGAAGACACTCTTCAAAACATAATCAATCACTTTTGCTTAAAAGCTTCAAGTGATTACAACTCAATAAAACTAAACCAACTCTAAACAATTGAGTGGTGTACAGAAAAACAGAGCATACAACTCACAACTAACAGACTCAAAACCTAAGACTCTTTCAATGATAGCTTTGGTTGAGATCATTTTCTTCAATGACAGTGTCCTCTATTTATAGCTTCAGCAGCAACATAAACTTGAGTCAAATCCTTCAAAGATATATTTCCAAAAAAATTTAGAAACATATAGAAGCAATTTATTTTCCAGAAATATATTTTCCAAAGATTTCTTTGAAAATATATTCACAAATAATTGAATCCAATCTTCAGAAAATATCTTGAGAAATTCTTCTTCCTTCTAGAAACGCAGCTTGGAGAATTCTTCAATTAAATCTTCAACAAATCATATGAGAAAAATAACAGCTCCAAGGCACAAAAATAGAACGCAGAAACCAGCATCTGAAGGTACTTTTGAAGTCTGCGTCTGATGTTCTGCGTCTGAACATTTCAGCTTCTGAAGGTTGCTTCTGAAGGTCAGCTTCTGAAGTACTGTTCAGCGTCTGAACATCAGCTTCTGAAGGTTCAACATCTGAAGTATTGTTCAGCTTCTGAAGTACTATTCAGCATCTGAAGCCCAGCTTCTGAAGAACATCTTCTGAAGTTCTGTTTCCAGCTTCTGAAGACGCACAACTGCTTGTATATTTGATTTTAGCAAACATGAAGCCAACAACCAAATATCCAACACAAAGCAAGACTTGTGGCGAAAGGTTTCACTCAAGTGGAGGGGATTGACTATATTGAGATCTTCTCACCAGTGGTGAAACATTGTTCCATAAGGATGATTATGGCTATTGCGAATCAATTCAACCTTGAGTTGGAACAAATGGATGTAAAGACTGCTTTCTTACATGGTGACCATGAATAGACAATCTACATGGAGCATCCATAAGGTTTTGTGGAGGACAAGTCTAAGGTGTGTCTTTTGAAGAAATCTTTGCATGAGTTGAAGCAAAGCCCTAGGCAATGGTATCGTCGATTTTGTGAAGAAGATTTCCTTCCTTGTGACTTGGCTGGGTTTTGATGATTACAAGACTACATCACAAAAAGAAGAAAGCTTATGGAGGCTCATGGATCAAGATGATGAACAAGCTTAAGGACTTAGGGTTTTAAATTATAATCATTGTAAGTATGGTCCTTATCTTTTGATCTATCATTCTTAGCATTGTTTATATCTTAGAATGCTCAGAAAATAATTACAAACATTTTTTCTAAGACTCCATATGAAGCAATGCATAAAGCTCTCATGAAAATTAATCACACACTCACATTGATTTTCATATAAAGTGATTTTACATGAAATTATTTTTGCATGAAAAACCATAATTTATTATGGAAATTTTACAATAATTTTTTAGCATAAAAATAGCGTATAGCATGCATTGAGAATTAAAATGGCATAATCAATTATGTTTTAAAATTCATTTCATGTCATTATTATCTATTGCCTAATAAATCAAAAGTGGGCAACGGCTAGTTTATATTTGTGTCCAACGGCTGTTTCCTTTATTTAGTGTGGTAACGACTAGTTTAATTTTTAAATGCATTTTATATTTATTTTATGAATAGGTGCCATTTTAACTATGTCTATTCATTGGTAACCATTTTTCAAAAAATAGTATTGTTTCATAAACATTTTTTTAGCCTCTATATATGCATTTGAGATTAGAAACATTTTACAACAACATATAACGTTTTAACAACAACAATCATTTTCTTTCAATATCTCAAATTGCTATTTTCAATATCACATACTTACAAACTTTCATTATCCTTGTTAGAAAACTTTGAACACACTTTCATATCATTATAAAAGTTTTCTGAGCACTAAGTTATAATCTGTTAAAGTGATATTGAGAAAGATAACAGCCATACAATTTATTATTCTTCAAAAACCATTGTTGTGAATTCTTGCCATAGTTTTGGTGAGAATTGTTGAAAGATAGTGGGGTGCTATCTTGTGTATGTTAGAAAGATTGTTAGGGGGTCTTGGGGAGAGATTGCTTGTAACAAAGATTCTAACATAGTGAATTCCTCACAGGGTTGTGGGGGAGTGGAGTACCAGTAGGGGAACCACTATAAATTCCTTGTGTCCATCTTCTTCTTCCCTACACTCTTTATTTTTCCAAGCATTCGTTCATACATTCATACAAAATTCCGGAAAAATTTACAAGAACACAATAAACCAGAAAAATTATCCATTAAAAGTCATACAACCTAATTCACCCCCCCTCTTAGGTTGCACTCTGAAATTACAATTGGCATCAGAGCAAGTTAAGGTAATTTGCTCCTTGATCCAGAAAAATGGCTTCCGCTTCAAATTCAAACATTGTGTTCAAAGATGGTGGTAGTAGCAACAAACCTCCATGCTTTGTTGGTGAATACTATGATTTCTGGAAAATTCGCATGCGTGCATACTTGGAAGCACAAGGGGAAGAAATATGGAATGCCGTTGAGAATGGTCCATTCATTCCTACAACGGTTGTGAATGATGTTGTCCAAGTAAAAATAAAAACATCTTGGACTGATGATGATAAGAAAAAATTGTTGTTTGACAAGAAGGCAATCAACATGCTTCATTCAGCCCTTGGCATGGATGAGTTCTTCCGAATTTCTCAATGCAAAACTGCAAAAGAAATTTGGGACACTCTAGAAGTAACCCATGAAGGCACAGAAGAAGTGAAGAGATCAAAACTGAACACTTTATCACAAGAATATGAATTGTTCAGAATGCAGCCCGGTGAATCAATTCTTGATTTACAAAAGAGATTCTCTCACTTAACAAACCACTTGATGGCTCTTGGAAAGACTTTCACAAATGATGAATTAAATCTCAAAGTCCTTAGATCATTAACAAGGGCTTGGCAACCAAAGGTGACTGCAATATCAGAAAAGAAAAGTCTTTCTAAAATGACTTCTGCCGCTTTGTTTGGTAAACTCCAAGAACATGAAATGGAACTTGGAAGATTGGAAAAGCATGAAGGGCAAGAGAAGAAGAACAAAAGCATTGCTCTAAGAGTTGAGTCAAAACAACAAAATGAAGGAGAAAGTTCTGATGAAGGTGAGACCATCAATCTTCTTGCAAAAAGTTTTAAAAAATTTCTTAAAAAGGACAAGTCCTTCAAGTTTGGTAATAAAAGAAAATCTTTCAAGAAGAATGAGGGCTCTACGTCAAACCAAAACATTACATGTTTTGGATGTGGGAAAGAAGGTCACATGAAAGCAAATTGTCCATCTTTTACAAACAAAAATGGTGACAAAGGAAAGAAAGAATTCAAGCAAAGGAGGGCCTACATTGCATGGGAAGAAAATGACATAAGTTCATCTTCTGAATCAGAGGATGAAGAGTATGCAAATCTTGCACTAATGGCATCTCATCACTCTGATGATGAACAAGAGGTTAGTGATTCTGAACTTGATATTAAACCTTCATATGATGAATTACAAAATGCATTTGATGAATTATATGAAGAATGTAGTAAACTTTCTAAAACTTGTGTAAAACAGAAGAAATTAATTGTTTCACTTGAAAGAAAAGTTTTTGATGCACAAGTGGATTTAGAAAAGGTCAAAAATTCTTCATGTAATAAATGTAAAGAACATGAAACAAAAATTATTAAATTAAATCAAGTAATAAAAAATTTTGAAAAAGGTCACAATAGTTTGGAAGATGTTCTTAGCAAACAAAGAGATTTAAAAAATAAAACCGGTCTTGGATTTTCAAATTTTGATAAACCAAGTACAAGTAAAACAATCTTTGTTAAAGCAAGCACAACTTCCAACAACTTGGAACCAAAGAAAATGCATGTTGTAATTCCTCTTAAAAGTATGAATACTAGAAATAATTCTTATGGAAGAAATTATTCTAACAAGTCTTATAAGAAAACAAATTCTAAGGTTAGAAATAATGTCTCCAATGGAAGTAATTCTAGTGTATATCATGTTCAAAATTTATCATGTTTCTATTGCAACATGAAAGACCATACTCCAAATACATGCTACATAAGAAACTTTGGTGTTCCTTATGGTGAATATATTTGGGTAAGGAAAGGTATTAACCCACAAGGACCCAAATCACAATGGGTACCTAACAAGACTTAAACTTTCTGTTTTGTAGGGAGGGTTGAAATCTTCAACCAACATGTGGTACCTTGATAGTGGTTGTTCAAAACATATGACGGGAGACAAATCAAGATTCTCAAGTTTGACCCTAAAATCAAAAGGATATGTCACCTATGGAGACAACAATAAAGGAAAGATTCTTGGTATCGGTAAAGTTGGTATGCCTCCCTATACTACTATTGATAATGTGCTATATGTTGAAGGTCTAAAACATAATTTACTAAGTATTAGTCAATTATGTGATAAAGGCTTTAGAGTAAATTTCAATAAAGATTCTTGTTTTGTTGAAGATGTAGCATCACATGAAATCAAACTTGTTGGAAAAAGTCATACAACCTAATTCACCCCCCCCTCTTAGGTTGCACTCTGAAATTACAATTGGTATCAGAGCTTAAATGTCTTGTGGTAAACAACAACAATGATGCATGGTTATGGCATAAAAGAATTGCACACATTCACATGGATCATTTGAATAAATTAATAAAGCATGACCTTGTTGTTGGGTTGCCTAAGATTAAGTTTATTAAAGACAAATTATGTGATGCTTGTCAAAAAGGTAAACAAACAAAAGTTTCTTTCAAACCAAAGCATATAGTCTCAACTTCTAGGCCTCTTCAATTAATTCATATGGATCTTTTTGGTCCTTCAAGAACTAGAAGTTTTGGAGGAAACTATTATGCCTTGGTTATAGTTGATGATTACTCTAGATATACGTGGACTTTATTTCTTGCAAATAAAAGTGATGCTTTTAAAGCTTTCAAGAAGTATGCAAAATTGGTTCAAAATGAAAAATCCTTGAAGATTGTATCTATTAGAAGTGATCATGGTGGAGAGTTTCAAAATACATTTTTTGAAGAGTTTTGTGATGAACATGGAATTTCACACAACTTCTCGGCACCTAGAACACCACAACAAAATGGTGTTGTTGAAAGGAAGAACAGGTCTCTTGAAGAACTTGCAAGAACCATGTTGAGTGAAACAAATTTGCCTAAGTACTTTTGGGCAGATGCGGTAAGTACAGCATGCTATGTAAGTAACCGTGTTTTGGTAAGACATATCTTAAAGAAAACTCCATATGAACTTTATAAGGGTAGAAAACCCAATATTGCTTATTTTCATATTTTTGGCTGTAAATGTTTTGTTTTGAACAATGGGAAAGATAACCTTGGTAAATTTGATGAAAAATGTGATGAGGGTATCTTTCTTGGTTATTCTCTCACTAGTAAGGCATATAGAATTTTCAATAAAAGAACCCTTACTATTGAAGAATCTGTTCATGTCTCTTTTGATGAAACTAACCCCTCCAAGGAGGAAAAAGTTATTCTTTCTGATGAAGATGATGAAGATAGTTCACCAAAAGAAGTCAACATTGAAGATGAACAGAACAAACAAAACAATGCACACCAAGAAGAAGAAATGCCACAACAAGAGCAAACAAATAATGATCTACCACAAGAATGGAGAATTCATAGAGACCATCCAATTGACAACATCATTGGTGACATAAATAAGGGAGTATCTACTAGACTTAATCTTCAAGATGCATGTTTAAATATGGCTTTTGTTTCACAAATCGAACCTTCTAAAATTGATGAAGCCTTAAGTGATGATCAATGGATTTTAGCCATGCAAGAAGAACTAAATCAATTTGAAAGAAATCAAGTTTGGGAATTAGTACATAGGCCTTTGGATAAACATATCATTGGTACAAAATGGGTTTTCAAAAATAAATTAGATGAAAATGGTATTATTGTAAGAAATAAGGCCAGATTAGTTGCTCAAGGCTATAATCAAGAAGAAGGGATCGATTTTGATGAAACATTTGCACCTGTGGCAAGATTAGAAGCCATAAGATTACTTTTAGCATATGCATGTTCCTTAGATTTTCAATTATATCAAATGGATGTCAAAAGTGCATTTTTAAATGGTTATATACATGAAGAAGTTTATGTTAAACAACCTCCAGGTTTTGAAGATTTTAAAAATCCTTCTCATGTATATAAGCTTAAGAAAGCACTTTATGGTCTAAAGCAAGCACCAAGAGCATGGTATGATAGATTAAGCAATTTTCTTTGTGAAAAAGGTTTTGAAAAAGGAAAAGTTGATACTACTCTTTTTATAAAAAAAAATTAATCATCATACCTTGCTTGTGCAAATCTATGTTGATGATATCATTTTTGGTGCTACTAATGAATCGTTGTGTAAAGAATTTTCTAACATGATGCAAGGAGAATTTGAAATGTCTATGATGGGAAAACTTAATTACTTCCTTGGTCTACAAATAAAGCAATCAAAGGATGGAATATTCATCAATCAATCAAAATATTGCAAAGAACTTCTTAAAAGATTTGATATGGATAATTGCA